>CM055680.1:29508863-30758863 GCA_029448645.1 Andrena camellia | reverse complement strand
TGGTGTCCCCCAACGCCCCCCACGACGGACAGCGATGTTTATATCGACTATTCTTTGGGATTTCTTTATGAAAGCACACAGATGTCAGAGGCTCAATTGCCTCCAATATACGTTAAGAAAGAACAAAAGAGAAGCAGAGTGGATGTCGGAGCTAGCGATCGCGATGGTAAGTAGATTCAATGGTCCATCTATATCGAACCCTTTTTTCACTTGACGATTGTGTAATAATCGAGCGTGATTGTTTTCTGCCAGGGCGCCGCGCGGTTAAAATGCGACACAAAGAAGAATCGCTTTACGCGCCGAGATCTCTGTTCGATCGGCCTTCGCCAGCGTTTGTGAAGAATCGTCGGGACATGAAATTGCACAAGTATCGTCCGATGGTTCGACCACCGATCCCAATGCCGGGTATAAAGCCCTTGCACATGTCCAAATCATCCGGGGACCAAGAGCACGTTCTAGATTGGATGATACACGAGGATTGGGCTCTCCTGCAAGCGATTCAGATCTATCAGGGATTGCCGCTGAATCTGATGATTCTGTCCCCCGGCCACACTCCCAATTGGGACTTGGTCGCCGACATAGTTAACAACACTTCCCGAATATACAGGTCTCCCAAACAATGCAGAAGCAGATACGAATCTGTAATCGTGCCAAGAGAAGAAGGGAAATTACTTTACGATATCACGCCGAAGAAACAGAAGAAACAGAAAGGCGTGTACAAGATGCCTCAGGTCGCCGAGGTATATTTTATTTCTGTTGTACATTCGAGGGTGAATATTTGTTGGCGAAAACTGCTCATTTGCTTAATCGTCTTCTTTTAGCAACAAAGTAAAACAAACAGGCCGATGAAAACGTCTCAGTTATATAATCAGGATAAAAATCATTCGTTCACGTTAATGTGCTGCCAAAGGTTCGACACCATAAAGTCTGTTTCCAATAAGAGAACGCCCACCGTTAAACCATTGCTTGTTAATCCGTTAATGAAGAACCCGACCAACGCCGCGGTTCTAGCTGAATGTGGTATTCAGTATGATAACCCATTGGCTCCCATAGAGGTTGCGACACGGCGAGCCGATAGGATTGCCAAGGAGAAGCTTAAGCACGCTGTTAGTATGATTTGACACATTTTATTCATTGCAGCCCTACGATCTTTGTAAATGATACAATAATTTTTATCCTCTAGGTATTAACGGCTGAACAACAACAGCAGGTAGCGGCACGCCTGCTTCAGCAACAGCAGGCCCAACAACAACAGCAGGCCCAGCAGCAGCAAGCTCAACAGCAGCAGCAGCAGCAAATTAAACTGCAGCAACAACAAGCCCAGCAAACTATACCGAGCACCCCCAGCCCTCAAGTGCATCAATTGACTCAAGTCGCTACTACCGTTACAACAACTGGTCTGACCACAATGAAAACCGTTACAACGATGACTAACGTTACCACATGCGGCACGACAGTTGCAACGTCGGCAGTGAAAGCTCGCCCAGGCGGTACATTGACCATGCAAGATGCACGAACAACGCCGACTGTCGTTAGCGTAGCTAATCTCCAAGCTGCGCAAAGGATCGCGACGGCAAGTTTGGTATCCGCCGCGCAAAGTTCGCCTGTGACCACGCAAAAAGGAATCGTCGGGGTCACCGTGGCAACGGCCTCCGGTAGCAAAACGCTGACTGCCGCACAGCTACAATATTACAGGCAGCAGCAGGTACTCCTGCGACAGCAACAACTGAAAGTACTGCAAGCACAGGCCGCCAGCGGCCAGAAAGTATCGGTGGCGGTTTCTGCTGCTACCGCGCAGCAAAGGGCCGCGCTGATGAAACAGGGCATAACTGCCGGCACCGTTGCTCAAACAACCGTTGGAAAACAAACAGTCGCGCGCACGGTATCCGAGACCGAAATGGCCGCTCTGATAAAGCGACAAGCGTTGCAGCAGCAAGCGAAGGCCGCGGTGGCTCAGGTTCAAGTACCGGCGCAAGCTGGCCTCACCCCAGCACAGATATTCGCGCAAGCTGGTTTGCAAGTGCAGCAGACTGGAACATCCGCTGGTGGCACGCCAGTGGCTACTTTGGTGAAAGCTGCGAACGTTGGCGTGCGAACAGCAACGCCCCAGCAGATCCGTCAGCTCGCTCTACATCCCCAAATTATTACTCAGAGGAAATTACCGGCGCAAAAGGTTGCTCAGTTAACGCAAGTGGCTGCCAAAGCTGGCGTGCAGACGCAGTTGATTGTCCAACAGAAGTCTCTGCCAGCGACCATGACTGTGCAGCAAATTCAGCAAGTCATGAAGCACGTGCAGCCATCGGCGATGCAACAATTCACTCATGTACGTATTTTTATTGATTCCCTTTTTATTTCCAAGATTTATCGTATTCTTATGTGGGAGACAGGAGTTAGGAACGGCAAAGCTGAATGCAAAACCCACAGTATCTGTTTTAATTCAATCTATTTCTACGACGTTACTCTGCTACGCTTCGATGGCGTCCTTACCTAGACAAATGCTGTCATCAGATGGCGACGCATATCGCGGAGGGCCCGAGGTGTCTCTGCCTCGGTGCCCGACTCGATGCCGCAGGGATCCGAACCCAGATATTCCCACACTTAACACAACGTTATCATTCTAGGTCTCCACGGGGCAAACGGTTTCTCAGCCTGGTCAAGTGATGTTAGCGAAATCCCCGTTACAGACACGAGTAATTCCAGTGGCATCGGCCGCGTTGAAGCAAACTATTCAAGTCGTGACGGCAAGCAGCGCCCAATTGCGACAAGCGCCAGCTCAAGGGAAGCCCATCGTCACGACCGCGAGAGGTAGCCCAGGACCTAGTCAAGTTAGATTGCAGACTATCGCCCACCCTGTTCATGCTCAGCAAGTGCAACAGCAGCAGCAGCAAACGCCACAAGATGCTCAACCGAAGTGAATATGCTTTATGAGTGTCACTCAGGTCATCTAAATATGACGAACTTCTTCCTTTAGGAATTCATGTCGGAGGTATGAAACAATGTTGCATTGGAGACTTGTAATGTAACGACTCTTAAAGCTATTAGAACATTCCAAAAGATATTGCACGAAAGTTAATTGCAGACATCTCGGTCTTTATTGGAACAGTACTTTAATTTAGGGCAATACGTGGCTGCAATAATTGTGCGGGGAATATAATGCCTTTGGCCATTATCTGGCGAAAAGTATTTCTTTCACGTGTTAACGTTATTTGTCGGGAGTGACTTATCGAACGCCGCGATAACATTTCATGGTTCAATCAGTATCAAGATGACCCAATCTTATCGTAGTATGACTTTCAAAATTTGCTGGCCGAATTTGTACGTAATATTAATTACTTGCAAATCTTTAGTAATTTAGGAAAGGATTGCGAGATAGCATTGCCGAAAGTGCTGTTGGAGCATTACATAAAGAAGTCGCGTACTTGTTTATTGAACGAGGAGATGTGTGACGATTACATAATTGATAGTACAGCGTTATGCTAGTGTGTTGCTTATTATTCTGATTTGATCGTAATTGAAGCTTGTGCGAGACGAATGATTCACATCCCGATGTCCAATCGGATGGTTCTGACGGAATAAACGTTTCTTGTACTAAAACGATGCAATTTTGTTTAAACCGTTTTCGAATTTAATATTACATATATTATTTCGCGAAAAACGATTAAGTATTTTAAACAAGGTGTTATCATAGCGATAATGCCCCGTTCACGCGGCAAACGTATTTTTCTTGAATTTTTAAAGACTAGTACGAAACGATTTAGCCTCGAGAAATACGCTTAACTCGTTGATCACATACAGCGTTGCCCGGTTTGTCAGCGGTACGAGTGGAGGGGTAGCGATTTTATATGAAAAAACGAGTAAAAATGTAGAACGAAGGTTTGTTATAACTCGCTTAGTTTTCTAGAAAAGTGCCAAGTAACTCGATTAACATTCAAAGCCAAATTTCTCGGAAACGAAGCGCGCTGCCAAATTATTTTATTTTATATTTTCGACTTATTGTTCAATGTAGAATTGGTATCTTTCCGCTTGTACCACCAGTCACGGGACACTGTATATGAATGGGAAAAAACGGGAGTACATGTGAAGCTACGAGTGTATGTGTACCTATAGTTACCTGTAGGATTTAAATTGTTTCGTTCGGCGATGCAATGTTTATACTAGGATCTTTATCGAATTGTGTAAGATTGTACTAATAATAATAATAATATATATATATATATTTATATATATATATATATATATATATATATATATATATATATATAAATATGTATAATTCGTGTATCATAGACGCTAAAATAAATCTCTCGTAAATAAATTCGCAATTCTATTTGAAGCGCGAACAAATTCCGCTGATTGATCAGTCCAAATAGCATTTACATTTGCATCAGTAAGGAATACACTTGAAAAGATGCGTGGTAATTGTTTATCTTTTGTCTACTCTATGTTACTGCAATACGCAACAGAGTATTTCGTTCTAGAGGTCAGATTACTTAATCTATCATTTGCCTTTATAAAGAAACTACATAGACCATGTAAAGCTTGGGACAGATAAGATATTATTTATAAGATAAAACTACTCGGCACAAAGAGAATATACTTTTAATACCGATTAGATAAAGCCTCCTGTATCGAGAACTCTTGTAGATTATATTTATGCGACTCATGTGCTGGATCGGCACAGTGTTCGCACTTATATGCTTGCGCATGTCCTCTGGAAGACAGTACTGCTCAGAAACTGATGGTTTCTAGTTGTTCATTCACTACAATGACAGTTCTACACTTCTTGGCGGCGAGTGTGCCTTACGCACTGCTCCTTCTCGTCGGCTCATGGACCATCTTATACCTTTACTTGAAGTACAAGCACACTTATTGGAAAAGAAAGGGTGTCCCTTCTCTACCAGGGCACTGGTTCTTCGGTAACGTGAAAGATGCAGTTCTAATGCGAAGTGCCTCTTTCTATGTACTTGGTGACCTATACCAACAAGCCTCCGATAGCGATGACATCCTTGGAATATATATCTTCCACAAGCCCTTCCTGATACTCAGAAATCCGGAGTTGATCAAGCAAATTTTGGTGAAGGACTTTAACATTTTCTCGAATCATTATTTCACGGCTGAGTCGTTTCATGATATAATAGGTAGCTCGAATCTCTTCACGGTCAAGAATCCGCAATGGAAACAGTTGAGGTGAGTGTGAAAATCTAAGTCATGAAACTAAGTGAAAGGAAGGGAACAAGAGTTAACTGCATTTCATTTCATTAGGACGAAAATAACGCCTGTGTTCACCAGTGGAAAGATTAAGAAGTTATTCTACTTGATAGTTGAAGTCGCGAATTCAATGCAGAAATATTTAGAAGATCAGTTCTCTGATGGCTCGAAAGTGAAAACTATCGCGGTGAGAGACGTTGCTTTGAAGTATACCACCGACATTATATCTTCTGTTGCGTTTGGTATTCAAGTGAATTCTTTCGATCCCTCTGAGAACCACTTCTTCAGGAGAGGTATCTACATACGCAAAGAAATCAGAAGTTTTTTACCGTTTCTGTGCCGTTTTTGTCATAACTCCCCTTTCTTCAAAAGCTCAAGAGGGACTCCAACTTACGTTGCGGCGGGGCATACAGTTTTCCTTGATGTTCTTTTTCCCGTCGATGTCACCGTATGTTGGTGATCAAATGTTAGGCTCGTCCACAAATTATTTCCGTAAGGTATTTTGGGACTCGTTAGACTCTAGAGAGACGACAATGGCTAAACGAGGGGATCTGATCGATTCCCTGATAGAGCTGAAGAATGAAAAACAGGATGACGATTTTAGTTAGTGACACGATGATCTTTTAACGTCTGCGTTTTTAGTTACTACGTATTTTCACTTCCGATTGCAAATTGGTTTACAGAGTTGGAGGGCGATGTTTTGGTGGCCCAGTCAGGAATATTCTTCATTGCTGGTCGCGAGTCCAGTGTGACAACGATAACCTTTACCCTCTGCGAACTCGCTAAGCATCCAGACATTCAAAAACGAGCACGAAATGAAATCATTGAAACGCTGAAAACGCAGGGGTTGACTTATGAAGCTGTCCACAGCATGAAGTATCTTAATCAAGTAATTTCCGAAGTTTTGAGACTATATCCACCGGCTCCATTTATCGACCGAGTGGTTTCTGAAAATTACAAGGTAAAATGATTCTTTGATCACATATTAGCCTCTGCGATCCATGATAATATTCTAAGTATGAGCTATTTGTCTCGGATTACGCCTTGACAGCGATTGTTGAATAATTTAATAGACTCGGAACGGGCATGTACGTCGTTTGAATGTCTAATAACACGTCTGCGATGATGGCTATTAGGTTTATGC
Organism: Andrena camellia; assembly: GCA_029448645.1. Lineage (NCBI taxonomy): Eukaryota > Metazoa > Arthropoda > Insecta > Hymenoptera > Andrenidae > Andrena > Andrena camellia. Next base: position 30,752,511 of record CM055680.1, on the reverse strand, counting down.
AACATTCGCCCAGATCACTTAATCATTGCGAAAGATTCGACGGCATCGTCATTTTCCGATTGAGGGCGGCAATGTGTCAAGCATTCAAGCTAACTTTTTTTTCAATTTTGTAGATTCCAGGAACTGATATAGTTATAGAAAAGGGAACACCCGTGTACGTACCCTTATGCGGTATCCACCGTGATCCAAAATATTTTCCAGATCCCTTGCGTTTCAATCCTGATAGATTTAGCGACGAGAACAAGAACAAAATTACGCCATACACGTATATGCCCTTTGGTGATGGACCAAGAATTTGTGTCGGTAAGTATATTATGTATCAAAAGCGTGTCCTCGAGTTTATGATACCATATTTTTCTTACTATTCATTAACATGTTTCTTCTAGGTATGCGTCTTGGCATGTTGCAGTCTATGATGGGAGTGATCTCGATACTTAAGGATTACGAAGTTTCATTAGATCCCACATATAAATGTGATATTGATATTCGCAACATTTTTATGTCCCCTCCAGACGGGTTCAGGTTGATTTTCACGAAACTATAAGACCCTACATTTTTAAGACGATATCTGTTCTACAATATGCAATCCGTTATTTTGTATTGAGGATATTCAGGTCTAAAATAATGAAGACACTGTCATTTGATAAAATATGATAAATAGATTTTCTCCTATGTACAGATGCGAATTTTTTAATACTATTGTACAGCAAATCGTATAAAAATTATTATTCACTACCATCTTACTTGGGCAGTAGCGTTAAATACTTTTTAAATTCCGGGATTACGCACTCGCGGGGATTCAATGGTGTTTGCGTGGTGAGGTTATCGCTCAAATATTGTGGCATGAAACAAAGAATACCTTTGCTCGCCAACATTGCCCAATCGATTGGCTGACTGACTTGCTTGATGTTGACGAAGCAATGAGTGATTTTCTTTCCTGTTGAACTTGTATCGTACGGTGGTCTGGAACAAAAAATATATCGTCTAGTTTCCAAATATCATCGTGCTTAACACGAAACAGAAGCAAATTTACCTTGCGTGAACAACTCTGCCACCCCCAGCTTCGATCAGTCTTTTAAACTGATCGTATTTATCTTCGCAAGCTAACAACAAAGCCACCATATTGTCAAATGGCCCATTAATACTTGGCTCCATTAACAATTTAAGTCTCCACTTGTAAGCGGCGCTGGCGATTATTTCTTCGATACCTGCACTTGGATCTGGGATATTGCCTTTGCTTTTCGGATTTCCCCATTCATATTTCTCTTCCTGTTAATGACGCAGTTAATAAGTAACTAGTTAACGTTATATATTAAAGACATGGTAGGTAACAATCGATTATACTAACATCAAGAAATTGGCCTTCTTGTTCGGAATCTCTTAAGTACATACAATGTAAAATCCATTTTCCAGACGCTATACTACCCAACATTTTTTCATTTCTGGAAGGTCTAAGGCAGAGCAGATGCGTCGCACTCATATCAAAGTTAGCGTCCATTGATACGTCGCCACCCAAGTCTTTTATCAGTTGTTCGTAAGCCGTTCGGTCCTATTGAATGAAATGTTAATAAGTATTGCTTAGTTTATATTTACATTGTATAACGATATACCTTTATGCCTGAAAGCATGAACTTCGGTTTCTTTGATGGCTCAGGCTCTTCTGGTAGTTCGTCTTTGACAGTGTCGATATTTGTGGTATTGGCATTCTGTTCTTCATGCATCGTTGCCTATACGGAAAGAAATCATTAAACTGATACTAATCGATGCCAATTATTCAAAGTAAAGTCAATTTACAGAAACAACTTACTCGCTTCGAGTGACTCGGGTCTTCCCATACAATAGCATCGATAGGTTGTGAATCCTTTACGATAACTGCAGATAACAATGTATTTGGGACAATGAATAGATGATTATAGGAAGATAAGATATACTCACATTTCTGTATAGGATCAGCAGGTTCTGCATTTACATTTTCTCCAGAGAGAGAATATCGGTTTTCGGGTGTGCTCGATGTTCTTTGGAGTACTTGATCCAATTGTGCGATTTGCCTGCAATATAGAAACAGTTTGCGAATAATTCGTAACAGCACTTTACTTATAAAAGTCGAAAAGTGTATATATCAAACATACATATTGATTTCATTATTTTGCAACGGAGTATTTTCATCCGAAAACTCCAATTTTCTGTTAATTGGAGTGACAGCAGTTACTTTACAATTATTATCCTTCGCTGCTTCTGGTGTTTCTGCCGATGGTTCATTTTCGTCAGTGGGCAATGCTTCATCCGTACTGTCCTGTTATATTTAAGCATGTTGAAATGCTCAAAAGTATCTATCAATAACTATCGATACTTACCTCCACATTTCGACATTGGTTTTTTAGTTTTTGCCACAATTGCCTCTTCAATTCAGATAATGGCTGTAAATCCAGATGCATTAAAATAACTTGTACATTTATACACGATCGGGATTACACGAGATACGTACAGTGCTGGGAGCTCTTCGTTTTAAGGGAGGTTCCTCCACCCTTAAATCTGGGAAATTATTAACCCATTTTACCCAACCTTTCCTTGTATCAGGTGAGGGATTCGGTTTAAATACTTGGCCATATGGGGTTTCCGGCGTGGATACGTGAAACGGCGATTGCGGAGTTTTGTTCATGAGTAGACTGAGCCTTTTATTAATTAGTGGCGTGGAATTGCCGGAACTGTCATCTTGGGTCTACGGTATTTAAGTAATAAACCATACTATGAACTGTTTGGAAATACGTTTGACAGTAAAGAAAAGACAACACATACTGGTAAATGAGGTAAACGACGTTTCGGCGTAATAATATTCCTATTTGCTGGTTCAGGTGGAGGAGCCATTTGACTTGAATTACTTGTAGAACTTTCATCTGAATTGCATGTCTGACTCGGTCGTTCGGGAGCTTAAAAATCAAATAATACAGAAGCGTGCATACGCATTATAGTAGGTCTACTGAAATTTATATACCTTTGGTTTCGCCTACAAGAAACGGAGTTTCGTCGGCTCTTTTCGATTGAGCCGCACACGAAGTTAGCCAATTAGCAGTAACAGCCGGTAACTTCCATTTCACTGCTGCGTTATATTTGTTTCCTTCTGGCGTCGGACAAACTAAATGCGTGCTGCCGTATGTATTCTTTTCAACGTTGGTTTTACGTACAAAAATATCCTGGCACCTGAAATCAACGATGCTTTCCATTTATTCCGCTTATTATAGTCATGTTTCTGCAATAGAAAAAGCAATACATGGCGCCTAATTCTGTAGCCAGTGTGGCAAGGTATGTTCGTTCAAGACCAATGTACATGCTCATTGTAATGATGCAGCCCGATAATGGGTTCGAATGTTTCTTTATAGACAAAGGTCTGTGATAATACATAATGTCGATTATCTCCTCGTGGTTTATACAGTCTTCCTATAAAAATGTTTAACAGTGCATTATGTGAAAGTAGTAGGAATTTAAAACGAAAAAGTTGTACGTACAATGAATAGATCAGTTACGATTTCGTTTACCGTATGCTTTAAAGGTGCACCACATTTTGGTACAACCCCATAATCCGGGACACCAGCAAACGTTCTTGAAACAACTTTCCCACCCATTACTGCAATACTTTCGGCTACGTAGCTGTCTTCGTCGCTGAAGCCAATCACGACGAACGTAAGCCCTGGGTAGTATTTTAGATTATTAGTAATCCATGTCTTAATATTATTACTCATTCCTGGAACATATCTATCACCTGCAAATAGCCTATCATTTAAAGTCGAAGTCTGACTGATCGGTACCGCGCTTTCGTCCGCAGAATACTTGCTGCGTTGCGCCGTCTCAGACCCGAATGATTCTCTTGTAGATTTCGCTGCGCTCTTGCGATTGCTCATTAAAGTTTTATCATTAGCCTGTTTCTTGATAGGCGTATGCGGCTTTAAAAACTCTTGCATCGTTGTTTCATTCGTAACGACTAGATCAGAGGGAATGTATAAATCACATGTTTACAGATTTTTCATCAAATGTATACACGTAGTTTTATGGGCATTACCAACTGTATCTTGAAGATACTGTTGCACAAGGTCACTTTCTGCTTCTTTTTCAAGCATAGCTAATTTTTTATCTATATCGAAAGACGGAATTGGGACTTTTCTTGGTTTTTGTAGCATTTGTAAACTCTGGAAGAATACTCGTAAATGTTAGAGTTGATCTTTGTCTTTCGAGTTATTATAGGCTTACCCTCTTGCTTAATGGTGAAGGAGGTTTTGCAACTGTGGGCGCTACATTATGTTTTTCGTTAAACAAGAAGTTTTCCTCGGGTGCGGGTCGCTTTAATTTAATGCTCTCCTCCAACCATCCTAAAGTTAATATATAGGGGCTGCGAGAAATATTTATAACGTTAAAAATAAGAAAGTTCGAGCCCTAATTCATTAGCATACCACAATCCTTTGGTTTTCATTGATTTCAGGTCGCTGGCTGCTCTATGTTCGTCCCAGACGATAACGTGTGTTATAGCATCCGATATATCATCGAGTCTCGTTGCACTGCTTACGTTTAACATCTTGTTAAGCTTATCTTTCTGACTAGGAGTAAATCCAGCAAGGTAAATCTAAAAAGAAAGATCAGGTTATTATAATGTCAGCTACCAGAAGCATATTCAATTCACCTACATTGCATCCATCTAAAAACGGACCAGCCGATTTCGCTTCACTGAAAGCAAGCCTATCGAATATTGCAAGCAAAGGAGCTGTAAATTTAAAGTGATGTAAAATTGATTTATTAGTAAACTAAGCGATACTTCATTCATTTTATCACTAACTGGTTAAAATGTTGTTAGGTGCTGAGTCCAAAGTGGAAGCGTTACTTATCGTTGATGCCAAACTTTCGTCAACATAATGGCTTGGTTGGAGTTCGCATGTTATGGAACTGATGGCAGAACAGTTAAGTGCTTCGCAGGCTGCTACAATTTAAAGGAATGCGACATTAATTACTGTTCCACAGTGCGTAGACTAACAGTTCAAGGTATCTTTGTAATCATAGAATTTTACCACTTGATTTTTCTGGAGTGGAGTATGCTTGTAATGATTTAATCAAGAAATCTTTAAAGGGTAAAGCATAACCAACTTTCACACTTTCGTATGCCCAATCTGGCGTTAAACAAGGAATGTTTGCTTGGTTCGCATACTTTAGCTTCATACTTATCGGACTGTTTTCAGGTGCGACTACTACTTTGACCTTCGCGCCATCTAAAGAACCCATAAATGTCTGAAAGGACGTAATTGAAGTAAGTGCCTGACAAGTTCGAAGGTAAAATGATTTAAGAAAGTCATATTTTACCCCTCCATGATCGTTAATTAAATGCTTAATTTCGTCCTTCTGACGTCTTGGAAGATTTGTTGACGTGACGACTAAATTAAAGAAGACAGAAGCTTTAAACTTATCGAACATGCCATCATCTGCTTTAACAAATTCCTTTAAATTTTTTTCCCAAATTGCTTTGACCCATTCTTTCGTAACTATGGGTATTTTCATCTCCATAGCCATCTGTTGCAAAACATCAAAATGTTAGAGTGTCATTGATTGAATTTTAGTTTATTTTACCTACCTCGTACTTTGCAGACATCACAGAACCTGTTACAAGGTGTGTCACATGACTGCGCAATTGTTTAGTGAAAATCCCTCCCATGTACTCGACCAATCTTTCCACAAGTTCCTGTAATCGCGGGAGTGTTAGACACCATTAATTCGATTGTTTAAGCATAACTTTCAACAAATATACTTTTTCTTCTGGAGGCAGACCAGAGGCACATATACACAGTCCTCTCATAGCTGTTGTATATATAGGACTTGCCCCTTCTGGAATTGGTTCCCCATTGATGAAACAAAGTAGCAAGCACCTTGGTCCCACTATTCTGGAGCAATAAAACAATAAACGCAATTAATGTAATATAATTTAATCCCCTATCAAGTGACCTTACTTACGAGCATTTGAATGTCTGCAATTTTTCAAATGTATCCCCTTTAAACTCTTCGATTATAAAAACATCATTTTTAGCAGGTATCATTTTATGACATTTCTTTTCATTAACCCATGTGGGCTGTAAATCATGCTCGCGACATTTCTGAAAGAAAAGATTCATTAAATCATCTCCTCGTCGCTTCTTAAATTCCATTGGGTGTATGAACGTTCATTTACTAACATTATATGCGTGCCACATTTCTTCGGTGCAATCATCTTCAGACTTGTTGTTTGGTACAATGAAGTAAAGATTGACGTCTGTGTCAATCTGGCTTTCTCCATCAATCATTTTTATAAAATTTATGAATGACACTCTTTGAAAGCAAAGTTGCAAGTAGAACAGGTTATTTTTATTACTGTTGATTTTAATTAAAGAGTAATTTTAACTAACATCAAGTATTACATCGATCGAAATGATCTTTCATCTTTTAAAATAATAATACACTTATTGCCGGAATAACACCGGGATAGGTTAGAAGCCTTCCACATAAATCTTAAGCAACACATGAATTCCAACAGAATAGTTTTATTGACGTTAAAAAACCATATTCGAGATACTCAACAATATTCGGACTGATACTATAAACATCAATAAGTCCCCCAAATTACGGTATATCGTACAAACAACAACTGTTCCACGTGCCAGTACATCACCTGGTGTCTCCCGCCTAAATCTGTGGCTTCGATCAGGTAGTGATGCGCGATATTTATCGATAACTGTACTCATATATTGATATCTTAGAGCATATATATAGATTGATATTTGCCTGTCAAAATATCGATATTATTTATCGATATTTCAAACACCAATAACACAGTTCGACAGTCATCTGGACATTCAATAGCCGTTTCTTATACGTTTTCGAGTCACCCTCGGTTTTTTGAGAAAAATGGATTTTGAAAAAAACTGCAAATTTTCAACTTTGAACATCTTTTGTGTCGAAACAGTAATAGTTATTTCGTTGCTTGTTTCGTCAAATTATTCTATGAACCCTCCCGAATACAACGATATAAGTTATTAGTGCATTATGAACATTTAAATATGTTTAAACCACGATCAAAGAGAAAAAAAACACTCGAAATACATCCAGTTTTGCAGATATCTTTCAATTTATATCCAAAACTAAGAGAGTAGGAGAAAATCTGACTACTCCACGCGATGCAGAAGACATTTTTCCTGCAGAAAGCATCAACAGAAGTTGTAAGTCACGTTTTGTTTTCAATAGAGACGCGAAATAGTTTGGCAAAACGTGCGCCGTCGACACTGGTAGTCAACGGCGGCGCGCGATCCACTGCCGCTCAGCGTAACACAATCGTTTAACGGCTATTGAATGTTACAAGTCCGAAAAAAAATCAAATTTTGTCGAACTGTGTAATTATACGTATCGATACTTTTGGTCCACATGTCGATAAATTTTTTGCACCCTCCATGCGCGAATTCCACTTATCCCCAGATCGCCAGCCGCGGTCGGGATATGTAATGGAAATCACGGGCGTTGCGGGCGATTTGGGGGTAAGTGGAATTGGCCCGATGTTTGTACAAGAACGTGGGAGCACCAACGTTCTCGCTTCGAACACGCGGAGATCAGAAAACTCAGGCACAAGATCCGATGCTTATACGTAATTTAAAATTGTAATTGAAGGTGACCCACAATAAATCAACACTCAGCTTGTTAAATACTCACAGTTTTAAATAACACACTATTAATTACGAAAGAGTTACTTAACTAGGCTTGAGCGTAGACCGCCTCGCGAGTACGCGATATAGAGCGGTGACGACGAAACGGCTAAGAGCCATCTGAGCGCGGGTAACTTACCTTTAACGAGTCGAGGTGCACGTGGTGAACCGGCAAGTAGGACGATCGAGTCGATGGCACGGCCCGATTCGCTGATTCGAGGGCCGGCGACAACTCGCCAATCAGCGTCGTACACGTCAGAGCGAAAAGACAATAGGCAACTACAGAGGGAGAAATGGCTAATTAGTCGAGGTGTCAACTTCGAGATGGCTCGACTAATCCATCACCGCGATCGCCCAGTCGCTGCAACCGGTATCGGTAGCGCGTTCAAACTTGCGCGCTCCGCGCCGCAGCGAGCGTGCGTCCGATTGGCCGCATCGGCGTGGCCAATCCCAAACACCCGATGTTTCTTAACATATAAATTCTAGTTTGCTTTATATTTTTAGAAAAGTAAATTACTTATTTTCATTTTAACACTTTGAATCTTAATTTAAATAGAACAATTTCTTAATAGTATACAAAAACTTTTATTTAACCAAATTTCTGGGTGAGTACTGCGCAGAGCATCCAAAGGAAACTACCAGCCTAGGAAACGAAACGTCGGTGGGTGGCTTGAATGTTTGAACGCGATGATTATGTAAAAAAAATGATCGATATTACCAATATCGATACTTTTTGAGTAATATATTTCATGTATCGATATTGAACGAAAAAATATATATCGATATGCATTATCGGGATCAATATCGCGCATCACTACAGGATAAGTATAAATTGTCAAGTGTCTCCGTACTTCGAGCTAGGTAAACGCCTGAATTAACAGGAATACACGAACGTAGTGGAGGTGGCGAGGCTGAGCTGTGCGAGAGAGAAAACAAAATGACTTGCCACTAACTTTGGATATGCGCGCCTAATACTTGGCAGCCCCCTGATAGCAGGAAAACACAATTCAAGGAGGTGGCCTGGCGACCTGTGCGAGAGAGGAAGATAATGTGCGGATAAGGATGAAAATAGATGACGTGCCACTAACTTTGGTTATGCAAGCCTGATACTTCTCAACCCCGGATAGCAGGAGCGCATGATGTGAGGAAGTATCAATTAAAGTGAGAGGCAATGCTAGTTAGAAAGAGACAGAGGTAGTCGAAACGAACCAGAATGCTTTACTTCACACCTGTTACCGATAGAATAAACAGATACATAAAACCTACTTAGACTTTCATAGGACAAGCTGTTTGGTAGCAGTGTAACCTTAAAATGTATAGTGTACTACAAGTAAGTAGTTATTAAACATTTTTCAGGTTCAAACAAATTGAAATTGTAGGGTTAGGAAGAAACACACCAATGCTATGGGTAATACATTCCCCATTTATAATATGCAATATTCTAATTTTCTAGTCAAATAATTGAAAAGACTCATTGGAATCGATTAAAGCTACCTACGAACTTGACTTCAACCTTATCCACTCTATATAAAAGCACGATCCAATTAATAAGTAGTTATATTATTAGCAAATATTACTTTGCAATTACATCTTCACAGATAGGTAAACTATATAAAACTGCAATATCTTATAATACATGCTACTTAAACGACAGGCAAAGGAATAATATTTCACTGCAAGAAACGATTTGAAATAAGTGTATTCCGTAAAAAATGTGGTTTCTCATATGTCTCGTATGTCGATACGCATTTATTTCTCCTTTTGTATCTAGCAGCTTTCGCGGTCACGCCGATCGTTTACGATCACGGTCGATCGCATGGACCCGAGCGCGCCGCCGACCAATAGCGCGCCTCGCCGTCTCACTCCTGTCATACCCCCACCACCTAGTTCGAGCGCGGACCGTGACGCTCGGTAGCGCTGCGGTAGTCGCAGCTGATCCATGGTGCGGCGTGGAGCGTTCGTGTCCGTGTCGCGTCTCGCAGTGTGTTCGCGCCGGTACGGTTTCAAGCGACGTTTCTCTTGGTCGCTGCGGCCTCTCGTCACGGTGATTCTCGGTGGTTGCGGTGCTCGTGACAAGTGACTGTCCCGGAGCGTGTGGTGCTCGAACCGATTCCTCCGCTGACACGTTGCGACACGGTGAAAGGTACCGGAGGACGTGCGGGGCCCCGTGAGAGAACGACGACGCAGGAGGAGCAGAGAGGATCGGACGAGGCGCGCGTCCATCGTGAAAAACTGGGTGAGTTTTTCATTGTTACATTCCCCGACGTATACGGCGGCGGAACGCCAGCTTTGGCGTTATCGTTGAGAAAATGGCTGGAACCGTGGACACGTGGTTGGGGAATCTCTCTCGGGAGATCGACGTACAAGGCGCACACGTGAGACTCGCGTACCCTTTCGAGGTGACTGACACCTGATGCGTCAATGACCATACCACGCGTACGAGTCGCGTGTACTCTACTCTTCGCCTTCTCTTTCACGATCCTATCTGTCTAAATATTTAGCAGGCATCTACTTAACAAGTAGAAACTTGTTAAGCATATAATACGAGCAATGCCGCGTCATAGGCTATTGACGTGCTCGTTGTCGCGATTAGCTGCTCGTCTAACGGAGCACAGTGATAGGTTATGTCACAGCTGTTGGCAGCATTTTTTAGCTATGGGACTCGCGGGAGTGACGTGTCTCATCCCACGACAGGCATTCTTCCAATACGAACGTATGTGTATACGTGTTTCAACGAAAGGCGAGTTAAAGCGTTCGTGTACGACCTCAGTAGCCGCGCGTTTTACCTTTATCATAGATTTCAGTCTTTGGCATTTATCTCGTTCGTAAGATTCTCGCTTTTGCTGCACGCTCAAGGTCACAGGCTCTCGCGCGAGCAACGCAGTACATATGTATATAGAATATTGTCTCAATAAATAGCTTCCTGTTTAAAAGCACCGCGAGCTCTCGCGCTCGCTGTCCCCTTGCAAACAGTTTCGTAAAGGTCAGGAGTACATCGGGGCATTCGTGACGCGCACGTAGCATAACAAAACAGCGGAGTAGCAGAGGTTTTAGTTACCGGGCCTCTTCAACGAATAATACAGCCAAATATTACAGGCTCGCCATTGCGGATAAATGTACATCTCTGTTAATTGAGGCAGAAATTCATAAGCTACTGATAATTAATTTCATGTGTCATATCTGTTTTGTGCCCACATGTGTGCCGGAGCGGTCAAGAATAAAAGCTGCGATATTCTCTGTTTGAGAATAATTATTCAGTCGGACATTGTCATTTTCCATGCATATCAAAGGAGCGCTGCGCGCAGCTGTACAATATTTTCTAGCAGCAGCAAAAATAGAAACTAATTAAACACGTACGCCTACGGCAGAGAGTACATAGTTTTAGATGAATTATGGCGCGTCACGTGACCTCATTGAGAAAAGCGCGTCATTGGAATCCCGTTGGCGTCCATTACGATATTCACGATCGTAGACGCGTTTGTTTTACATAACTTCGTCGTGCCATCCTTTTAATTAATTAGCAAGGAGCGACGAACTGCTCCCCGTGTGTTTATCAATGTTGTTCGTCCCCGCTCTTTTAAACCAGTAAACTACCGTCGCCTCGTTTAAAACATCGCAGCCTTTTACCGGTCTCGCTGCTATTGACGTTTTAATAATAACGTAGCCGCGAAGAGGTCGCCGACTGGAATAAAAATTGGAACGGAACAAAAAAAAAAGAAGCGAATATCCCCGCGTGTTGCACTCGAAAATCCGCAATTATTTTTCACAGTTTCAAGCGCAATTTCTCTCTAAACGCTTGCCCAACAATTTCCAGCGGGGCAACTGTATGGAAATTTCGGGGGCGCCAGCGCGGTTCGTTTGAATTTCATTTTCTCGAACGGCGGGGCCGAAACTTTCCTCGTCGCTGTAATAAACGAATTAGGTGGCAGGAATTATTGTGGCTCGCGCGTTCGTTGTTGCTCGCCACGCGGATAAACAAGTTTGCGCGGCGAAAAGCGCCGCGCAGTTTGCCAGGAAATTTTTCTGCGAATGGAAACTGTAACCGTGGGAAAAGGGGAGGGGAACACTTCGCTACACTTGTTTCCACATGTATCTACTATGTTAACGTTATCACGTTCGCGCACAGAATTCTCCGGTTATTCAGCGATATCGAGGTTACTCCGACGTAGCATTTAACAGTCTAACGCACGGATATCCGGTTACTCTGGGCTGCAACGGGTGCTTTGCGTTATCCGCGTCCCTCGGAATACTCGCGGCGCTAACGTTTCCGATATTTGAGCACGATACGCCCCGTTATTCGTCCGGGCCGGGCATAAATCACCTGGTCGCGCAGGGTTTAGGGGTCGAGGTACAATCGTGCTGGCATTCGATGCATGCGTCTCCTTCGGGGATCTAACATTTTAGGATTACCCTCAAGAGTTACTGATCCCCGACTTACTGTAACTTCGAGTCAACGTTTCTACTTAGCCTTCGAATTATTGATTGCCGGTAGCAGCTTGCGAACAGGTTAATACCATCGAAACCGTGTTACTCTCTAACACGAAATCCTTGATAACATCGGAATGTTGTTACAGGAGTTACACCACCGTTGTTTACGTTCTGCCCAACGACGAACAAGACAGAATCCCGCGCGATTCCGTACGAAATAGCGCAAATCGACCAGCATATCCACTCGGAAACCTGTCTAGCACTCTCGCGCCATCGATTAATCGAGCGTGAAACGCTAGACTGGTTTCGATTCATCGTGCAATTTGAGGCACGCGCCGGAAACTTGAATCGCGGGCGTAAAAATGTATAGTAAAACTCGTGGGCGTGGTTTTTATCCGCTGGTAGAACAAAATCCCCTCCGTTCATCGGGCTGTTTGGAAAATCGCATCGGGAATTTATAAAGGGCCGCGGCGAACGTTCTCCCCGAGATCGCAATAATCGCGGTTGGGAAACGAGAATGTGTATCGCGAGGGGATTACAAATTATGATCGTGATGTTTTATAGTTGCAAAGTTGTTGACGCGTACACACGAAAACGTGATTCACCGGCGTAATCGCGGCAGCATCTCCTTGCAATTTGCCTTCCCACGAGTATTCCGCGCGCACGCGAGACCGAACACGCGTGAAACGCGCGCGACCCATTTTAATAATCGCTAGCGGACGATTCGTTAACGAGGTTAACAACGGCTGGCTTGTCTCGCGTTGGAATTGGGGCCCCTCAGATCTCTTCGCGCGCATTCGATTCGCGGTATCGGTCATTAAACCGTATTCTGCTTCGAGGAGAAGCCGAGGAAAGAAAATTGTAGCTTAGAGGCTTGAAATTCTTCGCGAATCTGGACTTCTCTGCGGGAGGTATGATATTTTTCGCGATGCGGGGTTTGAGGGGATTCAGAGAGGAAGAAGAACGGAGCGCTATAAAAAAAATTTCGTACCTCGGCAACTCTGTACCGCGGAGTTTGGGAAATTTATACTTAGGAACTTCGGAGTCAGTAGACTCGGGGCTTCCATCAACAAAGAGAATAGGATAGCCGGATGAATGAAGTAGGGAAAAGCGGTGGCAAATGGGGGCCGGTCGGAACGGCATTGTTTTACGGAAGCGAGTGATTTGAATACTCGCGGAACGGTTCCGGGTGATCGGAAGGGGCGATGATTTTAATTGAAGTTTGGATAGCCGAATGAATGTACCACGGGATTGAAAAGGCAATTAAGATCGAAGCGGCGATATATCGGCGCCCGTGACGCAACTTCGTAATCGAACTCGGTTTTGCTTCTCCTCGCTCGATCGACTGAAACAGAGGGCTCGTTCTTCGAGCAAATAGGACCCTCGGAGAAGCACCAGGCTACTCCGTGCCAGTTTGGCGGCGCTATCGATATTATCATCTATCGTGGGAGGTGTAAGACGGAACTTCTTTGCCTGCGAACAACAATTAAATTAGCAACGTTCAGAGTGAACAATTGCCGGTGAACAATAGCTCGAAGCTTACGCAAGAGCAGCAAGTTTTATTTTATTTGTACGCCAGGCGCGAGAGTGGAATCGTCGAAGGAATAATGAAGCCTCGGCCTCGGGGAGCGTGCACTGTTTCCCCGATGTGGAATAATGAAAAGGGCAAGTGTATAATAAATACATAAAGGAAGAGCGCGCGGAGGAGGCGGCCAATAAAAGGAGTAAACAATAAATCGACTTAATAGCTGGTGCATCGCTTTGGGAGGAAACGGAGGAAAATTCTGGACGCGTTACTTGTACGTGATCCTCGCCGTTCCCTTCGATGCAAATCTTTTATTATTACTCCCTCCTGTCGAAACGTTTTGCCTTTCATCTTGGGCTAATCGGTGGAGAACATTCATCCCGCGGGCTGAATTAATTTCACCCCGTATATTCGCGTTTTATTCAGCAGCTCTGCTTCAGAGGCACGAGCGAGGAAGACTTTTTAGTTGTTCGTCTAATTCGCCCTTCAGAATATTGCATTTCGGATGGGGTAGGTAATATCTCCGCGAAACTATGCATTATAAGGCCCTTAAAATTCTCTGTTGGAGATAATCGTCCAAGTATCCTGCTTTCGCGATGGGAAAGATTGCTAAACCCGAGTATTTTCTAATAAGCCGCTTCCCCGACCCCCAGAGGTAGTATTATTGCAAATTAAAAGTCACCGAGACAGAAGAGGAATATTTTTCTTTGATTTCCCGCGCTGCACATTATGAAACGTCAGCGATTTTAGTTCATATACCTCCGGCGGGGCAGTAAATGCAGGTCATTCATTGAAAAGCGATATTTATATTTTGCAGTGGAGATATTTCTTCCATAGAAAATGATAGGGTTCTTTTTGAAAAGCTTAAGGCGAGACGCGCGCTTTGATAAGCTCCTTTCAAGCGTGCTGTCCAAGGCGACGGGTATTTGGGTCGTTGCAGTGACAGTGACTTGCGGATTCGCTGTGAATCACTAAGTATATAGGTAAATGATTTTGTCAGCAGAAGCAGATGCTTTCCGCGAGATGCGCGGGTCGTTATCCGCGCGGGATCGTTCATCGCTCGTCGCGAGGACACGTTTGCGAAGCTCCTTTGTCTTTCCCGGTGCCATATTTACCGAGCTCACCTCGGTGGCCCGCAGCCGCTTGAATAATAGCTCAAACAACGGGTCGGCGGGATTACCACGCGCTAGATAATCCGAAGAGGTATCCGCGAGCGGGCGATTGGAGCCTGACGCGAATTTCGGCGCGGCGGACAATCCCTGGAACGGGGTAATTGGATCGCGGTCCCTTTTCCAGGGAATCTGACCGACGCGGGCGCGACGAATACCCTTTTTAACTCGGCTCCCTTGTCGCCACCGTTTATTCGCCATGGGACGTTTCATCGGAATGCTGAAACGCGAGGAATTCGGGGACCAGCGCCGATTTACGACCTTCGTTTCGCGAATACTGCGTTTGCGAGTGGAAGTTGATTGGTCGCCGGGGAATTGTCTAAGCGGGGGTGCTTTTTTTATCCTCTTTCGTCTCCAAATTCTTCACGATTTCGATTTATTGGAAGTGGAAACTCTAAGCTCTATTTCGAGATTACTTTATATTTCATCATGTTGCACGCGAGATGTTAGTATAACGCAGTGCGGTGATAGAAATCGATACGTTCCACGAGCATTGGCGAAGAACGGGGAACCCGAGCATTTCGTCGGAAGAAACGACGATGTCGAGAAGCCGTGGCGCGTACGAAAGCACCGCTTCTGCACCGAGTTGCCACGACTTCCAGGCCGGAAATGGCCTCCTGATTCGAACGTCCAGTCGTGGGACTCGATGTTTTCCTGTCGTTGCACGCTACTCGCTCGCTCGCTCGCTCGCTCGCCGCTCGATTTACCCCCATTGAATTTCACTGCGCCTCCACGCGCGTCGGACATTGAATATCGAGTCACGATTTGAATATCGTCGAACTTTGATAACTGCTATTTGAATCGTGAAACTTGAAGGGGCATGCGCCAGAGTATTAGCTGCCCTCTGTCGTTCTCTAATCGCAGATTTCAGGGTGTCAGAGCAACCTAACTCACGTTTACCATTTTTCCTCGATGGAAAGCGAGAAGCGATTCTTTGATAGCGCGATCTAGAATTTGAATTTTCCTCCTCGTTTCACTCTTTCACCCCTCGCCAGCCAATTTCTACCCCTCTTACCACAACAGAGTTCTTTCAAAATTGTTTTCCCGTACCCACCCTTAAAAGTCATCGCGGAATCGTCGCGGCGGTTCGCAAGCGACCCGTTCCACTCGGCATCGGGAGACATTCAACTTCGAATTTTCCAAAGTGCGCGGCGACAAAGTGGCCAGCAACTGTGCGGAGGCGGAGTTCAGCAACAAGCATCGCAACGGGCGCAAACATCGAGCCTGTTCGCAGCACAAGCGAAACGTGGCGAAAGAACGGCGCCCGTGTTCGCACGCCGCTGCCAGTTTTCCCTCCTCTTCTGGCCGTTTCTCCGTTCGCGAACTGTGCGCCGGGTCCCAACGACGATGTTTCGCTTTTACGTACCCCGTAACAACGAGCGCTTGCACTCCCGTCCCGTGTTCGCCGCGTTTCCTGCTCTTCGACCACCGCTCCCCTTCCCGCGAACTTCGACCTCTTTCCGCGCTTTCCTCCCTTCGCGTCGCGAAATTCCCCCGCCAGACGATCCTGGAATTCTCCACTTACCTAAGTCGCGAACCGCTCGCTCCGACCGCTGCGACCGGCGGCCGAGTCGACGATCTCCCGAGACTCGAGAGCTGAAATACCGGGGGGATCGGCTGGAATAGTTGGGAGAATTATTGAATCGCGTCGATGGCCCTCCCTCGCTCGAGTTTTCAGAGAGGAAGACGCATTGTGATGGTGAATATCGCGGCGACGGCGGGGCACGCGGGCAGAGATAAAGAGAGGCGAGGAAAAATAACAGGGGGAGAGAGGAGAACAAAGCTCGGCCGTCGAAGTTCTCGTATTTTCCGTGTATTTTTATCGCTGTCCCCGTTTCCGTCCACGTCGATGCTCCTCCGAACGCGCAGAGGTGGACACGGACGGAAAGCCCGGCGAGGAGCAGCGGGGTCGGGCTGTCCCGTATAAAAATGAAAATTTACCGAATCGAAGGGAATTCCAGTTTGAAATCAAAGGGCTTGTCTGCCGCGGTGGGTAGACTCTATGCTGGAAATTATTGGATATTCGGTTTCCTAATACCGGGGGAGGGGTGACATCGTACATACGTGAATCTGTATAAAAGTTCACCGCCGCTTTTCAGATTTCACGAGCTTCTAAGGCTCCGAGCTCCTCTTCGTGTATCTTTCGCCCCTTTGTCTCGCGGATGCACCTACATGCGCGGCAGATTTCAGGGGATTTTTAGTTTCTAGCGCACATCACTCTTGGGAGACGAAAGGTTCGTTTATGTCCCGCGGTCCTAGGCGGTGACTTTAAAACGAGCGACTTCTATCTTCCCCCTTTCTACCACCACTTTTTACGTTTCAATCGTGACGTCCGTTTCATTCGCTCCGCCACCCATTCGTTCCTCGTTTCCGGTATCCCTGCAGGGGGGGGGGGGGTATTCGTGTCGGGACAATGAAAGCTCCTTAAGTAAAGTCGTGTAGTCCTTGGCGCGAGACATCGAGGAGCCACGGAGTTTAACATATTCATTATAGCCGGTCCTTTCCTGCACTCTCGCTAATGCCGCCCGGTATCTCTGGCCCGGCTAAAAGCAGACCGAGAAACTCCATTGAATTTTCGAGGCGACCGGGGCTAGCCTTTATGGAAACGAAGCGAATGGAGCTGCCAGGGCTCGCGGGGCCTGGCAACGAATGGGTTGGATACCTCGGGGATGCTTTACGCGGTGTTTAATTCGCTGCGCGACCATTGAAGAGAAAAGTACAATTCGTAATAAGAAAAATATGTAGGTACATCCGAGGATGTACCTTGGGGAAAGGACCTAGGTGAGGAGCAATCGCGAAGTTCGGATTACCCACAGAAATCGATACGACTTTGCTCGAGGGTCGTCCTTTGAATCCTCGTCGTGGCCATCGCCGATGCTGCTCGTCGCTGAAATTTTCACAGCGAGCTTGGCGCATCGTGAGGTCGCAGATGTACAATTACGTTTCCGATGCCTCTCCAGGGGCGCGGCGGTCCACTCGTCGGTAACACGAAACGGTCCTTAACGGGGGTGTCACCGGATTACGCCCGGCAGAATGGAAGGTCTACAAGGCACTGGGGAGCAGTGGCAGTGAAACGCTCATTATGCGTGGGCCGTCGTTTCTACTGGCGAGTTAAGGGTGAAGCGTAACCTGGCGTATTTAGCGTAGGTAAATCGCGACAGAAGTATGTTAATTGGGGCCGTTTTCCCCCAGTCTCCACTTGTGTCTTCAATTTCGCGCTAAGCAAACGTTGCGCACTTGCAGTTCTGCTTGAGCAATTTTTTTTCAGCAGTTTTCAGTTGCATTCAATTTCTGTGCAATCGTTCAGGTCATCGTACACCCTTCGTACCGAATAGGTACCTTAATTAAGTAGTTTAGGGGAGACCGGGGCTGGTTGTCTCGAGGGGTAGGTTGACTAATTGTTAATAACTTTGCACCGACATATGCTCTACTGCGGAAACATTCACTGTAGAAAGAAGACATTTCTACTAAGCCATGCATTTATGTCCGACCCCGCGATTCCCACGTTTTCTAACAGTTATCAGCGTTTGTCGAAAAATTGACTACGTAAGTAAATATTTTTTCTTAAAGATTTTAATTTTTCACGCTCTATATAGTTACAATAGAATAAATGTTAAGGGACTATTTTAAAGTTTGTTTATTAGATGATCTATTGACATAGTATTTTTGTTTATACATAAATAATTGAAGGTTATACAGATTATTGAAGTCAAAATGATTGGTCGGGGCTGGTTGACTAATCACGTTAATAAAGCGATTTTTATTTCTTGTTTGAATTTCACTATGTTATAAATACATTATAATTAATGTTTAAGTTGAAAAAATTTTCAGCTTGTTAAAATATGAAAGAAAGAAATTAATATTTTATAATTAAACACCTCTTGTGACATTGTGTTATTTTATTACCACTGAGATAAGTTACTAATAACATTTTCTTAACTGATTGTACTTAAAGTCAACCTATCCCATACTGTAAGTCAACCAACCCCGATCATGGGGCTGGTTGACCAGCATGGAAGGTGTTAGAAAAACATGAAAATACCTTAATTGTTGTCACATTGAGTCAACATTAATAATTTAATCAGATAGCCAAATGTATGACTTATTAAATATACTAACCGGTTTAATGATATTTCGCCCACATAATTTATTAAAAATCAAAAACTGAAAAACCGGCCTACCAGCCCCGGTCTCCCCTATTGATCGATGTCGGTTCGCTATATTCTCCGTTTCAATATTCAGTTCTTTCCATTCTTAACGTCGCGGAGGTTTCTATCTAGCTTAGAATTCGATCCTCTTCCACCAAGATTCGTTACTCGAATGGTGATTCTCTGCCCGCCGAGTTATTTGGTCCAGCCTTCAATCTTTGCAAGTTTCTCGGCCCAGTACCTCTTTTGCCGAGACTAATAGCCAATTTATCCGGACGGGGAAACGCTGCATCGCGCCGAGGGAGCAACATTCCACTCACGAAACTGCGAGATTTCCCCCTTTTCCTGGCAGCGAATTACGTAATTCGCAGACCGCCGCGGTCGCCGTTTTCCAATACGTATCGGTAATAGGGGAAGCCATGCATCAACGTATCGCGCGTTGCATCTGCACGTACGCCGCGCCAAGGAAATCGACTTGCACGCCTGTCTTACCAAATTCAAGCTACTGCGTGTACGAGTTACGTCAAGAGCAGGCTGTCGCCACATGTATCTCGGTGCAAACGCATCCGTATCCACCATCAGGCCCAAGTAGATTAAAGTCACTTGTAGCCAATCCTGTTCCTTCGAATTCTCACTGTCCAACTAAACTTGAAGAGGCAACCACCAAATAAGTGCATAGTTGGAGGGAAGAATCTTCTCCCTGAGTTATTCTCCAGGTTCCACACCTAGTTGGTCGGATCTTCCTAGCTCGCTCGCAGAGTACCCTCGATCCATATCGTTATCCTCAAGATTTGTCGATCTACGCGCGGTCTAGAGGCCTCCGAACGAGGATGGCTCCCCTCGTCGAATCGATCCACGGGGCTCTTTGTAGTCGCGTCACGAGATCGCGTCTACTCTAGGGACACCAGTCATCTCGCAGTTGTCGCCAAGATACGCCACTCGTTCGCCCCCGTCGACCGTAAACTACGATAATAAAGTCGCGGAGGACGGATGATCGCGCGTCCGAATACGCCTCGTTAAAGCCCCTGGACCTCTCGCTTCTGCCGCGTGTAAATGATAATCCACTAGTGGCAATAGTCGTTAGGACACTGCGGAGCCTCGCGTCCAAGTGCATTCAGAAGTTCGGTGCTGGATAAAACGGAGCATCCGTTTGAAATACGGCGCCCCGGCAGTGGAAAAGCCGTGATAAAGAGGCGGTCGCGACTGTGCGTGCCCGCGCGAGCACCGCGAGGCGATCGATCGACCCTCGAACGAGAGACGCCACCGCTGGGACGCGTAATTCGATTTTCCTTGTCTATTCACCCGGTCGAGCCTAATCCAATGGCGGCCGCGGACCCTTTTGACGCACGTTTAACCGTTTTGCGAAGGTTAATTCGATGGATCAGCCGAGTACCTACCTGCCTTTCCCGCTTCCGCTTGGGGGATATTCGAAAATTATGTTTACCTTTTTGCAAGCGTATTCATGGACTCGTTCCGGTAGATTTAATTCCATACGAATCCATTGTTGCGAACCGGAAACGCCCTTCGGTTTGCGCCTGCTTTCACAGGCAAATGCGAGTGGAATATGAGAGGGAAATTAGTGGCCGTTTTATTTTCGCTCGGCGCATTCGCGATAAAAGGCGCGGGAACGGAAAGGGTTTCACGCCTGTGACCGTTTGAAAGGCAATTGTTACTCGTCACTATTAGCTAAATTCGGCGACCGCGTGAAACGCAAACGAGAAATGCCCGTCATCTTTTCCCTGCGAAACGGCGCCGCGCAGGCGGCCCCGTGTTTCACGCGTGTTCACGCGTCCCTGGCGAGACCGCCGGTTTTTACAATATAACGAGGCTCCTTTAAACTGATGCGCGTGATATGACGGTGCAAAAAATGGCCCGCCCGTTAGCGCAACGCTTTCGAGCGAACTGGCGAGAATAAATTCTCACGGTGAAACATTTTGCGTATCTCTCCAAATTCTGCAACTGTTCATGCCGCGCAAAGAGAGGAAAAACATTGTTCTTTTAAAAAAAAAAAGTATGAAAAAGGTATTCGCACCCTGAAAAATTACGGGTACAAAGGGAGCATTATTAGAGATAGCGGCTGTAAAAGTTGCTCGCGGTAATTTATTACGGTAGCATCCATGTAGGAATTATTTTCGAACTGTGGCTTCGTTGCATAAATTTCTCCCCGATGCCAATTAAGATCGAAGATATGGTCCGTCACCCTGGTAGCTCTAGGGCCTCTTCTTAATGACCCCCCCAAAAGTATTTCTGCTTTTGATACCCCCGATAGCGAATGACGAAGGGCCTCCGAGCGTTCCAGTGGAGACACGTGTGCCTGGGATTTCGGAGGCCCGGAAGCTCCCTCGAAATCGTCACTCTCGAGAGGGAAGCAACAGTTGCAGACGCGAGGCGTTCACGAGAATCCGCGCATAGTGGCTTCGCGGAAAAGCATCCGCGTGTATATACGCCGGCTGCTTTCGGGGACGGAAATGGTGGCGGCGGCTCGAACCCATTCGACCTCGTAAATTATAGACGTGCCCTTAAGCAGAGGATGCCCCGAAATTCGTGGCATTCCTCCCCATTTATACCCCCGCGCATCTTTTAATGGAAACGTCGCACGCGATAGGGGAGCGGAGGATTTATTTATCTGATTTCTTTGGGTCATTCAGAAATGCTTCTTCCTCCGCGCATCATCCTCGACTCTTCTTTGTAGGCTTGAAAGGATAACGTATTCCGAAGCAGATAAGTTCTTGCAATCAGTGATTCTGCGAAACTGGCCATTCACAGACACGGTAAGGAGAGGTTGATGAGAATCAGGTGGAAACGAAGCATTAATTTTCCCGAAGCTTGGTTGGCGGAAACAATAGAATGTAGTTACATCCAACGGCGGTATATGTGTGCATCGCTCGAGTATCATTATTGTGTAATAACGCGTTACACGAGGCGATTTTCTAAGGGCAACTAACACAACAACGACGAGGGACAAGGTCGTTGGACCGAGCGATAAAAGAACTCGATGTAAGCGGAAGGATAAAAAAGCTGCGGCCAGATGAAGCGGGGATAATTGGCTGTTTTTAATTACTCCAGCGCGTTGGCAGAGTATTAAGGAGGCGGAAGTAGCTCTGAGGCTTATGTTATCGTAGGCAGATTAACCTTTGGCACTCGATGTCAATTGCAACTCGAGACGAGTTTTTTTTTTATTCTCCGCCTTGCACATCGCTAATTGCTATTTGCGGAAGGTTAACTAACGAAGATCTAAACTCCTCATTCTTCCTAATTCTACAAATGCCTTCGCCCGGAACCGCGAGGCACGTTTAACATTATGCAAACCGCACCCAGTCGCAGGGGTGGGTGGCAACCACCCTCCCCAACGTTTGCTCTCGATCTCGGGCTCGTCACCAGTCGCAGCTTTCATAACCGAGCCCTCGAAGATCGCGCGTGTGTACGTGCCCGGGGTGCGTGCACACGCAGGCGATCGTCGAGTGGCAGGATCACGTTTGGGAACGGATGTCGGTGTGTAACGTTACCCCGCGTCGCGAGCTGGCACAAAGGCGAGCACGACATCGCGCGACAAACTGCTTCGGCCGACGTGCACCGGCATTCTACGAGCGGAGCGTGCTCCTGTCGAGGCTCGAGCGCGCGTGTTCCTCCTCTGCCTCGGTGTTTCGAGGCCAAAGAAGTTGCTCCGGCTCGTTACAGTGAACTCTCCGTGCGCGGAATTCGCGACACGGCGAGATGTCTCGAGCGCGAGGACTCGCGCGTTCCTGGGGATGGATGTCGTGGCCTCGACGTTCAAGTGTTACCTGGGAGTCGTTAAATTCTACCGAGAGGACTGCTTCTAAATCCTTCGATCGACTCTCTATCCTCCGATGGCCACAACTGTTGGTGGGCCCGTTGTTACATTTTTCGTTACGCAGCATTCAATTCGCGAGGCATTTCTAGGGCCCGATGTAGCTCTTCTGCCGCTCTTGGTAAAAATCATTTTTGCCGCCGATTATATTTAATTATAAATAACTATTATGAAATATAATTTTTTACAGTGAGATACATTTTTTGTAGGTATTCGTTGACTAATGAAAGCCATTTGTTTTATAAAAAAATTAATATTCTTAAAAAACAGTGACAAAACAAAATGAAGTATATAGGTAGGAGGTAGATACCTATTTTTTAAATCTAAAGAAAACACAACTGTATAAAAATATTTTAAAAAAAAATCAAGCAACGTAAATCGGGCAACGGGCGTATACTTTTCTCGAAGAACCCCGTCTGTGCGATTTCTCTCCGCAATGTTTCCCTCGCGAAAACAGTCGGTAAAAACCAGCCCCGGCTGGAATTAATCTCGAGCGAAATTCAATTGGATCTGGAGGAATTATTTACTAAGGGTTCCGCGGCGCGTGATTGGAGAGCGACGGGCCCGCTGCGCAAATCGCGGGGGAACACGCGAAAAGCGTCGTTCCGGTTCGAATCGGCGGTCTGGTTACGTGGAAGAAGGATCGATGGTAATTACGTGAGTCGAGCGCGGGGTAGTTTGGCCACGATCGACTTCCACCTCGCGATGCGTAAATCTTGGGAACGCCTGACGGTGCTTGGAAGCGACGAGTCCGATCGAAACGGAGCTCCCTGCGGCGGGGTGCGTTTCCAGTTGCGGGGACGCTTGATTTATCACTGTTTCCCGGTGTCGATTGCGTCGATGATTCATCCACTGTCTCTTTTAAGGGCAACGAGTACGTTATCTTACACGCGCGACCGCTTTATCGCACTACGAGGTAGTCAATCGAGATAGACAGATTATTCGATCGATAGGGAACCAGAGATCTTATACCAGTACTTGGAGAAGGATTCACTCGTGTCCTATTTCGTACGCACCTACTCCAGTTAGAGCTTAGCCAACTATTTTGCGCGCCTGAGTTATCCCAACTTGGAAGGTAGGGTAATTACGTTGAGGTAGCAACTTCCCCGGTACCTAAGGGTGTATTTATTATTAATGGGCTCATAATTATGGCCAGACAGAGCACGCGAATGTTTCTTACGCGGCATCGCCAGCGATTTCGATAATTCAAAGCACGAAACTCGGCAATTGCTCGCGGCCGTTAACCTCTCCGCTAATTCATAGGTCCATGAATTATTCCACGTGTTGCTCGAAATACGTTTAGTTAACTGGCCCGTAGCAGTGGGGCTAAATTAATAGAGCGTACCTAATTGTCCGAATTGTGTGGACCTATTTCTCGCGCTGAGTTGGACGGTGAACCGTGGCAATCTTAATTCGAACGAAGGAGAAACAATTAATAAAATGGTTGTAGGTTGACGCGCGCGATCGCTTGTCCGACTATGGTACCGCGATTCCCTTGTACTTAATATTATACGTGCTGCATCCAATTGGAATCTACGCGAAACCTCGATGCCCGTTGGAAGTGTGGGGGCGGTCACGTTGGACGACGAGGAAATCTGATTAAATTATACAACGTACCACGTGCATCGCTCGTTAACGCGATATCAAGGTATCATTACGTTTGAAAATATCAGGATAGGATGATGGAGTATTTTCCTACGCTTCCTAACTCTGGAAGACACTTTTCTGTGCTACATCATATGAATCGTTGATTTCTTTAAAAGAAATTCTATATGATCGATCGGCATCGGAGTGGACAGCTCCAGGCTGTGGCGGAGAGGAGAGATCGCGGGGTGTGGGAAATTTTGTATTAGCCGGCTCGGTGACAGGGCGCCATGTTCATTGTTTCATTGAAGATCGTTAAGCATCGTTAGCAGCGGTTCGTCCGTTTGTCGGCCTCGGTTTGCGGAACGCCGCAGAAGCCGCGGCAAAACCGTCCCTTCCGCGGGAACCGCAATCCGCCATTGGCCCACTGGTATTTAACGACCGAAACGCAGACAAAAACTGAGCCGACCTGCGAAGAATCGTGCCTCTTTAACGGATAAACTAATTTCTCGTTGATGGGGGCGGTGAGCTGAACTCGTTCAGGTTCTATCTACACCTACCCGAACGTCCCGTTTCGTCGTTGATACTCGAGTAAGCGTATTTTAATATGCCGCGCTATCAACGCCCGAACACGCCCCGCTGAAAATAGCATGCTCGCAGAATTTTCGCTAATACCGCACCCCCTTGCTTCTTCATTCTTTGCATCGAGCGAATCTCGGCTACCAGGGGAGCCGTCCAATCGTTTAATCAAATTAGCCGCCGGTATCGATACCCGTCAACCGAAACGGCGGGGCTCCTTATCGCGCGGCAGCCACACCGCCGCTTCTGCAAACAGCAACTCTTTATCGGGGGGCCCAAAACCCCTCCAGTCGCTAATGACTGTTCCAGCGGGTCGGCGTTGCAGGGCTCGGTGAAGTTGCAGCAGCGACGCTGCTAATAATAGAGGCTGGAATCTCGTTTGCGTCCCTCGTCCGGGACTCACAATCACCGCCCCGCAAATTAGCCCCGCGAACGCGCCCGTCTTCAACGGGACACCGCTGTTCGCTGTAATTTTGCGGTCCGGGGGCGGGTCTGGGCTATTGGGTGGCAGCTGCCGGAAAAGATTAGAGGAATCTCGCGCGTGAAGCGCGGAAAACGGGGACGTCGCGTGAGATTGGACGTCTCCTTTGCTCCAGCACGCTCCGGACTCGTAAAGCGGGGAGAAGAGGGAGGCTCGCCCTCGGTTGGATAAACTTTTAAAAGGTTCCCCGAGACGTTTAGCGACATTGGACACGGGTAACTTGGCTGCCAAGTTTGTCAGCGGGACGTCGCACGGGTGGGACGTGTTTATGCGTCGCTGCCGGGCGTGGCGCGTTTTATGTGCAATTCTGGCGGGGTATGTGTTCGGGGCGCTCATCGGGGGGTGAAATTAGCGATGAGTTTGTTTGCGCGGAGAGCGATTACACTGCGAACCTCCTGCTAAAACACCATTGCCACGATTTGCCGTGTAAAAGAACGTTCCACGATGTACATACGATGCATGCAAGACCCGCGCGCGAAACTTCTCCAAGGAGGTCCCAATTTCCTGGACACGAAATTGCACGTGACACGGGAAGAAGCTCGTAGCTCGGCTTACCCCATAGTTTGGCTGCAACATCGAGGCCAGCCGGTCGCCCGCGTACCTCCCTATCGCGCTGGATTAATATCGCGGGCGTCTCGTCGAGTCAACGTGTCCCGGAGGAAAATGAAGTTGGCCTGGACTGGCACGGTTGGGTCAGCAGGTGCCGGGGGTATCCCATAGGCGGCTGTCGATCGAGCCACCCGAACGATATCTCGCATGCAGGGGAACTAAATTCCAGGTTTGTCTATCCTCCCGCGAAAGCATCAGCCCTCCAGATATCCAGCTACGATCTGGCAGAGCTCCAGCCACTTCCGTTACTCAGCCAGACTGGCCTGGGGATCCGGCTTGACCGTCGTCATTATCATTTCAAACTGGCGACTCGCAGTTCGCCTGTATCTGTCGTCGATCGGGCTCGAGGAAAAACCTTATCCGTCTTCTTATCCCGTAGGAAATTGAACAATGAACGAGCAGTCATGGGTTGCTCGGGGATGGTGGATCCTGGGGATCGATGGGGCGGGAGTTTGGAACGTTTGAGGGGCATTTTACTTTAATTGGTCGAAAAATTACGCTGTTTTTAAAGCTTTTTTCTCAGTAAATACAACATTACAATTTATTAAGCTGCTCTTATATTCTACCTATAAAAAAAATTGAAAATGACCCCTTAAATGGCCCCGGTAGTTTGCTTCGTCTTAACATCGCGGAAGCGATTGAAGATCGATTCAGGCGTGAAAAACGATTGAATTTAGATTTCGAGTAACCATCTCTTTTCTCCTGTTATATGATAGGAAGCGTCGAGTTGCTGTTTGAACAGAGTAATTGATAATGATATTTCCACGAGCGAGCTTCTGAAAACGAGCGCTGTGATCACGAGCGTGACGCGACGCGATTATGGAATCTCTTTCGGACTTGTTTCCTGGCGGGGCCCCCGTGAAAGTTAATTCCGCGGCTCATAGCCCACCGGGCTAAGTAAAAGCGCGAGCAAAAGTCAAAGAGCATTAGTGAGGAGCGTCGGGCTCCCCCTCGAATCTCGTCGAACTTTAAACTTCGGAGTCTCGGGGAAATTCGGCGAATGAATCCGCGCCCGTGCCTGCCGCTTCCAAATTCCCAATGCATCAGAGACACGTAGCACTCGGTGGAGGTCTCCAATTAGAGCGCGACGTTAAAAGAGATACCCTTTCACCGAAAGTAAATCATAGAGATTCAGGTTGCCCTACTTTTAATGTAAATTTAATGAAAGTATCTACCTCGAATCCTCAAAAAATACCGATTTCGTTACCACGATTGAGGACACGGTTAAAATTCCCTCGAAACCCAGAGACCGCCACCGTAGCCCCTTTGCAAGTGAATTGCCTGGATTCGACGGAGGGAAATGAAACCAGCAACGAGGGCGAAGGTTGCAGAAGATTAGCTACTTGGCGGCTACCTTTTGATTCAGTGAAAGGCTTCTCGTACTATCTTCAAAGAGATCCACTCGCAGAAACAGAGAACAGGGAAGAGCTAGCTTTTAATTTCTAACGATGGCGTACGTGTTGCTAAGTCGACTGCGATCTTCCACACCATTCCGCGATTTAAACCTCGGACCATTAGTCACCTAGAAGACTCCTCTGAATCGTTTCCCATTGAACAAACTCTCGTCGATTTTGTCGGCGGGAAGTGGTGGAACGATGCCGGATGATCTGGCTCGAATTTGAAAGCGAATTGACCGCGTACCGTGCATCATGCAACGAGGGTCCCTCGACGCGGTAATTCGACCGACAGTGCCGGGCGTAGCGCGACACGATATCGAGGACGAATTCCAGTGACTCCGACGGCTGTAATCGCGTCAAGAGCGTCGTGTTTTATGCGCGCCGACAGAAACGGGACGGCGAGCCGTGTCGGCGACGAATCGAGGCATGAGCCGCGAGATAGGATTACGTTACGGTTCGTCGGCCCCGAACACCCGGATACGGAAGCTGCAGCAACGCGCGCCCGTCACCGTAATCTATGTTCCGGCGAACTTAATCTGGACGCGCGGAAAATCGACGAGGCCCGGGCCCGATCCGGACACGGTATTCCGGAAACGAACGCCTATTGGGGTGTCGTCCGTCCACGCAATCACGGCGAAATTGGGAATTATTGCCGCTGGCGGCGCCTAGCTGCCCTCTGGCACAGATCTCTGGGGATCTCGCGTTCGCTTTGCAAATATTCCGGGGTGCGTAGCGCGAGATTCTTGGAGCGTGATCGTTGGCTATGGACTGAGCGAAACACAAGGGTGACCGACCTTGAGGGAAGAATCGACGCCCGCGAGACCCAGGCGTTTTCCACCCCGGCGTTTTAACGAGAGCCTCGATGGCGGGGGCGAATGTGGGTCAAGCATAGGGTGGACGGAGGGCGGCATTAACCCCGGTTAAAGCGCAAAAAACTTGCCTCGCGCTGCCGTAGCCCGTCGTTTCTGCGAACAGCGCGAAACGTTCGTTACTTATCGATCCTCCCCTGGTCGAAATTGAATTAAGCCCGTCGAGCAGCAGGTCGAGAGGTAAAGAGAAGGGAAAAGGGAGCAGGCGGGGCGTGTCTGTAAAAGGGGGCAGGAAAAAGAAAGTGGCTAGAGACAGCTCGAAAGGAAAACGAGACGAGATGCTGGGAACGTAACTTGCCTCGCAGGATCCGTCTTGCCGAGGGGAGATCGTCTACTACCATCGACTCCGGGATTCCAATTAGCCACTTTAGTGATTTCCTCGCTGAGATATCGGATTTACTAATTTCCGACTCCTCCGCGGGGAGGAGAAGACTTTGCCAATGGGGTGAGCAGGTGTTTTCAAAGAATCGTTGCTTCTTGGGGAATATCTAACACTCAGCGCGGCACTATTAAGAGTCGCCCTTCAGTGGCTCGTAAGGGCGAGGAGGTGTTGATTCGAAGGCCACGACCCCGTTATCGCCGTTTGCTAATTCGTGTTTTATGCACCGTTTCAACGCCGGGTAATGTTCCGGGTCATTAGCCTTCGCCTCGACCGTGATGCAAATCTAATCGTAATAGCAACTACTGTTGCAGAGATCTCCCCTTAGAATTTAGAATAACCGAGTCGCTCCACTGATGCGCGCGACACGATGTTTCCTTGGCTGCTGTGCACAGAGGCCCTGGCGTGGCCCTTTGACTAGGCGCAAGGAATTCCCCAGCACGGCTGGTTATCGATAGAATGCACAGAATGTCGGAGGACGCGGTAAACTTTCCTCCGCTGACGGGGAGTCAACGTGATAATAAATGGCGGCGTAAAAGGGGGTGAGGGGCGACGAGAAATACTCTGCTGCTTTCTCTGCAAGCAATCTTCATGGCTAGATAAAATATTTTCGCGATATCTGAAGGCTGCATAATATAGCTTGCAGATATTTTTGGAGATGAAGGTTCGAGAGCGTGAGATTTGAAAATGGGGGGTGGTACTGTTAGTATATCAAGACGGATAGAGAGAATTCAGGGGCTCAATGTATCTGATGTGACCAATTAAACGGATTTCCGGTATATCCGGTGTTAATTGCGATCCAGTCAGAATTATCCTCTAATTGGTCCACGAGCAACGGCTGCCGCGCAATAATTCCACGTTTCTGCAATGTCCTGGCAGCGTGAACTTTAATCCAGGATCTGTTCCTTGACGATACTCCAGGTGCAAACGACGCCGGCGGCTGACAAATCAGTCTCTCGTATAAGGATCGCTTAATGGATTTATCAGGTCGTGATTGTAGGAGATGCTAAAGAATTACCGATTACTTTTGTTCCTTTTTTTTTTCATCTGTCCTGACTGTAGCTAGGATAATATTTCACGTTTGATATATCGCTCGCTATGCGTTCCGTCTTGCACGCGATCTGCCACGGTCGTGCGTAAGTTCCACTTTATCTCCGCCCCTGATTTTCAAAAGTGGGAAGCACGAGATGATTCCCGACGGAGCTTCGCTGTTCCCCGGTGTCGGAGCGTGAATTTACGGAATTTTTGCTTCCCTTTGTTAAGAAAACACCATTACATTTCCCGCCGCTGTAAATCAGAAAAATATTCCTCGCGATTCAAACGGTCGGAGTTGAAGGACGACTTGAAAATGTAAACCACCGAGGATCTCTGTGCTTTGGAATGTATTTATTCGAAAGTACAATCTTCCAGACGTCAAAAGGATGCTATTCCTGTTAGGGAAGCCGATTTTCCGACCAATTCGCCGGCTTGCAGTTTCGCTCGGTCCCCGTATAATCAATCGAGTTTGTGACCCACGATGACCCGCGGCCGGAATCCTCGAAAGCGCAAAGACTAGGCGACTGCTTGCTTCTCTGTCCGCTTAACGAGAAACGAGAAGGACGCATGGGAATAGCTGCGGAAGCATTCGTGGAAACTGACCACCGCGACGCGACGCTCTGTTGGGTGATTTCGTTGGTAGGAGGGCTGGGAAGATCGCGTGTTTTCGGTTCGCAGCTCCGAATACTCTTCAAAGAACTGGAATGTTAGCCTGAAAATCCCGTTCCCCTCGGATACTCCGGCTAACTTCTATTTGAACGTCAGACTTCCGAGTATTGACTGTTGCGTTTGCTGGCGCTCCCTTCGAACTCCTCGATTCTTTTCCTTTTTCGATCGCTTCATTCTACTCCCCCCCGTCGCCAGCTTAGCTCGTAATCCCCGAATAATGAAAATTTCTTGGAATCCTTGTCGCGGTAATGATATTAGTTTAACCTCGTTCCCCTCGTCTCGAGGAGGACTCGCGTATGTACCAAGTTCCACTCCACCCGAACGGGAGATAATATTATTCCTGCACTCACGTAATATAATCAACTGCCGTTGGGCGAAGAACAGAAAGTTTATCGGTCAAAGACACCGATAGTTGGGGCAATTTGATCCACGATTAGTGTACCGGTAGACGGTCGAACTTCAGCCGCCGGGGCAGTGGTCTGTCCACGATCGTGAACACCGGAGATCATTAACGCGGGAGGATCGCGCTGTGATCCCTCAGCGAGAGAGTCATGGAGCCCAATGAACGTCGATTATTACGGTCGGGCTTGTAAACGGAGGTGTCTTCCATTAAGTCAATATACTGGCGTGGAGCGCGCTACGTCGCCAGTAGCGGCAGTTCCCCGTCAGATCGGCCAAAATAACGAGGTTAATTAGCCCAGGAGTTGGGTATACTCGAAATCCTTCTATTAACGTCGTCTACTTCGAATCCTATTACCATTCCACGGTCTTGGTCCTTTCCGTATCCCTCGAATTGTCCACGATTAGTTCGCTTTGCGTGGAAGGACCCTGCTGGTCGTAGGGTCGTCGAACCTGGCTGAACGGTCACGTCGCGTCGCGTCGCGTTGACGGAGGCGCGTGTAAATTCGATAACGAATTTAGTTAGCGAGCCGTGCCCGTCTGCTCGGGTCCGAAGATTTCCTTCCTAGTTGTTGTTCAACGCGGAGGATCTGTCTACGATTCTATCCTGTCTCTGCTACGATTATCGAGGGAGGTGCCACAGCCTCCGGAATAACAAGTCGACTTCCGTTTCAGTAGGGCACCCAAAGATCCTCAGGCTGAAAGGAGCCACGGACGCGTTCAATCGCTTCATCCGCAGTCCAGCGTCCCGCGATAACGAGGTTAATTAGCTCACGACGCCTGTCGCCGGCTCGTCCTGCTCCTGAATAATTTATCGACTCGCGGCAGGCACGTGTGCACACGTAGACAACGTCCTTATACCTCACGGGTCCGGGCGGACGTGGGTGCAAGTACCTACACGCTGCGGCTCCTGGCCCTCTCCTTAGACCCTGTTGAAAATTGTTCCGCCTAATTAATTAGCCGAACCGCCTTACGTGTTTCCCGATAAACTCGTTAGCGTCGGGGCGGAGCCTCGCGAGCGACAGCCGGCGAGGTTCTGCCCTTGATTAGAGGGTTGTTCGACTTTATCGAGGATCGAAATAAATTGTTTCTGGTTACTGCACCGCGGAGGAGCTATACCCACTCAATCTCTTCTATATCGGGCGTCAACCGAGGGAATAATTCTCCCTATTAGTGTCGCACCCAGAGGGGAGGGGGAGAGGCACCCCCAAAGAAGGGGCTTTGTAAAAAGAAAAGAAACCTAGG
Source organism: Andrena camellia (assembly GCA_029448645.1). Classification (NCBI taxonomy): domain Eukaryota; kingdom Metazoa; phylum Arthropoda; class Insecta; order Hymenoptera; family Andrenidae; genus Andrena; species Andrena camellia. The sequence goes on along the minus strand of CM055680.1, from coordinate 30,720,466 downwards.
TTTTATTCTTTAAATAAATTTTTATCACCTAATGAATTTTATTGAATTTGCATTGAAAATATTTTTATCCGTTCAATTCGACTCCCTCTCAAGATTAAATCCTGAGTGCGCCACCGCTCCGTATTTTCCGCGTGCAAGAGGAAGGGAATTGTTAATAGCTGCAAACTCTGTATGTAATTCAAACGCAGATGATTTTGTCAGATGTCTCCGATCCGATGAGATCGCTATGCCACGCCAGAGACTCCGCAGACTGCGGGTAATTACATTAATTTTGCCAACTGTAGAAGCAACGAGCTCCTCGGATAACATTTGAACACGCCTCTACTGTTTACCAAAGTTGCGAGCATCTTAATTTCCTTAGCTGCAGGAGAGAGAGAATCGAACCCTCCTGGAGGCAAGCAAAGTCGTTCGAAACTTTTAACCGATCGAGGTAAGTCGGGAGCAGTAGCAGGCGGGCTCCTCCCGTGTTCGATTTGCATGAGAACGTCTGGACCGAGTCAGGCGTCGCCTGGTCCAACGGCGTGGATGTTTCATTTCCAAGGGACGAATGGCCCCCGAGTGCGTATCAATTATTTCGGCGCTTTTCTATCGATTTCCCGCCATTGGGACCCTCTTATTTCAAAATCAACGGGACCCGGCCGGACAATGCTGGCAAATTAAATTACCGAATGCATTAAAATATACGGCTCCCACGACTGGAGCCCCCGTCACCGCGGAATAATCTGAATTACGGCCGGCCTGTTACGGCGAGAGAAACAACGCGAGTGCTCTGTGCAGAATGCACCTTCCTCGTGTACGCATTATCAGTCTTGCTCGGGTGCGAGGATATTCGGTACTGGGATGAGTGATTAGGCATGACACATGCAAGACAGATGGGTTTCGCGATGGTGATCCTCTGGACGGTCCTATTAGTCTTTCGGTCTTACGTTCCGCCCCGACAATCGATCCGCACGTCAGAATCGTCAGCAAGTTCCATCGGGAGCCTTCCAACTTTGTCCTGCTCGAACATAGTTCGCGAACTCTCGAACCCCGGCTGTGTCTCTTCTTCTATGATAAATAGACACCCTGGAAGTGCAGGGTCGCGTCGCAAGGTAGCTCATCATTAGTCAACGCGCGCACACCATCCTGCGAGTTTATAGGCCCCGATGTAATGGCCACGCATGTCGGACTTTTTGCGATGCGAGGGTGGTACCAGTGCACACAAAACTGAATAATTCCTGCAGCATAACAGTAGCTCGCTGTGTCTAGCTGTCTAAAGTGAGGATCTGGGGTCTGTAAACATTTCAGAAGCCCTGGAGATACGTACCAGACGTGCTTACGCGGGGCAAACAAAATAGTACAATATTTTTCGGCTTGCTGTGTGCACGTGCATGCTGCCGGTGTACGTGCAACCCGGTGGAAATGAAAAAGGAGAACTGCTGGTCCAGCTTGCAGCTCGGAAAGTGGAAAGCAAAAAGGGGAGCCGGGGTTGCGTTGTCTATTGTCTTCCTTCCACTCTTTGGGGAATTCTCGCGGGGAGAATTTGGGGCAGTGGCATTTTGGTGGTCGTTACCGTTTACGCAGCGTGACGATTCTAATTGCTCTGCAGCTGCGGAAGAATTTTACGTTTATCTGCTCGCGCTTACGTCCGCTGTGAAGCGGATGAACTTTGCTTCCGGTGGGAGGCTGACAGCGGAGTTGTAACTTGAGTAAGCGCGAGCTAGGAAACGGTGACTTGTCGAAAACGAAGAAGCACAAACGGAGGCGGCTCCTCGTTAGCCCAGCGTTTGATTACCACCGAGTCACGGCTATCGATCGAAAGACGTTATCGGTTAATTGCTCGTCTGGCAGACACGGGAACGCTGACTCGTTCCAGGCGACGTTCTCGTTTCGGCCCGGCCGATTGCCGTCGTTACGCGTAACGCGAACTGGAATCGCGCTGCGATCGAAGCAAAACGTTAGGCACCACCGAGAGTATCGCCGGGCTCCATCAGCCCGCGGATCGAATAATAATCCGGAAAATCGCTGCTCCCTCTCGCGAACCACGTCGTCCACGATTCTCCGCTATTCTTCTCGGTTATTACGAGCAGCCTTGTATCTCCGGCGAATCCTCAGACGAGCGTTTCGCGATCTACGAAAGTGGAGCAAGGAAAAAGGGGTCGTTTATCTTGAATATTTCTTACCGCCGGGGAGAAGTCTGCCCGGATAAAACGGTGATCCATCGAGGAGGGGCCCTTTAATCTAACAGTTGGGTACCCTTTTGTTGCAGGACGATATTGAACGGAAGAGGAGGGCCCTGGTGATTTCCGAGGAGGCAAGAGAGCGTGGCTGGTCGAGCGGCGTCAACGGAACGTGAGTGTTGCATTTTTCATTTGGCAGGAAACTTTTTGCGTGGGGAATTTCAGCGAAACAGCTTAGACTTCCGCGGGTTGAGTTCTGTACTCCCTTAGCTTTGGCTTTAAGAATCTCCCAGGGAAACTACCCCCGGAGCATTTCTTTTGTCATTTATCTCTCGATGAGTCGTACTTAGAAAAATTGACTCCGCGTCGTTCATTTTCCCCTGGCTTAACTGTTCAAATATACGAAAGCACGGGTTCTTCTTCCTTTACAATATCCTCGAATGCCACGAAATCCCAGAAGTGGACAAATTGTAATGGTTAGGGTACGAAAGAGAATTTGATTTACAATTCGAACGTTGTTGATTCGGAAAACTCAGTTTCCTCGAAACACTCGGGGAAAAAGGGACGTTTTGCGTTGAGTTACGTACTCCAGGTGGCATCCACTCGCGTCATAAACTACTTAGTTCGTTGATCAGAACCCTTGGCGCCCCATTGCGAAGCGCGCAATCAAGCTGGCCCACAAAGAGGAACGGACGAACGGTGGACGAGGAATATAAGAAAGTAGAAATATCTCGAAACTGTGCAAACAAGAGGGGAATAGAAAAGTTGCCGGGGAATCAAACAAAGGGACTTGGCTAAAAGATTGTTCAAAATAAAGAGACGAAGGGAAACCGCGGTAGGGCGGGAGAAGGGAGAGGGAGCAGGAAGACAGGGATGAAATAGGGTCGCGGGAAGGAGCCGGATGAGCGAGGGCCGGGAGAATGGGGGTAAGGGAGCGAGACGCAGGTGCTTCGAGACGAATTGCAGGAACGGCTACAGAAAAGCAGCCCTGAAGCACCTCTTTTGAGGTTCGCCTCTCCTCTCGCCCACCCTCTATCGCCGAGGGGTTGCACGTACGTCGAGTTCCAAAGGTAGCGGGTCACATTGAAGCGTCACGAGCTCGCGGAGGGTGATTCGTCAAAGACGAATGATCGCGGGCGGTGTGCGGGGTAAAAGGCGAGGCGAAACCTGACGCTGGGGGGACGTTTGATGTCACCAGCCCTCGACAAAGCTCGGCGACTGATAAGCGGAGAGAATTTTATCGGTCCGCGTGAAATCGTCGGGGGCTGTCGATTACCGAACACGTTCGAGCCTCCACGAGGGCTTGCCCGAAACCCCTCGCTGCCTGTAACTGGAGAAATTTGATAAATCTGAAAAATTTAGTTCAAATTGTCGGCACGCTGGAGAGCCGCTAACTGCTCGCACTCGTTCATCTCCGTTCCTGGCAGAGCTCGCCTCTGTAACTCTCATATTCGCATAATCAGTGGCGTTAAATTACTGCCAAGGAAGTTCGGCGTAGCGGGGGTGGAAGGGGAAACATAGTCGAATAACGTAGTTAAACGGTTAAATAAATTTAACTCCGGCCAGAGCAGGGGGTGGGGAGAGGAGCTCTAACAGTTCCCTGATTCATTTGACGTTTCTAACCGCGGGCACTAACAGGGATGATCGTTAAGGGAGCGGCCTTTACCGTTCCATTAGCGCCGGCCCGGTATACATTTTAATTAATGCCGGCATTCGTATGTACATGCGCGCGGAGGGCGTTAATTACACGTTATCGCGGCTAATTGGTTCTTAAACCTTTTTAGATGGCCGCGAGCCGTAAGGGTGGACAAGGGGAAAGAAGTGTTTAACGGCGGACGCCGACCGAACGGCTTGCACTTCCGTTTGAACACGGTTAGATGGTGGTTGAAGCCGGCTCGCGCTTTACTTTCGCGGCAACGACCCAATTACGCTTTTGCACGCGCGAACAGGTGCGCGGGGGCTGCACTCGATCGGCGAACAAAGTGAGCACGCAAACATGCCTCGGCGAACAATGCGTATTTGCTGCGTGATAACGTGCGGAATTATTACCCGTGCTCGCCGGCGCGGAATTCGTGGAATCGTGAACACCGAGGACGCACGTTCTAAACCTAAACGATCCGATTAATAGGCAGAGTTTAACGGTTATTAATCGTGTATCCAAGCAGCGGGAGATATCGTCAAAGTGCTCGCGCTGCAGACAAGCGAATTTGCCATGGGTAGGTGGCTACGGTGAGGGGATTTAGTTGAGCCGCGAAATGAGATTCGTTATACTAACGAGGATCGATACTTTCGCCTAATTCTTCATTATTAACTTTAATGACGTTCCGCGGGCGGTTTCGTAACGGTCGAAGAAGGTAGGCGCAACGTGGAGCAGCGGGGTCGGATGGGAAACGTGTCGATAGCCACGCGCGCCGATTAATAGGCGCGGGTACGAATCATATTGGCCGCGTGGACGCGGCGACAAACGGATATCCATTTGTCCGGGTTCGTTAATCCGTGCTCGGGCGGGCGCGAATTAGCAGTGTAATTACCGGCCGACGGGGCCGAAGTGAAAGAGGGCCATTTGCAAGCCATCAATCACGCACTTGCTCGTTTTTATATTCGCATCGGGCGTAACATCATAGAGCGTTGATTGATATTTGCCAGTCGAACGGTCCCGCTTTCTTCTTTAACATACTTCGAAGTCGCTTTCGCAACGCTCCTCGTTATATCACTCGATTCAGGCCTTTATCGCGACACGGGGGCAACACTTTTCCGCCCGAATGCCCTGCGAGTATGCAACAGCTAATTCACGCGACTCGCCCGTGGATTCGGCCCCAATTCCCTCGATCGTTTACCACCCGCTCGCTTATCTGCCCCGACTGTTTCCCGTTATTGCGATCATTACGCCGGCATAGAATTCAATCTCCTTATCGCTCGCGTCGTTGCATTCGCTTTCGGCGAGCACGAGCGGCGCTACTCTGGCCCCGGGAAGGACGGCGGGGGGTTTCGTGGTCGAGCAGGAAAGAGGGAGGGAAAATAGGCGAAAGGACGGGCGAAGGGCGGAGGAGAGGCGAGCTACGAGTCGGGTTTAAGCGAAATTGCTTTTGGCCGGGGTCCTTTCCTTGGATGTCGCGAAAAGGAGTCCCTTTAGCCTCTCGTAAACGAGATTCCACGGAGGGGCCGTGTGTGCGCGCACGTCCCCCTTTCAGCGGGCTCTCTCGTGTGCACGCATCCCCCCGGAGAGGTACCGCGCGCATTCGAATGAACGGGCGACGATTGTCCAGAAACTGTCGTCGGCGGTTTAACTGAATTTTAGAACGGAGGCGCTGACGGAGTCGCGAATTCGGGCGTGGACCACCTAATGGCTCGCACAATGCTGCAAATAATGCGAGGGAAACACGGTGGGGGTCTAGTCGATAGCAATATCTAGATTCTAGTGAATCTCGGGCTAGTTGTATCTATTCTCGAGATCGTTTGACAAAATCTTCGGACGTGCAAGAGTTCGGCGTTTAGGAACGGCCTATGGTGCGATTGGCACATAGATGGCGCGCAGTTAAGGATGTATCGGACGTATAATATTAGACAAAAGTATATGAAATTTGAAATACTTGAATATCTACGTCTTGCGCATAGTAAATCTAGATGTGAGAAACTCGAACGACAGTTGGAGTCTTATTTTTACTCCTAGGAAAGTATCTTTCACTTTGCAAATGCTTTTTGAAACATTATTTGCTAAACTTTTGGCAGTGAAAATGCCCAGAATTCACAATTTTCTCAAGTTATAATTTATTATTTCTTCTTTAAAACGGTGTAGTGAAAACAATTGAAACTCGGCAGATATTTTCTTCTACCCATATACTACATGTAAAAAAAATTGAAAACATTGGTACCATTTCGTCAATATTTTTTCAGCTGTTTTATCTGTCAAGATCGTCTCTTTCCATAAGAGTACCTACGTGTAAAATCCGTGAAAATTAAAATCGTTATAACTCAGCAAACGTTTAGTGAATTCGTTTAAAATTTTTGGAGCACATCAGGAAGATTAGAAAGAACAATCTCAGAAATTTTCATTAACTTGGTACCATTTTGAAGATAGGTCCAATACATCCTTAAGTAGAGTTTGAAACATAGAGACCTCGGGGATTCGGCTTTGGGGGAATCGGTTAAGGCGGCTGGCCAGCGCGCAGTGGATCCGAAGATCGTGGGTTCGAGTCCTATCGCCTGAGGCTCCGCTCCCTTTTTCTCCTACAGTTTGACGAGATCTTCGGACGTACAACATTTGGAGGTTTTTAGCGATGCAACTTGTTAGCTTGGAGCGATCTAGCTTAAAATTCTGACTCGATAGACTACAGGTTCGATTCTTCCTCCATGAATTAGAGATTAGAAGAGAACTTCTATGGATGATAATCTTCTAACACATCCTCCCTGCGGCAATGCATGTTTGTTCACCAGCTTAATCTCGGACGCTACCTTTGCCATGCACCAGCCATCGTCCTATATTACGCTCGCGTGGTAGCGCATTACGCAGGCGAGTATACGCTTTGCGGCAGGTGCATCCTGATCCGACGACAAACAGACCGCGTCGAGCAGATGCGTTTGTATTAGCCGTGCACGCAGCGTACACAGAGGATAATCGACAATACACCAAATTATTCGTAATGAAAGTGATTCGGCCCCGGAACGCCGCGCCGGCCTGCTAGAGCGATCGGTGGATCGATATTTGTAACTCTAAGACGCGACCCTGTTGGACGACGTTAATTAAACTCCTTGGCGACGTCGGGCTGGCTCGCAAGAGCTTCAGACGCGGGTACTTAGCGAGGCGCACTTAATTAAATCCTCTGCTCGCCATTTAAGGCGCGACGATCCTTTTAATTGAGGAAGCGTGGCAGCCGCGTTTCGCGGAACTGAATTGACCCGCGTGGACGAGCTTTGAAACACGGATTTCTGGGTACACTTCTTGCGCTGTTGCGTGCACTTGTGTCAGTGGCAGGGACAGGATCGAAGGGTCCAGATATCGGCCCGAGACTCTGAACTCCAAGATTTAAAATCTAGACTCTTATTGGATGATCAAAGTCTACTGGATGATCGATGTTGTTCCGACTACACGTCCGCGCGAAGTCGTAAATTACGCTAGATTATAGCGCCGTTGCTGTCCTACTAACGAACGGTGGCAAAAGTCGATAAAATTACGCAATTAGATCCGGAGCGTTCAGCTGCCCGGCGATATTCAATTAACGGACTTTAATTGCGACGTCGTTATCACAAAAACCAATTTGAACTACAGGATCCAGTCTGGCCGCCCCTTCCACTGTATCTTGTGTCCACAGATTTTTCATTGCTGCCCGGTGGAAAACGTTACGTTTCTCGCAGCGGTGTTCGAGTTTGTTTTCTTCGGTGATTTCAATGTTTCCAGGTTTGAAAGCGTGTGGCGCATTCGCGAATCGAAAAACCTCGAATGGTATTTTGTCGTCCAATTTTCCAGCAGAATCGACAGTTATTGTCGGTGGGAGCACGGTGGAATGAGACACAGAACGCGACGTGTTGATAATGACGATGTATTCGCACGAATTGTTTGCTACAGGAGATAGTCTCGCTTCGGATAAGCGTTCGTTGCTCGTTATAATCATCGCCTTTAACGGTGAATCACGATTATGTCGCGTAACCGATCGCGTCGGATCGATCCTGTATTCAGAAGCGAACTCTGCGAGAACATCGCTCGCGCGTTTTCTAGCCCCGTTTTCCAGCGGCGCGGAAAACTGTTCGTGGAATAATTAATCCTGAAAAGTTGCTCTCAAGGCGAAACTCCGCGTTGCAACAGGTGCAGCACAATTCGAATTCATTCTATCGACTAGGTATTAGACAAAGTTTGTCCATCGAGTCTTGGTAAATTTCTGAATTTAATTCCAAACTTTTCCTATCAAAGGGTTGGTGCTTGAGGTTTCACGAAAGGAAGCGTTCCACGCAGAGAGGAGTGGAAACGCCTCTGTTTCCCACGTCGCGACAAAAGTTCAGTCTTCTCCCCTTTGGCATCCGTGCTGTCTGGCGAGCGCGGGAGCGCCGCTGAAAAAGAAGAGAGCACGGTGTAACTGTAATAGTTAGGATGCCCCAGCGATCCTCACTTTTCTCTATGATTCGCGCGAGTCGTTGCGCCGAGTATCGCGGGGGAATTTCACCGAGCATTCTTGGGAATTTTCATCCTGCCGTCGGGCGAGTGATCGAGATCCTTCGCATAATTCTTCTCCGTTCCAAAGAATTAAAAATTTAGATATTACTATGAAACGTAGGTTAAAATCCACATCACCATCAGCGAGATAAAAGAACCTATAATTGCACTACATTTGGCGTTCTTCAATTGCCATTCCAATTGCCGGAACTCGAAGCCATTCGTACCCGCGAACAAACGCGGACCGTAGACCGGGAGTCGCGCCTTATCGACGCAACGAACATCTCTGTGTTCTGTTGATTAAAAAAAATTCAATTTCCGCGTCTGAAAGTTGGGGGGAGGGTAGCTTCACGCGGAACGTTGCCAATTAAAGTGACCATCGCGCGTCTTCGAGCGGAGAGAGGCAGATTTGATTTTCGAACGTCTGTTGCCAATCACCGAGGCGAACGAAGGTGAACGAGCTCCAATTAGCACCTACAATTATCCAGCCACCTGCTCTCGCTATCCGCGCCACCACAGTCGATGGAGCTGAAAGGCGGGAAATCGTGACGAAAGAGCGCGGGTATCGGAAGCCATGGGTGAAGTGCGCTCGCAATGTCGCGTTCGTTAATCGCGTCGCGGGGAAAGGACCCGAGAGGGGGACAGCAATTAGCATAGCTTTTCGTGAGAAAATTCGCAGTTGGGAAACTCCGGGGCCGGAGTCTCGTTCGAACAAGAGTGTCTAACGGGTGACCCGAATTCCGAGAATAGTCCGCGGTGTATAGAAATGAAACGATGCGCGCGAGGATGCAGCGTTTCGTGCATAGTAATGCGTACGTGGCGCTTGGACGCGTTCGTGCCTGGTTAGAGTAATTAGAATGCATTCTTCCACAGCCTGAAAAGACGAATTCCCTTATCTTCGCACGTCCGCGGCCTCCGCGAGACTAATAAATGCGCGAAGTGCCGGGGCCCCGCTATATCATCTCTGATACCGTTTTCATAGCCTCGTAATTCGCGCCGCTCTACGCGGCTGCCGCCGCGACTCCGAGCTCGGCCAGAGTTTTTCAATCATCCCTAGCCTCCCTTCGCCCCCCCCCCCCCTCCCGATTCCGTTTTCAACGCGAGGTTTTGTATGCGCCGCCACGCGGGACTATTGCGGATTAATCGAGCAGCGAAATTACCGTACACGGCGAGGAGAATACGACCCCAGCCGCGTGTGTTTGGAGCCGCGTAACGGATGATCCGCATACCACGGGTCTTACAATAAAGCGACCGGGAAGTCGAGCCGACTGATGCACGCGAGAATGCGTCCTCCGGCGTGGAATGATTTATGCACTTGCACGCGTCGCCTCGCGCTGATTACACCTTTCCACAGACCCCGACGCCCCTGGCTCTCTGGGTTTTGTCTGGTGGCTCGGGTTCTTTCGGCGCCCCTCCCTTCCTTTCATTACTCGCTAATCGCCGCATGCAGTTTATCCAGGAAATTTCGTGTACAAACTCCCCGAATAATCGGGATTCCATCTGCCGTGTGCATCGCACTCTTTATAAATCTACCCCGCCTGCGAATTTTCCCGGTTATCATTGCACCATCAGCGCAGTAAATCCACCGGGTAACCGTGACCGCAATTTATATTTCAAATTGCAGGCTCGCGATCGCTCAAAATTACCATGAACAGAGGCAATTGCAGTACAAGCGAGCGCGGACGATCGCGGTATGTATCGACCTTCGAGCGAGGTCCGTTCGCGGCACGGGATGGCAGAGAGCCTCGATTACGGCTAATACACTTGATTAGCCGGTCTATTGACCGTCCAAAGGATGCGCCGGAGTTTGTACGCGTCCGACGTACCGACAGTTTAAGACCACGGGGCTTCTCCCGCCGTTACAGGCGCGGTTTAATCGTTCGGAATCATTGGAAAGCCGCGAGGAAGCTGGCCGAGGGAGTCACGGGCGGATCCGCGACGTTTCTCCTTCGCACGAGCCGCGACCGATGATCAGAAAAGCGTGGCCACCCGAGAGATCTCTCGCCTATTTCTCGCGACGATGATTCGCCTAGCGACTTTCGATCGCACCTCGATGGCTGCGCTTGATAATTACCAATTAACGTCCATAATGGGTCGTTGCAGCGGCCTGGCTTCGGTGTCCATGCGTGCGTCAAGTTGATCTAGAGTAGGGTGCATTACCCTACCATAACATGGCCCGCCTATAATTAGGGCAGTCCTCGTCGGTAGGTATATCGTTTACGTGACATATAGTTGCTCGCACGCCACGAAGAACTAGCCCACTTGCGCTCATTCGCAAAACTAATCGCGAAAATAATACCTACGCCGAGATTGAATAATAGCGAAGCAATAACTCCGATGCAGCACTAAGTTTCATTTATCAGCGAACGTCCGGTTGAAACAACTTGCTAGAGGTTCGATCCACGAGCGCCTCTTTCAGAAACGGATCGATGGAGCTTGTATTCGATAAGCTTATCGATGAACATGATAACTCAACTATGTAGTACACGTTGCATCAATTAACGTTTACCAGGAAGCCACCCGCGAAGCCGCATCCTTTCTGAGAAGCACGGACGAAGTTCGTGTAGGAAATAGGAAATAGGAGATTGGTCTTCCGACTTTAATAGGACACTCGTAATTATACAACATACTGATCCTAGTCGTTAAATAATACGCTGCCCGTATCAATCGGACACACGCATTAATCTTCGTACAGGTCGACAGTAATGACAGATGGAAAGTGGATCGATAAGAGATGAATCATTGATAGGAACGACCGCAACTGTTCGATAACGCTTCTGCATTGAGAAACGGTCGGCTGCGCTATCAAGCAGTAACCTGCAAATGTTACGATAGCCAAGCAACATGGGGCGGCTCTTCTTCAGGAAGAGAAATAGAAATCATTTAAACTCGCATTCGAATTTATGTTTCTTTTAAAAGAATTCTAGACTCGACTCGCTGGTTCTTATTGCAGCCTGATCGCACTGCGGGAACGCGAAGAAATCATTCGCGTGCAAAAGGGACGTTACTCGACGGTAAAAGCTATCGTACATTTCAGAATGACGTACGCTTCGGTCTAACTGAATTGTTCAGCCACTGCTGCGCCGTATTTCGAGAAGATAGGATTATCGGAACGGTGAGATCAATTTTCCGCAATTCTATGCGCTCGCTGTTTTATTAAAAACACGACGGGCAGGTTCGTTGCGCAGATTTTTATTCGAGTCGCAATCTGTCGCAACGGAAGCTTTATCGCGGGAGAAAATGCGCGTGTCGCTGTGTATCTCCACAAAAGTGCCAGTTAATGGATCGCTTCGGTCGGGGACGAATTTTATTCGGCAATTTTCGCGGCAGGAAATTATTAATTTTTGTCGAGCTTCACCGCCACGCTCGCAACATTGATGAAAAAGCGAACGACGGGAAAAGGGACATTGCCGAGGCAGCGATCGCTTCCTTCCACGAGGATATTGCCCCATGAGCGAGCGGTAACACCGTTCCACTTCCATTCTTGTCGATCAGGATATACTGCGCTCGCATAAACGTCGTTTATCTCACGTTTACGGCGCAATCTCATTGCAGCCCGCGCCAAATTCTAATTAACGAGCGTCGAACATTGAAATTCAGACGGAACGAGCTCCGCGGAGTTACGCTGGTAGCCGATATACCAGCAATTTCGATAAACGAGCTTTACAGCGCGAGGTATGGACGATTTTCTCGTTAATACAATTTTCAGCCAACAAGTCCGACGCGGAAATTGTTGTTCAACTGTTGCAGTGCATCGCGCGCTCAATGGATTTGTAAAACGTATAAAGCGCGTCGTACAAATGGAATTATTCTCACAGAGTTATTTCCCGTCGGGTGTCTGAATAGCGTTGCGTCGCCGCGCGGAGGGAAGTGGAGAATTATGCGAGCAAAGTATCGCGGATGCATCCATAATCGACAGCCGGACAATAAGCCTCGCGCGTCGATATTTCAGGCCGACCCTACGCACCGGCTGACAGACTTTGAAGAGGGGTGATCGCATGGTTTGCAGATGAAATTCGGGTTTCGTGTACCGGCACGCTTCCCTCCATCCCCCGTCGTTTTCTGCTGGTGATTTATCGTGGTCAGCCGCATGATATACGTTTCTTCGACTAAAAATTATCGTTTCCTCGCGGTGGCCCTGGGAAATCCCTGTCGTCCAGGTGACGTTTTCGTGTCGCGGAAATCGTGAAACGAATAATGGAGCAGGAGGATGAGACTGCGGGGAACCATTTCGTCGTAATGTCGTCGATCTTCTATGACTAGCTGTCTTTATACGAAACGTAGGAATTTGTTATCCTGGTCGATCAGAATACACGTCATCGCAGCGCCTTCGTCAATAGACGGAGAAAATATTGATTTTAAGGCACCCAGGGTCTAACAAGTCTCCAAGTAGTTCAGCTGTTTATTTATACGTTCTAGTTGATTCGAAAGAAGCTTCCATTTGTCTCTGGTTCTGCCGGTAAATACCTACCCCCATATCCCGCGACACGACCCGACAGTATTTTGTCTCCGATTCTCATCTCCGTTTTATGATCGAGAAGCTGCAGTCGTCGACCCCGGCGATACGTTTCGGATATCCATCCAGGCGACTCGGGGTTAACTATCGATAGAACGGCAATAGAGCTGTGCTAGGTACGTCGATATTTCGACTCGGTCCCGTGCGCATCGAACGTCAGGGTTTGACGGAGGGTCCGTCATACGACGTACTCCATGATAGCTGGATTTTATGCACTGCCGCGTATTCCCCATTTCGCCTATTTCCTGGATGCGTTGTAATCGCGGTGCTGCCGTGATGCACGTTCCCCCGATGATCGATGGTGTTCATAACGCCGACGCTCGGCGCCGCGTCGAGTGGCAAATGATGTACCTTGATTACCGAACCGGGGATATAAATCGTAATTCCACCTCTTCTCGACTCTAAGCTACTATTTCGTTTTTACCCAACGCTGTGGCGTCGCCGTGATCCGGGTGCCATTTTTATAGCCATTATAAGCCTTAAACTATCGAAGCTCAGAATTCCGATACAGGACGATCCATCCCCGCTGAGCCGCGCTAAGCGAACCGCCCGATTTAATTACCAAAAACTGTTCCCGCTGATCGCGTCCGATTAAATCAGCCCACCACCGGGGCGTGTTTTCGCTCGGGGGTTTCATCAGTTCCCCAGTATGCGCCGGGTTAACCGCGGTGTTCGTAATTCAAAGCCGGGGCGAGTTACACGCGGCGCTGGGCGATTACGCTCCCGTTACACCGATTTTCATCGTCAGGAGACAAAGAGGGGTTGCGGGAGTCTACCGCGGCGCGGGGGTATGCTCCCTCGTAATTTTCACTTTCCACGGTGCACCGGCGCGGTCCCACATTTCACGACACGAGATGAGAGTGCAAATGAAGAGAAAGGGATCGCGCTGAAAATTCTTGGCACGGGAATGTCGTGGAAATTTAGGATGCCCTTCCAGCGAGCCCTTTGTGGGGGGGGGGGGGGATCATGAGGCTCGTTCATCGCTACGATTCTATTGTGCAATTTGTATTTTATTATTATCTGTTTCCTCTGTTACGTTTCGTGAAAGTTTGCGCTAGGCGATCTAGAATATTCTAGAATATAGGGATGGAAGAGGTTTGAAATTTTGTCAGGAATTATGACTTCCCCCGAGTCTCTTATGCAAGTGCATTTGCATGCATCCAGCGATGCATAGTGGAGACGATGTACCCTCTTCGGTGGCTTCACTCTTCACGGTGCCCCGATCAGAAATTCTAATAGAAATGCTTTCCTCATCGCCAGTCCGCGCGATGAAAGCTACTGCGTCGATTTCCCCCTTAGCATAGTAATTCGCAATTAGAATTGCTTTTCGCGAAAACACGGAGTCAGAGGAAGCCTCTTAAAGCCGTGTTCGCGAGCGGCGTGCTCCGCAGAGTTTCCTGGAGAAAGTTCCGCCGCGATCGTTTTCGATTCTTCGACGTCGGCGGGGCCTCCACCCCTCCGGAAAGTTTGCAGTTGCTGCGTGCACCCCTGCAACCCTCACACGGCGCAAGTTCGCCTCGCGTTTTGCGCTTCTGCCTTCTCGACGGACGCGATTACCAGCTCCGATTGTGCAATTATACGCGTCCGCGTTTTTCGAAGCGCCTCGATGAGCAGGCAGACGCGTGTCGGCAAGCTCGATTCAGTTTCTTTTTAAAGTTTCGGCGGATATTCGCGGAAAATTTCAATGGCAACGTGGAAACGTAATATTGACGCGGAGAATTCACCCTGACATCTCAAAGCGTGCGTGGAGCAGACAGGCTAGATCACGGTGCCATAAAAGTTTTCTTTAAAAATGCAAGAATTTCCCCAATCAGCTTTCCAGGTGCTTATCGACGGTGACCCGAAATTTGTCCAAGTGGCTGGAGTTAAAACTCTCCAAGTTTCGCCGAGAATTCCCCCCCCCCCCCCCCCCCCCCGCGAGTTTGGTTAGCACTTTGCGCTACCGCCTTCCGTAATTTGCACTTATAATTACCGAGACCGTTTCCGCTAGTTAGCGTAGTCTCGGCTGGTGGCGTAGGAGGTCTTGTTAAAAGTCGCTCAGCGCGATTACTCTCGTCTCGTAACAGCGGTTGTCCCGCTAATAAATCTGTTTGCATTATCCTCGCTTCCTAATCCGTTCCTCTTTGTTTCGTATTAAATCCAGCCCCTCGTTTCCTTTTTATCCCGCGCAAATAACGATTCGGGCTTCCGAGGGATTTAGTCCTCGAATTCTTCCGAGCACTGCGACTTTACGATTTAATTAAATCTCTTATTCCGGCTGATACTTTTCATCATCTCGGGACGGCATTGCTTCTTTGCACAGCGATATCCCGTCTTCCTGGAGCGTGGGCTATTTTAAGGCTTCTTCTATTTCAAGTAGCACGTACGAGCTATTACAGGCAAGGTCGTGTCTCCTATTCCAAGCGGTAGGTAGGTATGAACTACGTCCTTTAGCTAGGGAGTTACTCAACGACATACGGAGAAGCGTAAACGCGACGCGAGCCGGTCTGAATCTCTCCATATTCCACGCGAAAGATTCACGGAAGCGTGCCCATCGGCTTTCACCACTTTCAACATTTTTCGTGCAGTTAGCCGCGCATCAGCCAGGGGATCGTTAGGTCCGCGTCATCGAAAGGAGCCTAATGGCTCGAGGAATCGAAACTTCCGAAGTTCCGCTCGTGCTCTCGCACTTAGAAGCTAACGTTACCGTTCGCAGGAGTTTCGACTGAAAAAGTGCACACAGGGACCGCTTTCTCGATTTTCTTAACGCCCCACCGTGCTAATTGAATTCTCCATCGAGTCGTTGCTGGTAATTAGCAGTGTCCCAGGTACGAAGCCAGCCGAAGTGGATTCGACAAAGTACTTTAACGAACAAGGAAATTGAACTGCAGTCGAAAGATCGAAGGGAGCAGAATTTAATGGCACCTCTGTGTCTGTCGAGCAGCTTTTGCATATAAGAATCACCATGCATAGTCGACAGCTTTCACGCGAATATGCAAATTTCATCGATCTAATCAAATTCGACGGGCAGTATTGTTTGATCATAGCACTCTGCCTTTTATGGTTCTCTCTTTGTATGCATTTCCCATCCGGGAGACACAAGAGAGAGGTATCGTTTTGCGCTCCCTTCGATCGTGGCACACGTAATGCTTTCAATCCTTGGGACGCCGTAAAAACACGTACGAATAGGTTTTCGCTTGTAAAACAGGGCTCTGTGAGATCTGTATAGTGGCTTTGACATCTGCCGCACGAATGCGAGCTCCTTTCCCTCGTAAAGTGGCAGTTTTAAGTGTCCTCGTAAGATTTCCCTCTGTTACGTTGCATCGTTGCAGGACAGGCAATGCTTCCTGGCCGGTCGGTCTAAGAAATCTCGTTTCTTTAATAGCACTCGACATTTTTAGTCACCTCCGGGCTAATAACACTGCCTGATGCTCGTTTAACAGAACTCGGTAGATCGTACAATATGATAGCGATTTGTGTGGTTCAGGGGCACCGAAAACTTTCGAGTTTGAATGCGCCTGCATTGTCTGAAAGTTGCGAGGGATGATTTTCCGGGTCATGAATAAATGCCCCCCCCCCCCCCCCCCCGTAAGCGTTACCCAGTGGCAAAGTTCTCGAAATCTGTAACCAGGTCAACTTGCCCTGGCTACTTCCATCTGGGGTTCTTTGATCTTCAAACAACTATTCTAGGCGAATGAAAAGATCTGGAGTTCTTTGAGCAATCACCGCAGGAAAGGAATAGAAGTGCTTCGTAGCTTCTAGGGAACATTCCAGTTCCTCTAAAATCCCACAAAATAGTTGTTTTAATACACTCAAGGCAAACATTAGGCTCGTATTAGTTCGCCACTCGTCACTGGTCAAATAATTTGCAACCCTTTCGTGTTGATGAATATTTATTATTTGATTCGAACGGTGCACGATGAGGCCTTAATGCGCGAACGTTCTCGTCTTCGTTCTCTTTCAGAGAGCACGACGAAGTTTCGGCCGCGATAACACCGGAAGATAAATGAAGCAACAAACGGGCGTGCGAGGGGATTCGAGGGGCGCTGAAAGTTTTCGCGGTTCGTCACGCTGAAAGCTCTCCTCGCGACGGGTCAAAGGGTAAGCAACCCCTACTCGACAGACGAAAGCTGGACTTTCCAGCGTGCCTCTCTCCTAATGGCGCTGGGTGTCCCTTGATTTATTCGCTTTGGAAGCTCGAACGACCCTCGCGAAATCGATGTTACACGCGTGATTTATCCCTAAAGCGACCGTTCCGCGTCAGGGTCGCTTTAAACGGAAGGGTTGGGAGGAGCTGGGATTTTCACGAGACTCCCGAGATATTCTTATCATCCAGGGCTTCTCGCCGCCTGAATGGGAAATGGAAACGTAACACGGTGGTATCTGATGATTTCCATGGAAAGTTTCAGAGGTGAACAGGATGCAAGCGCGACTCGAAGCTTGTCCTTTCCCTTAACGAAAGTTTTTCCCGTTAAAACGAAGATTAATTCGGCGAACGGCCCAGGAGCGGAGGAAATTAATGGTAATCCGTCTGTCGGATGTACGTCTTTGATTAATCGAAAGAAATCACAGTACGGGGTAGCGGGGCAAGAAAACTTTCGGGGTGATTTATCGTTTTGTGTCCGAGCGAAGGGATTCGGTCCATCGTGTCAGAAATTTCTTTCCTTCCATGGCGTAATGTACGGTTTTCACACGGCAAACAGTCGTTTCACTCGTTTCCGTGTAGAAGTTCGTGCTGGTTAATTGTGACGCTTAACGCCCGCGTTCCAAGCAATCGCCAGTTACTTTTCGTTCTCAAAAAGTGAATACCATTAGCGCGAATGTTAGCAGACGTGTGCCGTGAAATGCATCAGAGCAGGAACGACGCTATGAAAGGGAACATTTTCAACAGCCCGACAAACGTTTACGATAATACAAATTGGTCATTTCCGTCGAGGGAGTGCCGTGCGCAGGGAACAAAGGGCTCGTTATAAATTTCACCTGCTTTAAATTAATCGCTTTACCGAATTCATGAAATACCCAAACGTTTCTGCCTGGTCCTTTCAAGTAAATCAGGGGACAAAGACGGGATCCCTGTAATCGCAATTAATTAAAAGTTCGCTCAGCGTGCTGAGTAACGCGTATATTATGCCACCATTACTTGCTCGACTCGAGACGCTTGTGGGTTACGGGCTTCGCATCCTCAGTTCAGAAAGGAATTCTGTATTTTCAAGAGTAGGCACAGATAACGGCGAAAGATATTGCAATCTTAAAAGGGAACTTTGTGACAAATAAATACTCTCAAATTCCACGACTAACTCTTGCTTCTCGCTTAGAGGAAGCTCGCCTCGTGTTTCTATAATCTTCCCGAATCCATTCTCTATTACATAATCACGCGAAGATGATGGATTAAACTGGGGGTCAATTTGCGAGATGATATTTTACGGTGCTATAGAGCTTCGCAGCGAAGTGGGGGAAGGTTTTAACGGTGGATTTAATGGATTTCATAACACGCGTAATAAGCTCGCGCTCTAAAATAATCCCGTGCTCGCGAGCCCGTGAAGCGGATACGAGCGGGAAGGTTTGAATCGCGTTTCATTAGATCTCGCTCCGGTAGGCACAAGCAAGACGTCGCTGATGCTGTTGTAGACACAATGTCACTTTGCGATGATTTTCTATCGCGATGCCGAGCCCCATAATTTCGTGGGAGCATCGCGAAAGCTGCTTACAGCCGTGATCTCGTCCCCGACGCGCGTGGATCGAATGTTTACACGGCAGCCGGGTCGTAACGGTGTAATTTCATTCAACCGAATCAATGATTCGTAAACAATGATACAGCTTTATCGCGCCCGCCGACGCCCGGGGAATGAATACATTATGCATGAGAGAGACAGGGTTGGCCCTATTGTTCAGCGACAAAACAGGGAGCGCGGGTGGCTAAGAACGCGAGCGAGCAACTTTTGTCGTCGCAAGTCGCGAGTGAAAATTCGCCACGTCGTTTGGTTAAACCGACTTTTGTGTAATTTGAGTAGGCACCGATTGTTAAGAGAATCTGTAGATCCATGGATCAATAGAAGGAAATTTCCATTTCGATGACACAATCGCGAATCAGCGCTGCATCAGCGACGGGAGTGGGTTAAATCTGCTTTCGGTAACGTTCGAGACGAGAGTCGATGGGAAATGGTAGAAAAGCTGTTCCAGCTCGTTTGGATTTTATTATCTTTTCCAGCGGCATTGTTCCTTAATTCTCTGAAGCGACGGGGAGCCTTTTGTTTGGCCAGCTTTATGGACGTTTTTACACAGTTGGAGGGAGAGCAAGAGTCGCGGCATTAAGGTTCCATTAACGTGATTAGATGGACCGAGGCGGAGGAGCGTGTCCTTTCCCTAATGCTCGTTTTATCCCATTTAAAAGAACTCTCGGCGGTCTTTCAGCTCTCCCTCGAAATTTCCGAAAGTTTGCTTTCAAAGCAGCCCGTAGAAGCAGCCTCCTTCATCTCTGCGCGGCTTCTGCTCGCCTTTCCCGCGTCAGAGGGCCCGAGTTAAGGAGACCTCCATTGGTTTCACGTACTCGACAAATATCGCCGCTGAGAAGACATCCAGTTCCATGCACCGGGCAGTTGCAGTCCCTAAGAGACTATTCTCCGCGATCCTCCAATTTCCATTCGTCAGCATCTGCAGCGGCGATAAAACCTGCGAATTTCCTCCTCACGGTGCGCGACATCGAGTAAACGCCACAGTTTAAATTCTTAGAGCTCCCCAAACGTTTCCTCGTGTCCCCACGAAAGGAACCGAATCTCCTCTCTGTTACCTTCCTGAGAATAAAACACTGCCACCTTCGCGAACCACCTCCGATTCGAGCTTCCACTTGGAGACATTCGCCCGAATCGCTGACAGGGAAATTTCACAAATCATCGAGCTCCTCGGCCCCCGTGATCCGTCGACAGCTGGTTTCCCAGCGGGAGCAGCCTTCTCGACGGAACGAGCTTACGTACTCGGCGTTTTTTACATTGCCGCCACCGTCGTGGACGTAAAAATGGCAAGGGAGCGACACAGCGGCGTCGAGAGGGCACAGAGGGACCGACGTCGAGGAATAGGTAGGGAAAAAGCTGAAGAAGGTTATTAGCCGGTAGAATGTCGAGCAGACTAGCGGGCTGCCCGTCACGTTGGCCTCCCCGCCCAGCTAAAAATATTCTTTCGCGAATAAACGTCAGCCGAAGGGAAGAACGCAGGTCCCTCCTGGTTCATCGCCGAAACGAGATTATTTTCGCGTCCTCGGTGCCTTGCAGCCTCTCCTTTTCTTCGCTGGCATTTAATGGAGGCTTGGTGTTTCACATTTACACAATTCGAATCACAAGAGATTGCGCTGTCCTTCGGGCTGTGGAATGTGTACGGAGCTACTTAAACCACGTCTGACTCTGGCCTGGACGCACCACTTGCTGGACGAGACTCCTGAACTATTCACAAGCGAGCAAACTATCCGAGCTGTGCGTTTACCAAACAGAAAACAGTCACGCGACATATGTCGCGCACTTCAGAGACGACTCCACGAAGCGTAACGATTTAATTGCGACGCTTTCCCAACGAAAAGGAATCTCTGCCGAAAACGCTCGCCGAGCTAAGCGGTGTAATTGACCCAATGCTGTGCGTGTCTGTTAATATGAAAAAGGTTGGGCCGTAACGAGAGAGAGAGAGCGGAGGCTCGACGCGCCGCGGAATTCTGCCAAGAATATGCTTGCCCGAGAAGGCGAATATTTTTTCGTTTTATCGCGACTTCTACGCGGCACGCATGCAGATGGCCCGCGAACGTTATAAATCTTCTGGGATGCGAAGTGAGTCTGAAGCCATGGAATATAGTCACGGAATGGAAGATATAGTAGCGAAATGGAAGCTATGGGAGAGGAAACTTTATATCAAATATGTTTGCAATTTTTTTTCTCTCTGTATACGGTTCATTTCGATGGATAGATCGCCTCTTGTGTCGATAAAGGAGGTAATAGTTGCTGCAATTCTAGCTGGATGCAAAGTAAATAGCTTCTCGTTGTAAATGCTGTCTACCGATGTTGAGAAAGCAAACACGAGGAGCTGGACTTTTTCCATTGTACCGGAAAGGGGCAGCGAAATTTAATTGGTCCGTGAGAGAGAGAGAGAGAGAGAGAGAGACGAGGAGTTTCGCGCAAAGGAAACTCGTGTTGGCGATTAAAACTTTCGTCGGGGCTTTAATTCGTCGAAAATTGTTGGCGAGAAGGAACCACGAGGAAACGAGTGCTCAAGGTAGTGGAAAAAGCTCGAGTTATTTCCTTCGGGCACCGTGGGGAGCCTGAGAGAGTGAGATAAAGTTGCTTGAGAAACATTCGGTGCCTGTGAGTTAAAAAATTTAGAATCGAGGGATCTTTATGAACGATAAACTTTAAAGATAGTAGTAAATTAGCATTTAGAATTCAGGCTTCATAATTCAAGGATAGGGGAGAGGAGGAGGGTTTCGAGGGAGGTTTGGGAGTTTTACTGGGGCCAATGGAGCCGGGCACGGTGGTTCCACGAGGCAATCGATCGACCAAGGACAAATGACAAGTCCTCGGCTGCCGGACACTCGGAATATCTCGTGTTTGTCCAGGAGCCAATGGTCAGGTTTACATTAGAACCACTTCCGCCCAATTGATTAGTCTCAATCGGTTTACCCGCCGGTCTTGGCCGTTCCCAACAACCGCTTCTATCGATCTCCTCGCGTGCTCATTGGGAAACGGCTCTCTCGAAGCCTGGCCTCGACGGAGCAGGGAAGTCAAAATAATTTCTCTTCGTCCGGGAATCAATAACTTCCTAGTATATGTTTCAAATTCGTGATCACTTCGTTTTAATTGAACGGGAGAAGGGACGTTCAAGTTTACTGGGAAGCCTGGCGAATCCTCGAGACTGTAATTCGAGGGAATGCTTCGGCGAGGTCCGTTGAAGCGTTAACGACGCAACTTATTCATCGTCGAAGCACTATTTGTACATTAAATCCCGGGGCTGGATCGACGGGACACGCGTGAAATATACCGATAGCAGCTACGAAAATTAATTACCGCCGCTCGATGCTTCTATCGCTCGCTGCCTGGCGTCCTGTTAATTACAATAACACCGCTTATGAATCCGCTCCCATCGATCTTGTCGCTCCCCAGGAATGTTACCTTCGCTCCGACGATGGATTCCCCTTCGATCGGCGCTCTGAATTTTATAATCGATCCGCTATGAAACACCGCCCGGGCGAGGGAATCGCGAGATCTATCGAGCGCCATAGCCCTGATCGTTTTGATGAAAATTGCGCTCCACCGATAGTTCATCGTCCGCGCGAACTTTCCGGTTTTTACGCCGGAAATTCGGCCGCGCCAGAGACCACCGCAACGAGATACTCCTTCCTTATCAACTCATTTCTCGCGGGCGAGATTCTGCGGCGTGTGCACGTACGGTGGCCCTGGAAGATGCATAAAGTTTCCCCGCCATCGTGTCTCGTATTAATATAGAGATACGTACGCGGTGGTGTTTCCTGGCCGCGATACAACCACTTGGATCGTCCCTCCCGTAACTTCCACCGACCGAACTCCGGCAAAGTGCATTAACCGGATGAAACGGAATTCGCGAGCGCAACTATAGCCTTATCGTGCCCGTCGGCGTACGTAAGTGTGAATTTATCATGCAATCAGGAAGCGCTTCAACTGTTACCGCATCTTCTTTCTCTCGGTCCCGACGTTTCTTGTCGCGGAGCGAAGACAGAGATCGCGGCAAGTGTCTTCGCGGCGAATCGGTGGCCGGCATCGGATCGTGCCCAGAATTTATACGACTCGATCGGGTCGTAACTATAATTTTACGGTCGCCTGGACCGCCGCAGATTTACTGCGTTTTCAATTGAAAATTGAATACAAAGTGGGACGGGCGGGGTTCGATCTTGCTCTGCAACTATCGGGAGAGAATAAAGTCCGACCCGCCTTCTCCTCCTTCTCCTCGGAGCGGAAGTAGCAACATCGCCGCAATAAGTCAACCCCCGATTTTTCGATGCAAATTTTTAAACGGGATAATAAATATCTCCAGGCGAATACGTGACTCGTCTGTGAAACGAGAGGCCGTCCAACACACGGGACATTCTTCGGCCTATCTTGTCACTCCTTCGTCCTCTCCTCTTCCTTCTTGCACGCTTTGGTGCCAGCAGCTTCTTTTTTCCTCGCCCCGTTCTCTCCTCTTCTTCGCCCACCCCCGCGCCACTCGCAGACTGAATTTTAATCCCGTCCCGCGAACACTCGATTGCTAAGTACCGCGGCTTTTCTTACTTAACTTCTCGCTCAGGAATTCCGGTTCGATCCAGTTGGAGACTGTTTCGCGATTCCACGCGCGAGCTGTCTGCTAGGTGCTTCCCTAGACTTTCTAATTATTTTTGCCCTAATCTCTAAGTCGATTCAATTGACAGTTTATTGAAGGATTTACTGGAGATCTTGTTGGGCTACTTTTTAATATCCGCGCCTTGGCACAATTACGGTAGTTTAAAGCGGAGGTGAAAAAGAAACGGCGTGTTTCGTAGTTCTCGAACGTAGAATTAAATTAACCTTTTGAAACTCCGCTTCCCACGATCTAACCGCTTCACAAAGTTCCCCGGTACTTTTTCTCGGGCCGCGGGTTTCTCTTCCCTTTTCCTTTTGTCGTCTCGACTTCTCGTCTAGAATAACGAGGAGAATGTTAATCCGAAAATTGCCGATCTCGACACCTTCTTTTCTTTGCCTTTACCGCGCGCATCCTCTCGCGTCAGCTTTATTTCTCACGAGGACAAGGGATCCCGAATATTTTCCTTTCCACGGCCGATTGGAATATGGATTCTCCCCGCTGAATATTCGATTGGATTTTGCGTAACTCGCAAGGTATACTCGTGATCTCTTCGTTTGCTCGCCTTTTACACGAGCGCGAGACAGTATTGATTGACAGCTATATTCACAGAGCCATCGAATCGAGTTTAACCATTCCTTGTTTCCCTTTTGCTCTGCCCTCTGATTATTCTTTCCCTTTCGCGCGTTCATTTTTTTAAATTCAGAAACTGTTTGATCTGTTTTCGTTGGTATTTGTGCTTTTTAGTTTAATTTCCCATTCTACCTTCACATATTTTTACGATATTTCCTACTGACGGCCGACACACGCTGTTCGAATAATGGACTCAACTTTTTGAAACGTTTGATCACGGCGTGTGTGGAAGGAAAATTACATTTCGTATTTACTACGATCGTTGAGTTTTACATTTTTAAATTACATATCGGATTCTGATCCGTAAAAGCGAATTCCTTTGTATAAATTAATGAAAATAGTTTCAGAATCAAATCAAAGAACATTTCCAATTGATAGTATCAGAACAAGCAGTAATATTACTTACCTTTCCTTTTCCCCTTTTATTTACTTTCGCCAGTGTTGGGTAGAAAATTTTAATCAGTTTTTCCCCCCTTGAATTTAACTTTCATTCCCAGCCTTATGTACTTTTCCTAGCTCTTGAATTCTCACCGTTTCCGCGCAACTTTACGGGGTCCGCAAACTTTCGTTATTGTAAAACGCAGGTTGTAGGTAACAAAAATTGCTTCAATTGTTCCATCACT
The DNA here is from genome assembly GCA_029448645.1 of Andrena camellia. Taxonomy (NCBI): domain Eukaryota; kingdom Metazoa; phylum Arthropoda; class Insecta; order Hymenoptera; family Andrenidae; genus Andrena; species Andrena camellia. The sequence goes on along the minus strand of CM055680.1, from coordinate 30,696,088 downwards.
TTTCTATTCGCCCACGTTCTCGTTTCGTTTCTCTAGATCCAGACCGCGAAGAAATATTCCTTATCTCTGCTCCCTTATATCGTTAGGTTTCACCTTAATCCGGACCCTTATCTTTTAATTGCATGGATCGTGCCATGAATCTTAATTACCTCGGTCAGCTGTTTAATCGTTAGATATCCTCGAGGTCCTAAGGCGCTTGGGAATTTCCCTGCACCATTCTGCTATTATTTTTCATTATAGAATCCATTACCATCACGACCTTCCCTATATTACGTAAAGATACAGCCTCTCAGGCCCTGCCTGGTTCGTGTCGACTAGAAGCTACGCTAAGCCGAGGCTGTAGGCCCGAGTTAAGTCCAGGTCTCTCCTCCATCACATCTAGGGACTATGCTTGATCTAGGCTCTGCCAAATTTAGCTATTCGAAAGCACGAGTTTGTATTACAATTCCCCATTCCCACGAGTTTCATTCCTCAAACGAGGTCGCCTTCGATAAAGCCAATTCGCGACAAGAAAATAGAAAGAGTAACAACGTGTAGAGATCTCTTTTTCTGTTCCCCCGCTTCCTTTGTCATTATTCTCGAGCACAGACAGGCGTTCTCTTCTCCGTTTCCACTTCATCCAGGTCTTATTCTTCCCTCGGTAAGTCCCCGGGTCGAACCCTAATCCTCGGGTACAACGGTCCTCGAAGAAAGACACTTGTGGCGCGACGATTTCGCTCCACCCCCTTTATTGTCTTTCGTAAATACTCGCCAGGCGAATTGAACAAACCGCGCTTTTCCGCTGGTTTTTCTCTCGGACCGTGCTACCCCACCCCATCCTCCGCATCTTGATGATTAATTAACGCACTCTCGCTCCTGACTCTCACCCCTGGCTGGTCCAGACCACGCCAGGCCGACCGCTTAATTGTAAAGAAATTATTCGCGACCAACTGGCTTTTAATATCCCTCGGCTCCCTCTTAACGTTTCCATTGTACCAGGATTCGACTCTGTTGTTCCTTTTGCCGCGACGGGAAGAGAGTTCTCGTACCTGGTTGAATAATCATTCGTGCGCTTAGGGCGGATCGGGAGCTTCCTGTTTCAAACAGCTCCCTCGCGGCCTATCGTCGCGCTCTTCCTCCGAGACGGTGCTTTTTATTTCCGCCTTTTATGGCCGCGCTTTGTCTTCCGTCTTGGTTTTAACGTGGAGTAATTGCTTCCCGCATTAAGGCTGAAAAGCAGCGCGCGTAAGGCTACTAAATTCGAGCTTCATTCAAGTTTGCCCTCTCGTCCGGAGAATTCTCTCTCGTCTTCCCAGCTCCGGGCGACGTTCGGCGGCAATCGATTGCCTCGAACTCGCCGACACCGTTACCTGAAATGATCAGGCGTTGTTGAAGTCCGCGACCTCGTTCGCGGAGGAAACGAACGTCGTACGTAACGGCGTCCCGACGTCGGTGACGCGATGCTTGGAACGTGTCGATCTATTACCCAAGACTTTATACCGTGTCGGCCTTTGTAGCCGAGAAACCGCACGTCGAACGCCGGATGCACGTAACACGACGTTCCCCGTTCTCGATACGGAATTTCCGTTGCCTCGAGAGAAAGGAATCGCCGCACGGTGACGGGCCCACGATACATCGCGCGTCAACTCGCACAGATTTCCAGCCGCCCGCTGCGAGCAACCTGCTGAGGCGGGCAAATCGATATCGTTTGATCGGCCTGAAGAAACACTAACGAGAGGAAGTTCGTGCTGCAACAGGAACACTTTAACTCTGTACCTATTTCCTGCAGAAAATGCGATAAATTTGTCGAGAGAGTTTTCTCAGGATTATGGGACCTCTTTGACTGTCGAAGCGCCACGAGATTCGAGGTGAAACGATTCAAACACGCGTTGAAACTGCCTGCGTATCAGCGAGTACGTTGTGTCGCGCCTGTTCGCTTCGTGCAACGGAAGAGTAGGGAGATAGGTAAGTCGCTGGGAGAGGCTGGAGAAGATTTCTCGCCAGGAGCATAGAGGATCGAAAGCCTCTCCTTCGGGCGCATCCAATCGAATCCTCGAAAATCTGTGATGTCTGGCGCGCAGGCCCTTATCGGTTAGCTCGAAACTCCGTGAAAGAAGATCGATCACCTGAAAGTAATGGGGTGGCTCTTTGCCCGCATCCATTGTTTATAGCGTCTCTGCTTCTTGGTTTGGACCTCGTCGCCTCTTTCCCAAGGATTCGAAAGCTGTATCATTGATGGGACGTAGCTCCTCCAACGAACCGTCGTCGTTGAGAAGGTAATTTGAACGGGAGACGTTTCACGAGAGTTATTTATCGAGTTTCCCTGGAAATGATTGGAGCTCTTTGAAATCCTTCGGCAAACAATGGGCTCTAATCGTATCGAGTCTTTCGCCGAGACATGCTGGGAGGGATTGTTAAAAATGCTTGGAAGAAACGGTCCCTTAGTAGTCCATTAGGCAATGCTGGGAGCTTTATCGGGGCGCTTATTAATGAATGCGCGAGTTTAACTGTTCGGCCGCGATGCATTAGGCTGGATGGGGATGAAAAGCCGCGAGGAAGCTGCGGATAGCTTCTTATCTCGAGGGTCGGGCGGATTAATTGAATTACGAAGGAAAATTCGAGCCGGGGGCGAAGCAGTTCGTCGGCCAACTCTTCGAGGATCGCGGTCGACCCTAGGAGAAGCTGAACTTTCGTCCGTCTGCTTTCCTTTGCCGGGTGGAAAGTGGCGTGCTCTTCCATCGGCCGTTAATTACGTTTCCCATCGGGATCACGGGCGCGGATCATAATTTCGATCGTCGTTGAATCACAAACGAACCAGGAATGGCGGGCACGGCCGAGGTGAAAGGGATTACAGCCCCGGGGAAATCAGTAGGACACCACCTTCGTGAATACTTCCCAACTTTTTTTTGCGCAAACTTTTTTATTCCGCTGGAGGAAACGTGGAGAACGACCGTGTAAAGTCCACCACCCACCCTTCGCCCGTTCATTCTGCGCACCTCTCTTTTGTCTTACCTTCCTTTCCTCTATTTTTTCGTGCCAAGAGAAAATGAAAAGGGGGAGAATTATTCGCGGAAGCCGCGGCGGCGATCTCCCCCGCTCGGCTCTTATTCGGTTACGATCATAAATCCGGGGGTTTGGATAAAAGTCAATTGGACTTATGCATTTTGCATGCGTGCCCGTCGCGTTGCATGCTTCCGCGATTGAATCGACCTGAAGATAATTCCTCTGGAGCGCCGGAGTGGAGAAGTAAAAATTTATGGAGCTGCGAGGGACCCGCGAGCCCGTGTGGCGTTCGGAACTCCGTATGGAGAATCCAAGAAAAATTAAATTTCGCCGCTGCTCGGTCATTCCTCATGCACAAAGTTGAACGTGTTCCAGAGCGTTTGAAAGCGTCGCGCCAAGTGGCTGCAATTCCCTGCCTACCCCTTTTCAACTGCGCGCCCTCGAAAAATCAAGTGGAGGAGAGTGGAATCTTTGAGAGCAGCGAGACCAGATATAAGTTTCTTCTTTCTGAAAGTGACCGAGTCTGTTCCTGATTGAAAATTCCCTCGTTCCAGGCTCTAACGTCCAATTGCCCCGTCTCTTTTCATTCGGAATTAACCTCGCCTTCGTAATCAGAATTAATTGAGGGTAAAAATATTCCTTTGATTTCAGAGGACGTGCAGTTTTTAGAGAGAGATTGTCCCGCGAAATCGTTTTACTTCGGGCTCGCAAATACTCCGTGGCAGGATACTTTGCGAAACAATCGACTCCTCCCCCCAGTGGCATTAATGTTCCTTTGCGCTGTGTTCGCTGGCCCTCGAAGAAAAGTCACCGGATCACAAAGGGTCGCAGAATGTCCAGAATCCGAGGAAGGGTATCTTTCACCCTTAGATAGAGAGGGGTCTTCATGCTGAAGCGCACTCGAGGAATCTCACAATGGCGATTAAGTACCGCGCACTCAGACGTCCCTCCCTCGCCCTTTATGGAAAAACTCCCGGCACACCTCTTCTAATTCAACCTTCTTTCCCTTTGGGGAGCCCATCCCGACTCGCGCCACCGTGAAACCGAGCCCAGAATTTGCGGTCGAGGGTAGGAACACCGCGATATACTTTGCCTTCGCAGCTAGCCCCATCGCATGGCAATTTAGAATTAATTGTGTTTTATATTTTACTGACCGTTCGATTGTGAGGTAATGAACGCTCGTGTGTTTAGAAATGGGGTGCCAATTTGTAGCACTTTGTTTAGGAAATACGGTGGTTGGGCGATTACGATCAGTCGGGGGTTTAATGGGGAACGTTAATAGAATTCGGAACATTTCGCCCGTTAACCAAAATTACGGTAATCCAAGCCGTTAATCCCGCCTGAAGTTGATTAAGCTCAATACGAGCGCGCGGCCGCTACTCGTAGTTTCAAATTTCGAGACGGACCCTCTATTGACCTACATTAAACTACAATGGGGCGTATCGTGGCAGCCAGGTACCGCCGCTGATACCGTCTCGAAATTGCAGGGAAATTACACGTGCATAGATTGAAGGCAAGTACCTTGGAACTCCATTGCAATTGCAAACCACGCGTGGGAAGCGTCGAGCCTTTTGGACAGCTCGCATGTTTCTTTTAACAGTCCTGAGAGTTCTCGTCCATCTCCGATCAGTTATTACTCTTGTTGCGCCTATTCAGAGAAGCATCACCACTATCTTTTGTGCTTGTCAAAAAATTGGGACTTTTGGGCCCTCTTTCCCTCGAAAGGATCCAGCAAAAGATTTGCCCTGTCGCAACCTGAACCGTTCATTGTATCTCTCGTCAAAGAGATTGCAACCTCACCAACGACGGTTCCGCTCACGGTATCAGAAATTGTATCTTTTGATCCTCTACTTACTACTACGTCTACGATATATTATTTCCGCGTCGTGGGCTCTGAAAGGAGCGGCGAAAAAATGTCTATCGGAATTCCCGTGTTTTCCTCGCGACGGTGGAACGTGAACTTTTCGCCGAAAGTTCCGCCGTAGCTTTCCTACGACGACTTTCCTCGCGGTGCAGTTTACAAAATCTCTATCATCGCCGATATCGTTGACTCTCGGTGGGCCGAGTAAATAAATCCAATTGGAATTTTTCGCGATTCCCTCGCGGTGCACTTTTGAGAGGCTGCATCTTGTTCGACGCCGCCGACACTGTAAACACGGAATAAACAGTTTCAATCGGAATTTTCCGCGAGGAGCGGGAATTCAGTTGCGGCACGAAGATTCGCCCCAATCGGCTCCTCAACTTTACGCGAGGAATTTCGATGCACTTCTCCGCTCTGGTTCTACTCAGAAATACATCAGAGAGCGATTTTACCAGTCAGCTGGTAGATCCCGGGACGGAAAGCTTCTTTAGAGGCTGCGGTATTTTCTTTTCCCTGCCCGATGGCAGCGCAAATCCGGATGCCGCGGCGACTTAAAGACACAAACCGGCAGTCCGTGCCGGAGCAGCTAAGCCCCGGCCTGCTGACATATTAATTGTATACTCGAGGACCGTGGGGCGACGTGCCTGTACAAAGAAATACGTGGACACGTTCGAAATTGACGGACCGGAGGATCTAATCCCACCTGTCGGCCCTGCTCCGATGTAAATGCGTTCACGTTCAACCGGGAAATTCATTGAGACTCCCGGAGAAGTTTGCTGTTCTCGAAATGTCAAAGATTGAAATTTAAAGGCGCTCCGGTGTCGAGTCCCGCGCGTTAGTCGAGCGGCAGCTTTGTCTCGAGCAACTCCGCTACCCTGAAAGTTCAGATAACAAGAGTGGCGTCTCGTTTTCGCGCGAGTTTCGCGTGAGCAGGCAATTGAACTGAAAGCTCAATGCAACATTGACGAAGTTTGCACATTCTCTGTCCTCTCTGGGGGCTCGCGTGCCAGCCGATAAACCGGCGAACGAGCGGTTAAGTTAAGCTAATGATTTTAATTGGCTCATGGTCCTCTCTGTATCTATGACGTTGGCCCTCTTCTCGTCATGGAATTAATGTAAATTACTGCTTTCGAGAGGACAAACAGCAATGCCCGTTTCGACTGCCCGACTCGATAAACTTGACCAAAATCTCGGCCCTTTTTGTCTACCAGCTGAATTCCAGTGGAGACGATTCAACTCCCAAGTCGGTCGTCTTAAATATCCCCAGCAAGCATGCAGGGGGTTTTGCCTAAAACGGCAAAGCCTCGCGCAGCTTCTGGCATTGTTTGCTCGCCGCAATATTGCGGCCGTCGCGAAAACAAACTGCACCGTGGGGCGAGCGCGTTTTCGAAAGCGTCCGCTTCGAACCCTTCTGGACCAGGCTAAGGCCTTCTGCACGGGATTTCAGCCGAGGCGGAAGACAATATTCCGAGACAAACGGCCGTTCGAAATACTTTCCTCGACAACGTGGACGAGCATTCGCCGTTCCGAAAGTTGGACGCGCAATAATACGGGCTCGTGGGGGTTGGGGTCGCTAGAGAAACTTGAAATACAGACGCCGGAGCAGCTACTCGATCTTTATCGCTGTTCTCACGACAACTTAATGCCGTTTGGCCTGGTTTCGCGTGCAGAGAAAAGTGTATAAGTCAGGGTTGACTAGAGAGGTCGTTAGAACTGTTAGTCGCCAATTTCCCTACGTCCGAAATTGCGTTCCGCCGGTTACACTTGATGACGATTGAAGAAGGGCGCGCTTGAAATACCGCGGGGTGAGCGAGCGGACGCCCGCTAATTCCCGTCGATCAGCCGATCCGCAGGTAATGGAAATTACCAGTATCGTAATGGAAATGCAAATGTCGCGTCTATCGGAGCCACGCGAAAGATCAAACAACGCTCCGTCCGTTTTCGACCGCAAAGGACCGAGCTGGGCGATCTATTATTCGCCCAGCGGCAGCCTAGTGCCCTCTCAATTACCTTTCTGGCGTTTCTGGGTCGATCGACCTCGACGTTTGACAGGGGCTATTTATACGGGCTGAGGTTAATTGTCCACGCTTTGCGTGTAATCTCACGCGGAATTTCTGGAGACCGTGATTGCCGCGCGTATGATAGGAAACGGTCGCTTTGTTCCCCGAAACACAGCCCCCGTCGGATATTTCCAAGTGTTGGGCAGAACGTAAGTTCGCATTCGCGCAACTTTGTTCGCGCGTGTCCATTCAGCAATTTCCGGGGGACCGAGAACTGGGGACAGCTCGCAGCGAATAGCAACTGTCAAATTCGCGGGCTTTATTTATCGGCGTAGTTGCTGTCGCAGCATTGAGTTACGCTCGCATCGCGCGATAATTCATGAAAAATCGTGGCGAAACAGCGCGTCCCGCTCGTGAAAGCCGCGCTATTTGATCGCGCTTCGTCGTGCTTTATCGGGGTTCCCATTTTTTTTTTCCAACCTGCGCGTTGTTATGAAAATTTGGATATGTTTCATCCCTTTTCGTGGCTCGCCTCGCGCTATTCACCAGCGTACGTCCAGCGCGGGAGGCTTTGTCTACGAAGAACGAGTGCGCTTCATACGGGAAAGTTTCTTGAAGCGCCTATTACGCGCCCCTCATTGATTAGAGGGGGCTGCTTCCGGTTCGAGCTCAGTGCTGGGATTCCAATTCTCTTCCCCGCCGTGGCGGCCCCTTGGCCCCTGGCCCCGCGCCTCTCATTATGCAGAAAGCATACTAGGGCTGGACACACTGCCGGGAAATATACCTGCAGGCGGCTTTTGGTGCTCGAGTTTGCCGACTATAGAACTGGAAATTTCAACGGCCCCTTTCACGGCGACCTACCCCAAGAGAAAGCGGCCGTTGCTCGACTCCACGACTCGCATCCAGCTGCAGGCAGGCGTATGTGTGCGCGCGTACCCCCTCCGGGGGCGCGGGCAGTTCGTAAACCTTTGCATGAATCGCCGGAAATCGTCTCTTGTTCCATGGATACCGACTGTCGACGCGGCCTCCATTCTACCACCTTCCATTTTGATTCTCTTCCCATCGACATATCCCGAGGGGCGAGGATCTTTTCTTTCTCCGTCATTTCCCCGTGGTTCTCTTTGATCGGTGCTCCGTGCTTCACGAGTCATCGAAGTCTGTTTTGAATTGTGCGTCAGGGCGCGGAGGGCTTGGGCCACTGACCCAGTTCGCCGCGAGTGAAAGGGATAGCTCCCAAGAGACCGTGGCAGGACACGGGGTCGATCTTTAGGATGCATTCTTGAGAGCATGTGTTGTATCTTCCTGGAATTTCCCGGGTACCTAGGGAAATTCCTTCCGCAGATAATCCGCCGCTTCCGAGGAACATCGCGCACGCTCGTGGTTTGACGAGGTATTTACGAACCACTTCGGTGGATTTACTAATCTCCATTTTTCCCAGAGGGGCGAGACTTACAAGTTGAAGGGGAGGCATTAAGCTACCGAAAAGTTTCATCGCCTCTCTCGGTTTTATTCGATTCCGTCTTAGAGCGACAGATAAAAGTGCGGGAATTAAATGAACTCCGCGGCGCAGTCTCGGTCATTTGGATTTTCGTTTACGTTCAATTTCTCGGAATGATTATGACCCCCCCCCCCCATGGATTCTCGCTTCGGGAGCAGACGTCCGCTAGGTGCTTGCGGGTCACTCGCGTAGAAAATTGCGGGAATTCCGCTCGGTATTTACGCGTCCTTATTGCTGCTCGTCTCTGAACGCGTGTATCTCCGGAAATGATGAGTGGAAGAGCTGCCGTAGAGACTGCATTGTGTACAGAAGCGAGCTATTTACAAATCTCCGAGCGTATTTACTTACTTTTTAGATTGTCTGGATGTTGATTTATCTCGTGCGCCTTGCTCCTCCTGCTCCTCCAACTTGCGCACTCGGGAACGATCGTTTCCCCCGAAACAAGGTCGACATCTTTCATTTTCCGTCGTTCTTCTTAGAATCGAGTTGGACGCAATTTATTTATGCAAATAATTTTATGGAACCCTCTTCTCTGCTGATCTTCCCCAAATAGGTGACTTATTCTGTACCAAGGGACTTATCTCTCTATATTTCTACAAGCTTCCCCGAATATGAGAAATAGACAACAGCCCCTGCTTGGAACTCCCCGAGGCAGTCCAGGCAGCTTCCACTGCGAAGCTGAGTCGTAACATTAAACTTTACGCCTGCACCTTCGCCCTCTTCCAAAGAATTTTACGCCTCCTTTGCGATTGGGGCAGCCTCGTTCGACGGATTTGCCAAGAAATCGGCCAATAAGATATCGCGGACGTGACAACGGGATGATCAAGGACGTGGCCAATTTCGCAGCTCGCAAACGAGCACTTTGATCCATGCCCCATCCGTTCGCCAGCTCCTCCAGGCTGTTTTATCGCGACGTCCTTAAGGCTCCGTTTTACGAGCCGCCGCGCGGCGAATGTCCGGCGAATCCCCCGGTCGCCAAACTACCCTTCTTTCCTCGAGCTTGCAGCCCTGAGTATCTTAACGTCAGCTTCATAGACCGCGGCCTTAATTTACGGCCCGTAACCGGCCGGGCGACCGTTGGAATCGGTATGAATTATGGATCGAATTAGAAGGAGCTTCTAACCGCGGCATCGCAAGCCCGGTTTAACGTCCGCGCCTGTCTGGAGAACCTAAAAAGATCCTCGGTTTACGAGCTGGCGACCGTATCACGGAGAAGTTTTCCCCCCTCCCCAATCGCGCATTCACCCGCGCGATCCTTCAGCCTTTCTTTCCTACTCGTTTTCGGTGGGGAATAAAACGCTAGTGTACTGCCAGGGTACGTGGTTTGCATACGCCCCGAAGACGAGGCAGAGATTCCTCCGAGCGTCTTCGAGCGGCTGAACACGCGCGTTACTCTGCATTGTCCGCGTAAGTCGGCCGGGACAGAACGAGATTATAACGACTGTTCGGGTTTAACCGTGACGGGACGCCCGGTCGACTTTAAACCCTCTCAGTGTCCCAGTAAATTGCATTAATTTGCGGGGCCGGCGGTGGGTAATTTTATCGCGACACCGCGCAGACTTGAGCGAATTTCCCGGACCGCGTGGAAGCTGTTTTGGCTGACTTTCCAGCCGCGATCGCACCTTCTGTATGGGGTGCATAGTTCTCTGTGATGTTTGTACGAAATCCTTTCTTCGCCCTTGGGATAAAGTTGATTTTCTTAAGGAGCTCGCGAGGGCGTCGATTTGATCCGAATTAGGGGAAATGCTTATAAATAGACGGATCGATAATCCGCGGGACACGGGAAAAGTCGGTCAAGTCGCCGGTGCAAATTGTCGCTGATTACAAATTGTAATCTCGAGCCCCTTCGTTTCGCTTCAGACACCGGCACGAATGAAAATTCGTCCCTTTGTTCCTCGATTTCCGTCCCCGCGGCGTCCTCTCGTTTCCCGCGACTATTTTCTTCGCGCTCTTCCGCTTCGAAGAATTAGCACGCCCTTTCTTGCCCCGGGCAAATTACGTCTGCGGAATTCTTAACCCCACCTGGATCACTTATGAATAAACGTGTTCCTGGCGTTCGGCATTCAAAGCGCACGGTGTTTCGATTACGCGATTGATCAGCGTTCATGAACGACGATTCGTTTCTTTATTAACAGAACTCTTTCCACTGTTTTCCCTGTGAGCAAGGTACATCCAGGGAAAGTCTCGATCTAGTTAATCGTTATAAATCGCTGCCCTGCTGCGCGATCCTGCTCCCTAATTCATCCAGCATCCCAGGGAGCAGGGAAGCATGCCCTTTGTTTGCTACTTTGTCGCGAGAGCTCCTAATCGAGGCGATCCTTTCTCTTTCGAGAGTCTTTTACTTCCCGAGAAGTTCTTGCTCTCAGCGGGGCCTCGACAGTTTATTAGCGGCAGTCTGCAGTAAAGTTTTTGATAGAAACTGCAGCCCCGTTTTAGGTGCGGAAAGTTCTCGGGCAGCTTTCGTATAATTAGGGAATTGAACGCTGGCAGTGATGTCCTCGAAAACGATGCTGTAGGAAGTAGAGTTCTTCCTTTGCATGTGGGTAAGTTAGTTCGGGGTACCCACCTTCTCGTGATGGAAGTTTGTTCGGTTTCAGAAAAAGAGAGTGGAAGTTGCGAAGTCTGAAGGCAATGAAAATGAAAGGCTGTATGAGATCAGACAGTAGCAGAGGCGAGCTTTCAGTCGAATAAGTAGATTATGCCTGTGAGTGGGCAGGCGCGCGCGCGCGCGAAAGTAGAGAAAGGCCGATATCGTGCCAGACAGCAGTGTGGGTATGGAGTTAGGGGAATCAGTGGTATAGGTCGGCGCATAGTTAGACACGTAGTCAAACGCGCAGCGAGGCGAGTAAACTGAAAAGTAGAAGATGCTCGTAGGATGTCAGACAAGCCGTTCCTTCGACTATCAGCGTCGCCTATGAAATTTTCATAACTTTCAGCCTCACGTTCCCCTTCCTTTCCCTCTAATACCATTCGTCGAGCTGGGAATCTCAATTCTAAATAAGTTCCGCACATTTGCCAGAAAGTTCTCTTTGCTTAATCACGCGAGTCACGAGCACACTACGTTCACCCTGCGCGAAGAACACACGAACTCTTGGATGATCTACCCTGTTCGAACGTAGTTAGCTAACTTAACGCGCCCTCTCTGTCCCGCCGTCCCCCGGTGTTTCCTGCTGAACTTTGGGTAATATTAATCATCACAAGAGACGAAAACTTCTCGCTGCCTGTTAAGCACACGCCACTCCTCGCGCAATATCGAAAAACAGCGCCCCCTGTTGCTGTGCTGAATTCTCGATAATATCTAATTGCATACTATTTCCCGAGGGACTTCATCCTTCCCCGAGATGCACCTCTCTCGGAATATTGAAAAACTGTATCCGTGATCCTAGCGAACAGTAGCATTTAAATGAGCCCGGGCTAGGAACATCCGTATGAATAAATTCAGGCGTCCAGAGAGTGGGTGTTTTCGAAGTCAGCCGTAAGCCACTATCGGGCTTATCATCTTTTATTCAAAATAGACTTTCCACCGCAACACGGCGACGCGGAGAAGCTGTCCTCGATCCACCGCCGACCGTAAATCGAACGTACCTACCTACCCGTTTCCCGTCACGCGCGTATCTGAGGGCCGAGGAATGAGGAATGCCCTTAAACGACGTATTCGAACGGGTGCTTGCCTCGAAATAAGATTAGCCCTCCTTCCCTTCGGGCTTCAGTTTTCCGCCAGACCTCTTCCGTTCCCAGCAGAGGTATATTCTCGCGGCGTACGTAAATTTTCACGAGGGTGCAGGAGAAGGGCGGGGAAAAAATAGGGGGAACCACCGTGAAAGTCAATAGTTCTCTCGCGCTCGTTGCACGGTCTCCGCTCTACTCGAAGATCCTCGAATAGATCGTTAGGTGCAAGACCTTTGCCGTGGAGCTCGGCCTGAGAATTATTCCAGCGTTATTGTTACTCGATTCTTCCTCCCGGCTAGAAAAGAAACGCGATTTCGATGGGCGGAGGATTGATTTTATTTGGTGCCCCTTCGTCGTTGTTTTGCCGACTGGGACAAAGTGTTCCCCCGCGGCACGCTCCAGGGAGTATCTGCTCTTTCTCCGCCGGCGAACGGTCGATGCTCCAGTTCGTTCCCATCTCCAGCGAGATCGCGCACCCTCTGACCTCCCGGCATCCTGTTTTCAAGTCCCGCCCGTCGCTAAAACGTTGAACATGCAAATTACGCCCGGGAAAACAGGAAAACTTCTGTGCGAGTCAATATACCGCGGTTCACGCACACGCCTCGCCGTTCCGCCGCCCTCTTATTTCCCATTTCCTTCGACCGCGAAACAAATGACCCAATAAAAGTGCAATACACGCTCCGTCGAAGCGCTTTCCCTCGCGATTCTCGATATCCTTGCAGATGGCTGCCTTTAAGTCGTATTTCCTGCAAGTGTCACCGAACCTCGATTCTTTAACAGGGGGTTAGCGGAAGCGGGCTCTCTCTGCAAGAAATTTTTCTGCCTTCAACTTTTAGTGGGATCGTTTGGACGGAAGAGGGATCAACATAACGGCAAACTCTCTGCAAGGGAAACGGGCTATTATTTCGTACAAATACGAAGGAAAATTATACTTCCTGGTTGGAGTAATACACAGAGTGGAAATTACACTGTAAGAAACGTCCTCTTGTCTCGTGGATCTTAAGATCTTAAAATCTGGGGATCCCCTCAGCCTCCTAAATCAGCCCCGGGAAAATTCCATTGTTCGCGGGGATTCCGACGCTCTCTTTTCCCGTCCATTTGCCACGCGTTTGCATATTCTATCCGGCTGCAAGCAGGGAAGAGGATATGGAGCCGAAAGCGATCGTCGCCCCGTGGACTTTGTTTCCCCGAGCGTGTTATCAGTCGCGGACAGCATCGATTCGGGAATCGAGACGCGGCACAATATTGCAGGTGCAACGAGGTTACCGTCACACAATCGCGGTGTCCTGAAACGAAAAGATTATTGGCGCACGGTTTTCCCGTTTCCCCCCCATAAAAGAGTCAGAAAATGGATCTTTCTCTCGCCTTTTCCTTTCGCCTCGCAGAGGCGGAATCTCGAAAGCGGGGGATTATTGGCTATCCGCGTCCTCCTCGCGACAATGCCACGTCCAAGCTTCACGAGGAATCCCGCGGGATGGAATATTGGCTATCTTTTTCGTCATCTCGGGGACAATGCGCGTTACGAGCCACGGAATTCGTTTTTCCTCTTCCTCTATTTTTTTTTTCCTCTCCCGGACGATAACGCTACGGGGCCCGGAGTTTCCTTCGTTCTTCCGCTCAACCGTTGCGCACCGATTTCTTCTCGCGAAATAACGACGCCGGGGATAATTCATCACGCTTTATCGGGACTTGCTTACGCGCGGGGCGACTCGAAGAAAGATTTATGGAAAAAACGAGCGGAGTCGCGCGTACACTCGGCAACGACGCGGGTTTTATCAATCTTTTGTCGGAACACCGCGGCTCGGGGCGAAGTTAAACTTTCCTTCTGTCGATGCACATCGGTTTCATATAAAAACCCACGCCAAGATTAATTGCCGGCGTCGCGATAAATCGTTTGGGAAAGCTTCGACGATGGTGATCCGCGAAATGGAGAACTTGTGTTCAGCCGGACCAGGAGTTCCTCTGTGGTCCTTGGCGAATAAAGAATTATTGACACTCGTTTCTCGAACGGCCACGATCGATGCGCGGCGTGACGCGTGTCAGACGCGGAAGAAAGATAGACGTCGTTGTCCATCGATTTTCTCTCACCCTGTGAGAACGACTCGCAGTCGAGTCAGAAATCAAAACTATCGGACGTGGTGTGTCGTTCTGGATGAAGCGGGAATCAATTTATGGGTGTGCTCGGCCTATTTTCGACTACCAATGAACGGGCAGATGTGCACGCTCTGTCATTGAATACTCATCCGCGCTCTCTTACCTTCATTATCGGTCTCTCCATTTCCTCCACCCTTCGTTAACATTTATATTAACTTGGGGAATAGACGCTTTATCGCCCAGCAACGATCATACGACGATGCTTTCCACCGGGTATCACGCAATCTACGAGAATAATCCTGATTACGCGGAGCACCCGGCCCGAGGAGAAGTAAAAAGCATCGGGAACGGAAAGAATCGCGTCAGAATCCAGAACTCGGCTATCGTGGCGGCGACTCCCCGGAAGCATCCGGCTAAATTAGAGATTCCAGGTTTGGATTAGACGGTTGGGTCGAAATCCGCGCGGAATCCGGTCGCTTTCCACTCATTTCACTCCGTTCCTTTCTTTTCCTCTCCGGACTTTCCGCCACGACGCGTCTGGCCTCCCCGCGTCATCTGGGTTTGTGTCCCCGATGCAGAACTCCCGGCAGGAAATAACACGCTACCCTACTCGGGAGTAGGTAACGAGAGCAGATTATAAGAGTACCCAGCGGCGAGCCGGTTTCGTGTAAAGACGATCCTGGAATCTGCGTAACGACCCAGCTTACATATTCGTGGGTCACCTGCTGGAAGGAACTTTTTGCGCTCCATGCTCTCTCGGGATCCGTGAAATCGAGTACGGGGGATCAACGCGGGATTACCTCGAGCGAGCATAATCGGATTGTTAGCTACAGTGACGAGGAGACTTGAATAAATCGAGAGGCAAAATTATTGCGGCGATCCGTTATTTTAAACGCGAGACCATATTGCGAGCGGAGTATTCCTGGAATAACTTGCGTTCGTATGAAGCTTTTGTATCCACCCTCGCCTGTTCGATACCTACTCTCTTTGCAATTCAGAAATCGCTCGGTCGCGCAGTTTCGCCTGGCACACAGCGATTCCTCTCCTCGCAGTTTCCTTCAAACTTCTTCGTTCTCTCTTCCAAGGGGTGTAATTACGGCCGACTTAACAGCGCAGCGAGTATAAATGTAAATTCGCAATTCTCCCGCGTCGATTCGCAGCCTCGGCGCAAGTTTGTTTCCATTAAGCAGCAGGAAACGATCTCGCGGTCGTGTTGCCGGAGGAATTATTAGAAGAACTTACGGCGTTCTTCCATTCGAAGCCCGTGTAACGTAACTTCTCCTGCAATTAGGGCATAATTGTTTTCCAATACATCAGCTTGTAATGGATGTAGGGTTCACCGACTGGCCACAGCCATTTCTCCGTGGGAGGAACTTGCGCGCCGGAGTTGTCCGAAGCTATCCCTCTCCTATCGTCTTATCCGACTCGTTATCAGAAGCTAGCAACGAATATCCACTGGAAGCCAAGTTAGAGGGTGAACGAACGTCCCGATGACGCGTCTCGAGCCCCGCAGCGATATTTCGTGGACGAAACGTCGGATGGAGCGCGTCAAGACGCGACCCGCGTCCCAAGAGGAAGACGACAAACCACGGAGCTAATTAACAGCGACGTTACTACGTATGTATGTACATCAGTGCAAACATATCCTTGGAAATCCATCCGTCCTGCACCCGTAACCATAGGTGAGTCGACTATTTCCCTCCCAGCGGGCACGATGCTCCTTCAACGTAGAGCGAGAAGGTGCGCGATAGTAAACTCGCACTAATTGAATCGCGTGGCGAAAAGCCAGCGTGCCATCTAATAAGAGCTGCAAATACATTAGCATCGAATCTCGATAGCGACCGGGCCCGGGGTGAGGACTAATTCGCGAGATTTCGTCGTGGAATTTCATGGCGGAGCCTGGAATGAATCGATTGGATGAATCGCGAAAGGAAGTCCAGTAACCCCTTTGCCCCTGCTAATTCTCCTGTATTCCACTGACAATCCGCTACGCTGGAATCCACTTTGCTCGATCCCCGCGACTTTAAATCTCACCCCCCTCGATTGGAAAAGGAGCTAATGATTCCGAAGGGTTCTTCGTTTTTCCGCCCATCGGCGCCCGGAATGGAAAATGGATCGATGTCGTCGTTACAAGTAACGAGCGCGAGCTCGCAATTTCCTCGACGGGAGCCCGGACGTCGCTCTTTTCGCGGGATCATTAACTTAACTAACAAGGCCGGGAAAACATTGTCAATCGTGCTTGCCATTCCTGAATAACAGCGGGCGCGCAGATGCGCGTTGTTCGGCATTAACAATTCAATTCCATATTTCCCCGGAGCCGGACGTACTGTCTGCTCGGATTCACGTCTCCCCTGGGAAATACGTTGTTAGTTAATGCAGCCGGACCCGGAGCACGTGTAACCCCGCGCTCAGGCATCGACGTTGTTCTCATTATTGCACGAAGTCCCTTCGCGCGAACGCTGATATAGCCGACATCCGTCTCGCGCAAGCTACGCCGCGGACGTGATGCTTCCTTGCGGTGGAGCTGAGGAGTTACAGGTTTCCTCGGCTGTTCTCAGCGGGTCTAGTGCTTCTCCATTTCCAAGATAAGAACTTCGAGGCGAAAAGAAGAGGGCAGTAGCTTTCGTTCTCCGCAACCAAATGTCGATAAACCTCGAAGAGGATAACTGAAACAATGAACACTTGACGCATGCATCTCGCGATGCACAGGCTGAATCAGCCTGGCTCGATGCAATCTTCACGCCTCGCCCTCGACAAGACCGACGGCTACGGAGCACGCAAACACGGCTGGAGTGTGGCATGTTTCAATTTTGACCACCGATCCCTGGAACTTCGGTCGATTAACAGGAAACCGAATAGCGCGCGAGATTAAAGAAACCGAGAGCCTCGCCCTCGAGGTTCGTAGCAATTTTTCAGGGATCAGCGCAGTTTATCGAGTTCGCCCTCAATAAAGATGCAAATTCGAAGGACTCCGCGCGCCTCGCCCATCGGGTAGATGAAAATGGACGCGTTGAATACAGACGCGTCGAGGGCGCTTCTTTTTTTTTTATCCCTCGGTATTTTCTATCTCCCTCTTCTTCTGCACATTTTCGCCTATTCGCGTAGCTTTTTGATGCCCGTCCTTCGGCGTGACACTTTTATACCACAGTCAACAGGATTTCGACCAGCGTTCGAAATCGTTCTCTCCAAGCGGCCCTGCCTAGCGCGGACCCTTTTCAAGTGTCAGAAACTTAAACCCGGAGTTCGCCGTTCCCGAAAGAGTTAACTCCAACAAATCTTGCCCGCGGCGCGAGAGATATTACTGGAATCCAGCCCCGTCGACGTTATATTTCATGTAGCACCCACTTGGTGGCTGAAGCGGCAAGCTCGCCGCACAGCTTCGCAACGCCGGACTTAAAGAGATGCCGATGTACGCCCCTCGTTGAAATTATATTTCAGGACGGTGGCGCTCGACACTCGATTAGCGACGAGCGATCGATCGAGTGGACACTTCGTCAGTCTTGATCGGTCTCATCGTCCGTGGCGAGCGGGTGAACAAGCGGCGCCAGTTAAACCGCGCTACTGGCGCGTACCGTCTTCCACGCTCCAGCGAAAGTAATTGTCAATCGTTAGCACCCACTCCCGTTCTAACGTCAGTTTCGGTTTACTCGCCTCGACAGGTTGCGCAAACGGGCGTTTGCGCGCGAATGAAACGTTCCGTAGACAATGATGGCGGGACCGCAACCCCCTTGTGCTTGAATCACAACTACGACGAACGCAATTTCCCCCGGGGACGTGTCGTTGGAATAAGACAGACACGGGACCCGCGTCGAATTTCAGCATTCTGAAGCTCCGCAGCAAGTTCATTTGCCTTCGAAAGGTGGTCGATCCCGCTGGCGCAGCTTCTTATTTCACGGGGGCTGTTGCTGGAGCAATACCTGCTCCTCTTTTGGGGAGCATCAGGGTCACGTTGCCAGCTGAAACGTGGTTTAACACATAAATTTGTTGCACGTCCTTGTTTCCATCCTCCTCGATATAGAAGACAGGAGAGGCATCGAGTAATCTTACCGTCTCTCCTCCTGCCCATGGATAGTTTGGCTTTTCCAGCGTAAATTAACCGTTCTTATGAAGCTTTGCAGTAACCACGAATTTAATTGAGGACCTTGCAGCGAGAGGGGTACATCTCCATTTTTGACAGTTTCTGAGTTATGGCGTGTAATATACGCAAAAAAAATTCTACATCGTTTGGCACACGTTTGACGCAAATCCGATAACAAATGAGCGATTTATTGCAAATTTTTTAGGAATATTCTTGTTTTGGGCAGCTCCAGATTTGAAAAACTCGCCGAAAATAGAAATAAAAGCTTATCATCTCAATAACTACTACTTATTCTGTGAAAATATATATTTTTCAATTAAGAGTGTTCTCGTTTTAATGTTAACTCAAAGTAATAATTTTATAAATAATTTTTTCTAATTAACTCGAAGTTGATAAAGACGTAGCTGCACCCGTCTCGCTGCAAGGTCCTCAATTTCCCGCGACGGTGGAGATTTTCCACCCTCTTTCTCTTAACTCCTACACATGCAACCCCCGCCACTGAAAAGACGACTTTTCCCCCAGGTAGCACACGAGTCCTCGAGTTCCTCGTAGAAAGCACGAGGCACCGCGATACAGAAGTAGACTCGCGTTGTGAAAGGAACAAATCAGACTGGCAAACGAAAACGATTGCAACTGAAGCGCAAACGTACGCTCGCTTTCTTTTGTCAAACTTTTTAAACTTCCATCGTTATATTTCCTTCCCCAGTCATGCTTGCATTCACGTCGGGGATGGGTCTCACGGCAGACTCCCCGCTAGCCCCGTTCCCCCCGTAAAAAAATACAACCATAGGCAGTTTTCTTTTCGCTGCATCCTTCCGGGGCAGTTTCCCCGTCGTATATTGCGCCATAAAGCCGGCAATTTAATTACTTGTTACTTTGAAAAAGGATTTGCATGCGAGCGTAAAACGTCCCTGTTGCCCCCGCCGCCGCCGATAAGAGCCCGCCCACGAGCTACTTCCTAAAAGCTATTTGCGCGCGGATGCACGCTATAGCTGAAAGTATCTGTATGAACCGGGCGAAGCTGAAAAGCGCACGATAACGGAGTATATACGCGTGTGCATGCCTGTGCATCCCGGGCTAAAACAGGCGCGATACCGACCAGGAGAATTTCGGCGGACCTCTGACATTTTCGTCGAGCTTCGGCCGGGACGGAGGCTAATGAACGCGAGGCCCGCGATGCAAGGAATTTGCTCGCGCTTTTCACGGTTTTATCGAGTTATCTGAACCACTCGAAGTGCAGGGCGCTATATTCGCGAGTCTCTCGAGCTTCGCCACCTGTTTCTCGCACTCTTGGCAGAGGGCTGATCTTTACACCCCCGCGTCTCGAACCCCCGGGCAAATCGCACGCTCATTTCCGAAGCACTCGACGATGGAAGCGCTGGTCGATGAAATTTCGCTCGTTGCGGGGGCAGGAAGCGTGCCGCGTAATTACTCGAATCGGAAACAGGAGGAAACATTACTCTCCGAGTAATGAGGAGAGGCAGCCTCCTCGGGGCGTTGCTCGCCTCGAGAACAGGCCCCTGGAATGGAGTTCAGCTTCTGTTCGACAAATCCGCCGACTCCCGCGGGCAATAAGCGCGTTAAATTCGAAATAGCCCGCAAATAAGCGGAATAAATCCTCTGCCTGGGCATCTCGACCTCGTTTGGGGTGGTAATTCTCTCCGTGTATCGTTAGAGTGAGCTTCGAGTAAAAGTTGCGTGAAATCTGGCGATTCACAATTGCGCGGAGATTCCCCACGCTTGAAGTCATTGTTGTGCACACTAAAGTCTTTCGTTCGTTTAGTTTATGCACGGAAGTAACGTGGATGGGTTTTTCTGTTGCAGATCTCGAGGTACGGACCAGTGTACGACGAGACTACTCGTTTCCCTCTTTTCCTCTCGTTTCGGCAAGTAGGCGAAAGCTCAGATTTGTTATTCAATCTTTTCCCAGCGTCCGTTAAACGCGAAGGTGCTACCGGGGAGGTTATAAAAATGCTGAAACACTTCTCGGGGAAGCATAAATTCTCGTTTCGCGCGTCCCACCGAGCGGCGGAGGCCCGGGCTCTCCGCGGCGAACTTATTTCCCATTTATCTTAATCCGATTAAAAAATGTTTTGCCCGAATTAAAGTTACATAAATCCGGGCGCGCGGCCTGTTTTACAACGTCGTTTCCCGCCGGGGCGGAACTGCACTTCCCTTTACCCAACCAAATTTACTTACTCCTCGCGAGCCCTCTTCTTCTTCATTTTTTTTAAATAACTTTTGGAGAGCCCCGAGCCGCGGACGAGATTAAAGAACGAGATTTCGCTTTACACTTAATCGTATAATTTGCATCGTTTGCGGCCGTAACATTCTCGCGGAAAGCCAGGAAACGAATGAGAGCCGTGCTTTTTCAAAGGGGAATTCTCAACACTTGTTGAGCACCGCCGTTGTAATTAGCTAACGCGTGCTCCGAGGACGAGTTTTCCCAGGGAAAAACCTATGCACCTTTGAATAACCACATATTTCTAATTCCCCGTGGAAATTACATAATTTCTTTCCCCCACGATACACATAGTGCTCGAGAAGCTGAGTATAAAATTAATTACAAACCCCTATTTCCATCAGGATACACTTGTGTATTTTTTTTTGCGCCGTTTTAATCATTATTGACTGGAAATGTAAAATGTCGGTGGGTGCGGAGGGCTCGATAGCAAATCGCACGCTTCCTTTCACCGACGATCGTTCCGTCGATGGAATTACGAAAGGACGTTCGCAGCTCCATCAGCTCCTCCGCCTCTTTGTCCCTTCTTTCGCCCTATTTCGCCCGCTTCAACCGCGGATCGACTGGCGGCTCGCATTAATATTCATCGCTCGTGATTTATTCCGTACGAGTGGCGAGTGGCCAATCACTGCTCGCGAGGGGAAGAGCGGCGCGCAGAAGGGGTTGAACGCGTTGCACCTTCGGCCTAGTTTCCGGTTTGCCTAGCTGCATCGAGGAAGCGCCTGCCTCGGGGTCACGGGGTCCTATCTTCTCGGAAGGACCATTCGAAGAGCACTCGATTTCGAGAAGGGATAATTGAATTTTTCTCCCGATTTCCTCAGGCAGAGGGGGGTAGAGTTCTTGATACCGAGTCAACCAAATCTGTTTATCGCGAATATCCCTTTCTATCCCTTCGAAAGGTTCGCCGCGAATAATATAATTGAAGCCCCCGAATAGAAGCACACAGGCACGAGTCGTCGTCGAAGTAAGAGACATTCGCGACCCAGCGGCGCTATAGTCTCGCTGAATCGAAATGAACGATAACAATGACTCGCAGTGGATGGATGGGAGTCTCTAATTACGAGCGGAAGTAGGACGGAATGAAAAATTCAGTTTCAGCCGGCTGGCGAGCGGCGCGCGTAAAGCCGCGATGCTTGGAATATATTTTTTTCCCCGGCTTCCTCGTAATCTCAGCGATGCGAGTTTATCGCGTATAAGAAGATAACGAGCCGTGAGTAGGACGAAACGGCGGAGAAAGAAGTCGGAAGAATAATTTAGTAATTCCACGAAGCGGCAACCACGTAAACGGTCTCGTCGCGTGGTTAATGCTTTACCGAGTAATATCGTCTTGCACGACGGTGCTCGTGTTCCTTTTAACGTCCGCGTAGACGGCAGAGCTGAGACGGACAATACTGCGCCGCCTGGTTGAAACGAAGATCTTAAAGGAATCATTTGCGAAGACGTTAAAAATTACACTCGAGGGGCGCGCCCCGGCTGGATCTTAAGATCGTGAAATCCAGGAATTCCCTCGGCCTCGGTCCAGATAAATATCCCGGTCCGTTTCAGCGTGAAAATTCCTGCCTTTAATTGAATTCGGTGACCGAACGGCGACGGGGATGGGGACATAATTGAAACGACTTAAAACGGTTTCATTACACCGGTCGTTGGACAATTACGCGACGTTCCGCGGTTAGCGAACGCGACTAAAGCTCCACGGTTCGTGGAGAACAGATGCGCCCGAACGTTTAATGAATTCCCTGGAAACAGGGGGGGAAAAAAAGCGGTTCGCCGTTTACCGAGGGAACCGTTTCGCGAAAGGGGAAACTCGCCTAACCCAGAAATTTTTGCACTTTTCATTGCGTGAAATTCTCGTTTGGGGCAGCGTCTTTTAAGGGCACTCGGTGCTCACGGTTTGGGTAGTTTTAAAAAGCGGCAATCAAGGAAACACGCGTTCCAAACGAGATTGCCCCTCCTCGCTCTATGTTCTCGCTGCTTTCGCGTTAGGATAAGAAGCGAGCTCCACCATTGCCCCGGCGCTGCGGTTGAAGTTGTAAAACGAACTTTTTTTCGCTTCAAGTGCTAAACACTCGCGACTCCTCAAACCTTCTTCTTTCTAAATATCCTCCGCATTTGGCTGCTCCATTTTTTGCCCCTCTTGAAACGCGGCGCTTCCGTCATCGCGACGCTCCAGCTTTTTGCACCGACAAACATTTTAGTTGCGTTTCGAGGGGCTTCCTCCTATCGTATTTTCCCTTCCCGTTCATTTGCCGCCGGTTCTTTTCAAAACGCGGCAATTCGGGCGCAGATTCGCGACAAAATTTAAGTGTCGCCCATTACCAGCCAACGATTCCCGCCGTCGGATGGTGTACAGCGCCGATATCGGGTACCTAGTTGTCGTCAATTCTTTCGTATCGGGCTTTACGCTCCGGCGCGCGACTCCACTCGATCCTCACCCGGCGATAAACCGAAATTGACTTCGATTTGCAAACGGAAGATTAAAATAACGGGCCCGTGGGTATCGGCCCCGGTAACCGGAGGGGCCGATTTTATCGCGGCAATTTATTTATCGTCACAGGCTCGTTTCCGTTTGACCCGCGGCTGGACGTAGTCGACACGTAATTCGCTGGACAAACGCGATATCGCCGATAATGATAGCGCATTTCGCGGACGGCCCCTGAGTACGTAATCGTTGCGGAACCGTCGCCTATCGTGTCCACCGTATTGTCTGCCGCCATTTTGTTAAAACGCCCTGTGATTTTCCGCCCGGCGAACTGGGATCGCTGTACGTATCACCGTTGCATTAATCTGCGAAAACGCTTTAATGGTCCCCGCTATTAATATCGTTCTGGCTCATCGGTCGCGAGTCGCGAAATTAATCGGCCAACACCCGCGATGATTTGTCGCCAACGTGCACGGCGCTTCCGCTGTTGTATTAAACCGTGTAACGCGTTGAGAATTTATGCAAAGTAGAGCGCTCCGCGTCCGAGCTTCACGCTTTCCCGGAGTTTACAATGAAGCTTGTCAAGCGTCGAGTCGCTCGCGAATATTGGAAGCCCCCCCCCCCGCCCGTTTCTTGCCTGCACGAAAGCTAGAAGAGAAGTTTTAAATATACAGGACGTTCTCGCTCCGTTTCAAGAACCGAGAAATGTCCCGGTTTTTTCCCCTCTTCAATTATCCCGCCTCCCGAAGTGTCCTCGAATATTCATTGCAGCTGCATCGACGGCAGCCGCGGCTCGCAAATCGATGGCTCCCGTAAAACTTTTATCGCCGGACAGATTCATACGCTCGCGCCGCCGAGATCACGGTTCAATTTCACGCTGGAATAAGTGATCCAACGTCGCGAAGGGTCGACGGGACTTGGTTCAGGCGACGGATACGGGGCTGCGCGGAATCGACTCAACGGGGAAATCACGAACACGTTAACTTCATTTTAACGGTCGTTGGAGCTCCCGTCTTGGTGGGCTGAGCTAGCGCAAACCTCGCGCTGGAGAGGATTTTGTGTTGGACTTTGGGCCGATGGAAATTACAATCTAGACCTCTGAATAGCTCAGTTATTAAAGCATTCGACGACGGTCCCTGGTAAAAGACGTGTCGATAGCGGAACAGTGACAAGTGGTCCATTCAGAAGAAAAGGAGAAAAAGTTTCTTTACACATCGCACGTGCCTAGGAAACTCTTCTCTCCGATTCCTGTTTCCACTCGCGCGATAAATGAGCGAATAGTGGACGGCTATTCGCAAGTGGACAGTGTATACGCGTAAAGGAACGGCACAAAGGGTGGCGAACTTATTTCCGTAGGGAAGCAGCTTGGGCGTATTTCAGCGAAATAGTTTCGGGGGCTCAAAGGGATACGGAGAGGGAGGGTAGGAAGAAGAAGGGGAGGTATACTCCTGGCTGAGATGGATCACCCTATTTCCTTGTATTTTTATCCCGACTACGTCCACGCCTTTATCTTCTCCCAATGAGAAACTACTCTCGCCGGTAATTCACTGGATGGATAGATGATGCACTAAAAACATCTCGGCGAAGGGACGTGGAACGTAATCGTTGCACCGATAAAAAGATCGCGCACCTCGGGCAATTTGATACATTCTTTCCCGGATGATTCCGCGCCCGGACACGCTCGTTCGTCTCCCTTCCTAGAGATCATTTTTATGAAACGGAGAATCGGTGATCCATACGACGGGGAGGGAGATCTTGCCGCCGGGGAGGAGCGGTTCGTTCTTTCCGCCGGGGATACGTTCTCGCGACTTTTATTGAGGAAGCACCGGTGAATGATGGATGAACGCGGGGCCCAGACAGTTCCCTCGCTCTTTTGTACCAGCCAGCATTTACGTTATATTTTTAAATCTCCGTTCATTCTCAGACCTTGCACGTCACTCGGTCCGTTCAAGTCTCATTTATTCCTCCCATTTCGCTGCAGGTGATCTGTTACTCCAAGATAGATATTACATCATCCACGCTGAAGTTTAATATTCTCTTTGGATTCGATCGATCTTCCGCTAAATTAAGATCGAGCGTATCAAGACACGGCGTCGAGTCACCCTCGAGATAGAACAGCAGGGAAATGGCACCAACGGCCGAGTAAGAATTCTTAGACGAAGGGGATCATCTCGTTCGTGGTAGTTCTCTGCGCAAGTGGAGCAGGATCGTCGGGCACAGACATTTCAACGGCGGAATGGACCGACCCGATCGGTGTGTTTATCTTTCTTCGGCTTGCCTGTCGAAAGGCTGATAAGCTGACGTGGCTCTCGTCCCTCCATGGAGTTGCTAACTTCCTTAATTGCTTTCGAAATCAATTGCTACGGAAGCCGTCGCTCGGCAATATTTCAACCAGACGCGCGTTTTCAGTCGTCTGAACGGGTTGCGCCCGGGAATAAAGACGCCCTGGACCAAGGGGTAGGTATTTGCAGCTCGAATTACGGCGAGTTTATTTTCGCGGCAACGCTCAGAAGGGGGAGAAGTGGAATCGAACTAAACGCGAACTACACTCGACCTCCAGGAACACGTAGTATTTCCAGGTCTTCCGAAGGATCCGGGAAACACGATAACTTCATTAATGGGAGAATTCAAGGGAATCACGTTTCCCGGCTTGATGCACTTTAATTCTTTGTTTTTGTTGGGCAAAATCGCACTCAACGTGTTCCCGTGAAATTTCTGAGAATTTAATTATACCTCCATTATCTCGTGGTGGTGTATGAATAATTGCTTCCTTGCATTTCAAACACGACTCTCCCCCGCGTTGGACATACATTCGAAATGTCGGCGTGCCTGTTTTTCCACGTGAAAATCAGTCGGGGGAAACACGCA
The DNA here is from genome assembly GCA_029448645.1 of Andrena camellia. Classification (NCBI taxonomy): domain Eukaryota; kingdom Metazoa; phylum Arthropoda; class Insecta; order Hymenoptera; family Andrenidae; genus Andrena; species Andrena camellia. Next base: position 30,670,377 of record CM055680.1, on the reverse strand, counting down.
GAAAGGTTCGCCGCCCTCGTGGCGTCGCTGATTTGTCGCCGATACGAGTGAATAAACATTCGGTAAATTGGAATTCACCCTCGGGAAAAACTGCATCCACCCATGGGGACTTTTTCGGTGTGATTCCTCTGTAGACCGTGAAAAATGTTCCACCAGTTGAAAATTATGGCACAAGCTTTCCAGTCAGTGGGATTCTACGCGTTTATCGAATTAGAATTCGTGCAGCCTCGATTAGAGGGGATAGAAGGTTCCCTTCAAAGACGCCGTTTGTGCAAAGTAATCGAAAAGAGAGCGGTAACTTGGTTAATACGAGAGAAAAGATCGAACGATTACTTGCACTTGGAACGATCATAGCAACTCGTTTCCGTCTAGGCGAAATTGCTCGCTCGCGTGCCACTGAAAAATATCTGAAAGTTACTCTTCCTCTGGGAAACGTGAATGGGCCACTGGACGAGTGAATGCCCGAGCAGCGATAGTGCGTCGAAAAGTTTGCCTGGACTCGTCGAATCCACAAGGATCGATCCTCATGAGTGACCATCCTCTAAAGGGGACTAATTGAACACTGGAACACTCGGCAATTCGTAAACGACGTGAATTATCGTTCTCCGAAGATATTCTAATCACACCTGTCCCCGTAATTCGTCCTCCGCCTCCACAAAGCGTGTCCATACCGAAGGAAAACTCTGAAAGTTGGCCGCGTCTGCTCGTATCATCACCGTGACACAGCCAGCTCCGTCGCGTGTTACGTTAGAGGATTAAGCTGCAAAATAGCAGTCTCGGGGCTCGTTCCTCCCGGCGACACAGAGCCTGGCGAATTATCATAGTCCAACTGCAGTTGGGTGTTAGCGCGGCACACTTCGTTATCGCTGTTAAACTAAATTAAACGGAAGATACGAGCCCCGGTGAGCGGGACCGACGAAATTCACCTGGGAATTATACGTCTGAGGGGAGGAGCGCGAAATGCGTATTCAAATATGCAAAGAATTCTATTATAGAGGCCAAGGAGCTGGGACCTCGAGCACCCAGGGCGAAGGAGCAGATAATTGAGAGCAACGATTTTTACCTCGGGGAGCCCCGATACTTTGTGCCGTGTAATTCAATTTATCCGGAATTAAGAGAAGAACGCCTAGTCGGGTTTCTGTGCGGTGGGGGCGGGGGGGGGGGGGGGGAGAGGGGTGAAACGGGCGAGGTCCAAGTAATGGAACCCCAGTCACAACGTAGAACCGATGCAACCGCCACGGGGCGGAATATAAAAAAATTTCATTTCTCGTCCCGGCTGGCTACGAGATTGAATGAAATCTGGGCGAGAGAAGGTTCCACGGGGCTGGCGGAAAAAGTCGTTGCAGCTGGAGCCGCGGAAGGAGGATACACAGCGGCCGCGGCGCGGCGGTCTTGCATACCCGAGCGGGAAACATAAAGAGGGTGAGAGAAATAATTCTCGCGGGTCGTCGGCCAGGAAAAATATTTACGGCTCGGCCGTTCCGCCGGGGGGGCTGTAAATTTTTTGGCAAGGAGTGCTTTACTCCGCTCGCCCCGCCCTCTACCCCCTAATGTATCGTCGAATCGCCGACACGAGCTTCGCAACTTTCGGCCGCGGCTAAATTGACCGCTTCGCGAACTACGAAACTTGGGCGACTCGCGATGGCAACGCGCTGTCGAACGAATCGAACCTTCTGGTTCCGATTGCTTCCCTCCTCGGTCACCTATTACTGCGAGCCGCGGCTGCTTCATTTCTTTCCTCTGTTTTTATTTGAGGGTGATTTGTTGCCTCGTCTTCGAGTCGTTTGTCCGTTAATAAAGTGGCTTTCTGCGTGGCGTAAAGGAATGCCAGTTACTCATAATAGAAAGAAAGTGGACGATAAGCCGAATTCGTGGAGCGGGGAGGTAAAATGGTGTTTATGGAAGGCAGGACGAAAGGGACGCAGATAAGCAGCAGCTCGTTACTCCTTCATCCCAGCTAGCAACTGTATTTACATATCCTCTGTATATTTCACGACGGAGGATTTAATAAAATCTCGGTTTCCGCAGTTTCTCTTGTCGCGTCACCGTACCGCGAGGATTTTCTTCTCTCGGAGTGCAGCTCTAACGAAGTCAGAGCCGCCGACAATGCGCGGACATTAAACAGCGATGTTCTTAAATTGTTACTTTCGGCTTATCTAAAGCACTTGACGCACTGTTTAGTATGTACTCCACCGACGTCTGCCTGAGGTACTTCAGTTTCTTTACGAACACCGTTGCTACTCGATTCGAAATATACTCACGCCTCTGAAAATCCTGTTGACAGACTTAAACTTTGTCGAACGATATTACCGTATAATTTAAAACTTCCACAAGGAATTCGACTAATTGTCAAGGAAAGTTCTTTAATCCTAAAACTCACGGACACCTTTCCGCCCACCACTCAGAATTAACGATGCTGCATTAATAAGCGCGAAACTTCTCATCCAGGTGATTGATTTCCACAAGAAAAATACTCCCAGCGATCACGCACCACGGATAACTCAACGCACCGCAAAAAGCCCAATATTATTGCAGTTTCGCGAGTGGACGGGGCGTGCCCGAATTTTATTTCCCGTCCGTTTCGTCCATTGAATGATAAAAATTCCCGCGGCGGCGTGTCGCGTGCACTCACAAAAATTGAGTCCGCCAATGCATCTGGACACTTCGCGTCCGTTCATTCTTCCCGGAGACGGTGACAAAGGGATGCTCGGGGACGTTGGCGATGCAGCGTGCTCCCCTGTTGTCCTGCTACGGCGGGGAGGCCCTGAATTAGGTATGACCCTCGGAATGGAATTTCGCGAGGACATGATACACCCGATGCACTCTCGGGACAAAAAGCCGCGCGTAAGGTATCGGGGACAGGGGTTGAAATTCATGAAGATCGTAACGCGAACGAAGTAAACCCGAAAGGATTTTGCGTTATGCAATGGTACTTACGGTATTAGGTGCAGCACCCTCGAAACTTCGGTCTCACATCGTATTCGGAGGATGATATTTTTCGCCGAACGAGCTGATGTTCATCCGACAGGAACTGCAGGGTTCAGCCCCGAAGCTCCGCGTAAAAATTTCGAACGTCGCGGTTAACGCGCGCCCGTCGCGAAATTTATGGGCGACGAATGGAAATGCCAAGGGCGCGATGAACTCGTGTGCCCAGAAGTCCCCTAGAAGACGGTGGATACACGTCAAGAAGCATACGTGTCTTATCGATACTCTTCTGGAATTGTCTCGGAATCGCTCTCGCGTGACGTGCATTCGCGTACAGAGGAGCGCGCCAAAGGCAGCCTCTGGCATAAATGACGAGCGAGGGACGCGTGCAACGTGTGCTCCAGATCAAAGGGAGAAAAATGGAGCGATTTTGAAAATGCCGTATCATTTCCGCCAAGCTACGAATAATCTGCGACCCAAGTAATGCCTTTTCTTCGGCTTGCTGCCTTACCTTTGTCCATCTGCGGCAACGTCTTCGTTAGATATTTACACGAGAACGCCAAGATTAGACGGCCTGAATGCCGGCCAAGAACAGAACCACTTGCTACGTTTAATTTTAGAAGTTCCATAAACCTACGCGCCCTCGATATCCGAGCCTGTGACAGCAGGAACGACGTGGAAGACGTGGAAGTAATAAGAAAGACCAATGGAGAGAAGGCGAAGAAGTAACGATTCTTTTATAATCGCGCGATCGATCAGTGGATGTATTTGTCGATCGCGATTGAAACGGGGCGGAGCAATCTTGTCGTTGATTAATTATTCTTTCCCGGGTGGATGAAGAAGTTCCGCGGAGATATGAAGCCTGGGAAGTATTCGTTATACCCAGACGTCGTTCCTCCCCCGTACTTTTTACTACTTTCAGACGAATGTTGAAAGAATATTAGAACCGTAAACGTAAAGGGACATCGGCCTAAATTTCTCGCTCGCCCTCCGTCTTCCCTTTCGCCGGGCCTTCCGCGGAGGAAGAAAAATTATAGCCGAGTTCTTCGAGAAGCACCCTCCGTAACCCTTGAAATTTTTACTGCCCCCGATTCAGAAACTGAATTTCATGCACGGGCAACTAGACGGCGAATATCTGGCGAATGGCCTTTCGCAGGGAAACTGGGGAACTTACGGGTAGTCGACGGAATTTTATAATCCCCATTCGGAGTGGTCCTCCTTGCGTGGAAACTTGCAGCAGTTTAAATCGGCGATCCGAAAAGCATGGAAAAGAAAAGTGATTCGAAGAGACGAGGGAAATAAATTGACCAAATTCTCGAGACTGTTCCCAACTACATAGTTACGCATTCAGGATCATCGGAATTGCAGGCGATTTAATCGAACGTAACTGCGATAGCCCTTGCATAACTTCGTTTTCACCCTCCATTAACATTTCGGTTCCTCCCGTGGCTCGTAATTAGAATACCTGCACGAAATCGGCGAGGGAAGGACAAAAAAAAAGGGGAGAACCTGGGTAGAGACTGAAATTGCGAATTCGTGGCCGCGTTGGAGGATATCGTTTGGGGGATGAAAATTGCAATGCAGGCTGGATTTTGAATAACCAAAGGACGGGTTTACGAACAGACGCTGGGGGTCTGGTAAGCGATTCATAAAAGGGCGACTGGCGGGCTTTCAGCGGAGGCGCGAGGTCGTTTTAAAGTACGCGAAAAGGGCGTGGAGCACCGGTCAAAGGGCAATCGCTCGTTTGCGAAAGCTCGCCAAACGAAAACCGTTTGGCAAGGGCTCGAAATTTCCGCCTCTGCGCACTTTTCGTTCCCCCGGCTTCTTTGGATCGTAATTATAAACGGCGCGGTCGATTTAGTGGCGCTAACTTTTCGGCAGGGCGTGAAAATCGAATAAAGAAGACGCTGCAATTTAGCGCAAGAAAATCGCGTATTATTTGAAAGAGTTCGGCGTAACTGGAAACTGCAGCCCCGTCTTTCATAATATCGGCGATGTTCGCGGTACACGGGTCCTTGGAGCTTTCCATGGCACAAGCGAAACGGCAAAAACAATGGAGCGTCCTGAGCACGCGGCACGATTTATGCCGGGTTTCCGCTGAAAATTTCGGCCCCCCTGGCCAGATATTAACACTTGTCATGTGCACTCTGCAGCCCTGGCAAGGAAACATGCCCGCTGCCCGCTTCCGACTTTGATGAAGCTCGCTCGATCCGTTAAGCGCGCGGACTAATCCTCCCTGGCGGACATTGCAGCTCGCGGCGATCAATTTGTTGTTAATTGTTGGAGATATTAGCTCGTCTCCCGCAGGTGAAGCAACGCACAATGGGAGCGTTCCCGTGCCACGGGGATTCATCAAATTTCGCATCCGATGCTCAGGGTTTTGTGTGCTCGCTTTTTAATTCACAAGGCAATTATTTCGAGGCGTATTTCAATTCCGGGCGAATTCAGCGCTGGGAATAGCGTTTAGTCGGGTTTCCGCGATCTCTATTAGCAAGTAAGCCCGTGGTTTCGAAGCACCGGGAAAAGATATAGCAGCAATTCGAGCTGAACAGGACAGTATTACCCTTTATCCCGTCGAGCGACAACGGGATATTGTTCGCGGACAGAAGCCTATCCTAATTGCCTGGCATTGTCCGTGGAATCGCGGTGGCACGAGCGGGGTCCGTTAATTAGTTAGCAGTCGATCGATCTCACCGGTCGGTAAACGTAGGTACCCCACGTTAAAACATTGTTTGCTTGGAACAATAATGGCACCATGGTAATCGCCGCAACGAAATGATATTCGCTACGTTTGCGCGGCTGTTGATATTCACTGGTTGATTAAGCCATTACGCAGCGGCCGATGAGAATTCTCGCCACGAAGACGCGGTAATCGAGGAAATGTCACGCGCTTCGATCGTTTAAACTAAAGCTACGCCTCGGGCACACAGTACTAGCTAACGTCCATGGGCACCGTTCCATCGAGGCACCCGAACACAGTCCACGAAAAATTGTATGTACCATGGATTTTCGAAAGGTAACTAAAAAAATTTCACTCAACTTTCAAGAGTATCGTATGATGAATTCGATGGCCCCATTGATCCAATATGCTTTGAAGCTTTTACACGCGCGTTCATCGATTGCGATCAGTTTGCAAACTGACGCCCCATGGCCGAGCTAATTGAATTCATCGTAACTTCATAAACGGATGAGCATCCGCTGACTAACCCCCGCTGAATTTTTCAACGACCCTCTGGCCGAGCACGCGTGCCGATACATTTGGACGCGGGAAATTTTGTTAACGCTCCAAGTGGCGCGGCGACGACGTCCCTTGTGCTTTTGGCGGTGCGACAGCAACACGTGACGCAAATGTGCATGCATTATGCAGGCCCGCAGCAAAGGCACAGAGCTATACGGCGGGGATTAAGCAGAAAGCAGATGAATTAAAGCGATCTCCATCGTTGCCAGGGACCTACGTGGCACAGTTCGGTCGGCTTTTACGCGACATCACTCCAGGAGCGTGACGCCGTAACCGCGGCGCCAGGTGCGAAACCACCGGGATCCATATCGCAATCAGCAGGGATTGCAAATTTTATGCACTTCCAATAATTTCCGCGCGTTCGGCGTGCTTTGACACCCGGGCTTTCGAGATAATTAGCCACTTCGTAGACCGGAATTTACGATTACCAAGCCACCGAGCAACATCGATTGCGGCAATCCTCCCTTCTTTTGATTCAAATGTGAGTCGGCGTGGAGCTGCTCATCTGAAATTCGTTCTTTGCGCTTCCTTGATTTAGAGCCTTGGAGCTCGGTGATCCTTAAACTCCGCACGGGATAGGTTGATTAATCGGAGCCACGGAATATATTCTTCACCCTTTGAGCGAACTTTCTTCGAGTCCGTCGAGGACACTTCGCCTTTTTTTGTGCCTTATTAACCGGAGGGGCTGATGTGCGCGGCTTCGCCGATACTTTCGACGGAGATCATCGCGCGTACATCGTCATTATCGTAGTTAAGCGTAATTAGCGTTAATTGGATGAGGAGAGTGTCCTATCGAGCCGAAGCGAACGGTCGCTTAACGGCCAATTAAATCTCTTCGCAGGAGAATCGCGTCGGCGATTTCACCGCCGTTTCGTTTTCCGCCAGGAATATTTAGCGAAATTTCGCGCTAATAAATTACCGTGTAGTGGCCTCTCTTTCAACGCACTTTCATTTCAACGCAACCTATCGCCAGTGCATCTTTTTCGAGGGAGTAAAACTGGTGGCTACCTAATTGCTTGTGGTACAATTCGTTTAGCTCCATTGGCGACCAGAATAATCCTGGCTGCGCCAGCCATTCTCGCTAATTTTTCCCCGAATTCTATCATCTGCCCCTCTCTCAGACCGTAATAGAGTGTGCCCCAAGGCTGGAATTTAACGGAAGCGCGGCGAACGCGTGACGTAAAATATCGCGGAAACGAATTTCAGGAAAATTACGTCTCACCTGGGATGGACACGGATCGTGATTCGCGAGCGTATCAGCGCTCATTGTCAGCGTCACGGGCAGAACTTAGATTGCAGATCGTTGGCGGAAGCAGGATCGTTGGAGTTTACGCGTCGGCTATACCAGCCAGCATTTCCATCAAAGAGATCCTCCTCGTCCGACCTTTCTAATTAAATCCCTGCGTCGACTTGCCTCAGCCGTTGCTCAGAATGATCGTCGACACAAAAGCCCCCGCAAATTCGCGCGTGTTGCACGCGGTCGATAGTCGTTTCGGCTCCCCCACCCTCCCCCGTAACTCTAACGAACGATCGAGCGTTTCCAAATACTTTCCTCGAGGCTAAGTTGCGCCTAACAGACTGATCTGTAAGTTTCAAAAGCTGCAGCTTCGCTCCCGAGGCGCGCGGGAGGAAGTAGAGATGACTCGAGGGGAAAATCGAGGCGGGAGGGCTCTCGGGTTATTGGCTTTGCTAAATTAAATGCACACAAATTCTCTACGCGAAGAGTTCAAATATTTCCTTATTAAGTAAATCTTCCCCCCGGGGCCGTGGAGCGCGTATACTCGCTCGATAAGAATTCCAAATTTCCCCGCGGCGGGTCGAGTCTGTTGCGCATTCTGCGAGGCTGCTGGAGGGCGAAGATCTTGAGGAACGCGAGCGAGCTCGAATTTTAAAGGCTCGTCACCAGCGAGTGGCCACTTTGTTAATAAGCTCAACAGGTGCGGCTGCATCGAGGCCGGAGGAGAAGAATAACGAAGGGCCTTTACGGAAAGCCATGCCTAAACACCCGCTGCGCCATCGACTATACAGTTCTTCGACGGCATTAACATCGCGTCGGACTTTCTTCGACTCGTCGTGCGTGCAAGCTGTCGGTGCACGGCCCGCGAATTCGACGAACTAGCCGATCTACGAGGATCGATCGAGTGCACGTAGTCAGGACTGGTTTGTCGAGTTGCTCGCGGATTTTCCGCTCGACCCGTCGCGACGGCCATACGAAGCAGCCTCTGCGACTCGTCGGCCAGATGCTCTGTCACCGGCTCCAGCCGCCGGCGTTGAAATACACTAGCGACCTGCTCGACTCTCGAGATTACCTTCCCGCTACTGAAACGGGAGGGACGGAATTTTTTTAGAGCATCATCCGTCGTCCTTTGTATAATGCAGCGCCGCGCGCGCTCCCGTGGATGTAAACCGGCGAAAGTCTGGCGACGTCGGTTCATGTACCTTTCTCGCCTCATCAAGTATTGACGGCGAAGGAAGTCCTTGTGCTTTTCGCTGATTTTCTGTGCAACGAGCGAGGGCTGCGCTGCAGTTACGTCGACGAGGAGAGAGGCATGGATTAATTTGTTCCCCAAACGTGATGCATATTTAACCGGGAACGCGACGATGGCGACGTGAAAGCTCTTCAGAATGTGCTTACGATGGCTTTTATATCCGTCGCTGGTTTACCAACGGTATTATTTTGCCCCTGATGGGAGCCACTTTCATCTTCCTTGCGTGCAAATTGCACGAGGTGCATCAGCGCTGTGCGCACGAGCTTGAGCGAGCTGTGGGACACTCTTAAGTTTCTCAAGATAACAACGCGGAAAGGTAATTCTTGAAATCTACCGTGAAACCTTTTTATTAGCAACGAAAACCTTATCAAATCTGTAGTTCGAAACACTTGGCTCCCTTGTCACGTACCCAAACATTTCACGACGCCCGAGGCGCGCGTATTCCCGCGTAGTGGATTTCCCTGGCTCGCCTCAATGAAACAGCCAACTCGCGGGACTTATTTATTCATTTCGTCACGGGCGACTCGGCCACAGTCGCATACCTGCCCGCGGCACCGTTAGGCAATAAAGTTCGCCTCGAGAGCTCGCTTTAAGGGTGACACGCGACCCAACCGTCAACCAAGCGCAAAAACCAGGCCATTAGTACAGAACGGCCCCGAAACCGAAATGAAGTCGGACGTTTGCTCTGGCCCATGCAAATCGTCGCCTGAATTATTCATTAACGACACCGCGCGGCTCCACCTCCTTAGAGATCCTCCCCTCCTCCCAAGGCCTTACCCTTATTTCGGCCGATTGTCTGTACAGTGATGGCACTCGTCGATCGATAATACGGGACGCCTCGCGCCTTTCCACGGTGTATGCACTCGTCCGCCGCGAACCAGGTCGCGGATGTTAATTCGGCAGTGATGGACCGATCCTCCTGTTTGACTACTCGATTACCACGAGTGCTGGATCCCAAGGCTCCAGCTCTCTTTCGAGGCGTTCCACGATAACGCGAGCCGCGGTTTTCTCTTCTCATGAATACTTCATGGGCCGCGCTTGTTATTCGGCAGAGTGTTTCATTAAAATCGTTAAAAGAGTTTTCCGCGAGTGCGGTTCCGAAGTGAAGTGAACGCGCGCGGAGCGATAATTCATATCGAATAGTGTTTTGACGCGATCCTTGCTGGAATTTACTGCAAGTATCAGCTACAGATCTGTATCTTAACGTTAACGGGAATGGGAGATCGATACTTTCGAAGCGATTCATCTTACCTGACGCTCCTGACACCCGAGAAGTTTGCGCGGATGTCACTCGAAGGAAATTACAGGAGATTGGCTCCTCGCGTTAATTTCAGACGTCGCTCCCGGCAATATTCCCGGAGGAAAGAATAAAATTGTCGGTGTATGGGGAATCGGTACTTCAAGTGGCTTAGCTTTTATCGCCTTAGCGAAATTGAATATCGTTACGTATGTATGAATGTTGCTACCAGATGATATTGCTGGATGCGATATTCGGAATGGCGGCGTTGGGGCATACACGGGTTGGCAGAGCATGATAAGTCTTCTTTCCGTGTCACCTCAGGCTCGTCGTTTCGCGACGCATCGGTTTTACGCTTTTTTTCCCCCCTCTCATACTTTACAACTATCGATTACCGTTTCGTCGCGAACGCCGCCCGTGTCAATTGCTCTTATATTGCACTTTTTATCGGCGATCCCGGAACCGTGGTATTCCGACGTGTAAAAAAATTGTCACGCGATCGAGTACGGCTTTAAAAAGACGCTTTAAATTGATACTACGTCGTACCGTTAGGAGCTCGATCGGACGCGATGAATGCGGTGCCAGGGGAACGTGTAAAATCCGTCTTTTCCAAGCTACAACCGCGGCTGTGTAAAATTTGTTGTCAAGGGCGTCCGTCTGCAATCTTGGGAAAGAGGATGTTGAGTGAGTTATCTTATAGAAGCAACTTTAGCCAAAGTGCCCGTAGTTTTGGAGTGTTAGGTGTGGCGAAGAGGGAAAAGTTGATTGGGAGAGAGAACTCGAGGAAACTGACTTCTGCAGTCCACAATATTGCGGAAAATTCATTCCCAATTTGTTTTGCTGAGCTCTGAAGTGATTACCTTCGCGGGGGAGATTGAATCACCTCTGACAGAGATTCTATCAGTGTCGTAAAGTACTAATGAACGTTCGTTTGAATCGGCTGGGGGGGGGGGGGGCGTAAATAGGAGACGACAAATGGATTTAGAACACAAGGAAGTTAACTGAACCGGAAACGTTCTCGCGTTTCTCGCGAACCGCACAGAACTCGTCACAATGATCGAAGACATTTCGCTGAAAGGTGCGCCGGAATTTCTTTGAGCCCACGAAATTGCCCGCTCCCTCTCCGGATAGACGGCGTTGAGCCTCGAACGTGGGATGCCTGGAAAGGCGGGAAAAAGTCGGGAGCGCGAAAGGAAAAGCGGCAAAAACGGGGCGGGGTGATATTGCGGCGAGGAAGGGGGCAACGTCGCGACATGGGAAGCGCCGCGTTTCTTTTTGCTCGCGTCCCCGTGAAGTTCTTAATTAAATTCAGCTACCCGCCAGGCCGGGAAAAAGTCTCGAGGAAAACGGTGAGCCCGCGAATTAAGGCTTTCCGCGACACGAGTGGCGGCCGTCCTCGGATTCCTGCTGAATAATCCCGGCGATAAGTGGTCCTGCCTCGCGCGCGAATAAACGATGAATTACGAACAATCGCCGGCCATCGGCCGTGAGGGACGTTTTATGCACGTTTCGGAAAATTACGCGCGGCGGTAATAACGGGGCCTGCCTGTTTGCTTGGCCTCCCGTCAGCATCACTAGCAATGCGAAAAAGCGACAGAAGGGAGACGGTTGCGTAGGTACATACGTTCCGCGATTATAATTAATCGATCCTGCCGTGATTTCGCAATTGCGTGCGACTGTCGCGGCCTCCAAATTGCTTTCCCGTCGCGGCGCACCGCTTGAATGAAATATACCGGGTCCAGAGCCATCGTGTGCCCGGATACGATACGAAAGGAGATGAAATTCCCCGAAATTTGAAAGTGTGTTAATTGCGAGATTAATCGACTTCTGTGGCTTCTTCTGTTTTCAGTAGAATACCTCGAGGATAAATCATACAATCTTGCGAGTCGTAGAGTAGCTTGAGTTCGCGTCTGAAGAAGAAATTTCAGGGAAGCAGAAGTGCATGGAAGTCCGGAGGGATCAGAGAGGAGGCAGAATCCCTATTTATGGGAACTATTTCGACATACGCGCTGCAAATATCCTGCTCGTTCCAGCGAGTGTCGTCGGTCCTCCATAAAACATTGAAATCCTCGATAGACGCGAAATCGATAGGGTCATAGTTCGCTGAACCGATAGATCGAGCTTATTTTGTCCAATAAAGGGGACGCTTAATAACGAGACTTGGAACGGTGCCCTTTGAATCTTTAGGCCTGACGAATTTTTACTTCCTTCGCTGATATCCATTGGGGATATCTTTATTGCTGCCTCGAAGCCTTCCGATTCGTACAAACGGTGGGTAATACTTGAAATCTCATTTCGAAAGTAACGCCGACATTCTGCTGCCAGTAGCTCTCCCTTCTAAATGCAGCATTATTTCACGAATCTCTCATTACTATTAAAATACTCCCGTGCAACTGTCGAGAAGGGAATTGGGCGAACGACGATCGATTTCGCCCGGTAAACGTTTACGAGCCGGCGCGATTCACGAGGCGAATAAAACGTTTCGAGTGCAGCGAGGACAGTATCAATCTCCAGGTTGACAGAAAGTCCTTTCGGAAAAGCGAGGCTCGAGCGGGCCGGAATAACCGCGGATCGGCTCTGGCGCTGCGGAAATAAGCACGGGGAGAGGCGAAACGAGGACAGGAAGGCGAGCGACGGCTCTCTGGAAATTTATGTACCGCAGAATCCATAACGGCGCGACTCGCTTCCCTGTGTACCCGAAAAACTTTTCCATCTGCGCGCTGCGAGCGAACCTTGCAGCGACGGTCGAGCAGAAGGCTGGGGGGGGGGGGGCACAGGTACAATCTGCCAATAAACGGCACCTCCAGCTCGATCATGCATAGGGGGAAACCTGGTAAATCCTCGATGACGTCGCGGATTATCCGCGCGACGTACGGATTTGCGGTGGAAAGTTTTCCCGGCGGAGAATTTGTGCTGGTCTTCTTTACGAAGCTTCGCGTTCCTCGTGAATTCTGTTATCCCGCCTCACATCGCTGCTCCGCCTTGAGAAAAGGTTCGAGCGCCTGCGGCCGCGCGCGAAATTCCTCCCCGATTTCACGGAGCACCGGCTCTCAAAGTGTCGCGGGTAACTTCGCGTTCCATCGTCTATATTTCTCCGTTTTATTTCGTCCGGACGCTGCGGGACGAGTCGCGGGGGAATTCTTTTCGGAAATAGAATGGTAACTCTGGCATCGGTTCGAAGAACACGCGGGCGGGTCCCCTTTTTAATTCGAGGAAGGTCTCTGGAGGTATTCCCTCGCCCTTTGTACCACAAGGTGTGCAGCTCCCTTCTCCGCTCTTTTCATCAGTTCCACCGAGCTCTGTGTTGCTGATATAGGTTTCCACTTTCCACGCGTCTGAGTGCGCGCACCGTGGAAACTGGAGAACGGCCCGCCTGTCTGGCACAGCACGGGTTTATTCTACTACTCGCCCCGAGTACGGATTCGATAAATCACGTACGGGAAAAGTGAGTAAACGTGTCTTAAGTTTCTTGGGTAAACAGAGGCGAATGGATGGCTGAATTGTATTGCAGTTGAAAGAAGTATCACTCGCCTGGTAGAATAAGTTAGACGAACTCAAAGGACAGTTACTGTGTTGGACATTAGTATGAGGGAGTCGACTCTAGAAGCAGACGGCCAGAATCAGGGAAACGAACGCGTTTCTTTTATTTTTCCTCGATGGTATAGCATTATAAACTCCGTTCTCTGTTTTAAAAAGTTGCCTGACCAAATACGAGCTCACTCCACTGTTTACTTTCTCATCTATTTCGCGGCTACGTTTCCGCCGGTCTGATATATTGCCTGCATATACGCGTTGCCTTTCCGTTTCCTGATTCAGCAGGAAATGAATCGTTCTCAATTGAACCGACAGCCCGATGGGGCCCTCAAAAGCCCGAAATATTTAACCAACGTTAACTGATGCCTGTCGAAGCTTTCACCGCGGTTTTCGACTTCCAACGTGAGTTTTTGGATTGGATCCATCGGCTTTTCGGTACGTCCGTCGTATTTATCAAGCATTTCATGCGTCGTCTAATTTCGATTCGCCGTGTGGTGCCTTGAGGCGTCGCTTACGAACAGTCTCGGTGCGTACACGCGGCTTCCCTCTCGCCAAGTGCTCGCGGCGACTAACTTAGTCACTAATTGATCGTTGTAAACGCTGGCACAGGTACGACGCCCTTCGGCCATAGCAGACCGAGAATTCTCAGAACACCGTGTAAATGTTATTGCCTTCGGTATTTATAATGCATTTTAATTCCCTTGAAAACCGATTTTAGTGCCATTTCTTCGGCATTTGGTATCAATGAGTTTTCGCAAACGTCTCCAAGAATATTCCTATCAAATAATCACAGAGGATTGAGTATCCGTGATTCTGCTTCGACGGTCGAGTCCAGTCGAACTCGTGAAAATCACTCGAAGCAAAAGTCCTACCTGTTGACGATGCAATGTGCCGAATTTTCCTCCCTGCACTTTATTTATCAACGGGAATTCGCGCGCTCGCAACCGATTCGTTCTATTTTATCTCGGCATCTGGCACCTAATCCGCGCTCTTGACGGGCAGCAGCAGTGTTCAGATCGGATAAAGTAAACGATTTCACGGCAGCCGACGTTCGACGTTCCCGCGCCACCTTGTACCTACACGTTCGCCGTTGTCTCTCGGGGAATTGCGCGAGCCAGGATTTCGCAAACTTCCGCCGGTGGACGACAACGTCCGGCGCGGTTGAAATTCGAAAAGGTCACGCTCAGCGAACGGGGTTGGTTACGTGGCTTTATTGCAGTTTAGTCAGACACGTGACGCGTGCACCGCCACCTCCGTTGCTCGTTCGACAGCACACGCTCCAGCAGTCTGCGTATGTAATTAGTCGAGCCACTCGGGTTCGCGAGATTTTGACGCTCGACGAAACTGGAACAGAGGTATCCGAGTTCTTTTTCTACGCGTGGGGAAGCATCGAATACATACATCCTCTCTTGTCAAGAGGGCACCTAATTATATTCAGCGTTCGTCGCTTCAGAGGAGTCCCCCACTTGAGTATTGTTTCTGAAATTATTATCACTCGTATAACTAGGCCATTCCCCGATGGAAAACGCATTCTGTGCACTTATGATACGAGCCGATGCAAACTCGATCGCTCGTCGCCGCAAACGCGACAAATGAAAGAGATGGAAAGGCGTGGGGAATTCATCGTAGAAAACATTTCGCCCCTGTCCCCGTGCTTCCGGCGGTTCGATAGCCGGATCCCATTGAAAACGACGCTCGAATAGCGGATGTTCTAATTACTCGCCGCTTTGCGAAACGTTCCCCCCCGCTCCCCGCTTGTTTTTTTCTTCTATTCTACCCCGAAACAATCGGATCGACGGGGCGCACAAAGCGACGTACAACGTCGGGCCTCGATACGAGGAAGGGGAACACGGGCGGGAATGATGCGAGAGGCGGAAAATCGACAGTCGATATTTGCCGGTCGTGGTATTGAAAAATTGAGTCTGCCTCGGACCAGCCATCACGCTCCTCCCTCTTCTCTTGCTCCATAATTCTGGAAGGCTCCCTATATTTTCAAAAATTTCTGCCTTGACGAAAACATCAACGACCAAGAGATTGGGGCTACGCGAAGGGTGGGTGAACAAAGGGGTGAGAACATAGGTATTGGATTTCGTTGAAAGGGGTGAGGAAACAATCCAAGTGACGTATTATCGATATAATTGGTAGAATATTATTATTTTTTTATTATTATTATTACGACTTTGTTACTCCTTCAATGGAAGATATACCTAATATATAGATAATAGATTTAGAGTAAACACGAGGCAGCAATAGGAATTGTTAATAAGCCTAACCTTAAGAACATAAAACTAAGAATTAACTAAAATTACCACAATTAAAATGAAATGAAAAGAGCGATCAAAATTGATCACGACTCGACATGGACTAGGACAGGAAGGAAAGGCACGACAAATTAGAACTGACACTAAGGGAAGTGTTGCAGTTATAACTTGTATAAATAATTTACAAACACCCGGCGTACCTTTGTGTATTCGCATACGCACCCCACAGCAGATTATATTAAATGTGACGAGACACTTGAGCGGTTAATTCGTCTGCCATTCGTACACGTCGCGTCAAGCTACGTACAATATGTCGGTCGCGGGGAAAAAGCGCGCAACCCCGTTTTTCCTTGCTCCATTTCAAAAGCTTCCAGTGGATATTTCCTGTCCACTATTTATTCGCCTCTTCGTGCCCGCCCCGTGTTCGCCAATTGAAACTTTTTCGAACGCAAATTGTGTTCTCCATCCGTCCGCGTGTCCCATTTAATATTCCCGGTACAAACGTTTCGCTGACTCGCGTAATCACCGCGATTACCATTCGCGTATCTTCGACAAAAAAGAAAAAACTGGGACGACCGGTTGCAACGGGCGCAGTTTTATCGTGGATTTTGCACGCGCGTATCATCCCCCGGGATTCGATTAGGATAAAAAACCTCCCCCCC
Source organism: Andrena camellia (assembly GCA_029448645.1). Classification (NCBI taxonomy): domain Eukaryota; kingdom Metazoa; phylum Arthropoda; class Insecta; order Hymenoptera; family Andrenidae; genus Andrena; species Andrena camellia. The sequence continues at coordinate 30,654,031 of CM055680.1, read as the reverse complement.
CCCCGTTCCGCGGGATATTCACAGAGAGCGCGTAATATTTGCGTTATTCACTGAGACGGATTAAAAGCCGTAGTTTATTCAGCAATTAGCGCGAAGCGATGGCACACGGGAATACCGGGAGCGTCGACGGTACAAACTGCGCACACTTTTCTGCCGCGGTGAAATTCATACTTTACGCGTGAACGATGTATCAAGCCTGGCCAGAAACGTGACGCACGAGGAGATTGAAGTGTATTCTCGGCCGTCACGGCGGGCCCAGTCGGAATTGATATGCCAGGCGACGTTATTTAAAGCGATACTTTATACGTTAAACGGTGCTCGATCTCGTCGACGTTTAGGAGACTGATCGCGGTGCTTTGGAAGTTTTAATAGGCACCGTGACGAAAAATAGCCCCGACTTTGTAGCTGTCGACCGCCTTTCTCCTCGGGCAAACTTCTAACGGGCTTTGAAATTTCTTGACAATTTTCTCGCCCGGTAATTCGACGTCTTCTACTTGAATTTCACCTATCCCCCCCCCTCCCCCCCTTCCTCGCTCCAAGGGTTTATCATCGTTTTGGCCGCGGAGCGTTCGCGCGTGAGTCTTTTGTGCTTGGTTATATTTTCGAGCATAAAGGACTCTGAAGAATACCAGACAGGACGAGATATCGCGTAATCCGTTTCGAAACGGATACAAACGTCGTTAGTCGTGCCGCTTTAAGCGAGCCGCCCTCCTGCTTTAGATCCTGCCTTTGCCCCGCTGCAAACGTAAAACGTATGCGCGGCCTCGCGTTTTATCTCGCTTAGGTTCTCCCTTTTTACCGTGGCAACGAGCCGCGGGTCAAAGGCCGCGTCAAATGGTACCGGGAGAAGCGTAACAAGACGCTAACGATGCTTTATTTTGTGGATGATTTACGGCAGAAGCCTGAGATGCTTGGATACCGTTCCCGTTGCAAGTTTTCGCGGATTTTGTGCCCCCAGAGCTTCTCTGAGAACTCGTCCCCGATTGTGCATTCGTAGAAATATGTGCTAATGAGCTGTGCGCGAAGAAGAGGACTAGAGTTAGCTCCTCGCACAGATGACCAAACGTGAACTCTGAAAAATTTGCGATATCAACAATGGTAGCCAGGAAAAAACGGACCATCCTTCGCGTCCGCAAGGGCAAGTGAAATTGTCAGTTCTGATGCGTATGCTAATCGTCGGGAGAGCGATCGTTAGCCAGGAATCTGCATAATTTCAAATGGTCGACGGAGGTGCAGTCGATTTTCCATCGATGGGCTTGAACGCGCCGGTAGAACATTTAGCCACTGGATAGCAATTGCAGACGGTAGGTATCGCGAAGGGAATCGGCCGCTTGTTCAACGTTTCAATCGACTATTTTTCCCGAAGGAAATTCGATTCCGTTCTTTTCCCAGCCGTACGAAACGACTTTGTAGCTCGTACCTACCGCTGTGCGACTCGATGTTTAATTAAGGCGCCGAATAGGAGATCGCAGCGGAGTTTCATTAACGGTAGCAGCGTAATTTTATTTCATTCCCGTTCCTCCGATTCGCTGCGTTTTCATCACGGCCCCCCCCGCCCCCGTGATTTATCGTGTGATTTTAATATCTGATTCGCTGATCCGATTATCGCACGGTAATGGCATTATCTCGGCGTTTTTAACGGCGCGGAATCGCTGGGCCGTTTAAAAATTCCCCGGGCAGCTCGCATAATTTCCAGCAACGCCAAACCGTGTCCAATCAATTCCGCGCTGATGAACTTTAACGGCGCCCCTGTAATACGTTCAACCGGCAAACAATGCTGCGAAATCAGGTTCCCTGCGCTCGATGCGCCGTTTTGTCCCCGGCTCTATGGGCCCCGGTCAAAAACGAACCCGCGAACCGAGGGGGAATAAATGAATTCGCAACCCTTCCGCGTATCCACTTAAACATCTCTGCCTGGCGAGAAAAGCGATCTCGGTGGCTGGGGGGGGGGGGCGGCGGGGCGGCGGAGGAAAAACGGACCCGTGGTAGTTGAATGGAAAAATACTAGAGAACCGTCGAAATAGGTCCCGATGGGTTTCCTCGATACTGTATCCGCCCGCGATACGGGGGGCGGAACGGAAACGGAGACGTGAGCAGCCGCTCCTTAAAGGAAATCATCGAGCGTAGACGATCGCTGGGACTCGCGGCGTTAGATAACCGATAATAGAATCTCCAACGGGAAGATAAGTCGTTGGCGGGATACTTCAGGATATTAGAAACGTGCGTGGATTGCAGACCTGCGGGGGGGCTGGTGACAAGAACCGGAAATGGGCATGGACGTCCGATATCGGGGCGAGGCCGGACCCTCTGGTGGACACGGGTGGAAGAAAAAAGGAGATTTAACGGTCCGAAGAACTTGAATGGGCGAAGGAAAACCCCGGGGGCTTCGAGATTGAATGCGCGATTCTCTGCGGTCGTATAAAACTACTGTGCCGCGCGGGTGTAGAGAATAAATAGGGAAATACAGCGAGGAAAAATTGGGGAAACATGCGGGGGTACTTTCGGCAATTCGATTTGACACTCGACGCAAGGGTTATTCAAAAAACACGCAAATTCCTACGACCGGCGTGGGCTTCGCGCAGGAAGCGCGCCCCGCACAAATCATCGAGGGGAAAAATAGAACGGAAGAGCAAATGAATTTCGGCACGTGATCGAAATAAACCAGTGCACCGCGATCCTGTCGCCAGATCCGACGGCTGCAATTTTAATACCGCCACTGCAAACAGGGCCACCGATAAATTCCTGCGATCCGGGAGCAAATATATTTTTATCAAAGCTGCATGCACCTGTCCCGATTCTAGTTGATTCGCGCTGCTTATTTCACGGATAAACGTTTGCAGTGGCGATACCTTTAATTGCATGGATGCATCGCGCGATTATTTGGCTGGTCCTGGCGACTCCACTCGCCCATGATTTCCATCGTCCTGTCCCTCTCTACTAAATCCAGCCTTCTGTAGCTCCCGACGTCCAGCAAGTCCCTCGCGAAGTCCTTCGTCCAAGGATCTCCGTTAGAACTGGGGATTCCCGGGCGGATAAAAGTAAAGGGTTATGGTAGCGGGGTCGAGTGCCGCCGTAAGGCGAGCTGTTCCACCCCCCTAAACGATCTTAACCCTGTCCAAGAGGCCGAGGATCAAACACCTTTCGCTGGATTATGTGGAAATAAAAATGCTTCCTCGAAGGGTCGTACCTACCCTCGTTTCTAGATGGGAGTGCTGAGCTCCAGCCACCATCCTCGATATTTCTCAAGTTTGTTTCTCGAATCTCAACGGTAACGTGTACCTTCCAATTGCTACACAGTACCAGAGAAAGGACGGGCAATCGTGCCCTTTCCCTTTAGAAACATCCAGCGCAGCGAAAGATCGATCGAGCTTCTACCCCGCGTGAAAATCAGACGAAAACGGCTGTACTCTTCGTATATCGCAGCGAATCAGTTAGAAATTCCTCGGCAGACGGTTACTCTAACTTGAAACAGCTAATAACGCCGAAAGAGGAACGCGAAAGACGCGTTCGATCGGCGTCCCCGTAAAAGCCGAGGCACCAGTCTGATCTTAATGATAATAAAGCTAATGATGGCCGTAATTGCGACGGGGGATAATAATCGGGCGAAAAGGTAAGTCGAGACGGAATTGTCGGCAGTAAAAGCTTAGCACTCCATCGATGCTGGTCGTTCTCGTCGCGGTTAACCGCGGTAAAGTCGAGCGCGGCCGTATCCTCGACGACAGCTTTTCTCTCTCCGGGGCGCTCTAAGTTTTAACCATCCAGCCCTGGGGGGGGGCGGAAGCGGCGACCGGCCACGGGAAAGGAGCCTGGGAATATGCACGAAAAGAGGAGAGCGAATAGAGTGGAAACGCGGTTATCCCATTGGAATTCCAATTTGCTCGAACGCGCGTGTACGCTTGGGGGTGCTCGCCACGCGGGCGCGGCGTCGAGGATGAAGGACGGGCGGAAAGCTGAGGAGGTGGAAAGCGAACGCATGGTCCAGCGAGTCGGTTTGAGATAGCAAGAAAAATACGGCCATGGAATTGCCCCTTCGAACGGCTCTATCGAGCACCGTGCGCCGACGTTTAACCACCATTCTTCTATTGATTTAAGTAGTGACGTCGTTGAGGCATTTCGTTGAGAGGATCGCACGATACTCTCCCTGGCTGTAAGCTTCCTAACTTAGCTGCAACGAGGATCTACCGTTGCGTAACGCTTTACCACCGTGTCACAGCGAAGCGGGCTCGGTGTTATCGTTCGTTTTATTGACCATTTAAAATAATAACGCGTAATCGGGAAACGTGGCTAGCCGGGTGGCTAAACGTCGCGCAAATGTATGCGAAACGTGGCCCTCGGACAATTGGAAGTCTCGCGGGAGCGAGTTACTTGTAATTTAACGTTAATCACGGTATTGTGCAAACGCATGCCGCGCATACGCATTATCATGCATAATTGCTATAGTTGAACGTTCCGCGGCGCCGAATTGTTAACTGGAACAGATTACCGCGCCCGATATCGCGCCGCGCTATAGTTAAACAACGGATCATCGATGCTAAATAATCCAACCGCTTGTTGGACCCGCCGCGGCGGCGAGAAGGATGGCGACACGGTTTCTTCTAGCGTCACGTATAATGTAGATGGGCGATATTGTTCGCCGGCGTCGGGGAAGGCTCGTCGAGTTACCGAACGAACGACACGAGAAAGGAAACGGTGTTGAAACGTTGGCTGTACAGGTCTGGAACAAGTTAGGCGTTTCCAGGCTCCCGGTAGCGAGCAGCTGGCCAAGATTCAACGAAACAAGAACAAGCGACGCTTTTTATTCCTCTCCACCTGTTTCGTTCGCCGTTTCTTACGTAACTGGTTGCAGGGCGATTCTTCGAAGGAAGATTTTCCTCGCAGTCGCGAGCGAGCACCGCGAGGATTTGTACCTGGGTAAGCGACGGTGTAAAATTTCGCTTGGATTCTTCGGCGAGATCGGTGCAGCGAAGATGTAAATCACGGGGAGTGAAAATTAAAGCGAGGATCCCCTAACTTCTACCTATTTCAGTAGTCGAAAGAGCCCAGGGGTGTTAAAGCGTTCTGGTTTTCTGTTACTTCAAGGGGTATCTATTTAGGAAGAAGTTCCAGGCGGAAGGGTTACGATCCCGAGCGGAAGGAGACAGAATTCTTCCAAGCTGTGTCACGGGAAAAGTTTCAACAAGCTGTGAGACAGAGGACTGTAATAAAGAAGCAGAAACAATTTTCTACCGTTTTACCGCGAACCGTCAAGGAATTCGCGCGATATTCGAAATTATTTACTCGAGCCTCGAAGACAAAGAGGCTGCCATTTCTCAGGGAAAAAGGGCAGAAGCACGGCCGTGTTTCACAGTCGCCCACGCCAGAAGCAGAGGCGGAGGGAACGAGCGCAGTAACTGATGTAAATGACCCGCTTGCGCGATGACAAAAAGAACAAGAACAATGCCATTCGTTCTGGCCCCCCTCTTCTGTCGCGTGTCACTTCCCCGTAACGGCAAACCGTCGTTTGAATCTCTGACAATGGATGAACCGCTGTCGGATCGGCTACCACTAATATCTCCGCGTCTCCTCAGTTAGCGGGAATAGAGATAAGGATGGACAAATGGCAGGAATAGTTCTTTGTAATGTAGAAAGTACAATTGTAGATACAACTGAAAGAAGCGAGAAGCAAAGAGACACGCATTCCCGCGCTCATGCAAATTCTCGCTTGCCCGAAAAAATACGGTCGCGTCGCCCTCGTTTTCGCCTCGTTTCCATTGCTAACGGGCTGCTCTTATTCCTATCTCGGCGAAGAGGCCGGCGCGGCGCCGCTGCTTCTTCCGACGACATATCAGGTAAAACGAAAGCCCTCCTACCCCGGTGTCGGCTGCATCCTCGCTGAATGAAGGCTTGATTACGCGAATCTCGGTGAAGATTCGAGGGCTTGGTACTTACGGGGATACTTGGGCGAACGCCGCGGGGGAAAAAGGAGGCGAGCCAGAGAGTGCATGGGGTGGGATCGACTCGAAGGAAAGAGAATTCTCGTTAGCGACACGTTCGCGCGAAACGCTCTTAACTCCCGCCGCCCCACTGCACAGCAAAAATTGTTGTCGCGCGAGCAGCTCCACTGAATGGGATTCTCCGCGGTGTTCTGTCTGCGGTACGCATTATTTTGGCGCTTGGAAGAGTGAATGAGGGTAGCGAGTCCCTTAGTGCGCGAATACTCAGCGTTTGTGAATGAGATCGAACGATCGTTTGGGTTTAAGGGGCGAGTGTTGGCACTATAGTTCTCCATCCAATGCAGCCGAAAAAATACCGATGAAGAGCAGTTCGCGTGCTCGGCCAGAGGCTGCCTAGGGGCGCGATGCATTGTCCGTACACGGAACTCGAATTTTCGGCCCGCCAAAAGTGGACGGCCCTCAGCCGCGATCTCCAATTAAAAAAACCAATATCCGTTTACACGTTTCAATTGATTCCGCCGTCGGTCCTCTTTTTTGTTATAAGCTTTCAATTACACGTTACTCGACGAGATATATCGCGCGCGGGGAGCGGCCGCGGCGGTATTTACCGCTCGCTGGCATCGAAAAACGCGAAACGTTTGCCGCCCCGTCGCGTTGCAAAGCAAACACGCTTCGCGCACGATTCGACGGTTCAATTCGTCGACAAAGTTTCCGCGAGACCGTACATTTCCGGACGACCCGGTACTCCGTCGCCGTCGAGTGTCGTGGGTGGAAGAAAAAAAAAGAGGTGCGCGCTCGCGAAACATCAACGACCCCGTAAACAACCCTTCTCCGCTATTTATCCCGCAAAATATTTCAGGACTGCCACGCGCGCGTAATTTACGGCTGGGCGCGGATCAAAACTGTCTGGCGGTTTCGGAAAAGGGAGAAACAGGAGGAAGACGCGAACGTCGGGGAATCGGAAGGTAGACGCGAACGCGGCGCAAAGTTTGCGCGCGTGCAGGGGGCGGTCGGATACTTTTCAACCCTGCCACCCTTTCCCTCGTCGGTTGGAACGAGTCTATTTTCAGCGGAGGGGGTTCGGGACGGCGCGTGAAATTAGATTCGAAATTTGTTTAACTTCCGATTCGATGCTGGTCTCTCTCTGGCGAGCGAGAAACAAAAGGCTCCCCCCGGGGTCGCTGTTCCAGCCATTTGTTTCAATTAGTAGCCGAGTCTCGCGTGATTTGGTGCGCCGCGACACCATTTGCTGGTCGTTGCTGGAGGCTACAGTGCACCAGCAGCGCCGTATATCTCGTCTGATCTCTGTACGGCCGTGTTTGCTATACCCCAGATATCACGCTTCTATTACTCAATGGAGGGGGGGGGGGGGGGACGAAACGGAGTCCAGTTCAGAGAAATTTTCCCATTGATTAATTAAATAAATTATTATACAGCGAATAGGACATTCATTCTGTAAGTACCAATGATTATATTGTGTAGTAACCAATCATCGGAGAGTGAAAATCATCAGAGACTGGATTCTATCGCATCGGAAAAGCAACCACCTTCGTTACATTTCCCAGAGACCCGACCGGATTTCCCGAGTGTACATTCCCTATTACGAGCGCTCGTAAAATCGTTAAATTGAATGTAAATTCCCGATGTTTCCGCGATCGCGTGCCGCCCACGGTATTCATTTTTAGTTCCGGAGCATTGTCGGTCGTTTATTCTCGACTGGAACGGGGGTGGGTTTTTGAAATTCCTGCGAGGCCTCCGTGGCCGCATTCTCGCGCATTCGTTCCAATTAGCGACGAAGTCCTCGCACGATCCGGCGTGCAACACGACGCCGTTATCCGCTCGTTTTTGCGCGGCGAAAGTCACCAGAAACGCGAGCTCGTAAATTTCGCTGGATATCTCTATTTTCCTACCATTTTCCTCCGCGGCCTAGCTCCCGGCTCTGACTCGGTGTCTTCGGGCCGGTGGAGCTGGGAACGCGCGAAGGAAATCGCTGTGATTAAAAACTAATCGTATGCCCACGCTGGGACAGTGTATGCAATCGCGCAAATAGATTTCACCCCGCTGGAATCTATTTCGCTGTTGCGTGTCACGGACTACGGTTGTACAGGTGAAATTAGAATGTCAGTCGAAGGGAAACCCGACGCGGGTTCCAGTTCCTGTGTTTCACTTTAAACAATTAATTACCGCGTCGCGATAGTAACGCTCGCGGCCGACTGTGGACAGCGGGAAATTGAATTAATATAATGTTCGCTCTGATAACGTTCCCAGCTTTCATCAACAGTGGCGATCCTTTCAGTTCCCGTTGGTCAGTGTTAAATGACTCCCATGGAGATTCAAACTGCGTACTGTCATTAATGGTAAGTACATATCAAATATATATATATATATATATATATATATATATATATACACATGTACATTGTAAAGCTCTTACTAAGGAGCATCCAACGATGCCATTTTTACCCCGAACGTCATACAGGAACACCAGCATCCTTTCTTCATTTGCCACGTTACATCCGACCACGGTAGAGAATCAGCAACCCCTACCGAATGATCGTCGCCAAGTGGAATCGAACAAAAGGTGGCAATTAAACGATATCGACGAGCCTCGAGCAACACCGAAACAGCATTTTCAGATTATCCCCACTAAACGACAGCCGTCCTCCCCGTAATTATTACGAATGTATAACGTCCTCGTCCCTCGCTCCCAGGCCGCAGTTTTCCGCTGCACGATCGTCAAAGACGAGCTATCAGCGGATCGTCGGAATAGGGTGAAGCCGTCCCAGCTGATCGAAGGAGGGGGAGGGTTGCATGCATATTGCAGCGGTAATATCCGCGCATCGGCCTCGTTTCTACCTGAAAGCAGACCGTCTGTTTGCACGGCCGCTGCATTATACGTACGAGTGCACGCCGAGTCCGCCGATTAATTGGATTGCTACTGACACGCTGCATCGACCGGCAGGGGCGCCGAACGAGAGAACGAGGGAACCAGAGAACCAGAGACACCCCCTATTGCCAGCGTCGGGCCCCCGTGGTCGTCGAATTTCAGCTCCTAGCTGCCGCGTACTACCACAGGCCCTCGGTGAGATCTTCAATTTCTGCGCCCGTGTACCCTCTCCCCTTTCGCCCGCTCCCGTTTCCGTTTTGCCACCCACGCTGCTTCACTCCAGCAACAATTTAATTGCCCCCTCTTGCGCACCAAGACCAACGTTAATTTCTAAATTGAGGCCTGCCGGCGGTGGTCCACTTTTGCTCTCATTTTTATGCTTCTCTATTCTCACCGGCGAAGTGTTAAAGCGGATTCGAATTGAAATGATCGGGTGCATTGTAAAATGTGTACGCAGAGATAGTACAACCTACGATTGGAAATTCAACCTCCACCCTCAGGTTGTCGATTTTTGCGCCTGCAGCTTCGCCGGTGCTCGCGAAACTCCCCCCGGTCTATTTCCATCGGCACCACCGAACTTCGACTACCGCCTCGATCCGCTCCCCTTTGTTTCTGTATTTCGGTTTCTATTAGTATTACGTTTCAACGGCTGTCTTCGGGCGGCAGTTTCCCAGCGTCGCGCATTTCGGATCCAATTCCTCCGTTCCATTCTATTCGCAGCCGCAATTCTCCGTGTCGATGTCTGAATCTGAATTCCGCGCGTGACGCGGACGAAGTAATTACTATGACTTTTGGAGCGATGCGACGCGCTTCGCGAGCGCGCGATCTCCACCCTCCATCGAAGGTAACGAACTCTCTCTGTAGACGTATCTTTCGATCCTCTAAATTCCAGGTCTCACAAATCTCCGACAATTACTGATAGTTTTCGTTTGGAAGAAAATCGGTGGTTGTATTTCGCGATCGATTGGAAGGGAACATTGTTGCAAGACGCGGCGGGGCTGTTAAATTTAATTAACGAGAGGGTCAAACTTCAAGGAGCAATTAGGACGACAAAGAATTAGCCGATGAGCGCAATTAAGGATCTCGTCGTACTAGTTGGGAAACGGGCCGACGTAATCCGCGGATACATCTCTGTCGCAAGAAAAACGTTAGGTAGGAATCTCTGTCGTCACGAGCAATTAATGGCTAGGTGGTTCGTTTAAATCGTGGCCATGCTAGTGTCTTCGAAACTATCGATGACATCGACAAAATATTTCAGACAAGAGTAAGTGGAGCACTCTGTATTATAATTAACTTTAAATCCGGCGACTGCGTTGTCGCTATGAACGTCCGCGGAGGAAACTTTGAAATATTGTGTGACAGAACCGTGGCAAATACTCTGGCGTAATTGGACCCATGTTTCATTTTCTGTAAAAGAAGCTCGCAATTTCTCGCGATTGGACACTTTAATAAAGCCACCCGGCTGGCCTCTAATCAGCGTTAATCAGAGTTTCAGCTTGGTGCTTGTGGCGATCTCAGTTATTTACGTTCAACACGGTTAACAGGCTAATACGTCGCATTGGTACGAGAAACTTTGTTTTTCCCTTGCAATCTCGAAATTTTTTTAGGTATTTCAGAATTGTTGTGAGCCATGCGTCGATAACAGAATGACATTATAAGAGTTTGAAATGCGAGTACCATTGAAAGGGAGTAAAAAGGTGAACGCGTATCGCTTCAAAGGGTTCGAATAAGAAAATCGATGATTTCCGTGAAAACTCGACCGCCTCCCAGGAGGAATCGATTCGTTCTCTCGTTAGCACCGGTAAAACGACCGTCGATTGGAATATCGGCTTAAAGTTCACCAGTGCCCAACTTCTTTCATTAAACTTGCCGAGAATTCCCCTCGCCCCTTGCCCCCTGAAGAGAGAAGGCTTAACAATGACACAAAGCGACACGGAGCTTGGAAATTCCTTGCGACGGGATAAATTTAAATATCGAAATAAACTAGTCGCATCATTACCGTCTCCCAGGTATTTACTACTTCCGTGTAATGTCTGAATTCCGCCGACGGAATTGAATTATTGTGAAAGCGCTAATAGAATTATTCCAAAATGAGGTCATTCTGCGACTCCAGAGTAACTGGCTTGGCAAACGTTTGTCGTGGAAACTCGAGTTAACTCGGCCCAACAAGACAATTCGGGCGTCGGAGCTTAGTTCGACTTTTACCTTCTTATTTAATATCTATTGCACACTTTATTGTTTCTTGAGGATCTTAGGTAGGTATAGGTCAGACAAAAATCATGGACTTTATGGATGTCGGATATCTGTTTATTTACGATAAAAGACGTACACTTTCGTTACAATTATTTAATAATTATTCACAAGACAGAACATAGAAGTGGGCCATTTTTCACTGTAGGATAATTCCTCGCGTAGCCCCATCGAAATATTAGATCGACAGTGATCGCTATCGAAGTTCTTTCATTAAACTTGCGATGATCCATGTCCACGCTGATTCCTCAAGGGGTGCATAATGTCCAAAGCCCCCATCACGGTCGGTAAACTTCGTGATGCTGAAACAAAGAGCGCTTTGTACTTCGTACGACTCTACCCTGCCAGTCAGGCCACGATTTCTCGCGAAGTTGCGTGCCACCCCGAACGGTGGCACGTGAGTTTTTGCCTCGTACCTACCTCATATCGATCATTTGCTGCAACGACACAACTCAAAATTTGCATTTTTTGAGTTATTAGTATAGAAAAAGCGGTTGTTGTTTAACAAAACTTTTGAACCTGTTTGAAATTGCAACAATGTTACAATAATTTGTATTTCAACGCGTTTTCAGCACCCGGCACATTCCTCCCATTTTCCACTCTTCGTACATTTTTCACTATTTTCACACATTCCACAGACTTCTACACCACTTACTTCACCCTATACATTTCACACTTCACACTTCACTCTCTAAGCTTCACACTTCGGCTCTACACTTCACATTTTATTATTATTATTAAATGTCTTTGTTGCACCATTACAATTAAATCAAATTAAATTAAATTAAATTCAATTAATTTCACACTTCACACCTTACACATCACACTTCACACTACACCCGTCCACATTTAACACGTTGCACTACTCACACGCACTGCCTTCAACTTAGGGACAAATCGTCTTATGATCGTGCACAATATGGTAAGTATTCGGGTAAGTTATTTAGCGCCCCCACGAAAATGCAACAAAGTTGCAAACGACAAATTTTTTCCAACAATGTTGCAAATGAAATTGCCATGTTCGTGAATCAAAATCCCGTTTTGCAACATTGTGCATTTCCGCGGGAAGCAAAATTTCGGTTTGCAACTTTGTTGCAGGTGCAGAAACTCGAAAAACGCTTGTCCATCGCCGAATTGCACGATTCTTGCACCTGCAAGAGAGGCAGAATTTCGCGCTGCACCTGCAAAAACCCGAAATTTCGCCTCGCCGCTTCTCTTGCAGGTGCAGCGTGAAATTTTGCCTCTCTTGCAGGTGCAAAGATCGTGAAATTGAATTCGGAACAAGCAGTTTTCGAGTTTCTGCACCTGCAACAAAGTTGCAAACCAAAATTTGTCTTCTCGCGGAAATGCACAATGTTGCAAAACAGGATTTTAATTCACGAACATGCCATTTTCATTTGCAACATTGTTGGGAAAAATTTGGTGTTTGCAACTTTGTTGCATTTTCCGCAGCCGCTTAATTTAGATTATGAAGATTAGTTCTTCGTTACGCTTCAAGATGCTTCTGTCCGAGGCGATTTCAAGTCGAAATGTTAACGTTTTTAATTAAATAATTAATTTTACAAATTTATAAATTGAAACTGTCAGCAATGTCAGCAGTTGCGAAAATGGTGTGAGCACCTCCGACATTGTGATCAACATCAGCAACTATGAGTAATTAATATAAGTACCTTAGGTATAGAGTTTAAGACCAAACTGTAAAAAGAAATTACGAGAAATAAAGAAATGCAATTTACAGAAAAAATGTTTTTATTTTGAATACCAAGTCCTTATCCTTTAATATACATTTCACAGTTTTTCATTCTTTATCAGTAAACTATATTTCACTTCGAGTTTACAGTGTCGCGCTCCGAAACCTCCCCGTTCCTTCATTCCTCTTGTACACGATCATTCATCCTCGTAAACACTTAATCGCCACAAGAAAATATTAATTCACGTTAGAAAGACATAAAAGTAGTTTAAACTCACGTAATAAGAACATTACGTTAATAAACCCGATCCCTATTTCGGTTCAGTTGTTATTACACCGAACCTAAACACGAAAATGAAAGTAAAGCAGATAGCTTTAATTAACAGCGCAGATGTCGCGATATCGCAACACAATCGAACTTCCGTAGCACGTCGTAGCTTGCCGATTGTGTAAAAGCGCGCAATCATAGAGGGAACGGGCCCGATAGGGGCGTGTAACTCGGGGGGTGGGGGGATGTAGTTGTCGTTCAACGCCAGGGCGAAAAGCAACAATATGTCTAGGTGCCAACGGCCAAGCGCTATCGTAAACATCGATCTGCCAGGTTCCGATGGCGGCGCGGGGACGACCGTGTTCCGAGCAGATAGCGAAATCCCCGATATCAATTTTACACCGACAACTCGACGTCGTAGACAAATGTCGAATTTAAGAAGGGCGCGCGAGAGAACGGTCTCGAATATCGATATCGTTTCAGGGGGAGGATACGTACCCCATAAACGGACGGGAAAGTTGGTAGGAGCGAAGGGAACTTTTGCCAAAAGCATAGGGGAGCGGGTGGGTGGGACTGTGTAGCCTGATCGATCCGACTGTGTGCAGTGAAAATGGTCCCGATGCTGATCGGCCAACATAAATGTACTGTTACTAATGGTATCGATCGTCAACGAAATGGATCATTGTATAATACAAATAAAAGAAACATACAGAGTAGAACGAACTCCCAGGACCAGAAACATAAATATCGGGAAAATGGAAATTGGTTCGCGACTCTTCGCCTCTGATCCATTTCATAGGGACGTTGCGTGCTTGTTTCGACGTTGTTTCGGATGAAAAATGTGGCCTCGAAGCAGTGCGGGGAGAGGAATGAGCCCCGAGGACTAGGATCCGCTGGTCGCCCTCATTTCGGCGTTGTTATTCCGGCCGAATTTCGTACACCGCACGTTGCAATAAACCGTTGCGCCCCATGGATATTAAAAACGGCATAAATATAAAAGTAAGGAGCGTCACGATTGCATTTCCCCGGGGAAAAATACAAGGGGGTGCAGGGGAGGGAGGGTTGATAACCACGAACGTAACAACGTAACGAAAACTAGCCAATGGGCAACGTAGCTTAAACGTGTATATTGGTAGTAAGGAAGTCGCAAATGAAGACTTTTGTCCTGTAAGAGTTCGGTATCCGCTTCGATTTCGTCCAATCCAAGTGAACGGATGGGACAAGGGTGTTACGGGGGAAAGAATCTAGGACGGAAAACAACCCCCGTTGATACAAGGGAACGAAGTGACGCTTTGTCCGAGGAGAAAGGGCGGAAAGCGAGAAGGTTTAAAGTAGAAAATGGTTAGATTGGACCGTAACACGGAGCCGGCAATATGTGGCGATTGTCCTCATCTTTCATAACTCGAGAAAGGGCGGGCTTCGAGGAGAGGTCAAAGGTCGAGGCGCGAAATAGAAAGCTCCCGCTGAAAGCTGTCTCCGGAAAATAGATACAGGTCGGCTGTGCACGACCCAGTTGCACCGACTTCCTGCTCCATTCTCGTCCCCCTTTGATCCTGCGCTTTCTTTCCTTCCTTTGCCCGGTGACTACGCTTCGCGAATCCCCGGTTGACCATTCGGCCTTGATACGGATCTCCCGAGCTTCTTCTCTCTCTCTCCCTTAACCCGGCCGAACAGAAGTTTGAAGCGCGGGTTGCATAAGAGGTTCGAATTATTTTTACGATCAGCCTCGACAGAGTTTCCTCGGCTTTCTCCAAATTCGATTACTTTTACTCGGGGAAGCCTAGTATCACGACCGGCTACCCGAGCGAAATTTGCACGCTCATCTTCCCGCAATATCGGGAACTTTTCCGTGCCACGATAAGATATTATGAAGGAGTTGCTGGATGAGCTCCTGGGAAATTCTCTTTCGAAAATTCCACCGCCCGACGACCTGGTTTTGCATCGGCTTATCGATCCGCCGGATTATTACGATGCCCGATCAAATATCGGAAGATGTTTACGCCGGTCCTTTCGGTAGGTATCGACCAGCGGTGTCCTCTCCCCGTACCGTGTTCGATGATCCCCGGGATTTATCGCGCTAATGCATCGGTGATTCTTACTCCGTAAAGTGCATGCACCGGTCGATCCATATATCACGCCAAACAAAGCCGCGAAACGGAAGAGCAGCTAAATCAAAACGCGCTTAAGGAACTCAACGGGTTCAGGCCGCGGCGATGGCACCGAGCCATCTAGATGAAAATTACGATGGCTCGCGCCAGCTTCCACTTCCCGCCGAAGATAAATATTGGCAGAAGCGCCGCGGCGACGATCCCCCCAGATCAGATTACACGCTTCTCCCCTAATATCGAAATGGGCTACGAGGTAAAGAGACAAAGTCCGTCTCGGTACTAGGTACATACTTGAGGGCCGGGCCTGACAATCTCCCTGAACTTTGCATGCTCCAAGGGGAGGGAGTTTAAACGGTAGACCTGTCGATAACAGAATTCGCCGCTACACTTTACCGTTGCCTAATCAGATTCCCTCTCGCGTTGAACAGGTGCAATGAGCTAGTGACGTAACCGGTAAGACGAGGCCCTCGAACCTTGGCCTCGAGTTTCCTGGCGGTGACCGCTGCGCAGAGTGCATCGGTCCTCGCTCACGTATCGCCCAAAACACGTGCAAGCACGTGCTAGCGAGTGACGTGCGAGTGGCGGTCGGCCCCGGCGACATGTCGTTCCTGCTGAGCCGAGGTGGCCGGAAGGGGCCCATCATCTGCTTCGTCGGCCTCCTACTTGTCTTCGCCCTCTACCAGCTGGGCATCATCTGCGGCTCCATGAAGTACGTGCCCACGGCGATGATGGTTGCCAAAGAGGTGAGTGAATGCCCCTCTTGTTTTACTATTCTTTGAAACGAGGAAGAACGCCACTCGACGTGTGTCGGGTGCAGTGGCCAAGTATTTAGAATAAAGGAATACAGTAGGTATTGGAAGAAAGAAACCAACGATCACTTAGATTCCTAATGGATTAAGAAAGAAACGGATTCTCTGTTCTTACCAAATCTGCATTTTACGCTCTCTCCCCCCCCCCCCCCCCCCCCCGGGCCCCTGCAGCACCGAGCTCCCCGCGTTTCTGTATTATCGCGCGGACGATTTACGACCCCGCACAGCTACCCAGCTGGTAGTTACGAATTAGTTTTATCCCAGTTTTCGCGAGATTGTCGTGCTACGTGCCGCAATCGGGGGGCAGAATAATCGCCGACACCCCGGACAAACGAGCTTCGCCAACTTTCCGCGATGAATGCAACGACGAAATTACGCGTTTCGCCAGAAAACGCGGCAACAAACCGGCGGACAGCCGTGCAAAGAATGTTCGTAAAATTTTCTCTGAACGGCAGAGCGTGTAGGGTTCGAGGGGGTTGGGGTGGGCGTTGGTAATTAACGGCGCCTCTGTACTTCGTTGGCCCCGGATGACCGCGAGGTATGAGCTATGCATTCACGAAAACCAAGTCGAAACGTTTCGCCTGTGAGCACAAACTGCAAATAATTTTGCTCGCGCTTCGATGTGGGCTTGCACTCCTGGCGGGGGAGGGGGGGGGGGGGATAAGTTATTAACGCGCAGCCCGGCCGCGGAATGAAAATACTTTCCTAATTTAAGGATCTGATTAAAAATCTCGGGCGATAGCGTGGCGAAATTGAGTAGCGGGTCCGCGAAGATGTACAAGCCAGGGACCAATTTCGTTATTCAGCTCGTGGAAGGCAGGAAACGGTTTGGCCCGGCCACCTTTGCCGAGGGCAGGAGTGAACGAAAATAGAATTCGCGTGAGTGGTAGGAGCGACAGTCTCCACAGACGAGAAGAAACAGACGTCGTCCAATAGCCATTTCCTGCCGGATAGCCCGAAGGAACGAGCTATTAGCCCGATCGGCCAAGCATGAAGGTGGGGCCCGCGTCGTCCCAGACCTAACCCACGACTTCCGGGGCAAATTTCAATGGAGACCCGCTGGAATTAGGCGAGACGCAATTAAAGCAACGCCCGGGCAAACTTTATCGCGCGAATGAACCGCTCCTTTCCTTTCTTGCATTCTTGTCGACCCCTTGCTTGGCCATCTCCAATTAACTTTTCATCCGGCCTCTCTTTGTCTCTTGAAAGATTCCACTGCGATACAGCGGAAGCTCGCTGATCGCCGGATGAGTAGCTTCTTTCGTGTTCCCCTACTTCCCTTCGCGATTCTTCGCCCTCGCCTTTGCAACCCTTTAAACGACGCGCACAGCTCACTCCGATCGACCGCACATTCTTTCGCGTCGTGGACGTTAAAGTTCAACGAGCTGGAAACGGAGACGAAGGAGTTTTAAGACACAGCGTTCTATGGAACGCTGTTTATCCCTCTCCGGCAGTGTCTATCAAAATCACGGAAGTTTTAATCGAATCCCCGACGTCGAGCCATTATGAAAACAATTAATTAGCAGGGACGAGGGGCACGGCGATGAGGCACGAAGGGAAATCGATGGGGCGACAGACAACGCGGCAAGGGTGGCTGCTAAGACGCAACGAAAACAGGAGGCCATCGGCGTTTGAATTTTAATTTTCCACGACGCTCGCGGAAATCCCGCTCGCATCCCCGTGTCAACTTTGACGGGCGCGCATGCGTGGCATGCATAGCTTATGAGGAAAAGCGATGCGACTCGACGACGCGCTGCGAACTCATATCGCGGCTTACGAGAGGCCAGAAATTCCCTTGCAACTTCGTTTACGCGGCGAAACTTTGAAATTGGATTTTTGTTCGCCAAGGGATACGTCAGCGGGCCTGCGACCCGATGTCAGCCCTTCAGCCCTCGAGGCAGCTTCCGGGAAAGCGACAAACGAGAAGGAAAATCGCGATTTAATCTCGACGCGGGCTTATCCGGCTAATTGCCCCGTCATAATCGCCAAGTGTAACCTTCCGAAGGAGAAGATAACGCGAGCCGAGGGATGGGGGAACGAACTTGGAAAGATTTTCGGGGCGCTGGTGCACGAACGGTGGGGATAAAGTTTCGGGCGGAACGCGACGACTTTCGGGAGCTGTGTCTAGTAGAAATAAAAGGGGCTTTAAACTTTGGAAAACTTGAGAAGAACGTCGGTTTGGAGATAGCTCGCTGTGGGGCTGACAAAGGGGAAAACACGATGATTGATCGGGCGCAAATTATCTCGTTAACGAAACGAAAAGGCAGCGTCCGAGCGAAGCGGTCGAGCTTTCTCGCCGGCAACAGGGCCCTCTTGACTTCTAACGAGAGACCCTTTAACGAGGAACAAAGAGAATACGGTCAAAGGCTAGCCCCTGTCCCATTAAAACCCCCGTGGTTATATTAAACCGTGACGCAAATCGGTGCTATAGGTAATAGGTCAGAAGCGCGAGTTTGAGGGAAGCTCTCTGGCTCGTGCCAGATCCAAAGAGCAAACAGCCGAAGTCTCGTGAAAACGGCAGACGGAACATTACGTTTCTAAAGATCAGCTCTTTCTTCGCAGCGTCGCGTCGTTTCCTATCTTCCCTCCGTCACGATTCTACTATTATAGGGGAACGAATATGCTCTATCCTTCGAGAGAAGGGGGCCGCTGTCTTCGAGCGTCCTCCAGGCGACGGGTAAACCACCCTTGTTCCAATAAGTGCATCGATCTAGGGAAACGTAACACCTGAATAATCCCCCAGCTTCGCCGACAAAATAGCTGTTCCAGTTTCCACGCACTCGTTTATCCAGCGTTAATTGCGACAGCTTTGGGGAGACTGTGGCGGAGGCAGCAGATAGAATCCGCGGCCTGGAAAGCTTCGCAACCCCCTGGAGTTCCTTCCCTTCTCGCGACCTCCCCGGGGAAAAATAGGGCGACAAGACGAAGCAACATGCGTGAATACGTGGCCGCTCGAAGCAGCGGCGGGCTCTCTGTGTTCGCAGGTTCCCGGCGACAACACGCGAACGGAAGAGAAACGAGGTTCTGTCAGGCTCACCCTCCGCGCGACATAAATCGCGTCGGTCGAGTTTCACGCGTACTTTTCCCCCAGTGCTTCGGGGCTAAAAGCGAAAGAGAATAGGGGCAGCCCGAGCGGCGAGGCCACCCCCCCCCCCCCCAGGTTGTACGAGGAATGCTAATTGCGAAACGTATTTTTTCCTCCCATCTCTGCTGCGTCTTCTTTCTCCGCGCGAAAAACCGTCAAGCGGCGGAGGAACATCGTTGCCCAACGCGCCTTTTATTTTAGAGACGAGGGCCCATTTTACGTGGACGAGAGGCCGGGACAGAGGGGCACCCAGCCCGACCCTCTGCCAGCAAGCGCGAGGACACTCGCCGCGCGGTATATACTTCTTCAAACTTTAGCGTGTTCGCTTTGAATGGTGGTCTGCTTTGAAACGAAACCGAGGTGGCTGAATCTCGTGGATCAGGGGAATATTCTGTAGCACGTTGGATCTTGATTAGCGAAACGATGGAAATTCGCGCGGCTGTATGCGAAATGAGCTGTATTATTATCCTCGATCGCCTTCGCGATTTATTTCACTGTTGTAGCCGCTATCTTGTAATTGCGAGCGCGATACACGCCCGCCCCGGTCGTAAACATCAATTGCACCGGCGATTGTTCATTTGCATGTTGCTGGAATTTTAATCGCGCCGCTAATTAAACCGTTGCCTGGTAATATTTTATAGCCCGCCACATGCGTCAGCTTCGACCGAAGCGCGTTAAAAGATGAGGAGCGGTGAAACCTCGCGTTGCGGCGTGAAAACACTATCGTCCCCGGGAAATATATTTTTCTTCTACCGCGAAAATACGCGACATTGTGCCCGGGAATGAAAGCACGGTTGCCTGTTTGCGTTTGAATTTCCAGCTGCCGGTTCGGCTCGCTTTCGAAAAATGTCACGCGCTCACCAATTACCTCGCAATTAATTAATTTCGCGCTGGCGAGAGGGAAGCCTTCGGTGTAATGTTCGAAGCGATACAACCTGCTAATTGGCGCGTTAATTACCGGTTTTTATTAGAATTCTGGTGGCTGCGCGTAAATCGCGAGCATAGGCTCGCGCCGGGTTTATTCGCTCCCCTCGAGCAACAGAGGGAAGAGGATAGAAAGCCACACGCGCGGAGAGGCGTACGCTATCTTGCCCGTAAAAAATGCTAATTACGAGACGTATTTTCTCACAATGGCCGTGTTCGGCGCCGAAATCTCGCGCGGCAGGCCTGGTCGAAAATTTCACCCTCCGCGTAACCGAATTCGCTTATAATTTCCGGGGAGGTTTCGCGCACACCGGGGAATTCCATGAAAATTATACGTTGTAATTCAATTTCAATTTGGGCGCTGTATTAATGAAGCGTAACAGTCAACGTTTATTAATATTCGTGTAAAATTCGTCGGCAGGCGGATCGAGCGATAAAGTTCTTGATATAATATTTGCTTAATCGAGCCTGTGCAGCGGTGCGAATATTATTGTAGTTTACGATGATTGCAGTTAATTAAAACATTCTGATGCGAGAGTTTCGTTTCGTAAGGTACAAATCCACGACGAGACAAAACTATCGTGTCTCACACGAGACTTTAATCTTACGAGACAATTATTTCATTATTTTACTTTTTAATTATTTTGTCATTAGTTTCGGGAGACAAGTTTTATGATATATTTTCAAACATCTCACCTCGCGACTATTTCCATTATTTACATTTAGTTGTTGCTGAGATTTCTGTGTGATAGAAAAGTCTCACGTAAAATCACATCGTCGAAATCTATTCTCAGAGTGTGAACTCAGAATTAGTATCATTAATGGAGTTGTCTGTACTTATAAGGTTTAGAAAAATTGTCCCCATTTGTAACGATGCAATTCGACTTTTATCCTTTCGATTGTCTTCAGAAGTTCATCGCTCCGCTATTTCTCTTCCCGTCGCGATAACGATGGAAAATAAATGTTACTTAATCCGACGAAGAAAAGGCAGCAGCGACTTGGAGTGTTCTCGAAGCGATAACTACGTTCCTCTGCTCTTAAGTAAATCTATCTAGGGAAACGGGAAAAGAAGCAACTAAACGGGGGAAGAAAGTCCAGGCTACGTCTAACCAACCTACAAGCGTTCCCGGCGAAACTTCGTAATTGATCGAAAGTTGTTTAAACTTTTCCTCGATCGAATCGTCGAAAGGGTCGCCCGAGCCCACTGTACAAAAATTCAAAGCATATCGATCCTGCCCGCCTTCGTGCCCCCGAACTTCCACGAGTTCGTTCGTTAGACGATATTGTAGGACAGATAGAAAGTTCCTGGTAACCCAAGTTCAATCAAGCCGGGCTACGGGGACCGTAACGCGATCCATAATTCTGCAATAATCGTTCGACGAGCTGCTACAAATGAAGCTACTGAAAACTTTCGATCTCGACCTTACGCGGAACCAAAAAATAACTTTTTCCCAAGTTCTGATTCCTCTACGTTTGCGCTACGTATAGATCAATCCAGGGGCGGATTTATATGTGTATAGGCTGAGTAAGCTGCAGCCTAGGGCGGCAAATTTTGGGGAGCAACAAATTTTGGGAAGCGGAAAATTTTCGAGGGAGACAAATTTTGGAGAGCGGCAAATTTTGGGGAGCGATAAATTTAGGGGAGCGAAAAATTTGGGAAGCGGCAAATTTTGGGGAGCCACAAATTTTGGGAAGCGGAAAATTTTCGAGAGAAACAAATTTTGGGGAGCGAAAAATTTGCGGAGCGGCAAATTTTGGGGAGCCACAAATTTTTGGAAGCAGTAATATTTTGAGGGAAAGAAATTGGGAAAGGTTTAAACACAAAACAGAGGCTTACGACAAATTTAAAAGCAGCTCACTATTCTTTCATCCAGCAAATTAGCAATAACTCACATATGAATTATCACATCGAATTAATTTTAAAATCGTCTCAACTCTTTATAATAAAATATTGGGTGATATTTCGCGAAAAAAGTGGCAGACGCTTGTTAGCCTAGGGGCGCCAAATCTCCAAATCTGCCCCTGGTTCAATCGATTACTAAAGCCCAAACTTACAATATTAGTACTAGAAAAAGAACAAGCTCTGCTTCAGCCGCATTCCAAAGGACAAAGTGACCTATTCCTCGCCCCTAATTTCACCCTCACACCCACAAACCTGAACGAAAGCCTCCGCAGCTATAGCACTAGCCGGCAAGCGAATGTATTATTAATCAGCCTTCGCGTTTGTCATTTTGCAGAAATACGTGGTGGGCCCGTTCGATCACAAGAGGTACACGTACGATCGTTACATGCCATTGATATTCATCGGCGGTGTGCCGCGATCGGGCACCACTCTGGTGCGCGCCATGCTCGACGCGCATCCCGACGTCAGGTGAGCACCCATTCACCAGGCAGATTACCAATCATCACCTGATACGATTGCCCTCTAGTATCCTCCATATACACCGCATCAAAGACAGTTGACAGCTCATTCGCGTATGATTTTCTACGACAGGTGCGGCCAAGAGACCAGAGTGATACCGAGGATCCTGCAGATGAGGATGCACTGGCTGAAATCGGAGAGGGAGAACCTGCGACTCTCGGAGGCGGGCATTTCGAAAGAAGTGAGTAGCGAACGGACACCGATCCATCTTCGATCCTATCGCGCGAGTATTGTTTCGCGTTGAGTGGAAAGACGCTTCTGATCCTTAAGATTTCATCTGGGTAACACTGCCGTGCTAGAGTTACCGATCCCTTTCAGTGGCCGATGAGTTTAGACTTTAGATCGAAGATACCAATGGACCATCAGCATTGAATCGTTTCCAGGATCGTTCCAATCGCTGATCGCCCCATCTTGGGGAGACGATCGAGGGGTATTAATCCAGTAACGAACGATTTGCCCAGGTGATGGACAGCGCGATAGCGGCGTTCTGCCTGGAGATAATAGCGAGGCACGCGGAGCCTGCGCCGAGATTGTGCAACAAGGATCCGCTCACTCTCAAGATGGGCTCGTACATTCTCGATCTCTTCCCAAATGCCAAGTTTATCTTCATGATCCGCGACGGCCGTGCCACCGTGCATTCCATTATCTCTAGAAAGGTATCCAACCGATCGATGGCTTTAAGCGACTCCCACCACGCGCGCCGTCCATTCCGGCTGATGCATGCAAATTTATCCCACTTCATTCGCGAATATTAAAACGCCATGTACTCGCCCGGGGAACCAGCCGCGGCTAGAAACCATTGGAAATTCACGTATTCTTCTAACGGAAAAAGGAGCGATAAAAATCCAGCCGCGATATGTAAATTTATGTTAATGGCAACCGACCGATTCCCTGCCTCGACTAACTCGATTCCTGTAGCCCCGCCGGTATTTAAACGCTCCCGCGACAGTTCGATTGAAAAATCCGCCGTCGACGCGACAAACGTGCACGCGCCGCTCTTTCGCGCCTTCGCTCGCGGAGAATGTGACGCGGTGGTAACGAATCCTCCAGGTCACCATCACCGGCTTCGACCTGTCGTCCTATCGGCAATCGCTCATCAAGTGGAACCACGCGATATCCACGATGTACGGCCAGTGCAAGGAGATAGGCTCGGACAAGTGTCTGATGGTGCCGTACGAACAGCTGGTGCTGCACCCCCGCCAGTGGATGAAGAAGATTCTCAACTTCCTGGACGTACCTTGGAACGAGTCTGTCATGCATCACGAGGAATTTATTAACAAGCCCGGCGGCGTGCCTCTTAGCAAGTAAGGGAACGAGGATTCATCCCATCCGAGCTCCCTTGAAATGGATAACTCGCATTCTTATTAAGGGGCTACACAACCTTGACAGCTCGGAAAATAGAGTCATCTTTGTGATTTTTTTTTCCACATAAAGAAACGTCGTATTTAAAAATCAAGATATACACATTGTTGCGTATAGATTAGTCTGTATTCTCTACAAAAAGAAATTCGATGTGTTGAGAAGAGGTGCCGTAGCAGCCCCTTCTCCCAAGGTTTCTTCATAATTATCATATAATCGACTCTATTCTCCGACCTGTCAAGGGTTTGTAACTCCGCGATGTCTCGCGCGGGATGAATCAATTGGGTAATTGAATTCTGTCGTGTATTTTTGGAATGCAGGGTTGAGAGGTCGTCGGACCAGATCATAAAGCCGGTGAACCTGGAGGCACTGACCAAGTGGGTAGGCCACATTCCGGACGACGTGGTCAGAGAGATGCCTGACATCGCGCCGATGCTTTCTGTCCTCGGCTATGATCCTTATGCTAATCCGCCGGTCTACGGAGCGCCGGACAGGCTGGTCAGCGAAAACACCAGACGGTAGGTAGCTCGACGATCGGGCAAATCTTCGATTAATAATCCCCCCCTCGGACCGGGCGCAGTCGTTCGGCGACAGAGGCTGATGGGTTTCTCCCGGTTAAGAATTCTCGAACTCCGCATGCCTATGGAAATTTGCTTTCGTCTAGAAAATTTGGCCAGATTTTATAGATGTGTCGCAGCCTCGACTGAGATTGGAATACCTTCGCGTTGATGGACAATAGATCACGGTCAGATCGAACGTTGCTAATTGTGTTTCAGGGTGCTAGCGAACGGGGAGGTATGGGCGGCCAGGGCGCGCCAGTTCTCCCTGGAGAAGCTGATAGAGCTGAGCAAAGAGGAGGAGGCCACCAATGCGCCAAACGCGTGACCTCGGTTACATCCACTCGTAGGCACGCGGACCTTGAACCTGTACAACGTCTGTAACGTCTAACCGACGCTGTTGGAAGCCAGTTCGCAACGAAATGCCAACCCGGCGCAAGCGGGCTTTTCGTTCGAGGGCGCTAGCACGCTTCAAAGTCTCTCGACTTCACCCCCCTCTCCAAAGGCAACCGCTAAGGGAATTCGAGGACGGCGAACTGTACGCTGGCGAGGACACCAAGGAGGGTCCGCCTAGTTTAAAATTCAACGTCGATCCGTGGGCCCGTCGATTCGCGCCGCGATCGACGCGATCAAGATAATGGTTACGCTCTCTCTCTCTCTCTCTCTCTCTCTCTCTCTCTCTCTCTCTCTCTCTCTCTCTCTCTCTCTCTCTCTCTCTCTCTCTCTCTCTCTCTCTCTCTCTCTCTCTCTCCCCCCTCTCTATGAATCTCTGTACATTTTAACCGATAGACGTTGAATCCCCGAGACCGTGTAGATGACTGCGCCTCTCCAATTCGCGCGACTCAGCCTCTCGCTGTTGAAGCACTGAATCGCGCCGAGTCCGCACGCGGCACCATCGAGTGCTTCGCAACAGTTCGCGCGATTACTTCCCCCGCTTCGTTTGCTCGTTTTATTGTCGCGGGCCAATCGCTGGACGCGCGGAACAATCCTTGTACAATCTCGACCAACGGCCAGTGATAGGAATGTAGGTGACGAAGTTACAACAGAAAACTTGCGAGGAAAGAATTACGAGATGTAATGGGGATTTCTTTTCAATGACGCGACTCGCGAGGTGGTTTTCCGTATTGCCGCGGCAAACGCGAGATATATTGAAAGTCGTGGAAGGACGAACACTTTGTATCATACTTTACGTTGTGGTAGACATGAAGTAATCCTGTGCAAGAGCGACAAATGTGCGTTTTCGTACGTGATACTTATTGTCGTCGTTCCATTAAGCTTAAGCGTTAATTGGCCACCAGCTATCGCGTTTCTGTTTTCTCTTTTTGTACGTTTCTTCCCCATTTTCTTCCTACAATTAGGAAATAGAACGGAAGTACCGACGAGTATCGAATGTTGAGGTATCAACATTGTGGAATCGACGAAAGTTTCTTGTTGTATCGATTGTATTAATGTCGTAAGCGTGTGTGAATATTTATAAGCCTCTGAGACGTGGGAAATTCTGTTGGATTAATATTTTCAAGTGTAACGTTCGGTCGATAAGCCGTTCCCTACGTACGATAATTTACCTGCGGGCCTCTGCTGCCCACCGTCGGCAACGATGGCGGCGAAAGTTCGCGAAAGAATTATTATTGCAACTCCAAGAGAACAGAATGCTATTGTTCTTGATTGTTGTTAGTATTCGTCAGCCGACAATTAACACTGATGCACCACCTCTGATGTGGCATTATGTCATTCGTGTCAACCATGTTACTGTCTATCGAATTATACGATTAAATTATTTTAATATTACAAAACTCTGTGCTTTGCCCTTCCCTCGATCCAATATATTCCATATTCCAACATTGACACGTAATGTTGCATAGGATTCGCCAGACGAAGCATGCATTTACGTAATTCTTCGATCTCTGAAACGAGGTTATATGCTAGACTCTATAAATTTGTTTATTTATCTGTTCGTGCACAGTCTGCGGACATAGGCCCCTTCTAGAGGCGCTACAGATCACTATGCAACCATCTTTAGCGATCAAATTGTTTATTTATTGTTTGAAAAAGCCTTTTGAAAATTTAATTCGTTCATGGATACAAATGCTAGCGACGCGAAGCGGAGAAGTGCGCGAACTAAACTCTGGGCGTGTTTAACGCCCATTTTAGTTCACACACTTCGCCGCTAGCATTTGTGTGTCTATAACCTCAACAAATATTCAAAGAATGATATTGGACGATTTTTGACACGACGTGTTTAAACAAATAAGAATGCTGTCACGCACGTGTAAATATGTAAATATATAAACTGAAGACAAATGTAAACTTATCGTACAAAGGCATTCTCACGTAAATTGCATAGGTAAGGAATATCTCTTAGGAGTTTTACATTAAAAACTAACTATGTATATTTTAACAATCAGTTAAGAAGAATTCTTTCGTTTATAGCTTCTATCGCATGCATTTATCTGAACATAAACACCAAGCGATTAAACCTGCTTCTCCAGTGTACTCCGCTATCCTCTTCATCTACGTAACCTCAAATTTCCCATAGGGATGTCGTCATTCATTAAAAAACATCGCAATTGCTATGGCTCGTGATCCGGGAATTATATGTTTTCGTCACTGTAGCTCAAAGAGCATATTCTGTAAAACTGTCCCAAAGATGTGTCCTATCTGTCAGTCGTGTATCGTCGATTATAATATAGATCCCTTTCTTATCCCATATCCTTACACAAATGCGACGCACCACTCGGCTGCTTTAGTTGTTAGACCGTCTCGAGGCAGTTTTCTAAACGACTACTGTATCTTCAATGATTTGCACATAGGATTAACGAATTCCAGAGGAATGGTTTTTGAATATGACACAGAAGGTCTAATAATAAATGATCATTCAAAATGGAGAGATTGCATCGCTATAAAAATCGTTCCATCATCCTGGGATGATCATTGGGATGGAACGCTAGAAACTATGTTAAAGAATATTAAATGGAAGTCTGAAAGTTACGATCCAGTCGCAATGAATTGCTTCAACTTTGTTATCGAATTTATCAATAGCTTACAATATATGAATATGAGTTTTGTAAATAAAGAGACTATGTGTAATGAGTTGATACTGTCGAGAATACAAGATGCAATTAAATATAATTCTGTATATAAGAAACTAGAAGTTCACGACTATTGTATATCATGAGCAAACTATTTACTTTATATGTATGCCTTATCTAAGTATATTTTATGAATACATGATGTATTATTTATTTTTTGCAATAAACTCTGAAACTACTTTGGGTATTATTATATAAAGACTACCTTATTTCTGATCCCAGGATTATTTTGCGCTAAAATGAGCTTCAAAAGAGTCAGACTACTTTCGCTGGGTAGAAACTACAGCCACGGGTTTCTCCGATTAATAAGGAACGCATCGTCCAGCGGTGATCGACGCAAATTCGATGTCATTATTGTGGGTGGTGGCCATGCCGGCACAGAAGCTTGTGCAGCAGCTGCTCGAATGGGTGCCAAGACATTACTGGTCACCCACAAGAAAAGTACAGTAGGTAGGAACTTTACGCATATTTTAACGTAAAATATCATTCAATAAGAGTTCATACAAATGTTTATTGAAGGAGAGATGTCGTGCAACCCATCCTTCGGAGGCATTGGTAAAGGAAATCTCATGAGGGAAGTTGATGCCTTGGACGGAGTTTGTTGTCGTATATGCGATGTTTCCGGTATTCATTACATGATACTGAACAAGCGCAAAGGGCCAGCTGTATGGGGATACAGGGCACAGATAGATCGTGGTTTATACAAGAAGCATCTTCAGGAGGAACTGTTCAATACACCTGGGTTGCACATATGCGAGTCTTCTGTGGAGGACTTAATTATACAAGGGGACTTCTCAAATTGTCGTGGAATAATTCTCAGTACGTCTGTTACTGCAATTGATATACAAAACAATTTTTAAACAGAGCATAAGTTTACCACGATTACTTTGCAGAGGATGGAACAAAGGTGTACAGCAAAGCAGTTGTCATAACAACAGGCACTTTCCTAAAGGGTCAGATTAATATTGGTCTGGAGAAGAGACCTGCTGGGAGGCTTGGCGATGAACCCAGCATTGGTCTAGCTGATACACTAGACAGAGTGGGATTTAGAATGGGAAGACTGAAGACTGGTAAGTATCCTACACTTCGAACCCTCACGTGCTACAGCCTTTATAAAACTGCTCGACGTTCTTCAGGCACTCCACCGCGAATAGAACAATCAACTATAGACTTTTCTAAATGCAAACCGCAACTGCCGGATGCAGTATCAACACCTTTTTCATTCATGAACGAAACTGTTTGGCTACCGGCCGAAAAGCAGCTGAAGTGTTACCTAACATTTACAACAGAAGGTGTTGCGAATATTGTCAGAGATAACATGCATTGCAATCTACACGTGACGGAGGAAGTAACTGGCCCGCGGTACTGTCCGAGCATAGAGAGCAAGATCTTGAAATTCGCTGCGACTTGCCACCAAATTTGGCTGGAACCTGAAGGGCTCGACTCCCCTCTAATCTACCCCTCTGGATTATCGTGTACCCTTCCAGCAGAGAAGCAGCAAGAACTGATCAACTGCATTCCAGGCTTAGAAGATGCCAAAATGCGTGAGTTCCTTTTCCTGAACCGTGTCTACCGTTTTGCAAAAACTTTACTACAGCTTCTACCATTTTCTGCATAGTGAAACCTGGCTACGGGGTTGAGTACGATTATATTGACCCTAGAGAACTGACCGTTACTCTAGAAACAAAGAGGATTCCAGGATTGTTCCTCGCTGGGCAAATAAACGGGACCACTGGCTACGAAGAGGCAGCTGCACAGGGAATCGTGGCCGGCGCTAATGCCGCGGCCAAGGTCATTATTTAATTGATTTCTAAGCTTCTCGAGGTCGTCGCAGAAAAGAATCCATCTCACTATGCTTCCGAATCGTTCCTCTATCAGGTTCTCCATAAGAAACCACTGATAATAAGTCGAACAGAGGGCTATATCGGTGTCCTGATAGACGACCTCACCACCCAGGGTACCAACGAGCCTTACAGGATGTTCACCAGTCGCGCGGAGTTCCGATTGAGCCTGCGACCGGACAATGCCGACCAGAGGCTCACCAGGAAGGGCTACGAAACTGGTTGCGTGTCAGAAGCGAGGATGTCGAGGACAGAGAGGACTTTGTCGAAGCTACAGGAGAATATACAATTGTTGAAGAGCGAAGTAAAGTCGAGTATACAGTGGCGGAAATTGTTGAAGCTTCGATCGAGCAAAAACGTCCACGTTAAGTCTGCTTACGAGATGTTGAACTTGGCCGACGAAGTGGTGACCACCGATATGCTAGCCTCAGCGCTTCCAGACCGTTTCGGACACCTGGCTGACGATCCGATAGTCTCGAGAAGATTGCAGGTTTGTTCATGTTATCGCATATTCGTTCGGTATGTAGGAGAACCGGAGACGTATCTTATTACGAGCAATATCGATAAATCAGTACAGATTCGCCGTTGATTATTATGACCACTCAATTGATCTTCTAGATAGAGGCGCTGTACGCGCAAGGCATCGTGGAACAGCAGCACGAGGTCAATGAAATTCGCAAGAACGAGCGGATGATCATACCGTCAGACATCGATTATAACTTGTGAGTTTAGTTGCTCCAAATCCAACTTCTCGATACTTATCCATTCTTCTTAATAATTAATACACAATTGACTTTGTGCGTTGATTCAGGCTTCAATTAAACTTGTCCATAGAGGAGAGGGAAAAGCTCTCGGAACTGCAGCCGTTCACGGTGAGTGTATTAAGGAGCAATCATTCTGTATCAAGTACTCACGCTGTAAATATTTTTCCCTTACAGATTGCTGCAGCCAGTCGAATAGCAGGCATAACTCCCACGGCTATTTTGCGATTGATAAATTATATAAAGACGTCGCCTTGTAATATTAGCAGTATGTAATCGTAAAATGGTTTAAATAAATGATTTCACGTTTACATCTCTATATCGAGTCTTTTCCTATCTGCACACCCTTATCCACCCTTCGATAAACACGACTAAAAATACACTGGAATATCTAATGAAATCGTTCACCGAACGTCGACCCGAGCTCTCAAGACGTCCCTCAACTATCGCGAGTAAACTAAACTATCCACCTAAGAGCAGAGTAAATAGAGAGGTTGTTGCTCCCTGGTGTTTAGCCACCGGATGCACAACGTCGGACATCCATCGATCTTCCTCAAACAGAGAGACACGTCTGTCGTTCGACAAGAATCGTCGAAAGTCCACGTCTGCCTCTGTTTCGCAACGCGTTGCTAGGTACTAGGAATTTATTAACGGATGCTCGTCGACGCAGTTGCACGTCGTGGGGCGTTCTTGGTAAGAGGGGCAGATCTAATTGTGGGCGGCTGTAAAATTCACTGGTTTAAATAAGGGACGAGGGTAATTGTCCCTAAGTTACAATGCCAGCCGAAGTTCCCGCTTCGCCAGACGCAACTGATGTCGGGAGTCCGTGACAGGGAAGTTGCCTGATTGAATTAGAAAGGGTCCGTCCAGCTTCAAGCTTCTCGCTACCGAATTGATGAAGCATACCGAGCGCAAACGTCGTTACGAGATTACTGGGGTAATCAATTTACTCGCTGGTGGCGCGTGCACCGGGATGCCATCGTGCCGCCCCCATTCTTAAAACGGCCATAAACGATACCTCTTGTGATCTATGAGACGTGGATCTCTTCGATACTTTTATTCCTATCTTCTCTGTTCTGCTCTAAACTGACTGAAGCCCTCCGCATTCTTCCTTCTCAGCGATGAAGCGCAGAGCTCTAAACGAAAGCAGACGAAGCAGGTACTAACAGTTATCTTTTATTACCATTAGTGCGATAGTAAATACTGTTACGATACATTGTACAGGAATGGTGTACGATCGGCCGTAGTACAGGGTCGTTGTAATCATAAACTCTCTACGATAGTAATCGGCTGTCCCCAACACGGTTAATCGATCCAAGACGGCACATGCCGCTCGCCTCCGTATGCTCGCGACGAGTTAATACTATTGTCTCTGTTTCTACATAGCCTCCGTGTGATCCCGAAGAATCGACGTTCCAACGGCGTTACAACGATCCTCTCCGCGCTCTGAGTGTAAAAAATATACAAAAAGTGAGAAGCGATTTTGGCCAAAATGCGGAACCGTTCGCGCGCGAATAATCCAATGCTGAGGCGGCGAATCTCGTCGCCGAGCATTTTCATCGAAACGTCGCGCACGCCTTTCTCTCGCCCCCCGATGGTATTAGAATTCTAATTCTCTTCGCGTTTAATATAATCTGAAGCGGACGATTCTTCGGGCTCTCCGGCAGTGGTTGGACATACCGAGTGGGCTCCGCCGTGATCTTAAATTCAACATTGGATTTTCCGCTGGCGCGAACTCGCGCTCACGCGTAAATTACGCGAAGGCACGCGGTCCCCGATGATCGTTACCCCGTCGATCGCGGGATTTCCTCCTGGAACGATCGCCGTATTCTATTCCCCTCCCTGCAGAACACTTTGTTCCCTCCTTAACTCTCTATACTGGCAAGCTACCGTGTACGTTTATACGCGTATATCCGCGCGTGTTCGTGTATACTATACGTTACGCTCCTCTTATTGTTCGTACGCCAACAACGACTACCTCCGAATAAATTAGTTTAAGGCTACAGGTGTCTCTTACCACGTACATTACGCTATCTATTTGACGAACTATCCTCGAGTACATACGCTGAATGTTAAGTTAATGTACAGTGCTCCGTCCAGCGACGCTCCCCTTTCCAAACCACGTAGAATTTCGTTCGGCGTTCTCGAAATCGCGGAGCTTCGTCGCCTACGACGGATGCCAATAACTTATAACGCTTAGTGTGCCGTTAGAGCAGCGCTGTCGTTCGGATCTTCGCGATCTAACGCGATCGGTTTCCACTATAATTATACGTAATACAATGATGGGAGAATGTTATCTACAAGGATGCGATGGCGAGTGACGATCGATGCGCGCTCTCGCGGTGACAGTCGTTAACTCGATCACTATAGATTAACTGATCCTCGAACGGATCTGTCGCTTACATTGGCAACTCTGTCAGGCACGTTCACGCGTTTTCTTTCTCACCGCGACTTCTTTCGAAACCTCCTTTATCTCTGCAAGAACGAACGTGGTCTACGTAGAACCAACTGTTGATTAACAAGTGTCTAGTTCGAGGTATGCCTCGGGCTCTCCAGAGAAATACGAGCGTAGACAAAGGGAAAGCAGTGGCCCGTGACTGTCACCGTGCGTCGTCGCGCATTGCTCGCCGGCGATTATACACAGCGAGGGATTTGTAACGAAGTTACCGCTCGTTAATACACTAATTACACGATGCCGTTCGCACGGTCTAGCATTGTCACGCAATCGCTCGTGGCTCGCGACACCGCGAGCCGGCACGCACACCATACACGCCACGTGGACGCCGAAGTCGCCGAGTCATCGATCTTCTCCCAAGATTTCAGATCGTTCGCCGATGTTCGCGGGGACTCGCCACGGCTATTTATGTTTCGTCGATTGCCTCAGCGACGTCGCGTGCCACTCCCATTTACACTAGAAGAAAAGGAACTAACGAGGTTGGTGAAACGATCTGTCCCCCGCCCGAAGGTCCCGCTCCGCAGTCTCGAAACGCTGTCGTTTCGTCTCGTTTCTCCTCGCCGTTGCGCAACCGGGGGTTCCAAGTAGCTGCGGTATTGTTTAACGAGAAAACAGACCGGTGTTTTCGAAACAGTGTGGAACAGGCTCGCGCGGGGAGTCCAGACGGTTTCGGCTACAATGAGCGATGGGTACGCGCGGCTCAGTCTCTTGGATGCACCTGAAGAAACAATGACGATTACTCCTACGCTCGCTACACGCGCGTACGTGTGCTCCAATGAATAGCAAACTTCAGTGCGAGGTACTAAACTCTACATAGACGTGAGACGGTTATATTATGCACGTGCGTGCGACCGCATCCGGTAACCTCCGATGACATCCGCGTGAGAGAAACGATCTGGGGCGTTGTTTTTAAACAGCGCAGCTAGGAACGCCTCTGGGCGATTAACGCGACTCTCGCGCCATTGTCGACTCGTTACCGCGATTAATTCATAGACGCGCGGGGAGCGAATCTGTCGGCGGGTGTCATCGGGAGTTACGCCGGAAGCGGGCGCGGAGAAATGGTAATCTCGCGGGGGATGGCTCGCACGCGTCGCGGGGAGCCGAGGAGAGAGATTTCGCCTGGTCTCCTCCGTCTGGGTTCCCCATTGTGTACAATTCGGCACGTTGAACACCACATTTGGAAGGCATTTCAGAAGGCATTGAATTACTAGTGTGTATTGTCACGAGTTGTCGTCGATTATGCCCTGACCTACCTACGCGCGACTTCGCGGGAGCGTGACTCACGTAAAAGCAACAGAACCGACGGTCCGCGATCGTGGCCCCGTTCTTTCGGTGAACCGCGGCGCCTGTGCCTGTGTACACCCTCTGAGCGAAAACCGGCGCGTTCTATTGTATTAAAAAGTACAAAACGGTGGAGGGGTGGTAGATTAATTCTAACAGCGATATTATACAAATCATATTTCGTTGTGCTTCGTGGCTAATACTACCGACGTACATAATCGTAAAGTATTATCAAGAGCGGCTGCAACGGTGTCGTAGAAAATGCGTTGCTGTCGAGTCTTGTAGAAATCGGTTTTGGCAGTGCGTATACTTTTCCCTTCAGCTCTCTCTCTCCGGATTCCACAGCGGGGATTCTAGTGGCCGGTGGGTTATGAATTATTGTAAAAAAAAAAAATGTCCATAGAAGAGAAGTGTGTATACTTTCGTGAGCGTGAATCGTCTCGCGTTGGCACGCATCCTCGATTTCACGCGAAGCGAAAGGGGTCGATCGGCCGGAGTCGTGGTAAAAATCGTTTTGTTCGAGGCGCTCGGCGTAGAGGGGGTCGTGATCGATAGCGAATCCACGAGTGTAAAACTCCTAATGACGGATGCTAATGGGAGCCGCGATACAGATGCAAATTTATGCTAAAGAAAACTGAAGAGCGACCGCCTCGTGGCTTCGGCATGCCCGTTGAATAACGAAGCGGGACGGAGAAGAAAGCTCTGGCTCAATCGTTCGTCCTTTAGCGATTCCTGATTGTGGGCGCGGGTCAAGGCCGTCCGCGATCTCACTTTAACCTGTTAACTTCGGGGAACGTGTTGATTCTATGCGCGACCGCTAGTTAATTCACCATTTTAATCAGTTTCACGTAGCCAGAGGCTCGAGGAATGTACCAATTAACAAGCTAACGTTGATCTCGAAGCATGGTCCCAATTAAAATCGACTTCTCTTCAAATCGTACGAAAGTTAAACGAACCACGGCGTACAAGGGCCGAGTCGTTGTATAAAAAACAATGAAAAATCACTCGACGAGACCCCGGCTGTCTATGAACCATTGCTCCGTTCGAATCTGGACGATAAATGATCGTTAGCGTGGCGGGAAAAAATCACCCTTAACCGCGAGCGACCCCCGTGTCATTTGCCTGGCGCCGTTTATTAATAACAGTCGAGCAAAGTGGTGCCTCGTATCGGTCACGCATCATCTCGTTAACTTCTCGTTTATAAATAACCGATCGGCCAGCAGGCCAGTAGCGATCCGTTCCCTTTCGCGTGTCTCGTCTGCTCCAGCTGGCGAGGCACGTACGCAACGAAATACCGCGTTTCGCCTTTACGATCTTTGTTATCCATCGATCCACACGACCGTAGTAGAGTACGGAGATCGCGCGAAATAGAAATGACGATCAGAACTCTAACCGGATGGAAGCTGGAGCCGCGGCGAGTGGCGGCACCTCTCCCTCGAGAGGACTCGAACTGGGACGGATCTCTATGAATATTTGTCGCTGCGCGTTGTTTTCTCTGCTCTCCATTGTGTCCTACCGAGACAATGAACTATTCAAAGTGACAGACTCGCTGTTGGGTACCCGCGCTCCCCCGTGTACGGTCCCCGGGGACCAGCGGTCGTCTGCGGCGAACAGCTCGGCGCATTCTTTAGCGAGAACTTCTGCTAGCTTCAAGGTCGACGACCCTGGATAACAAACTCAACTTTCAACCGATCGAGATTCGATGCTGTACTTCACCTCTCGTCGACTGGCAAAGTTATCCAGCACAGGGGAGACTCAACCTGAAGCTGGTTCCCGCTTGCAAGTTCACGGTCTCGGGGTCGACGACCTTTCTAACGCTGACCCGCGCGGTCAGCTGAGCTGATCGAGCGCTAAATCGCTGAGTCTGCAAGGGGACAAGGTTTCTTACACGTTTCTTCGCGCAGGGACCTGTCCCCTCTCCAACTATCTCCACCTTCACGCCTGTACGGTTCGGTGAGAACGTTCATCGCTTCGTATACAACTGTCCGTGAAGGAGGAAGAAGCCTCCTCCGCGCGTAGCCCCGCAAGCTTCGCGTCGCGGGGTTTAAGATCGATGATCTCTTTTAAACAAACCTTTCCGCAGACGAGCTCTGCCTCCCGTCTATTCGATCCCGTTGATCTATGTTTATAGGTAAACTGTCAGGGGCGACAGAGCTGGTCCAGGAAAGAAACGGAGCTTCCTGTGGGTCGGCTGAAGAGCTCTCTCCGGCTTAGCAGATGGTTTCCAACGGGGCGGTCTTCGTGCTTGGATTCTGAGTGACGCTGTCGCCCATGCTGGGCATCCCGTGGCTGGTGGTGCTCAGCCCGTTCCCCTGTCTCCCGGTGTTGGTCCTTGGGTTCCTGTTGCAGATCCTCTTGAGCGCGGCGCGTACCTGCGGCTGGCAGCCGACCACCGCGAAGATCAGCACGCCCTGGAACGCGTTTATCATGTCCGTGAAGTACCAGATGTACTGTGGCCCACCGACTGCCCACGAGACCACGTCCGCCACCCAGGTGATGCCCATCACCACCACCAGCTTCATGCAGACACGGCCCAGCGCGGCTCTGAAACACAGATCCGTTGCTCAGTTCTGACAAAGTTCCAGCTGGCCACCGAATTCGGGAAAATGTGGATGAAAGCTTGTGGAGGGTTATGCGTCTGCTTTCGGAGCTACATGTTCGCGGTTCATAGGCGCTGCTGGTCGCCACTGAATACTGCAGACATCGCGACGAATTTCCGGCGACAAAAACGGCCCCGATTCAATTAGCGCGCTGTTCAATTACGACGGGCATAAATCAGCCCGCAAACGTATCCGTTTGTTCGTCATGACACGTTGCCTCGCGCGCGTAATGTATGCATCGCATTGTGGTCGAAGTCAAAGCATTATTAATAGGTACGTTCCGGGGAGAGCGTATCGCAGCCCGTTACGTCGTCGTGCCGCGGAATTATGCCGTCACGAAGGCTCGGGGAACCTCTCTTCCCCTCCTGTTACTCTAATTCACCCGCCAGGAAACCCGCGGCGCTCCAGCTTTCAGTCTTTCAATTCTCATTGGAATCCACTTATTCACGAAGACTTCAAAATATTGTTCCCCCGATTTCAAACGATATTTCACGTACACGCCCGTCTGTCGATCCCTAGGTGGTCAACCGCGAGGCAACACACGGCACTCCGAATCGCCGCCCGAGCCTCCTACAGACCTCTGGCTCCACTGTTTACGAATTCCTTTCAACCCATCGTGCTCTTTACGATTTACTAGATTCTAATCCTCTGCCTCCCACTCGCGATTCACTTCTTACTACACACGCCGCTGGCTCATCCATTCCCATTCACTAATCCTCCTAACTTGCACGCGGAAGCTCGGCCCGCGAATCTACGGGATCGCGATTACGGTACACGAGCAACTTCGAGCGCGCGGCGGCTCTAAATATAGCGTCTACAGGAGGGCTGCAGATTATGAAAGTCAAATCAACGAACGCGGGCGCAAAGTTTCACTGGGCTATTACGCGTCTGGTCGGAAGCAGACGATCGAACACTCGTGGAACAACGAACTGCCGAGGGATTCTCAGCCGACGTTCAATCGTGTTGTTTAATGCTTGTTGCCTCGTAAGCTGGATTGTTAAAGAACCTTTATGCTACCGCCAATCATCGAGGAACACTTTCTTTCCGAGCCTCGTGCTCTTAAGGGGACTGAATAGGCAGCCAAATCGCTCCAAGTATTTTTTTTTTGCCAACTAATTCCAAGTAAAGTAATTTTCTAAACCACTGTATAATCAACCACGTGTGGCGTCATTTGTAAAATAGATATGTAGACGAAAAAAAATATTTTTTTACTCTACGTGATAGTAATAAACATTGTGTATAAGGAAAAGTCTGTGGTTGCTTTCATCTCCTTGTAATTAATTCGCAAAAAATTCTTGATTTTCGAGCGACTGGACTGCCCACAGTTCCCTAAATTAATTGGAATAATAGAAACGGTGCAAGTGGATTACTTACATGTGAAATTTGGTTTCTGGCAAGGCAGGATATGAATAACGATAACGTTGTCGCTTTCGCGGTTCGAGGGTAACAGAGAGGTCGTTCCACTTTGCTTACCTGAGGCACCCTTGTTCCCGCTCTGTGACTGAAGTCACGGGCAGCGAGCCCCCCCCCCACTTCTCAACCCCACGCGGCATGATTGATAAGGAAACGTTTACAACACGAAGATTCTGGTTTAAATAAAACCTCGTGGGAGTATAAAAGAAGGAATTTTCATTTTCTGCGGAAATTCAGGGGTGACATCAACCTTTAAAGCTACCGTGTTTTTTCGTTTTTGAAATAATAAACGATCGTCCATACACATGTAACACGAATTGCAATAATATTTAGCGACATATTGCAACGCCATCGATGTAACAACAAATCAAATAGAAGTCAGAGGCTGTGTAAACGAAGACTAATGGAAACATTTCTATTTCGTCATAAATGATACAACCGTTTTATTATTGATCCACTTTTACACGAGCGAAAATGTGCGGCCAGACAGTTGCCATTCGATTGAAAATTGTGTTCGTCCCGAAAACTGGAAAAATTCAATGGAACAGTAGCGCGAGCTACAGAACGTTACGAATCGAAAGGGCGTGGGTGGAATTCCTCCAGTAACAATATGCATGGAAAAGGAATCGAAGAGGAGCTCGCTAATTACGCAAACAGAAGGTGAACTCTCGCGCGGAGGATGGACGCCTCCAATCGGTGGGGGCAAGGAAGCGCGTGATATGAATAAAAATTGTGGTGTGAAGGAATGCAAACAAACGGTCGATCACCTTCGAACAGCTGTGCGGGAGGATATAAAAGCTCGCAGAAGAAACTAGGAGATGAAAGAAAGGCATGTGAAAGGGAGATCACCGATCGAGATCTGTGGAATCGAGTCGATCGTAAAAAAAATTAAACTGAATTCAAAAAAATAAAATTGCACTGAAAAGTAAAAGATAATTTTTTCCCTTATTTAATCTACGACTCTCATATTTTTTAAGTCGGCGCCAGATTTACACAGTGCAAATGATGAAGTACCGACTTAAAAGAATATGAGAGTCGTAGATTAAATAAGGGAAAAAATTATTTTTTACTTATTAGTGCAATTTTATTTGAAGTCGGTTTTAATTTTTTTTAACTTTTTAGTTTTATATATGTTGACACAACATGCTGAGGAGATATGCGCGTACGTACATAAAATAATAATAATTGGGTGACAATAGTCTTTATTATTAACCACACCTGGAAAAATATTGGGCCAATGTTGATTCGGTGTAAGATGGGACCACCGGGGCATCGCCCTCTTTCGAATAAAAAAAAGATCATCAAAATCGGTCCATATGCTGAAGAGTTATGCGGGGACAAACATAAAAAAAAAAAATACAAACGGGTCAAATCTATAACCTCCTCCTTTTTGAAGTCGGTTAAAAAGAGAGGACTTTGATGGCAAAGGGATAAGGATAGAAACGCGCGAAGACTCATCTGTCCCTCGTAATCCAGCGACTGATATATTTAGGAGATCGCAAAGTTCGAAGTGGCCACCGGATGCGACCTGATCGAGATATCCGAAAGGCCGAAGAAAAGGAAATCGCGAAAGACGTCAAAGAGACGCGGTGCAAGCAGACGGGCGAGACCGCGGAACGAAATAGGGAGGGGAAGTCATTTCGGAGTAGACAGCCGCGCGTATTTTTATTCGATGCCTCGAATTAACGCCACTCTCCGCGTTTCGAATGGAGAAAGATCGCGGATCCACCGACGAGTTAATTTGACGTAACGAGACAGAAGGGTGGATATGGATTGTTAGCGTCTGCCGAGACTGGGAATATCGACGGCACTAATAACATAAAAAAAACCGGGCAAACTGCATGCCCGTCGTCGGTGCACGCTTGTAACCCCCGGCAAACGACAGACATTTAAATGGGGATCATTTTGTCTGCGCATCACGCTACAAAATGGATGGTCCAGACGCCCATTTCAAGCCAAACGAAAGATGAATACTTTTTGTATAGATGAACCTTAATGAATGAATAGGAAAGCGGGACGAAAGAGACAAGCGAGAAAGAGAGAAGAATCATCGGTGACGTAAGGGACTTCCATGGCCAGTGGGTCCACCCAGAGCGGGACAATGGGCCCGGACACCCTCCAAAGAAGGGGCTTTGTAAAGAGAAAAGAAAACTGGATTTTATTCTTTAAATAAACTTTAATAATCACCTAACGAATCTTATTGAATTTGAATAAAAAATATTTTTATTCCTTCAACCCGGTTCCCCCTAAGATTAAATCCTGAGTGCACATCGCATTTGTAACATTGCAGAGGGGGTTAAAGGTGACTGTCTGAAAAGAATACGGTCAACTCGTAACACTGAAACAATACGTCTGGTCTCTAACCCTTCGGTGGACGGCGATCATTTTTTCCGCGATTTCCGCTGGCGGAAATTTCACCCGGAATCCGGCGAAGTCGAGGAGAACACAGGTCTCCACTTTGCGATCCCCCAAGCCTCAGGAGAGGAGCGAGCAGGTTGGGAGCGAATGGCGAAGGGGGTAAAGAACGCGATGCAGCCGCAGTGGGCGACTGCATCTGACGGGACACGAGCATCATCCAGCTGATGGTTATAGCGCGTGTTTTATCACGCTGGCGTCTAACCAGCAACCTTGTCTCTGTACCGAGCATAATTCAAAAGGGGTTTCCTTTGAGCGTGTCCGCCGTTCGGACTTTATCTCCGATGCGATTTATTTCGGCTGCGATCGAGCTGGGTCGTTCAGAAAAATTCTGTGAATGAACAATCCTCTACGAAACCCAAGGCTCCCTCACACATACGCTCTTTACGTCCGATTGGGTATTTCTAGCACGCTCTGTATAGCGCGTTCTAAGAAAGCGGCGTTAGGGAATGTAGGAAAGTATCGCGCTCTCATAGATCCGCGAATCAACCTTGACAGAGATCGGCACGGTTTCTATTCTCGCGTCTCTAAGTTATTTCCGTTCCGCGAGCTGGTTGTCTATTGCAGCGCGGACCTCAAATCTCCATTTGTTCGGCAACGAGGGATCTCCTTTATTTTCTCTGACGCGAGAGTCACCTTCAGGCGTTTAAATAGAAGCGGGCAGTGTCGAAGGCGGGCGGCGAACTTTCATATTAAATCGTATAAAGTTCGACCGGACAATTTGTCAAGATAACGGGCCGGTTGAAAGTTGGGACGCAGCGTAATACGTCCGCGCTCTGAATGTCAAACTTCGGCCGCTTTTTACCGCGCGTTGCGCCGATCGATCACAGCTTTCAACTGGCGCGTTAGTTTGAAAAATCTGCGAAATAAAAGTTGCCCCGTTCGATTATTGGTCGCAGGATCGTCGCACCTGTACGGGAGGCATTATTTTTTTTCATTCCCCCGACCTTTCCGCGTAAAGAGCAGTTCGCCGAATATTCGCATTATCGTAACCCGTGGCGGGCGAAAAAGGGCGAGCCTCCTCGAAATTACGCGCGGGGGAGAAGCGGGGGGGGGGGGGGGCGAGAACGGCGAACGAAAACCCGGCACCAGAGAATCTGTATCCGCCATTATGGCCGGGGTGTCCTGTATAGACAGGCAGACACACGGGGA
This sequence comes from Andrena camellia, assembly GCA_029448645.1. NCBI lineage: Eukaryota > Metazoa > Arthropoda > Insecta > Hymenoptera > Andrenidae > Andrena > Andrena camellia. Next base: position 30,612,732 of record CM055680.1, on the reverse strand, counting down.
GAAAGAGCGGCCCGGTCGAAAGAGAATCGCAAATTGAGATCGTCAATATCAATTTCGCGCCGGTACGAGGGAGCAAAGGTGGTTCGAAGGGACCATCCGGCGTACGAATGGAAAATAACGATTCGATGCCTGATATCCGTCGGCGCGGCCCGTTATAAAATAAATTCTCCTTTGAGCCCCGCCGCTCGGCAAAAAGGCTCGCGCCAACGGGCATAAATATCCGAAAAAAATGCGACTCGTCAAACCCCGCTCGTCGCGACGGCACATCGGGCCGGGGGGGTGTGTGGGGGATAATACCTTTCCCATCGAACGGCGAATTTCCTCCGAAATGTTGTTAGCGTGCGTTGCGATCGGCGCGGAAGCAGGGGACTCGTAAATCGTGACTCTTTTAAAACAGCCTCGCAACGGGGAATTTAAAATGGCCACGATCGAGGCAATGGAAATAGGTAAAGGGTGCATCAAGAATGTCGCTAACCAGGCGATAGTACGAATACGCCTTAATCGAAGCGGATGCGCCGAGGCTGAGAGCGTTCGCTGATCTCCCGATTGTCTACGCGCGGCCGACGTCGTCGTATTCCGAAGTGTGGCCCACGATGGTGGAACCAGTTATCCTTGATCTTTATCGGCCCCGAGCGTTGTCCTTCGCGCCGAAATAAAGCATCGTTTGCCGGGCGCAATAAAAGCGAGCGGTTCCCGAAGCGCGAGGCGTGTATCGCCCGCTGCACGAAACCGCTGTTCCACACGTTTCTGTTGCTCGCTCTTGTTAATCGTTGTATATCGCGCCGCGACGCCCCCCCCCCCCCCTCTCGGGCCGGGGACTAAATAAACGAGCTTCTTTAACTTCGCCGCAACGAGGTTTAAGGTTTCCAGGTTTACCAGCTCGCCCGCGGTAATCGTTCCTCCGAAGTTTCGCGCGATTTCGTGGAAACGATTATCTCGCAAGAACCGTAATGGATCCGTTGAAATATACTCCAGTAAGTTTGGTTTATCCGCGGGCCCGGACACGGGGATACGTTGTTCGTCGAAAATGGGCAAGATTTGGCAAAAGCTGGGAGGGGGCAGAGTTGGGTCTGCGGCTTCGAGTCGAGACACTTTCGGCTTCGGGTCAAAGACTGGGGTTATCGTTGATCTGAAACGGCTACGGGAGTCTTTAGCGCTGGGACGGTGGAAAGTTTTGGTGCCGCGCGGGCTCAGTCTGATCTAGATGTGTTCGGTAAGTTCAGCGCAGCCCAAGCGTGGGATTCTTGAACTTAAAATAATCCCGACCTAGCGCAACCAAAGTCGTTGCCAGATCCCACCAGAGGCTTGAAAACAAATTTTTTTCATAAGCTCACAACATCGAATCACCCACGTTTTCACGAACCTCTTTTTCCAAAGTTATAAAAGAAGAGCGGGGCTGTTAAACGTTCGGGGATAAAAAACGCCGTAAATATTTACTCGAGACAAAGGCTGCGGGCCCGCGTTGCCCGCGGGAGACGCAGAACACGCTCGCGAATCCGTCGATTCGTCCAGCAACCTTCCAGGTAAATATTGTTTTTCCTCTCGCAGATGGAACAGCTGTATCCGCCGGCGCAAGGTCCGCGGATCTGGGCGAACTGACGCGTAAACCGCGTGTGCAATTTCATTTAAAGGAGCATCCTTCCATTCCACTTTCTCGCTGAGGTCCGATCGAGACGGAAGTACTTATATAGGTACTATATTCGCTTACCTCTCCGTGGTGCTCTTGACGAATTCGCCTTTCCACAGACCGCACGTCAGCTCGCGAGCAGTCGCCGCGAAGAAGAGGAGATTCACCGCGAGGAGGACGCCGATCGGGCCGAAGAAGTACACCAGGATCTCCATGTCGCCTGAAACAGGAAGCGGAAGAATTAGCGCACGGTGTATTTCCAAACCACCGAGCATCGCGAATCGAGAGCTCGCAGTTTCCTCCCGTCGCTCGCCGCGTGGCTTCGATAGCGGGATGGCGAGGGGGGGGGGGGGGGGGCATCGGAAAAGAAGTCGGACCTGGAAACGCTCTACATATCTGGATCCTCGCCGCCCCAGGTCCAGCGGCGTTCAATAATAAACATTCCGATCGCTCGAATGGCGAGCCGGTTTATCTTTACGGCGTTTAATTCAACCGGGTGCGTTTGCAGCGGCCGCGATTCATCGGGGCCTGGAAATTGGGAGCGCGGGAACCGGGGGTGTTCTGCTGGCCCTCGTTAACCGGAAGTCGGAGCCGCGCGCCCGTGTACCAGCGGCCATTAACGATTTAAACTATTACACGAAATGGCGGCGGCTGGGTGAACGACTCGCGGTGGCGTGGCTGGTTGTCGTGCTTTGCTTATTATATCTCGCCGCCGCGGCTTGCTTGTTATCGCTAGACCAGGAACACGCTTTGAACCAGTGGAGATCCGAGATCTAATGGGCTTCATAGTATATAGGTACGTTTTGGAACCGTGATCGATGGGAGAAATTCAGCGAACGATCAAGAGAAATGCCAATCGTCGTCAGCCTTTAGTTCCCTTGTTTCTTTGTTCCCCGTTCGCAATGTATGTACGACGTCTTTCGTGACATTTCGCGCGATGCAACTAACGCAAGCGATTCTTGATAGGTTCGATTTGAATTCGACGACCGATCGTGCTCGAGGGATTACGAATATAACGATCTCACCAGTGTGTTCTAAAAAAAGACTGCCTGCTAGAGAACCACAGCCTTTATTAAAATACAAAGGAGTGTAAGCGTAGGTACGTAGGTGGCGCGTTCGAGGAGGGAGTCAAGGACAAATTCCTTGCGATATAAAAAAGATCCATCCAACTGCCTGCGAACCTGGGCAACGGAGGCAGAAATTACGCGGGGAGGATCCGTGTCCCCGTGAATAGGAAACGGATCCAAGGCCGAACAGCGGAATACGCCGGAATCCACCGGGAGTCGGGAATAACGACAGGCAAAGCGGCTCGATAATCGATGACAGACAAATAAATCTGGCGACGGCTGACGACGATCGTTCCCGCGATTTCACGGAACCCCGGAACTCATGTGTATACGACAGATAAATCGCTTCATTCCGCCCGGTTGCCCACTGATTTTCGCTTCTCTATTCGCGGTATCGTAAGTCTGTCTGTCACAGCGGCGGACTAGTTGCGAACAGAAGCCGCCTGACATTCGAAATGAATCGAGTCGCGCGGTTCCCAGTAGAGTCGGTAGGGTGTCGGTGAATTTTTAGCGCTGGTCAGTTCTTCCTATCGTTGCAACTTCTGCACTCGCTGAGTCGAGTGTACCTGTTGGAGCTGGCCTAAGCAGCGGGGCGCCTCGTTTCCGGGGGGCCAAAGAGTACATGCTACGCCCAAGGACGGGCGGACCGAAATAAAGCGGAGCGAAAAATTTCACGAATGCTGCAAATAGATCGATAATTCACAGGAGGACGGGATAAATCTTCGGGCGCGACTTGCTGACAGGAACCGTTTGTTTTCTTACCGGTGCGGCGCGTACATAGCGGGGAAAAGACTTGTCAAAGGAAACACGTGTGTCGTTCGCTCGCGTATACAAATCTAAATGGAAACGGTGGCTGGGTAGTCCATTCATTTCTGCGCCGTTGTTACGTTACGTTTATTTTTAATGATTCGCGAGGAACGCCGGGGGCTTCCGGTCCCTCGGTGCGCGTCGAAATCAATTCGCGGAAGAGGACCGAACGGGAGGCCGCGGTATTTTAATTAATTCGTCCGAAATTTTCAATATTCCGCGACTTCGGCGTCGTTAATTGGACCCATTTGTTTCCCCTTTCAAGATCCCATTACGGCCGGCCCCTGGTTTTCGGATATTTCTCGCGGTTGCCGCTTTTCCCCGTGCGTCATTATTCCCTGCAATTTCCATTGCCCCGTTACCGGGCTTCGCTCGGCCTCGTTATCCGAACCGATTTCAGAAACCGACTTCATCACGAGGGAACCAACGTGCGGTAGGTACGTGCTATTGTGCGCTATGCTGGGAACAGTTGGAGCTACAGTTTAAGAGAATGTAACGCTACTTATCAACAGACTTTTCTGACAACGAAGTGTCGTTTCTTTGTGGTGTCTCGCCGCAACGATAATTCGAAGGTGACTGAGTAGATAGGGTAAAGGCAGGTAATATGGAACGGCACGTAATATGAAACTTCGTAATATTTCGATAAAGAAATAACGAACTCTTCAGGCAATCGTGTGTACTAGATCTCTAGACACAATAGACGATGATACTGATAATTGAGCATCAGTTGAGCATCCATCATTGAAAGAGAAACGATTATATTTTTCGTGGGGTGTAAAAGTTTCTGAAAAGTGCATCAAGCAGTTAAATATTATAGTGAAGGTACGTTACAAAGTATTATTTTGATATAATTTATCATTAAATATGTGTGTTCTTGATTATTCAACAATAGTTTACCAATAAAGTTACTTTCTTATTAGTATAATTCTTAATTTCTTGTCGGAACATGCGTGTACGTAATATGGAACATACCGAGTAACATAGATGAAGTTGATAATGACGATGACGACGATGATGCGAAATGCTTATTTTGCGTTGGTAATTATAAAAATAATGACAATGAAAAGTAGACCCAATGTATTGGCTGCTTTCAGTGGGCACACGAAGAATGTGGGTCTTCCGACGTATTATTCACGTGCCCAACGTGTAGGAGACGCAGAAAGCAGGAATAAATTCCAAAAATGATGTACATTTATTTATTTGTATCTTCTACTTAATACATCTTCATTTTTAGTAAAAAAAAAAGTAAAGATTTTTGAGTTTTCTTTATAAATTTCCTAGGTGTTCCATATTAGGATCCATTTTTTCGAACGGCCGATTTTCACTCTTTTCAGTTTTTTTACTATAATTGCAAAACAATGGATTTTTTTACATTTGGCTATACAAATATGATTATGCATTAGTTCCTTCGTCTCATCATGTCAGTTTTATTAAAAAAAAAAACAAATTCCCCTACTTTTGGCAAGCTTTTGAAATCAGATGTTCCATATTACCTGCCTTTACCCTAATGACGGCAAGACGAATATTAAATCGTGACGTTGCATGGAAACAGAGAATTAGCGTGGGTGGAGTTGTGAACACGTCATTCCCCACTACGTTCTCGAGCACCTTGCACAGTTCCTCGCGACTACAATGCTTGGAATTCCCTTCGAGTTCCCTTCGAATCACCCTGCTTCTTTAAAGTGTCACAGGGGGGAGGGGGAGGGGAACATGGAGCACCGTGGATGGAAATCGCCGGGGCGAAAGTCGTGGCACGGAATTATCGCGAGAGCACGCGAATATCCCGCGATCCTCCGCGCGCGCTCTCGCCCCAAATTACGGCGAATCACGTCAGCGTGTAGTTATCGAATCGATGGGCGGAGGGGCGCGCGTGTGTCTGGATCCGCGCAAGATCGCGAAACCCTGGAAATTCGCGGAACACCTATGAATATGAATACGTTCGTCCCGATGTATTATACAGGGGGAGGGCCAGTTTTCGTGAATACCTGCCGCGGCACGCTCAGACACGAGGCAATCTGCTAAGTATACGCGCGGAGGGAAGCGCGGATATAACTAGTTTCCAAGTAAATTGATATGTCGGTAGGCTGCGTTTACGTTCCGTTCCCCTCCTTTAGAATGTTTTCATGCACGTGTAGCCGAGCCGCGTGGAATCGAGGGTCGCGGCAAAAGGGACTTTTTTTCCTTGATAGCAATAATCTGCCGGGACAATTACGCGGGTCGATATGTAATTGGAGCTCTTACGGGAGCCGTGCAGCCGCTAGTCGGCTCGAGGCACGGGAAAACTTCCTTCATTTACTCTCGCTGTTTTGTTTCTACTCGACTCGGCGCATGGAAACGCGGCGCCCATGGACGGGGAACATTCGATTTCGAAGGAACAGTAAACGTCCGTTGCGCTTCCACGGTGAAACATTCGATTCGAGGTTAAACGGTGTTTCATCCGCGGATCGGTGCGCTTCTATCAACCCCCGTGGTTCCGAGAACTCGAACAAAAATGACTGTACACGGTCGTGGTTCGAACCGTGAGCATGCGTTACCCATCGAATAAAGAATAAACCTTTTTTTTCCCCCCGTCGACGACGTTCTCTTCTTTTTTTCATCGTGAAAAACGGCTCGATTAATGTATCGGTGGTCAGTAATTGGCCAGTTTGTCATGGCAGCGGTAATAAAATTTTAGTCGCGGTGGAAATCCATTCCGCTTCGCTGGCACCGCGGCAATTTTATGGTAAATAAAGAACGAACCGAAGGCTTGGACCCGTTTATCGGGACAACCCCTCTCCTTTCTCTCTCTCTGCTAACTGGACTCGGCCACTCCAACCCCCATAAACGTGAGCGCAATCTGCCAGAAGCACGCGTCCACGAGGGCCCCATAGCCACTTATCGACGAGAGGGTCGCGAACGCGTCCGCAAACAAACTCATAAATAAAATCCTTACGCTGCAAACTTTCATGGATGGCGATGCACGCTCGCCCGGCTCATATTGAGCTGCAGATGACCCAGTTGCAGCACGTTAATCCCCCCCGCGGAAGGGATCCTGGGAGGATTTGGCGACTGTCAACGACACGCAGCGAATAAATGGGTGCCATCTCTCCCCCGCGGATATGAATCGATTTTTCCCCCCCATGATTGGCGGTTAGGGGATGATTTCTGCCGCGGAGAACGAGGAACGCGAGCCTGCGCTAAAGCGGCTCGCGAAACGCTTTTCAAAGAGATATTTGGACTTTTCAGAAGACGTTTCAGAAGTTCGGGGGATACGAGACGGAGCCTGAATATCATTACAGCGGTAATTCCGTCGGCCATGCCCCGTGATTAATACATTGTTTCAAATTTATTCCCCGGCCAGCGAAGTTAAAGTCTGAGGGGACACTTTTCATGCCCCCACCTGCGCGCATAATTTCCCGGCGACTTTCACGCTGTTAATCTGAAAGTAGGTATTGTATGTAAAGCGTGTAAAGGGCCAACAAGGAGACTCTGCTCGAATATTAAACGAATGCAGAGTAGCAAGCTCGGTCCTCTCCCTTTCTCACCCTCTATCGATGAGTTCGACTTCTCCCTACGACTGTTCACAAAACACGCGCAGCTAATATAATTATTTCCCAATATCCTTAAAGCAAATTAATCCCCACCCTAGACTTTCTCTTTTCCTTACTTCGCCGTTCGACAACTTCCCCCTTCTCTCGACTTTTTCCCGAATTTGACAACCCCATTGTTCCCAGGGCTCCTTTGTAAATCAACTCCATCTTCCTCCACCCCTTCGAGACTGAAACAAGGCCGCCGTATCGTCGCATCGATCACCTACCCCCCGATCATGTTGCAACTTGAAAGGCGGTGCTTGAAAATTTCGCGAGGATCGAGCGGGCCGACGTCAGCCTCGTCGAGCTTGTCACGGAAGTTTCGAAACGTTGGATCCTTGCTGGATAAACCGAGGCAACTTGCGTCGCGACGTCCGCCCCGGAGAACGCGCGCCGGAATATTAAACGGGCGCGAGCGGATCGAGAGTTATTCCGTGGCTTTCTTGCCTCCTCCGTTTTGCCCCGTTTTTTTTCTTTATCCCGCTGCTCATCAAGGCTGGTTCAAAATTCAGAGGCCGTCCGAGCAGCCGCGCGCACGCGGCCTCGCCAAAATTCAGCAACTTTTCCAGTCCGGCTGTTTGGCAAGGCAAAACTTTTCTTATCAAGATCGCCTGACCTGTCCGTGCTCGCTGGAATACTCGCGGGACAAGGGAGAGGGATGCCTGTTATCATCCTGGTAGCGGAGTGTTGCAACACCTAATGGATTTTGTTTGCACGAGCGAAGGAAGAAATAACGCCACTTTTTAATCAGACTTTCAACCAGAAAATTCGATATTACTGTTATAACTTTATGTATGACAATCTCGAGTTCAGGTGCGAGCATATGGCCATGTGTGCTCGCTTCTCACCCCTTATGCCACGTCCAGTAATATAACGAAGCGCCCCGTGTGTCTCTTACGGGCAGTAGAGAGAAGCGAAGCACGCTCAAACGGATTCTGTTTGCTCGGGCAGTTAAAACGGTTAAACTCTTGCAAGAACAGCTCGCAGAAGAAAGGGTGCAGCGGGAATGAAAAGAAAAGGAAGGGGAGGTAGGGGTGGAGTAATGAACGAGTTGCGAATCTTAGGAGTACAGAGAGCAAACCGGCGTCTATATTTGCTGGGCTCTGGCGGGTCGCCAACAATAGCTGTTTCGGTTAGGTTATATCTCACTCCATGGCAGCCCATAACAAACATAAGTGAATTATGTCGACGCGTGCCGTTCGATGCTTTACGGTGGCGCGCGGTCAAACCCGTTTAATCCGGCGTCGAAAACGCTTTAGCGGAGATCAATTGCGCACAGCGAGTGTCATTTCCCATACTTTTACTCGGCTCCTCCACCCCTCGCTTACCTTCCAACCGTACCGATTTATTCCGCATTATCTCCCCATTTGCCAAGAGGGGGATGGCTTAGGTTAGGCATTAACGTCGTATTATGCGAGGGCACGACGGGCGAATTTTTCGTCTTAAACGTTTTTACAGATTATTCGACACGAAACGCAAACAGCTCGTCAAGGAACAGTTAACGCCTGTCGAGCGGTGGGAGCAGAAGTTAGACGCGCCCTGGGCACTGTTTCCATCGGAATCTTCGATACAATTGGCCTAATAGCCCATTAACTTTATCGCGATGTTGAGTATCTGATCACCGTCGTAACGATACTACTGCCTCTAGTTCGTGGCCCTATTACCAGTAACGTTTCAATCTATGGGAGAACTACGGGCAGTAATAGAGTTGATTATGAAGATCAGGCTAACCACCGAATTAACGATAATACTAATTAGTGTAGAAAGTAGAGATGGACTGACATCTGTGGGTCGAATAAAAGGATGGATCGCTGCGCCAGAACTTCTAGCTACTTAGAGCTATCGATAAAAATGCCCACTGGCTACCAGCTAATTGCTGCCAAAGATAAAATCAGCAGAAACTCGAGAGGGACGGCGATCGTTAACGTCAAGGATGCCTACAACAGGACAACATTTGTCAGAGGGAGAGATTCGTTGCCAGCAGAAGAGTCTCGGCGCTAATGGTATCGTTCTTCCCCGAAGGTGGCAAGGATTTATCGTTCGGCGTCATTGTAATTGTCGGTGTTTTCCCGGATCATCGAGCAGCGGGGCCGCGATTTACGAGCGACAGTCCGTGGGCGACAACAAGCTTTCCTCGCTTTATCAATTACAACGTTCGCTGGACGCGGGCGGAAAGCGAGCAGAGCGGCGAGAGCGCGTAAATCAACGAGGAGGAGGAATCTGAAAAACGCGTTAAATTCGCGCGCACAAATCGCTGTCAAATATAATTAGCCGGCCAGGATCGAGAGCGCTCCGCGCTCTGTGGGTTCGGCCGCAATTTGCATTTCTCTCCGCCCCCCCCCCCTTCGTTCCACCCCACCGCCCTCTTTTTTTCAACCCCCAGCCAGATTTATCGTCGGCGTCATTTTAATCGCCGACGGTTTTTCAGATAATCGAAAGTGATCGCGCGAACTTGTATCAGCGTATCGGGCAACGAGCCCGCGGAACCTGCTGCCAACAAATTTCCCCGTCGATCGGCGTGGTCACAACAAAAAAAAAAAACGCGGCCGTTAAGCGAATTTTCCAGCCCCGACGAGCGAAAAACGAACTCGTTAAACTGTCACTGTCCCCGTCGCGTTTATGAGTTTCATCTTCGCGGCGTGGAATCTTCAACGAGGCACTGTTTTCGGTCGGGGACCATTCTGGGATCAAGTTTACGACGTTCGAACCTCGAAAAAGACAATAAGAGAATTCCTCGCAACCCCCTGTTGTTTCCGATTCATTGCCAGCGCGGCCAATAAAACGAGAGTGCGCGATAAATAAAGCAGGATCGCGCAAGGGGTGGGGGGATCGAACAAGGGTTTCGCTCGGAGCACTTCCACGGCTCTTTAGCATTCGCTAATTCCCCTCCCCGCATTTCATTACTAACTCGTGTACCCTAATTGCCCCCACCCGATCGATTCAATCCTCCAACTCGCGACTCGTCCCTCCGTTCTGTACTGGCGAAGCCCGGCCGCAATGATTCGCTTTGTTCGAACGATATCCATCTGCATGCGCTCGCTCGTTTCTTTCACGCTTCTTACTCCGCTTCGCTGCCTCGCGGTGCTCGTGCCGCGTAACGGCCCGGAGAACACGTTCGATTTCGTTAATTCGATTTTACAGGCGTAACGAGCCGTGCTCTTGACATCGCGTCTCGCCTCCGTTGGCCGAGCAAATCCGATAATTCCTCCGGAGCCTCGTTCCCTTTATAATTCGGCCGCTCCCGGGGGATTTCGGTATCGTTTAAACGCATCGAATCGATTCCGGTTATTAACGCGTCCGCGGCCGGCGCGGCGCGGCGCGCGGCCCGAATGTGGGCCGTGATCAATTTCCCGATAGAATGTATGTACGTCGGGCCTCTTCCGTCGACGTGGTCACCGGGCACAAAGGATTTTTTATCCCTCATTATTCGGCCCGTTATTACGGGCCAAACGAGCCGAACCGATTCGCGTTTAATCGTCCCGGAGGCCGTTGACGCCAATTAATTGCATCAGGCCCGGTCGATTCGTTTCGTTTCTGCTCCCGCTCTCCCTCTGACGTTCGATATTCGATGTCTTCTGTTTCCGGCGCCCGTGGGCGACAAATGTGCGCCCCGCCTGTCACCGTTAATCGAACCCGTTCCGGGGCAAGTTCCCAGAGATAACTAGAGGCAGTTACCAGCAGTTACTAAACACCGCAACGGGCGTATCTTTCAATGAGAGTTTTCGGCTTTAGCAAAGTGATAATAAATATCGGCGGGAGGGGTGGGGCGCGCTCCACAGTCTGTGGGGGGCTCTCTCCACAGAGAAACGCGCGGTGCAGGCATCGGCGTTGAATACGCGTGTTAGAGGGTCCAGAGATAGGGGTGGCGTTTCGCCGGTTTCGCACGGTCGAGTTGGACAGGTTATCTCTCTAATCCTATCGCCTCGGTCTGGGCTGTTCCAGGGTATGCCGAACTTCCAGGGGCATGAGATTGCATAGATACGGAGGATAGTCCGGAGATTTACCATTCTAATGTATGCGAACGTTAGTTGAATATTCCGCTGCTGTCTGAGCAACTGCCCCCCTCCCCACCCCCCACCCCGAACTATGTCCCCGGCCCTTTTTGCTGCTACTAGTCCCGGTAGTTTTTCACTCCCCGCGAATCACGGGAAAATCTCCATTTTATAACTTAACTAAGAGAGATCTCCTCGGCGCATACAGGCTATTTTATACGCTCGAACGAGAAGCCCCGGTACGATACGATTTCCTCGCAACGAGAATTGCGCACTTGCCGAACAATCCCTGACCCTCGAACTTTTCGTTCAGCGAGGAGAGCGCTGAAACGTGCGAGAGCACCGTCCCACTCTCTATCTATCGTGCAGGTGCAGTAATAACACGTATCAACACAAAGGAAAAGGGGGGCTCGTTTCGAAGCTACTTAAACGCACGGCCGTGTGCGTTTACGTGTGCAGTTTAGTGGGCCGCACGGTAGTTAGTAGGCTTAGAGAGGGGAACAAGCAAGAGTTCCGCCGGTTTCGCGCGGCGGGGTTGGGACTGGCTGGCACCAGATTTATCTCTCTACCCCATCGTTTCGGCCTACGGTTGTTATGGGGCGCGCCAGAACACCGGAACGCCAAAATGCCAGTGCATGGGGGGGGGGGGGTTGAAGGGGAAGCCTGAATACATACCAGTCTGGCGTCGAGTGGGGATCCTCCCCGATGTGTTGGTATTAAATGAGCTTTCTTACGTCCCCGTTTATATTCAGCCCGTTTTGCGACCGTTACCCCGTGGCAAGACCCCCTTTTCTTCCATTTAAGAAGAGCGGTCTTCTTCCGTGCTCTGCATCAGACGCAGCCCGACTGGCGCTCTGTCCCTTCGTTTGGAAATTCTCCAATATGAGTGGGGTTGAAAGCGGGGTATACCAGTCTCGATCAAATCCCCCTTTAATTACGAATTAAAGGCAAGATCGACGGCCAGCAGGCGTGCCGCGCCGAAGGAAGTCGTTTCCACCCTGTTTATGCATTCAACGGCAACAGGGGGGCGTCCCACGCGGGCACCCCCTAGCCTTATTCGCCGCGAGAGTGTTACCTGTGGGGTGCTCCCTGCCGGGGCACCGAGCAGTGGCCCGATGGAGCGAGGGAGTTTTACCGGTTTCGCGCGATGGGGTCGGTCGGTCTGACTGGCGCCAGGGCTATCTCTCGACTCCATCGTCTCGGTCTACGTTGTTATGGGGTGCGCGCCCGAGTGCCGGAGTCGGGGACGTGAAGTGCCGGGGGTGCAACGGTGGAGGAGAGGGGGGGGGGGGAAGATGAAAGGGAAGGCTGAGATGAGAAGGGAGCGAGGGGATTGAGAGCGTATGAAAATGTAGCGAAGACGGGGAAGACACGGGGGGGGGGGGTTAAAGGAACGGTGAGAAGACACGAGAAGTAAAGAATCAAAGACTAGAGACGCGGACAGGGCGGCAAGAACGAAAGCACAAGGCGCAGAGTCCGTCTGCTTGTCCCTCTGAACCCCTCATCTGGCCCACGGTGCAAAAGCATTGTGTCAGGACGTAACAACTCGCGATAGCACGACGCAGCTTCCCATGGGGCACCATTATCGTGATTTAGCGTCACAGCTTCGGCTCTATTTCCTACGCGTTTCCCAGCTTACACGCCTTCCTTTGTCCGGCTTAGCTTTATTTGCGCGAAGAAAGGGGGAAAGCCTGGCCACTGTATTGACACGTTCGACTGGCGTGCACACCTAACCCGCGCTCTCGTTACTATCCCTCCAATGCGATTCCGTGATACAGAGATACCTGCTGCATTGTCCTGCTGAAAGAGAATCCTCGATGCTGGGACGATAACCTTACCCCGAATGGAAGGAATACAGTGAAACGACTCGAGGCACGCTCAGGCAGAACCACCGACAGGAATAAGTGTTCGTCACCTCGTCCACTCGACTTGAACAGCACCAGAGCACCCTGTCGTGGTCTCGAAATTCGCGTAACACAGAAACAAGCGGCGAACCAATAAAATCGTGGCCAACGATCGATGAACGCGGGGGGTAGGAGGCTTCTGCGAACGAATCAGGAACGACCGAAAAGCAGTCGCGCGCAACCCACCCCTGGCCGGAAACCGAAACGAAAACACACACAGGGAGGCCAGTGTGCGCAGGCTGCTGCTGCACCGGTGTTTATATTTGTCAAAGGATATAAAAGCTAAACATTAATCGCCGGGGGTGTGCTCCTCGGCTCCGGCATCGATAAATATCGCGACCGCGGGAAATTAATACGCGACGCGGTAGTTGCCACTGTTTCAAACGTGTATTTACGCGCCAGAGAGAGAGAGTTCGAGGACGTTTAAAGGGAGAGACGGAGGGAGAACGGGAGATGAGAGTATGCTCGCCGGATTACGGGGGCGCAGTGGATGTGGATTACGGGGGCTGCTCGTTAAATAGCCTCGACCGCGAATAAAGACGCGACATTACCGTTCGAGGTCCTTATTATCCCTGCTCGGTGTACACGCGTACCCCAAGACCGAGGGTTGCACCGGTTACTATTAGGGATTCGAGATATTAAGGCTAGTTTCGGGGGTATCGATCTTCTTATTCGAAACCCCCCCTGCGTCATACTTAAATGCAATCTTTCCGGGAGCTGTGTAATCCTCTTAGCGAAGTATTCCTGCGCCTGCCGTTGCGAGGGATGCTGATAGCGCGTGCCATTGTTTCTTATCTCCACTGATTAAGCTTACGCGTACGTAATCGACCGGGGGACGGGGTGCGGAGACCGTAGCTACACGCTATAACGAGATATTTTGGGAGCTGTGTAATCCTCTTAGCGAAATATTTGCTATTACTTTTCATTCGAGCTCGTGGCGATCCAGCATCCCTTACAGTGGAGACCGTGCGGTGTTCTACAGAATTCAATTAGACTATCGCTTTATTTGCGAAAGAGTTACCAATTCGTATTCTGTTAGGAAACAGGGAGGAATTTCCCTGAACCAAATGCAGAGGCCGCGGGCGAGGCTTGATTAGCAATTAATCCGCGATCCCCCCCCCCCCCATCGATCGATTAACGAAACCGATTTAATCAGCGCCTCGGACACACGACTGGCCAGTCCTATTAATTAGCGGAATAATCGGATCACGGGGGATTACGTGTTAACCGTCCTCATACTAGCGTTACATTACTTTCGGTAATAGGCTCCATTACAGTCTGTGGAACTGATCCGTTACTAATGTCAGCAAGTCCGGCCCGACTGTCGTCCCAACAACGGAGCGGCAGATCCGTGTCCCCGGCAACCGGCGGAAATTAATTCACTGATAAGTCGCGTGTAACGCTGGTCGAAATTAATTTGCCCAGCGAATTAATTACCGTCGCCGGAGCCTCTTTCCGGTCTGCCCCTGAATTACCCGTCGCAGTGATCGTTTCGCTCTGCAAACCGTTTCCTTAAAAGCCAATTCGCACTGGCCTATCATTTCCCGGTTCTGATTAAAGATAAGTTTCCGAGGACACTTTTGTGCGAGGGGAACTTTTCTCGGACGAGTCCAAAGGTTCACAGGGCTCCTCGTGTATCCAGGGCTAAATGAGATTCTGCGCGAATGGTGTAAAAGGTTGGAGGAACTCACCGTAGAACCAGCACTGCTTCTCGCCGAAACGAGGCCTGAGAAATGTGTACTGAGGGTCGGACGGAAGATGATCCAGAAGGGCGGCCACGCCGGTGACCACCAGGGGGCCACCCCAAGCGTACGCCGCGTACACGCGCAGTCTGAGGATCTCTTGGCCCTTCTCCAAGCTCGCTGGTCTCAGGTCCCTGTAAGAAAAAAGAAGAGGGTGGTCAGAGGAAGCCACGAAACGCGAGATCGTTCTGTGCACTTAAACGCTGCCCGGGACGTCGAACAATAAAACACTCCGACAATCTCGTGGCCCCGAGTCCTCTCCGTATGGAGAGTGCCATTAGAACTGGCGCGGGAATAAAAGTGCCGCGGAGCGTTCCTTCGAGATCGATGGGGCCCCGTCGTTTTGCGTAATCAGCCAAAGTGGCGTCGAATGGCTCGCGGACCGACGCGACGGGTTCGTTACACTTTCCCGTCCTAAATGCAGTTAGCAATTTCTGACACGTCGCGAGTTACCGTCGCAGAGAGAGCCAGGGACGGCGGGAGGGGTGGAGGATAATCGATGCGCGTTTAAACGGGCGCAAACAAACGTTGAAAGAGGCGGATGGAGAAGTCGAGGGAGCACGAGAGGTTGAAAAACCATCGGCGGACGCCTCCGAAGCGAGGGTTGACGCGCGGAACAATTACCTTAGATGCAATTAATGCATACTCGGAATTCCTCGGGCCGTTGGCTACCGGGGAGAGGGAGGGGGACCTTTTTTTTTTAAAAGGCCCCAGAGTGAAACGCGCGAGAGTTTGCTCGGGAAAGTTTCGCGGCTATTAGCATCCTCTGGCAGCAACCGTGCTCCCGCCGTGTTATTATGCAATTCACAGAGGCTGCTCGTGTTTCAACTTGGTCGGATTGCAAATGACAACCGCGTGGCAGTTTATTTTGGTTCGAGAGAGCGGCGTTCCTTAGTGGCAATCACGCGTGCAATAAACTGTATTCCCAAAGAACCGATACGCCTGCTGGTCCAAAGTTTCCGTGCACGCCAATTGCACCCTCGAAGCACGCCACTTGAATGAAAACGGGACGTAAAGGGACGAAGAGCCGTAGGTGGCATGTTCAGCTAGAAATGAAAGTCAAGGAGTCCGTGGAACGGCCATGGTAAAAGATGTCGATCGGCGGCAGAAGTGGCAACAGATTCGCAGCAAAGGAAAGCGCGATTGTTAGAGGAGCGCAACGGAGCAGCGAATAATAGGGCCCCTCGCGATGGCGTCGTCGGCGAATTTATCGGCGGGGATTATTAACGAGACGTCGAATTCGTTAAAATTCGACCCCGACGTCCCGACCAATGACTGCTGGAATCGTAAAGCTTCGTCATTGTCTGGCTAGTTTAACGTCGCTATAACAACAGCGGCGTGAAAGGGGAGCCAGCAAGGCTTGGAGCGCAGAGGGTTGCTGCCTCGTAAATCGTACCCTATCTGGAGCGACGTTACTGGCGGATATGGCGAACGTCGGGTGTGCCAACGTACCTATTGTCGAGACGCGAAAATTCGAATAAAACGAGCGACAGGGCGAAGGTCCATGGCGCCATCGAGACTTCCCGGGTGCCATCGCCGGCGATCCACTAATGACCAAAGTATTACATAATTCTAATCGCGTAGATCGCGCGCCTGCACGCGCAACTGTCAATAATTATGTTCCTGGATTATCTTCCCAGCGATTCAATGCGGCCATTAATAGAAGGTAATCTCCCGTGGCATCTACGCAGTGGGTAACTATAAACGTAACTCGGAAGCGGGTCCGAGCGAGGCGCAAGTACGTCAACGCGACATTAACGGCTGGTTCCGCGAGACAGAATCGTGTCCTTTCTCTAATTACCCCCGTGATTATTCCTCTAATCACCGACTCAATTACACTGGCCAGGCGCTGTCCGTAAAGCGTTCCGCGCGGTGCGTGCTGGAGGGTAGGTAGCGAGGCAGCGCGACACGCCGCGCGGTGTCTCCGCGAAAGAACGAGGCAGCGGGGCGAGATATTAATTCCTGCCGGCACGGCTCATTTCCGGGAGCGCTAATTAGCCGTCACCGCGGTCGCCGCGCGCGATTAGTTGGTCCTTGCCCGACCAGGGAAAGTTTGCCGTGCGGGAAGAGGCCGGGCTCGCGCGTCTCGCTCCGATGTCGGAGCGGCGCCACGATAATTTTCCACCCTCTTCGTATTTCCCGCTGGAAATGGAGCGGCCCGCTGCCAGGGATCAGTGGGGGGGGGGGGGGACGCATTAAATATTGCAGTCGAGAAAATTAGGGTGCTGTTACGTGCTGGTAGGCACGGGGCACAGTCACCACCCTCCTCCGTGTATCGTCAAACATTTTTATGCCTCTGTTTTGCTCGCGCGTCGGGGGTTGGGCGCACGGTAGGTAGTGCGTCGGTGTCGCCATGTACGACCGGCTAGCCCGATGCAGGCAATTTGCGAACGACGACGTCTTCCGTGACAAAGAGGATTATGCGCGGCTCTCTCCTTCGAGCTCTCGGAAGCATAACCCATTGTTGGAGCACGGAAGAGATAAAGGTTATTTTTGTAATAATGGATTCCCCGGCAAGGGTTTCCATTGCAACCCCTCTGTCTCTCTCTCTCTCTCTCTCTCCCCCTCTCTCTCTCTCTCCCTCGATGAAGTATACGTATTCCATTATCGTGGCGCGCGCACACCACGACGGAGGAAAATAGAGGAGCGAGTCGGCTTAATCCTGACAAAGGACTCGTCGCAATAGCTTCTTTTAATTGCGTCCTGTCACCGTGCGTATTTATCGTGCGTACTCTAGAACGGATAAAAACCGGGGCAGAGTGGTCGTAAAGGCGAGGAACCATTACGCCTTTGTGCGTGCTACGTCTTCCTTTGGTGGACATGGTTGCAGTTGTATCAACGTCTCGACGTTTCGAGTGTATCTTGGTGGATGAAGGAGACCGGGGATAGAGGGGAACTCAACGTCCTTACGTATCAAAATCTCGCGCCACGAACCGGCGCCCTTGCGCGACCCCCTCGAGGAAAGAAGAATTCGCAAATTAGAGACCGTCCTTTCCTGTCTGCTCCGCGCTCTTGTATCTTTCAGGCGCACGCGGCGAACGTAACGTCGCTGGGCTGTCTCGCAGGCAGAAGGTAAGAGCCCTGTATTTATCTGCCCGATATGGTAATTATACGGACGGCAATTAGCGGCGGTGCCAGTTAGAGGTACGTTCTAGCCGACGGTATCGCGGCGGCGGCTCGCAGCGAATACGGAACGGGAAGGAGAGGTCATTACGGGCCGGGGCACGATGGACAGAGAAGATATTATTTATCTCGTCGGCGGTTTGCGTAAACGCGGAGAAAAACCGGCTGGCAATAAAATGTCGCGGCGCGGCGCTCTATTCAATTGCGCGCGGGGGCGCCCTTAATACTGGCAACCGCAAAGGACACAGCAGAAAACATTTTTACGCCGGTGCTTTGCCCACTGGCGGATAGATTCTTGATAAGGCGAATACGTCACGGAAATTATCTGATGCGTCCCATGCACCTAAAAGTCTGGTAGGTAGGTATTCCTTTCCCTTCCGTTGCGTACGAAGCTTGAATGTACAGAGCACCTGACAAAATAAATTTCTATGAAATACATAAACTGCCTTGATATCATTGACCCCTCTGCGACCCCTCTACGATATTTCCCTATCAGGCTCCACCTACCTACCCGTTATACGAAAAGTAATTATCGAATAATTAATTTGGCCGGGGGTTCAAAGCGAGCCACGAGCAATGAAAAGAAAACGTTACAAACGTATCTGTTAATGTACATCCCGTAACCTTTGACAGTTACGAAATTACGCTACGTAAATTAGCGTCCTCGAAGCCCGACGTAATTAGAGCGATGTGCAGATACGTGCACAGCTAGCTGCGGCCCATGACGGCGCAGTGCCTCCAAGTAAATTACGAGGAGGAAATTAAGTTCCTCTTCCGCGAGCGAATTAATTTTATATCTCGCGATTCCTCGGGGCGGGGACCCGGGAGTCGAAGAAACTTCTCGGAAAGAAGATCAAGAATGATAATCCGCGACTGTTCGAAGGGGTGTCACGCGGAGTATCCGGCAAATGTTGCGTAGGAACGATAGTGCCCCGAAACTTTGCCCCTCCAGGAACGTATGGAAAGTGAGATGCGCTTTATTGAAAAGTTTCCGAGACGCGGTTAAGTGCGACGGAACTTCCTACCCGCGAGAATTTCTCGCTCCCGAGCTGCGCCACCTTCCACCCCTGTCAATTCATCTATCCGCCAGTGTAACCAGCTCGCCGAGGCAACCATCCATTCCACGATTCCTCCATAGATCCTTATATATAACAGTCTCTCGATTCGATCGTCCTGAAGCGGCGAGAAAAGCGATACCCAGGGCGGAAGAATTATCCAGGATCATGAATAAAGAGCACCTGATCGCCAGCAATTAGCGACAGACGTGATTGCACGCGTATCGGTGATCCATTAAATCGTCTGATTGAGCGCTCGATCAATGGCCAACTCCTTAAGAATCGCCGTTACACTTTCACGATCCACCGCGGTGCAATTAGTCGGGCGAATCGAACACCAACGACGGAATAATTAACGAAACAAGTTTCCTGAGTGCAAGAAAATTCTTCGAGGCACACGAAAACGATCGTTTCCACGGGGAAAGGATACTGTGGGACGGAAAGTGGGCTGTTGAATGCCTTCCAGCCTGTGATCCATCGTTTTCAGAGCCTCCTCGAGGCACGAGGGGGCCCGACTCCAAGAAGAAGTAGACCGGCAGAAGGACGACGTTAAAGAGAACCTAGGGGAGACGGACGCCAAAGGTGGAGCAGCTAACGAACGGACGTTAATTAGCCGCGATAACCGACGATCGTGACAATTACAAGGTGGCCGCCCGTCTCGCGTGCGCTCTCGTTCCAGAAGACGACGCGTCGATGAGAATATTAATTCCACGTCGGCGGGCGGTCCGCCGCGGAATTACAGGGGGCGTCGAGTGGTTCGCTTCTTGGCAGGCAGCATCCAGCATCGGTTTCCGCATAATCAATATCCTACTTCCGGAATTAGACGTCGATTACGAGCGAGAGGATAATGACCGAGGGGTTTCGTCATTGTCGCGCCGAGACGCGACTCTCTTCTGCCAAGGACGACTGTCCTCCCACTTCAATCCCTCGCGTGGCCGTCCTCACTCTTTACAACGGGGCTTTAACGTACCCCCACCCCCCGACGGAGTGATTCAAGGGAACGGGCCATGAGTTTGCACGGAGGAGGGCAATGACGCCTGGCTCGCGTAGAATTTTCAATATACCGGAGTAACGTGGCCGAAGCGATTACGGCAATTAGAGGGAAAGGGGTTCCTTCTTCGCGCAGACGAAGGAAAAGCTCCGGGAAATAATTCATGCGGCACACGTGGCCCTCTCGCACGGCATTCTTGGAAGGTTTCCGTCTGAAGGGAGTAGAGAATAGAAAACGGGGTAACAGAGAACTTCTTTTCTTTTCCTCCGCCTCGTTTCGACGACTGTGCTCGGTAGAGGCGGCGAAGGTTGAACGTGTCCCTTCCAACTTCTCAGGGTATTTATATTTCAAAATGATGCTAGGTCTGGACTTAGCTTCCCAGTCGAGCACCGCGGTGGCCAACGAGAGAATTGAAAGTGTCAGAATGTTGCCACAGTGGCGATAATTCTGTCAGACTCTGGCGGAACGTTTCTGAAATACAGCTATCGCGGTGCTATCGGTTGATCGACGAAAAAAAAAGGTGATAGCCGAGAGCTCACGTGCCGCGATCGCGACTCGCGTGCGGCACGAACAGGGGCAGCTCCTTTTCCCGGAGAAAAAGTGGCGGGGCGATACCTCGCCGCGATCTCTCAAGTTCCGCTGCAATTGCCGCGAGCCAGCGACAAGAAGGAGGCGTGCCGGAAACTCGATCACCGCGAACACTTTCATTAACCGTGAACAGGCGGAATGTTCGACGACCGAGGGAATTCGTGCTATAAATTTTTCGACAACGAAACACTGCTACCGCTCCACGGGCTTAACAGAGCTTGCACACATCTTGGCAAATGGCTAATCTCCTTTAGAGACGATCTTATTAAATTAGAACTTGATCTACGAGAACGACACGTCCGAATGAAGGATGTAAATTACCTTCGACTTGATTCTGCTAATCACGACACTATTCACTAGCGAGTACTATGATCGATCGTCCAGGTGCTATCGTACCTGCCCATCGTGAAGAGTAGGTACCCCGAGCGTGCACTGCGGAGGAATTCGCGTCCTTGGTGCAACTGGTTCGAGGAATGCAGTTGCATAATCGAGGGGTCGCGATGCTGGACGTGCAGGTGGAGATGTAACACACTCGCGAATTCGATTATTAAATCGCGACACTCATTCAAACAGCTACACCGAGGGCTGCTCATACGGTACTGAAGCATGGCGTTCCGTGTTTACGTGAATAGGTCAAGGAGAGCGACTGAGAGTTGGGATAGCCCAAAGTGCCTCGAGGAAGCCTCGAGGAAGCCTCGAAAGTTGTGTACATTGACGCCTGTGCGAATGATTTTTCATTTAATAAAACAGCACGAGTGGTCCGCGAAATAAATGAGTGGAAACGTGTATCAAGTAGCCACCGAGAGTCGCAAGCAATCTGTGTAGGTTCCTCTTCACGCCTCTTACTCAATTCCCATTCGTCCCCTTTGATGAATACACGCGGGCCGAAAGTGGCGCAGCACCGCAGACGACTCTATCTGCGATTCCTATTGCCTCGATCCAACTGTCAGCGTTGCTTAGGAGCCTCGACAACGGGGGGGGAGAGAGGACAAAGTTGCTAGAGAGCCTGCTTTTGAGGCGGAGGAACGTTGTCAAAGTCGCGCAAGGAGCCTTAAGACGGGCCACGGGGGTGGGGGAGGCCCGGGCAAGTCGTCTGAGGGATAGTCGTGAGAAGTTGTCAGGTGTTTGTTGACGCGGATAACCGAACGACAACAGAGTAGACAGGGTGGAGGGAAGACACGGATGAGCCTGGCACACATGTACGTAGGCGGGGGGTGGGCAAGTCGCTAATGGAGGAAAAACAGAAGGGACCAGAAGGGAAACAAACACGAGGGCTATGAGGATGACGAGCTATCTCGGCACCGCTCGCCTCTTCAAGACCGCAGTGCACCCCCTCGCGCGGGTAACGAAGAGTGACTTCTTCTTCCGCACTCCATCGACGATGACGAAACGTCGTCCCAGCTAAAACTGAGGGTTGATATTCAAAACACACAGGCTGACAGTATCGATCCACTTAAGGGTTTAGAAGGGGGTCGGACTGGATCGTGTGAGACTCAAAAAAGAGGTGGAGTCACGAATCCTATCGGACGTCGGCGGTCGCCTCGAAGGGCGAGAAAGCGAAACGTCATCCTCCGTTATGCTCGACGAGGGTGAGCCTCGTATTCGGTGTCCCGAGTGTCCCCGAGACCCTGAGAAATTGATCCACGGGGGACGGTGTTTTCGCGGTTCGAAACTCCGATTCGTGTGTCGGGGGAATGCACAACATTCCGTCTTCTTTTTCCTCGTTTTTTTTTTGCACCGGCGGTACAGCGCATTTCCTCTGGTAATGAAAATTGGACGGATCTCCGATAATTGTCAGATTACTCTGGTCCCCGGGTAGATATTTCAATTAATTCATTAACGGGTCTCGCGCGGCATATAAACACCAGCCAGATTTAATTAATCCCACAATGCGTTTTCGATACTTATTGCAGCTATGCCGCGAGCGGTAGTTTTCAATAAACCATCGTCATTTCAAATGAAATTTTCCACCGACGGCGATGTGGTCACTCTGTACTCCAGGCACGAATACGCTGCGCGTGGACCAGCGAGCGAGAACAATGATGCGCGTGCAGACTTGATACATACTCGCATTGACTCGCAACGCCAATGGCTAGTTTCGGTCATCTTCAAAGAAATTGATTAAGTTCCACTTTGTCGTCGAATGAAGCCAGAGTCATCCTCTCGGGGGAGTCGATGGAGGAGCGGAATCAGCTTGCGTTCTGGAATGGGCGCGTAAAAGGACAACACGTTTCTGGTCGTCTGGCGAGACCGCGACCCCGGCACGACGCGATTTAATTGCTGAAAAGAAGGGAAGAAACGCAGCCGCAGACCCCACGTCTCAGACGCTCTCCTGTTTTTTCCCTTCGAGCTCCTCGAGACGATTCGAGGCGTCCAACCCCCTCGACATTCCACTTTTCCGTTCCCTTTCACCACGAATCCTTTCCAGGTGTTAGCTGTTTAAACGTTGTCGCGCGTAAAAGGAGCGCTCCGGAGGCTAGGAAGGCAGAGGCAGGAAGGAAGGAAGGAAGGAAATGAATGGTGGGATGCACTCGAGGATCCTGCTGATTGTTTGGTGGTTCCACGAGTGGTTATCTGCAAATGAAGGGCCACAAATGCGGAACAGTAGAGAAGTCTGCGGAAGGGGTGGCCACGAGAAATTGCGGGGATGCCGGAGTTTATGCTGGAAGAAAGAGGGAGAGAGAAAGTGGAGGAGAGTTGGAGTGGGTCAAAAGGGAGAAGCATGGTGAGGGTTGTGGGGAGAGGACAGAAACGACAGTCGCCACGGTGGCTGGTGGGTGTGTAGTTTGTTCGCGTATAATTCGATCACCACCGGGGTATTAATGTCCTAACAGACTTCTTCCGCGGGATTGGGGTCTGGTTTCTGTTCCCTTCGAACGACGCCTCGCTAGATAAGGATCCGACGAAGCGGGAAGCGAATGTTTCCTCGTTTTGATCAAGCCCCATTCTACCACGGTCTCCTCGAACGCGAAACGATGAAAAGAAATGGTCTATTTCCAGATCCAGCGCCGATAAAAATGGACCAGGAGGAAATTGGAGAGAAATTTGGCATGGTGCGCGTGTCACGCTTCTCTCTGTCTCTCCTACCTTCCGTGGACTATCAATTTCAACGTTACTGGCAAATTTATTTATTGGGCAAAGAGTAGTCGGTAGATTAGGATGGGACTTAAGGCACATTTTCAAGGAACACTTTCCGTCGATGCAGCGACTGCTCGCGATTTCTATCGAGTTTCAACAAATTTCCCGGCCGACAGGGAAACACCAGGACAGAGATTTCTCATCGAGATTGAACGCCACGGTAGAATAGTCGCGCCTGAAACTTCGAATCCTTAGATCTAGACGCGAAGCCCTCAGATAAATATCCACGAAACTACGGGAATTTTTCACGACCGTTTATCCCGTGTATCGTGCATTTCGTTTCGCACGCTACATTTCTCACGTGGTTCCGCGAGGAGGGTGGCACAGGGAGGCTGGGCGACTCCAAAACAAAAGCATCTCCGCTGGCAAAGGTCCGTACGTCACAACTGCCAGGCAGCGATTCGAATCTACTCCATCTCGCGAAATCCCTGGGACGATTTATCATCATAATAACTTGGCGAATTTATCACGGGTTAATCCTCCGTGTTCGGTGAAATCGATCGACAGGGAGCCAGGCTAACTCGTACAACTGAGACGCGAGAGGATTCTAACTGCTGCAATTTTCGTCGGTGCATCGACTGCGCAATTAATAACGACCGCTCGAGTGCCACCTCCTCGGCGATATTTCAAAGTTTCTTGGCGCGCGAGGCGGAAAATTTCATCGACGCCCGAGCGGATCCCCCTGGCCGGGGAACTATGCCCGGCGGATCGATACTTGGAGAAACTGTCGATCGAATTCTGGTCGGGCGGCGATGGACGGGAACCGCAAATCCGCAAGAGCGACGTCGAAGGAAGCTCTTTGACGTCGAACTGTGTACGGAAGCGGCATTCAACGTCCAACCTGGCCCCTCGACACCATTTACCGAGGCGATAGTGTCGATAAATGGCCATTAGCCCGCCATGTTCACCCACAAAACCCAAGTGCACGCGTGCCACTGATAGACCGGAAGCCGATTTTCCCCGGTGGTTAAGCCCGAGCACGAAGTTCTCGGCATGGAAAATCGTTATCCTATTGACGTTCAGGTTCAATCAGCGTACAACCTAATCGAGGCTGTAACCGCGCTCCTGTCTATACAATTTGCCGCTCGGAATTTTTATGATCGATCCCCGTTCACTCGTGGCAGAAGCTCGTGACAGTTTTATTCGTTGCTCCCAAGAAATTTCCAATTTAAATATCGGGGAATAGAAGGGACAGCTCGGTATCGAAAATCATTCGCCACACACCTGTGCATATGTGTCAGAAATATTGGGAAAGGAATGGAAGACTACTTCCGCCGCAACAGAGCAATGATGCTTTACACATCTAGATGTCCAATTCGCCAGAAAATATCTACTTAGGTACCTGACAGCGACTGAAGAGACAGGATAATGTATCAGAGGATCTAATTAGTGTCAAAGTAGATTCATTCTTTGTAAGATCCGTCATCCCCAGATCGACTGTCCCAACCAATTCATCTACTTAGGTTACCTAAGTCACCCCCGTCCCCCTCCAAGTTCAATATCCAAATGGCAGCTGCACACAGGGATCTTCTCCGTCTGCTACTTCCCGCGTTGGTTTTACAGCCTTCGTCCCTTTTACTACATCCTCTCCCGCACTTCAAGAAGCTTCTGAAGGAACCACTGTCCCTTTCCCAGCTCCACATCTTCCACTGTGCCTGACAGGTTAAGAGACTGATGTCACCGTCAGGCCTCCCTGTATTAGCTACCTTGGCATTGTTTGAGAGCATCGCGCGAGGACGATCCTGAAGGAGTTACGAGCGCGAACGAGAGAGCCATACCTAGGCTGGAGTTTATAGGAGCCGCGAAGGCCGCGGGAACACGAGCTTTACGAGCGATAAAACCGGAACAGGAGGTCGGGGCCTGCGGACCGTGCGTTTCGCGGCCTTTTACCCCTTTTTGCGGTTCTCCAACTGGAGCACGAGCCTGCCCTCCTCTCGCTTGCGGCTCGAGCACGGAATAATAAAGTGCCGAGAGATATGCGCGGTTTCGTCGTCTTTGTAGCGCCGCTGGGGGGGACGATTTCGACGCCCTTCGTCGATTTGCCTGCGATCCTCCGCGACGTGGAGAATCCTTCAGATATATTTACGATAAGATTGCGGTGAAATCGTACAATGTTATCAAACGGGAGGGCAGCTGTTAGATGAGACGTTGAGGATGATGGGAGATGAGTTGGAGTGGCCCCCAGAACATTATATTTAATGTGTATATCGCTCGACTAGTTCCACCTAATTTCTACGTGTTTTTGCGCGCTCCTAAGAATTCCCGTCTCATTACTCCCCATAATTGCAACAGCCTGCTTTATCGAGCAGAGTTAATCACCGCGGCCGGCTGCTTCGCCTCGAAAACTTGTTAAATCTACGGGGCAAAGGAACGACGAAGTCCGCGCGCAACAAGAACATGCCCCGCGTGACGTTCAACGGGAAGAGGTTGCGCATTGAACGTCGAGGTAGGTACCTATGCTCCGCGCTCACAAGGGATTAAAGGCACGGAAACATCTGAGTGCGTGGGCTCGATTAAAAATTGCTGGATCAATTCATCCGCGGCAGACGCGGAGGACACAGTTGCATTGAAAGGGCCACAAGCACAAGCCCTCTGATCTTCGGCCAGCAGAGCCGTGGCAGACGTCCCCGCACAAAGGGCCCGATGCATCTGGCGCATCCACGGGGACACTGCAAGAAGAACGCACACCGTGGCTGCAAGAAACGCATTAACCGCGCGTCAGCCGATAAGCGAAACGCAGGCGATAACGTGTGTACGGTCTGGCGTGTCGCGACGCGCCTCGAACCACCCCGTGTGCCTGTGCGAGCACGAGTACCCAGGCTTTTCATAGAGACAAACGTCCCATGATGCAGCGTGGAGTGGTAAAAACTCGCGTGCAGCCATGGTCCTCGCGTCTGGCAGCATCAACCCTTGAACCCCGATGCAGAGCTTTCTATCTTTAGAAACGCGCGTCTCTGTCGCGGGTATCTTCCGACGCGACGCGACGCTTTTCAACGCACACTTTGTCCCGATTAACCGTCCCGGCGGCGTTAAGCTGCCGAGGAACAACGAATGCAGATTCGTCCTAGTACGCTTAAGCCGCGTGCCGCGGGACCAGAACGGTCCTCGGGGTAGAGGATGATCGTATCTCGTCCCCGAAGATCCTGGGACGAGGCGGAGCGTGCCGCGCCGAGCACGGTGGTCCCGATAAAAAGACGATCCCACCCCTCTAATCGCGATGTCCCAGAGGAAAAGATCCTCGACACGGCGGGACGAGATTAACGTCCAGCTGCGCCTCGCAGATGCAACTCTCGGGGCGGCAGTTTGGCTGCCATTAGCGAAACGTCTGGCCGGATGAAAGGTTCGGGCTGCCCTGGCTCCCGTCCCGCCGCGCTCCTGGCCTCTCCGAGCGGAATAACTGCTCGGCCCATTAGGCCTGAATCCGGCTTAAGCGAGGAGGACTTGGAGCGGGCGAGCTCCTCCGGCGTGCCGGAGACGCGGAGGCCGGGCAGAAAAGACGCTCGGCCGGCCGAGGGGATATTATTTATCGGCGGAATTATTCCGTGCGAAGAATCGAAGGAGCCGCGCACCTCCTCGTTACGCATTCATGCGGGGCCCCCATTATGATTCCGTCGCGGCCAAGTCTGAAAGGCGGCCAGAGGGGGAAAAGGGAAGTCTCTTCTTCCCGCCGCCGCGCCGGAAGTTCGGTCACCCACGACTTTCAACAAAGGCTCCATTCTCGCCACGCCGCGATCCCCTTTTCCGTTCGGTCGTGGCTGCGCGTCGCGCGAAACCGCTCGTTAACGTTGCCATTTTTTAACGCCCTCGCGGTATCGCGATCGATGAAGATCCTTCCGCGGAAGAGCTTGAATATCACCGTTTCGGAGTACCACAGAGGCTTCATCTATGAATCAAATGCAAATCTTCCTCGCCGAGTCCCTTGGTATCGTCCGTTCCGAGCGAGCGAGGGAACGCGGTATCCAGGGAAGATGAGAAGTCAGAGTCAGAGGGAACAGGAAGAGAATGGAACGAGGTCTGGGTCTCAGACCAGGCTTTAGGAGAGAAATCTTCCCCTATGGAGGCTTGTTTCGCCGCGATCGGCCGATTGGCCCGTCTGCGTTCGATTTTTCCCGTCGGTTATTTTTAAGCCACCGGATGCCTCGGCGGGGAAACGACGGGTAGCCCCATCCTATTTCCGTTTCGCCCGGATAACGCGGGATTCTGGGGAGAAAGGAGCTCTGACCGGGTAGAAAAATGGCACGGGACCGCGTCGATGACCGTGCAACTAATTAGGCTGCGGGAGGAGTACCATAAAAATATCCGAAGGGATTCCACTGGACGGTCGTGCCACTTTAATCTGGCCGTGTGCGCCCCGGGAACCGGAGAAAACCGAGAGGGAAATGTATTGCATGGACTCCCGGGCGTGCCATAATTAGGGTCGAGTACCTTCTTCAGAAGCAACGTCGATAACCACGAGATTAAACGCAAAAAGGAAGCACGCGTTTCGCCGGGTCAACCTTGGTCCTTGTGGTGGTGGTTACTGTGAGTCGACGAGGGCGGAAAAAGTCTTGGAAGAATTTCAAATATGCCGTGGAAAATTTGGGGGACGTAGAAGACGAGGAAACTTACGAAAATCATTCTGTATGGCTGAAGAAAGGGTATGAAATGATTTGTCGTTGAATTTACAGGGTTGGAGCGATGGGGGGGGGGGGGGGGTGAAGAGCCCAGCGGCGATCGATGGGTGGCAACGAAGCACTAATTTACTTGCAAAGGGCGGCAAAACCCGTGCTCGCCGGATAGATCGAATCGGCCCAGGGAAAGTGCACGGTGGATAGCCACGATCATTTATCAAGGATTCTTTCGCCAGGGGGTGGGAGGGCGAGACTGGGAACGGGGAAGCTGTTCGTTGGGCCGGATGAAAATCGCTGAAGAAGCGCGCGATCATTTATCGAGGAAGGGAACGAGGTCCCATCAGTCTCGTTTTGGTCGTGTTGGAGCGAAGCCTGGGTCCACGTAGCCTTGGCCAGAAGAAAGGAAACAGGAAGGAAGAAATAGAAGAATGAGCATGCGGCGGACACGTGAGTTGGAAACGAAGAACTAGGATGATGAATCTATCGCGTGGGCGCCCCGCGATGCAACGCTCGCGGGATTATTGTTTGCTCGCAGCTCGCTTCCAAAGTATTTCTCACGCGAAAAAGAGGAGTCGCTACGGAGGAGAAGAAATTTCTCAGCGACTGAACTTTCTCAACTTTCCGTCACAACGGACAAACATCCGGCGGCGAGTGTTAGAGACAAACTTTGCAATGGTCTATGAAGTTTGCTGTTACAATTACAAAGAAGCGAGCTTTTTTATCTAAGGGATCCAGGAAACGCGAAAGAATGAGGATGAAACGAAGGACGTTTCCTGGAAAAGCATGACGCGGCCGGGAGGATTATTTGCTGGGGCCGATAAACGATCCCAGACCGATGTCTTCGAACTCTTCAGACCCGCCCTCGTCGTGTCCCGCGCGATTAACGTCGGCTAATAATTATCTGCGCGATCGTTCCGTTCCGTTCTGCGAATTCGCGGCCGATTAGTCCCTCGTCCGACTGGTACCTGATACTCTCCCCCTCAGCTTCCCGTCGTGATCTCCTCGGAGCCCGGACGGGCTTGTGCAGACGTAATTAAGTCCTCTATGAATATTCTGCGAGAAGAAGCCGCGAGGCAGCCGGTCGTATAATTCTTTCCACCGCGGATCGTAAACTACGAGGCGGAGCGCGAAAGGCATTCTGCGGATGAAGCACGACTGAGTAGGTACGCTGCTTCTGGCATCATCGAGCATCCATCGATTTACCAAAACGCTGCGTTTCAAATCTTTCGGTGGAGCCTGCGCGATTGTCTCTTCAAGAGGTGGATCACTTTGATGAAGAGTGCTTTGAACCAGTTGGAGGGAATCAATCAAATATAGGTCCAAAATATACTACTGTGAACTAAAGGAGACTTCCTTTTACTGACCCTACATGGCTGGCCAACATTCCTGCACTATCTTCCTCGCATAGAAACGGTCGCCAATTGCTGTTGCGAACGAGCAGAGTGGTTTGTCGACTTCAACTAGCTCGAATGCGCTGCGCGACAGTTCCTTCTCCTGCGCAACGCTCCCCCCCCCCCCGGAAGCTAGTCTAATATAACCCCTGTATAAACTCTGATCCGCGGGGCTGCTCCTTTCTACAGCCAGCCGAAATCAGTCTGCTCTCTCTCTCTTATCCAATATCCGCTCGCAGAGAGCTTTCCAATTTCACGAATGACGAATAACTCGGTTGGCTCCATCAGGGCCGATCAGCCAGGTCGGCGGACGATTTTGAAGGGGGAGGGGGAGGGGGGGGCCAGGGCAGACGACGGTGGCGAGTCTCCTAGACAGGGAGGTACACGGACGGACGGAGAGAAAAGCGGAGGTCATAGGCGTGACACGCTCCGCGATATTTCGATTTTCATTTAGACACGACACGTAGCGGCACTTGGAGCCGAAACAGCGGTTTTAATTAAACCCGCGGTCCCCACAAGCCCCTTCCCGATATTCAAATCAGTAACCCGCATTTCTGTCGCCTCTGTCTCCTCCCTCTTGTATCCTCCGTCACTGGCGGCAGATGGTCAGACCTCGCCTCCTCGTCCTCCGAGAAAAAGGTGGCTGCGTGGTTGTTGTTCGGCGACGGCAGACGCGGTCCGGTGTACCGCGGGGACGGAAGACACACCACGCACCGGCGCGGCGTTCCTCGTCGCCAACTTTCGCCGCGTTAATCGTTAAACGATTATTCGGTAACGGAAAAAGTTCGCCGCCGCGACATATTGCGGGCCGACCCTCTTTCCCTCAGTTCGCGCAAGTTGTCTGGTAATAAACAGCGCTCTACCCCTCTTGCACACGACCCTGCGAGGCAGATAGAATTACTCGGATTCTCAACACCCTCGAAGCTCCCAGTGGAGACTTTTGTTGGATCTCAGGCCTGGTGACGCAGCTCAGGTACACTGGCATGGTTAGTTCTCGTCTTGGGGGCATGCTTTCGGAGACTAATCAGTCACGAAGCAAACCCCAAGACCTGAGGGGGGCGTAAAAAATGAGCAGGAAGTTGTGTTGGCGTCCGTCACATCCTCCCACGTCACTGTTTGACGGGCAATCAGTGTTCGATGAGAGATACGAAGACGGTTGTCGGCGATCGTCTCGTAATCATCGTCGTCATTGCCGGCCGTCATTCTCGTGGGCAGGATTCTCAGGCGGCGGGATCGCGAAAGAAGCGGGCGACCCACGCGAAGGCCGTAATCAAGCGACGGTTGTCCTACGGGCTTCTCGGCGCAGCTTGCCAATTGCGACTGCAGCCGGTGCAATGTTTTCTGCAGAGTGTCGACGACCCCATGTGCATCGTTCCGCGACAAGAAATACGACCGACGATGATTCCTTCGCCGAACGCGCCAACCTCCGCTCAATTATTCCAACTATTTACCCCGTGGCGGAGCAGGCGGAAACGCCACCCCTCCCTTTCACCAGATACCTTCCAGAGTATCCCTCCATAAAAACTCACCGATGGACTTTATAGTTCTGGAGGAATTTCGATAAGTCGATGACAGCACGGTCCGTTATAAAGATTCCAAGTTCGCCGCGAGGGACCGCCGCCAGCCACATTTCCACCTCATCAATCGAGCTTATCTGAGAATTTCCCAGTCTATCGGCGATCGTGAATCGCGGCCGTAAATAATCGCGAAATAAATGGCCCTTTGCTCCTCCTCCCTGGTCCGGCCGGGCAGTTTCCTTATCTACTCGCGTGGCCAGCAGCCGCGCCGTGAATCACGATCCCTCGATCGGAGAAAAACGCGAGTCCACCGCTGGTCCGTCCCACCTACGCGCATAGCTCGGCGACTTTCGCCAGAAGCAGCAGCCCCAGCGCCGCGACTTCGGCACGCCGAACGGAGCGCCGAGGAGGAAGACGTTCGCGAAGGATGCGTCGCCAAACAGCGCGCGGAGGCATGGCACGCACAGATGGTCGTAATTCAAGACGCGCCGCGAGCTTCGTCCAAGGCGAAACCGATACGCCTTTCGGCCGACGTAATTATCGTTTTATGGAACACGAGACAAGAATTACCGAGGGGGACGATACCAGGCCGCGCAACGTGTAATACTCTGTGCACGCGGAACGGACGGGGGGACTTTCGTTCGCGGTGCGCGTCGACCGGACGTTACAGCTCACGGTTTCGTAAACGTATCGCGTTACGGTCCAGAGAACAGCGAGCTGGTTATTAACAAAGGTATATAATGGGCGCGCGGGTACCGGCGGCGCGAGAGTGAAATGCAACGAGAAAAGCAGCGGCACGGCGAGGCGAGGCGGGCTCGACCCGTCGCGCTCGCGTCGTTACTGCAATTTCACTCCGTTTTCACGCTTATCCGTCGTCGTATTTTTTTTTTTTTTCGTTTCTCGTTTCTCTTTTAATCGATGACGTCGTTCGACTGGCCCTGCGCACCCGTGTGTCGATCGCGGTCCGATTGTTTAGCGGGCGATATATCTCCGGACCGAATCGAGGGGCGAATAAAAATGCGCGCGGCTCGCAGCGGCGACCGTTCACCCTGCGGAAGTTTATGTGACACACGCTTTACACCGCTGCAACGACATATTGTTGCCGATGCTACGACCGTGTAAACTGAAAAACAATGGAGAAGCGAATTTTAAACAGCGGCTGGAGGAACGTGGACAAGCCAGGTTTGGGGGACTGTTGTAGAAAATGAAACGATGTGGATTGACCATTGGAACGCTACTTAGTATTCTCCTTTTGAAGCCCCATCGAGTCCCTAATGTGTTATTCACTTCCCTCTCGAATTCTCGAAGAAAGTATCTACCCAGATTGAACGTAACGATCGATACACCTCCGCAGTGCATCGTACGGCGAAGGAAATGTTAACGAGAACAATCATGTGCATCGTCGGCCGTTCCTGACTCACCCGGGGTATCAGATTCAGCGAGTGGATCGACTGGAAAACATCGAGGGATGCGCCAGAGAGATGCCCAGCAATTTCGCCGTGTTTCCGCGAGGCTCGCGTGCAAATTGCGTACTTTCGCGTCGTCCGACCTGGCGATTCGATTCGAATCACGCGTGCACGCGCGGATTCCCGTGGGCGAGTGCCGCACGAACATCGTCTACGCGTGTTTCCCGCGTCGGAAGTGTTTGCATAATTCCACCATCCGGCTGTTCTTCGGCCGCGCGACGACCACTTTTCTTGTAAATAAACCGCGAACGACGCACGCGTGGGCGGTTGACGCAACTCCGCATCTCTCGGGCTTTATCCACCCCCTCGAGAATATACGCTCCTTTTTCAACACTTACAAGCTAAGCAATCCATTCGTTGAATCGTCACAATTGCAGTAAACAAAGTGAAACTTAAGAAATGGTCGTAAGCTTAGACCAAGGACACCAATGATTACGAGTTGTTTACTCTCAATAATTACCTACTACTTAGATAACATTCATACAGCGAGACAACAGCGACGGCGACATTACTCTGAGCACAGGGATTAAAAAACAGAACGTCGTTAATGAAGAGGTAGAAACGCAGGCGTGGACACGCGAGAGGGTACTTACAGCGTTAACGCTCGTGTCGCTCTGCAAGGCTGTCCATTACACACTGTTACCGCGTCCCCCTTTCCCGCGTGCCTTCCCGCGCGAGAAATGCCAGCAAACGGACAGGTTTGTCAGCGACTTCCCCCTAGCGATTTCGCAACTGACCCCCTCCCCGGTGCCACCTGCCGTCCCCTTTTGTGTCGCGTCGACGCGTTATCGGCTCTTTTCAAGGAGAGAGGGCTGT
This sequence comes from Andrena camellia, assembly GCA_029448645.1. Taxonomy (NCBI): domain Eukaryota; kingdom Metazoa; phylum Arthropoda; class Insecta; order Hymenoptera; family Andrenidae; genus Andrena; species Andrena camellia. The sequence continues at coordinate 30,579,329 of CM055680.1, read as the reverse complement.
TGCTGCACGAGAAATCTCCGATTTCCGATGTCGGCCAATTGGTCCAGGCAGCTCCGCTCCGATCTGTCACCGGCAAGCTATTGGCTCGTTCTCCACGAGCTGCCCGCGACAGGAAGTTACGGCACGTGCCAGCGGAACTAAGTAACCTATCCCGCCGCGTAATTCCACCCAGCGATCCTTTTTCCCCCCGGTTATCTCTTAATGGAGAGAGCTCCATCGAAGCGTGAAAAGCCTCCGCTCCGATAGCCAACTATGGGGGAGGAATCCAGCCGGGAAAAAGTCCCAAGGAATTGGCTGTATTTCAAATTTCAAACGGAATTTCGCAACGATTTACAGAACGGTTTCCAAAGCGGCAGATTTTTCGAACATTCGATCGGCGGCATTAGCGAAATCGTCGCGGCCATGCGAGGCCGATTACGTTACGCTGCTCCACTAATTTCCCGCGCAATATTTCTCCCGTTCCCGAGCAGCCACAGAGAGAAGACGGGTGCATGGACACACTGGAACAAACGGAATCGGCACGGCCGTCCACACCCGGCAATGGGCGAAATCATAAATCCATTAGCGGGCGATTGGCCCCGCCGATTTGCTCGACGTGCCGTTCTGATTTTGGCAAATTGCCGCTGACGGGCCCGCGCACGCAGGAAATGGCAAAATAGGCGATCGATTAATCCGCCCATGCTTGCTAATCGATCTGTAACGCGCGCGGGAACACGCGGCCGTTCCAATCAGTCGCCACTCATCGTTTCCTTTGATCTCGCGATTCCCCGTTCGCCGGCATTTCTGGCTTCTCAAGTTTTGCAATCAACTTCGCACGGTTTACGTGTCGCCGGGGCGCAGTCTTTGTTCCGGTGCGCAGAGGCGGGAAAACAGCGCGAGGCCCTACCTCTCTAAACGATCATCTAAGAATACGCGAAGATCGCGGTTCGCGGGACGTCGGGCTTCCCGAAATAAGCCTGCACTTTGGCAAAATAACGCAGACACCCTACTGTCTAGCCTCGGCTGCGGAATTCTTCGCATTGTCGTCACTTTATGCCCTTTCAGCATCTTTCGCCTGAATGTCGCGAGACGGAGGAGGAGCGCGAAGAAAAGAAAGCTCCTCTAATGCCGATCGGAACGTGGTCCCCGAATATCCCGGGCGAAACGCGGGGAATCTGAATGTCTAGAGTCGAGGGAACCGGAACGCGCCTGGTGGTCCGTGGAATTTCAGAAACTCGGACGCAATGGTATTAATTACCTATCTACTTTTTTTTTCGCGGAAACACGAAGGAGCCGAACGGCCCGCCCTCGACGGCCATCCGTCGGGCGAATTAGCGTAGGTGCGCGGTAAATTCATTAAACGACGGCATCCTGATTACGCGGGACATCATGGGTGCAATTAAGCAATTGGCCGCGGTTTCCATTTCGCCGGCACCCGGAAGCGCGCGTGCACGTCGCGACGAATTTGCCCGTCGAGACGCCTCGTTCCGACGTGACGAGCGATCCATCAGACTGGACGCTCCTGCCCGCGGTGTTAATTTTCGCCATTAATTGCGACCAATGCCGGCGCGCATATCAATGTTGCCCCGTCGATCGGCAGCAAACTTTCCGCGGAAATGGATGGCTGCGACGGACCTTCCAGACTCCATTCATCAGAGGGAGGGATCCGTGGAACGTTCCGTCGCGATCGTTGATTTCCAGCAATTCTAAATTCCCACTGAGCTTTGATTAAAATTCAGGGTTCGCCAAAAAGGAGCACAAGGACCGCGCGGAAAAGGTACGATCGAAGCTTTAAGGCCTTAAAGCTTTGTACTAAAAAGAAAGAATCGCCGCGTCAAAAGTGTCGACCGAGTCCTATCGAACTTGAACAACGCTCATTCATCGGGGGGGAGTATGAAAGAGACAATAAATCGGCGCGGAGGCGGATCGATAGAGCGCGATTTCGTCGCTGCGAAGAATCGCTGGAGCGTTGACGGTGGCTGCGGCGGGATCGATTAAACGTGATTTCGACGGGCTGAGGGATCGCTCGACCGTTATCGGTATGTACGGAGAGGGGGGATGGGGGATCGATTAAATGTGTGATTTCGATACTTGGAGGAGTCGTTGGAGCGGAGCCCGACGCGCGCCCACTGGCTCGAAACTTGTCGGAAAAGTTCCTGTGAACTGTGTTACACCGCTAACGGTGCCAGGCTAACTGTTCCTCGCGGACGCCGGTTTCCGAATCCACTTCCGGTAGGACAGTTGGCGTCAAATTGCAGCGGCAAGTGGCGGCGCGAGATGGACATTAACCCGAAAAGCCAGGCGGCGCGGGGCCGTGTCGCCGTCTCTCCCTCGCGCTCTCGTTTGATGTTCACTCGGATAACTCTAATTACAGCCCCCGTCAAAAGACTCATTACGTGTCGCGGGACTTATTACGGCATAATTATAATACGCCACGCTTTATGCAATTCCCCCTTCTCCGCAGCTTCCTCCTGAATATCCGGGCGAACTCTCGCGGCTCTTTACCGGGCCGAGTATAATCCGGGGAGGAATTCGCGTTCGATAGCGCGACTCGCAGCAAAAATTCGCGCTCCTTGCCCCCGACGAGCCGGCACTCGTTTCAAAATTCCACCCTTTGTCGTTGCTCTCGCTCGTTCACCGTGTTCGTGGTGTGGACACTGTGGACCGTAGATGTCAAGCGCGAGTCGCGGTCGAATCAAAGGGAATTAAAGAATGAGAGAAAGCTGGCTGCATCGCTTTCGATATTAGATGGCGGAATGGTAATTGATGCGACAGGTGATGGCCCTTTGGAGTACTTGGCTCGGGAAACCGGAATTTGTCGACGATACGTACTTGGGTTATTCAATTACTCGGCGCTGTTTGGTCCGCTGGACTAGGGATGGCAATTCCGGGGACTCTCGGTTCAGCAATTTCATCAGCGGAGACTCTTTTCTTAGTTACAATTTCGCGGGAAAAGTTGCTTCCCTGTCTGTCTGCGTCTACGCTTCCCGTCCCTGTTATTTCGAGTTTTGAGTTTGCCCGCCCGAGGACAGCCTCATTTGTCAGGCTGGCCGAGTTGGAGACGCCTGGCCAGTCGGAATATTAGACCGAGGGGAGAGGGAATCCCGTCGACGGCCTGAATAGCTCAATTAGAACAGTCTACCACGGAAGACTCGGCACAGAATTGGGGTCCAGTAATTCGGCTGGACGATTCCTTTTCCCTTTGACCGCCTTGAGCGAAGTAATCATCCGAGACGGGGGTTTCTAAGTGTTAAGTCTCGGTCGAAAACAGCCCAGCACGGCCGCCTAAGCAAACAGCCACTAAATCTCTCGGTTTCGCCGTCGTATATATTTTTCCACGGTCGATCGCCTGGTTCCCCATCGCGGCCCGTTAAGAACTCGGCTCGTCGAACGATAACGTCCCATCGAGCGGGAAAATCTACGGGTGAGTCATGAGTTTTTACGGTACATTGAGGCAGGTAGAGGAAATCCGCGATAAAAAGCCGGAAGACGTAGGAGGAGGCAGAGGGGGAGAGCGAACGGGACGAGGGGGTGGCAGGGAACGGATAATTACCTGGCGGGCCAGGGTCCAGCGAGCGAACAGCCCGTCGAAGACGTCGTGCCTGGCTAGCTAGTCGCTGGAAAGAGCTCCGACTTTAATCCCATCGCGTGGAACGAGCAAAAGGTAATTCCGATCGGTCCAACGAACCACGGAGACATATATTATACACGTTTACGCCGCTACGAGCTGATCGGGCTTGGCTCTGCCTCGTGTGCGCCAACGGCTTTAATTAATTCACTGTATTTCCTCGATCGATCCGTTCGGCTCGGGCTAATTGCGATCCGGGATAATTTTTTAATTAATGGCTCACCAGGCGTATACGGTTTAACGAACTGGCCACCGAAAGGCTCTCGGACCTACAATTATTTCGGCTACTGGTGACTTGGAGAGGATTATTAATTCCGCCGCGCGATTCATTTTTAACGCGGCACCGGTTCGCCAGCAGATGAATGGCGCCCTTTCCCGAGACTCGGACCAGAATTCGCTTGAAATAGAGATGGATCTTGCTGGTGTCTCTAGGAAAGGGCACTCGTTGACAGGCAGCTTCCGGATTCGCTCTAAAGTTACGTTTCGAGCTATGCTCTACTGATCAACCCTCTGCTCTGCATGCTTTAGTTTAGTTAAATTTTAATAACGACGGAGTTGCTGGAAATTACGTACACTGTTCCATGCGACGGAACATGACAGAGGAAAGATGCGTGTCACAAGGATCACCGAACCGCGACTGCAGCCCAAAAGCTACGGCTCTGCTAAATTAAGCGAATCGAGTCTCCTTCTAATTTCGATATCGAAACTCGTTATTAAACGAGTTTCGATATCGAACGTATTAACGTTCCCAGGAAGTTCAGCAGTGAAGTAAAGCCTCGCGCCGGTCATCGACGACCAAGATGGCCGCGAATGCGTTCACCCCAGGCGACCTTTGATGCGTTTTCTCCTCGAACAACTCTTACCTACCGCATTCCACGGAGGCGGTCAGGTTTATTAACGCAGCGAGCCTTATTTGCCCAGTAGGTGGTTTCGAGCTAGCGTACCGGTTAAGGGTTAACGACACAGGGCTGCTCCCATCCTCCTAGCGAGTCGGCTGCACAGGTTATGGCATTGTCGGTTGGCGCAGGGGCCAGGAGGCACCTGGTGCTGCGACGTGGTAGACCGACGGAATTCGATTAATGTCGGTGCAGAGCGAAATCGATCGGGCCCCGCCACGCCGGAGGATCATCTCGACCCGTTCGCATAACGTTTAATTAATCCACGCGCAGGCATCGCTCTGACGGCTTAAAAGGAAGGAAGCCTGGGCTCCGTCCCTGTTTATTAGTGGCTGCTGGGGCCAATATGTTGCGGTGATCGAGCTGCCGTGTTTGTTTATCCCACATCAAAAGGGCCGGCGGTTAATCACCGCTTTCCGCCCGCGCAGGCAACCGGCTCCAGCGATTCCGCGCCTCCGACTCTGTGTGCCTTCTTTCGAGACGCCTCTGGCGAATCTGAATCTATCTTGTAGCGAAATCTATCTCCCCAGGAAATACGGGCTTTGGAGCAGCTGGGACCTTATGGATCGGACGCGGATCTGATTGACGCGGCGTGGACTTTTAAGAAAGCCTGCCACTTTTATCTTAAAAAGCAGCCACGTTTCCTGAACAGCAGGTCACCTACAAAATCCAAAGGATCCACAACGAGGATACCGGAAGGATAAAGGGCGATGGGACGAGCGGATAGCTCGAGGGCCAGGCCTAATTACTCGACCCTCGAAATCCCGGAACGCATGATTTATGGACCCTTCGAGATCGTCCAGGATTTTAAGCGGTTCTTAAAGCGGAGGCGCGCAGGACAGGTCGGACGTTTCAACGCGCTCTCAACGCGAGATTCGATCTGGAGCGCTACGGGGAAGCTCGATCTCCTCGCGCGATAACGTCGGCGATCCGTCAGGAGGGAAAAGCGTGTGTACACAGGCCGGGAAAAGTTGCGCGTCGCTTCGAAATCCATCGCCGCGCTCGGCCCTCGTGTAAATATAATTTTAATTCCGACGGAAATTTCCAACGGGGTAAGGCACCGTACCGATCGAGATTGAAATCCCGTTCCTAGCCCTCGATCGAACGATCCCAGCGCGTTTGCTCGGCCAATGGAATGGTACCTCGAGCGCTCCGCTTCGGAATTCCAAACTAATATTTAATATCGACGAACCGCTGTGGCGGAACACGCAGCGACGCATGGAGATTCGTCTTCGCACGCCTCCGGAGTGCAGGAGAAATAGCGATCTGTCGGGATCGCGGAGGTTTAACAGATACCCGCGATTACTCTTCGATTGGTTCCTTCGCGCTTGCCAAGGGCGATACGCCCGATTCATCCCGACTATCGACAGTGCGATTAAGGGACCGTCGAGCAGCCATAAAACACTCGATCGAAGGATTCCCTTATCGCTCGGGGGACGAGCGTTCCTTTTGCAAACAGATTAGATGCGCGATCGATCATACCAATCTGACGCGCGACACCTTTTCTCTGTCGTGTTTGACGTTCGCTCGTTCGCCGACGCTTCACGCAACGAGCATATTATCCAGCGCGCCTCTGAATCGGTTCGATTCTCGCCGGGAACGAGCCCTCCATCGCGATACTTTATTTTGAACGAGACACGGGTCACGGTGAAATAAAATCCTGCTTCGTTATCGCCGAGCTTTGTTTGCGAAACGTTCGGAAACAACGGGAGCCGACTGGATGTCGATTTCGACTTATTGTCGTTGGCGCGCGAGTGACCGCACTCGCCGGATTAATTAGCGTGTCTTTCCATTATGGGATTAATATACACGGGCCGGCGTACGCGCGGAAAGTCTGTGTTTGCTGAACGCTGTTTGCCCCGTTGTGCAATCGATCGATCGCAATATTGAGATGGCGCGGGTATTACCTACTGGTTTACATCAATATTTACGCGAGACGCGAGATTTCACGGGATTCCGGCTGCGGCAATCTTGCTACCGAGAGCCCGTGCTACTCCTAAAACGGATTCGCGCATGATGAATCGTCGGGCATGATATTCGACCAGCTTGGTAAGCCCCTCGAACTAAGTCTTCTAGAGAGAAGTGCCTCGTCGCCAGCTCTGTTTCCCCAAGTGGCAGAAAGGGCTACCGATTACACTTGTTTCTATAATTGCTCGTTCCTTCTGGGCCACCCTTCATTATCATCAATTGGCGGCTACGTCACGAGGAAACGCTGCCTGTGCAATTACAGCGCATCAGACGAGATTGTTGGGGGGAAAGTTTTCATAAGTTTGCAGGCGCCCGATCCTCGCATCGCGTGAGACGGAGCCATCGACACGTTCTCCAGTTTCCCCGGCGTTCGATCCGGCACGCACTTTTTCGTGCTACCTGGGAGAGGTGCAAGTTGCCTGCCACGCATAATAAAGGGACGCCGCGAAACCAGTGTGCTCGAATTAAAATGTGCGTGCGCACGTGCGATTGTATCCCTTCTGATGAGTCACGGCCTATCCGTTGGCGAAAGTGCCAGGGGTTGTAGTTTCCAGGAGTTTCGATAGGGGGAGTGTGGAAGCTACGAGCACTCTGTATATTAATCACCGAATTGATTGCTATGGAACAACTTTAATTGTGGAACGAGCTGTTTTCTCCCATCCTCGGGCCCCAAGCTCGGTTTGATCGAGCCTAAACTGTGGCCAAATTAGGGGTACTGCAGCTGTGCTGCGTGGGTGGGTTAAGTTAACAACTGATGGATCTAGATTCTGTTGGGACCTCAAACACCCTGTACATAGATCATATTAGACGAAGTATGTACCGAGGCTGAATTCTGTGGGATCTACAAGCTCCCAATGCAAAGCCCATTTCACGACCTACATTACCTACACCTACATGAAGCCAGATTGAGCCCAGAGTAGCACAATGCACCGACCCTGAACCATGCCAGACTAAATAACACTGATCACAGTCTATGCCGAATCTATGTTTAATTCACTTGCCGCGCTGGATAAAGGCTACCTCGACTAAACTTAGTCGATACTAAACCCCGATTGCACTTGGCTTAGTTCCTAGCTGGCTTGCTTACTCGATCTTTTATTGCTCGTCCACGGTGAGAAGCTAGTTTCGGAAGGAAAATAATTACAACCGGGGCTCCATTTAGGGAGTCCCGCCATTAACGAGGGAAAACAAACCGAGCGGTGTGCGATAGATTACCCGCGCGTCGAGGAACATCGAAAGAGACGGCGACCTGAATTTTTTTTCGCGCTCGCAGCCAAGCGTCAGCGAATCGCGCGAGCCGCGTAATTAATTGGTCGACTAAGCGGAATGCGTGGCAGACGGGACGGCGTTGAAGAATGCGAATTCGATGGCTCGCCTGGAATCCGCAGGCGTAGAAAAGCGACGAGGGAAACGCCACGCGTGTCGCGGCCGACAGGCAGAAGAAGAAGTTTCGCTGCCTCTCGAAATCGGATTAGATGGCGAAAAATAAACCTCACCAGCGGCGGCGACAAGTGGAGCGGGACGCGGTTTCCATCGCCGTCGACGTAAGACAATACGTGTCAGCTAGTGTCTGCTCCGCGCTCTCTGGATTGTGTTGTTCGAGGAGGAAAGCTGCGCCGAAAGAAGAGCCGAAAAAAATGTCGGCTCTGGTCGTTCATCTTGGAAGAAGTGCACGCGCCTCGGTGGAACATCTTCATTTTAAAGTCAGATTCCCAGTCGACCCCGGAAACCAGGGGGCTGTCGTTTGTCGTATGCGCCCGAGAGCAACGACTTCCGCATGCAAGTTGCACACACGTTTTTAGAAGCAGAAGAGCCGTCACTGTTCCATGCACCTCTCGATAGCTTGCTCGGAAGCTTGCTGGAGAAATATCGCGAAGCTGTTGCGAGGAATTACGGCAGAATGCTTGGTCCCAGCGTTGCAGGTGGTTCTCGAGTTAAACGCCCTTTGATCCGACGGGAATTATTCAATTTCGTCGGGCATGGGCGGGCGGAGAAAAGCGAAGCGTGAAAGACGAGGCTCGGGGCGAGGGCAGAGGCGGGAAGGTGGAAAGGCGGGCTCCGCGGAAAGATACGATTCGCAAACAAGATTTCGCCTTAAGATATCGGGAGAAAGGCCCGATGAAATATCGCGCGGCTCGAGTCAGCTCTCTCCACGCCCCGGTGTCGGAGGTCTTTTCATTTTCGAAATCGAATTACCGGCAAGCGGAGGAGAAAAAAGCCACGCCTTACTTATCCCCCAGCCGAGTGTAAAAAGGAAATACTTTAATCGTAGCCCCGGCGCTCTCTAAGCGTTATTGTTCCGTGATTCGTTTCGCTCTCTTCCTCTTCCGTCCACCGGCTGCAATCTGGACAGACACGGCGCCTGGTAGAGGTTGGCCCCTTTCTGTCGCTCTAACTTAACTCATTTATCCCGACCCTCTTTTTCGACGTACTGCCAGGCACAAGCCTCCCCCCCCCTCTCTCTCTTCCCCCTTTCATCCTTCCCTTTTTGCACTCCATCTCGCGTCTCCTTTCTTCGTCACCCTTCCCTTCCGCAGTCCCCATTTCTTCTTCTCCGACCTTCCATGTCTTTTTTTATCTTTCATTTAGTATCGCCTATTCATCGACTTTTAATCTTTCGCTTCCCCCCCTTCGCACCTCCGTTCCCCACTCGCCTCACCTTTCATTTCCCCTTTGCCGAATCCAAATTTGCACAGCGGATAACTCGATCGCCCATCGCGTGTCTACCCTAGTAGCATTTATTTGCTGGGAGTTTGTTGGGCCAATGACGTGTTATCCGTTGGCCAACGGTTGAAGTGTCGCGCTATTTTTAAATGGGCCAACGATTGTAACCAACGCAGGCCCAACTGAAGGTTTCTTTCCATAGGCCCAACTGAAGGTTTTTTTCTATAAGCCCAACAGTTTCTTTCCAAAAGACGTCTTACAGACGTCCAGAAGGCGTCTTGAAGAACTTCAAAAGACGTCTTAAACACGTCTTTTTCAGGCCTGGTTTAGGAAAAAAAAAAATTCCCGGTGAGGAGAATCGAACCCAAACTTTCCGCTTACGAAGCAACCGCTGTTCGCACTTACCCAACACATTTCCTTATAAACACTTCGAATTTCTAGGTACATAACTAGTATTAATTGTTTATAAAAACTGCGCAATGAAGCGAAATATTCTACAAAATATCATCATTCGACCTTTAGACTCATTCCTTAAAATTTCACATTCGTCTCAAGACAGACGTCCTCATTACGTATTTATAAATAAGAAAAGAAAAATCACAACTTGGAATATAATAACAGGTTTTTGGATGTAGTAAATTTTCTGACGTTTGTAAGACGACATTTAATCATCGTTGTAAATTTTTTGTTAATTAACCAACCATAGTAATTGTAGGCCCAACATTGAATATTCGTTGGCAAACTGTCGTAATTTTTTGTTATATAACCAACCATAATAATTGTAGGCCCAACATTGAATATTCGTAGGCAAACTGTCGTAACTTTTTGTTAATTAACCAACCATAATAATTGTAGGCCCAACATTGAATATTCGTTGGCAAACTGTCGTAATTTTTTGTTATATAACCAACCATAATAATTGTAGGCCCAACATTGAATATTCGTTGGCAAACTGTCGTAAGTTTTTTACCATAGGCCCTATGTTGGGAATTTGTAGGCAAAACGCTAACTGTATCCCAACTAATTCCCAACTGTTGGCTACCGTTGGCCAACCAAAAATGCTACTAGGGTACGCAAGTGGTAAGAAAAGAAAGGCGAAGGGGGAGAGAAGGAAATCATTCGTTTCCCCTGAAATTCTCCAGCTCCTTCACGGGCAAACCTCGTCGCCGTCCCTCTTCCTCCAAAGTTTCGCCCCGTCTGCCCCCATGACGACGGGCCGACCTTCAATTTCCGGCGAACGAGCCTCGCCTGCGCGATGTACACCACCCGGCTGGCAGGCACGAGCTGCCTAGCCGATGCCTCGGTTGCTAACAGCTACAAAACGCCGGCTAATTGCGCGCGAATCAGGGACGCGAGGCGCCGATGTTCGACCGAGGGTAAATTAATTTCCAACTTAATTGCGCCCCGTCCGATTCTGGCCCCGCCATTGGATACCTGACTGACGGGGCTGCTAATTGATTTCGCGGGGATTCGTTAGTTTTTCAATTCGCGCTGGCCCCTTGTACCGAAACCGTAGGGCTTCGCGGGTTTTCCACGGCGACGGTTCTCTGGTTTCGCTTTCCAAGGGAGGAATTAAATTGTGAATCGATGGCTTGTTCGCGTGCGAATTATCGGACAATAGACTGTAGACTGACGAGACGTCAAGGAACGGAATAAACAGGCGAAGAATATCGTGGCATTCGCGTTTCACGGAAACAGCTGTTTATAATAAAAATAATCAAAAGCGTCGAGGGAGTGAGAAATAGCACGGGCACCACGAAGAATGCTAATTAAATGAAAAGGCATACATCGCGGACCGGCTGGCACGGCCGAAACCAGCCAATTAGCGATATTGCAAGATAATGACGACACCGACACAAGCACCATCGGGTACTGTAACTCAATTAGCAACAATTATCATACTGGAAAACAATAACACGGTTTGCCGTGCCAGATGCGCATAGGAAACAATATAGAAACGATGCAGAGTGGCGCGCAGGGAACAATGAACCCTGGTGACTAATGATCGACATCGTTATGAAATAATTAGGGAGCGCGAGTGTCCTTTGTCTATCCGGATCTCTGCCATCGAGTAGATTCGAGGTAGGTTCGGCTTCGACGCGTTAAGGAAACGTCACGTCCTGCATCGCAGGGCGGAACAACGAATGGTCGAGATGGAGAAGGAGAAAGAAGAAGAGGAACGGAGCTTTCAAGGGAATTGGAGCGCCTACCGATAGGCAGATCGGTGTCGCGAAAAACGAGAAGCCACCGACGAGCAAGGAGGGCCCCCGTCCAATCCATTAGGAATGGGACAGGAGCAGCGAGCGCGGCTTGTCTTGCAAATATTTGCTACACAAATCTGCCTGGTGAAACGGCCGCGAGCGAGCGAGCGACCCCCGCGGCGCCCGACATTCCTCTTCGCTCCTCGTACCTTCTCTTCTCTCTTACCTACGGAGGTTACAAGGCTGCCGGCGCGGCTCTCCGCGGCGGAGTCGTGCTGGGAACGACTTCCAAAACCGGCGACGGGCTGAATGGAAACGCGAGTATATCGGGTTACGGGGCGGGATGCGCACGGAAGCCGTGCAATTTGCATACTGGGGGGCTACATGCACTTTGCCTCTCGTAAAAAGTCCGCAACCACGGCTACGGCCACGTCGCCGTCGTCGCCGACGTCGTCCTCGCCTGTATCGCTTGGAATTTCGCCGACGAAACGCGCACCCCGCTTACTGCTATCGATTATTGCTAGTTCAGTGGGTCAATTACGAATTCAGACCGGGTAATTTGCAGGCGGAAGGGGGCCAGGAGCAAACACTAACGAATTTACCGCGGCGTTTATGCGCTTGATTCGGGCTCCTCGTTATCGTGGTTGCTTTAATCATAGCTGCAGTTAATTAGCACGCGGCGGAGCACGTTTTTCCACGAAACTAACTTTGCATAGATTCCGAACTATTAGCTGTATGGATGCGAGAAAATAAACTTCGATGCGCAATTTCAAGTTACATCCTATCGACGCATCGTGCCACTCATTATCCATTTATTCGCATAATCTTCGAGGGACACGCTCCTGATACCCCGAATTATATAATTAAACTTCTAATTAGTATCGAACACAAAGGGTAACAGTGAAGCCAGAGCAGCGGGTTCGGTTCGTGGGTATCCGGTGTGTACTTTTGAAAGCCGAGGCGAGTATCACCCTTCGTAAACTTCGATTCGACCGGGTATTCCCATTACGTCGGGGCCAATCAAAGATGAAACGTCTCCGGTAGCGCGTAGACGGTTTAATAATCCCGCATGTTTGCTCGAGTCGAGCCCAAAAGGGCAGGGCCCCTCGCGAGGTCCTCGAACAACGCCTTTGAGATCCATTCATACCCGAGGAAGGACCTCGCGGGGACGGCCCCCCTTAATTCGAAATAAACGAGAACCCGTCTGCCAGCCACCGTCCCCGGTTCTCCAATCGAGTCCAGAGACTCGAAACTCGCGTCTTGACTGTTAACGCGAGGATTTATTAAAAGACTAGCGAACTTTCCATTGAACCCGGATCAATGGCTCGAGATGGGGGGGCTGTACGAGCTTTCACGAAACAGCCGAAAGATGTGGTGGACGGATCTCTCGAGAATCGTCCTTGAATTTTTGAGGAAACGAAAGTGCCTACTACTTTTGCAGAGAAGCTCGCGTGCAGCCGGATTCAATTAAGAGCAACAGGCGGCTGTAAAACAAATATGGGGAGGGAGCGCGAGCGACGCATTCCGACGTCGCATTCCATCGACACTCCACTTCCTTTTTCGCCCCGTCTAAGCTCGGCCACGCGAGAATTTCATATGCGTGCGCGTACACGCGTGCATCCAGTCACGCCTCGGCGCGGCGGCGAGACGCCCGTGGAGGCTTCGTGGCCGCGGCGGAGGAGCGGGATCCTCTCTTCGAGCTCGTGAGTCTGATTCGATTCGCGAGACGCGCGCCGGAGGAACAGACAGTCCCGAGAGGCTGATCGAGAACGGGTATCGCGTTGTATCGGCCGTGACGTCCGTCTGACGAAAACAGAAACGATATTCCCGCGACGAAATAAAAATAACCACCCCTCAGAGTGTCTTTTCGACGCGCGATGTTAACGACCTCGACCGTTTCTATTTCTTACCCCGCCGCTGCGATCTTGCTCGATAAACAGATTTCTCTTCGGCTGAATGGGACGACACGTTGATATATTATGTATTATGTAATCGACGGAATGTATGAGAGGAAGAGGGACAACTAACACTTTCTCTCGTGACTCGTAGAGTTGAAGGCCGTCGCGCATTTTGGCGAAGCGCGGCGAATCGAAGAAATTAGTAATAATTAATTAATAAAATTGCCGCTACTCCGTGAGAATCAAGTGTTTATTAAACTTTCCTTTTCGTAACGCCGCGCTTCGCCGAAATACGCGACGACCTTTAACAAGTCCAGAGAAATCGAAAGAACAGTGATCCCAATTTGTATTACATATAAAAGTTACTTTAACCTTAGATTATTTGACGAATAAACTTAGGTACTTTTTTCATTCGACAATAATTTTTTTTAACTTTCATTCGTAATTCGAAATTTGTTTAAATAAAAGTTTTGCTCATCTCTGCTTTCCACTAATTCTCGATGCTGGTGGAGCAAAGAATACCACTGCTCTACGAAACCGAGCTGGAGCCGAAAGCCGGATTACCTCGATTAACCCAAATATGGATAACGCGAACCCTCGACGAAATATATAATTCAATCCGATAATCTAATTCAATAACCGAATACTTTATATAGAAGGGAATACCGTTAGCTGGTCTTATAGAATTACCCACTCTGGTGCACCTCAGCTTCTTATGACGCGGTGTGCGCAATACTTGGCACCTCCAACCCGACGCACAGCTTTGCGCGTTTATAAATTGTCCCGCGGTGCGGATTGATCCGATTGTCGGCTGGTTGAATATGAAAAAGGGGGAGTTCCGGAGTTTGACGGCCTGGAGAGGAGGAATTCTTTGTATCAAAGTTGACGCGGCGGAAGGAAGGAAGAAACGGGTGAAACGAGGGAGACGGTTTGCCCGTGGAAGGATACAGGGGTGACGCGACCCGACGAAAACTGTCAGAAGCTGCAAGAACCGCGTCTTCGGGCGGCAGACGCTGAAGAAACGTCGTCGTCGTCGTCGTGGCTCGTCGACGCCGGCGGTGCGGGGGAGATGCGGGGGAGGGGCGCGCGGCGGGTGGCGGGAAATGAAGGGAGAAACAAACCGTGAAAACGAGACGAAACCCGCTGGAAATGCAATAAACCGGCCTGACGGACGCCGACGTGATTCCTGAAGCGAGAGCAAGCAACCCGCTTGCAAAGCGAGAACTGACAGGGCGTTAAGCGAAGAAAATCCGATTTGAGTGGTTGCTGCCGCGGGTGACACATCCTCCGGAAGGAGACCACCCCTCTTTGATAAGTGCCACGGCATCGCGAGCCCGGCCAACTTGCTTGGCTCGTCAACCAGCGCCTCGCCGATCCTTCGTTCAGCGGCTTGTAGCCTAGCCAACGGGGATGATGATGATGATTACGCGACGCTGCGCGAATTAACACGCGATAGCTACGGACGTCGTGACAATTGCAATTTTATCGCCGCCCATGCAACCCGTTACATTCCACCCCAGCCGCCTAATGAAGGGGTTCTCGCGGCCGTGCTCGCGTTTCTAATTGGCAGCCCGACGTCCTATCTGCCATTTCGCGATGCTTATCCGATCCATTTCTCAGACGCCCCTACGTCCCACTATTATTTAACGTCCGTGGAGGATCTCGACGCGGAGAGCCGAGGCGTTCCGCGACGGCGTTATCCGATTCAACCACTCCGTTTCTTGTGGCCACTTCGCGGCGGAGAAATAAGTTACATCTCCGGTTTACAACCGCGGATGGAGAGCAACCAGTTGTACGAGCTGTTTCGGAACGGAGAGGAGCAAGCGGCCAAATTGTTCCCGCCAGCGCGGGGTATTAAGTGTCCTTTTAAACGGGCTTCCACGTATCGGGTGTCCTTTTAGCGGGAGAGCCTCTGCCCCTTTCGTTGCAGCCAGGAAGAAGGGTTTCGGTAACAAACGGACGCGAAAAGTGACACCGAAACAGCCGGTTATGAGACGAGAACCCCTGCGCGGTCGCGACGCGAGCCTGACGCTCGGCAAACCGACGCACGACGCTTCTGTCTGAATTATTCAATTGTTTGGCCGGAGGGTGGGCGATGGCAAGTATCATTGGCGGGGACGGAGCCAAGGCTCCTTCGCTGAAAGCGTGTTCCGGCGAAATCTATCGGGAAACCGTGATTTCGTAGAGGGCAGAAGAGCGAGTTAATCGGATCGCTGGAGCCGGAACCGGAGGTCTCTCTCGTCTAACGAACAATTGCGCTTTTACGTCGATACTTCTCGAGATTCTGAGGTGGTCGAGAATCTTGAAAATCACTGGTCACGGTGTGTCGTGCACCGGGTTCCCTCTAATTTAATAGAGAACGACAATGGGTCAGCGATTACCAGCAATCAGAGTGGATCGTTCGCGTCTCTTGCCGCCAATTAACGTTCAATCTTGTCCTTTCATCGATTCTCACAGACCCCCGGACTTGGCCAGGTCCTTTCAAAAGCTTCTGTCCCTTTAGCGTTTTCGCGTGTTCCCCGCGCGGGGGGGGGGGGGGGGGGGTCAAAGGGCGTGCTGCGGTTGCTCGGGGTGGGCCGAGTTTATTAAAATGTTGGGCAGACCGGAGGCGAAAGAGGCATTCTTCGCGTCGTTCCCCCGTCTCGTGGCTTTCGAGAGGCGCAACGAGCGCAAGATTGCTCGCGAATGAATCGTCGGAACGAGCCAGCCATTATTCCTGCACGGAGGAATGCGGGAATTTTCGAAATAAAGAGCGCCGCGACTTGGCCAGGGGACGAAACTTGCATACGAAGTGCATCTACGTGGTCGGAATGTGCCGTTCGCCCAATGAATTTTACTAAAAAATTTCACCCGCAACCGCAAAAAAAAAAAGGAAAAAGGGGCCGACACGTGTGCCTCGCAATCGAGGGGAAGATCAAACATACCTAGATATAGGGTTCCAGAAACTTGTAGGACGGAAGACAGTCCCGCTCAGACTCCTCGCAAAACCTGTAGGTCCCCTAACCAATTGCAATACCTTCTACCCAGCTTCTAATTACTGAAACACTCAAATGAATTCACTATCTACGGGCGACCAAGGATCGAGGATTCCCTATTCCAAGAATTTAAACGACCGATAAACTCGCCGACACTACCATGTAGGCGGAAAAAAATGGAAATGCCAATGTGGGTAAGGCATACCAGGCGCGTAGCCAATTATGGGGGTTAATTAAGGAATTGCGTAAACAAATCGAGTGGATCGGCCAGCGGTAACCAGGTGAAAAGCACTCACCGTTCTTTCTTATTTCCGCGAGGAAATGGGGGGAGCGACTGACGTGAGATCGCCACGACCCCGCTCCAGTTAAGCGAACAATTAGCCAGCGTGTAATTTCGCCGAAGGATAGGTTCGCGCGAAGATGCTCGTAGCCTCCTGAAACGTTTTCTGGCGCGCAACACCTTCCTCTCGAGCATCGGGGCTGTTTACCCAACAGTCGAGGCTATTTTATCAATCTGCTTTCTTTCTGGAAGCTCAGCTGTTGCCAAATAAATTGCGTCTGCCGCTGGATTCCTCTCCGACAAATAAGCGCAGCTTCCTTCTGGATTCGGAATTGGATAAATATTTTTATGCAGTTCACGGTCGATGAATAACTTGGCGCTTACTGCTCGCGCCTCGGATTCGCCATTGATAATCTCGCTTTTTCCCCGCGATCAACGAAATGGGATCGCGCGCCGCCGCCGTTCCCGCAATACGTGACCCTTCCAGCGAACCTCCGCGCCCGACCCGGTGGAACCTGTTCCGATGGTTTTCTCGAAGGAGGAGCCACGGCCCGGAGAACAATGCCCGGGTTGCCGGTGCTTTATGGAAGTTTCGAGAGCACGCGGATTAACGGTAGAGCGACCCTGCGCGCGATTCGTTCATCCCGACGCGCAATATCGCGGTGAACAATGAAAACTGAGCTACGATCGAGCATGACTCTACTTCTGCACGACCTGCTAGCCGATAACATCTACGCTCCTTGGGTCCAGGTTGCATGGTTCGGCGCGAGAATTGTGTACCGTGTTACCGTTATTCCGGGGCAGGAAACAACGGGAAACAATATCACGACGTTGAAAGGAGGTCCTTTCGTAGATCGAGATAGGAGAGCTTAGCAGGGATCGCGGATGGCAAACCTTTTCAACAGAGATGCTACGTTCACCGAACACTTTAAACGACGATCTGACACGAGGGTTACCCCAGATACCCATCGACTGTCCCAGCAATCGAGAGTTACCCAGGTAATCCTATTCCTCAGCTAAGGAACATCCGCGAAGAACAGAACTCTCCCCTGCTTGGAGTGCAGCCCAGGAAATAACCCACCGAGGTGCTCAGACATTCCGAAATTTCTTCCACCGCGTCAGAACCCATCGACCAGGCAATCCAACGTCCATGTAGGGTAAATAATTCGCAGGATCGAGAAGCGGCCACCGCCGGAGTTAATGAGCCGCGGCGAACGAGCCGAAGGATCGACGCGCTGGGTCACGCCAGAGGGAACGAGACAGCCAACGTAAATCCGCGAAATCCGCGTCGAGTTTTCTGCCTCGCGCTCGCACACGCTCGTCCTTTATTCGTGTCTCTCCGCGCACGTAGGTACCTTCTCCACAGGTGGAATTCTTCTTCCTCGGCGCAGATGGCCAGGCAACTTTTTCACGGCTACGATCAAGTTCACGGCGCGGTCGGGCGACGACGATCGTCGGTGCTCCGTCGACCCAGCGTCGAGAGCCTGGCCTCAGGTGATGCAGGTGCAAGCCCACGGGGTCGTCGACACTACTCCGACGTCCTCTCTCTTTCCGCGCTCCTCTCCTCCTCCCGGGCCCAGTCTTTCATTCCACTTTCTGCTTCCTCCTGAGGCCGCGTTACCGTGTTACCGAGTTCGCGTCGCTCGCGAAATCGGCCTTCCTCGCGGGCGCAACGAGCGCCGGATCATTCTGCTTCGAGGATCCATTCGGTGCATCACGAGCCTCGTTAGGTACTTAAATTAGCATCGTCACGGAAATATTAAGGTAGATGCACGCCAGTGCGACGTCCGGTTCTCGAAAAAGAAGCAGAGCTTCCTAGCCGCGTGGCAATTACAGACCAGACCCAGCGAGGAGCGCTAGAAATCACTCTACGTCGCGCGGTAGGTGGCTGATAGAGCGAAATCCGTTTTACGGGCCGGTTTCAATCGCGGTCCCACCGTAAAAAACCACTCGGTTCGACGGGTTAGAGAAAATTGGACGTGGCTATCTTCGAGTGTATCGCGCTGGTTTGAATTCAGCCGAGCCTGACCGAGCGACCGCTGCTTGCAATCACGAGCCACGGTTACGGAAGATGAGCATATCGTGCAATACGATCCGTGACAATGTCACGCTCCGGGAGTTCACTGTCACAGAAGCACGGAGAGCCTCGTAATTCCTCTGTCAGCCTCGAGCGCGCACCGTGCACGGTTGGCTCTTCCCGTGGCTTAATTTCCTCGCTTATCCACGCCCCATCATCGGAACTCGCTTCCCTTTCCCGTCTTATCGAAACCGACTCGAGACCAGATTTGCCTCGTCCTCGCTTCGCTGGCGACTGCCGGCCCTTGAAACAATAATTAACTCGACTGTTTCGTGTCCCCCTCGTCCATCCGTCCAATGATTAGGTCTGAAGGGGCCCGGCCAGGTTCACATTACGCGGGGTTACGGCTCGATTAAAATCAGCGCCAGATCGAGACACAGGTTACGATTTAAGTCTGGGTTAAGTCTAGACTAGCGTAGTGCCTGTGCCTAGGTCCAGGTCTCTGTCGAGTCTGGATGAGGCCTGGCGTTCGAGATCGAGCTCCCTGATTCCATTTCTTCGCAAGAGGCGAGGATGCGAGCTCACTGTACGGTCCGTCGAACCGTTCCTACGGAGAAGGCGTCTCGAGGAGGAGAATAACGAGAAGACTGGATCGAGGATGCGTACAGCTTTGCATCGGTCTCTCCAGCGCGTGGAAATCACGCGTAGAACGAGGACCACGCGTCAACGGCTAGGGCCGATCTGCCTGCCCACCGGAATAACGACGTGAACGGCGCGAAAGGGATAACGAGGAGAAATTTGGGACGGTTGTCCGCGGGTTCTATACGAAATGGCGAAAGTCTGTAGTCGCGAGAAGTTAATTAGTCGCCCGTTGACGTATGCAAATGGGGAACGGGGGAAAAGAGAAATCGAGGGTAAATGGAAAGCAAAGGATCATGGCGGTCCAGGCACGACAGAATCTTTCCCTGTACCATATCGCGACACTTCTCCGTTGCATGCTTTCTATAAAAAAAAATACACATTTAGCCGCGGGGGTCGTATATAGCCGCTTTAAAGAGTCATAAACATGTCCTGGCAACTCCTACGTTGCGCCGGGAGTACGCTGCACGCCGCTCGCGACAGTGAAAACAGTTGACGACGAGTCGTACAGAGGGACGCCGAATCTCCGCAGTTAATACACGTACACGTGACTCGAGGAAGCGCTATTGTGCTCGGAGCCAATAAAAAGGAGCAACGACGTCCCGGCAAGAAATCTTGGCGACCGAATACGCGGGGCCGGGGACGGGGGCGTTGCATTATGTAGTCCTCGAACGAGGACAAAGACGTATCGCGCAGCGGGGCGGGGGGGGGGGGGATGGTGATGGAGGGACAGAGAGGCTCAGGGGGTGCACGAAGTTCGGGGCAACCCCTTGGCACCGCTCCCTAAGAAACTCGTGGTCTGCTCTCTGGGGAACCATGCTCCAAATCCTAACGACCGTTCGTGATTTACTCTGGTTGTGCTAACAGCGACGACACTCACGGTACAGCCCTGCCTGGGGATCTGGAGAGTGTCTTCTGCCGTCTGGCAATGTCTTCCGTCTATCGGCAGAGACTCTGGACATTAGAGTCGGGGTGTCGTTCTTGAAAACCATCTGTCCATCCTCGAACGCGTCTACCCCGCCTTTGCTTGTTTATCTTAACTTCGTTTATAGAGCAATATTTCTCCTCAGCCAAGAAAACGTCTAATCATCGATGAATGTCTCTATTTCATATCTGTCGTCTCTGAACTCCAATCGATGTCTTTAGTAATCGAATAAAGCCGCCTGCAGGGAAGGATAGCTAACGTACTAAGCCTCCGCGGTAAAATGCGAACAACCCCGAGGGGGCGAAGATCCCGATCACGGCGTATTAACGCGCAGAAATTGAAATTCTATCCGTGGAGTGATACCAGGCGAAGGGGGATGATGTTCGTGCCAAAGGAAGCCGGTTCCCTGACGTCCGGGCATCGTGCGTGATTCACTCGAGCGATTCTGATCACACGAACACCGGGTAATAATGGTGCGTGACGGTGACGTGCTACGTCGAACAGCCAGCGCTCGTCCAGGGGCGAGTTGTAAACGCGAGGACGTTACGCTGCGCGTTGGAAGGCAAATGAGGATAGCCGAGATAATTTGGACCCTCCGGGGCGTACGGTCCTATGCAAGTGAAATATAATTAGGTGGTTTTTGTAATCGGAGAACCGCGGCTCGGTGATCTACACTCTGTCCGATTATCTATTCTTATTCTGACCTCCACGGGTGACTTCTTAGCAGAAGATATTTCGACACGATCTCCTGAAAATAGTCCGTGCGTCATGCGCGATATACCGATTCTCAAAAAGCGAAAAACCAGCGATGCGCGCATCGTCCGCTCGGTAATTCGCGTGCCTCAGGAATGCCGATTACGACGAATCACCATTATTAGCTGGTAATAACGAAACGCGGCAATTCGTCCGTTAATACTTGGCAATTTATTTACTCTGCGCCCGAAGCGTCCCTAATTGCCGCGCGTTAAAACGAGAACTCGCGGGACGAAGACGTCGGAGCGGCCTCGCTACCGCTGGAATAATTAAACCTTCCGATGAAACTGTACACCGTCGAAGCACTTCGTTAATAAAGAGACGCCGAGCGACAGATGGGACTGCCCGCGGAGCCAAGATTCGACGAAACGGCGAGCCGCTCTCGACACGGTGCAACGGCCACCGGCTCAAAGCGGACACGCTCGTTTCTAAGTTTCTAAACGTCCTGCGTGATTCACCGCCGCCGCCGCGGACATCCATAATACGCTTCGGGGTCTGACAGCCGCATAATAGATCGGCCTGGAAGCTGCACCGGTAAACGCGATGACGATTCGTCTATCTTTACATGGACAGGTCGTTGACTAGCGACTGGCTTGGGCCGAGGACACTGTGGCCCCTTAGAACCGGTAGTCACGTTGAGTTAATGCAATTTGCATGCATTATCTAACGCGTAACGAGCAGGCCTGCCCCGCGAACGAAGGAAAGAAGAAGGGAACAACACGGGGTGGCCGCCGAGTCGTTAACCCCGCTGATCCAGAAGCAGTCGATGGAAAATCGACGGTGATCATCGTGGAACGTCCGGTCACGCCCTCGCTCCCTCGATTATTCCTCAGACTTTCCGCGAATCAACCGCAGCTCTCCGCTCTACCGTCGCCGGGGCAACGAGTAATTTTACGCCGATGCAATTACACACGGAGGGGGCTGTGCATAAAGCGCCAAGGTTATATTTAGATTCGTGTCCAATCAGAGATCCAGTCCGCCTTTTTGCCATTCGAATCGCTTCGTTTCGAGATAACCCCGTTGTTGTTGTTGTTGTTTTTTTTTTTTTTTTTTTTTTTTTTTTTTTAACAAACGCCAACCTCGACTGCTCTTCGGAGGACCAGTTCCACTGGTCGAGCGCTCTCCTTTCTGCGTTTCGTCGCGGCTCGCCGGAACAGGCGGACCTGATATTCGCGGAAAACGATCCCGATTCGGTGACCGTTTCGCGGCCGGCGGCGCGCAACAACGAGCCGCTCGGTTTCCTAAATCGCTAGCGAGCTTTATTTACGATGTCCGACGAAGTGACCGGTGGTGCATCGGTAGCCGCGCTTAAATATAATTCGCCGACCACCCCGATGATACCGTGTCCCTCTTGTCGCGCGGCCGTTGCCAAGATATTTTTCCAACTGGGAAACGCGTTGTCGGCGGGCTTCGCCCATCGCGCACCGACCAGAACAGAAATAGTCGGGGGGGGGCTTAGCCATCGCTGATGGATTGTGCACACTTTCACCTCGATCCCGCTTAATTCCAGGATTATCCTCGGTTCACCTACTTTTAATTTTACTCGACAACGGCGGAGGGTGGTGAAATACGGGGTCGAGCGTGTCCTCGATGGAGAACGTAGCAGTGACAAGTGTTCCAAACAGAGTGGACAGAGGTATGTGACATTAACCACGAATATTAACCAACGAAGGAACGCATCCACGTTCTCTCCACCATCGGTGCACCAGGATGATGATAGAATGCCTGCGAGAAGCCGGAAGCTGGGAAAGTTGGAGAGTCGAAGAATGAGATTGCGAAACTCGAGAAGGTGAAGTCGGGAAGTTAAAGGGTCAGAGTCAGAGAGGTGAGGAGAAGCGAGAAAGTTCAGAGATTATGAAGAGTTCTGAGTTGAAATCTTAATCTACTATTTCCACCCAACTTCTCGAGCCACCTACTTCATAGTCGCAGCGAGATCTTCTGCTCGTTCTCCACGGTCGAATTGAATCCTGTCCCTCTATTCTTCGGGTTCGTATCCCCGGCATGGAATACCCCAGTGGGCGGCGATAGCTTTTCCCCGATACACGTGAATGCAGCCTGTTTCGATACACCTTCGGCCTGGAGCAATATTTGAACTCTGTCGGGAGGAGGGAGTGTCAACAGACCTTAGGAAGGGACTGACCCCTCCGTTCAATGGCGAGTACACGAAACTTGCACGGAGAAGTCGCCGCTCGTGAGGCTCGCCCGTTGGTAGGTAGGCAGACGCACAGACCATGGTAAACCGACAGCAAGGACCGCAAACGTGACGGTCAGCGGGATATCTTGTTGCTACGGCGCCCGCAGTCTCGAGGATCCCTCGAAGAAGTTTCCCCTGGATCGAGACACCGGGACCACTCACGGAGTTAAACTAATTTACCTGCGCCAGGAGAGCTTCCCTTGAAAAGCCATCGAACTAGAAGTCTCTCCCAGATCCCCTGTAATCCGCGGTATTCAGCGGCCGTTACACGATAGCCGGTCGCAAAAGAAGACCGCTGCTCTAGTCTCGCCGAGGAGGAGGCGCGCATGCCAAGAGGAGACCGGGGGAAACTGCTTAATTCAATTAATTAGTCGAACGTCAAAGCGAGCTACTTGGAGCGCTCGTCCCGAGACGAACACCAAGCTACAGCAGTTGGAGTTTCCACGTTTACGAAAGACGGAAGGTGGCGAGGCTTTTGTTTTATCCACTGAAAGCCCGACGCACTAAAGAACGTCCGCGGATTGATGAAAGATTCTTTTACTACCCAGACGTAATCCTCCCGCTTCCCATTCGTCCAAGATTCATGTGACAAGAAAATGCCCGTATTACGAAAACGTTGCGGCCGATTTCGGGGATGTGGGTCACGCTCCTCTTGGCATCGAGTCGAGAGCACCCGGCGAATCGTCGATGAATGAGAATCAATCTATTTATACCGCGGGGACCCGCAGTAGGCCGGTTTTCTATCGACGAGCCCGATGGACGTTGCAACGAGGAGGATTTCTAATCCCCTGTGGCTGGAGCGTCGTCGCGAGCTGGAAATATTTCCCCGCACCCCTCCGATCCAGAGAACGGACCTATTCGATCCGCTGGCCGAGAGATCCGGCGACCGCGGAAAATAAGATAACGGAATTAATGAGCTACTGTGTTCGAGAACAGAAGGGTCCTTAATCAAGCGTCGTTGGGATGCACGCGGCGCGAGAGGCTGGCCGGTGTTCTTGATCACGTCTGCGAGCCCACGCTCTTTTCTTTCCATTTCGCCTCTCCTGGCTGCGCCACGAATATTCCCCGGCTCGTCCAGGACGAGGGTGCTCCTGACACGGGCAAACTTTCTCGTTACGAAACGACTGTTGGCAGTGGCGGCGCTGATTAGAGATTCCGGTCGTACGCATCTACTTGCCACCTGACCGAATTTATCACTGGTTTGCGTTGTAGGGGATCGTGGCCCTGGATTCAGCTGAATCTAGGCTTCGTTGGACTGAGAGATGTATTTGATTATAACATCTCAAGCGATCGCAATGATACTTTCGTCAACGCTATTAATCCAGGGAGCAGAGAGGTCGGGTCTGTCGCAGCCAAAGAAGCCGAGACCCTGATGCATCTATCGAGGACAAGATAAACGAAGTTAATGAGCCACTCTTCGCGAACAGAGGAGACCTTAACGACCGACGTGTACACGTGTACGCCTGCACGTACACGCCCGACGATGCACACTTGACCACCGCGATTCTCAGACGACACATTCTCCCTTTGTTCTCCCCCGCGCCCCGTCCACTGACCATTGTTTTGCGGGCAGGCATCGAGATTAGAGTTTCTTCGTCGCTGACAATGACTGATCGCGACTCCCGAGTTAAGGGCAGAGTCGGTGGCTCGCCACTCCCGTCGGATCAGGACGAAATTCTCTCCTTTAAGCGCGGTCCGCGGATCGCTCGCGTTACGAGCCCCGTTTCGCCATGCAGTATGCACGAGAGAACTCTGGGCCCATAAAATATTTTCAACACGGCAATTCTACAAAGTTTCCACAGGGCTGGGCGAATTTTTACGGGCGACGATCCAGTCGGATCTCGTGCCCGGCTCCTGAGAAGCCCCGCGAACATGCATAAAAAGGACACTCGAAAGTATCTCGAGCCTCGGGAAATCTTGCGACGAGCCTCGCCGCGACGAAGCGAGCTTCTAGAATGCAAATTCGTTTAGAGAAGAAACGCTGAGTGCACGGTACCCGGAGTCGAGCAGCCAGGAACTGCAACCGACGAGGTCATGCCGCGCGAATGTGTCGGCTCGCGCGTGCTCCGTGCGTGTGTGGGACGGCTGCAGTGACCGTGGGAAGCAGCTGGATGTTAGGTAATTGAAGAATTTCTCAGAAAATGGGCACGCGTGTCGAGGACGAGAAGAAGGCGGGGGGGGGGGGGGGAGGAGGCGGGAGCAAGTTCGAGGAGCTTACCTCGAGAGAGCGAGAACGAAACGGCAGCTAGGCTGGTTGAGAGACGCTCGGAGACGTCAGCTCATCGAGCAATTAAGCGTAACGGTGATGCAATCGGGTTCTCATTGACGCTTTGATACCGCGAGGCTGCGGCTAATTGGCGCCCACCGCCGCAATTCGCGAGTGTATCGTGTCGATTCAAGCCTCTGTTCTGGTTTTCGGTGACGATCAATTGAAATGTTTCTCCCGGGGAGGAGATTCGGATTGCCTCGAGGACCATCCCGTGAACTGGAGCCGACTGAATAGCTTCCACATCAAGAAGAGATTCCGCGAACGGCACTAATCGCCTGTGTTGCTTTGGCAACGCGCAAATCCTCGGAGCTGCTTTACTACGGTGTAACGTCCAGAGTAATGGAATGCCTCGGTGAGATGCACCGATTTCTGCCAGCTAAATGAAACCTCCCCCGCGTCGTCCCAACTGAAAAACAACCCGCCTTCTACTCATCCACCGCGGCAAGCTCGAAACTCTGCGAGATTACAACCGCCGACAGCCACCATTCGCTAGATACACTCAGCTGCGGGAACAAAGAAATCCGAGTGAGTTTCTAACAGAACTCGAGCACAGCGGTGACGCAATCGTTCCTCCGAGCACCTAACGTCATACTTCTGGCCGTTGCCCAACCGTGCAACCGTTCGTACAGTTATTAAGACGATCATAACGCCGCTAATTAACCGTGATAAGTTATTGCCCGACGGTTGCGCAAATCGTTTCCCCTCGGCGCGAAAAGCCTCCTTTGGAGTACGGCAGCGCGCCTTTGGAAGTCGCTCCGCAAAGGGGAGGAGTCGCGAGGGGGATGAGGCTCTCCACGGTGGACCGTGGAAACTGCGATGCACACAGCCGCAAATGACACGCGAGCTAATTTTCCGGCCGGAAAATCACGGGGGGGCGATCAGGCAAGCTACCGTGAACGCAACGTGTCCGTGACACCTCAACAAGTGGATGGGACGCTCGCTCACGTGTCGCTGACATGCCCGGGCGTGTGTGCGGCACGCGAAATCGCCGGATAAAAATGCACCAAGGTTCGTCGAACCGCGAAAGCACGGGACCCCACGAGGCTGATCTCCATCCAGCGGAGCATTATTTTTAGTCGCGAGTCGTCCCGCTGTGTAAAAGAGGCGCGAAGCAACGAGACCGTTCCCGACTGTCAGCGGCTTCGTTTTGGAGTAATCGGGCTGTTTGATCGTAAGGAAGTGTAGGCAGCGCGTGCGAGAGGATGTAAGAGCGGGAAACGTACGGGCCCTGGCCCGAAAAGAGACGCGGAGAGTTGGAAAGCAGATATGTTACGTGCACAGGGAAAATTAACACTGTGTAATGATTTCCTGTTGCCTAATGAAGTTTCTAAGGTCGCACGCTCGGAAAGCGCGAATTGAATTTTCACCGCGAAGCACCGCGAGCCGCGTATAATCGGCAAACGAAGCCGCTAGCGTGCATAATCATCCGCGTCGAGATCTAGACGCGGGATACGCTTAATTGGATACGATTCGATCCGAGCGGCGCGAAAGGGGATACTCGATGCGTTCACGGTATAAAGCATCGAACAACTATCCCCGAAGAAGAAGAAGAAGAAGAAGAAGGAGCCGAAGATGAAAACGAAGAAGAAGACGAGGGGATAGAGGTTAAAGCGAAAGGAACCGTCGCGCAAGAAGAGTGAGACGTCGAAGGCGAAGGTACGTGGCGAAGAAGCTGCAAGGGGTCCCGGGAAAAAAGGTGAGAAATGAGGCGGCCGAAGGATCAGAGACGAAAGAAATCGATGGTGGGCGAAGAAGATGGGGCAGGCCCGTTATGGCGACCGTGTTGCATCGCATTAACCAGTCGACCGAGTGATCTTGATCCCATCTCTCACAGCGGCGCCCTGCTTCTTCCCCTTTGGAATCATCGTCTCAAACGTGATCCGGCCACTAACGACTGTCCGCCAATTCTGCTCGATCGAATCAGCCCCTATACGCATTTACGCTCGCTACAACGCGTCCTCCATGCGAAAGCCTATCGACAGAAGCGATTTCTCACGCGCCGACACATAAATCGCCGTGGATAAAAGTCAGCCTCTCGATAAGTAAACTGTAACTACGGGGGCTTTGGGGGTTGATAAAGCTCATTGAAAGGGAGTAACAAACGTGCGAGTCTTTTGTTATCCTAGCCTTTCGAACCTGCCGTTGCCTAAGAAACCCTAGAAACCCAACAACTCCGCACAGATGTACCTATATAGTATTTAGCTTCACTTTGCGATTGGTGCACTTACAATTCGATACCAAGAGCCGGTGTGTCCCGACTCCCCGCGAGTAACGCGACTATGCTAATTTTGCAAATGGGAAGGAGCTAACGGGGAGATCTCTGAATGGTGTTTTCCGCGGGTGCTCCTCGTTTCGCGACTACTTCACCAGCATCGTTCGATATGATCGCGCGATTTACTGGCGCACACGGGATGAATTAATTGCCAGGCAGCGCCGGGGCTTGCGTAATTGCGCGGCAATTGCGTAATTGCCAAGTAACGAGTGGCCTTCCGATCGAAGACGATGCGAACACGCGAAACTCGGCCAGGTCGATAACCTGTGTGCTCCGCGGTGTTAATTGACCATGTACGCAAACCGTTTGAGTTTTGCCTCTCTCGCCACGGGATGGGCCCCTCTGTGTTCCCGTTACGAGCCCGTCTCTGAAATTCCGTGCCAATTACGCCACCGGACTTTAATCATTTTTAGCGCGACGCTGACGGTCGACCGCGAAACGCTGATGGAAACTGGGCGTTTAATTGCGACGAAGCGTTGCCTCTTTTTTAATGCCCCCGGTAACGGCGAACCAGAGCCTGTCAAACGTTCTAGCCGAGACAGTTTGAAAAAAAAAAAAAAAAAAAAAAAACGGGAAACGTTCCCGACGAGACGATTCTTCGCGCGGGACAATCGTTCGCACATTCGTTACGCTTCGATTCGAGGCCACTAGCATGGAAGAGTACACGCGGCGAGAGATCTTTTGCCACGAGTTCCCGTTCTCCGCCAATGATCGTGCAAAAGAGGGCGCAGGTACTCACCTGAACGTCCACCAGATGTTGAAGCACATCGTGTTCAGCCAGAAGAACGCAGCCAGGAAGGAGAAGTGAGCCATGATTGCTGAAACAGAAGAAGAAAAATGGGCTTCGTTACAAACTGCTTTGCCGAGGGTTAAGCCGCTTACCGGTACCCGTTTTCCCTGCCCCTCGGGGCAACCAGTTTTCCCACGGGCTACGAGATAGCCTCCCCCCCCCCCCCCCGTCCACGGCAGAAGGGAAACGGGAAACATACTTTTATCGCGGTTCCCTCGCAGGATAAACGCACCGATTGCCTCCCAATTATCAGCGTCGCGTACACGGAAAATTCGGCGTAGGTATTTCAAACGTTTCCCCATTTCCTTCACCGACAGAAAGGTGCAGGAGAACACGAAGGGGGGTCCCTCGAAACAAAGGACACCACCGATTCCCAGGTTCGCGATGAATCCTCAAAGATTCATGAACGGGGAGGGTTGAACACGCAGGGTGCGGCGTGTCGAGGGCCAGACAAAGCTCCGGGGGAGGGGGGGGGCAGCTTTTGTAAAGATCCGTTTGAAAAGATGCTGGTAACCGGAGTGAGGGGTGGCCCGGTGGATCCCGATAAATTTTTCACGGTGTCGTCCGCATTCATTCTTAGAATTCGCGCGGCTGCGTGCAACGAGCGGAGAGCCGAGGCTGGCCATTAATTCCTGAAAACGCAATCGCTGGGGATGCGTGCACGCGTCGGCGAAGATGGGGGTCGCCGGCACAAAGCTCCCGTCGATCGAGCAGCCGGTTACAAAGAGACCCCGCGAACCAGCAGTTTTCACGAGCACCTTTCGTGAAAAGGAAACTCCACTGGCGAGCAAAGAACCGGCCCGAGAGTCGGTTTGCCTATTGTGGAGAGGGGGTGAATTTTTCAGCACGCCGAACGGGCTTGCATTCGAGAACGACAGCCACGAGCGAGCCGGCGCAGCCATGAATTTCTAAAAACCCAATCGTCGTGTTTACATAATGGCAGCGTTGACGAAAAGACGCGTCGCAACGCTCGGGGGTGGCTGAGTTTGCTCTGAGCCGCAATCGAAGGGGTGAAGCAATCGTTCATTCGATTGTGTTTGATAAACTCGAGGTATATAATTTCTGCGTCTAATTATTGGAGGTACATTATAGTGGACACGTGTTCGATTACACAGTGGTAATGTCGCGCAGTGGCGCACCTAGAGGGAGGCCAAGGCTCCCTGGCATCCCCCAAAGAAAGTGCTTTGTAAAAAGAAAAGGTAACTGAATTTTATTCTTCAACGAAATTTTTATAATCACCTAATGAATTTTATTGAATTTCCATTAAAAAAAATTTGTATCCCTTCAATTCGGCTGTCCCCAGGATTAAATCCTGAGTGCGCGCCACTGCTGTCGCGTGTAAGACACTGCTAGCCTTCCACTGACAGGTGTGTCGCTACTGTACCTACGTGGGATTTAATCGCTGATTGTCTTTAGAAGAAATACAAAACTCTCAATGCCAAGTTGCTTCGAATTAGTCATCGTCCTTTCATTTGGGACCGCCATGTTCTCGACTGCACCGGTGTGTACAAGGAAGGAGGTTTCCTTGATCGCGTTCCGAGGTGTTGCACCGCACACTTCATCCCGGCGATGTTTTCCCACATTTTTACATTAAATGGAATAATCCCTGCGCAAACGAGCGTTAATTACACGCGGCACGCCTGCAGCCTCCGGTGCTGCCACTCCATATGGGAAAAAATCCGCGATTGTAAACATTCGCCCGGACCGCTCGCGGCCCGTAACCGCGCGGCCGTGCATAACGAAGTGAATGCAAATCGTGGCGAGTCGCTCGGTTACAAAAGTTTCTCATGCGTCACTGGCGTTCCTTCAACGCGGGTTTCTGCGTTCCTCCGCGTGACGCCTATCGTGCCTTCCAGCCTATGTCGATAATCTCTAACATCGAGTGTGATGAGAGGCACCGTTAGCGTGCGACCAGTGCATCGGGAACGGGATTCTCGGTATCCTGTTACGGCCGGTCACCGGTAAGGAACAATAGACTTTGCTCTTCGCTGTTACACGCTAATCGAAATGACAGCACGCGCTCCCAACGAACCTTCTACAATTTCGCTAACGATTCTCTGTGCAGAGGCAATGTGACTGACGCATTTAACCCTTTCGCAGTAGTCCGCCAGAGATGAGCATCAATCGACCGCGAGATATCACGCGCTCCCACGCGCGCGACGCGGCCAACACGCAGGGAATCAGTCGTGTTCCAAGGCGTTCGAGGTTGATTAACAAAGCAACGACTGACGCTTGTCGACGGATTAGCGCTGGCGCGGAGGAAAAGCCAGGGCGACGGGCGATCGCGCGAGCGTTTCGAAACGGCCACGGTTTCCCATCGACTCGAGGTTGCTCGAAGCGGGATTAACGGCCGCCACGCGGTAAAGTCCTCCGATAATTCTTCGTCGAAAGGCTTCTGCGCGCGGACCCGTCTGCCGCCGGCATTTATCCCGCGTCCCGGCCGCGCGGAAATAATTAAATTTCCAAAACTAATTACGCCTCGTTGCAATTATAACTCTGGCGACATTCATCCGTGAACGCACCACCCCGCCCCACCCAGGAGGGAGGCTGAACCCCGTGCGGGGTAGTCGAAATCGTTTGCACGCGTCAACCCTTTCCCCCATTCATCCGCTGGCGACCATCGGTGAAATCTGCGCGGAGTCGTTTCGGGAACGGGAGCAGGACGGTTCCGTGTTTGCTCGACGCGGTCTGTTTCTCATTTCGTAACACCTACGTCTCCCGGTTACAGAGGGGTGGCCCTTTTGTCAGAATTAGGGCCCGGAGCGGGTGGCAGGAGTGGCGAACGAAGGGGGGAAGGTGGAAAGGAGGAGCGAGCGGAAAAGGAGAGACCGAATCGCGAGTCGCGCGATATCGCGGCCCCTTTGATATGGTAATAGCGTTTCTACGAGGCTCGGGGGCGGCCGATCTGGCTTTTCCTTTCATCCGGCAAAACTTGTATCGCCCGCCTTGGCACGAGAATCGCGGCGCTCCTGATCGCGGTGGGTAATGGGGGGATTCGATTCAATCCCCGTTTCTATTTGCTCTCCTCGTCGCCTCGCCAACAGTATTCCAAGATTCTCGCCGGGGTCTGATTAACACGGCGACACGGATTCGCCCGGTGGCTCGAAGAAATGAATGAAACCTCTGACGCGTTCGCGCTGGGAACGACGTGGAAACTTTCCCCGGCGCTCTGGCAGCAATGTAAAATCCAGCGAGCGAGTAACTGCACGCTGCTTTTGAGAACACTTTGGCGACGCGTTTGGCAATCGGGTGTCGCTCGTCTCGCTCAGCCCCAATGTTTTTCATTATCGCGACAACTAATTTCGTGGCGGTCGTTGAAATCGACCCCTCGGCCGGGGACAGAGAGAGGAAAACGGGGAACTAACGATTGTCGACGGGCGAAAGAGGAGTGGAAAACGGTTGGAGGGTTAATTTAAGTCACGGAGAGTCGAAGGAAGAGCCGGCCGGTGTGTGCTAGGCCCGCGCGACCCCACAACACCGTTACGCCACGAGGGCGAGTGTCAAGGGTTGAAACGCCGGCTAGTTAAGGGGCCTCGATTTGCATGGGGTCGGAATTAGATTGCGCTGCCTTGACCCCGTCGTTTATCCGTTTCTTCGTTGGCGCGCGTTTCTAATTGCACCGGGGAGAAATGCAGCCCTTTTGGGCCGCGCGTAAATGCTATTCATCTCGTTGTGTCCTTTTAATGAACAAAGGAGAAACGTTTTCATTCCGAGCCCACGGGATGCGGGGCTTGCAATTATTGCCTGGACCGCTGTGTTAGATTTTGGCGCGAAGCACAGGCACGATCTTCTTTCCCTTCGTTGGAAACTTAACGGAGCTTCAGAATATCGGCGCGATATCTACGCTTGGATTTCAGTCATCCCGCAGGAATAAAGGGCGAAATTAATCAAACCGAGGCTCAACTACATTAAGAAACACGTGCCGCTGAGAAAGTTAATTTCATTCCCACTCGATTCAACAGTGAAACTTGCTCGAGAAGAAATTGATTAGAACGGCGGCGCGGAGTCAGCGAGCCGGGCAGCAACTTCAGAGATTAATGCCGCTGCATTAACATCCGTGATTAAGTTAAATACTTCGGAATGGCACCGCGACGAGTCCTAATTAAATCATGTCGGATTTATTACACCGCCCCGATTTAGATGGGATTAGAGTTTGATTCAACGTTCCCTGCGCTTCCCGCGTCCCCGTAGCGCCCCTAAGCCCGAAAGGGTTGTAGCGCCGCGATGAATTATGAAAGTTAGTGGCAGGCCCCAGGGATGCTCGATCGGTCAGTTGAAATATTAAGCTGGAAAAGAACGAAACGCTGGAGGCCTCCTCAATTCGCGGTGGTACGGAAAACTTGATTCCCAGGGCGCGTCTAAAACACAAATAATCTACCTGTAAAAAGTGAAATAAATATCCCGCTTAACGTTACGCATTCAGAACGTCTTCTGCGCGTTCTTTTCGACCGCGTCAGGGTGCGAACGGCCCCCAAATGCTGGCAAGTAAATCTGCCACGGAACAAAAATACTCGCGGCCTGTCTTGCAGAGAATTACAAGCGTAAGCAAACGGATAAATTCGTGCGGGGATTAATAAAAGTCGCTCGCGTTGCCCGCGGAATTACGATCGGCGTTTTTACGAGTTATCGGCCGTGCCGTTGGCGATCCTGTCCACGGTTTTACGGCGACGCGTTATTTCGAGAACACCACGTCCCGCCGATGCGTACTTTACATCCATAATTCCGCCGGCGGAATTAATTGGAGCCAGCGTGGCGCGCGTCGAAAATCATTTCGCGGCGGGAGGAGATGATACGTCGCCGAGGGGAGTCGCGTAAACGATTAACGTGAATAAATAAACGCCGGGCGGGAGCCGAGCGGGGCGAGCTGGGGGGGGGGGGGGGTAAAAATTTATGGAACAGAAACGTGGAAATTAATGAATTTAGGAAACGCACGCGTATTCGAACGTTTAGACGTTTCAAAAATCCACAAACGCGAGCCGTAAAAGCGCGCCGGAGTGGGGGGGGGGGGGGAGAAGCTGGTAGGGGATGAGCAGCGATTCGAGGAGATGGGGCTCGTTATCCGCGAGCACCCGCCGCCGACTACGATACCCCCTACAATATTAATAATTATCGCTGGCACACGCGCGGTCCATTCGAAGCGGAGGTTTTCCAGTGGCTGTGAACGAGCGTGGAACGCGCGAGTTTACAAACGGGCCACCGTCGCCGTCGACGCGCTGGCTGCGTCGACAAACAACGCGCGGCGCCGCGCGTCTGTAAACCAATTTAATCAAGCCCGCGATAAAACTGATGCGACGAATATTAGATTCCGAAATGGATTGCTAGTATAAATCCCGCGTGAAATACGAACGCGTCCGCTGGCCGCGCGGAAACCTATGGACTGCGAAATAGAGAAAAAAAAAAAAACAAGGGGGGAAACTGTGGAAAACAGAGGGAGAGTGTCGCGACTATAATCGCGCGCTATCGACGCCAGCGCTGGATATTTACAGCGCGTTGCGGGCGACGCGACGGTCCCGGGGAAAAAGGTTTAACTTCGCTGCACGCTCCATTGACGAAATCGAGCGAAATTTGCGCGGTTGGGTCCCCCTTTGTGAATTCGACAAAAAGACGAGCCTGGGTCTCGACCGTCATTTTGGCGAACGCGGGTGTTTCGCGCTGAAAGAATGCATTACGTGGCGTATACGCGAGCGACGTGATTCAGAGGCGGCGATAAGAGACGGTTATGGCTTCCAACGTCAGATATTTACGGTGGTGAAATTGAGAAAAGCGGCTGGCCCATATTCCGGACCGTTACGGAGGGTGCAAGCTTGGCAGGATGGAGACGGATCTCGCAGCACTAATGAAACTCACGGTGAATCAGCGTACCGGGTGTATAAATACACGCGGGCTATCCCCTTCGCGTCGTTTCCGTGGAACACGCGACTACCGAGACCGCCCACAGAGAGCTCGCGACACAATTGCCGACGGATGGGCCGTCCACCGGGCATAATTTATCTGTTTTTGCACCGCGTTGCTGAACAATGCCCGAAGAGCACTTGGGCGTGATCGATACGTTGTCCCACGTTGGTCGCGTAATTATTAACCACCACCCCCGGGGCGACGACTTCCTTCTTCCCGTTCCGTCGCAAAAACCGAACGCCGGAACATCTATTCGCGCAAATATTGACTGACGCGAACGAGCTCGCCCGGAATCAGCAAGAAAGGGTACATTCATCTCGAAGTGCTGGGCGCAAGCCTCGGTGTAACCCGGACAACGGGAATATCGTTGCTAATAAATTTCGACTTTCCCATTGTTCCCGCGGCGTGCACCGAGGCGGCCAATATGCAAATGAGTTCCTAGGCCGCGCGAAATCCTCCTTGAATCCCCGCAGCTCGACGGCGCTGCTGCGCGCCGCAATTCCCGGTCTCGATTGCTTCCGATTAGCCCCGAAAATCGCGGCAACTTTTCCCCGAAGAGGTTTCGTCACGAGCCCGCGGGCTGTGCTCTCGTGGTTCCGCTAATCGACGCGGAGCCCTCGAGGAGCAATCAGCGGGGCCGTACGGACGAAATTCTGTTATATTTAGACGTAACGAGTGCCGGCCAATCGGCGCGGGTGGACGGGCGGGGAGCGAAGGGGCGAGAACAGCGAGAGCGCAAATCGACCGAACGATGGAGAGGAGACGCGTGTGCCACTCGAGATCTCCACTTATGGTTGCTCGGATGGAGCGAGGATGAGCGGAGCCGCGACGCCAACACCGCACTGTGTCTGTCTCGAGTGTTGCTGAAATTGCTGCCGGATGACGCTGTAGGGAGTTCCTGGAGGAGAACTCGTCAGCCACCCCCGCGGCCCCGGGGGTTGCTGCGCCCCCTCTTAACCCGCCCGGGTCCTAAACGTCCACGTGACGAATTACCTGGAGAATAAGGGGCTTCTTC
Source organism: Andrena camellia (assembly GCA_029448645.1). Taxonomy (NCBI): domain Eukaryota; kingdom Metazoa; phylum Arthropoda; class Insecta; order Hymenoptera; family Andrenidae; genus Andrena; species Andrena camellia. The sequence continues at coordinate 30,544,071 of CM055680.1, read as the reverse complement.
CTCCGCAAGGTCGGGGCACACCAGCGCGCGCGCCCCTCCGGCCTAATTAATTTCCCGCTTCGCCGGCAACTTCGACGCCTCCTCTTTTTTCCCCACCCGAACGTTACAACCACGGGGGTGGTCCTTTTTGCGCCCGGATAATTAACGAACGAAGCCGGGAGCCGGACCGCGTCGGCGCTTGTTGCCAAAGAGAAACAACGTAGGCTCTCGCGGGGACGTCAATTAGCGGGATCTTCGCTGAGCTTTTCCTTTTTTTTTTACCCCTCCCCACTCCTCCTTCAAGGGAATTTATATGAAGGGCCCGTGTCTCCAGGATTGCTCCGACGTCGAGCGCCGCGTTGAATAATGGACGAGCCTTTCGTACACCAAAAATACGGAGAACCGTGGCCACGCTGAAACCGACGGCCCTCCTCGCCTGCGAGGAAACACGTAGTATATGTAAGTACGTATCTCTGTTTTCGCGCGAGGAAACATTGTTTCCGGTTCCCTCCTCTCTCCTCCTTCCCTCTCCCCGCCGTTACCATGAATCGCAGCTCGAACAAGGAAAGCTCGGGCCGCGCACTGTTTGCCACGAATCATCAAAGGCGTCGTCCCGATGTTTCGATACCCGGGGGGAGATAATGGCCGCATAAAATGTCGAAAAGTCTGCGCGAATCCCTGGGTAGGCAGGTTTTATTCGGCAGATGAAGGGTACGTCGACCCTGAAGACGTACGACCGGCCGCGTCGTAAATTAGGAACGACGATCGACCGCTATAAAACGAAAATAAACGAGCCCGGTCGCGGTTCCGTGGAATCGACGGAGAGTCTTGATTTTTCGCAGAAGGCTGCAACAAGTGTAGGAGGAACGGCGAGGGGAGGCGAGCACCGAGAGGTTGGTCTCGCGGCCACGAGCGCCAGCGGGGATCCAGGAGTCGCCGACGCCCGGGGGAAGGGCGGAAGAAATGCGCGGAGACAAAAGGGCCGGGAGGGAAAATATGTATCGCGAGGCACGCACGATTGCACAACGGCTTACGGCGAGGATGACTGGGAAGATTGTCGTTCTGGCAGTCGGCCAGTGAGAGCGAGGCAAAGTTCGAATTTTCGTTGGCCCGCGAGATATAATAACGCGCCGCGTCTGTCTGCCCGGCTGCCTTAGGAATTCCGCAGGCTTTCCGTAGATACGTGTGGCTTTAGACTGCCGGTCTACGCGCGTTTACGAAGCCATATGCCGGATCCACGTGCCGCTGTGTGCGGGCACGTCGAACGCCCTCGGTCGATCGCGAGCGAGTCGAGGGTCCTCCAGGGTTAAGCCGCTTTCCAATGTTGCTCGAGCACGAGATACACAGCGGGGCTATTAAACCGACTGGCTCGCGAAAAATCCACCCCCTCCTCGTCCCCCTGGCGCTTCTCGTTAAAATCAGCGAACGGAACGAAACGGGAGAAGGGACTGTCGTCCTCTCGGTATTTACGAATCTCTGTTCTCCTCCTCGCGATCGGCAGGGAACCCCTGCGTCCACGGGCGAATGTCCGAGTGTTGCGTGTTTACGAGACTGCGAGGGAGCTTTGTTTCGATTATTATTGCCACAGTGTACCAACTCGCTGCGCCGCGTATATGTTCATGAATGGAAGGAAGCTGTCCGGCCGGCCTTGCCGATGGCCAGTATCGATTTACAAGTCAGATTGGAGGGGCTACTTTCAAAGTAGTAGCCCACCCCAGCATGGTCTCTCAATCTTGAAGGCCAGCGACGGCGCTTTGGCCAGAGAATTCGCAGACGCGATTTCGATGGCCCCGCGCAGGATTGTGCATGTCAGCGGAGTCCTAAGCAAACAGCGTGTCACACTTTACAGCGGCTGGTCGGCAGAAAAGTTGGCGCGACGATCCTAATAACCGCGGCGCTCTGGGTCGTGGTGGCCTTTCTACGGCCACGACGGTCCACGTCGTTCCGGAACGACGCTTCAGCCCGCAGGCTGTGTTATATCGGCGTGAATTCGAGTCGCGTTTGCCCCGGTGGACACGTTTCGAATGCAAACCGAATCCAACGTGCTCGCCCCGGTCTGGCCCTCCTGCCAGGTAGAGAAGCGGCGAGGGGCGAGAGGGGGCCAGAGGTCGGCGCGGCCGGGGATGCTGGGCACTCCCGATGGAGCTTTTCGTCCAAGCCCGTGTACATTCGTCCGCAGAAACGTCCCGCCAGGGTTTCCCCCCTGGGAGCTCGCGCGATTACGCAATTTCCGCTTTGGTTTGATTCAATTTCGGAAATCGTTCAATTTCCTAGTAGATGCTCCCCGGCCTCTGCGGCGCTTTCAGGTCCGCCGAGCGACACGCATCTCTTTTTTTCACGAGGATAATTAGAAAAACGTGGCCCCGCGGGAACCCAATTCCTCTAGGGGGCCAGGGAAATTTCAAGTGTGGGACACACCATCGGTTCCCGAGGTTGTTTAAAAAGCCCGAAAGACGGGAGATTGGAAGTTGGCCGAAGAATACTGGGAGCGTTCGAAGATCGCATCGTGAAAACGGAATTGCCAGTGAAATCGAGATCTCCCCAGGTGGAATACCGTATCAAGTGTTCCTGATTGTTCGCCACTCCCGGCAGGGAAAATATCGCCGGAGAAGCAGCCTCGTTTCCAATAGAAACTACACTTTCTACGAATCGTGATTCGGCGAATCAACTGGGCATTAACCGCACGCATCTTCGCGGTCACACTTCGCAGGCATCGTGCCGATTATTTCCGCGTGCTTGCGAGCAATTATTTGCTACGGAGGGCAGAAAGCAGTGCGGGCAAACGGCTGCACATTTGAGAGCGGAAGTCGGGTCCGGGCTAATGACAGGGATCATCGATGCCCGACCGTGTATCGATTATCTGTCGCACGAACGTGTCGTGTGGGTAGCTGCATGTGCATTTACGCGTGCCAAAGGATGCGACCGACATGCGGACGCGCCTTGACACACGCGACGCCCCGAAACTCCGTTAACACACGGCACGAGCCAATTGCTCGGTTCAGAGGCTTGTTCGCTTTCACGTTCCGAGGGACGTGAGGCCATCCTAAATCGCCCCATCGCAATATACACCTATGCTCACTCGCACGAAGATATATCCGAGTCTTCTCCGAAAGCCGCTGCACTTGCCGACGGTTCGAGGAGCTCATATTCCCACAAAACTTCAAGTCTCCTCCTACAGAACGAGAACGCGATCGATGGGAAATATTGGTTACCGATAGCTCGCCGTCGTAGCGCATCGAAGCTCGGAAAGAATTCAATGGTTGATTCATTGTTTCGCCGTGAAATGAATCGATCGCGGTGAGGCTCGGCGTTCAGCGCTCGGAAAACGATTAATTAAAAGAACGGCTGTCCATTTTCGATAGCATTGAATTTCGTTAGCGCGTCGATACAGCGGAAAAATGTGCGTGCCGGGGAATTCGAGGGTCGCGTTGACCTTAGTGCGCGGGAGACGGGAGGGGATTAACGGCTGCGCTGGCTGTTCGTGACGGACGTGTGACCGGTCGAAACCACGGCTAATTAGCCGCTATAATTAACAAGACTGACGTTGAATAGCACGGCATCGATCGAGCCCCGGGATCCCGACTGATTTGTTTTATGCAGCGTAACACCCCCGTCGAGGCTCGGTGACAACGCGCTCAAAATCATCCGCGAGCACCTGAATTTCCTCCGCGTTGTCACTCATCGGAACCGGCGCAGGCCTCCTCGCCTGGCTCGATCTCTGACACTCGCCGGCATCGGAGATTGAAAAATATCCAGCGGTATTCCTGGCGATTGATACCTATGGTCACGATTCTCCGATAAGAGGAATGTGTGACGCCTCGCGCGAGGCTAAGGGAAGGATATTTGATGCGCGCTGGATAGCAGGAATTACTACTAGTATAACTGCAGCTTCTGTCAAGTCTCGAAGAACGAGGAAGAGGCAGCAACAAAGGCTTGGTACAGCGCGTAAGAATAACAGGAATTCGCGGCTCGTTCACGATTTTTCCCTTTCGCGGAACCATCGAAAAGCGGACCCCACCTCCGGATGCAACGAGAACTCGGGTATATTTTTATTCCGGGCCGATCGATTTCGCATCCCGCTTTTTGTGCAGCCGCTTTGGTATGCGGCAGAGCGGCGTTTGGTTTTGCACGGTTTGCAGCCGCTCGTATGGCGGACGTCGGAGCGTATATAGGCTCGTGTACATATACGGAGTCTCTCTCTCTCTCTCTCTCTCTCTCTCTCTCTCTCTCTCTCTCGCGTGCTACAGTTTTTGCCCAAGGCACACAGGGTGTTCGATGAACGACGCGTTTCCTGCCCGTAATCGATTCTCTGCTCAAAAACGCGTCGATCTTCCCCATAAACCTCTCGAAAATAAACCATCGTTCTTGCGTAATCTGCGATCGAAGTTGAAGCCTCGCTCTCACCGCGCACGTGACGTCGACTCGAGCCGCGATTGCCTCGCGAGCGGGGCCGCCGGTTGGCAAAAATCGCTCTTCGGAACTTGTTCAACTTATCGAGTGGACCGAGACTTGTCTCCTTGGATCGCGGTTTTTTCTCAGACACCCCGTGTGCAGGCTCGACGTAACCGCGCAACAGACGCCGTTTCTTTGGTATTGTTCGGCTTTGGCAACGGTTGAAAAGCCGCATCCGACGCACGCACAATGCTCGCGCACGTACATTGGCAGCGCACGCGGCTGGTCCGCGTATTTACACAGCTTATACGTAAAGTCCGAAACGCGTGTCCACGTTGCTCACCCACGAAATTCATCCCCGCGCCGCATTATCGCGACTAAATCGTCGGTCGTGCTCTCGCCGGTCGCCGAATTACCAGCGATATCCCGCGGGCGCGTTTACAGAAACGCGACATCCTCTCCCTCGTCCACCTCCATGGAGAGTTTCCTCGTGGATCGATAGGATCAAGGTAACTTCAATTAATCCGCCGCGAAATTGCATCGTAACGATTATCCACCGCGGCAGCCACTTCGAGCCGCTCGACCCGCGCGCTCCGTGAAGCCTCGCGAGGAAATTTTAATGTTCTCCTCTCCATCGGCGGAAATTAATCTACCGGCGGGCGAATTGAGCCATTTTCTCGTGGCTCGTTCAGCTTTCGTTAAAGCCGGCCCCCACCGAGGGGAACGGGGAGAGGAGCTCCTCGAGGGCGGAGGGCCGCGAGCCGAAGAAAATAAGCGATCGTAATACCGAGAAAAGAGACGCGGAGGAGAGGCTCTGGAGAGTCTCTCCTCGCCGTTCTTAAGACGGGCCCGCGGCTCGCAAAGCACTTGCAAGCTTTACCGCGAAAACCAATCCAGGCCCGTTCGTTTTAACGGGGCCGAGTTTAAAACTCCTTTACGAGTTCCGCGAAAGGAGGGAAATCCGCGGAGCGAGGCCCCTTTGTCGCCGTTTTTCACCCTCCGCGTTTCCCGCCCCGGCAATATTCGCGGCGAAACGAATCCCCCCTGCGGAATTAATCGAAATTTCCCGCCGTCTCTGATATTCGAAATATTTCCCGAAGCGTCCGCGCGCCGCGAAATTACAGCCCCCTTGGTCCGCGGGCGCGCGCGTGTGTGTGCACGCGTATTTAATTATGACAACGATCGAAATTAGCGTCGGGAGCACCGCGGCTCGATCATTAATATTACAGAACGGTCATCGTTAATCATTTCGTCGTTTAGCAGACGCGCGCCGCCGTCCACTGCGACTTTCTGGTAGATCTGGTCGATGGTAATTCCAAAGTTTGCTCGTTAACTCAACACCATTTGACACTGTGCACTTAACCGTCCCCATTAAAGTCTACTTCAAAGTCTTTCGAAAGTAGCGCCCGACTGTACCAGGTTATGATATTTGAGAGTGGGAAACGAAAAAAGCACGATCGAGCCATTCGGCGGAAGGAAAACGCGAGTGGAATGGGCTGGATCGCGAAGCGATTTCAGCAACGAGCTACAAATAGACGGTGCGCAGAGATCTTTATCAGGTTGATCGGTCGCGGAGGGTAGATTGAATTTCCAGCGAATCGGACTGCCGGCTGGGGTTATTCCGGGGCACACGTATAGCCTCCCAATTATTCGAGCAAACATGCGGGTATGCATACCTGCTGCACCGAACCCCAGGTGAGTAATCAAGGTGAGAGCCGCGCACCATGTACACAGGAGGATCGTGGTCGAATTCGTGTGACCGTGGATTCGTGCCGGCCTCCGTGGAATTACCACGTTTCTCGATCGGCCTGGCTATTATTTCGGGAATGATAATCCGTTAAAAATACACCCATCACAGGGGCCGGCTGTGGGCTAGGCCTCGATCCTCATTACGCGCAATCTCCGTGCAATTTGTGGAAATGGACGTACCGCGGGGAGACTTCAATCTTCTACGTGAGTTCGCCAAAGACTGCGCATTTTCCATTCGAGGATTCGCGATGTTCTATTTCTTCATATACCTATTCACTATTTAGGTTCGATCACGGAATATCCATGAAGTCACTATGAGGAGGTGCACATACTCATTACGTTTTTCAAAGAAAAAAAAAATAGGATACACCTGTGCGGGCGAAAGAAGCGAGAACGTCTGGTGAAAGAAGCGAAATAATTTCGTCTCTGATTCGAAGAGGGTTGCGTGGACAGGGCTCGGCGACGGGAGGGCGAGCAGTGAGCATCCAATTGGAAGGCGTGTGGAAGGAGGGGTAAATAAACCCCTGTAGGCGCGAGGGGTTCGCTCTCGCGGCGAGCGTACGGCCGATGAAAATTGCATTTCATCTCGATACACACGAGAAGTCGCCATTATCGAGTGGCGGGGATTTAATAAAAAATTCGAGTCAGGGCCATGAAGACCCGAGAAGGACGGGGGTGGGCGGCGATAGAGCGGCGCAGAAGGTAAAGGGGTGAAGCCAGTGGATTCGAGAGGAAGCGAGGGAGGACAGGTTCCTTCGCGAGCGGAATATCGAATAAACTCTCCTTGCCAGGCTCTCGCGCGGAATCCTTGCGCGACGATAAACGCGCCCTTCGAATATCCCGAGATACTGGGTGGTGGTTCAAACTACTTTGGCTCCCGATTTTCGGGGCTCACGGAAGTGTGCACGATCGAGTGGTCGTTCCACGGAAATTTGAGTAGACTCCAATCGATTGGGGTAAAGTGTTTCGCTGAATTTACGGTCGTTTACACGGCCGTCGAGATACCTCGTCTCCTTTAACGACAGAAAAACTCCTGCTATTCTCAATGTCTACGGGACTCTGATATTCTCCCGGATTGCTCCAGCTGCCGTGAAATTCCGCGCGCTCAAACAACACCGACGGAGGGACCCTGTCCCCGGATAAATGCGGAAATTAAGTATCATTAGAAGGCACGATGCTTCAAGGCCAGATATCCGGCATTCCAATTATCCGCCCGGGCCCTCCAAAGTTCCCGGTAAGTCCTTGTAAATTTGCCTCCCAGATTGTATACCGATTAGTTGGTCGTGGGCCGAGAGACGCGGACGTAATTGCAGCCCCGCAGCAAGGGCGGAGAGAGGAAAATTAACGTGGCAGCTGGACGAGTGCCGAACGTGTTCGACAGCTGCCAAATCAGTGCACGCGGGCTACGTCTCTCGTTCGCTCGCTGTTGCGCGCCGTTCGGCCCTTTTTGTCCCGGCCGAAAGTCTGGGGGACCATCTGTTTCGCCAAGGTGTTCGACATGTGTGTTGCCCACGGATGCCACGCTTCACCACGAGATATGCCCTTGACCCTCAACCTTCCGTCCCCGTTTCCCGACCTCGGCCATTACGGGCGATTCGTGCAACTCGACTCTCGGAGTCAGACTTTCGACGCCGGATGCGAGGGAAAAATCTCCCTACAATCCTCCACGAGGCAGAATTATCTATTCCGAGCGTCAACTATCTCGGGTCCGAGGTTTTCCTCGAGAAGTCTTAAACTCGTCTTAAACTTCAGCTGGAAAATACAAAGGGCGCCGAGGTAGAGGACAACGAAGACGAGGAGCGAGAGGGGCGGAGCGACGAGACCCAGGTAGACGGACGCTCGGCGAGAGGAAGAGAGAGATTTTTGCAGTGGGATTGTGCTGGTTCATCGGGACGTGCAGGAGCGCTGGTATTCCCCGGCGCTGGCGAAAACGTCGCGGTGGCTCGTTGAGCTTGTTAAAAGAACGGGAAGAAAAACAATGGCGAGGAAAGCGACGCGGCCGACAGACCGACCCACCAACTTGCTGGCACCAACACCGCCGCGGATCCTCTTAAACGGGGACACTTGAACTTCCGCCTCCTGCGGTCGCTTCACTTCGCGCCGTAATCACTTTAATGCGGCTGCTTATTATTTTAATGCGCCCGAGCCGCAACCAGTCCTCAAACGTCTCACTGGCGTCTTCGAATGCCGCGCTTCCGCGAATTCTTTTCCACCCTCGCGCTCGCATCGCGTGCACCGTCGGATCGTTAACCCTTTCGAGGGATGCGCGACGAGATACATTCAATAGAGGACTGCGATATATGATTCAAAATTCCGCATTGTTATGCAAATGTATAATAAAAAAAGTTGCTTAAATTTCAGCGTGATGAAGGACGCGAATGAATTTTAAGGCGCCTCGTCGTTTACGTCCAAGAGTAGCTTCATTATTAATGTCTGTTTTGAAGAGCTGCGAACCGGTTCGAATAGCAATAAATGCACTCTCCCACAAAAAAAAGCAGCGACTGTGTATAGTACGCAAGAAACGCCATAGGATGCAATTAGTACGAGACACTCGACGATAAGTCCAGGCTTAGACGATGTTTTGAAACGCCCGATGACTTATTCAATTTCCTCTCGATATTCAGAGCCTCAACGACGAACGGTCAGACGGGCACGTTCGAGCGTTTTAGTCGATTGGATGGGCCGGAAATTTCGCGGATGACGCGCACGAGCCAATTAGACGCCGGATGGAGCACCTTTTCAAGTTCTTTTGGGCGCGAGCAAAGCTGGAAGTAATGGAGAGCTCTCGATCGCTGGCGACGATATTAATTTTCGGGAGCGACAACGCCGCTGAATGCCAATGAACTGGCCGGCAAAAAAAAAGAACCAAACCGCTGGTTTCTGATTCACTCGTCGCTTTTCGACGTCGTTCGCATGCTAAGTGGGACGAGAGAGGGGGCCTTCCTTGATTATAATGGTCTTCGCGTGATTTTACTGGCAACAAATCGTGGGGGCGACAGAGTTCCTGATTGATTCTAACTGAACATCGATTGATGCTGCGCGGCTCGCCCACGTGGTATTCCGAAGGCTCGACTGAGGGACATTTATCTGCGTTTTATCCCAAGGAACTCGCACGTTCTCTCCACTTGTCTGTCTCCAAAGTACCCGGTAAAATACGCGACAAACGGCAGAATTGTACTAAATCGCAGTACCGTTAGCGACAGTAGCCTGGCCATCTTTGCGACACACTGTCCAGGATGGAGAAGCTCGCGCAGAGGACTGCATTCCGTCGACGAACGACAGGGAGACCTGATTCGCGCGACTGGTTGCAGCCGTCGTAACGGTTCCACGTCAAGAAGGAGCGCCATTTTTCAGCGTGCTGTAGAAGGTATCGATGCATCGCGATCTAAAAAGCAACGAGCCGCCTCGATACTCGATACTCAACGCGCCGGATTAATCCAACAAACCACGGGGTTAGTGGACTAGAACGGGTATGGTGGACCGTTCCGAGCCGATGTCAAAGCGAGAACATGCACAGGAGTCCCCGGCCATTTGATTTTTTGCCGGCTTTAATCCCGCTCGGCCGTGTAACCGCCCAGAGCCCCCCTGCCGTCCCCCATTTTTATTCATGCCCGTATAAAAAGGTATCCCGACGTTAAATCGCGTCAAAGGACGCCTCGCGCGCATTATCGATTCCGCGGAGCTTTTAATCCACGCCAAAGGCCGCTCGCAGCCCGTTCGAGTCCCATATATTCGCGCTCCAATTTCAGCTTTAATGACTGATAACTGGCACGGACGGGCACGGTGCGATGCGCATCGCGATGCAACGGTGACGCAATCGGTCAGTGCTGACCGAGTATCGCCCATTCGATTTGATTTATTGGACGTAGGAGAGCGTGTCACGACCCTGTTAGCAAGTGACGACCTGTTCGTCGTGTCTTCGAGGAAGAGGCAGCGCAGAAACCAAACTTCCCGACGCCAGAAGCGCAAGCGAATGGTGAAATTTTAAACACCAACACCTGCCCACCCTGTGAGCGATCCTTCGGTCGCAAGGTAGGATTCCAAAGTACCCTCCTTCGATCTTCAAACTTCTTCAGGATACATATTTTCCTTACGAGATTCCCAGAGAGTCGGAAATATTTCAAAATCCAGTAGTAGCTCTATCATCCCAGGCATCCGTCCGCTGCAAGCCCACTTTCCCATCCGCTGGTCCACTTTCAGCGGGAACAATGGGACCGTAAATTTCTTGGCGAGGATTCTCCGCGAATCGATGGTTGATAGAAACGGAGCGGCGTGCAGCGGTCCAAAGACTCGCTCGACCGAGGGATTATTCGTCCAGCAGACACGGTCTTGGGGGGGGGGGGGAGGAATAAAGCGGCTGTGCAGCCTGCTTTCCGGCGGAAGTGGCTGCGAGAGTAAACACGAACGATCCTCGCGGAGGGAATGGGGACGCGCGATCCTGTTTTCGCGTGTGCATGGCCCGTTGCGAGTGCCGTAACGTTTCATTTTCTCCGTCCACGCCAGCCGCTTACTTGCTTATGCTTCACGCTCTACTTATCAAGAACCGGAGTTCCCTCTTGCTCTTGCGCTATCTGCTATCCGGGCGCGCTTCGTCGCGCGTTCCAGTTCGCGCTATTAGCCCCGGCACGGCGCGCGGCGCGGCGAGCGCGCGCTTGTAACGCGAGATCGTTCCGTGGCCGCTGAATAACGGCCGGTGAACCGCGATTGCCTTCCTCTTCGCCGGCTCTGCTAACCTTCGCGCCAGGACTGGGCCTCCGGCCGCTGCAATGCCAGCCAGACGCAACCGCGGTTACGCTTTCTTCCTGTTACTCCCAGAGCAGGGGCTTAATGAACGCCGACGCGGCGGCTGCGAGTCTCTCTAGAGAGGCGAGAAGAGCGAGCGTGTCGCCAGGTAGTCGCGAACGGAGCAGTTCCTCGATAGATGTCTGCAGGGGTTTCGATGCAATCACGGCGAGTATGGGATCAGCATTCCGGAAGAATTAGCTTGTAGGTGGGAGAAATTAATCAGGCGAGATCGGACGGAATCGATGAACAGCTACAAGCTATCCTATTGGAGGCGAATCTTAGACGAGACGTTTAAATGGAGCAGGATTATTAAAATATCTCCTTACTGTTCGATCGGACCCAGTTACGCGAGGAATCCGCGCAATCCTGGCACCCGTCGACCTCGCTCCGTCGCGGAATTACGCGCAGGAATTCGAGGAAGATCAACGATTTTATCTTCCGGGGAATTTATTAAAAAATCGGCCCCCAGGTCCGCCGTCCTTGTGAGAGGATCTGATACGTTTCGAGTTACTTTTTCGAGGGACGAGGATCCTTATCTTGCTTGAGTTGTCTCGCTGTAGGTATACTTGGACACGTGCTATATAGAAGCGCAGAAAATATGCCCAAGCCGACCAGTCCGCTCCTCTCCACACCGTTTCGCACGATGGAACCGCGCTCCAGCATTATCCAGTCGCCGAAAATAGCGTTTGCGCGCAATTTCGTTCGCTTTACAGAACGTATTCGCGGAGCATGCCGCTCGAAAATGATCCGAAAGCGGTGGAAATTTATCGGCAAACCGTAAAGCGGTCGAGCGGGTGGGCCCTTCCACGCGCTTCATTTTTCGAGCATCGGTGAAGAGACTCGCGGTGTACGGTTATGTTCCAAGGGCTCTCCATAGCCCCGTCACTTGCGGGGAATCCTTTTAAAGTGGTCACTCTCGATAATTCGCGTGAACAGAAAACAAAGCCTAGCGAAGCGACCCCGAGGACCTCGATTAAAATCTCAAAGGGGTATTCATTGTGGCGGGCACACCTCCGCCAGCCACTGTTTTCATGCCCCCGGGAGACGCATAATGGCTTCGATTGTGCAGAAAGGGGACACGTTAAACGCGCAGTAACGCAACGCGACAGCGAGTGCACAGCGTTACCGTGACGAGCCTCCAGTCACGCAGGTAGCTCGTCTACCTGGGCTGCCTCTCGCAGGACATTCCAATGGCCTCTGGACGCGGCCTGAGAACCACTGTGCTTCTTTGTATGTCGGTCAGCTCGTAAGTGGCGAGTGCAAGCGAACATATACGGCGTCCTCTGAAGGTGGCTTCTACCCGACGGTAAGTGCATCGGGGAACATACACAGGCGTGTACTTTCGCCACGGCGATTAACCTCCCGCGCGCGCCACCGGAACACTCGATACAACCGAGTCGCGCTTTTATTTTCCTCTCTCTGCCCGCGCTTTCCAGGGGATCCTTTGTCGCGAGCGCCGTGAAAAGGCTCGGCTTTTTCGAAACTACTCTTCCTGGCCACTCTCTTCGGCCAAAGGGGCCATTATGCGGCTCAAGACGGCGGCGAAACGTTTCTTCTGGAATGGTCGTCTTCGAGGAGCGTTTTTGCATGATTGATCGGGGAAACAATTTCACTATTTTTTTTTTTTAATTCAAACGAGTGCGAGTGAAATGCGTGAAAGTTGAGCGGAGATGATCGTTTGCTGCAATAGAGTTTGAGATCCTAGAAAATCGAGTATACGAGCTCTGGGATAATACGAATGGGGTATGGGAGTCAGTTGATAGCTGGTGTCGAGATTTGAAGCGAAAGTTGTTGAAGACAAGTATGGCTAATTCCTCGAGGAGGGTCCCCCATATGGACGGTACAGCACTGAGCTATGGTGCGACCATATGTCACCAGGTAGCCATGGGCTATGGCACGCAGCTACACCTGGTGCGTGTCCCTCTGCTCTCTGGTCGCGGAAGATGCGATCATGTGTCGCTGGTAACGTCCAAGGCATGCCAGGCACGTAGCTAGTCCCACGAATGCGAAATGACACGGCCGAGAAATAATGAGGTGGTCATGGGAAACGGCGAATGCCCGTAAATCCCTCCGAGTGTCGCTCACCATTATGTTTTATGGCTTTCAATTTCCTCGGGCCGGACGGCCGCGATTTCCACCTTCGCCCCCGTGTCGGGACTTGAATTTTGGAGGCCCGTGTCCCATCGTTTCCCATATTTCACGCGTACCTCTGCCCTCCTCGATCCTCGTATCAATTTTAATTACCGCGCTTCACTGAGCCCCCCGTTCGACTCCCTCTCTTGGCTATTGAGTTCTCCGACACAGTTGTCAAGTATCAATTCCTGGGAATCCATCGTCAATGATATTGCACATCTTGCACGCGTTAAATTATGTGAAAAAATATTCGATCCTAGACAGATACTTTCTCCCTAAGCTTTCAAGTTGTTAAAAGGATTGTGGACTTATGAACACTTCGAGGACTGTACACTAATCCCAGGGTACAAATAAAGAATAATCCAACAGAACGGTACAGAAAAACCACCCCGGATTCCACCGAGAAGCTGGTGCCCCGAACCAGCAACTCCGGCGAATTGGAGAATCCGTGAATCTGTTAAGCCACTGGCCAGCGCTCTGTCTCCTAGAGGGGGTAGAAAAATCCCGTACGATCTCCATTACTTTCCACGGGAGCCGCGACACACCCATGGAATCGACCAAGGGGGGCAATGATTCTCGTTGCAAACTGCCGGCGAACTTCCACGGTAAGTCGGGGGACACTTGTACCCGGCCGAAAACACGTAAATAAAGCCAGCAGAAACGGCGGCGGTGGTGGCCCGGGGGGTGGCGAATTCATGGGCAAAGGCGTACGAAGATCGTGGGGAGGAAGGAAGAGGAAAACTCCGAGTTATCCCAGTGACGGGCACCGCAAAAAGGAACACCGAGCGCGAACGGGATCTTCTTGCCAAGAAAAATCTCGACGCGCTTTTCAGCGGCGAGATCTCTTCGGTTACTCTGCCGTGCGCGCGCGGCCCCGCGCGCCGAATAAAGGCGCCTTTTATGAGACACTCGCGTCTAGGAGAAAGGCGCCATCCAGGAGAGATATTTCGGTGAACAAGCTCTCGCCGCCCTCTTGCCTCTCATTGTTGTCGTTGCAATGAAATCAAGTTGCTAGGGTTGAAAGGAACAGCACTTATTGGATCTTGCGCGCTTTAAATCTAGATTAAGGGCGAAGACTGACCAGACTTCCTAATAATATGTGCTCGAGGAGATTTGTCAGAAGTGTGTGCCAAAAAGATTTGTAGAACTCAATGGAAAATTCACGCGTAATTAATTCTACGTTAAAGGTTCATCGGTTGAGTGATATTTGGTGAAAGCTACCCGTGTGGATGTCAAAGTGTGAAAATCGATTCCCCAGCAATCCTTCGGTTTCGTCATTCTCCGATCTGTCTGTTCCCGATACCGTAAAATTGCATCTTTCCAGATCACGTGCAACTCATCCCATTTCACGGGATATTCCACGGGGAATAACTTTCCGCAGACTTGGGAAGAGCAGAGGGGTCGAAGCGAAGAGGCGACGGAAGTCCGTCCGCAGCCAGCTCGAAATCTTGCCGAAGCCAGTTCTCGCCGTGAATCGAATATGTATTAAAATGGAACACAGTGGGATCACGGTCAGCACTATTTCGCGCAGGGTAATGCAGCGGCGACCATCGGCCATCCACGACCGGTTTTCTCTCCGTTAACTTCGCCTGGTCGCGGTGAATAAATTTCCGAAGGTCCACCACCGAGCCGGCCGCGGCGGTCCCCGCGTTCCTTTTATTTCGAATTTCCCGCCCGCTCGAGGGGAACACCGGGGCGTGGATCGCTACCCTACCGCGAAATACACCCGAGTTTCGCCCAATTCGAATTTCGTCGTGCCACTCGGCCACCCCTGATAATTCGGGGCTAGGAGAAGAGCTCTATCTTGTCCCCTCTGGCCCTCCGTTCCAACGATTATTTTCCCTATTCTCCCTGGAAGAGGATGTAAAACGTCCACTCGATTCGCATCACCGATTCAAGATAAGAATGCAGGCAGCTTCAGGACCTGCCAAAGTTCAGGAATCCCCGTTAGACAGCAAGGGGTGCCAGGAAGAAAAGACTCGCAGGAAAACTTTGTGATTTCAGAGCCGCTGAACGACATCCCGATATTTCCATTCAGACATATCGAGCGATACAGTTACACGGGTCGCGTAAGCCGAGGGTAACGATGAGGTTTCGATCGGAACCCTTGTCGAGCGAGGTTTCCGTGTGGAACGGGGCCGCTGCGAAGGATTTATCGAGCATCGAGGAAACTTAATCGCATAGGAGAGAGCGGATGCTGAAATACGAAACTCCGCGATTCGCCTTAATTTCACGGGATGAGAGGGCTAGTGGGCCAGGGGGATCGAGGGGATAAGAGGATAGAGAAAGCAACCCCGGAGAGGCGCAGCCAGCACACGTCACGATGATAAATCGAGCGCGAGAGCTACCGGCCGGGGGGCTGCGGAGCATGGTCACCCTAGCGAGACACAATCTTTTCCTATTAGCCGCGCATGGAACCTTAAAAACGTTGCCAAAAAAAGTGGGGGGGAACGGAAAAAAACGAGGAAAAGGATCTGGCGACGCGACGCCGTGAATTATTGCGCGGCCGCGCCCGCGCGAATTTAATATTTCGCTGGGGCCCAGACTACTGGAAATGCCGTTACGCAACTACCCGTTTCTGCTCGTTTTAATAATATTAACGCGACTTTATGGCATCAAGTAAAACGAGGCTCAAAAATTACCCTCGTGATCACGATGTTCGATGGGTTTCTACACCCACCATTCCCCTTTTTCTACATTATCAAGCGGAAAGCCCATCGCTACCGAAGGAGCACCGATAATTTGTCTCTCTGACACTAGCTCCCATCATCGGACGCAGCAGAGACGGTGTAAGGTGATCACCGCAAATGAGACACCTTGGACGATCTATAATTATCCTCGCCAATGCATCAGGGGAGTCGAAAAAAAGTGCGAAGCCGTGGACTGGTCGCGCTTAAATGATAATCGTAGGGCCGCTATCACCGTGCCAGTGCGTTAATTCACTTAAGGGTGGCAGAGTAGGCCGGGTGCCATAATCGGTGGCGAAGCTGACGCTATATTCGCTCTAATAATAATAAGCGATCGGTCCTCCGAGCGGTTGTCCACCAATTTATTATAGTCATAATCATGAATATGGTCGACGCTGTCGCGGCCAACGACAATTTATTACTACTATCATTATTATCGCGACTCCAGAGATATACGCGTGCGCCGGTGCCGGCCGTATTCCCATAATCATCGTTACGCTCGTCCTGGCCCAATCGCCGTACCGTAAAAAAGCTCATGAACCATCGTTATCCTGATAACTAGAGCTCCCCGTTTTTAGACGCGCACTGATCTCCGTGGAATTATGCCAGGCCCACGTTACCATCCACTCCTTGGGAAGAAGAATGATAATTCACCGCAGAGGGAAATGCCCAGAGAGTCCTAGGTGTTGTGATTCATCGATCAGGTAACGCCACGGAGAGGAAAAAACATGGAAATACGAATGCCAGAGGAGCCGGGAGGGCTACAGGGCGCGCCGCTGAAGAGGATGTTAAAAAATTGACAAGACACGCAGAAATCTCAACGCGGAACGAGTCACATCCGGCTTTCCGCTACTCGTCGGGCTTTCACGTCCGTCAAAAAAAAAAAAAAAAAAATAAACACAGAGATTCGGGATTTGAAGCGGTGGATCAGCGGCGGCAGAGAGCAGACAAAGAAGATGCGCCGGGAGCAACGAGCGGATGAATGTAGGTCTGGCGAGGGGAAAATGGAAGAAGAGCGCGGGACAAAGAAGGAGAAACGTTCTGACGCTGGTGGCTCTGTATTGTCTGATCCGCGAGCTCCATGGCTGGATACGTTCGCGCTACTTCCTATGGCGGGAGGAACATTTAGCGCACCGTTCTCTCCGAATTAAATAGGTCAGAGATCGGCGGGAAAGGATCCTGAACTCCGCAAACTCAGAAATATATACTGAAACGCCTTAATGATCACGAGGAGCGACACATCCTTCCTTATTAGCAGTGCCACCGAGCTTCAAAGAATAAAAATCGGAAGAGGTAAAGGAGCGAGAAGCTAGAAGACGCGAAGCAATTTTATGGAGGATTGCTTCCTTGTCTCCCCGAGTCCGAGGGAGCAACGGAGTCTCATGAATTCGAGCGGAAAACCGAAAACCCCCCGATCGCCTTTTTGCCGTCTTTCCAGCTTACGAATATGGCAGATTGGTACAGCAGCCAGGAGGACGCAGTTTGGCCGGTTGGAATGCGTCCATTTTCCGGGAGGAACGAGGGCGTCTCGCCGCCGAGTTCCCAGAAGGCGATGGTAAAACAACGAATCGAAGGAGCGTCGCGACGCCGGGCGTACAGCGTCGCTCAGACAGGAGCCCGGCCAATCGGGAGGACATCCATTCTCGTTCTCCTACCTCGTCCCTTTGCTTTCAATTTACGCTCAGCGTTTTTGTCGCCCGCCAATTGTTCTTTCAGTTTCCCGCTTGCGCCCGGAATACACGGGAAAACCATTCGGTCGTCTCTCTTCGCCGTAAGTCTGACAGTCGACTGGGTGGTCGTAAGATCTTTACGTCGCAGCTTATAAGGGAAGCTGGCCCGCCAGGAGATTGAAAAGGCTGCGGAACATTCGGTGTGACTGCGCAGTGCTTCTTCGCAGTGGGCCAGCCACATAGAGTTTTTCTCTCCGCAGCGTCTACGCATCTTCCAAACTCCAATTTCCCCGTTTCCACCCCCGTGCCAGCCGCGGCAAATAAAATAATTGTCATCGAGCAGTGACGCATGTCGCGGCACGCAGACCCGCAGTGGGGCGGGTGCGTCTAGGGGTAAACCGTGTGGAATAGGGCGTGTAACTGCATTTTCTCGGCGAGTTTCATCCCTCCGGAGCCATTCGTCGGGGGGTGAATACGTCGGTGCGGTCCGACCGGGAGGGAGAAAAACGCGCGCGATCATGTATACAACCGCGGTTTTCCGTGGGCGAAGCTTGGCGCGGGTCGCCGCGAACAGAGCTTTCTTTTCATTTCGTAACGAGGTTAGAAGCCGCTGCCACCGGCAGAAATAATTCTTTCCCGTTTGCTGCACGGGGGTCAGGGGTGGCGCTGTGTTCTCCACCTTCTACTTTCCGCAACCGCCAGTGCTTACTTTTCCAGCGGGGTTCCCTCCCTTAGGGGGCGCTGGAAAAGCCCTGGGAAACTGATTGCCTCGGCTTTCCGCGAAATCATGGCGTTATTTATTTTTATTCCGCGCGAACGTACCGCGAAGAATCTCTCGCGGGCCACGATCTACGACGGGTGCTCCCCGTTGATGCGTCACGCTAAATCATCGAGCGCCCAGGAGTATTTATTTATCGTGGGCGAAGGGTGCGCAGCCCCGAGAGGCAGTCAGGTGAACGCGCAGTAAATTCGAGAAACTTAAAAGAGAGGCGTTCTCGTGATAAAGGAACGGCATTAAAGGGGGTAGTTCGAGGGCGAAGGACGACTTTTCTCAAACCCGGGCCACCCTTTTGGAGTGGCGAGAACGAGCAACAGAGTAAACGTCTTAAGATCTCTGCGGGCCTTTGCGGGAATCGAGAGATTACGTCCGTGTGTATTTTAGCTTAGAGATGAATCGGCTACTGCAGACATCACTGTGTGTATTTTATCTATGGTCCCTTCCACTTTGTCAGGCTATATTATTACCGAAACCTACCTACCGTTTCTCTTCTTTTCTTCCGTGAAAAGTTGTCGGGCAACCGCCACAGACCAATTGTCCACGAGAATTTCCAACCCACTTTTTTCCACGGAGATCCGAGCCAGCTTCCACGAACACCTCCGCCTCTGTCTGTGGAAAGTAAATTGTCCTACGCGTGCTAGCTATATCGCTCGCATAGAAGGACGGTTTATTTATCGCGGATTTCGCACGGTGCCCGGGCACCCTCGCTCGCTTTTATGTCCCGCGGAACAAAGCTCGAACTTTCGGTGCGAGCGACGCGGACGAGAGCAAGGAAAGCAAGGAGAGCAGGGTAAACCCAGGGGAGGATCGTATTTTGTTCCAACGACGTGGACGGTTCGAAGCTTCGCTCGGTGCATTCTCGTTGCCCGCTCCAGTCGGGAGGGGAGAGAAAAAAAAAATTCCTTCGTCTCTGCACGCTGTTTACCCAGATTTATGGTCCGGCTCCCGTCACAGATGAAACTTCCATGCCGATGGAACCGGCCAATTTTTCATATCGTGATCGGGTCTTGTACGCCCCTCCGTAACATATTTTTCAGTCCTTACGAGCAAATGAACGAGCTTCATCTATCATATTTACAGCGCGCTGAATAGGGCACACGGGGCGATCTATCTGGGAACAGTTCTGCTCGAGTTCACAGGTACATCTGTGAAATTGATTCGCCCGAGGACCCTTCCTGCTACTTGGACGTTTCAGCGGGGAACACGGAGGTTTTAGGCGAATGACACGGATTCCATAGTCGCTTCATATAAAAATGATACTCGAGGCAGTCACTGTCGTTCGTCACAATGAAGCTTCGATCACTCGCACGCGTTCAATCAACTCGGCCGCGACTTTCAATCCAATCTCCGAGCAGAGAGGCATGATTCAAATGTCTCCGGTTCGCACCCCTTTCACGGGCCGAACGAAACGCATCGATCATATTTACAGTGCGACAGAAACGTAATCTTGTTGTCGACAAGGATCGCCGAGGCAAAGCCGAATCGGGGAGCAGAAAAAAGGGGGCGAGAAGAGAGGCGCGGCAGGGGAGAGAGTGTCTGTGGCGCCATGGGACCACCAGACCTTCGCTCCCTCGTCTTTTTCCCCCCGTTTCGTTTCTCTCCTCTTCGCTCCCACCTCCCTTCTCTTCCAAACGAGACACGTTCCAGTCACGTAACCCTAAATTGGTCAATTATTTCCCAATCGTCGTCCCAGCCGCCGACGTTTGCAGTCCTAGGGCGCTATGCGACTATCCGTGCCAGACAATCGCGGCGTTTTCTTAGATAAAAAGCCCATCGGGAAATATTCAGCCCTATTTCCGCGACTCCAGCCCCGGAAACCGGGCAGAGATTCCTCCGAATCAAGATCGTCGGCCGACAGAACGCCGCGGTCGGGACGAACAATGGCAGAAATTTATGAAACCAGTGGAGGAGGCCGTGTCTCCTATTTTCCTCTAACGTGTCCAAGCGAAGTTTTACGGTCTGTTATTCTCCGTCTATCGGTAGCGGAGCTCTCGTGCACTATCGTACGTACTTCGTTTCACCGATCGCCTCGATTCTTTTAATTTCTACCACGTGCGACAACACCCTCCTTTCCCACCCCCTCGTTTCCTTTGTAAACGAAAATTGGGAAGCTTCCATTTCCTGCTACGTTGCTCCCAAAACTGTAGTAAGCCTCCGAGACGATACGACAGCTTTTAATCACCGAGAGTTAGATAGCAGGGATCCCCGTCTCCCGCCTGTGCCCCCCCCCCCCCCCAAATGCATCGTCCGCGACCAGGAAAAGGAAACCGGCGAAAAGACAAAATGCTAATGCGCCCATGTGGTTCCAATTGCACCACCCCTGGCCGTCCTCTCGCTCCCTGCCCACGCATGACATACGACCCGCTTCTTTTTTGCTCGTGGGCATGTTCTTGCTAGCGTCCCGGCGCTCTTTAATCACCTCTCTCTCTCTCTCCCGCGCGGCCTGCATAAAAATGGCACGCCGCGATTTCTCGCGCCGCCAGACAAAACTCCGCTCCTGTTCGCGGGAGCTATTATCCCGGCGTTTCGCCGGAAAACGTCCAGCTCCACGACTTTGGAGAAAAACCCATCGGCCCCCGTTCACAGGCGCATCAACGTTTTACGAGCCGGAGCAGCTCGAACGCAGCTCGTGTTTTCGCGCTGCCTCGCGGGCTCCCCAGTGGAGCTCTGCTCTATAAAGCGAATCGTTAATCGCACGAGCAGCATTCGTAGAACAGAGATAAAAAGAGCGCTTTGCGGAGCGGGAGCTTTTCAAACAAATATTCGAAAAGTCGGATTTTATGTTTCCACTGTCTGCTTTCTCTCACGAAAGGGGATCCCCCCGTTCCTGTGCCTGATTCAAAGTGAAAATCGAAGGGCTGCCTTTTTTAGCAGGAAACTCGGATCAGCCAAGCGCAATCCTCTGCCCAGGTGCTTCATACACTTTGGATATTTAATGGGAGCAGGTAGAATGGGCTCGCCAGCTGAATGTATACGTGGCGCGAAGCGTCTGCTCATTTTGCGACGACGAATAATCTCCCCCGTTGTCCAAATTCCACGCGTGTCCCGTGCTCTCTACTTTCTACAGATTTGTACTGTCCGCAGTTCCGGTTCCGCGCGACAGCAGCCAGCGGACCGTGCACCCCGCCCGTTCCGGAGATAATAAAACCGCGAAACCGTGACAATTTGCGCGGGCTCGTAAAAAACCGTATTAAACCGGCGGATTGAAAGCTCGTATTTCTCGGACGTCGCGAAGAAAGCCACCGAGCCATCGGAAACTTTCCCCGACGATCGGGAAACCGGAGTTCTGCAACTTCCCGCGGACAATGTAATTTCCAGCGGCCAGATGGATAGGTAATTTTCTTTCCAATAAATATCCATCGGCTGAATGGAAAGATTCTTCGAGATTCGTGGAGCTGCGCCGCACTTTACTCGATAAAAATTCTGCGCCCGCAGCACGGCCGGGGGAACCGCATCAGCGTTTGCGAATTGTTTGACAAATTCGTCGGAGAGAGCAGAGTGCCGTGGACAGTACATTTCTCGCAATTATTTCAATTATTCCGCCCAGTGAATTCTGTCCGAAACGCGAACAGTGCTCTGGACAAGGGATAATTATCAGGGAAACGTTATTCACGAAGGGGACAAGCAACGGACGGAGATACAGTGGTGGCCAGAAGAATGTTCGGAATCGGTAACTTTAATGATCACACAGAATTCTTGTCGCCCTGGGTAATATACATAAAGATACAATTGCTTCGTGCCAAATTGCTATCGTGCACCGTTCTAAGCTTTCCCTCAGACTGCCGTTGTACACAAGAGGCAACGAATTCGCGTGGCTCAGCTACGTGGGTGTATACACACGATGGGAGGAAGAATAACGAGTGGCTGTCGTCATAAGACTCGAAATCCCTGACGTTCGTTCGACGCCGCTATTTCAAGCTAATTAGTCGAGGCCATTAATCAGAAGGGGCCCAACTTAACGTTGGAAAAAAGTGACCTACGATAACAGGCGTCGCGTAGAGTCACCACTCTCCATCGAGTATCTTATCTTTTAATTAAACAAAACGCATAATCAAGGGACCAAAATAAATGGTACCTTTGAACTATTTTTTCTTCCCAAATACGAGCAGATAAATTCTGTTAAAAGATCGCCGAAACGGTTTCGTCACCTTTTAAAATATATCCCCATATCCCAGGGTTCTGTCTGTTCCTCGAAGCGATCCCGCCGCCGATCGAACTTTTCGTAAGTCCAGTCATTTATAAAATAGTTATAAAAGGGTTCGTTGTTAATGGGTGGGCCGGCTCGGCAGAGTACAATACGCTCCACAGTACTCGCCACGCGGTCGACTTATCGAAATTACGATTTCAAGGGGAAGGGGGGGAGGAGGGTCGATCTCACACCCCTTCCAGCACGGTAAAAGATTCCAGTTGTTTCTTCAGCCTTCGATAATTAGAGCGAGAGGACGAAATGCCCGTCGTGCAAGGGACAAATTTATTGCAATTAACGTGCGACTGGGAAACGCGCCCGAGAAAGTGGGCAATGTGGTTCTACGCGTCAGAAAAATTCTCAGAACGACGAAAGCAAAACAGTGAGAGGAGTGTTTCAAGTCGTCATCTGGAGTGTATAAATACCGAGAAATCCTCGGTGAAAAATCGAAGCGACCCCTGACACCGTCGAAAGGACAAATATGGGTGGCACGGGCAAAAATTCGTGACTTTTCGTCCGGGGAAGCGGGCGTTTTTGCCGTCATTAATTCCAGGGATATCGTCGGCGTCACGGCGAGGGTGGGTTTCTTTTCCCCGTACGAAGAACAGAGATTATGTATCCGCGTCTTCTTGACGGACGAGCGAGCGAAAAAACGGGGAGGCTGCAGATCTCTTCCTAGGCTCGTTCGATGGGCCATCGCGAGTCGAAGGAAACCACCGAGACTTTCTCCCAAATGAGGATTCCGCATCGAGGGCTGGATCAAAGCCAAACGCGCGAGCGGTTTTTCTTTCACGAGACATTGAAAGCTTCGTAGAGTAACGGAAAACTACGTTACGCGGTAAAAAAAAAACTGCTCGCATCGGGTCGCGTAATTATTCCAACCGTAATGTATGGAGCTGCGGAGCCAGCAAAGAGCACGGAACTAATCGGAGCGCAGGAATGGAGAAACCAGTGCTCTCGATTTCCTCTCGCCTCTCGCTCGGGAACGCACGCTATCGACGAGCTTCCCCCCATAAAAGGGCCTTCGACATCGGTGTCGAAGCGTCGGTCAAAGCCAAAGTCACGGCGAAATAATCTTGGGGCCGGGATGTTTTTCTTAGGAAATAGGAATCTCGATGGGAGAGGTCAGAAGGATCGAGGCGGACCCTCTTGTAAAACACGCATCCCACATTGTCCGGGGCGCGTTAAAGTCGATGGAAAACGGTGGTGACGCGTTCGAGCAATTTCCTTGGGCGTTGCACGACGATACGCGAGGCGCAATTATTTCATGGATATCGAAGCCAGAGGATCGATTAGAAAGGAGTTACGACACCGAGAGCTCGAGTGCCGTCGCGATCGCTGGCGAAGGTCAAGTCGCACCTCGCCGGCGCGCCGGAAGAAGAGTTTCCATGAAGTGATGCGGCTCGAGGCACGACAGATATTCGCAAGGTCAAAAGTAATTAAAAGTGAATCGAGCCACGGAGACAGAGGGTAGCGAGGGGGGGAGGGGGGGAGAAGAACGTGAGTACTTGTGGGTGAGCGCGATTAGAGCATTACGAAATGAAGACATTCTCTCGTGTACTGGATGCTTCGAGGGACGCAAATGGGGAACGAGGAATTCCTGGCGTAAACTCCCGCGTGACGAACTCGGAATACGTGTATGAATTCTCATGAAAAAGGAATCGACCTAGGTAGTCGAAGCCAGCTTTAGACACTCCTTGTACACTACTGAATACAGAAAAGTTGAATTCAGTGGATTTTACCATTCTACAAATGGAAGTCGCCGTCCTCCAGAGGACCTCGAGTTAATCCTACGACTACTTCGACACCCCAGGGGACAAAATTGATCAACTAGGCGTTCTATCGTTTCACACAATCCAGTTAGCAACCAGAGGACACCGCGAGCGCACGCGACGCGTACCTACGCTCGCGATTTATGTGCGCGTTGCGCCACGAGCCTGTAAATCCCATCGCAATCGCGGCTGAAAAAAAGATAGCACATAACCCGTGCAGGTAATCGCTTTGACCGCATACCGGCATCGCTAAAGACTGTCGCCCGAGTCGATGAAAACGCCCCGTAATTGCACACGCTAAACGTGCAACCCGTTATTCAATGGCTGGTCATGGCAAGGCCATCGATATACGAGTCGCGAGCTGTTTCTGCGAACAATCAGCGTGCGGCGCTTTTTTTCCCCGCGATAAAAAGGGGAATCGCGTTACCGTTAACGTGGTTCGCGACGGAATCCATCCTGTCGCGGATGCCGTGCCTCGGTCGGCGCTAAATTCTGCCACGTCCACGCTTCGTAACCGGACACTGGTCGCTCGCCAACACGAAGACTAGCGAGAAAACCGCACGGAGCCGGACGCGTCGCCAAGTCTGACGAGTAAAAATCCATTTTTCCGCTCGATCATCCTTCGAGAGTCGTCGGAGTAGTACCGGCTAGCGTGTTACGTAACGCCGCCGTGCCGATAGAACCGGTGTAAACGATGATGGTGTTCGCTGGAATTTCGAGCAAGTTACTTGGTCACCGGTCGGAGGAAGTTGCTGGCTTCCGAGGACTTGAACCGACGGGAAAATAAATACAGTAATTCGTCGTTAGTGTCCCGTTTTTACCATGTGTTATAATCGCGCTCACTATCCCCACCATTTCTTGGAATCGAGAGTGAGAGAACGAAAGAGACGACGGCAACTTCGTGTCAACCGTTTCGTTCCCTCTCGCTCGGCTCTGGGGTTTTCTCACTCGCGGCATCGGCTGCACGGAATAGTCTTAGAGCATATACTACTCTAAGGGAATATTGTCCGCATCGCGTTAGTGTCCTGCCGCCAGCCCCGATCGTCAGGATTCTAACGAGGCATTACTGTATCAAGTTTCGACGGCAGTCAAACTGGGTTGACAGTCGGCGGCTTTAGTCTCGACCGTGCGGATGGAAACGTCGATTTATTGGGGCGTTGCGCGCGCGATCGCCCGGAAATAGAACCGCCGAACTCATGCTGGCGAAGCAGGCGATTTAAGAAGCGGAGTAAATTTCCGGGGACACGAATTATTCTAGACGCGCAACCCCGCCTGAGAGACGAACCTGAAGTTAACATCGGGGGGAACTGGATTTTACCGATGAGCATAATTGAGCGGAAGTTTTAAGGCAGACTTGTTGCCACCGTCGGTTACCGAAAGACGGCTGAAGTAATCGAATTAAAAACGCTCATGAATTTTAATGTTTCCTCTCCCCACTTAAATGAGTCCTCGTTCGATTCGTGTCTGTGGTTTGCTAAAGAGTCGCCTAAATCTTGTGCCACTTGTACACTTGGAGACGGCCTACGGTGGAATTAAGAGCACACAAGTTCCAGGGGTAAACATACATAAATGCATCGCCGAGGCTTGGATGGAGAAAAAGTTGTTATGAACGCAGAGGCTATTACTCAGAGCGGTCTTCTTAAATAACAGATATCGTCTCGATTAATGTACTGTTAGATCAACTGTACGTAGTCCCAAGTAAACACCGCCTCCCGACCGTATCGATACGGCCAAGTTTGCCCGTAAAAGGTCTCAGGCGATGCTCGATGATAAGCCCAAGGAAGGGAAAGTTTTCGCGTGCTTCCCAAGCGGGAGGAGCACCGAAGGAAAAAACAACAAGAGACTCGAGAGTACGATTGTGGGTCACTAGCCGTCCCACTTTCTCCTTTCCCCACGATTCGTCAACGATCCAGGTCCACGAGGAACCCTCGCCTGGAACCGCTTCCTCGTTGGAAGCTACATACGATCCGCAGCAGAAAGTTGGTAGCTACATATAGCGCTCGTGAAACGAAGACACAAAGGGAGGAAAAGTGCGCTCGCTCCGCTCGGTCAGATAGAAAATTCCCGTGGAAATTCACTCGTTTCAGGGAGCACGGGAGATCTATACATTCGAGGAGCAGGCCGAAGCAAAGGGATTGCGGGTAATAGAAAGAAATACGCTCCATGCAAATTCCCCGGTTTCCCGGGCTGCAACATAATTGCCCCGTGAAACGGACCAAAGGTAAATCTAGTCGCGAGCCGGGTCGGAGGTTTCTGGCCGTGAAAAAGGACGGTACAAAGCGATAATGGTGGAAACGAGGCGATATGCAAATGAGAATCGCTGCGAGCCGAAGAGACGGTGCACGATCGCAGGTGTACGCGGTAATCGATTCTCGCGATCGGAACGAGAGGAGAGGAGCGAGGCTTTGCGAGGGATTACTACGATTATCCGAATAATTAGCCCCGGAGTTTGGGGGCGGGCCGGCCGGCAAATAAAGCCTGGCCAGCGAGTCCAAATTCCATCGGTGTATTTAGTCGCATAGCTCCGGCGTGGCGCGCATAATCGATGCAATGACGCGATTGTTCACGGCTAGGACAAAAATTTCGAAATTCCCTCCCCGTGTCCCGCGCGAAATTTTATCTTCCACTATATCCAAGTTTCGTAGGATTAACGACAGCGAAAGTATATAACGGACGTGCCTCTTAGCTTTTCCAAACAAAGAGAGCGCACCCACAGTCTTTGAAATATCGCGATATCGTTCACGCGCGCCTTAGTCATCGACAATTTCGCAAACCGATAGCTACGCGTGTATCTCGTCGTTTCATATGATATAAATCTCCCTGAAGAATCTCCCGCGAGGGAGACACGGTCGACGGATCAGGGGGTGACGATAGAAAGAAAAGAGCGATAGAAGACAATGACTCACCGAGCACCTTGCAGCTTCTGCCGTGCAGGGGTTCTCCAGCAAACTGAATGATGGACATGAGGAGATCACCGAGCATTAGGAAGGCGACGTGATGAGTCTGGCACCACCAATGCAGAACGTGATGAGAGGCAGGCAGCAACCAACCGGCGGCCAGCGTCGCTGCCAGGAACACCGCGCTAATGATGAAGCCCACCGGGTACAAGGTGAACCTGATGTCGGCCGCATGCATCACTGGCCTGAAAGTTTTACACAGAGACGGTTAATTTCATTGCCGGTACAGTTTCCTGGATTTTCATTACGAAACTGGGCAAAGAACTGGAAAGGTACATGGATTATTGAATGGTGCATCGAACATTGCAGAATGCCTGTTGAAAAGTTTGACTAATATTGTTAATTTCATTCGGCTCGTAAGATATTTGCGCAATGTACAATCACCATCTGTCTTTGTTCTATCAGATAAGAGTGCGCTCGCGCCACGGCTGTTGAATTTCGACGGAAATCTACAACCTGTTCTCGTCGGATTAGCCGAAGCGAGTGAAAGTCCCGGGGAGAAATCGTTTCGCAGTTTTCAAGATGGTCTTGGCTCAGCCACGTCTCGCGGGGAACGAATAAACACGCCTCTAGGTACTGGCAGAGAGAAAAAGAAACATTTTCTAACTAATCAAGGTGTACGGGACATCAGCGACGAGTGCGCATTCTCCACGGTGCCTGGACGGCGCGTAGACACGCTTTCTACGCGAAGGTATTTGCTTGCTTTCGATCGATCGATCGATCGATCGACGTTGCCCACGGACTTTTCCACACGAGTTTATCGGCCCCGTTGTGTAAACGATCGGCGTACACCGTCGATTCCAAATGAAACGTGGCAGCCTCGAAGCGTCAGGTGGCAGACAGCGGTGGTTACCTTGTCAAAGCTGGCCGAGCTTTCCTCGGACCGCGTGTAAACGCTCGCGTTAATTGAGTTTCCAGCGTTGCTTTGGAAATTACACGCGAGACCCGCGTAGCATAACCCGAGAGCGATACGTTTTCTGTGTAATTTCCGGCACTCTTCCGGCACGGACCCTATTACAGCCCATCGTTCTGAAATCCCGACTTCGGGCGGGACGAGAGCACGCGTCCCGCGCAAACAGAATCCATAATATCGAGCGTTACCGTTGAAACTTGCTCAAAGAACCACTTCGAGGCGTACTTCGTACTTCTCTCATATTTACAACCAATTCCTTTCAACCACTCTTCATCCATCAATGTTACTTGCTGATAATTGTACTATAAACGCCATTCTATTTACGGTGTAATAATAGATCAATCGAGAGCTGACTTCTACTTATATAAACGCTTCTTTCGTTCCCCAGCTTCTCACTTTTTGTGCCATTTTTCCTGTACAAGTGTCGGGCGAAAGCCCCAAGGTGGCAATAACGCGAGTACCATATGCGTAGAATGGTAGTAACCGGCTCTGTTGTTTCAAAACAAATACCCATAGACCTCGAAAAGTTGAAGCATTCGCTACCGAAATGGTCAAGTATATACGCTTTTCCTTTCGCGATCGATAGCAGAAAAAAAAAGGTGGTTCCGAGGCACGTGAATCATCTCGGACGAGGATGACGCGCGGATCTGACCTAGAAATTCTTCAGGAGAAGAGTGAAAGTGTCGGAGTGAACTTTTTCTGGAGGTGTCGTCAGTTGAGGCTAACAAGGGGGCATGCCTATCGAGCTACCATCTAACGTGCAATTAAGCCATGACGATAAATCGAGATCGGGACAGCCGATACTTTTAACCGGGCAAAAAGTCGATTCGTGCACTGCGCCTCGAAGTAGGTCGCCGCGATCCAGCCGCGCTCTGTTCCGGCAAACCCCAGAGAGTCCGATGGACAAATAAATTCTAAGGAAACGGCTTTTCGTCGCCGACCCATTCCGTTGACCCCGATTTTCGCACTCGCGGATCTCGGAAACCCGTCGAAAACACAATCACCGGCCCAATTATTATTTCAGACGGCAGGCGTCGTTTATTCATTATTCGCCAGCCCGCGGTACCGTTTATTTTTCTGCCGGCTTACAGAAACGCTCCAAATGGATACGTCACGGGGCGTTTCGTTCATTACTTTAATTTCGTCTAACGAAGAAACGCGCTCCGCCGAGCAGAACTCTCGAGCTGCGCTCGCTGAAGGAGCGCCTCGAGGAACGCGACACGCTAACGAGAGAAAATCGGGCTACGGACTCCGAAAAAACGAGAAGAGAGAGAATAAGATTTCGGTCCGTGTAATTATGCGAGCTCTCCAGTGGTCTACCGAAAGGCTCGGTTGCTCGAGGGATCGATGGAAGGCAGAGTGTAATAATACGTCGAGGGCTCACCTTTGCGATGCGTGCTCCGAGCAGGCGAACACCTTCGCAACCTGGTTCAATTCTTTGATCCTCTCGATACAGAACTGACCGGTAGGCAAGGTGACCCCGTCTATTTCCAGGCCACCGTCCGCCAGTAGCACGGCATCCTTAGCGTCACCTATAATCGTGAAATTGTCGGAACGCGGGCAAGTCGGGAAACCAGCGACAATTTCTACCGAGGCAGATGCGTTCGGTAGCAGTGGCGTTGCGTTTGCACCTTCCTTCAACTCGGCACAGCTGTGTCTGGAAAGAATACGATATCTGGGTGAGAACAAGAGGGATTGAGAAAGATGGAGGCATTCTGTAAAATGGTAAAAGCCTGGAACTTTCGTGCGAAAGCTTCGTTTGCAATCTTTCGCAAGCATGGGAACATCGCTATTACCAGGAATCAGCTGTCTTAGCACCGAGCTAGCAGAAGCCCGGGCCACTAGTCACAATAAATTAATTGAAACGGCTAGTCACGTAGAATTCGGGTTCGTCGGAACCGCGATACTCGGAATTTCAGAAGCGAGCCGTCCTACGCAGTTCTCGGCGTAAACAGCCGACCCGTGAATAGGGAGAAATCGCACGCAGGAACAGGAGGCACCGAGCGCGATAAAAAAAGAAGGTCGTATCGCAGGTATGTATCTAGGAAACGCGCGCTAGCTACACAGAATGCCAACAAAGTTCACGGAACGCCCAAGCATGTTTCACCGAAAAGAAAGCTTTCAATAAAAGAAATTAGTTCTAATGACTGGCTTCACACGAAATTAGACAGTGTCCCCATGAATTTAGAGACTGGTGTCTGTGCAGTGTTCCTTTCAATATTGTTATAGGGATACTGTTTTCCTAACCCTCGAGGTTTAAGGACACAGATTATTTTAATGTTTGTATTATACCGTAGGCCAGCGAGTGAATATTCTGTTTTCCTTCTCTCATTGTCAGTGGGGTGCCAAGGACCTGAACCCTAATTTATTGCACCCTGAGTCACCGAGGTGTCAGAGTTTGTAATGAAATGCAGAATTTTCTTCAGACTTGTTTACACTCGCTGGTTTTCCAACCAAGCGTGATTCTTTCTACCTACGACCTTTACCGTTTCGATTTCATTCCCCATACGAGTTCTGTGTGCTTTGCCCCGAGTTCCACTATACTCTCGACGATGGAATATTACGAAACCGGTATTTGGACCCGGATCTTTCGTTTTCTAGACGAATGCTCCGCCAATTGAGCTACCTAAGCCTATAGCTTCCCTCTCCTTAAGTCTAATGTTCGAAAAGGGTCTATCCTCTGCAGGATTTGGGTAATCCATTGTAACTGATACACTCTCTCCTACCCGAACCTTCATTCTTCGAATTAATCTACAATCTGAACGCACGGTTATTCGAAACCTCCGAAACTTTCTCAACGAAATCGAGCGAGGGATTGGAGGTTCTCGTTGATTTTCATTCAAGAACTCACATTTCTTCGTGGAAAGCGGCATCCTCGCCACAGCACCGCCGTACCCGTGGCCTCATAGTTGCGGCCGCGTGATTTCCCTCCATTCTCTTGCGCACGCAAACGAAGAAAGCGTTCGAATCGGCACAGTACTCGCTCGGTTCGAACTTCTCGTCCGCGTGAACGTCGAGGATCGCGTGCCCGTCGTCGAGGAGGACGATGGGATTCGTGCTTCTGTAGGGCACATAGGTCAACACCGAGTTATCCCCGCACTCTGGCTTCCGTCCCTCGACCACGTCCCACTCCGAAGGCGGATTCACCAGCATCATCTGCTGCGACGGCGAGTAGATGAAGGGTTTCCACTCGTTCTCAGTGGCCTCGCACCGGATCGACGTGTTCGGATCGCCGTCCGACTTCTTCACCAGCTCTTCCTTGTGCCGACAACACCTGAGGACCGTCACTTGCTGGCGCACCGAATTACTCGGCTCGGAGAGCACCGCGACCGCGATCGTCGCGAGGATCGTCGCCAAACGAACCACCGCCTTCATGGCGACAGCAGTTTCTCCGAGTGGACACCGAAGAAGCGTTTCCGCGATCGGCGCACGAGTATCACACGCGGAATTCACTCACTCGCGTGCTATTCCGTCGGTCGAAGCAGCCGTCCCTCGTTACCGAAAAACTTGGAGAATCGGACGAGATCACAGGTCGCGGGTCTAGGCTGTATGTAAACAAGAGTCAACTGTGTAACATGGACGAAATTCACTTCGCTGGAACAGTTAGCCGATCGACCTCCTGATCTTTCCTCGCGAAAACCTGTCTGTACGGTGTCTCAGAAAATCCGTGAAAAATCGTAATCTGTACGAATCAGGCGCGTTTAAAGTGTTTGTAAACAACGCGCGGAACGTTCACTGGTAGAAAATCTTCCCGATACGCTCGATCATCTTTCGATAACGGAGAAAGTACATGTGGCAGCAGAGTGTCTACGACCGGAGAAGTCGTGGGAGCGTCGAAATACGCGTGTATAAGGTACGTTTTGGCGCGTCTCGGTCGTTCGTCGGGTTCGAAGTCGGACGTGACTCACTCGCTCGAAGGTTTCGGAGTTACTGAAGCGGGCCGACCACGCGGCCACCCGTCGGGCGGCTGGGAGAAGCGTGGCGTGTCGTTGCGCGCGCACTTACTCGCTGCTCCCTCCCTTATTCAACCACCTGGCTTTCTCCCTTCTTCGCAGCGACCTTCGTCGCGACGCTCTTCACCCCCACAGGGTGGAATCGCGACCACGTGCTCGCTCCCGCTACGGGCCTCCTTGCCGGAAGTGCAACGGTACCTTGCGTGGATCTCTCTGTCTCTTTCCGTGGGAACTCGCGCTCCTCTTCCCCTTTTCTTTTCGATTCCGGCTCCGTTCATCGTCACCGACACACCAGCCTGCGTTTTTAAAATAAAAAACGGCGGATTGCAGGGACGTTCGTTGTCCTATTTTGGGATTCACCAAGCAGAGGATATTGTATAAAGATCTACTCTGTTCGGAGAATACTAACGAATGATGCGGAACGTTTGAACAAGAATGAACGTTCACGGGACTTTGAAGGGTCTGAAGTTTCCTCACGCATTCCATGAAACGTAAATTTGACCGCGTGTATACCCCGACTGTCCCATTCTTCAGCCCGTCCCCTCGGACCTTTCGTTCGTGGAAATACTTTAGGTAAGAATCTGGAAGCAGAGTGCTCCACGGTGCTTCCGGGAAGATACAATGCGCGAGTGGAGTCTGCGGGAAAATATACAGTCACGCCCTTGCGCTCATGATTATTGGCAGAATAAATACGGTTTTGCGCAGGCGAACGATCTGGTATCGCGGAATTACCATCTCCAACTACCTATGTGTTTTCAAGCCGAGCGAACTTCCTGGCCTCGGTTGCGGCGGCGCGATAGCTGTTCGTCGAGATAGCTCCCGATCGCGCGAAGGTCAACGATGATAATGACCGAGAATCAAGGTAACAGTACACGGGATCGAGCCCATAAACCATCCACGGAATCGACCGCGAAGACCTGCTCCTAGAACGCGTTCCAGGTAGAGCAGCCAGCCGCTCCGGGTAATTTATGGTCGCGTTATGCTCGCGAGATTAACAGTGTGGAGCAAGATACCGTTCGACGAAGCCAGATCCGCCGGGCAGACGGTGGTTCTGTAAACCATCCTCCGCTTTCGTTACCGCGCATTCTCTCGATCCCTTCGTTCCTGCCGATTCCACGCGTTCGTGCAGCAATTCACGGTGAAAAAGAACTCGAGAGGGACGAGCAGCCCCGGTCGTTTCCTAATTAATGGATCGCCACGCTGGGAAAACAACGCGATACCATTTCACGGAATTATTTATATCCCGCCCTCTGATTATTAATCGTACCGTGCTCGCGCAAACACCATCTTTTCCAAAGTTTCTGGAACGTCCGAAAGTTGGTCGCGCGTGCAAAATCCGCGAACGAAAAATTGATTTAAGCGGCGTCCCATCGCGGGGCATCCACGTCGAGTAAAAACCGCCTCAGTGGCTGGTTTTTACCGCGACGCCGCTTCTCTCCGGCCAGGACGAGGAAGACGCTGCACCGAGCCGACGGGCGGAAACGCTTTAAAAGTTTCGGACGGCGCCAATTAAACTTCTTCGCCGCGGCGAAAATTGGGAATTTATGCCCGGGCGCCGTGTCTCGTCAATTAAAATGTCCTTAGCGCCCGTGACGATGGCGGCTGGGCGCAGCAAAAAGGGGGAGGAATTGTTTGTCGGTGGCTGCGTTTTTTTCCCCCCGTCTTAACGCGAAACTTATAGCGAAATTAGGGATCGGAGGGCGGAGGATGTATGCGGCAATTACGCGGCTGTCCCCCCGGCGGCTGAAATATCGCGTGGCCGCAATCGAGTCTGGCCGATAAAATCGTTTTTCAAAATTCGTTACGAGCACGCGCGACGCCGGTTAATAGGAAGCTTTGGAATTCGGAGCAGCCCTGGCCTCGCGTAAATCACGTGGATCCGCGGGTGCGCCGGCTCTCGGTCGCGTCGCGACGCAACGCGTACACGTTAATGGGTTCGCACACGCGTGCCCCCTCAATGTAATACAGATTTTATCTACCCCCCCCCCGGCCGTTCTCTACGGCCGAAGGGCTGACCGGCCAGACGGTTTCATCCGCGCTGCTCGGACGATTTCGAAATCCGGCGGAATCATTGCGCGATCGACCGTTACTCATTAAGGGAATCGCTCGTGCCCGCTTTCCAGATCGTATCTCGAAAATAATGCGCCACGGGGACCGTCCCGATAATGCAACTGCCCATCCCCTCCACTTTATCTGCTTTATGAATTGCAAAAGGTAATCGAGCCCGGGTCCGGTTTTATTTGGCTAATTGAACGGTGAAATAATTGAACGAGGAGGAGAAGATGTTGCGACCGATGGTCGTAGCACTGCCGAGGGGGGTTGTAAAGATAGAGACGCAGCTTTATTACACAGTCGCAGGCTACGTAATAATGTGTAGGTACACAAGTTTTATGACAGTCAGAATTGTACAAGGTCTTTTAATGGACTTCAAAGTAGCGGAGTGCGCGATAGCGCAGGGCAAGGTCTTTGGAAACGTGAGTCAGCCTCAGCGGTGCAAGGGCTGGGACATCATGGGAAACGTTTCGGGAACGACAGGAAATATTTACCATTAACTGGCAGGAATCGGTGTATTATTCGAATCTGGAGTGTTTTTACTGAATGATACACTAAAGCGTCCAGCACCTGTTACGCAGTGCAATCCGATTCGAAGACATACTGGACTCTCATAAAAGAACTCTTTTATATCTCGCGCGCTATTAACTTGGCGTCCTGTTTGTTTCTACTCGCGTGCTCCATCGACGAGTTAAATTTATACCGACAACCTTCAGACAACCTGTAAAATATTTACACCCGGTGGGAGAAGGGGGGGGGGGGGAGACGGGCAGCGTGGAATCGCTGTCCGACAACAACGTAGAATGGGGAAAAAAAGGAGAGGAGAACACGATGGAATAAAGTTATTCATGCGGCAGCGTTGACGATAAGGCTTTTCGATTACGTCGCGAAGCCATAAAAGTCGCTTCTTCGTCGTCGGTCGGCGGAAAGGTTAACGCCGGGGTCTCGCCAGCTAATCTCGAGCCCCATAAATACAAGGCCCCATGGGAGGAACGCGTCGTCGATCATACTGATCCGAAACGGGGGCCACGACGGAGGAAAATTAACACGGCTCCCGTTCGAAGGAGCAGGGCTCGTCGTTACCGTTCCCCGCGATAATCTCGCGCGCAGCCCTTCGAAGCTCATAGACCGGGGCCTGGTGGATCGCGCTCGTGTCGCTTTATCGACGGCCATCTATGTGTATTATGCATTCTGTCGCGTGCACTTAAACGCACGGCCAGGTTCCGACCGGTCAGCCTTTCCACGACAAGGACTTTTTCTAATAGCAATTTACCCCTTATCTTTATCATCGCGACGATCCATCAGGCGATACCGCTCCGGCACGGCGTTCTCGCGAAAATTAAAGATAATATCTCTTCGGGCGGCCGATAATTACGCGAAAAACCGACGTCGTTTATGGGGCCGATTAATTTCGCTACACGGCGATTACGCGATTTAACGTTTTATCGGGGTTGATTGCTCTAACGGAACGATGGAATTTATCGTGCCGGCGGTTGACTCGCTTCCGAGCAACAGACGGGCACGGACGTTTTTCCAATGAACGCGATTATTACGCAGTCGAGAGGGCCCGGTGGCTGATCGGGGATGATTAAAATAAGCTTCGTTAATTAGAGGAACCCCCGCGGGGTGGCGGGCGCCTTCGCGATTATTGCAAATTCGCTTAACTCGTCCCCGACGGTTCTGTTAACTGGAGATTTTCATTACCGTTAGAGACGGCTCGCGAGGACCGGACGGAAGTGGGAATCAACGCGGCTACGGGTGTAATTAAAAGTGGGAAAAGTGGAAAAGTACACGCGCCAGGAAGAGGTACGATTAATGAGCGTTTTCTTTGCGCCCCGCTGTTCCGCCGATAATCCAGAAGGAGGACCGCCTCGGATAATTACGAGGGCATAACTCCCCCGTTCGATTGACTTATTAAACGCGAGGAGAGAAGGAAGCTTCGAGGGAGGATGTTGTCGCAGACGATCCGCCAACGGAGCACAGCTTTGGCGTGAAAACTCAATCGTAATGGGCAATAAACGACGACCGTAAAGATCATAACGGTACATTAAGCCGAGTATCGTCTAACGGCGAGGCTGGTGGAAAGTTTCGCGGGATAATCTCCCGAGCACCCCGTACAGCCGAACGCGGCTTT
This sequence comes from Andrena camellia, assembly GCA_029448645.1. Lineage (NCBI taxonomy): Eukaryota > Metazoa > Arthropoda > Insecta > Hymenoptera > Andrenidae > Andrena > Andrena camellia. Next base: position 30,507,931 of record CM055680.1, on the reverse strand, counting down.
TCCTCTCTCGGCTTGTTTAAAGGCGTCCGAAGGAAATTTAAGGCCGTGTTTCAGACCCGACCGGTGTACACATCGGAAGCAGCCTGCCACTGGCGCTCCTATCACCGGCAATTTATGGGCCGATTGCACACTGCCCGTTCGGAGAGTGCGGTCGGTGGTCAGGGAGTGCATACACGTCCTTCCAAGATACCGCCTGCACGCTTCCTGCTTCGTGTGCACCGCCGCGCCGTTCCTTTGCATATTTTCCGCGATTTTTCTCGGTGTCGGGGTTCGCTGCTTCTCGATGGGGCTACTTCCCGGCAGACGTTTTGTCCCGGGGAAATTTTTCGCGCACACCGAGACGGCGCCGAGAGAAACAAAGGAAGCCCCGCAGTCGATACCACGAACAGCTGAATTTTTACGGACAGGGCGCGGTGTCGTGCGAATGACGTTCGACGAGATGGTAAGAGGCCTCCAGCGCCGCGGAGGGATCTTTGTAAACTCAATTTTCTGACTGGCGCGAGATAAGGGCTGGCCTCTTCCGCCCACCACCATCGCCTGCAACACCAGCACCACCACCCTCGTCACTTTGATATCGATGAGGGTAATTTACGCGAACATTGTTGGCGAAGAAGATTGATGCGTCGAGTGCGTGCAGGGGTACCGACAGGCCCTGGGGCCGTTTCCCTTTTCTCTCCCTTCGTTTCCTTTCGCCGCGAGCTCTTTTCACCCCCTGCCCTCTTTCTCTCCCCCTTTCTCACGTTTCCCCCTTCTCCTTAGCCACGCTCCTTACCCTCCCCCTTCGTTTCCGCTCTCTATTTTTCGCCCTCCCTACAACCGCTCTCTTTTCCCTGGTCTTTCCGCTCCTCCGCGGCGGCTAACATGATGAATTGCGTTTCGACACTCGACGAAACCTGTACGATTGTCCCGCGAGACTGCCCCGTCATTCCACGTATTATTGCGCGCGCGAAACTGGCGCCTTGCCTCTTTCGGGTTCATTGCGGGGCGAGCCGCGCCGATAAACACCACCCTCCTCCTCGCCCCTCGAATCGATGATAAACGATGAATCGATCGCGCGAGATTCGACACGTGTATCTCAGGGAGCCGTCCGGTGCCGATAACTCGAGGAAAACGGAGAGCGAAGATCGCGGCGATGCCCCGGAAAGAGGAAACGATTGCGTAGCAATCCGTCGGGATCGGTGAATCGGCTGGTTCCCCGAAATGGGCGTTTTATTGGGGGGATATCTGCGCCGGGCATCCACAGCTGCGTGGAAATGGCGAAACCATTCGGACAGCGACGATTCCATTCAAACGTTCATCAGAGTATCGTTCGGATCGGGGAATTAGCGCGCTGGCTGCTGAATGAATTTCATTTGTCTACGTCCGCGTGTAGTTTTTGATATCGGGAGCAGCACGTGCGGCGAACGAGAGAGAGATTGACGAACCATGAACGAGTCGCAGCCATTGCTGATGAGTAATGATGGTATCGTCGCGTGAAAGAGTAAATATTTGGGGAACGGGCAGAACACGATGCGTATATCAGATGTGACGGTACAGTAAGCACATTTAAGCTCCACACAATAACTTTAACAGGCAATCCCTGGAATATTTTAAACTGCTGTTTAGGTATACAGAGCTCTGGCTTCTTTAACACCGAAGATCGAGCGCGTAACCTGCACATCGTCCATAAACCCGCCTCTATTTCAGATCCTATCTCGCGCATTTACATATCTGCATTAACTCTTTCCTCGACAGCCCATATTTCAGCCCCTTAACGATCCCTCACAGGCCTTTAAATTGGCTCCACCCAAGTATGTAATTATTACTTCGAATAACCCATGTAACGTTAGTCTCTAGCTTCGTATTCGAGCACTCGTCGTTGAAAGTGGATATATTTGCCCCGCTCAAGGGTTCATTTGTTATTCAACGCCGCGGCGTTAACGTTAAATCCGTCAAGAGACTTGCGAGTGTTATCGCGCCAGGAACAGTTCGCAATTTAGCTCCATCGCAGGCCGTTGAACGCGCCTAGGAGGCATACCGTGCAAGATAAATCGCAGATATCGCGATGAATCACATCGACGAGTTCCCTTCCATCATCGTTAGACTCGTCGAGATTGTTGATCGTCCTGGCGCGCGGCGCGAGAAGACGGGACAGAGCTCTAAGCGAGTTCCGGCCGTACAAACCGTTCGCGTTTGTATAATGAATGGAGGAAATCGAGTGACGCAGGTTCCCCATCGCGATCGTGGCAGGTCCTATCTACGATCGCGATCCCATCGCAGAATGAGCTATACGGGGACGCGCACTTAATACACCAACCCCCTCGTGCACGATGCGCACAATGCACCCTTAGTCGGTGCACGATGAGCAGATACCAGATTATCAGATGCACCGTGCGGGCTCCGGAATTTTCCAAAATATCCGCCCCGGTGCTCGCGTGCCTACAGATTCTGCCAGCACACCGAGTTCCTTTCAAATGCCTCGGGGTCCCTTGCGAATTTGTCCACGAATCACTGTTTAAACAGCTCGCCAGGGAATCTAGCGTCTATAATATCGTGGCTCACAGTGGCGATCGATCAACGAAATTCAATTTGGTATTTGTCTGCTACCGTTCAGTACAGACTCAATTAGAGGAGATGAGCAAAAAAAAGAGGGACCGAATAAAGTGCGTTTCTACCTTGGAAATAGCTGACTTGATCCCTCGAACGAAACGCTCCCTGTTCCTCACTGTCGCTAAAACTTTGAAACTCGCGAAGCATCGACCACCCTCGTCCACCCGTTAATATTAACAGGATCGTTTTTCCGGCGAGCGTGCGGTCGTGGGGAACAAAGTTGGCCCCACAACAAGCGTTTTCAATCGTTACAAGATGCATGGAAAGTGGAAACATGAAAGTGTAAGCGCAGGACAAAAAAAAAAGCGGCATCTGAATCGATATCCGTCCCGTTATCCCTTCGCTGGGATCTTCTCGATATCCACGAGAAATCAAGGTGCAGCCTGCAGCTTGATAGAGATTCTCCTTAGTCTTTTGCGACGAACAGAGCCGTGTCTAATCGATAATCATCGTTCCGCGTCGTTTCATCTCCGTCTGCATTGGTACGGAGCGGAGCTGGGAGGAAAATGAAGCGAGTCAGCGAGCAAAAATTAAAGATATCGATCAAAACTGCCGCGCGAGCGGTAGGGGGTTAAGAAAAATGTCTTGCAGGAGCACCGGGGCTTCGATGCCTGTCGGTTCCGGGTGCGTGGGCACCCCAATCGAGTTCACCTAACGTGATCCAAAGTTATCCACTGGAATACCGTGTCGTTCCTTCGTCCCTTTTGTCCCCCCGTGTCTCGAGGTAACCCTCGGTTCCCGCTTGCAAACATCCACCCTCCAGTGAGGCCAGGTCGAATTCACCGGCAGCTTGGCCAGCCAGCGAAACGGGCTCTCGACATGGTAGAGCGGAGATCAGCAGCTGCGTACCATGCTCGCGGTGCACCATGCTGGTCCTGATGGATGCTTTCACGCGTCTCCTCCGCGTAACACGTGTCTATGCGGGGTGCACGAGGCTCCGCGCCACCCCACTAGGCGTACCATGCAGGCCAGATCCTTTCCTGACTCCTGTCCTTCTCTCCTCCGACCGTCTTTCCTCCAACAATGCCGGGCAAACCGAAACTTCCCCCCGTAGTGTCTCTTCCGTGCCTGCTCACCCCAGGCCACGGTCCATCCCTCCTCCTCCGCTTGTTTTTGATAAAGAGTCGCACGGCTCGGTCGCGGCGAAGGGAAGCCGCCACGAGCCCCATAGTCTTCCCGATATTTTTTTCCCCCTTTCATCTCTCGATGACATCGTTCCCGGGGTATCCAATCGAGACCGGCCGCTCCCGTAATAGGGCTTCGGGGGTAACGACGACTGGATCGGATGAGACCGAATAAAACGTCGGATACGAAGGTCCTTTGTGGCGTTGCTTGCTTTCGGGGATGGACGGATCGATCGCGGGGGTGCGTAACTGCGACAGAGGCAGATGGAGATGCATCGGGCTTCTAATATGAATTATTAATGAAGCGCGTCGATCGCGAAACGAGTCGGCACGGCTGCTCGCCAAGGCGAAATTCGATCGAGGATCCATCGATCGCGATAGTGATCCTCTCTGTGCCCGCCCTTTCGCCTTGTTACAGAGTGTACGCAGAGTGCGTAGGGTTAAACAATCGGCAAAAATCATCGCACCAGCAGAAAGTCCTCGAGCAAGCGATCCCTGTTAGGAGAACATCTGTCCCTCGGCAATCTTCGATCAAGCAAGCTTCCACCCGGGAACCGTCTTCGTAAAAATCATCCAGGAAAGCAGCAGTCGCGCGGCCATTAAAATTCATGGGCAGGAAAAGGCAAAAGCCGGGGGTCTATCTACATACATTACAATTTTATAAAAGTCCCTGCTAGTGGATTTGCATGCTTCGATCTCGTGCAATCCGTCGTCCTTGCGAGCGTGGTTCGGACGAATGGATTCTCTACCGCGGTTTCGGGGGAGGGCGAAGGGCGATGCACAACGAGCCGTTTAATTATTTTTATGTAAATGCCAAAGCAGCGACGGACCCGGGGATTACTCTTGCAATTTCGCGGGATGAACGAACGGGGCCAATTCCTGGGGCGCAAGCTGGATATGGAAGAGTCTCTGGCGTAATGTTGCGAACACGCGCTTTGGGACGCCACGGGGGTTCCGTGGGAGGGGAAACCTCGTGGGGCTGTTTACCCCTCGGTTGGGCGAACGCGCGCGCTGATCGTCGACACGCCGAGAAACAGATGGCAACGTGCTCGCATTCTCCATGAGAAATTCGCCCGCGTATATATTTCTTTGCTCGTCCGCGGGGCCATCAACATCCTGCGACAATCGTAGGGGCGAGAACAGCTTGAGGGAATATGTAATGATAGAGCGTCGAGGATGCTCGAATGCTGGAAACTGCTTTCAGCACAGTTGAGAGGTGGAAGATCGTAGCGTAATCGTTGGTAAACTTTTTCCCAATAAATATTGCTCGTGAACGCCACGCGCGAACGCAAATGTTGACCAAGTACTCGGCTGAAGCGACTCGCATGCGACGGGAAGTGTCTCCAGCGATTAATTATCGCCTACGGCGTGCTTGGCTGAAACTCTCTAAATAGAATATCCTTTGTTTAACGGGGGATTACGACGGCTCTCACAGTCACGACTTATTCAATGATCTATGAGAAATCCGATACCAGAGGGTGTCTCCTGTCCTCGACTAGGGTCACCAGCAAAACAGCAGGGTGGGTTTCGTTTATTACGGGTCTCGGTGCCCACGAAATCCGCGCATCCCGCTGCTTTCCTTCGATGACTAATGCCGCCCAGTTCTTGTTTGCCCCCGCGACACTCGGATGTTTGCCGTGCAACAATAAACGTCTCCACTTTTGTTGCTTAATGAACTATTCCTCCGGCGATTTGGACGAGAATAATGTCCGCTGTAATCGTTTCGAATGACCGAAACGCCCCCCCCCCCCCCCGGACGTCTTAACGTTACCCGCCTCGCCGTATAATTTTTCTTAACGACCGTTTCAGGAACATAAGGGAGTTCCAACGAGGGCGTACTTCGTGCCCATAATCGTACGTCTCTCCGAATACAGAGAGCGTCGTTTGGATTTCGTAAAAATCGCTGCAACGAAAATCCCTGGGAATACTAATTGACACGTGGGAGAAAGGAAATAACCGTGGTGGGCGTTAGACGAGATAGCGATGCCTGTTTCAGGCCCCGACGCCAACGCGACGCCGCATCGGGCCCCCGACGAGCATCGTGATACTTAACAGCGCCCTTCACTTCGAAGACGATACGTTTAATACCAGCGATGGGTGCTGGTTCCTTCTTCTGGCGAGTCATCGAACAAGTTAATCGCGATTCTGAGCATCGTTCGAGTTTCGATTGAAAGATTCGAGCCTGCTGATAAATCTTGGTGCAGCAAACCGTCCTCGTAAACTGTAGGATTCCACAGCTTCGAGGAACTTGAAAATTCGTCAAGTCTGCAGGCAATTAGAATCCCACACGGATCTTGATAATCGTGTTCGAGGATTGTAGACGCGTAGGCTATTGGAAAATATTGAAACACGGATTTCCATTGATATTCGAGGGGATTCGAGAGTTTGTTCACGCGTTGGCAGCGCGCTGGGCGCATCGAGGCCATCGCTGGGAGACTTTGAAGCCCCGTGCAAGCTTTCCTATCGGCAGTTGACGAGTTGACAGAAGATAAACAGTGTAGGCTGCAGTTACACCCGACGCCGGTCAGTCGCCTATCCCCGGATACTTATCCCCTGCTTTTATTATCTATTTGCACCACGTACGTCGTACACGATATCGTTCCCTGCTATCGCGATTCGAGACAGATCAACGGAGATTTGTTCATCGCTGGCCAACGTCGGCGACTTTGATTCCTCAGGGCTCTATAATTGATCAAAGCAAACTGCGACACGATCGTCGAAGCAAAAGTATATAAAATGCGAGGGAACAGATACTTTCTTGTTCGCACTCGACGATGTTTGGCAGCCTCTAACTTAAATCAGCTGATGCTAATGCGAACCACGAATCAGCGTTTCTCCGGTATTGCCAAGTAATATGCGGCACGCAGCCTGTATTGCGTCTTTCGATCAGGCCCACAACGACTCGTTTGAGGCTGGAAATCGCGTCTGCGTATATTACCTGCTAATTAAAGCCAGGAAGATAGAAATGACGCCGGGGTAAGCGTGTTTTCCGCGAGACAATGGGGACGATTGTGCGCTGGCAGAACATTATTGTTCTTCGACGCGTTGCGTCACAGTTATTTTCAAGCCTGACGAGAACAATCAACCACCTTGATCACCATCTTTTCATTGGAGGACCATTTCGGAGCAGCGCACCGACGAAAATTCAAATGGAACATCGCCTGACCTCAAGGAACTTGAAGGTTCTTTAATTCAGGATACAAGCCGGGACAGAAGAGTTTTTCAACAACTAGTTACAATTTCGTGAACCGAAGCTTCGCTGAACTGAGAGGAGAAACAAAGATACCAAGGTGCCGTGTAACACGCGGTACGGTTACGAGGTTACGAAGAAAGGATTACAAGCTGCAGCTGCAGACCGATGTTTACGCGGCCGCTGAGTGCAGCGATCCGCGAAACGGAGTTCATCCTGGATGTTCTTAAAACGTAAACCGAGCTCTAACCGTGCCTTACGTGCACATCTACTGCTGAATTGTATGTTTCGGTACGCCTTCGCGATCGCGCTGCTCTAGATTTCCGAGAAGAGAACCTTCGATCCAACTAGGAGCAGCTGCAGAAGCATCAGCTGCAATCCGCTTGTCGTCGATTCTTTCGTGGGCCGACAAACGTCCGCGCATAATGAATACCATCTGCTAGAACAAGGCTTCGAAAAGTGGATAATACACCCTCGGAACTTTCCATTTCGGCGAAAGACAGGGTGCCAGGTCTTACAATAAAAATCACACGAATGGCAGGAAGTTGGAACACTGGTACATTCGGATAACAGCCGTTCGAATAATGGAGCCTTCGCTATCCGTTGAACGGTACAAGCATTAGAGGGCACTGAATTCGATGTCCACCGCCCCGAAATAATCCCAGGGTCCCTTGGAATCCCTCGATCCACGTGTCCCGGTGCCTAGACCCACGATCTATGCCTAAGATCGATGCGCTACGCCTTTCAGCTGGCGAATGGTCGCTAAAGGGTCGCCAGAGAGAGACGGGCGAAGATTCAAAAAGGCGAGAGCGGCCCTGGAGAGTCGTGGTGTCATTGAAACGGCGAAATCAGGACGCGTGAAAGGGCTTCCGGCTGCATTCAGGTATCAGAAAGGCAAAAGAACGAGAGAATTAACGAGTGAATGATCGCAGACGGGTGTCCCCCAAGATCGTGCGTGTTCACGCGCGCGCCGCTTGCGTGGCCGATTATGAATAAGGATTAACCTTCATTCAGGGGCCCGATCTATTCATCCTGCGCCATGAACGCCGAAACAATGACGGCCGTACATCTTCGTTCCGCCTTACCCCCGTTCCTTTCGCCCTCCCTCCCCCGTACCGTCGCTGATTTATATCGAGGAGAGTTGGCTTTTGAAGTTGCGCGCAGACGGCCCCATAAATTTCGCGCCCCTTGCCGGGGTCCGTTCGACGCGGCGCCTTTCTAACCAGCAAATTGGAGTACATTGTTAATTAAGATCGCGTGATGTCGCTGTGTCGTCCCCAGCCGTGCTTCTTCTCCAGCTTTCCAGGGGGGTGGGGTGGGGTGGGGGGGGGGGGGGTGATAAACTTCTGTCGCGCGAATATCGAGCTCGGAGGAGCACTCAACCCCGCCCACCCTCGCCAAATACTTTCGAAGAAGCTTCCGTAAAGTTGCCATTTCTCCCCTAAACTACTACCTATCGATTGGAATCCTTCCCTCCGTGTTCGCCGAGTGTTTCAGACACTTAAGCATCCATCAGAATCCCTCGAGTACCAGCGAGATCGCTGTCGGTTTATTTTCGCGAGAGGAATCGGCTGTCTAGATCTCGCCGGCGGGGCGATGCCACGAAAAGTGGGTCGCTGCTCGGGGAACACGCGTAGAAGAGGAAACCGCGCGAGTGGATCGCACTTTCGCGGCGGGGAATCTCGTAATTTTTTACGGCTTGTACGAGCGAGTTAACCGGCCACCGGATGGATCCGCGTTGACAGTTTTGAGTACACTCGGAAGCGCGGCTACGCCCGGGTCGAACAGCAGAGGCGACAGCTCGCATCGTTCAGCCGAGGCGCGAAAAAAGGGGGTGAGAGACGCGGAAATTCGCGTCGAGCTTATGCCGCCCCGATAATATTTCACCGGGGGGGGGGGGGGAGGCAGGAGCGCGCGAAGACGGGGAAAAGATTGATGATCGCTGGCGGACGATTCAGCGCGTAACACGCGTCGGTTTCTGTTCATGGGATTCGAGAACATTGGCGTCCAATCGAATTAACAGCATCCAACAAGCTGCTCCGTCCAGCCCCCCCCAGACACTACAATCGCGGTGGGATTTAAAATTCTATTAATTTCAACTCTCCCTCTTCGGAAGTGGAAACAAGGATCGCCGAGTGATTTCCTCTCGAATCGTTAATAAAGTTTCCAACCGAGCACGTGGATAAGAAGAATGAGACACGGCTGCTCCCCCCTTTTGCCAACGCATCGGGGGAATCAGTTTCCGAAGTTTTTTCAAAGAGACTCGATCGAGGGGAGACGCGATCAACGAAGGATGACGGTGATGCAGCTTTGATCCCTCCCGGTGGTCTTTGATCCAAGCAGCTTTCTCGTGGATCGACTCCTCGAGCGTGTCGTCGATGGACACAGGCACCGGGGGAAAGAAAATAATTGTCGTCGTTATAACGGTGTTAATAATGATACAGGCTCCGCCTGCAAACACCGCTTCAAGGATATCGGGTTTTCATTGCGGCACACCGATTTTCCAGCCCTCCAGCAGCCACGTTAATTGAAGGTTTATGTAAGCCCGATCTCGCTGCGAGCTGCGGCTCACGCGCCCTTTTTCTGCGCCGGGATAATCGTCCTTCGAGGAATATGGCGATCGCGGTTATGCTTGGAATCTCTTAACGGCCTCCGCGTGGAGGGGTAGAGTCGCGGAGAATTTTAAACATTTCTGTGGGATGATCGTAAATTCGTTTCTGTTTTTTTTTTTTGTGAGAAACTAAGAAAGTGTAGACTACGACAGAGCTGATAGTATTATTGAAAGGGGAGCTTAATGAAATTCAGAGGATGAGATTGAAAGGAAATCGAAGAGAAAGTTTAAGAATGAAGACAGCTGCGACGGCACAGTAATGAATTATACGAAACGAAATGAAGATTCTATGAGTTACCGGCTTTTATCGAGCAAGTCAGAGTGTTGTGTTCTGGCTGCGGCCAGTGGGTGGCGGAATAGTACGATACCCGCTTATCAACGCCTTCAGAGAATACTGAATTATCCTATTTGAAAAGCTGATAGGAATTTGTGTGTTTCGTTGAAAACAGGATCTCAAGAATTCTTTAAATTTCAGTAAATTCTGCCGTTTACTTTTTGAGTAGCTCTTAACAAGAATCTCTTTCTTGTTGGTGGAAGATAACACAGAATTCTGCACAGGCTAAGAGACTCGAGTATTTCTAGAAATCTTTCTATAGAATTTTACTCCAGTTACAGTGTAGTCTTCCGATGATTGCACACAGTGATATTAATAAATACAATCTAAAGACAAAATTACCAACGCATTGAGCACTCACCAATCAAGTGGCGCCCTCTAAATCCTCCTGCTGCATCCAAAACCCCGTCGATCCAGCAGGCGATCAGCGGCGCCTTCTAAACGAACGAGCAAACACAAATTAGAAAAATATATATTTTCAACCTTCGCTGTTGTACACAGAAGCACATACAGTTATGCTAGAAGCAAATATTTGCCTCTTGCTGCAAACTAAACTTCCTCGAAAGCATAACGGAACTATCCCAGCAAGCACGAGTCTTCCTAGGACGCTGCGAAAAGCATCGTGATTCATATTTAGAGGCGTGCGCGAGTCTTCGGTGTACCGGAACATCCGGCTCGCGTCGTAATTTCAGTTTTACGAGGTGACGACTGACAAAAAACAGGCATCCAACCCAGTTCCCTCCGCGAGTATGTATTCTTCGAGAATGAATCTCCACCGAGTGAAACAAGGCGAAGGGGGAATTATTCGCGAACGTGGTCTCGGCGGAAACAGCTTCGACACCGCGACGAAGAAAGGATGCTTGTGCATCGAGGGAAAGGTCAGCTGACCAATTCGTCATCCCCTCTGCGAAATTCTTTCTACACGCTCGCGACGTTAAATCTCGATTAGCCGGTGCATTAGAATGTATTGCAGCTCCTGGGTTGACGTACACGGCCAAAATGTCAGGAGAAATGTCGTGAAATCACCCGTGCTATTCATTTGTAATCACTCAGAAGCAAAGGGAGAGGGAATCTCTCCTTCGGCCGCCCGGGCTTCCGTAATATCGGGCGAGGAGCTCGCTGGGAATCAATTATCGCGAGTTCAAGAATGCCAATTAATATTCATGCATTCCCGTCGGCTGGCAAGAAAACGCAAATGGAAACGGATCCGGGGGATCCATCTCGCATTTACGCGCCCTCCGGGGCTTCGATCGGAAAACGAACGAAACGACCGCGTGGTTCGTTAACTAATTACAGTCCGCTATCTCCGAAGGGCTGTTGTGTACAAGGATATGCCTCCACTGTGCTCGCAATCGACGTCATAAGATGGTTAATGACGCTGTTTTTCCCGCGATCTCTTTCGATCCGGTAAGCAGAGATCGTATGATTCAAATTGCAGGGATAATTCCCCTGTTGACTTACATCTGTCCCATCTTCTACACATTTGCAGTGTGAGAAGGAAGTATTTCTGGACATAGACGTGGACTGTCTGCTTGACTGGATAGCTTACGTCAGAATTTTATACTGCAAGCTGCAAGTCATCGATAAACCTTGTCTACCCTTGTGAATCACAAAGCAAGCTTCCGCGTGAGGGTGCTAATAAATACAACGTTGTGTGAGAAGGAAAGACGAAGATGACATTGAAATATCACAGATGCCTCCACCGAGCGATTTTTCGCAGGCCTCCTGCGCCATAAACCCGAGTAAACAGATCTTCTGCCTTTCCAAGCTCGAATAAGCTGAAAAAGAGGGAGATTACGCGACGCCCACGGAAGCCTGTCAGAGGGGCGATTTTGACGCTGCACAGTAGCTACTTCCGCGAGGGGATGGCTTTGTCCAAGGAATTATACACAGAGAGCCTGGATATTGCGTTTTTAATTCGCCGATGCCTGGCTCCCCCGGCCCAGGCAATTCGCGTAGGTACCTACGCTCGCGGTGAGCGCGCAATTAAAAGTTTTTCAAGCTCCTCTGTCGCCTGCGGTTCCGGGCGGTGTTTCCTTGGTCGACGTCGAGAGACCAATTATCAAAATACTAGAGGCATTGTTGGCACAATTCGCCTTCATCCTCGAAAGGTCAGCCCTTTTCTTGGGTCACGAGCGAGCGGCAAGTCGCTGTGAATCCTAGCAAGAATGAAGCAAGTGGGCGTCGGCCATCAATGAATTCGAACCGGAGTAAGTTGCACTCGAAATCTTATTATAGACACACCTACGGTCATTCGTAGCGTACCGATGACTCAATCGCTCAGCACTGACTCACATACGAATAAGAAAAAGGAGCAACCAAACACCTTGCGCGTTCGTTTCCATCGTGCAGTATGACTGCAAGTGTTTGCACAGCATCTCGAGCAAGATGTGCACATATCCTGGACGTATTCGCGCTCCGTTTCGCGTCGACCTGAAACGATTACTAATCTCTGTTTACATGCAAGACTTCCCAGCGGAACAGACACACACCCCATTGCGCCACACGTTCCAGAATTGCCGGGACCCCGAATTTCGTGGATGACTCGCGTGCACCAATCCCTGATCATCGATTCTTACGAGGAGGAGGAGGAACTAGGTCGCAGCATCGCGAGGAACCGCGAGCCAACGAAAGCTCGATGAAAAACGATGCGAACGAAAGACGAGCGAGAAGTTCCCGAATCACTGTGCCAGTTCACGATCCCCACTGGTCAGCCGTGCTCGTTTTTTATTAAAGGCCGCCAAGGGGTTGCCCTCCCGGGGCACCGCTTATGCAGACATCTCGCCGGGCGGTCGTTTGGACGTGCATAAACAGAACGGTTTAGCGGTGATTCCGCCGCGGAACGATTGAAAAGCTGGATCGTACGTGGACCGAATCCTCCGCCAGGAACTTGTCTCCATTAACATCGATCTGTATGCCTGGCACAGAATCGACGCTTTACGCGCAGCTAAAGGGTCGGCCGGAGCTCGTAAAGCCAATTCGTTCGCCACTTTTTTTTCCGCTCAGGCAAGAAACGCCAATGATTCGGAGGGACACATGGAAACATAATCGCGCGATCGTCGGCCACGCGGCGATGATGTCGTAAGCACGAGCCCCGAGATGGAAGAAACTGATCGAATATCCTCAGGCTTATTGCCCGGGGCCGATGGAACGGCTCGTGGAGTCCTTTATCTGGTCGTGAAACGTTTTGTGGCTGCCCGGCAAAGACCGCTTTTATTTCTTCATTAGAACGTTTCAACCGGAGGATTGTAACAACGGCCAGTCGTAACGGCAGGTACCCCAAGTGGCGTTGGATCCGCGAAATGGTCAACGTTACGATCGTGCCTCGAGGATCTTCAATTTGTCCAATTTCTTCTGCCTTGGATTCAAAACCTGGGCGCACGTGTCGCAGCCACAGAGTCGGATCTTGTACAGGACATTCCGAGTAGGTACAGGCTGTAAGAAGTCTACCGCCTCCTCAGATTTCTGCGAACCTAATTTGCCGAGTTGCTTCCCCCGATTGGAAAGTTGATATGCAAATTTATGGAATCGAAGACCCTGCTAGAGATCCGGGGAAGATAATTGGAGGATTTTACTAGCAAATAAAACCCAGACTCTCCTCCAGTAGTTTCAATCAGACTTTCAGCTTAATACTCCTCTGTGCCCTATTCAAGAAACCTTAAGATAAAAGTAATTCCAAGAAACATTCTTACCTCGACGACCTTTGACGGAGCTTTCGACCGAAGTTCACCCGCGGGCGATCGTGCTCGCGACGTTCATTAAAAAAATTGTTGAGGCAAGCCCCGGGAAATTCGGTTTCCGCGGCGGTGCGCGTGGTTGGTCGAGGAATTTTACCCGAGGGCAGCCGAGGTGGCAATAACGAGCGATTCCGCGAAACGCGAAAGGAAAGTATCGTCTAATTTTGGCAAAGGCGGCTACCTTCGATCGTCGATCCGCTCCGCGCCGCGAGCTCGCCATGTTTGAGAGGAGTCGAGCGTCTATGTAAGTACGTGGGTGTGTCGGTCCGGTCGTGTTATTCGTTTATTATGCTAGCTGGCTTGCCCCGGCTATATTGTGCCGGGAGGCGTTGTAAAAGCGCGGCTGGCGCTGTTCTTGAAAACGCTGCCGATACATCCTCCCTCCGATCGCTCGCGATTTCACTTTCCTCGCTGTCGCCCTAGCTCGAGGAGCTTCCACGGCTGGAGAACGCGGGCCACCCTCGGGGATCGATCAAGTGGCAAATTCTCGCGAGAGGTCTTCCGCGACCGTTTATCGGGAGCTCGGTGAACGAGTTGCTCCGTGTAAACTCAACGAATCGGAAATATTCCTGGAGGAAGAGGACGAAATAGTGCAATTTCTAGTTCCCGTTGTGAGACCCACGTGAATGTTCGCGAGGGATGACCTTATCCGGGACTTTTATAGTATACATTCTGGTCGGCGTGCTTCTCAGAAGCGTGGGTGATTATATTTCTCAGCGGACGAGCGTTACGACGGGGCAAGGATTGGTGCTTTTACGACGTCGAACCGTTGACGATCGAGAACGCCGCGATTTCTATTTCTTGCCGTCGTGCTTCCCGCTCCTCTCCTCACCCTAATTAAACCAGACTCCCCGCGGAGACGTAAACGTTTAATTTAACGCCAACTATGCTCGTAAATTTCGCGAAGGAATTCCCGGTATCGCGTTTTTCCTGAGGGAATAGGTTCGCCGAGGGACGTGCTCCCGTGAAGGAAGCCCACCCCGGTGGTGCCAGTGATAGGACGCGCGATAAAATGCGCGCCGGAGGAGGCCTTCTCTCGCTTTCCGATGGCTCGTGTCGTCGCCTCAGTCGACAGCGCTTCGAAGATTGAATCACAGGCGGTATCTCGATGATCTATGCTCGCGCGAGAAGAAAGGTTACTCGTGAGAGCCAGCGGAATATCTCCATCGCGGAGGATTATTTAAATCTGTCGGGGGAAGGTGCTTTATGTCATTGTCACGGCCATGCCTCTCAGATCGGAAGCCTCCTCTTCGAGGGACACCTTGGATACTGTTACGACCACGGTTAGTTCGATTGGAAATTTCACACCTTAGCGATGACACTAAATCGCTCATACGCAGCCTCCGATAACTTCCAACTCGATAGAATATGGTGTCCAATGAAATTGATCGGATAGCCGATCTTTCCAGCAATCGCGGGGAATTCGTTTGATCGATCCGCGAATATCAAGGGATCGTGGCGGTTCTGCACAGTGCACACGATACGGATGCTCGCGTATTTGCGACTCACGCCTCGGGGGTTCCTGCTTACGCGGCTTACGGGCGAAATAGATCACGGAACAGGCCACTTCTGCGTCGTGGCTATCTACATCCGGCGGCGCGGCGGTGGTGCAATTTGAATATGTGTAATAATAGGAAAACGTCGGTGGCCGCGATACCCGACTCCGCCGTTCCACCTGCGACGGCAACGCGGAATGCAAAATAGCCTCGCGACAGGTTAAATTGCATCGGCGTCGCGCGAATGGAAATGGAGCTGTCACGTCGGCCGAGATCGCTATCCAAAATTTAATGCCGCCCGTGACCAGTGGGTGTTCTCTTTCCTCCTCTTTTTGTCTTTGACGCGCAATCTCGTCGAACTCGCGGCTGATGAGAAGGGAACCAGGTTAACGAAATCCTCCGACCGAAGAGAATCGCATAAATATGCGCCTTGTTTCTTTCCGTTCGTATTTCCGGCCCGCTTTGTTCCATTCCGGGTTAAACATTCGCTGGAGTCTGTAGGAGGACCTCATCAATGTATTTACAGTTCACTGGCTATCTGTACAAATGAGGTCTCTTTTTATTTTACCCTCTCCTTTGCTAACTGCAGTCGACCCTCTTTCAAACACGTTGCCCAATACTTCAAACGTCAGCTTTGATTTCGGTGGCTCTCTTCTTCAAGTTCGTTTCAATAGGCGACAGTTGATGGAACTTGACTCCAAGTACACACATCTTATTGATTTCATGTCCGGAGTTTATAAAAATTCACCTCCCTTATGCAGACTCTCTCCATTTCAATTTCGGCCCCGCTGACACAGGTGTCCTGAAATCTAATTCCACCTGATTCCTCACCCTTGGTCGCTCCCCATGAATTATTCCTCCCGGTTTAAAATTCACTGTCCCCTTCCCGGTCGCAAGTACCTACAGTTCGCAGCCAGCAGCGCGATTAAAATGTCGTTACGATCTCCGCAAGACACATCGAACTCACATTTGTCTGCATCCTCTCGCTCCTTTTCCTAAACGACCTCCTTCGACTTCAATTCTATCCCCAAAGACACGCTTGCAACTTTATCCATCTTTGAAACGAGCCAACCGGCACTTCATCCTCCCAGTCACCCTTCATAAATCTATTCCTCCTAGTTACGAAGGCGGTATTTTTCTTTTAGCCTCGAACCGAGTTATATTTCCTCGAGAAGTCAGCTTTTATAGCAGCAATTTTTACCGAACCTCGTCCATTACTTTGCTGCGTTTATGTTACTTCCCCTGTATTGATGTATACCCTCTACTTTGCCTGAAATATTCTTTGCTCTCGCGCTTACAGCGCAGAGCCTCCGAGTACGTAAACTGGCGGACAAAGTGTGTCGAAAGAACGATGGAGAAACGGCCATTCGCGAAATCCCGGCCGCGGAAACGCCGAAGGAAGGTGCAACGGCGGTTCGAAAATACCCGAAATACTGACTGCGATATTTATCATGTGTTGTCAGGAGGAACACCGTCGCACCGGAAGATACGTCGCAGGCGGGGCAGTGCTCGCGATCGCGTTGCTCGGCGTGCATCATGTCCTGCTGCGGGATGCATCGGCCGTGGCTGGCGTCTGTATACCAGCTATAATAATGGTGTCCTACATTATCTGGATTTTGTATTCCGCCCACCGGGACAGGCGAAAGGTAACGAGTTTTAAATCACAGCTCCCGCGGAACGGTCGAATCGGGGGCGAGCAGGGGTCGCGCTCGAAAGGGAACTGGAAAATTGCCAACGGGTTTGTTAAATGTTTACAGAATTTTCGGCCCAGTGGCTCGGGTTAAAAGTTTGCGGTGAACTCGACCACCGAGCCCCCCTTTACTTCTCATTCCCGATCGAACACACCGCGATACTTTCCAATTTTTCTCCCGATTCCCTGCGAATTTTCGGCGAAACAATGCTGACGAAGTATGTAATTACGTACCTCACAAAATGAAAGCAAAGCGACTCGTTATTGTTAGCAAAATAAACGAACGAACCAGGGAGTTTCGTGCAGCGCGTATAACCTTGCGCGAACGCTGCGGGATAATTGTCAAAAGTTTTAAACCCAGACGCTTCGGAGTTTTCAAAGTACACCCTCGCCGGTGGTCAGCCGGCGACGTAATTATCGTCCAAACGGAAAGCCCTTTTACATTCCCGGCGTGAAGCTACATTTATCTTGTGCAAATGCAGTAACAAGGGCTACTTAAATTTTTATATTCGCGGAAAAGAGAAATTTGCTGGGTGCCAGCTGAAACCGAGTATGGAAGAAGTATATTCCCTTGAATTTTAACCGAAGTGAACAGCAAGCGTGATCCGGGGGCAAAACCGTGCCTGAAAGGTCCGGATGAAGCGCATAATTGAACGGGAATGGAGTTCGGGAATAAACGACGTTTTGCAGAAGCAGAAAAACCGGGGCGAACACATGGGAGGGTAAATTAGAGAGCTCGTTCGCGTAAGCGATGCATCCGCGGATGACACAACTTTTCCCTCTCGGCATACTTTTAATCTTGTAATAAGTCAGGTGACCGGGAGCAGCGTGCTCGATGGCGCGGAGAGTAATTAAATTGCCTGAAAACCAGAGCCGATTGGTTCGTTTCTAAAGATCGTATTACGCGGGAACATCGTTCGCTAGCTTTTAACGTGATCGCGAGATTCGCAACGAAGCGCAGTCCGGGTTCGCCGGAGTATCGAACCGGGGCATAATTCCTGCTAATCGAACGGGCATTGAAAAATCAAGTTTCCACGGAAATTAATCGCCTTCAAAGAAATTCACTCGACGATGAATAATTGAAACGGGATCCGCAGTATCGACGCGGCGTAGATGTTAGGAGCAGTGAGTTACGGAAAAAAGAGAAACGGTTAGAATAAACAGCGTACAGAAAGACTGTCTAAACTGGAACAAGGTTAGTTGATAACATAAAACGAGGTTATCTGCTTTCAGGTAGGATTCGTGATTTACGAGGACTGAATGTGGGGCTCGCTGATCTTCTTGTCGTCTAACGCGTTCCGAAGAAGCTACAGGAAATGAACTTTTTAACGAAATTCGAGCACTCTTTCGCTACATGAAATAATAAATTATTCGAGTTATCCACGGTGGAACTTTGAGGAAACCCTAGGTTGAGAAAATCGAAGTTTCTCGCTTCTAAAACTTCGTTTATAATAATTCTTCTGCGCAAATGCCTGTTTCCGAGGCATTGCGAGATTCGAAGACGCGAGAGTTCGTGTAATGTGACAGCGATTGCAAGTGGCAGCCCCAGTCCTTTGTCATATCAATCTGTATATATGCGCGGCGAAGCGTTCAGACACGTGTTCCGCTTTTGCCTCTTTGCCCAGGCATAGTTCCCTGGCTGGCAATTGGGCGGGCAGCGTTCGATTTCGTTGTCGAGAACGGACGTTGCTCGTGCACAATTGAACAGAGGAAGCCGTGGCACGGTTGGCAATCGTGCGCCGCAACATTCGAAAAGTCAGGACGTTGACGAAATCGCGTGCAACTCTCTGCTTTCAGGCGTCGAGGCTCGCCACGGCGATGCAGCTGACGGAAATCATCAGCCACCCAGCCAGATCCGTTGACGGCATTCCCAAGGATGCCAACGGCTCGAACGACCTCCGTAAGAACTGTCCGAAATTAGCCTACGACGCGCGGGGATCCCGTGAGAATCCTGCCTTCTGCTCCAAGGACGAGGTCTAGCGAAGGATCGCGCCAAGGATTCATCAACTACTTGCAAGTTACGTTTCGTTTCGTGCAAAGTGCTGCGATGTTTATACAGCGTTGCTGCGCGTTTCGTACTAATAAATACCGGTCGGCGAGGTCGCGTTCGCAAGTCGATGCACGCTTCATTAGCACGCCTAGTTTATGAGAGAAAATTATTTGTTTAGCCGAGGCGCGGGACGGGACTATTTGTTCATCCGCCGCCGATTCAACTGCACGGATGGCACTTTTTGTTTACGCTGCTCCGCGGCTACCCGTGTTCGACGTGTTTTGCAAATAAATCTACCGGGCGCGAAGATAAATCGTGATGCCCCAACGGTCTCTGTCATATTTCGCGGAATTTATTTCCCGCGACCGATAGAGTAAATCACCGTGGCCATTTTGTGGGGTGCATAGATCCCGCCGCGCGCCAATATCGAGAGTCGCTGTATTCGCCGGAGCGACGCGAGGAAAGCGGTAAATCGATTCGAATTCATTATCGCTGCCGGTGGCTACGATTCGTTTTCGTTAGTGCACGCAACGCGTGCTGGTCCGCGCGGGGTTCGTTAAAAGGGCGCGCGGGGGTGAGACGCCGCCGCGGCCATGTTTCCATGGTTTCTTCCTCATCTCTTATTTACTCTCTCGGCAGCTCGTAAATTGCGGTTAGAAAGAGTTATGCGGAATATTACATGCAAAATACGGGCCTCGTTTAATGCGATTCAAGCGGGGCCTCATTATTTCATTATGTCGTTCCGGCGACCACCCCGCCTGCGCCGAGCGATCGAGCAAATTAGAGGGCGGGGGAGCGAGGAAGAAACGTTTTTAATGAAATTTGCGTGCACTCAATGTCGAGTACCCGCTTCGTACGCCTCTCCCTGCAGCCCCCCCCCCCCCAAGACACTTTTGCCCTTCGGTCCGAGCCTCTCGACGAGACCTCGAGAAGGGCCTACCGCCGATAGATTACGCGAGAAAAAAAAACAACGCGGGGAATCGATAAAAGGAGAAAATCCAAGGGTGTAACCTCGACCGAAAGGAGAAAAGAACGGGCAAGAGCGAACCAATCTAGCGACGCTCCCGCGCTTAATAGATGGCGTCCATTAATTAGGAAAAAATATAAAGTGACGGTGTAATTCATTAGAGAGCCCCGAGTCGCAATTCATTTTCGTCGCGCCGCTGGCACGTTTTCTCCATTCCATTCTTATCTCTCAATTATTCCTCGGTTGGTGAATTAAACGATCCGAGCGGGCCCGAGTGGCGAAACAATGACAGAGGGGGGAAGGAGGAGTCACCCAGCAGGAAATAAAATATCCAGCCTCATTAACAACGGGGTTACTGGCGACGTTTTTGGCACGGGAAACCGCGATTCGATCGAACCAAGTTCGTCCGACGCTCGCGGATTACGTGGCCTCGTAATTCAGCCGGACCCTGTTTCGACGGGGTAATTAGATTCGTCTCGTTGGGGGCACGCGATTGCAGCATCCATCTTTCGATGGTTTTGCCGCGGAAGGAGCACGTCCATTCGAATCGCGTTCAACGTGAAATCGTGATTAAACGCTGTCCGCTGCCGTCCATCTTGGTGCCTCTCGAAACGTGTATATCTGCCATTGCGCATCTAACCACGAGAAACTACCCCATCACGAACTTTCCGAACAGTTCCCTGATTAGGAATCATCGCGCTGTATCGATAGGTATTTCAAGGGATAGGTATATACTATATATAGTACAACTTTATGTGAATAAAGCGGAATATTAATTTGTATAATATGTAGTACCTATAGTTTTTTTGTCTCCCACTCTTATCGCATTCACCCTCCAATATCGTTCCTCCCTTTTCCTTATTTTAGATCTACGCTTTCCCTACATTACCCGACCTCTACCCTTTCCTTATCTCTTCTCTCGTTCACTCTTCATTCCCCACTATCCGATCTTAATCTTATTCACCCTTTGCCTCTAAAATCCCCTTTTCCTCAAAGAACAATCTAATCGGTTTAAATGAAAGAACCACGTAAGATTCGGGATAAGCGCGTGGAATAATCTTTTCGGAGGAATCGCAATCCCTCAAACGGAGCCTCGGTTCCAACAAACGAAGCCTCGTTTAGAACAGCGTTAGAGAGATGACGAATGATTCCATGCCGCACGTCGCGCGATCATTGCACGGGTCGTGAAAAGAATTTCCAAGTCTCTTCTCGCCACGGGGACCAGGATCGATCGACTTCCAGTTCTGCCGCGTTGATGTCGCGGTTAAGTTGCCCTGTTCCGGAGCAAATAGGAAGTTTCGTATTGTTGTGGTAATCAGAGAGGCGCGAAGAGGGCGGGTGTTTCTTTAAGCGAGCTGCACGTCAAGCAGCCTGTTACGGCGAAACTTCGGATTTATTCGAAGAAAACGCGTGTATAGTCGTGGACGTTGGGCGCCCCGACAGCATTGTGCCCCGGGTTAACGAGCGGAGGAAGTAATTTATCGCCAAGGTACTAGCTTCTTGCAAGGAAATTTGTTGACATCGTATTTTCTTCGCACGGTCTAACCAAAATCGCGTATTTCAGCCGCGCGCACAAGCTCGTTGTAAACGAACTTAAGTGCACCTCGGTTATCCCCTGCGGTCCATTTACCACCGTTTTCTCATCAAATTACCAGGTAGGAATTAAGCTACAGGCTACGTACAACGCTCCCCTTGCCCTATTTTTCATTGCATAACCTCCAAGTGTAATACCTAACCCGATGACACAGAGAGAGAGATGATGTTTGATATCTAACACGTCGGTTGCAGTACATCTTGGATGAACTATGAAATGGTTCCCTGTCGGAGAATCGAACGTCCCCCATAAATGGACTGTCAAGAGTCGCGCGAGGTAACAAAATTCGAAATAAACTCGGTATGGAATGGCTGGCTGCGGTTCTTGCCTGAAACACATCCTGGAAATCCTGAAAGAGACCACCGAGAGTTTCTACGCTCTGCTGGTCCGCGGAAATTCCACCGGCTGCAAAAGAGGAGTCCGCTTTTCGAAAAATGTTTCCTACATCAGCGTGCCCAGCTATTACGACTGACCAGTCCTTAACGAGCCCCTGCGTTACACATTTTGCGACGTCATCGAAATAAATTCCAAGGAGAATCTAATATGGAGCCTCCGTGCAACATTGCGCGGAACTGACAACCGAGTCGCAAAATTTTTCTACTACTCGCACGTTGATTTATTAAAGCTCTGCTCCTCTACCCATTTTCCGCGCCAGTTCTCGTATATTCCAGTCCAATTCTCTGCGCGCGCGCGCGCGCGCGTTCAAATACAGTCACAATTCAGAGAGTAGAACTGGAAGATTCATAAGGGAGATCCTGCCGTTGGCTGCTCTCGATGCTCGTCCCCAGAACAGCAGAGTATCCCCCGCTCCTTTTTGGCAACGCGCAAAATTCGCATTGCACATCGATGACGCATCGAGGTCTTTTGTGCGCCGCGATACCGTTGTGAAATCCAATCGAACACTCATTCCCGTTCACTCCATTACGCCTCTTGGGATTGTCAGACTCTGAATCTCAATCGCGCTCATCAGGACGCTCTTGTCCAGTCAAATTGTGTCCAGCAATTGTTGCTTGCACGAGCCTTGATTAACGCGATGGAATTAACGGAGAAACCCAGGTTTATATTTTTCACCTACCCGGCGTGACGCGGTGGAATCGTTTCCTCGAGCTAGCGGGGATGAATTAAGCGCCGTGAATCGTGCGAATCGTCACGTAAGATGATTGTAACGGGCGGAGTAGTACGTATAGGATGAAAGCGGGGATTGTCTTGCATGGTGCACAGATTGCAGCGGTTGCCACGGATTTAACCAGACGTCCAATAAATCTCCTCGATTCAATCGCGCCGATTGTCGTCCCAGGATCCACGCGCCCCAACTCCCGAACTCTAGGGTTCTCGTTGTTGACATTACGCCCCGGATGATTGATTGCGCATTGATCGGCTGTCGACTAGCAATAATACCGCGATTTACGAAGCTCCGCGTGTTAGATTCGTTTGCCCGACGCGCACCAAAGGCACACGAACCGTACGTAAAGCGGGCTTGAATCGGGACAAACGTCGATTAATCAGCCGTCATTAGACCCGGTAACTAGACGTTCAGCTCGAGGACCGACAGAGAGAGAGAGGGAGACTTGGATTGTTCGTCGAGGGAGCACCGTCGAGCCGAGTTCTGAAAACTTTGATGAAAGGGCTACTTTGTAATTCCGATTCCGGTCCGGAGAAGTTCCCCGCGCCGTGTTGCACCGCGAGAATCGACGGGGCAGCACTCCACCTGAATCATCGCGCGAACAGTGGGTGGTGGAACACTGAAAAAAGCTTTCAGCCACCATTCTCTCGCCTGTTCTTTGTCTCGCGACGGGTGATCAACGCTTACATCCGCGCCAGAGACGTTTCTATTGTTCTTTATCGTACACACGGTCTTACAGCGGTTTACGAAAATAAAAAAGAAAGTAACACTTCCCGTCGTCGACACGATGAAACATATTTAAGAATTCCAAATCCGTTTACTGTAATGTGAGAATACCTAAGTATGCCTACGCTCCTGAGATCCAGCTATTCAAGTCATTTTTGCGTCGACAGAAAATTGTACTAAGATTAATGCGAGAACAGAGTTATCCAATATAATGGCACAAGGATAGACAGAGGCGTAAAGCAAGGAATTCCTGCCAGCTCCGTATTTAAATAACAATGCAACGTTGTGCTCTTCACAGCATAAGTACTCGATTCTTAATGAAATTCCTCGACGCTGTACAGGCGAAACGCATCGCTGAGAACACGTCTGCAGAGGCATTGCGGCGCTCCGAGTGAGCGATCGCTTGGACAAGGATAGGCTTTAATTCCCCGGTCCGTACCCAGACGGGGAATGAACGACACGCGGCGGAAGATTCAACTCCCGGGGGTTAAGTAATCGCGAGGTATTCCTTTTCCCGGGCAAATCTCGCGGAGCTTGCCCCGAGGACTATCGAGAACGCATTCTTACGCTGGGCTTACATACATCAATTTTACGACGTACTTGGAGCAAAATCTGGGTTTAATCGGTGCCCCCGATGCCTCGATATATTACAACAACGAGTATTCTTTTCCCGCGCACGGAACGTTTTATCGCGTCTTCGAGGAGTCGCGGCGCGAAAGTCGGCTCTGAATGGCCCGGGCAATTTCAGTTTCAGCTGTGTGCTACGGTCGAAGTATACCAGGGAATATACTGCAGTACAACGATACGCGAATTAGAAATGAAACAACGTGGTAGCGCGAAATCTGCCCTCCGCCACTGAATACTTCACCGTGGCTACACTGATCGTCACACTATCAATTCAGCGGAAACTTGAACGCCATCAACGTGTCGTCGCCTACACACGCGTGCACGTGCAGGCTGGCGGAAATGACAGGTATACACCAGGTACCTACATTGCATTAACAGGCTGACGTGCACGTCATGGCACCTATTAATTCAGAGAACCGTCGTGTGTGTACGTGCATCGTTTCGCTCGGCTGCTGGATGTATCTACACCAACCGCTCGCGGTTTTGACGGTTCACAAACGCATAATCCGTTTACGAACCCGGGACTCTGTAGTTATTAATTAACGAACGCCGCTCGCACTCTTGCCTCGGCCGAGACGCGCGATAATTCTAGCGGAGGCTCGTCGGTATTTTAATCAGTCTGGTGATGCGATCCGAATGGTTTATCAATGGAGAGACTGAATCCGCGCACGTTTTTTGACAAACAGGCCTGGGCCGAGGCGCGAGAGAAATATTCTCGGCGAACGTTTAAGGGAAAATAGAAGCGAAACGGTGGCTGGGACGGCGACACCCAGAGCCCTGGGATTGGGGCTCGAGACGTCTGCGGGAGCGCTTGAATGATTTCGTAAGCTGTTCCTCGGATCAAAAAGTTGGTAACGGAGGAAACGGAGTTTCTCGATGGCCACGCCGACGAGTACACCTAACCGGTGTATCATGAAAGTTTCTTGGCCCGAGAGGAGCGCGGTGGTTATTGTTGACTCGACTGGTGGGTAAATCCACTTTCTTTTTAATACAAAGAGGAGCGCCGCTCGCGTTCCCGTTCGTTTTCTGCCTTGTTGCCCGCGAACAGCTTCCATTCCGATACACCAACTACTTACTTTGGAGCATTATGCTTTATGAAAGAGTAATTCGAGCATCAACTACAGTGACCTAACAATAAACCAGCTCCGCGGTAACGTGCTTCTTGCTCGCGGTGTCTGCCGCGCGAAATGCAGAGATTTAATTTCGCAATTAACGCGGAAGCCTTTGCACGCAGACACCCTTTCACGGTAACTAACGAAGTGTAATGAATTAAATGTCCAGGGATGATGGACGAAAATCCAGCGAGCTCGGATTGGCGAACTGTTTCGACCGAGGTGATCACGCGTATAGGGCGGGATAAAGTTCGAAGTAGGCCAGCACGTTCCCGACAAGAGCGTACGAAGTATGTATCTAGTTGTTACTTTGGAATAACGTGTTGGAAATAAACACCCTGGGGGATTTTCCGCGCGGCTACGCCGCGCTTGTCGTTCCGGCGAGCTGTTAATTGAAAAAATACGGCGAAACGAGTCCGAGGTGAAAATTTGCGTTCCTGAGGCCGCGCTAAACGGGATCCACGGGCCAGCGGAAACTGGCGAATATTTATATATTCACGGGCGAAATATCCACGAGGCTGTCGTGACGAAACGCATCGGTGCACGGATCAAGCTGTGTATGCATATGTATAACACCGCCGACGTTTATGCATGAGCTTGCATACAAGTGTCGCGGTGCATAGCTACGTCCACAGAGAGCTAAGATTATGAATTCCTAGGCGAATCGTGACGCGAGCCAGTAATTCCGCGATTACCGCTGACGCCTGGTGTACAGATCCTGAAAGAAGGACCAGCTACCGTGCCGTGGATCCATTACGTCTGCACTACGTTAGGGCGTAACGTGGCGCGAAAGGGTACAGAACAGTGGAATGCAATTTGGAGAAGGCTGGACTGCAAAATTGCTCGGCGGAATGACATTTTAAATCACCCTTTGTTCTCCCTCGGAATTTTCCCCTTTCACTTCCAGATTGTCAAGCATATTGCTTTAAGGGGCAATGTCAGTCGCTGTCTCTCTGTTCGTTTGCAAGTCAACTGCCAGCTTTCCCGCGCCTCTGCCGTAAAAATGCGCGTGAACGCGCTCTCGATTGCTTCGTTAAAGGAGAGCCGGCGTGTTAACCAGCTACTTTTGCTCTTAGCCTGCCACTAATTAAAGCCGTGGCGTTTGTTTATCCATATTTCCAGCCGAGGCCCCGGGAACAATGGTGGTCGGAGGCACTCGGGGATAATTTGCCGCGAGGACGCCAGGGGATGCCGGGCAAGCGACGCGAATCCATGATTGTCTTCCGTAAATCTGGGCGTAATCCTGTCCCTCGCACGATCCCCGTTGGCTTCGAGGAGCTCGGCGCGAAAATTTCGATCGGGATTCTGTGGCGCGTGGCCCCTAGCAATCGCGCAAATACACTCGCCCCGCGACGACCTGAACTCCACCGACCGGTCTCCCCCCATCGCGGAATTAAATTTAATTAGCGCGGCTCGCCGGGCAGTGTTTGAGCTTTGACCTGGAACGCGGTAAACAATCTGTTTACGATGGCGTCGTGTTACGTAACCGGGGTGCATCGCCGGCAGGACGTTAACGACCGACGTATTATGCAATAACCGTTGACTAATACAATCGCCAGCAGCTCCGGCCCGCGGTTATAATCAACCTTCGCCCCTACGTAATGATCGCAGTATCTTGGATGTTACGGAGTCGGAAGGGTTCGTTCGCGCTTGGCTTGCAACTTCCATCCGTCCACGAGGGGTGAAAGCAGGTGAAAGACTTTCAAGGTACCTATCTACTCCTGCTTCTTTAAACGCAACGTTTTTCCTGTAACGAGGGTGGAAAGGAGATCGAAGATATCGAAGCTGGTTGCCTGATTAATGCCACGTACATATCGGTCTGTATTTCGGTCGCGTACAGAGTTCCGGATGCCGTGGAAATGGAAATGAAGTTTACTCTTTCCTGTCGACGAGAATCCTCCGAACGCGGCTGTTTTCCAACGGACTCGCTGCTACCTCCAGGCTCCAGTCCTAGCGTTATAATGCCAACGGACGTCGCTTGCCGCGCTTTCAACTTTATTAAATCGTTTCGTTCCGTCATTATCGAAACGACGAGGGTTACGAGGTCCCTCCTCTGGATTTTAAACAACGCGCAGAAAGCTTCCATCGACTGGGGATATCGAGCAGAAACTGGGGGACTGGTCGGTGCCAAGTATCGTTCCGCTGAAATCCTGCGGATCGCTTAATCGCGCTTCGTTTGCTTCCCCGCGCGGCGACGGTTTATATCTTATAGGTATCTGTCTTAACAATGACCCATTTCCATCGACGCGTCTCCAAAAGTTCGCGTTACAGGCGCGCCACGTGTCAATTAATATCTCCCACTACCTTACGTGCGCCGATTACTGAAAAACCACGAAATTGGAGATGTCGGACACGTATGCCGCGTCGTACGTGCCATGTCGGTTGCAAAAAGTCACACGGAAATCGATATTTCTGTTCGAGTTTAACCCACGAGCGAGTGCCGTTTAATTGAAAAAATTGCAGCAGCCTCGATGGTCGGTGTTTTAAACGGGACGCGATGTAACTCGTACAACGGCGGAACTTGTACACTCTAATTAAGGAAGCCGCCCCCGCTCTGTCCCGTGAAATTCTTTTAAATATCACAATGTCGCGTGCACATTTTTTACTATCTTTAAGGTTGTACGGTAACATTTATTATCAGCCAGCGAAACGGGGATATTTTATGCAATAGCCGACCGTTTCATTCTAATTAAAAGCGCGTCGCTTCGAGCGCATACGCGGCGTTATTTAATGCCGTCGCAAATGCATAAGGGAGCACGGGCGGAGAGGACAAGCAACGTCGGCGGTGTTATGACGCGTTATGACGGTGCGTCGACGTAATCCCGCGGAAAAGGATGGCCGGGGTGCATCGTCTTCCTGACGGCGTGAATGCGGTCAAACTTATCCTCGCAGCAGGGCCCGGAAAAATTCATGAAATTTCTGTTGGAATCCGCCGGTGTCGCGAGGGCTGGCAAAAATTCAATTAACTCGACGATCGCGGGACGAACCACCCGTGAAATATCCTCCGTTCTCTCCAGAAATGGAAAAGGAAAGAAATATTCCAAGGAGCTTCACCCCGTCTCATTTTTAAATCCACCAACGACGAATATCATTTTTCCAACAGAGCGAACGTGGAGACAGCCAGAAGGACGTTTAACGTGGCGTTACATCCCTATTAGCGCATCGTTTACAGCGGTCCGCGTGAATATTTGTTCCCCCTCCCGGTGCGAAGGCGCGTGGAAATTAACGATATTTCGTGAGAATCACGAGCGCCGCCGCATCGGGCTGGTGAAATTTTCATTCCCCGGAATGCTCTGGAAAAACGAACAAACCGTGGAGCGACGGTCGCGGGGCTTGGGGACGCCGAGCCGCGCGTCGAGCGGCCATCTCGGGTACGCGTAATTTTGTGATGCAACAAGAATAATAATGAGCGCACGCAGCTACTAAATTGGTCCGCGGAAAGTTTGATTTGCGTATGGCCCTCGCACAACGCGCCGGGAATAGTCCAATCGGCTGAAAAATGATAAAACAACACCCCTTGCCGTATCGGTTACGCGTGCCTGGAATTAATTCCGCTTTCCCCTGCATTCGTGCATTTTAATTAACGAATGAGGGGGAATAATTCAACGCGGCGAGTCGAGGCGCCATGCCGCGCAACAAACCCTGTTACGCGCGGCGCAATACCGGCGACGAACTTGCTGCGCGCTTAACGAAACATTAACAATCGAACTTCGTTACTTCACCCTTTGTCTAGCTGCGCAGCCCGTAATTAAACGGAGCGCCGCCCGAAAGACTAAACGAAGCGCGACTGACAAAGCAAACGAGGGTATCGAAAACGGAGGACACCATTGATAATTCCATTCGCAAAGTGGACAATCAGCTTCGATTTTAAGTCCGTGTATTCCCCGGATTCCATTATCACCCTGAATCGCGCGAATCGACAATGCTGATTGCAAATTTCAGGATCGATATCCAGTAACGTCGTTTGCGAACCGTTCTACTTTAGCGGTTACTTATCGCTGAAGTAATTGCTGCCAGAGAAACGAAGAAGCCATCCAAAGAAGGATTTCCACACCACGTTTCCTAACAGTATTTTTTCCAAGATGTAGAAGAAGGTGGCGGATCTAAGGTTATTACAAGAGTGGCGGCAGGATCGAGGAAATTTCGCCCGACGTTTCGTCGATGCTCGCGAAGAAGTTCTCGGCGAAGCTTTTGTACGACCCGCGGAGCGACCCTAATAAGCGAACGGTGCTCTCTCCCTGGGAAGAACACAGTTGTTTCCACCTTGGACGGGGGGCACCCGGAACTTGGAGAGTCAATAGCGTTCCCGTCGGTGCGCTCGCGCTGAATTTCCACGGGCGAAGTTACAGACAACGCGATCAAACCAATGCGACACTTGTTCTCGTTTCCTCGACGACTCCTGTTTTCCCAGCGCGAATTTTTCCTTTTTCCACGGACCCATCCCCGATCGCCAGCTGCAGCGAAAACACAATTTCCAACAACCTATTCTCGCCCTTCGTCGTGACTCTGGCCGTGACAGGAAATTAGTTTCATAGGCGATAATAACGCTCGCTGCCATGATAATATTAATCAGCGCGGGATCGATAATTATTTAGTGGCAATTACTGCCAAACATAATTCCCTCGAACGGCCACTAAGCATTCAACGATTGATCCCTTTAATTTCGTAATACGGTACTTTCGCGAGGTGCATTTAGAAATTGACCACCGATGGGATAACGTTGGAGTCAGAATCGCAGCGATACAAGTGAATGAAGAGAGTGGAATGAATCTCTCTCTCGGGAGGTGCAAAGAATCGAGGCTCGGGAGAGGCGTTTTGCGGCGCCGGCGAGGCCAGGAAAAAGAAGGAAAAGGTAGAAACAGATTCGCCGCGAGGGACGGCATCGGGTCGTTTCACTCGGTCGCAACAGGTTTCAGCATTCGGCTGCTGGAACGATCGGCGCGGCCTGTGTAGGTCGGAGACGCGAGTTCTATTGTGCAGTCGGTTAAGCGTCACACGGACTCGTAATTACGTTCCCGAGATTTCAAACGAACAGGCGAGGCAACTCGGGGGAGCTGTGCTGCGAGGCCACTTGCTGATTTTATGCGAACTGCCGGACGGAAATCTGCAACGGGTCGGAGGGGAAAAGGAAGCTTGCCGGGGGCGCCGTCTTTTTTTCCCCCCCATCGCTCCGACTGTTCGGCCAACAGTCGATCGCCCGGAAATTACTTTTCGCGGCTGGGACGAGCGCCGCTTTTGTCGAACGGATTTTCGCGCCTCCAAGTTTCAGCCGACACCGCAGAAAGCCCGATATTCCTGTACCTTCGGAATCCCGTTTACGCTGGCCGGGAATAAAGGTGGAACGAGGGTTGAACGCTCCATCCTGGATACTGCTGAAATATTTAAGCCAAACGTATCTGTTAGAATATAATGTTTATTTATTAAACAAAATAGAAAAATACACAGTCGAACACCAGTATAATAATAACAAGACTGTTTAAACTTAAATTGAAGTAATAAAAAAGAATACAGTCTTTAGCGCGATACAAGTTATCCGTTCAGAGGGTTTTCTCGGACTGGAAAGCGCAGAGGTATAAAAGACCGTTCTCCCTCTTTTGGGTCTCCTGTAGCGCCCAAAAGGAAACGCATAAATTACCGGGTCCTTAAAGTCCCTGACACTCTAACTCCAGGAACAGTCTATCGTTGTACATATTCCAACACCCTTCCTCAACGATAATATTAGACTGTATTAAATTACTGAACAATCAACCCGCATCGCTCTGCCATATTTTTTAACTTTATTTTTCCTAAAGGTTTTGTCAATAAATCGGCAGGCATTTGATCCGTTGGACAGTATTTGTAGTCCATAATCCCATTATCCTTTAAATCTTTAACATAATGAAACTTAGTGTCTATATGTTTTGTCCTGTGACTAAATTTCTTATTAGAGATAAGTTTGAGGCAACTTTGATTATCTTCAAAGATGATTGTTGGCTCTAAATTTGTTCCTTCGAAATCTTCAAGAAGACGGCGAATCCATATTCCTTCCTGCGCTGCTTCCGCAAGTGAAACATATTCTGCTTCCGTCGAAGAGAGTGCAACACATGCCTGTTTCCGGCAGCCCCAGCTTATTGAAGATCCATAATATTGAAATAAATAGCCACTAATTGACTTTCTGTTCTCCTGTTTTGAGCCCAATCAGCGTCAGCGAAACCAACAAGTCCTTTTTGCCCATTTCGATGACCTAGTCTTAGTTCATAATCCTTCGTCCCTTTCAGGTATCGGGCGACCCTTTTTGCCTCTGTCCAATCCACTACTGTAGGTTGCTTATTCTGCTGACTTAATATTGTGACACTTGCAGCAATATCCGGTCGAGTGTTTACTGCTAAATATAACAAAGCCCCAATTAATTGCTGATACTTTTCATTCTTCTCCATTGAAGGCTCCTGGTCCCTTATTTTTGCATATCCTTCATCTAAAGGTATGCTGGAAATTTTGCATCTTCTAAGCCAAATCTATTTAAAACCTTTTCGATGTATTTGGTTTGTTTAATGTAGTAAAACCCGTCTTTATCTCGTCGAATTTCAATGCCTAGATAATGCTTTAAAATACCTAAATCATTAAGGCGAAAATGCTCCTTTAAGAAATCGGCTGTTTCGTTAATTTCCTTTATATTTCCCCCAGCAATTAAAATGTCGTCAACATAAATGATAAGATAAATCATTTGTCCGTTATCATTTTTCATGTATAAACACGGATCAGCTTTGCTCTCTATGAATCCATACTTTTTAAGTAAATTATTGAGTTGATCATTCCATATCTTCGCTGCCTGTTTTAATCCGTAAATTCCTCTGTTTAATCTGCAAACATGATCTTCTTTACCTGGAATAACGTAGCCTTCGGGTTGCTTCATGTAAATGGTTTCCGAAATTTTTCCATTGAGAAAAGCAGTCTTCGCGTCGAAGTGCTTTATAACCATCCCCTTTATACCTGCGTATGTAAGAAAGGTTCGAAAAGTTGTCTGCCGCACAACAGGCGCAAAAACTTCATCATAATCGATTCCATACTTTTGAGAAAAACCTCGCGCAACGAGTCGAGCCTTATATCTCTGAGTATTTCCATCTGCACTACATTTAGTCTTAAAAACCCACTTACAGGTAACAAGATTTCTGTCTTTTGGAATTGGCACAATATCCCACGTACCGTTTTCATTTAGCGAATTAATTTCCTCGTCCATCGCTTTCTTCCACTTGTTTTTGTTAAAACTTGATAGTGCTTCCTTAACACTTCGCGGTTCACTTTCTTCATTTTTAATTAAGTTTAAATTAGCCATATACCTGTCCGGTGGTACTCCTCTATTCGATCTTTCAGATCGTCTGCACCCTGTTTGTTCTACCACTTCACTTTGCAAATGTTCAACATTGTCACTGTCTATTTCACCTGTCGAATGAAAATCATCCACACTTGATTCATCTTCCAATGATGATTCATCTTCATGATGATCCTGTCGTGCAGTTCCATGGTCCTCTTCATGATGAGTCTCCGTATTTGAAAAAATTATTTCGTCGTGCGTTTCGTGATCCTTTTTCTTTTCTTGAATTTTGTCGAGAAATATTACATCTCGGCTTATCTTGATCACGTTTGTCTGTTTATTTAATAGACGAAACGCCTTCGATTCCTCTGAATAACCGACGAAAATTAGTTTCTCAGCCTTGTCATCTAATTTTCTCCTTTGTTCCTTATGGATATGCGCATAGGCTTCACATCCAAATACGTGTAGATTCTTCACATCTGGCTTTCTTGAAAAACATAACTCATATGGGGTTTTGTCTGTTGCTTTTGTTGGCAACCTATTTTGTAAATAGTTTGCTGTATTTACTGCTTCACCCCAGTATTTCTTTTCCAAATTTGCATCTAACAGCATACATCTAGCCATTTCTAGCAATGACCTATTCTTCCGCTCTGCAACACCGTTTTGTTGCGGAGAATATGCAGCTGTGTACTGGACTTGTATGCCTTCCTTTTTCAAATATTCCTGAAGATCATTGTTAACATACTCCCTTCCTTGATCAGATCTTATCCTTTTTGGTTTCTTTTGAAATTGTGTTTTCACTAATTCCACAAATTCTTTAATGAATTTTGCTGCTTCACTTTTATGACTCATAAGACATATCTTAGAATACCTTGAAAAATCATCAATAATCGTTAAAATGTACCGCTTATTTCCCGGCGTCATCGTCTACGCATAGGTCCGCAAACGTCCGTATGAATTAAATCTAAAAACGAATGACTCCTATTCATTGATTCCTTCGGGAAAGGAATGCGTGCCATCTTTCCTTTAATGCAGCATTCACAGGTCACTCGCATTTTACAATCCTTGATTGTAATACCTGTTGCTAAGTCCTTTTCGGCCAGGTCTTTAATTGCCGCTGGGTCACGGTGTCCAAAACGTCGATGCCAAGCATGCTGACAAAGCTCTGTATGATCCATGTTTATGGTTCCACTGACCGTACAAGCCTCTTCAACCGCACTTAGATAATATAAATCTGGAGAAAGTTTTGCTGTTGCCTGCAATTCTCCATTCTTTATAATTTGGCAGCGGTCTTCTTTAAAATTAAGGCTGTATCCTTCTTTCGTCAGTTTCTTTACCGACAATAAATTAGAACCTAGGGTCGGAACGTACAGCACGTCGCGCATCTGTATCTTGGCAACCTTTCCTGAGTCCGCTACGCATTTTATGATCCCTGAACCGATTCCTTGCACTTTGGCTAGTTTCTTTTCATCTGCAAGACACACTTGGCCCTTTTCTGTTTGCGTCAAAATCCCGGAAAAATCCCTCGATGTGACCATGTGGCCCGTTGCACCAGAGTCGACAACCCAAGTATCCGCTTTCTCTTTTGTCTGTACTAGATGTGCCTCTTCTGAAATTTCGGATGCCTTAGCGTAAAAACAACAATCTGTAGAAGATTTATTGTCTGAAACTTTATGAGCTTTTTCCTTTTTGCTCTTCCACAATTTGTATTTCACACATTCACTTTTAAAATGTCCTGGTTTCTTACAAAAGAAACAATTCTTTTAGGCTGTATATCGCATTTTTCTTTAAAACTTGATTTTAATGCTGCTTCATTTCTTTCCGAATTATCCCTCGTGTCCTTTGCTCCTTTACGCCTTTTATACTCGTCGATTAATTTACTTTTTACGAGCTGAGAAGTAAGGTCACTTTCGGGTCTACTCTCTAAAGCCGTTACAAGAGTCTCATAAGATTCGGATAAACTTCCAAGTAACATTGCAGCAACAAGATTATCTGGCAATTCCTGTCCGAGAGCTGTCAATCGATCCACATTATTCGAAAACACTGTGATGTGCTCTTCCATATCACCACCCTCTTTTAATACCGTTCTGCATATCCGCTTTAACAAAAGTACTTTACTTGTCAAAGTGGCTTTTTGATGGTATCCTTTTAGTGCATCCCATGCTTCCCGCGCTGTCTTAGCGTTCCTAATGTGCTGCAACTGATTGTCTTCTACTAATAAACCAATTGTAGCACGCGCTTGATCATCTTTTGTTGACCATGCAGCGTCTGCAGGGTTAGGCTTATCCTTAGTTATGACATCCCACAAATGATCCTTTATTAGCAAGAGTTCAACTTTATAACTCCACACAGAGTAGTTCTCACTATTGAGTTTCTGGATGTTAAACCGAAAACCTTCAGCCATTGTGACAGTTTTTAACTTTACACTTTTAAATTAAACAACGCACTTTAGTGTCTTGTACTTTATAATCACTACACTGGCGGTCGGGACTGGGCCCATAACCTGTTAGAATATAATGTTTATTTATTAAACAAAATAGAAAAATACAGTCGAACACCAGTATAATAATAACAAGACTGTTTAAACTTAAATTGAAGTAATAAAAAAGAATACAGTCTTTAGCGCGATACAAGTTATCCGTTCAGAGGGTTTTCTCGGACTGGAAAGCGCAGAGGTATAAAAGACCGTTCTCCCCTCTTTTGGGTCTCCTGTAGCGCCCAAAAGGAAACGCATAAATTACCGGGTCCTTAAAGTCCCTGACACTCTAACTCCAGGAACAGTCTATCGTTGTACATATTCCAAACGTATCGCTTCGTCAATCCGACTTGCCTTCTGAATGATCGATGAAGCCGCGAAGAAGGGGCAGAACGTGAAAAATCAGCTCGGTAGCTCGATAAGAGCGCCGTGTTCGAGTTCGTGCCGCATACCTAGTTCCCGCGGCTGAGAAATTGTACCCTCTTCGAATTTTCATCCTTCCTCGGCAACAAGTTCGAGAAATTTATCGAGAATACTGAAGCGAAACTGCAGGTGTCGTTACGATAGACGCCTCTGTAGGAAAAGAATCAATGATCGACGATTGTAGGTATCTGGCGTGGATC
Source organism: Andrena camellia (assembly GCA_029448645.1). Taxonomy (NCBI): domain Eukaryota; kingdom Metazoa; phylum Arthropoda; class Insecta; order Hymenoptera; family Andrenidae; genus Andrena; species Andrena camellia. The sequence goes on along the minus strand of CM055680.1, from coordinate 30,472,631 downwards.
GTAATTCGAGGAGGAATAATGCACGAGGGGTACCCACTCGCCTTGAATCTACGCCCCGTTTGTGCGGCGTTATGGGGTATTTTCGAGATCGTAATCAGGCCGTTAACATTCGCCCTGGCACGGTTATTAATGGAGGAACACCATTAACATTAATAACCGAATGCCGCTACGGTGTATTTACCATAGAGAGCGTAAATCCTCGCGGCTTAATGGCACACGGATATCTTGATCGAGATGGAGGTTTATTGATCGCGAAACAATGCGGTGCAGTAAAAGTTTTATCACTCCGCCGCGAGTGCCTCTCGCCAGCAACACTTTGAAAGCTAATTCCAAAATTTCATTGCTGCCGCATCCAGCGATCTTGCAATATTTTATAAAAGATATCTACTACAACTGGGTCAAACGCGCAGTGTCTCATCGCAGAGTCCGCATCGATCTACAGGGTTGCTGAAAAATCTGATCTCTCCCAATTTCATTGAGAAATCTGCTCTCGCGAGTGCTGAGAAAAACCTGTTATTCAACGCGGAAATAGAATCCCGCTGTCCAGATATCATCCGTACGGCGGAGTATCGGCGTTGTACCTCACGAATCCCAGGAGCCGTGCGTTTAAAAAATGCTCCTCCTCCGAGCTGTTGCGGAGGAGGGACGTTACTCGTGCCACCGTCACGACTTGAATTCACGCGTGAAACGAGTGATCGTGCAATTCCATTAGAGGAGGATGTATCGAGGAGCGAAGGAAGACCCTCCCGCAATTACACAACGCCGGTCTGCGTATGGAGGCGATTTCGTAATAACGTGGAGTTTATTCGGACGCGTGGTTGTCGGAGACAGTCACATTTCCTCGGTCGCGGGAAGATCCATGAATCGTTACGACGTTTCGAGGAGACGCAGGAGGACGGCGGACTTGAGGCTGCAACCTGTCGGGTGAAAGCATTTGGCCCGACTGACGTTCCACTGGGATCATTTCCAACGAGCGCCAAGGATTTCCTAACATGTTCACCGAGACCGTACTTTTTCCTAGACGCGAGTCTGCTCCGCAGGACACGCGTGACACTTTTTCCGACCGGGAAGAAGCAACGGTTAAATAAAAAGAAATTACAGTTCATTCCGTTATTAATGGGCTGCCGCGGCGGTATTGAGAAGATTCTCTGTACTGCTGAAACTAGATCACGATAATAAATCTGCTGGAATCGTTGTCGGATAAAAGGCGATCTCAAATATGCCCGGACGTAGGACGCAAGCTCTCAAAGACGAGCACGGAAAGAGCAGCTACAAAAGAACGGACGAAGAAACGTGGCCCTGGAAGGGAACACCCTCCCAGCCTGATTTTGCACAACGTTGCATCCCCTTTAACCGCTCCCAACGAGAGAACGAGCTACCTCTCCCGTTTCATACGCGTTCGCGCGCAAAAACATTGGCAAGAATTTCAAGTATCCTCGGCGCGATGACAAGCGGTGATTTCACCGTCGTCCGCTGGACGAGGCGCTGCGGGCTTTTTGCCAATCCAACGATGCGCGTTGCTGCCAATTTTCTGTTGCTGTTATTGTTCGATGATACATGTCCCGATCGCAGGAAACGCGCCCGAACGACCATTATATCCCGCCTCTCCGTTCCACTGTTCCCGGCGATGTTTTTGCGCGGATCGGTCGACACACGCGATGGGGCTGGAGAGGGTTGCTGGAAGCACGGAGGAAAAAAGGTCCTCGAGATCCCATAAACATTGGATGGTTATTGGAGGCGTGGGCAATGCGCTCGGGAGCAGGCGGATGAAAATATTTGCTCGGCTCCACTGATTTTCCGCGGGGAACGCGACGAACGTTATCTCCTTACGTTTGTGCCGCGAATCGGGGCTAATTCCCGAGACGTTTTCCCGGGGGAGGTAGAGGGCGGGGGATACAGAGGAAAATCTGGCAATAACGCTGGAAACAATGACGCGTACGTGGCTTGTTTCACGGGGAATTTAGCTGGCGGCTCGTAGGAATCAAAGTGCGCCTTTCCGCGGCCTTGCCGTTGCAGCTTTCTCGACGCACAGGCCGAGCCTCGGCCACGTTAAATTCATTTCACGTTCAATTTGTATCGGCTACCGCTTCCCTCCCAGATACTCTTTGAACCGCGAAGAAAGGGTGGAGGGGAAATTAGATTATGCCAAGGGGGGCGAAAGTACAGGCGAGGTTCTTCGGAACAAATTAGGCTTTCAACTTAATGGAATATCGGTTAGCTAGCCAGGGAATATTTAGCAACGTCGGGCGCAGAACCCGAGAATTTGTGGCTGGACCAGTGAATGGGGCGGCTATGGAGGGGTGACAAGCCTGGGCCAGGTCCGCCGCATACCGGCGCGGCTCTTCGAGGCATGATTCTCCTCGGGGATGAGAGGAGATTGGAAATTCCGTTCTGTCGCGTTTCGGTTTCAATACCGTCTCACTGAATGAAAGGCATACCGTCGAACATTCAGCTCTATTTCCTGCCGACGGATAAGCTGTAGCCCTTTTTCGCCGTCTTTACGCGAGGCGAATCGCCGCGAATTAACGCACCGAGTAGTTTAAGAAATGTCACCTTTTCATAAACCCCCCAATACGTCCCCTCAGACTCGCGTAATACCCTGCACGGACGCGAGCTTAGAGCGACGTCCCCTTTCCTTTATTTCTTACGAGGTGAACGAGCGAATGATAAACAGTTAACCTTCACCAGACACGAGCATAGACTACTTGAGCCCCGGCCATAAAATTAACTACGTCTAGATCCTCCTTGAGCCTCGGGGGTGGTCTCGGTATCGTTGACCTTGACACTCTCCGTTTTGTCGGGATGAAATTATGAGAGGTGGGATGAAAGCTATAAGCCGCGATAAATATAAAGTTCCACGCGACTGTTAATCGTTTCTCTGCGAAGGGCCGTTACTAACGGAGACGCCAAGGGAGCCAAGTTAAATACCGTCGAAATGAATTATTCACACTTCGTTTCCGAAGACGAAGCCCTGGCTCCGCGGGTCAAACGAATTATTTTACCGTTGTAACGCGCACAGTGTCGCCGTGCTCGAGGAGTTTAACGGGAGATCGTTTCGTTCCCGGCAACCCCGTAAAACTCGAGCAAATTTCCCCCACTCGAGGCGCGCTCGAAATTTTATTTCATCGTAATCCCAGCCCGTCGATGGCTCTCGTTCGTCCCGAAGTAACGGGAAGCAACATTTCCACGGTGCAACGCACGATGCTCTACTTTCTGCTCTAAGCAGTAATGTTTCTCTGATAAAACGCAGAGATTCTGGCTGCTGTCGACGAGAAATGTTGATGCTCGAGAACGTGAAACAATTTCAGCCACGCTCAGTTAACGCCAATAGCCGACCATAAATATCATGATTAATGCCTCAGTTTTCCAGTGATCACGGAAACGGATCGCGAGTGCGAATTAATTGAAATTTCATCTCAACCAATTATCATTTGCAAATGGATGGAGCAGCGCACGCCGTCCTGTAGAATCGCAAATCTTTTCGACCCGTTAGAAGCTGATAATTGGAGCCATGAATAAGGCCTTCATTTGATCCAATTACATACACCCTTTTCATTTAATTTCAATTACTTTACTCGGCAATTCGTGAAAAGATCCGCGCCCTTTGCTTTCCGAACGTATCCTCCAATTAATTACCAGCCAATCGTCGAATTAAACGATAATTACAGAATTCCGATAAAGTAACGCGTGGTATTCGCAGAGTCACACATCAATCACATCAATCAGCAAGCACCTCGCATTTGGAATCACGGATTGACGCGTCTGTTGCGCCCTCGCAGCCTTTTCCACTCGCCAAGTAGAATAGATCCGTACGCGGTCGGCCGTAACGAGGCGACCGGGCAAGAAGCGGGTGAAAAGCACGAAGGAAATCCTGCCATTCTCTGCAAAGTGGATCGTCGATATTTGCCGGCGTCGATTTCGCCTCGGATTGGCCGGGCGAGGGGAAAACAAGTCGCCTTTCGGCCGTTGCCACTCGAATGTTTGTCGCAAGAAAACGCTGAACGGAACTTCTCCACCATTCTTAACAACTTGCCGCGCTCCTTTGTCGATCCGAGCTGCGAGATGAATTTACGAAGCCCGGTCTCTGCTGAACGTAAACACAGAGGATCCAGCAGCCATGGGCGTAAATGGGGCGGTGTAAATTTCGTGTAATTCAGTTTTCACGAGCGGCCAAGTGGAGGAGCCTCGAGCGGAAGCAATAACTCGTTGGTTACGCGTAAGGGATTGCATCCATCGTACGACGCGTTATCCCGAGGCGCGCGTTGATCCAGGGCAAACGTAAAATTGGAAAACTTTCGACGCTGTGGTAAAATTGAATGACCATCGGGCGGCGCTCGGTTCTCGGAATGGTCGATACGTCTACCTGTATCCACGTCCAGTGGATACAGTCCGAGGGACAGCTTCAATCTCATCCAAGCTACGCGCGCAAACATTGACCCCGTCTCAGGTGTATCGACAGCAGCTTTCAGCGTGAACTAAGGGAAGAAGCGATAACCACAGTGATAGAAGGCACCGGCTCGGAGTTATAACGCTGCCAACACCTGCCACGAGCGTTAAATCCGAATCGTCGCTCATAAATTAGCCGGAATTTTGCAGGGACGTGAGGAGTCACGAAGATCCGGTGACGTTATTCATGAAACCCACCCGCCCGTAACCGCTGTTTCGCCGCGGAAAGGATGGACACGCTTCACGTGCTCGTCGGCTGGACGAAGTTTGATTAGTTTGTCTAGGTAAATGGAGGGGCTGCGCCGAAATAGGTTTCCACGGAACGGGGACTGAATTTGATTCGAGCCGCGCAAACGTTGACGCTTGTTCTTGGGCTGCATCGTGTTTCGAATGGGGGAACGGGGCGAAAAAACCTGGGGGATGAATCGGTGACTCTCGGATGCATTATTTAACGAGGTACGGTGCCTCGTCGATGGGAATATTTATGGGAAGCAACGTAGCCTAGATCAGTTTCCTCGTGGCTGGAATATTTCCGACCAGATCCGGCGAAGTCGATGCGTCTTCTTTGTCGGTCGGCCTAGATGAACGATAACGCGCATTCCCATCAGTAGGATGGCAATATTTGTTTGGTCCCTGCTTCCAAAGGAAATCCTATCGAAAATGGAGGGGCAAACAGCCAGCCTGTTTGGGGAACTCGGTCGGGTTGCCCGAAAACGTGGTTGCACCGATGGAAATGTCTATCTACGCCGAGGTTGCTGGCAACTGCGTTCGTAGCGAAGTCTTATCAAAGATTCTGGTGCGAGTATCGACCGTATCACAGGTGCAGGTGCAAAGGATGACGGGGACACCGTGACAACCTTATCTCCGATATTGAATTATTCTCAATATTCCCTGCTATCGGGAATAAGAATTTTTTAATACGTTATCAGCTTGCTACCGCACGGGCTTGGGGTTTGCGCGGCCTCTCGAAGTGACTAACAAACATGTAAATACTTTGTTAAATATTAATTGGATCATCAAGTACCTACCCCACCCTCGTGACCCACATCTTTCAAAACAAATGAGCGTTTACCCCGGGATACTCTTCTCGGTAAGCGAGCATGCCCAGCGTACAAGCATCGACAACCTATTTAGCCTCGCTGAAGATCCTGGCAGAAGCATTGACCCTGTCTCAGGCGCACCTCCAAGTGTATTTATAAGGGATGAATGCAACCGCTGAAGACGTTCATGTACCATCAGATTATGCACTCTCAGAACGATCACTTCAAGAGAGCCTCAAATTATCAAACGACCAATCAGCTCCCCCATTCCACCATCCCAATTCTCCCGCAGCGATTCCCCCGAATGCTATTACCAAGCTTTCGAGGAAGCACGCAGGCTTCGACGCAAACGGCGTAGCGCCCAAATTGCTACGACGTGTTGCCTCCATTTTTCAAGCACAGATAAACAAAGATTCACTCGAGCAAACGAGCACCGACAACCAATTCAAGCTGGTCCGTGAACTCGCGAAGGGAATGCGCGTCGAAGACGCGAGCAGAAGCATTGACCCTACCTCAGGTGCAGCCGTCAGGTGCCCTCGCGTAAGTAGAGAGTCAGGTGAGGCCCAAGAGAGGGAGAAAGAGAGACAGAGAGAGAGAGAGAGAGAGAGAGAGAGAGAGAGAGAGAGGCAGAGGGAGAGGAAGAGAGAAAGGGAGTGGAGGAGGTGGGGCGATTAGGACGGAGGGAGAGAGAGGAGCAGCTATCGCGGCTGCAGTCTAAAATACGCCGGGCATTCGGTGGGGGTGTGCAGGTGGAAGAGAAGGTCGGAAGGTTACGAGAGCGCAGACGCCGACCGAAAGCATCGAGGATAGCACCCGGCACGGCACCCAAGTACCGGACAGAGCTAGCTCGCCCGCAACGCTGTGTTCGTCTGGCAGCAACTCAGGCCACCAGGGTGACAGAGCCACGTTTCGCCTGCGCTCCACCTCCCGATCGAGGGCGACTGCCGTTTTAAAGCCTCTCCGGCAGCACGCCGTGAATCGACTAGTCGAAAGTATTGCCACCACGTCGCGAGTTACCGGCGATTCGAAGGGCCACTCAAAGCTTTCCCGCGCTAACCGAAGCAGCTCGATTTACACCTGTTAACCGAGCCGCCGTGCTCTCCGTCTTCAGAGGATCTCGTACAGGTAAGCTCGTGTCTCTTTCCTCTTTTCCCGCTGGAACTGCGTCGTTCGGGATGGTGCTCGAGGAACGCGGTGAGGGTACGTGTTGCTTCTCCGTGCAGGAGCGACGAAAGTAGGTAGATCGCGCCGCAAGAGAGTGCAGGTTCCGTTTCCGCTCGATGAAAATTTGCAATTCTAGACAAGACTGTAATGTGGGGGAGTGATAAGCATTGGGTGGACAGAAGTTCAGAATTTTTCAGCAGCTCCGTTTGTTTCTAGGCCAGAATTATTGAGTGTCGATGCAATGGATGGTTTGCGACTGTCTTGCTTCTCTTTTTTTATCGAAAAGAAGTGTTTTTTAATTCATCGGTAGAGAATAGAGACGGCACCCACCCGCGCGTAAGTGGAACGGCTGTTCTTTGACCAGCCCGCGCTAGAAACTTTCCCAAACTTTGATAGCCACGCGTAAATTACCTAAATGAAGAGAAATCCTACGGGATGTTAACCCGACAACCGCAAACTTTGTCAGATCTTAATTCTGCTCGCGGTAACTTCTCTAATACCATAGATTCAATTTCACAGTTGAATACCAAGGACCCCGCGGAGGGTACGATTTTCTCCCATTGAAACTATTAATGCCGATGCCAACCACAGCCGGTTACCCAGATCGCGCTCGCGTGGGAAATATTTACCAGTCCGAAGGACAGCCACGCGTGCTAATGGGATATTAATGCTATTGCTCTCGGCAATGAAAAGGGATGAATTTTCAGTGTATTAGCCACCGTAACGTAACCTCTAATCTTCCGACGCAGATTTCCAGAAGCATACACACGAGTGTATGGAGCACCCTCGTTACGTACACGAACCAAAAGCACATTAGGGCGAGGGCTGTATCGTTGCACGTACATCTGCCATTCCTTTCGATCGAAACGATTTCAGGACAATTCCTTCGAGAACATTCTCTCGATACCCCATTACCGTCCAAACATGTCCCCGATTTCTCCTCAAAAAATACCTGCAGACAGAGAGAGAGAGAGTAGGCCAGCAAGTCGAGGCTGTGTCGCCTTTGTGTACACAGGAGCGAAATTAATGTAAGACGAGGGACTCGGTAAACGTCGACTGGTCTCGGTACCAGGGAGGCAAAGTTTGTTTACAGGTGCGCTACAGCTTCCACGAGAGTTACGGTTAGGGTGTGCGCGACGGTGTGCTTTGTAGTTATTTTAATAACGATTCGGTCGGCTCTACCCGCCTACCGCCTTCCTTTTATCGCCTCGAAGACGGTAGCAACAAATGTCACCGTTATTAAACTCGAAATGCGCGGCTCGCGTAGTAGTAATCTCGAAAAGCCAGCATAAAAGCCTCGATGGTATCTTTCTCAGGCCTATGAAAGGGATCCTAGGACTTGGAGATAATTCCACCTGACCCTTGGGTTCCTTCCCTTCGATGGGACGAACCGATCGTCGATCGAGTGGACGATTGCGTAGCTAGTTTTCGGCACGCAGCCACCGTGCCCCCATAGATGTTTCCTCATTTCCTGGCTGGTCTTATCTACGCAACTGCTCCGTCAGGTGACGGATATGGCGCGGTAGATTGCACCATTTACCAAAGTCCTTTCACACCGCGTCTTTGGCTCCATGCTTTTGTTTTAACGCTGTAGATTAGAGTCGTGGGTATTCTTGTTCGATTTTCAAACACGCATACGCTACTGTTCTTAAGTTCACTATGCTTGGAGTTCTTAAGTTGTTCACCAAGTTCCTGTCGCAGCTGGAGTCCCTTAATTCATACTTTTGCTCCTGGATATTCAGAGAAGCTTTTCAGATCTCCTTGATATACTTAGGAGAAACATTCACCAAGTGAAGTGCGCCCATTTGCATACTAAATTATTTGCCCTTTTGAACTCAGTGGAATAATTCTTACACGTCGTTTTTCCAACCTTTGCGTTCTTCTACATAGTACCTACGTACGAAAACGCCAGCTAAGGTTCCCGTCCGAAAGCCTGAAACTTCCACTCCGGCAATGACAGCGCGGCAGAAAGTAAACGACCACGCAGACACCTGATATGCAAATGGCCCCGGATAATTCTGAACTCGCGGCACCAACAGGAAATTATCCGCCAGGGATACCTTCGTGCCGCGAGTCAGATTAGTTCCAAGATCCTCCTGGTCGCGCGTAAGCGGGCTCCCTTCGAAAGTATCGCAAGGGAACTTCCGGAATCGCTCTCGTCGGCGCTTCGTAGTGTTTATCTCGGGGCGAGGTTCAAGGCACCGGGCATCGATAATTGGCTGAGGCGAAGTTCGCGGGAAACTTTAAATAGAAACGACCCTGGCGCGTATGAAAACGCGGGCGGAAGTGCCTTGGGAAAGTTTTTATACGATCATCGTTTCAGCCAGGAGCATCAACTCCAAACGAGATCCGCGTAGTGCCGGTGTATCCTTCGAGTAATAGCCAAAGTAGTAATAGATTTTACGCGTTTCTTACTCCGCCCGGATCTGCCGACTCGCACTTCGAAACTTCACTATCTGGCAGGTCGGTCCAACCCCTTTTGCGGTTCTGCAAGTTGCAGCCGACGATATCGCCGAGGCAGATTCAAGACTTAGACATCGGCAATTGTTACAGTAGCCTGTAACAGAAATTGGACCGCGCCGAGAGCAACGCCTGTCGCTAATTAACCTCCGAAGATTTCATCCTCATCGATTTGCATATATAGCAGCATTTCTAGCCTCGGCTCGTCTCTAGGTTTATCTGCTACATCGTTATCCCTCGCGTGAAACTTGAATAGCGCTCGTTGCCCACATGTGCGCGCTCCATTTTTCTTCTCGCCCAAATTAATTAACCTCCGGATTAACGGTCGCCCACGCGGTTTATTCCCAGTAGTGCGCCCGCGGACTATCGTCCAACCTCTTCCCGTGGCTATGTGTTTCCCTTTGCTGGCGTGCCCACTCATGGCGGTTTCTACCAAGTTGTTTTACGCGGTTACGTTTGCGTAACTGCGCTCGAACCGAGCAACTTTCGACGTGGCAGCCGATGGGGCATTCTCGTGTCACGATCCACCTGACGAGCACGTACCGCAACGTGACGAGCACACTTTTCCACGGTCCGACGGATGAACCGTTGCGATCGTAATTCCCAATTAGTGGGGAGGGTACGTGGCCGCGGCTACAGCTCGGCTCTGTGCGCTCCCTACTTTGAAAACGGTCGCCCAAGGATTGCAGCTGAATAATTTATTTTTAAAGCGGGCATTTGTGCCGGTCCTTGCAGCGCTGTCCTGCATTCGAACGCGCGGAGGTATAGGTGGCTCGTCAAATTAGAATTCCGCTGGCAGTTTCATTAACGTCCCGTTATAACCGTCTATTTCTAACTGAATTGCATAAAGGATGCAAACGATGTTTACGGTGTCGGCTCGCGTAACCTCGTCCCACGATTCACGTGTAAATTGCCTTTTTTAATACGGAAAGATTAAGCTGACCAGGCTGGCCGAAGATAAGCGCACGGTTTCCATCGAGGACATCTGTTGCATCAACGTGCAACCGCGATGCCCGATGCCCCATAATGATTTGGATATATTGTAACAAGGATTAGGTCGGGCCAGCTTGGGTCATGTCGTCCTACTGCATAGCTCATTTCAGGGGATATTACAGAACGATCGTTTCAGTAAATTGCATTTGCGACCGCCTGGCTAACAGTGTCGCGATAAACGGCAAACTTTACGGCCCACGGACAATGTAGAATGCACCCTGGTTGTGCGACTCTAGCAAAATAAGAAACGTATCAATAGCCTGTCTCAACTTCTTACTGAACAAGCTTGTTCCGCGAAATGCGTATGGTACTGCCGTCGATTATATCTCTGTCTCCTGTTTCTCATCGTGTCGGGTTTTGTAGAATTCCCGAACACTTTTTCCCCCAACGCCCAGGAGAATTGCCACTCCTCGGCACAAAGTCCCTACGAGCCGCAGGAAGGGACAGGATCGGCTTTGAACCACAGCCAGCTTCGTGCCGCTTTGCAGCATCAGTCGCGGTTAACAATATCGACGGCGGACAATACAGATTCGTGCGACGCTGTTCGCGATAGTAACGATTAATTGTAATACACCACCCGGCTGCACCAGCTCCGAACAATAAAGTCCCAGAGACGCGGTTTGTTACGGACGCTGTCGCGGCTACGAAACAATTGCTCTCCGCCAAAGTGGGGAGAGGGTTTCGGAGAGGGACAGAGGGAGCGTGTTCTACGAGGAACGACAAACGGACGCCTTGCCAGCCATAAACCCGCAGGATCTACGTGCACGTCCAATTAACGTTGCACGGCCGACGCAACGAAACGAGCGACGGAGGGCTCACTATCGATAATAATGTTTGACTTCCTGCACCCTGTGCGCGGACACTGGTATCGATTACCGTGCAACGTGGCGACGAAAAGATAGGACTCTGTCAGGGGTGGGCAGTTTCGCCGCGAGAGAGCCTGCACTCAAGAATCTTCACCAATTCAAGGATCAAACTTTCAAAACATCAATTAAATTCTTTAATTTGGACCGTCAACTGAGACCGCTTTCCTTCGGAGAAGCTCGAATAGAAGAGGTCGAACTAGCTGAGAAATGGAGTTCCTAATTTAGGGTAGTGAATCAACTTTTACTTTACAAGTTTTACTTGGAGCCATCAGCTGAGCGGAGTTAGATCGATTCGCTTAAGACTCGTGCATGGGTCATCCGAAGGACGCCATCATGCAAGGGCGAAAGGGTGGAACTTCATTAGGAGAACGCGGGCAAGCGTGTCGCCTCGGGACAAGTTGGACGGACGAATAGTGGCTGGCAAATCAAATTCTTACCCCCGAACTCGTGGCTGAAATTGTACTTGTGGAACACTTGGGGATATTTACTTAGGACCAACGCACGGTTCGTTGAATGTATAATACATACCTACATATATCACGGAGAGATGACAACTTTTGCGAGCCGTACGGGAGCAGTAAGAAGAATTCTCTCTCGTTGAGGCGGCGGTGGATGCACGATCTATTTGTGGAACGATGATTAAAACAGAGATTCGATTCGGTAACCTTCGGATGCGGTCAGAACCAAAGTTCTCCGGTGGCTTTATCAGCCGTTGACGTTCAGCTGTGCGAAATCCAATCTAAAATATTTGCAAATTTCGCGATGTTTACGCGGCGAGGTGGCAGGTATCGCTTATTCTTAGCGGCGCTAGGAGAAAAATCAAATATCCTGCCAGTCTCGAAGCTCGAGCTTTCCCTCCACCCTCAATCAAAATACAGGGTTCCGGTAAAGCTGTTGGAAGTAAAACAAACTATGCTAACGAAATCGCGGTAGGATCGAAATCACGGACAAATTCGACCACGTTAACGTCACTCATCGCATTCTATAGCGATTTTCATTTCTCGCGCTCGCTATTCGTTGCACTGCAGCAGTTTCCAGAAAGATTGATCTGTCCCACGAGGCTGTCTCCGGCGTCCATTGATTCCTCGTGCTTTCTTTCAATACGAATCGATCAGGACAGAGTGCGTGCATTGAATAGAACATTCTACAGTCTGGAGATTTCAAATTCCTCCGACATATCTATAGAGAGGAAATTTAATGAATTGCTAGAAATTGATCCGGCGAATGGAAAACTATAGCGTATAGCATATTTAACCCTTTGCGTAATTATCATCGCTGCGACGGACTAGAATCCTCGAGGCTGTTTAATAATGGCTCCAACATATCCATCATTCCTTCCCATGGTACCACGGCAGCGTTCCTCGCAATAGAATAGTTATTGTACCGAGACCGGTCTCGCTTTGATTCGAATTACGTCAGACGGCTGCCGTTTAAAAGCCACTCGAGCTACACCCGGGGAATGTTTTCAAAGTTCCAAGCAATCCGTGAAGTGGTCGAATCGCTGAAGCAGACTCGCGACGAGGTCCGCGCACTTTATCGTATTATGTAAATGCTCGTTTTCCCGCTGGAATTTGTTCGCTGAGAGGTCTCCCCATCGCCCACCGTTCCCCGTCCAGCACGATCCGATAGCCAGGGCGATTGTCACGCGAAACGTGGCGAAAATTTGGCCGATGAAAAACGAGCTCCTCGTCCCTCCTTTTCAGTGCAAGCTTTCGGAATCGAGCGTCGATCCCCCCGCGAGTTTCCCGCGTGACAAAACCATCGAGCCCGATTAACACTGTCCCGAGGATAAAACGCTTTGTTTGCGTTTCGGCGCCGACGAAAACTCGACTCGTCCCCACCGATGGATCTATTCGAAGGGGGAATAGAAATCGTATTCCCTCGAGCCGGAAAACGCGGAGAAAACTCCTCGAGGGGCGATAATGATCACTCGATAAACGCATGGTCGCATGTTCCTCGCTTTTTATTTTTCGTTTAATTATAGCACCGATGGACGCGTGATTAATTTCCTGCCGCGTATCGGCTATCACTGTAACCAGCCTTGTGATCCACTTTCCTATGGAGACTTTCAAAGCTTTACGAAGAAAATTCAGGAGCAACGGAGTTGTTTCCTACGTAGGGACTGTGAGTTCTGGTAATGAACGGCGCACCGGCTCCCGAACAGCCGCGCGGATGCAGTTTATTTCATTCGGAAAAATTGACTTGACGAAAAGTCGTGCCCGCGACAGCGACAAATTTTATTTCGCTGACAGAACGCGGGGTGGAATATCCAGTGCAGCCAATTACCACCCACGTTCTCGTACAATGTCACGGTGACGTTTCATAACGCGGGAGAAGCTCGATCGGAATTCTAGCTGGGAATTTCTGCAACGAGAAATCATTTCTGAATCAACGAGACAGGAGCAATTTGTCGCGCGCCAGATGCTGAAAGTTTGTCAGTGAAAAATGATCGCGCGTTGTTGCATCGCCGCCGTTCCCGATCTACCTACAGACTCGCGGTGCACGAAGAAGAATCATTACGAGCGTTCAATTGGAAAGGAAATAGCTAAGTAGATTACTGGCCAGAAATCCACCTCTCCTTCCGCGAAACTGACTTGGAAGAAAGGCAGGAAGTTTTGCAATTTTCGATTCAGAGGGAAGGAGGTTACGTTCCTCTTGGCTACTGGAAATCCATGGTGCCGCACGCTACCCTAGGATCTCCTCCGTACTTGGAGAGAAAGTTTGGAAAACGAGAAGCTTGTACAAGACGTCTGCTTCTACAGAAATGTTTGCAAGGGCTAACGGGTGGGACCGGGCACTCCATGGCGATCAGATTGATGAAAGAATTTCTAGGAGTTAGCAGTCTCTCGACCACGCGAGTGATTAAAGAACGATTAACCCAGAAACGTTACCTCCCCTAGCTTTTCAATTGCCGAAAGCCGATCGAGCCGTAAAAACTGCACGGAGGAGCTCGGTTGCCCCGTAAAAGTTTCTCAAGTACTAACACACTGTGCACCCCGCGGAAGCTCTTACTTCGATTGCCCGCTTCAGACACGAACGGTTGCTCCGTGGATTTTTGAATTTACGATGGATTTACAATACTTTGCCCGCGTTCACGCGGCGGATTACTCCGTGAATAAGGTATCAGTCCGAACGAGCCGAGAGGCGATAGTTTCTGCATCAACCAGGGAAACGCTTCTAATGCACCTTCCGTGCACTTCCTGAATATCGCGTGCAACTTTTCAATTACTCCACCCCCCCCCCCCCCCCAAGAACGTGGCATTACACGGGGAAACGTTGCGCGAATTTTCATCGTGCCCTTCGCGATCGATCCTGCAACAGTTTCACCTCTAACGAATCGTAGATGGACTGATCGATTCGAATCAAATAGTTCTTCTATAAGGTCCCTCCAATGAAACCCTGAGATCCGCGTGCATACAAATGGAAATTACTTATGCACTCCACAGCAACGTTTCCGCGAAGGAGAAAGCGAACAGGGAAATTATTAAACTCTGTCTGCGAGAGAGATTTTTCATGCAATATTGTGCGAGGATTATCTGTTCCGCGATACTGTGAAATAACCGAAGCGACGGTTGAGGGGTTTCTATCTTTTTTCCCTCGTATCCAGGGCTTACTGTTTCGCGCGATGAATGAATACACCCCGCTAAAGCAGCTGTCTACTGGGAGGGATTAAAAACCAATTGACGACGAGGGCTGTGCCTCCTTCCGATAAATAAAAAAAAAAATCGATTTCTCTTCTTCCGTAAGACGATTAATGCAACCGTGGAAGTGGAACCGTCGTCAGATTAAATTACATTTCGCCACGCGGCGGAAGAAAGAAAGGTAATCGAACGTATCGAGCGTGTCATTGGGAACCGATTGCCTCCGCACTATTGCCATCTGTTATAATTGAAAAACGCGACGCGTGCTCTGCAGTTTTGTGGTATTAATTTGCGTGAACTTGAATGCATGCAACGGGAAAAGCTGGATAAATAAAATCCGCGGTGCTTTCGACACGATCCGTGGAAGAATTCGAAAAATTAAAAGCTCCGCGTTATTTCCTTCGTGCTGACGTTCAACACCCCGTTATCCAGAATGCACGTCTCTGGAAAATCGACGTGGCAATTTGCATATCTCGCCAAGAATCCGTTTCATCTTAGCCCCGGCAAGCCCGTAGGAAGTACGACATCGCCTAACAGCGTGGAAACTTGTCGCTGTTCAGATTCTTAAGCGCGATAGAGCGTCGATTGGAGTTAACGAGTTCACGACTGTCTTTGAACAAAACGGACCATCCCTACCCTCGCAGATAAGGTGCGATTAAACGCGAATGCTTAATATGAAAATGTGATGCATCGCGAAAGCTCCAAGGAACGCGGCATGACGAGCAGCCGTAAATTTCTCACCTTCCACGCGGCCAACTTTCAGTCGCTTGTTCGGCAATTTATTGGCGAGCAATTTAGTGAATTAGCGTGATACGTGCTTAATATCTGGTCGATCGCTCTCGCTGTGCCTTTCCTTCAATGAATATTACAACGCTCCGATTAATCGTGCAATTACCTATATAGATTGATACACTATTGCATTCGCCTATACGTCCAACTGATGATTCATTGTAACGCTAATCAGGCGTGAATCACACAGAGGTAGAATTACAGAGGAACGGCGGGTCGAACATCATCGAGTTAGATTTAATGATGGATCGATCAGATTTGCCCGGGTAAAACGCGATAAATTGGATGACACGGATGCCCGCGGCACGCGTTCCAATGCGTTTTGCCCCGTGATCTATCAACACTTTAATCGTTCATCCACGAGCCATTGTTCAAATCCTCTGGAACCTTTAATCCACTTTATACTCGCAATACTGTGCCCCTTAAAATCCCGGATGGCCGTGCGACATTGTAATGAATTCAGTCGGCCGTCGACATAAATTTACAAAAATCTGCGCCCTGCTCGCCGCGCACACTCGCTTCGAATTTAATCCATTTCAGCGAACGCTCGTCGAACGTGCAATTCGCCCCCGAGCGTTTACGGCGACGATTTTTCGAGGGAAGCTTTCCGATGAAACCTGACTCTGAGTAATGGCCGCGCGGTGGCCGTAGGACAAATTGATTTCTAATAAACTCCCGATGATCGCCAGGATGTCGTTCGGCACCGTTCGCCGGCAATGAAAGTGGGGCCGTAATTTAGTCCGCGTGGACGTTCGAATCTATAATTAATGACAAACACGCGGGGAGCACGGTATACGAAAATCCTATCGCGTTTTCCTTGCCGCGATAGGGGCTTCCTGTCGTTTGTCAAGCTCTGTCAGGCACACTGACGGGGGATTAATGGACCCATTATCATTTAATGACCGTTAAATGGAATTTTGCAGCGATACGCTTTCCTGACTTGACCGTCGCCGTTCCCTGGGGTCGGACGCGAATGTTCGAATAAATCTCGCGAGCAGAGGAAGGCGCCTCCCGAGAGTACGGTGAATTTGCAGGAATCGCGCGAACAACGCAACGTTTGACGATTTCTCTTCTAGAATGGATTTCCCGTGTCGCGGAAAATTGCGCGGTTTGTCACCGTCCGCGGCCATTCCGTGGAATGCAACGGGGCCGGTCGATCTTCATCGATGTCCAAGGGAATATACCGACGCGCGTCGCGAGCTGATCTCGTCGCCGGGTCGTGTTCGAGGTTGCTTTTCCTCGGGCTGCCCCAGTGCGACGAAATTTTCTCTCTCTCCCATGGGAATTTAAACAGAAAGGGGATACCTTTGCCCAATTCAATCTGTCCTCCCACGGTCCCTACGCCATCCGAGAGGAACGTAACTCCGACATTGCGGCAGGATTTGATATTCAGCCCGCGAACGCGTCACTGTTTACTATCCTGAGTGGATTCCGTCGTGAAAAGTCGTTTGTCTTTGCTCGCATCCTAGATCGGTCTATCCCCTGGCCATAGTCGCAGATTCCCGCTCCAGCTCGCGACCTGGCTTACATCTGCCGTTTCCCTATCGACCTCGGCGTTTCGCTTTACGCGTCGGGGCAGCTGCGAGAAGTCGGCGAGCGAGCGTGGAAATTGAAATCGAGCGCGTCACCTTGCGGAGGGGTTGAACTTGGGTGAAATTGTCGGTAGTTTCTGTCCCAGGACGTCGTCGTGGAAAAATGGATTATGCAAAGTAGACATTAAGATTCACGTTCCGGTGGAAAGTTTAACGAGCGACGGGGAAAATGAATTAAACTTAACGCGCGCGTTAACCGCGGCTAAATGTGAGCGCGAATCAAGCCGCCCGGTGAATCGAGTAAAAGGCTTCTAAACACCCCGCTTTACGAGACGCGGAGAATGAAAATATTCCCCAGAAGCGTCTCAGCTTCTCGTTCAGCGGGGCATTAAACTCCCTCGAACGTACGTACGCGATCGTACGTAAACATTAAAGCGAACGGGGATGCCTGGTACCATGGGTCGCCACGCTAAGCGGGAAAATGATTTTGTAATCTACGCTGCAGCCCTCCTGTAACTCAATTTGGTCCTCCCTAACGGGATTACAGGCTGCAATTAACTCTTATTCAGCGGCGTTGCGCTCCGCTCGCGTTATCAGACCCCAGCCCTCATTTCAATAATTTCGGGGTTCCGCGCGGTGCCTCTTTTATTAGCTCTCCCTTTGCTTGGCCTTCGAATGCCCTCAGATCGTTGGATCTGAAAGGGAGCGTCCTTCGAAAAGGAAGCTGCGGTTTGCTCCCCTGACTGAGTTTCAAAAAGCCTCACCGCCACCTCGCGACCAAACACCCCCTTCGCGAGACTCAACGATCCCGAAAATGATTTCGTCGAGCGATAAGCAAGACGCTTAAAGATTTTTACGACACTGGCCGACGTTACGGGGCAGAGCAACTCTCCGTTCGACTGTGAGAAATCGTGCAGCCGCCTACTCGCCACCGTTTTAATTGTATTCCATGGTGGTCGCGACGCGACGAAATCGCGGCGCCATTTCAGAATTTCACAGGCCGGTGCCTTTAACGAGAAACTGGCGCCGCGTAGGTACTCTTTCGCTTGGTAAATTATGTACAATGTTTTTTCTACCGCGTCGAACACACAGCGCGGAAGAGGTCGTCGCCTGGCTGCGGATAAAAAGGCGCTCGACTGACCCGCTTGCTAATGATATCTGAAATTTATGCGCTCAGGCTGCTCGGTGTTTATCGTGCGTCGCGTCGCCTGCGTTATCGTGGCTTAACCTAAATGCAAGGATAACAAGAGGCATGCGTGTGACTTCTTGCGAACATGAGCAGAAAAGCAGAGAAGCATTATGTGGTGAAAAGACCTCGACTCTATCGCGGCAGACGGCGAACGAAAATCTATTCCGTTGTGCAACAAGAGCGTGCTCTCTGAAAATTGTTCTGCTCTCGAGAGCCCGTGACAAAATCCACTTCGGCCGCGGAGAGGACACATAGACCGAGCTTCCTGTACCAAACGGTCGCACGCTCTACACGAAATCGTAAGAATCGTTCGCTCGAAGATAACTCGACGGAGTTCAAGAGAGGAAACACTCTTCTATTTCACTTAACATATCCATAAAAATCCTTTTAGAGTACCAGAGAAGATACCGTGGAAGCTTTGCCAAAAAAGCCCAGCGAGATAAGGGGTCTAAGAGACGCGATTCGGCCGGAGTAATCGAGTATGCGAAGCGAGGCAAGTGGTATAGGTAGACGTAGACAGCGACGCGGGCATTAAGTGGATCTGCGCGTTTAATATGGGATCTAAGTAGTGACCTCTTTTAAACCCTCGAAGATCGGGATTAGTCTATATCCAAGTGTCTAATGTATAAATCCTATTATCGGTGCCAATGCACTTCGGGGGTTTTACGGAATCGTCGAAGAAGACTGGAACAGTGTCGTTTTGAGATCGTTGATCGTTCTCATAAAGCAACGCTTGTTTTACGAACTTGTTGATCAGAATATTTCTGACAATGGTAATATCTTCTATCAAGAAGGACGAGATACATCGACTTTCCCTTGACAGACACAACGCCAGATACCATCGAAACCTTTTCTTCGAGGGTTCTAATAAAGAACGCCAATCCTTACCATCACTTTTACACCCCGATTCGTTCGTCCATCAATTCCACGGCTTAAGACCCGTCGCCATTACACCGTCTCCCACGGGTCAGATGAAAACATCGAATCACTCTCCGTGAACAGGGACCTTTTCTCGCTCTCCTCGACGTGGGTAACGGTATTTACTATCGCATCCAGCTCTGCGACGGCATCTACATTCCCCCGGAATCCGGAGAATACATACACCGCTGCCGTTATTTGTCAGTGTCGGGGCCGAATGGTCTCGGCACGATTCCCAAGGTCTATTGGATCAAAGTTTATAAATCGAAGGGTCCTGAAAGGAACGATCCGAGCCGGTATAACTTCTGATAACGAATCGAGCACGGCGGCGTATGAAAATGGAGACGTGTAAGTACGCGCGGACGATTCAATCGCGAGATTCCCCGCAGCTCGAGAGCACGAGGGAAAGCATCCATCAAGTGCTTTCGACGCGCGCCACTTCTCGAAAAAGCGGTCTTAAAAGCCAAGAGCATCGTCGGCGTCATTAGCGTGAAACGGAAAGGGGTTGCTCAGCCAACGAAACAGGCCACTGAAAACTGGAGCAATGGCTTTCCATCTCATTAGAATAGTTCCGCGAGACGCAAGAAGCAGCCCGCAGACCCGACGGCGATCTCCGCCCCGGAATCTCTGACAAATGCCACAGTATGGAGGAACGCGAACCCAAACGATTCCCAATGGACGCAACCGACAGCGGTTCCCAATGGGGAAAAGCGCCCCGTAATTCATAGAGGAACGTGGCCGTCGGTGGAGCAGCCTCCGCGCTGCGAACGTTGAGACCAACGGGGGCGCGAGAACGAGCGACGGCCAGGACGTCAGCACCGCCCAAAACACGGGCCAAAACTGGAGTAATGCCCCGTGCGTCCCAGTTGGACCGGGATTCTCGGGTCGCGAATCTAGCAGTATATTTCTTGCGTGTCAAGACTGTATGGAGGTCGAAGAGAGCCGGCGACTGTGGCTCGCTGCTCCGAAAACGTCTCTATTCCGGAACGACGTCCGCTGATGGGCAGAAGAAAGTTTAAAAGTTTGCAAGATGACGAACGCGCTATAATTTAGCGGCAAGGAACTATGTCGGTTGGGGCCGGGGGCTTTTCGCAGCAGCAGTCATCTACTTTGTCACACGTGCTCCGAGATTGGAGCAAGTACGACGAGGAAGGTGTTCCAGCTATGATAATAAAACTTGGTTTCGGGCGGCGCAGCGTGTACGTGTAGCCAAGTACATTTCTGCTTACGGTAGTACACGGGATATCGGGAGGTGACGGGAAAATTGCACGAGCTTTCACACGACCGCACATTTCGCCGTTTCCCTCGCGAACCCTCTTCCCCAGGCCGCACATTTATAAAGGTGTGGCCGGCAGGGGGCGTCCGGGGACCGGCGTATCGGAGAGGGTTCGGGAGGGTTCGAGAGGGGAAGAGCACGCGTGTGCGTTTAATTCGGGGTGCGAGAAACAAGCCCGCGGGAAAGGACGTGGAGGGGGAGGCCATAGTTCTTCCGAGGGTTGGTGTTTCGGGTCTATAATCCCGCGGCGGTGGAAACGGGGGCCAGTCACGATAAGCGAAATTACTTTTCCCAAGGTTCTATACGGGACGAGCCGTCGTTGACCAAAATCCACTCCGTTACGGCTTCGACCTCGGGCAACAACAAGCCCATTTCCCTTCGCGAGGAACGCCCTGTTAATATCGTGCGGTTCCCCGGCCACATTAAGGTCAACGTAACCGGTCCTGGCGCGCTTCGGATGCTGGCCAAGCTTGTTGGCAGCGAACTCGCATAATTCATGCGAGACCCAGTCGGTTTGCTCCGAATCTCGCGCACCCCACACGCAAACGCAAACGCGTGCCCGACTTCAGGGGCCTCTTATTGTTAGCGGAGACACTCCCAGGGAGGGGGGGGGGGGGCAACGTCGAGCAGCGATTCTAACGAACTTCCTTAGAGGGATAGATTATCCACCCTTCTGCCTCTGTCGTCACTCCACGAAGAAGAGGCAGGGGAAGATGAGAGAAGAGTGAAGTGGACGCGGTGTCACTGGCGGAGCCACCCAAGTGTCTCGCCCGAAGTAGGCCTCGGGATGGCACGCGAACTCCGCGTGGACGTTCGCGCGGATGGACGCAAATGACCCAGCAAATTTCCACGCGCCACCGCGCGTGTAAGTACGGCGGCGGTGAAGCACGCGTGGGTGTGCGCACCGATGGTGTCCTGTATTGGAGGATAATCGGCGAGCAGCGTGTGGGTGGCTCGTGGAATGCGTGTGTGAGGAAAGTGGAGCAACGACCCGGAGGGAAGGAAGTCAGTCGTCGGAACTGGCCGGCTCCATGCTGTCGGGTTTCGTCGTATTGCACCCGATCCGGTTCAGACGAGCGCAAAGTAAGGGTGGCGAGAGCGGTACGACGACGTCGAGGAGCGAGGGGCCGCGCCGCGAGATTCCCTCTCCTCTCCACCTTTTTTCATCCCCCTGCAGACACGATTCTGGCGTCCCGTCGAGGAGAAACTTCGCTCTCACACACACACACACACACACACACCCACACACACACACACACCCACCACACACACACACACACACACACACCCACCCACCCACACACACACACACACACACACACACACACACACACACACACACCCCGTCCCTTTTGCCCGCCATTCCTTATTTCGGCCCTCATCCACCCCGCTGCTCTTTCCTCCGACGCGCGTTACCGATATAGGAAGATGTCACCGTGGGGATCGGGACCGGCTTTCTCCGCGCGTTACCCTCGGCGAAGGGTTGAATTGGACACGTCGGACCCGGAATGAGCTGGTCCAGTCAGCAGAGGTGAAAAATATCGCCCTGGAAAACGCGCGCCGATCGATAGATTTGATCTATCTTGTTATTCCTGGACCGCGGGCACTTCCATTTGTCGTACCTTCGCCTCTTCCATTCTGACGTCTAGCGCTCAGCGCTCTGATTAATTGAACGATCCTTTGGAAAGTTTGTTTCGGGGTCATTCGCTTGATAAGCCCTGCAAGTTTCCTTCAAAGCCAATATAGTAGAGCTTTCCAAGCACCGAGGCACTTGGAGTCCGTGGGCTGTGTATATCCCGGGCATGTTCAGAAATGCTACTTTCGTGTATTTTCCAGCAGCTACGGGGAAAGTTCGTTTTTGAGTCGTTTATCTGGTAAATCCTGCAGCCTTGGCTTAGATACTCCCTCTCGATTGGGTATAAAAGTCAGAGGCTCGAAGGATAGATAGTAGAGAAGGGGTAGAATGATTAACGAGAAGATTATTTCTCGATAGAAGGGCTGGAGGGTAGAAAAAGCGTGTTTATCGTGTTTCTCCCGTGCATAGCGTTTCATGTAATCAACTGGTGCGTAAGGGGGGGCGATAAGTTGCCTGAAATTGAAGACGATCGATTATCGGGCGGGCCGCAGGAAGAGCCTCGCATGACCGAGAAACTGTCGCGAACTTGTTGCCTCTACCCTAGACGCGTAATTTACGAGGCCGAACGGGGCTCGTGAAAGCATTTTCCAGGAGAGGGCTGGCAATTTATACCGCGTGCCTGCGCCTACCCGCCGATGAACACCTTTACGGCCACAAATACCGTAAGAGATTTTGAAAACGCCTGTGAGAGGCGCCCACGTCGGGTTACATAAAAATTCCCATCCAACCGGAAGAACACGTCGAACCGAGGGACTCTGCGAGCCTGTTCCCTTTATACAATGTGTAATATAACGCGTGGCGGATGGAATCAGTGCTTAAAAATAATAAAAATGAAGCCACACAATTCTCTGGGAAAGGCCACAGCGTGCTCCAAATGTGTAGCAGCGTTTCGTGCAATAACAAACTGTTATTCTAACCGAGAAATGGCAGACATACGCTTTGTGTATGTATGCGTTTGCTCAGTGTAACGTAACAGATGCAAAACGTTTTCCCCGACAGACATCTGTCGAATGGAAACACAATGGGTAGACGAATAAAGACTTGTATCGAGATGCATGACAGTCATTTTGGACACCTATGAGATTAAGAGAGAATACGACGCTTCTACGGTACATATTATGCTGCATTCTACATTGAAAAGGCGCTCAGTTTGCGGATAGCTTTTTTTCATTAATAATTTCATAGAATATCCCATTGTTGCGCCGAAATGAAATCAGACCACAATTTGAATTTCCCTTTACCTTCAACTATCTACTCGCGGAAGCAGGCTATCGATATCGTTACGCCACGGTGCTTATTCCTGTACGAATATGCTATGAATATGCATGCAGCGTTCCGCAATTTCCTTAATTAAAAAGACGCTCACCCGCGATCGAGGCGGCTCGGTATAATGCAGGCTATTTTCATTTCCCGGGAAAAAGCTGGTAATGAGAGCGTGGCCTTTTCTCTATGAAAATCTTAAATTATCAAGAATTCCTTAAAAGCCTTGTCGCTGCGGGGGGAAGTCGCCGAGGGCGCGCAATTAGAATCATTTGCCGAGGAAAAGGAGAACTCAACTTCCGAGGATACGAACGGCGAAGAAGAAGGGAACAAACGGAATGCCAGGCATTAATTGAAATCGAGCTATACACTCGCCGAGCTATTTCTTACGTGGTTTAATGAGGGAAAATTCACTCCTGAGCAGGAAAGTACATTCGATCGACGTGTATCGAATGAAAAATAAATCGAGCATGGGGATTAATTCGCGGGGCTCTGGCAGTCCCCGATGCGCAATCGGAATTACTTGCGCGGAGCGACATCCCGGAAGCCCTTGATGCCCTCGCGACCCACTACGGGAAATTCTTCGTGATAAATCAGCCACAGGGTGTATAACGTGAAAGGAAATCCACCCCCAGTAGAAAAATGAGTGCTTTCCCTGGCAAGCCACCGGAGGTTCCACAAAAATTTCTTTAAAATACGGACTCGCTGCTTCGGATTCGATGGCCAGCGAAGCAGAATATCCCGAATTTCCAGAATTCCAAATGTCTCGACTGCAAGCCACTGCTTACGGATTCAACCGCCCTACTCGAATGAAATTTCAACCGTTCGAGGGCCACGGAACTGTTACGTTCCAGTAACAGCGCGGTATCGATCCCTCGCGCAGATACGCGCGCAAATTGAACGGCGAATCATGTTCGGGCGGATTGATCCGGCGCGGAATTAAACGCTAAACCGACGCGACGTCCGCTATCGGAAAACAGTCAGGCGACTTTTTCAGCGACCCGTTAACGCTGGCATTAACGCAGTCATTGGATTTAATTAATGTCAGAGCGGCGGCGCGTTCACGACACACGAAAAGAGGTGGCACGTCAGTTTGACCGACACCCTGCGAAATTGTCCTCCTTTTTCCCCCGTGAAATTCATCGTGGATTCGAAAGCGGCTCGACACGCGTTCGAATCGCGTGGCACACGTCAGGCTGGCTGGAAAAAAGAAAGGGGCAGAAGGCGGGCGAAGTGGGGAGACGCGTTCGTCAAATTGGCAATAAATCGTGGGAGAGGTTATCGCGACGTTGCGCGCCGTTCGATACCGCGAGACTCCTGCCCGCATCATTTTTTCGGATAATCTGAATATCGATCGGTGGTATATCACCCAGTACCGCATAATTTGACGCCCCTCCGCGATACCCGCACCGCGTAGACGCCGCTGTCCCGATCGTGACGAATGTTTCGTTGCTGGATTCAGCCATCGTGGCTCTGGACGAGCCACGTAAATATACGGCTCGAGCCCTCACGGCGACACTAACGAGAAGATTTACCGAGGCACGGAGAAAGGGACCCGAAGGAGCCCTCGAATCTACTTAATTCAGATTATTTCGAGATCCAGGGCTTTCGAGATGCATCTGATTACGGGGACGAGGCCGAGGCCAGGTACCTTTTCGCCCGCGAGACTTCCCCCCATTTTCTTCTTCGTTCTATTTCGTGGCCGTCGGGCAGAATTCGCTTGCCTTCGTTTATGGGGGGACGTCTTCGATCGTGCCGCGGATAAAACAAGGCTAATACGACAATGGAACAGCCTCGGGATTCCTATTTTTGTGTGGACAAGCAGAACCAGCTAATGGGTTGATATCGCATTGGCGAAAATGCACTCGAGTGTATGGGCCTTGTTTGACTTGCTTCCGCTATGGATATTCCACGAGGATCCGATTTCATCGAACTCGGGATGAAGTTGATTAATAACTGGACGGTAAAGAAGACCCCCAGCATTTGCAGTACTTAGGGGAGAGTTGCCAATATCGTACTGGTCACCTAAATCGTACCTCACCAATTTCTCAGTAATCAATGAATGTAAACGACATCTGATAATAAAAATATCAAGTAAATGCGAAATAAGAAATAGAAACAAAACCTTTTGAGCTTACACTCTATTTTATGCGTGCTATACACATTTAAAAAAATCAGGTATGATTGATGTAACTTTTTACCAGTTTATTTTAGCTGATAATAATCAAACAACGCAATTTTGTCCTGTATTTTGGTATTTTTCTAAAAGTGGGTTTAATGTAGAATATTTTACATTCATTTTAAGTACATATTACATTCATTATAAAGTTTAAATTGATATTTATAAATATTGATCATGTTTCCTAAATCGTATCACTACAATCGTACCAGTAGGATTTGACAACTCGTATGTTATATAAGTTATGTACATATATCATATACATAGATTATTGCGGCCTGTGTGTAATCCATATACATATGTATATATAACTATATAATAATCATTACTTTACGTTGAATATTTTCTTCTGTATTTGTTATTGATACTATTTTTAGTGGAGGTACGATTTTGGAAACCGAGGGGTACGATTTAGGAGACCGGTTGCCTAAATCGTACCTTTTACAGTATGTGATAAAAAGATTAATAACAAATTAATTTGTTCCGAACAAAAGGTTAAGCATATAATAGCAGGTGCCTAAAAGATCAAGCTACAATATCCAATAGTCATTTGCGTTCAAATTAGTACCAAATATGAAATATAACGTAAAATGTCTTAAGTGGTACGATATAGGCAACCCTCCCCTACGTCGTGGCGCGGCAAGGTTTTTAATGATGAGCGCGCTGCTCGTTATTGGAAACGTTTCCAAAGAGCCGCGGGACCGTAATTGCCACTCTCCCGCGGGACAGATATACCGTATCCCTTCACTTAATTACGAATCGCAACGCATACGTTAGCGCGCCTGATCGCGCCGTTTCGTAATTACAGCAATTTATATCGCGCGACAGGCGAACGGGAATACGAATCGCGGGGGAGTATTATCGAGGAGCCGTGGGCGACGAGAAACGTCTCGGAACCAAGGGCAAGGACTGGGGTGGGACTCGCGAGCGTCTCGCAAGCGCGAAGCTCGCTAAGTCCGAGACAAACGGATGGAAATAAATTCCCGAGCAGCTAGATTAAAAGTTGAACAAGAGTTTCGATACTTTATGGCGGCAATATCGCTGAAAAATGTTGATCGATACGCCGGCGTCGATGCTGGTTCCTCGATATTTTACGAGGCAATAAACGCGGGGATTAAAAACGCCCTCGCGGAATGCGAGGTTAACGTATTATTTCGAGAATGATCCACGCGAGAAGCGTCACCCAACGGACAATTTTCCAAGAGAAACGTCGAAAGTTAAGGGGGACAAGTGGGCAATTTATAATGGTCGGGGGAGGAGGGAATCAGGGCACGCACCATTTGCCCTGAAACGTTTTAATCCTGCAGCGTATCGCGAAAGTTCGCGACACCCATTTCTCTCTCGCCTGACTTCCCTCTTACAGCACGTGGAGACCGTTGCTCATCTTTATCTATGCGTTCTCGCGGCCAAGCGATATCGTATCAAATTTTTAACCGAACCGGCGTGCCACCCCCATCGCGTTTACTGCATGAAACAAAACCGGGACGCTATCGCGAAAATTGCGGCATATATCTCCGCGATGGACAAGCTGTCCCGCTGTGCACGATACAATCGAAAAGGAGAACGACCCTTCGTTCGGAGAATAGGTGAAAATTTCTCACTGTAATCGAGAAACGATTAAAGCAATCGCTCGGCGAAGGTAAAATCGAGAGCTGCGTCGCGGCAAAGTCGAAGAGTTCGATCAAAACACACTTGTGCGATATCGACAACGTTTTCACCCGGTTGCTTGGCAATTATCACGGCCGTTTATCGATCTCTGCGAGTCTTGTTCTGCAACGAATGCGTATGTCGGACCTTGTATCGCCGCGGAACGCGCGTATCGCTTATCACGATGGGAAACTGCGTTACACGGCCGATGTATCGATCCGCACAAACATTCACGTAGCAGCGGGAGTTTACGTGTTTATCTATCGGGAGGGAGAATCAGAAAGCCGGCTGGACAGGATTAGAAAATGTCACCTGTTACGGCTCAGAACAAAAGGACGCCCATGGGCGCCGTTCCCCGAACGATATCGTTCTCTCTCGACCGATATTAGCGATAGTGCACGCGATTCAATCCAGGATTAAACCCGAGCGACTGATCGATTGTATCACGGAGAATTGGAACCCTCGGGGGCTCGGCAGAGGGGAGAGTTTTGTTAGAAACTATTGCTCAAGATACTTCCATCTGTTCCAGCAACCGGGGCCTCCTCTTACGAGGCATCCTCATTTCCAAGGGCCACTTTACTCTTTTGCTAAACACGAAAACAGGGTTCGGGGGAGTAAACCATGAAACTTCCATGAATAATTTCGGACTCCTGATTGCTCTACTAATGGGACCGTTGTCGCAACACCGAGAGGGGTCAGAAAGGACGAGAAGAGATGATACTGTGTTAGGAATAATAAGTCGTTGAAAGAATAAGACAATACCCTAGGGACGGGCGAATTTCCCCGGAAACCTTTCGAAATAGATGTGCGTTCTGTGTAAACTAGGGCCCTCGGTGAATAACTTTCGTGCCTGCTTTGGAATTCATAAGATTCCTGCGAATGAGTGTCCGGAGAGCCTGTATTTGCGACTTAATGCCAGCTTAGTCCACGCGGGAAGGATCACGGGCATTAATCATTCCGAGGGGAACCTATTAACGGGAAAATCTCAGTCCAAAGGGGTGTGCAAATACTTCCATTAACTCGCCTCATCACGAAATTTCTCATTATTCAATCATCCGGGCACTCCTTTGATCATGCTCGAGCCTTGAAACCTGTTTACCTATAATTTCCCGTTAAAAGACGCAGTGGATCCGATCAAGGAATTTCGCTACTACGCTTTCACGGAATCAACCGTAACTGTTAGGAGATTAAACTGGGCAGACTGACCGATACGACAGTCGATGCGTGTGGTTCGTCCAGCTTTATCAGCAGAAACGTGAATTTCTATCTGTCTATCTGTAGGTGGATCAATGGGTTCCATTGGATACGGATGCCCGTGGTCTCTACACCTCGATACGAAGCTTGTAACGTCCAAGAATTATGCAAACTAATTCGGAGAGAGGAGGTAGGGAACGGGGCTGAAGATAGAGAAGGGGAAAGGAAAGGGTGGCGGGAAGTACGCAGTGGAATGCGAAGGGGAAAAGTCTACATTCTAAGAAGAAGAGAGAGACTCGAAGCACTTCAATGCTGGCGTTAGCGCGTTTGGAACACTTAGGAACATATCTCGGGGAGCAGCCACGTTCGCAACTCGTGCCGATGCACAAAGTGAAAGAGATGGTCTGTAATATAATACAGACGGTGTATCATCTCCTCTTTCATAACCTTTTTCTCCTTCGCTCACAAAGGAGCTATAACCGTGAGCAGGCATTGTACCTAATAGCTGTCGCCTTCTCCAACCATTACTCGCAACCAGCCGACAATGCTTCCGTTCGTAATACGTGGGAATTGTAAAAGAAAGTAACGTCCCGAGGAACGCGTTACGCTGCTGCTCGGGGGGATGTTTTACAGCTTTTTGTTTTTCAAGCTATTTTCTTTTACACGTCTCCCGGGCGATTGAATGCCTGCACGTTCGATTCTGTTTTATAGGAACACCCGGGGCACAAATGATGAAAGGTCGGCACCAGTTTCGCCGTCGTTTCAGTCTACAACCGTCGTCCTTGAAGGAGGGTCAGGAGGATGGAACGACGAAACACGTCAGGTAAAGAAGTCTGCAATCTTTTACAACAATCTTTTATACTTGGAGAGTGACTTCTACCGCGTTCCGCACACCCTACAGTGGGCATTTCTCAAAGATCTCGCCGAAGCGCAAATTCCATTCAACCCTACTTTCGCGAACGACCAGTTTCCCTAATTCTAAACAGCGAAAACGGAACAAAACTCTCCCGAACAAAAAAGAATCGTTAGCTACATAGATACGAGCCACATTCTAGATTTCAACCACTTACCCTCTCGTCCTCCTTCTCCGCCCCTCGTTCCGCCCTCCTCTTCATCCCCGGCCTCCTCTTGACTCGCTCTTAGGGCGGGCCGGAGCTTTAATTTTGCGGCGAGTCTTGGCGAAAAGGGAAGCCCGGCGCACTCCTCCTTTGTGCGCGACCTGGTAATAACCGCGTCCGACTCCTTCCTGTAATAAGCGTGGATGATTACGAAGACGAAGATACTTAGGAGCAGTTGTTATCTGGTGCATGCAAAAGCAAGAGCGTGTCGCTTCGCTCCACTCTGGAGAAGTGGCATTCTGGGGAGCAACAGTGGCTCGAATTCAGGGCAAGCCCCCCGACGTATACAAAACGCGTACTCAATAACGCCTGCGGTACGGGAGAAAAGGGATCTTTAGCGTTCATTAGCACCATTCTCTCTGACGAGCCGTAGTCACCTTAAATGCGGGGAGACACTTTGCTCTATTATTTACACCGCGCAGCCTCGCCCGAGATATTGTTACATCGACAACTGGGGCAAACGAAAGATGGTATCGAGGGGTTCTTCGCCCCCTTCTCCTAGCGGCATCCCGGCTGACGTAATTTCTAATGTTTCAGGAACGAAAGATTATCGGAATCGGACAGCGGCGGTGGGAAGGCAGCGGAGAGCTCGATACGGCACAAGATCGTGGTGATGGGGGCCGCGAAGGTCGGGAAATCGGCTATAATCAATCAGTTCCTCTACAACACGTTCTCGCCGAAATACAAGCGAACGGTGGAGGAGATGCATCACGGGGACTTCAACGTATCCGGGATACACCTGACTCTCGACATATTGGACACCTCGGGCTCGTACGAGTTCCCGGCCATGAGAGACCTCTCCATCAAGTCCGCGGACGCGTTCATCCTCGTGTACGACGTTAACGACGCCAACACGTTCCTCGAGGTGAGGACTCTGAGGGCCCAGATCCTCAGCGCCAAGGGCGCGGTGCCCATCGTTGTCGTCGGCAACAAGGTCGATCTGGTCGACACGGAGCAAGAGGTGCGACCGCGTTTCTTACGAATTCGTACTCGGTTTCTTTGTTTCCCGAATTCTCACGTTGCCCCCTCGATTCTAGGTGGACACAGAGAGCACAAGGGAGCTGGTGATCGTGAAATGGGAGAACGGTTTCGTGGAGGTGTCCGCGAAGGAGAACGTGAATATCTCGCAGGTGTTCAAAGAGTTGCTGATCCAGGCGAAGCTGAAGTACAACCTGAGCCCAGCACTGCGACGACGTCGTCGGCAGTCGTTGCCGCCGCCACAGCACCTGAATTCTCGCAGCAGCAGCGCCCACGTGCCATCCCCAGCCCAGCTCCAGCACCTGCAGCAGATCCGCGAGCGCTCCGAGTCCAAGAGGAACTCCTGCATCCTCTCGTAAGGGTTTCAGTGCTGCGTTTCCGCCAATTTGAACGAGAAAGGGGGAGAGAACGGCGAGGCAGTAAGGAACGATGCCGCGGCGATTCTGTTCGCTGAGATCGATCGATATTCCCATTCGACGGCTAGATGTCTCTGCACAAGGGACCACGGTCGATCGTCGAATGGCCCCTCGAAGGAATTTGATGGGCAGAGGTTGCCGAAATAGTATTGCTCTGACGGTTTCACCCGGAATACATGCGCGGACGACTTAACTTGTAGGAGAACTTTTACCGTAGAGATGGCCTCTATTCGATTCTGAAGATCTTTTAAGGTTTCGACGATTAAGTACGAGCAAGTTCGCAAAGCGAGTACTACGCTGTATCCTCGATGCGAACGGTCGGGAAGGCAGGATTAGATCTAACCGTGAACAACGGAACGAAGATGCTTCAATGTTCGTTGTTCGACAATTCGATGTGTCTAGAGCAAGTAAACGTACTTGATGTACCTATCTCTATTTTGTCTTCGATTAAACGCACGTCCTGAAATTCGACGAAAATTCGTGTACCTTCGCAATTGGATGAGAAGGTATCATCGATGGGACCCGATCTTCCCTTGAGAACACCGTAACCGAACCAAACTGTAGCATACGTCGGATCCAACGTACGTTATTCCGAATTTTAGAGCCGTAGAACTCCATCTTTACAGATGTATCAAAGTATCCTATGCAAATAGTCTATTCCAGGGTTGTTTTCCACTGCCCACTCTCTGTCTCAGTACCCTTCTGCGAACACGTACAATGTCCAAGGAACATTTTATAAACTATCGTTGTCTAGTACCGATTGAATTTACATTAAGAGGTCGCCTACGTTAATCTTTGTACCGCGTTATACAGCTTATTTAAAGATTCATCTATGGCTATTTCAATCTTGCGATCCAAAGTTACGCGTAAGCACATTGTAACGAACGTTGGTGTTCGTTATTTATGACATAATCTATTTCCAACGAGAAGTATTGCGAAATATAAATACCGTTCTCCCATTTACATGGTATATCGAATTATTTGTCAATTACAATATATACATACGTAAAATTATTGTACACGATTGCCTTGCCCGAGCCTGAGTTATCTGTAAATACAATAACGTTTCAGGTGAAACTGAATACGACGTACCAAAGCTCTATTCGATTTCAGATAGCGTTTTAAACGGCGCCGTTATGCATAGTAAATGAAACTAAGTAGCGTGTACACTACACTTTTTGTTCGCACTATTGCACGATATATATATATATATATATAGCAATGGGAAATATGCATCTATAAATGAACTACGATGAACTTTGCGCAACGATTATTGGTTTTAAGATTAGATAAAAGATTTATCAGATTAATTTATCGAATGATATACAATTGTATCGTTTAAAAGAACGTCACCTTTGCAGGTGAGCTATAGTACACATATATATATATATATATATATATGTATATATACATATATATCACATCGTTAACATACATGTAGAGAGTCTATGTAAATAAGAGAACATTGTGATGTGGATATCTCGTTGAATCGAAGCCCACATTGGGTATAATTTTACATAAATATACATAATTAAACAGCCGCGGACGAGCCCCGTAATCTGCGCGTCTAATGATTATGAAATATCGCACATCACGATAAGAGGATAAATTCTATTTGAATGTAAATCGCGTTCGAAACCAAGCTTTCCGATCTATAATAAGAATATAATAGCGAAACTTTCCCGGATTACGCATTCGCCTGACTTTTCCACCCCACATTACTTCCTGTTACTTGATCCTTAATGTTCCCCTAGACTTTAATCGATTTAACGAGCGGACATCAAAGATAGGAATCTGCAGTTTAACGCGCGAAGACTAATAGATCCTATGTTACATGGAACCTTGTCAGGCCACATTTAACGCGACTGTGACCATTACTAGTGTAGTCCCAGATGAAAAACTATGTGGTACCAGAATCCTAGTAGCGTAAGCCCTTCACTTTGTATCATTGCGTTACCGGAAATTAAATAAAAGATGGATGTCATATTCAACTTTCGCGAAACCTCTGTCTATTTCATTTCCCCATTATACTAAATCCTCATATAACTATATTACACCAAACTATACTTATATTAAGGATGTATTTGACCTATTTTCAAAATGACCTGACACAGACGAGGTATAGGATAGACCTATTACTTTATGGATGTTCGTGTCGGTACACAAACCGTGTTACCGACCCAATTTATTAAGGATTTTCAACTATATAACTTGAAGCTCTTTCTAATACAAATAATAATAACTGAAAATGACAGTCGATATTGGTACCACTTGGTCACTATGCTCGCTACATTTACTTTTCTCTCTCCTTACAATATTAAAATCAGCCTAGCAATAAGTCTTAGTTTAAGAACTTTATTTGTAAGACATTTTCCAAATTTTTCAAAATGCAGAAAACCTTGGTCGAACATGGACCAGAAATATTTCGTAGAAATGGGTCACTTTCGTAGGTACCTCCATGTTGGTGTGCCCGGACAATTGGTAACGTTTCCCAAGCATTGCGACTTGCGAAACGGAATCAAAGACCGAAGCCTACGATCTAGGTTAAGGGCCCAGATCGAGCCAAACTTACGTTCAGTGACTTTGGTTCGGTCTCGGCAACTAATCAGGATTTTATTCTGTTTCAGGTAGGTATTTCTTCGATGGCTTTGTACGACTTGGTGCCCCTGTCATGCATCTCATCGATCTGTTTCTATTTCCAGCTCTCCTTTATGTATCTCAACGATGGTTTGCATGGTTTATTCTGTCTCATGCATTTCGTCGATGGTTATGCGTAATTTGTTCTTTTCCATCTGATGGGTAGATGGGTTTGCATGATTTATTTTATTTAATGGTTTTGCTCGATGGCGTTGTATATTTTGTGTCTACTCTGTCATGCATCTCATCGATGGGTCTACATTCTCAGCTCTCTGCTTCATGTATCTCTACGATGGTTTTGCATGCTCGAGCGTGCTCTTCTACAGGTCAAAATTATCTCGATAGGCACCAACTCAATAAGTTTTCTTAATTTCCTTCCAGGCCGACCACACCATTACTAACAAAACGTAGTTGACTGTTTCAGCTGTTCAGGCACACCGTTTCGCGGGGAAGGGAGTTAATAAAATAATATATATAAAAAGAAAAAGTGAAAAGTGATAGTGAAAAGTGACAGTGAAAAGTGATAGTGAAAAGTGATAGTGAAAAAGTGGTAGTGGTAGAAGACATCTAAGGAAGCCTAGGTTAATTTATTATAGCATGAAGTATCTAAGGTCTCATGTAAAATTGCCAAGTAGTCACAGAATTGTATTCGCTTTGTTACTTTTTCGTTGGCTCCTCATCTCTGATGAGGAGGTCGCCGCTGCTTCCGTTTCCGGAACCAAGCGACGGAGCATGAAATCGGTATGGATGGATCAGTTTCGTCCCCTGGTGTTCTTATCGAAAGGGTAAAGTTTCGGGCGTAGGGGGTGTACTTTTTGGTACACTGCCTGCGTAAGTCACCCGGTTCGATTCCCAGTCTCCGTGTTAGACGGCTTGAGTCAGGTCACACATAGTGTTGCTCCTGACGAGTCGCATCGGAGCAGAGGAATCGTCTGGGAGACGCCGAGCGCTTTTCCCTTTCGACTCGGACATTAGGGTGGTAGGAACTGCGCCATTCAATACTCGTTTCATGCTCACCCGTAGTCTTTCCTTCCTTGCTGAATTTATTTCAATCGAGTGATTGCTTGGCAGTTCCCTAGATTCGATATCTAAACCGAAGGGATCGATGGAACTTTGATTCCATCTATCTCTCTACGGGTCTCCAAGCGCAGCAACCTCCTCGTGGTGAGACCTGGTAATCGGTGAGAATCGAGCCGATAGCTGCGATTGTCAAATATTCTAGTCGGTTATAAGAATTTTTCTAACTGACGATACCATGGTAGAATGTAAGAATAAAATATGTAACGCGAACGTACACGTTACACTTCACACTGCATACGTCATACATCACACGCCACACTTCGTTCATCACACTTCACACACTACTCATCACATATCACACACCACACTGTTCAGACACTTCACACTTCACACTCTCCATGCATTGCACTTCACGCATCACAATAGTCATACGCTGTTCTTAACTTAGGAACTAAGTAGTCGTCTTACGATAAGGGTCCAACTTGTGGTAAGTATTCAAGTAAGTTATTCATCTTCCCGCGAAAACGCAACAAAGTTGCATAGGACAATTTTTTCCAACAATGTTGCAAATGAAATTGGGGTGTTCGAGGCATAAAATTCCGGTTTGCCACTTTGTTGCAGCTGCAAAAGAAGCGGAATTTCGGTTTGCAACTTTGTTGGGGCCCGCGGGAATGCAACAATGTTGCAAAGCGGGCCTTTGATTCGCGAACAGCCAATTTTATTTGCAACATTGTTGAAAAATTGCCCTTGCAACTTTGTTGGGTTTTCGCGGCAAGCTTAAAACCAGGATGCAAAATTATCAACTATTATGTGTGTTGTGTGTTGTTTGTTGTCTGAAGTGTAAGAACGGTGTTGAAGCAGTGTGTGAGTAGTGTAAGTATTGTCACAGACGAGGTATATATAAATAAACCGGAATAGGACAGAAAGGTTAAAAGGCGAATGTGATATCGTTTTATTTTCATCCTCCTTTCTCTTTCGTTGAACGGAATATGTTCATAAGACGAACTTTAAATTGTTACTCTAACAGAAACATTTGTAAATCGCGTGCTCCGACTCTAAAAAAATTACCTACTTTTAGCTTCTAATTCCTACCATGCATGCGTTACAATCTGGTTCGAGACTTCACCGGTAACGTTGCATGCGACACTAAAATGGTAAGGGGGTTCACGAGCCCCCCGAGTGTTTGACATAAAATTTCAATGCGTGATGGGTCTATCCTATACCTGGTCTGTGGTAGTGGCATCTTGTTTTAAGATCAAAATACTCTCTTCTTTATTGACAATCTTATATAGAACCGATCGCTGAGTAGAGAGTTCGCCACCGTATGCCATTCGCTGACACTATTCAATGACTGTTCGTAGTCTACATTATCAATGGCGAAGGCAAGGCGCACGTTTATAAACATTATTGAAACGTAACCTCGAGCAAGATGTGCCGGCCGAATTTTCGTGTCAAGCTAAACTTGTGTAAATATTACAATGATGTTCGTCGAGTCTGTTGGGTGTTCGTCGACGGCGCGAAAATCTTACAGATTGCTCACATGAAGAAGCACATCGTAAACGTGTTTGGTATCAAAGAACCGTTTCACTTGCTGCTAAACGAGACCGAATACCTGCCACCTACTGAGGATATACGTATTCTCAAGGAGGATGAAATTATTCTGTAAGAACAGACCTTATTCTACTCTCGGGCAAGTTATGGAAGTAGTAGCATTTATTGAAATATTACAGTGTCTGTCCGGGGCCTGACGTGGAAAATGGAACAGAATTATCTGCGAGCACAGTACCGGGATGTAAAAGGATCTTTGCAAAATTAGAGCCATCTAGTAATTCTGTTCAATACGAGGAGGTGAAAACTAATATTTCCACTGTGCCTAGAAACACAATCCCACTTGTGGAGGACCTACGAAACACATTGAACCTATCCAATGAACTGTTAAACAGGTCACATAATGGTTGGAGTATTTTATTTATGTGTTCCAACTTGAACTTCTATCTAATCTGGGTGGAAAGTACTTTAATTATTCATTTTTAGATTTTTTAGAAGTTAGTATAGCATATGATAATTCAGAAGATGGAGCAAATGATATAGTTGAAATAAAAGCTACAACTACGGGTACACCTGAAGATTCAAATGTAACAGACAGTTCCATGATACGTTCAAAGAGAAAGAGAATAAGGCGGAAAAAGAACAAGTCACAGCAGGCTAACCAAACTGCCACAGTGGCTTCCACTGGTGATTCAACTATGTCAAAGAAACCTAAGATCATAGATTCTCTTGTAATTCCTTCTAGTAAGCATATACATTTTGATAATGTGGATACCGAAGAAGTTGTGGTGAAACAAGTTGTTAATGAAAATAAAGTCAATGGATCTTCTAAGAATAAAGCGTCACCCTCCCATGAGCTTTCTAATTTACTGTCGCTGGGTAAAAATTCCGTGCCACTGACTTTTACAAATCCAGTAGTGAAAGAGGAAATAAAAATTGAACAAATGTCTGACGAAGAGAAACAAATCGATGATTCTTTCCAAAATCTATATGAAAACATTATGCTGAATAGAAAGTTGCAGGAGGGAAAGGAATTACTGAATACGGATCTTGAGGCTCGTCAGGTTACGACAACAAAGCCGCAGCTCAAAGATATTATAGCCTTTAAGGTAACTACCGTTTCCTGGCCAGCCAGGTACAGTTACATCTTTACGCAATGATTTGTTTTCAGATGCTTAAAATCGGTGCGGATTATACGCCGCAAGTATCGGAGTTCATTGTAGCGGAAGTTATATCTTATTGTCCAAAGACATTAATGTACACATTCAAGATACTGCGTAAGTAATTTCATATTTTTTGTACGTGGCGATCGAAGAGGAATAAACAGGAATGTTACTACATTCGACTGAGAACGTCTCTTTGTATCTACAGAAGGTGCATCGGAAGTTCAAGTACCGGTTGGAAAATTCACAATTATACAGAACGAAGAGGAACAAGTGCTGAATGATACGATCACTGTGAACTACTCGCAAGTAATCGAGCCTCGACATGTGTTTAAATGTGACCCGGACAGAGTAGCCAGCCCAGTTCATTTTAATGATCAGTGAGATGGCTCCTAAGTACCAGAGATATTTGCATTTTTATTATATTTTTTATAGTTTAAGCCAAGTGAATTTTAAACGTTGAATAAACTGCGCTGACTCATATATTTGGTGATTTTTTCAATAAAATTCAATACCTTCCTCTATCGCCAACGACAATCGAAGATTATTTAAAAATTGTTCACGAATTCGAGTGAATTCAACGTCGCGCTAGAAAAGTATCAACTAAATCCCACTCGAGCTCATTAACTAGCAGTTAATTAATTGGTATTAACAAGGAAATTACAAGTTAAAACACGTAAAATTAAAAGGCGCGAACTGAAGCTCGTGTACTTACGATCGTTTAACCGCCATGTTGCTCCGTAGGATTTAGGTGGCTACGTTTGTGAACAATTTTCAAGCATATAGGTAATGACATGCAAAATAAATGTACACGAAGCGAAGAGCATACTCACGCCACAGTTTTCCTGCCCAATTTTAATTGAAACGCGTTGAATATCAGCCACTTTTCACTACAATTCACTTCCCGAACTACTCTTTGAAAAGTCGCGACTAACTGTGAGCGTAAGGTGAGACATGGCAGCACCTCTGCTTCGCGCGCTCGCTCTCATTGGCTGAGGCCGATCTGTCGCGCCAATCAGGTTCGAGCAGTTTGAAACGCTTCTGTACACCTCGGTGTGAACAAACCGCGCGAAATTTATCGATATTTATCATGCTCTATACAAACATCTGATTCAATTTCTTGAATAAAAATTTATATGCTGCTTAATTTGAATGATTACTAAGACTGCTTGGATCGAGACATAATGATTATTGTTGCCTATTATAAGAAGACAGAGGAAAATAAATTAAATCGTATTATATTAATCCTGAAATTCCACTATAATTCTCAGTGCAATGTAAAATACTTTTCCCAATTTCTTTTGTGTTTTTTAAAGGACTGCCGTGCATGAGAATAGGATAACGTAGAAGGAGGGTCGTAAAAGTAAAGAGAAATGCCTGGCTCTCCAAGCTTGTGCTACCGAGACTCGTGAAAATGAGACGCGAGAAGCTCCTTCCTTTTACTGCACACATGCTCTCGCCCTAACAATTCTTTTAGCTCTGTCTTGAGCTTTTCCTTTTATGCCAGACTCTTATTTTAAAATATACATATTCATAACAGCCTGCAATGCTTTATGCATCCCATACTGTTTTACGGTTCTCGGGAGGATTCTGTTACCATCAAGCTGTAGCTGCAGGTACTTCTTAACGAAAAATTAATGATGCAGTTTGATATTTTACCGAGCTTGCTCGTTAAAATGTGTTTCACTAGTCATTTAATGTTCCCAGTGAAATGCTAGATATGGTTCGTGAAACAGTAACTCGTAACATCGTTACGAACTTCGTTATAGATTTTTCCTCTGAATAGATTTTTTGTTAATCCAATAGTATAAAAATACTGCAAAACACCGACCAACGGGGGTTTGAGTAACTATATTGTTCGCGAAACGTATCGCCTCGAAAACTGATGATACATTCAGGTCTATTTAAAGAACGCATAGGGCTGAGAGATGTAATTAATACCCCAATCCTCGAGATATGCAAAGAACGATCTAGTTTAACAAACAAGGGTGCCCTTAACTGATCATTCTCGTGCTTCCCACTCCATTCCGCCTAGGGGCTTATCTATAAGTGTAATTTAATTATCTTGTTCATTTTCATTGTGCGATTCGAAAAGGCAGCTTATAATGGGGGCAGTCGTAATTGAATTCATTTCGTCCTTTCAGGACCATTAACTTCATCACGGATCCAGGGGTTCCTTTGGCGGCAAATCTAATCGCGATTGGGATTAATTCCAGCGAGGACAAACGGCTCGGCCAATACACATTAATGGGAGCCATCGCGAGCTTGCGGTTTGCTTTCGCGAGACACCGCGTAGTATCCGCGTATATCCGTTCCGCTGCCGCAATTAATAATCGTGACCGGCGAAAATTGCGGCATCGCTCGAAATTCTAGACTTGATATCCTTTTACCCGGCCATTGTGTCAGCCGACCTTTGTCCCTCGTAATCGGGCGATTAAAGGTCGAGCCGAAATGAACTCCTATAATTAGCCGGTGGAACTTCTGCCCTTCCCTTTCCTCGCCGCCCACGCCTTTCTCCCTCCCTCGTCATCCCGAGTTCGCTGATTGCCGAACTATTTCACCGTGCTACGTGCCCTCCTACCCTCTCCCTCTGTCTCCCCGTTTCGTCTGCTCTGAATGCTTCATTTGTCGCGTGCCGAATAAAATGACGAAAATTAACACGATTCACGTGGCGCTCGCACGAGCCTCGGCATTCTGCCCTCCCTCTATAATAATTCGCCAGCCCCGAAACACCCTGCGAGTGATTCTTTATTCCGCCGTAGACGCTGCAGCCGTGACCCACGCCCATTAATTCCCAACGAGTGCGCGTAACTTGTTAGTTTCCACGGGGGAAAGGAAACGAGACATGAAGCTCGTAAAGTTTGCAACGCTATTTGCCACGTACGCGCTCTAATATTCGCACCCGCAGCGGCGTGTCAGCCTCCATTGGAGCCAGGGGTATCCATAATTTCGCGGATGAGCGATATTTCCGGCCCCGGCGTCTGGAATAATATACACGCGGCGGATGTACAAGTTTCGACGCTGTCGCGTTTAGGCTCGCTCGATGATTCGTTCGCATCGCGTATCGGCGAAATTGGCTCGCGATTACCACACGTCCAAGCTCCAATCGATGCCCACGGTTTTCCCAGCTTCCGTTTCCTGTGCCCGTGACGGCCGAGGAAGCTTCGACGTGTCGCCTTTACAAATGCTCCCGCTGACCGAGTAGCAGCGTCTCGGTAATCCGTAACGTGAATAATTCACGAGATAAAGTGCAAGAGTAAATCCGCGCCTGGCTCTCCCGAGTCCATCCGTGTAAGGCGATGAATTTACTTTTACGCTCCGAGGGTGAATTATTCATAGTTAAATTGCGAGGGAAAAAGTGTGTCGCGGTCGCGCAACCTAGAACTTCGTACCTCCAGCCGCCGGTGTGCATGCACTTCCTGTTTTTTTTTTCTGTGTATAATTGCGAGCAACTTGAACTGCCCAGGACACAGAACATTCTCTTACTCTTAGACGCGACTTCGGCGGTGAATTCACTTCACCGAAATAATAAGGAAGGGTATCTGTGAATGTATTCCCAAACTGTGATTATGCCATATTCATCCTCAGGGAGCTTCAGAGCCGTGCCCGCTGATAACGAAGCAGCTCGTCCACGCGTGATGTAGAACTTGTGCATTATTATCTGCCAATAATTGGCAGAGACAGAGACACGATCGATAGTCGAGTTACATCTTACGGAGGATTCAACGCAGGGGACGCTTACGCTCGACAAATTATCCGATATCAATCGTCATTGACGTCGTAATTAGAACCATTCAAGCGTCCCAATGGAAGCTTAATTCGACTCGATACCCGGCCCGGAAATATTTCCGTGATTTTCGATACCGAACACTATCGGATTACCGGCAGAATGCGATTGTCCCCGCGAACGCACGGGGGTTGCACGTGCGTATGAAAATAGACCGCGAGCAGCTCGAGTGCTGTTTATCAGCAACGAGGGTCCCTAAGTTCGGCGTTAATTCTCCTAGCCCAGGCGGCTAGGTGGAGCAACATATCGGTATCAGGGGGATGTCAAACATTTTACGAGCAAACTTTCAAGCCCTAACAGGAGGCCTCGGTTCTCTTAAGAACTCCCCGGAAGATTACGAGTACAGCGGGCGAGCAGGCAAGGTAAACGGTTAAGCTCGAGGCAGAGGAACCACTTCGTAGAGGAAGTGGGTGTGTTATGATGGGGGTGGCTCGTAAAGCTCGGCTGATTTCGGTGCGAGTCTTTAACGAGCTACTCTCTTCTTAATAACGCCGCGTGTCGGCGAGACTCACGCCCCCGCCGAGTGGTTAGCACCAAGCCGAAATCCTTTCCACCGATATTACACGCGGGGCTTTCGATATTCCGAGAGATTACCGGATCGGCCGCCCTTCCCGCTTAATCGCGCTCACGTGAAACCAGACGTCGTTCAGGGCCAGGCTTTACGAGCAAAACGTTTTCACGACGTAGGCGGTTCAATTGTTTTTTATGGCTTGCAGCATAGTTATGGGCTTCTATATGTAAATCCCTCGGGTCCCCGGCCAGACACTCGGTCGATGGACATGTTCACCCCTGATTTCGTCCAGATCCCTGGATTTCTGCTGAAGCGCGTGACACACAAAGGGCGACCAGATTTCAGGCTCCCAGGTCATCCAGGCAACCTTTCTCCGAAACTTCTGCTCTATTACCATAGAGTATCCGCGTGTGTCTGCACGCGCGGACGTCTGCATATGCATAATAGAACGAGCTTCTGGTTTTACCATGGGCGAAACATTGTAATTCATTCGCGTCGTTACAAGAAAGGAATTATACGGTAGAGACAGCGACTCGAACGAGGGCTTTTCGCGTGGCTGTGTTTTGAATAAATGAAGAACCACACGAGAGTTGAGCTCAAACGGTAAACATCTGCGGGAAATATTTATTTCGCGGTGCGAAACTTCAGGTGGCAGAATGCGTCAGCTATGCTAGTGAGGATTCTCAGGCAGCAACCCTCCGTTCCAGCAGATTTGCCTCTTATAAATTTTGAGCGGCGAAATTTTACGCGTGTAATGAAAGAGAGGCAACGTTCCGACGGAAAAGCAGCATAAAAATGCTCAAGAGCGTCATAAATTGAAGCGAATATTACTGTAAAACGTTATTGACACTTGGCGCTGCTTTTATGTTTATGGGTAATGCTTATCCATCAGCGTCACTTTCTTCGATAGAGTGGTAGGTTGTTTCTGCCACTTAAAATCTGTGAAACTTTAGAAATTCTTCGGGTGAATCTTCGCGGCACGATTCCTCGAACCCTACTACGTTCCGCTGGAGGTGTTTTAAGAATGACCTTTGATTGATCCTGGATGAGCAGAGAGATTTGTACGAAGTAAATCGAGAGTCGAACGTGAGCGTTCGGGGTCAGCTCTATTAATACTCAGCAGCTTTGGCTGCGGGAAATTGATTGTCGAATGACAAACGGCGACCTTAGGAGCACAATCGAATGCTTCGTTTATTAACACGATCTATGGGACGTGTTTAGACACCGTGTATATCGGTTTCAGTCACCCGTGTTGATTAAAGGGACGTCTCGACAAATCTACATTCAGACGGCGAAGTGCGTCCGACGCTCGTGTGTTTGTCTCCGAAAATGTTTCATCCCCCAGTGGAAAACAGATTTATGGCGTGCATCCAATAGCACGCGGAGGATGCGTCGCCCAGGGAATCTGCCTCCTCGCGACATCGGCTGACGAAAACAGTGGGAGTCGATAAAGTTTGGGCAAAGCCGTAGAGCGGGCAACTGGCAGTAGTATAGGTCAGCGCGTGGGGCGGCGCGCTACATACCTCAGGAAAGATTTTATTCCGAGAAGCGCGAGCACTTGACAGCGTGCTTTCCAAGTAAGGAAGAGCGAGTGGAAAACCAAGAGGTCATTAAAATAATATCTGGAGCTTCCATAATTACTCGGGAAATTAAATTAACGTGATTCGCGTTCACCTTCGAGTGAAATAATTGCAAGCGGGTGGGACGAAGACATAGTAAGCCGCGTCGAAAATTCAGACATCGAATTTCCAGTCCGAAAGGCCCGAGGCTCAGGATCCTGAATCATTCTGGTCTCGACTTGAACCATCCGCCCGACATTTGTCGTATATCACCTAGGCGAATCTTCGCTCGAGATACGTCAAGATCAGAGACAAATTCTTATTCCGCCGGCAGCACTTCGCCCCGATAGTTGCGCCAAGATGGCTCGAGCCCCTTTTTTTCCTCTTCGTATTTTATTGCACGCGCGATTGGACTTGAGTTATATCAAACTCCCGTCAGTCATCCTTGCAGCGAGAACGCTTCGAAGGAATTAGATCGCGAGATCGATCCGTCCGAGACGGGTTAAAGAAGCTGAAAGTATTTCCCCGGATGGTCCCTTAGCGGCGTCTGTGGTTCGCCACTCTATTTATTTAACACCGACGTCGCAATGGCAGTTCGTCACGAAGCAAATCTAATTTAACGGTCCATTAAATCGACCGACTTTATTGCGAAATCCCATCGACGGGGCGGCTAATTTTATCGGCGTGGCTGTGACCCACAAGAATTCGGCCCCGCGTGATTCTCCAGGCCGCTTTAAATCGACGATGAACGGCCGCGAGTAACGCGGGATTACGGGTCGTTTGCTCGGTAATTACTTCTAGCGAATTACCTTTGTAGTACGTTCTTGTAAAAAGGGTCTCGAGTCGGTTCACGTTCCGGCTGCGGAGTGGAACCGTGGCTCTTTGGTAAAACGCATTCGACCAATGTATATATTCAGGGGAATAGCCTCCAGGATGGTGAAAATTTCAGGAAGGCAAAGTGTCTTTTCCTGCTGGTGGCGTCGTTTAGAAGTTCCAGGGAGTTACGCCAAGACAATATCCCCTATTCGCCATTCG
Organism: Andrena camellia; assembly: GCA_029448645.1. Taxonomy (NCBI): domain Eukaryota; kingdom Metazoa; phylum Arthropoda; class Insecta; order Hymenoptera; family Andrenidae; genus Andrena; species Andrena camellia. The sequence goes on along the minus strand of CM055680.1, from coordinate 30,428,629 downwards.
AGCCTTCGAAAATTTCTGGTTGCAACGACACGATTCCTCCCCTAGCCTCGCGCCGTGCCGATCGTGCCTTATGCAAATCCTCGCCGCGGCATAATGTCCCGGCAGGAACGTATCCGTGGCTCTTATCTGCATCCGCGTGATCGCACGATATACCAGTTTTCCCAGTCGACTTCCCCTCGATCGTGGACAGAGGGAATCGACAAGTCACGAGCTGTCGCCCCAGACGACGTCTGCGGGATGTGCCCGAAGATAAAGCGTCCTGTCGAGACGTCTGCGAGGACCGGTTCGCGATAAACGGATCGAAATTTTATGACGCGCGTATCCGTCATGTGTCGCGCGCGGCGCGCCATTGTCTTGACGGAGAGCGATACGAATAGCGGACCAACATCTGCACGGCTAACGAAGCTTGCGCCGGTTTTCCAGGACACACGGGGCTGGCTGGATGAAAATTCAGCCGAGTCTGCTCGCGTGTATCGCGGAAGTAAAAGCAATTTCAGTTAACCCTCGAATTCCTTGTACCTCCCAGCACACGACAGTATTATAAACCCTTAAATCAAGCACCGCGTATCGAGGTCAAGCAACGGGATCAAGAGCGGAGCCAGAAACTATTCCAGGCAAAGTACTTTCGCGCGCAGGACCCATTTCCCCCGAGATTATTCTTGCAGCGTGACGAGCCGCTCCAAAAACAGTAATCTCGATTGCCGGAAGAGGAAAAGTAGTTTCGCTACGTACCTTCGAAATCCCTCCGGGTGGGACGATCCCTCGCGAGGGGGTGGCGCGAGAAAGACAGCCGGGGGTCCAGCAGAGGGGTGGAGAGCGGAGGCCAGAAGGGAAGGCAAGAGTCTAGGTTTAATTTAATCGGGGGAGCAGCGTTGAAGATTCGTCAGGGCGCCTGCGCATCTGAAGTACGTCCCTGGACCACCGACCGCTAGTAGCACACGCCGACGTCGGCGTCGTGGCCGTCGTGGTGGTGTTCGTTGTCGTCGTCGCGACGCCCAGTGACCGTGCCGCGTCTCTCGATCAGTGCGCGTCCACACGTCGCGACGACACGGCTCCTCTCGACGCTTCTTTCTCGTACTCGATCATTCCAACAACCGTGCCACTTTGTGCACGTGACACTGTTGCTACCACGCTGTGAACGCTCCGCTCTCAGCAGGCAGACAGTCATCCTTCCTCCCATTCTTTCTCCCTCGTCCAACGGCCAACGACAGGATGCCGCCGAGAGGTTAATCCACGTTACCCCCGAGGACCTGAAACCGAGGCAACAAGGTAAGGGTTAGTCGCCACAGTTTAATTGCCACGATACTGGACCCGGCGACGTCAAGTTACGCAAGTTAAATTTAGCGGGCGATTTTCGAGTGGCGAGAGTAGGTACACCGCGAGGCACTCGTGCCTCGAAGGATCGAGGTCGAATCGTAAATTTCAGATGACATTCAGGATCTCAACGGGAATTGCAATTTTTTTCTCAAGCTCGTTTCACGTGCCGGCTTGGCCGCGTTCTCGACAGCTGGCGTTAAAAGCCGCAACGAACTCGTAAAGTGCCCTCGCGTTCGTTTTGATCTCGCGTAATGTTGAAACGCGCGCGCGGTTTACGCCGGCGACGTTTGACGTGCCTCCTGATGTTTATAGGGCCGTAGCTAAAAATATACATTGAATTCTGGATCCGGCGTACGTGTCGTCGAAAGATACGCCCTGGGAAGCGAAACGCCGCGTTTATTTGCGCGACGCCTGACGTCCCGTGCAGATTACACTGGCGGGAAAGGAATACGCGCGCGTGAATAATTCATACCTCTATAACAGAACGTTTTGCAGCATTCGTCGCATAAATTGTTGTATAAAGGAACGAGCGGTTCGAGTTTCCTGTTATCGCCGCCGTCGTTCTCACCGTGGCGGAATTTATTTGGACGCGAAACTTTGTTGCACCGCGTGATCGATATGGGGAAGAGTTGCTGGCGAGCACGCTGCTACTTTCCCGAAATTCTTCGGCGTGTTGCTTCCAAAGATTCGGGAGAACAGTGGACTCCGCTGGAGACCCTTCCTACCCTCCCCAATCCCATCGGGGTGTATTGGCTGGTGGGGCATCCACGTGTACCGCGGGGGCAGGGCTATCCGCGTTTATTTACCAGATAAAAACTGGAATTTCGCCGGGAGCGGCGGGCTGGAAAACTCAGACAACAGGGAACACCTCCGTCGGCCTTTTCCTTCGACGTAACCTGATGAAAGCCCGATGGAATTGGCACGGATCCCCGGAACACGCGCGCGTTCTTTGGAAAAAAAAACTTGGGAGCTTTCCGAGTAAATACTGGGAGTGGAAAACTGGAGCACTTCGTGAACTGCAGACGCGCGAGTTCTCATCAAGAAAACAACATTCCTCCGATGAATGCGCGCACCATATTTCTTCAAAGATGTTACGTAATTCGCGGCAGACTACCGGTGCTCAAACGAATTACCACTCCATCCTTTCGAGACTTCGCATCGTTCACTGTCGACAGATGTGTAGGGGTAGCTTGTCCGTCATTTAGCACGCTAATATACACGGTGCATGGAAAAAATGGCCGACCTTGTTCCCCAGCCCGATAGATCTTTTCATCGCCGAGCGCATTGCATTAAAGCATGCACGGCTCTCGCGGTCATTTCACTTCTCCCTTTCTTCTGACGTTTTTCTGCGTCGTTTGCTCGCGATGCTTGGCTATGCATGCGAGTCCTTGTCGCGGGATTTCTTCACGGTATTGCCCGTGAACACGTTTCCTCGATGCAACGCGTTTCTCAGGCTGCTCGGACACACGACGTGCCGCGCGTTTGACGGACAGTTTCCGACGAACATTTCCATCTCAGCGCGGGGAACTAGAGTTGCGAAAGCTCGAACCACGGTAGAACAATGATTGCTCGGAGATCCTCGTGTCGAGGAAAGATCCAATTAATTGAGACGGTCGGCGTTCATCGGTATAACTTTCGGACAAAGGATCGCAAGAATATTAAAGTCGTTTGGGAGGGAACTTGTTTCTGCTGGCGCTCCGACTTCGCTAGGGAAGTAGGACAATAGAGATCGTCGGGAATGGAAATTCGAGGGAAGATGGCATCGCCTGAAGTGGCCGTTCGAAACGGCACGTTGTGCCATTCCAGCTGAGTCGGTGAGTTACCGAGAACGGACGTCGTTTCTTATGCAAGTAGTTCCGAAAAGTCAAGCAGAACTCCCGATGCGCCGGCGGACGCGACCACGGAAGAACAGAGAGACACGAGTGGCCACCCTTCGTCGCGATTAAGTAAATATTCATCATGCTGAACGCGCCGTCGCTCCCAATTAATCAAGGGTAATGCGTGTTCGTGCTAAGAACGTGTCGTCGATCGATTCAGGAAAGCGTCCACGAATTACGCAATAGCCCCCTCAAGTGGAGTTATGAGAGAAATCGATGATGAGGGTGCTGGTCGAGTTAACTAGACGGCGAAAGGATGACAGAAGAAAGCGAGCTCGAACGGTGTCGTTGTACAAATCATCCGTGCAGGGATCTCGATAGTTAAAGATCACTTTTCCACCCGATAACTATATAAACCAGACACCACGTTCACCTAGGCGTGACCAGGATGATCCATTGGACGAAAAATTGAAGCTTCCCCACGCGCGGAGAATCCATGCAAAGTGCAACGTGCAGGTAGAACCACTCTGCCATGATGCGAAGGTCGTATGTATCCTATTCGCGACTCGGCGCGCTCAACAAAGGGAGAGAAACGCGGGAGTATCCTGGATACCGTTAGCGGATTCATCAGCGAGAACTTCATTCATCACCAAGACAACCGATCCATTCCGCTGGATCGATTGCTAGCCACAGAACTTACGAGGCCCAGGGACTCGGCGATGGCGACGAGGGTAACTCGCTTAACATCTGATAACCCCGCGTCAACAGCAGTCCACTTCCCAAAATATCGTTCAATCAAGCCAGAGCTTCGGGTAGCAAACTCGGCCAAACTGCTCAACAGATGGCACTTCCCTTCTTCCTCCTCAGACGCCAACGACGGCGCGTGATTCACGGAAATTTTTTATATCCTCGGGAACGTAGACGAAGATCACTGTCAGCCGGCAGTTAACTGCGATTCAGAGGGTGTCAGGAGGCAAACGAGCTTAGATAAATATGCATCGAGTCGCACGAGGTGTCGCGAGACCGGTGATCGATCGTTGGTATCGCACGTCGCTCTGGAATATTGTAATTACACCCATAAATTCTGCGGCGTTAGCCGCTGAGGGAGTAAGATGCGTCCGCGTAACAGCATCTATAATTAGTGAAACGCCACAGGATGAAACGAGCTCGCCTCCCTCGCAGAGTTTCCTTCAACCCTCTCCGAGTGACGTACTCGCTGACCCGAGAGAAGAAGCAATCGAATCGAGACATTCTTCACTCATTCCCTGATCGAATTGAGCAAGCTCCGAGCGAATTTCTTCTCTGTGCATCACGTATACGAAGAATGGCTGCCACCTTTATGTTACAGGGTTATTGTCTTGATTAGAATTGGGCAAATTTCTCTCAACAGTTTCCATGTTTCTCGTCGACAGACTTCGTCCCTGAAAGTAACTCCACCAATGGGAATTTCCTCCTGGAATGTATTTTCGCCCGGTCGAAAAAAAGGTGCAGTCCCATTCACGGACTATCCAGTCTGGAAATCGCTTTTTCACGTGCACCTTGAAAACCGTGGCGCCCCTTTGTTGCGTCGTTATCGGCGACTCTCTCGCCCGACGGAAAGTCGCCTCGCGTAATCAATGTACATCACCACTGGGGGGCTCATGGTCGATGGGTTAAAAGTGAAGAGCTAAACGACTTTTCAGAGAGCTCGTTTTCCATTTACATTTCGACGGACGCTCGAAAACGCTCGGAAACACTTGAACCGTGGCCTTCGCCGACAGGAGCTAGTATTTGGAAACATCGAGAAAGAACGTTTAATATTTACCCGCCGATTCGATTAATTCAGCGAAATGTCACGACCCGTGGCACGTTTAAGGGGCGTTAAAAATACACGAGCTACCTATTGCCACTGTATTGTTTTCGCTCGATGGATACCAACGCCAAGGTCCTCTCGTTCCTCCGGCGTCATTGAAACACTCGATCATTCTTTTATTGAAATACATTCTGCGCGAACAATCGAATACCAAAATACACTCCTGAGCAGATGTTGCCGTAGAGATCCCGAAACAGAGAGGCCTATGTACCTACATCTGGACAAGAGGATATCCATCTTGTTACATAAACATGTTCCAGTTCAATTTGTTTTGTCCGATTTACTATATTGTTATACTTCCTGGATACGCGAGAGGGTGGCCGAGAAATGCGATGCTTGTGCAAACAGTCTGCCGTGGGATCGTCAGCCTTTATTTATCGAGTCAGCTCGCTATTACAAACAGCCTCCACGAGAGGAACGGCGCGTGATCGAGGATGCTCCTTGAAAGGGCCCGATCGCTGGCGAGCAGATACGATAGATCGGCGTGAATGCGTCGCCGCGATACCACCGGATCTCTGACAAGCTGTTGCGGCGATTTTTCTTCCGTCACATAGAGCCAAAGACTCTTTCGTTATCGGTTCCCCTTTCACGCGTTCGAGATTGCTCCGTGTTTATCAGGGACCGTTTCTTTCGCCTGTCGCGTGACACGCCTGCTTTATGCCGCCCCCTGTCCTTTCCACATTTGCTTACGAGCCACCCTGCTTCCTCCTAGCTAGAGGAAGCTCTCGTTCCCTGTTTGCGCGAACCACCTCCTCTCGGGGAGTTTTAATTTTTCCCTCGTAATTCTCGCATTCATATTCAAGAAAAACGAGAACATCGTCATGGTGTTTGGAGGAGGAATGAAAGCTGCCGAAACAATTATCGTCGATATGATTCCTCAGCGGATGGAACGGGAGGGAAAGCTACTTAAAGGTACTCGGAAAGAGCACCGTCGACGAGTCATATATCTCTCCTAGTGCCAGAGCTAACGACGCCCCCGAAATCCGCTTAGAACACCAAGAGGAGCTGATGCGATCGACCGGGGCACTAAAAATCCACAATTAGCGCAAGTTCCCGATGCAGAGATCCTTTCCACGATTATTATTATACGAGTCGATACTCGAACCTCCTGCAACTTTCACCGCTATGGAACTTTGCGAAGTTCTGCTGTCGGCTGCATGGCGAACGCTTAACTTTTCAGGTCGACTGCCGATGGCGAGACACCCCGAGGTGTTCTTGTTACAATTCCACCGGCGCTCCCGGGAAACTGCCCTCCCTCCGTCATTCCGATCATTTATCTTCGATAGCGAGCAGCTACGATTCCTGCATTAATTCGATGGGAACGCGGAAGGTTTTCTTTGCTAACGAGCGAGCACCGACGGACAGGCTCGTCCTTTCAATAAACATGCGAAGGGATTTGCATTAATCCACGATTCATCGACGTCGAGAACCTTGTTCGACCAACGAGCGACTAGTTTTTCACCGAATAGTCGTCGCTTCTTGCGATTCAAAGGTCGTTCCCCCGCACTGGGCCCGATGAATTCGGCTCGAGCGATGAATCACCTAAGAATTCGACAGGTCCTTTAATCGATTCAGTCGCGTGCAAATTGATCCGGTTTGAGCCAGGGATGGTACAGCGGTTCTGCCACTGGCAACGAAGGGAGAACTTGAAAAGTTCGCTCGAAAGGACGCGGAGGAGTCTCGAACGAGACTCGAAGGCTAGGGTCAGCTTGTCGCGTGATTCTGGGAACGAACAGCGGATGATTCCAGATCCAGAGGTTTGCTTCATTAACGAGTGTAAACGCGGGATCGCGGCGGGCGCAATATATGTAGCTGGTACATTGTAGGGGATGCGAACGAAACTTGCAAAGGTAATCGAGAATAACACGAAACGTTTTCAGGACTCGCTTCAGCACGCGATCGATCTTCGACAAAACGTTCAGAGTGGAATCAAAGGTATACCTACTCGAACCACTTGCAAGTCGTGGCAAAAACTGAGTTTCTTAAAGGGACCGTCCGGTCAAAGCGCTCGAAAAATAGGTAATCTTTAGGATTTTTTTTCCAAAAAAGTATACAACTTGTAGTAAAAAAACTTTATGGTCTTTCTTTATTCGTTCTTCAACGATATAAAAACATTTTTTTTTTTCATTTTCCTATAATGGTTCGAATTTTACGTGGCGCTCAGTGCACTGCTGCAACAAAAGAGGCGTAAACGGTAGACAGTAGAACTCGACGTAGGATTGTCTGAAATAAAAAAACCAAAGATATTCTTATAGGTTGTATCAATCACTATCGCATCAGCCTTTCAGAAGGCAAATAAAGCAAAATGGCAATGTTTGGTACAGGTAAAATGTTAATAACGAAGAACTAGGACCTCTAAAATTGATGGTCAAAGGGTGATGCGATAGTGAATTCAATTAGAAAGAAAATGCCACCAAGTTTTATGGAATCGGTTAATAATTTCTTTTGTTATGTTGTCTACCGTTCGGAAAAATCATGTTTCGAGAAAAACGCGTTTAAAGTTTTAAGTGGGCGCCGAGTGGCCGGGGTTTACGCACGCATTTGCCGCTACCCAAATGCCTATAACTTCGGGAATTTTACGAATTTAAAAAAAATCCTTTTAAACTCGTATTCTTAAAAGGTTGAACATTCGAAAAATGAAATAAAAAAAAAATCGATTTTTACGCCGGACGGTCCCCTTAACCTCTGCCTCAACAGGAGGCAAACACTGCGAAATAAATTCTTTGCGTTGAAGGCTTCCCCTTTGAGAAAACTGAATCCCTAGTAGACCATCGGGGCTCCTTTGCCAATTACTCTCGCACTCCGCGACTTTTCAACTTATTCCCCCGAGAAACAAAGAGCAAATTTTACTTCACAGTTTCGACTTATTGCGCTATGAACAACCACTTCTCCTCGATTGTCCCGTGGACGTTGCAAATTCCAGCGATTAAAAGTCCATCGAGGAAAATGTTCATGAAACCTCGAGGGAGCTCATCTGCAAACGTTTTCAAAGAAGGTGCTCGAAGGGTGATTAAAAGAGGGAAAAGGAGAGAAACGTGGGTAAAGAGTACGCTTTTCTACCGAGTAAGTCTCTTTCCGAGGAACGAAGCAGAGATAAGCCAATGGGGGCGTCTGTGACACCGGATTTCCTGTGAAGGAACGAAGCGACGCGATCGGCTATTGGGATGCTGGATCTCCAGCGATTCGATTTTCCCCTGCAGACGGGAGAAACCAGCGGGACCAGGGAAAATTGAAGAAACGGCGAAGGGTACCAGATAATCCGGGTAGATCGCGGGGATATAGCGCGACAGAATCGAAGCCGGAGGAACACGCTTATCCTGTCTGGATTCGCCGTGACACAGAGGGAGAGAGGATCCACCGGAAGCTGCGCCCCATGGGAGGGGAAAGAGCTCCGCTGGGAGCAGGTACAAAGAGCCTCGGAGGAATCCGATATTCGAGACACACGGGGGTCAGTGGCTAGAAAGCTTCTCGCGATTCTGCAGACGGTTGAAAGCCCTGGCAAATTGAAATCTGAAGGAAGAATCAAAGGTTAGAAGTCGTAAAAAAAACGGAGAACAAAAGGAGAACTATTCTAGAAGAATCAAAGAGGATCATTGATAAACAAATAGTCGAAGATGCATCAGAGTCGACGAAGGAATCGCGTCGGACGTGGCAGCGATCGCGTTGAGATTTTGCCGAAGATGTTAAAGCGAAACCTGGTAAGACAAATAGAAGATCTGACTCCCGATCTGCGGGCAGATTTGGTGGAGCGGAGTGCAGGAGAAAGAACGATCGAGCATAGAAAAGGATGGATCAACCCTGACGCGGTTTAGTCCTCGAGTTACCGCTGCCGCACCCTCTCGGGCCTGACATGCGCCATGACCCGCATATAGGTGTCCATAGGTGGTAGGTTTCCGTGCACCCTCTCTCCCTTCTTCTCTCTCTTTCTGCCCCTGTCTCTGCACCCTCTCTCCCTCCTTCTCTCTCTTTCTGTCCCTGTCTCTGCACCCTCCCTGTGTCAGCGTGGCGAACGCGGGTGGACGTGGACACACGCGTCGTGAAAGATACGGCCGGTGTTTCTCCTTCCCTCCAGCCCCGTCTGTTATTAGCCGTACACGCGGCACAATGAACGGGGGGTGGGCCAATCCATTGTGAGATGCGACACACTACTCCTCGCTGAGCCACGATAAGTCCATCCGGAATTCGTTGATGAGACATAGCTCGGTCAAAGTGGCTCGCCAGATCACCAGGTGTATTAAATTTCGCGGTAATGCGGCTGCGCTCTCCACAAGTTTTTCATCCTCAAAATTGTCTGGCTATGATGTTCCTCGACGCTCAAGGGTATCGAGGAGCGCATAGGCGGCTGCTCATCCAAGTGCAACGTCGAGAACCTCCGCCGATAGGCTGGTGAAAGTTTTACGAGCCCCGACTGACAGCTTGCGGGGCGATAAAAATTTCAGAGCTTTTCGGGGATCCGTTGCCAAGCTACAGTTTGCACTTTCAGATGGACGCTCCGCTGTTTTTTTAATAACCACAGCGACGGCTAAGGAATGATTGAAACTTTGATGTCGCTCGCCTTTCGAACCATCGCTGCTAGGGGATGAAAACGGGTGCGAAAGTGTTCCGCTTCTATTTGCGCGTTCACACGACGTCCCGATTTCAATAAACAGCAATGTATTTCCACCGTAAAACCAGCGTGAAATTACGACCGTTGGCGCACGCGATTCCCCGCCTCCACCCTTTTACTTTTTAATGTAAATCGAACGGGAACGCGTCCATTTTTCTGCTCACGGCCCCGCAGGGCCGCGGGTATTTATAGGGATTGAAGAGCGTATTTTCACACTAAATTTCGCGGCAAGGGATTACGCGACGCGACACGCACGGTCTCTATCTTCTGGAAACCGGGGGGGGGGGGGGGGCACACCCTTTTGTCATGTAAATCGAACCAAGAACGGATCGATTTTTCCAGCCCGCCTCGTCCGTCGAAAAGGGGGACGGCATATTTATGCAGATCGAATAACGCATTCGCGAACGACTGATCGAATTTAGATCGTTCCTTAAGACCCTCCTGGTAGCCGCCACCTACGAAAAACTTTGCTCGCCCTTCGAGTGTGTCCCTGTTGTATTCGGAATTGAAAAGGAGTTGCCTAGACAGGGATCAGAGGGAGTAAGAATCGAATGAACCAAGTCAGAATGAAGGCAGCAGAGAGAAGAGACAACAGACAAACTGAATAAAGGTGGAGAATAGAGTAAACGATAACAAGAGGAACGTACAGAGAAGTCAAATATATAGGAGAGGGTTTTTTTGCCGTTTCACAAGGTGCGACAATATTTTTAATCCATAAAGCTGCAGGTCAAGGAAGTATTAGTCGCTATGGCGCAAAGTAACTTACACTTTGCCCCGTATTCAATTCTTCCACGATCGTAAATCGATTACCCCTCTTGCCATCTATAATTCTTTATAATGGGAGAGAAAGGAAAGAAAAGATCGTCCACGAATTTATCACGTTACACTGTTCCACCGTGCGCAACCACCCCCGAGGGTGAAATTCGGCGCGCGGTCCGGCCGCGTGTAACGCGCTCGTAAAGAGTGTTGCGCGACAAACGCGTAGCCACGGGGAAACTCGCAGAAATTCATCGGCTAACAGATCGGGCGTTGCTAAGGGGCCTCGTTGCATTCACAAACAAGGGGTCCAACTAACGGCATTCAATTTCCCTCAGCTTCGTCGATATAGGTAGCCGACATAGAACGGAGTTCACGTTCGGACGTTGGTATCGCAAGTACCCTCAACACGGGCGCGTGTAAAACTGGCCGTGGCAGGAGCTACTGTCGTCACAGAGAACCGTGAACGCGACTGTTCGACGCGGCAGCTGTAAAATCCCGTTTATTGCCGCTTAAACGGGGCAAATTGGCCAGGTGGCAGAAAAATAAGCAACTCGTTAACGGACTGTACAGCTGCTGGTCCAGTGAAACGGAAGAAGAAACATGCGGATTTTGCGAGCTCGCGGTCGGCCAGGTTATGGAACGCTTGTTTAACGCGGGTAGTTTACGCTGTTGCGCGAACTTGTTGCGCCCTCCGTGACAAATTAACGTCGGACGGGATATTTCGGGGTAGTAGGGTTAGAAGAGCTGTTCAACTCGGCTTTACCGCCGCGGCGACTGCACTTGCAAGAGTAAATGCCAAAGAACACAAAGTTCGCCGTCACGGGGAGCGTATAAAAGTTAAATGGTAGAAACTGAGTTAACTATACGTCGCTGGGGGATGAAAGCTTGTTCCAAGTGGCATGCAAGGTGCCACTTATCAAGAATTCGATCTCACAGGTGTCTCCATACTCGACGAATGTAAAAGGAGGGGATTTCCGGATCAATAGTTCGTAATTCGTTCAAGCACAATTGAAATGGAATCTGCATATTTGCACTTGGTTTGCAGCTCAACAGTCGTATGACCTAGTCGAGTAATATATTCCACTGGCGAGCTCGTATTTAAAACACCAGCATTTTCGAGACCACCTCTCGAGCTCGTATTTAAAGCACCAGCATTACAGCTCCACGGTGGAACAACGGAACGGGCAGACAGGGAGCAATGAAATACACTTGCATGTCCTAATGCCACCCGTATGGGCAGGCGCGATGCGTTCGATAGAGAGTTCTTACACGGTTAACGGGAGTCAGGAGGTTTGGAAGTACCACCGTGAATGGACGTTAGGCAAACAGTGGTAACAGACACGGGAGGCAGGATCGATAAAAGGGTTAACATGATCTGGTCGGCAGATAAAATCTCGGTTTCTTAGGAGTGGCAGCTTCTCCTTTTGTCTCGATGTATAACGTTACTTTTCGTCCCTTTTTCGTCTGCCACCACGCCTGTGCATCGTACTCCGTCCCTGCGACAGGGGCATAAAAAAAAGAGAGAGAAAAGAAGGGGAAAAGCGCGAGAACCACGCAACACCGATGGAATATTACCCGGCTATATTCCGTTCGTTGAAACACCGCAACGACTAGCTCGAATATTTTGTCGCGGGCAGGACGATCTGTTCGAAGCTTGCCAAAAGCATTTCGATACGAGAGCAGTAAAGAATATATCTATGAGCCTGGATATTGGGGTGTAAAAGGTTTCTATGCTTTTAACACTCTGCTTGCCTATTTGACGCAGTTGGAGGGAACTTGAAACGTTATCTAAACTACTGCCGTGCCTCTATAGCTCCGCATGTGTCCCAAATTATGAAGGAACTTGCGCTACTTTAATCGTTTCGGAATTGACGAAACAAGGGCAACTTGCGCTCCAAGTAGGTGAGAGGTGCTATAAAAGGGACACTTTTGTTTAGCGTCCATTTCTGACAATGTCATTATAGGTATTTAAAAAACAAGTACACCAATAGAAAGCGTGTATAATTCCCTTCAATAAAAGTATATTACAAACTCATACATTATAATAGAAACTAACAAAATCTTCGACTTTCAAATCAGTGGGAAATGACCCTTTTACGACTAGGTTGTTTTAAATGGGGCATTATAAGTCATGAAAGAGACGCATTTATAAAAATAAATTTATTAAGTATTGCAATTGTAATTGTAAATCGTTATGATTCAAAACAATGGAATCTATGAAAAAATTAACTCTGTACTATAAATCATCAATATTTTTTACTATCTTTATAGAGTGTGACTTATCGTTAATGCTTTAACAGCTTTTCTTATTTATAAAGTAATATTTTTTATAAAATTGATGTCTTATAAACTAAGTTCAACATAGTAATATCCACGAGTGATAAATATAAGTACGTATATAAAAAATCTACAAATCACTTAAATAATAAAATAGATTAGAATTAAATTCTACTTGAACACAAATGAGATCAATTGTACTAAAATAGGCAGGTACGTTTTGATATTGCAGATTAAAGATTTTATTATTAATTTTTGACGATAAAGTTTGTCGCTTTGAATAGTCACTTTATTAATTCTTAAATTTGAAACAATACGCCATCAACTAATAATTGATAATTTAAAACAATGTCATCTATGTATCAGACGATACACTAATAACTTTACAGGAAAGTAAAATACATATAGTGTCCAGCAGTTCATGTGTATGAGAGGGACAGCCATGAAACGGTCGTCCCATTTAAGACTTGTTATGCTGTCCCATTTAAGACTATAAGTGAGTTTAATATAAAATAACCTCAAAACAAAGAAAATAATCAATTAAGCTTCCCTGTTAAGTATTTTCGTTTCAGTTTAATACAGGCTATTTGAATGATATAACACTTTAACACTTTGTATGTATCTTGATCTCAAAAAACGACACAGAAAACCAACGAAATATTTTCTTTTACTGCCGAAAAACATCAACCGCGAATTACTACTGTGGTGCAAGTGATACCGCAGTGAATTTTACGTCAAATGACTGGGCACTAGTGTTGACATAAACAGGAAAATAACTTGCATGTGTAATGGGTTTAGAATTTTGGCAATTCGATTTGTCCCCTTTAAAACCTGTCCCTTTTATAGCACCTCTCTCCTACCTACTACTCGAATGCTTTTGACGCACGGTAATTTTCTATTTCTAACTTTAAAGTCCAATCGAAGCACTGTAATGACGAATCTCCGTGCATATTCCACCCCCCATCAGCTGTAATCACTTCCCACGGTAGCGATTATCAGAAAGGGCGCCAGCGTCCCTGCCTGTTGCGGATGTCGAGCGAGTACCAGTCTTCACCGACTTACTGAGTAATCCAGCCGTCGCGGCCACGTTGCTGGAACTGATAGCACCCCTCGCAAAAATGCCCCTGACATTCTGGATTCATTTGTCGCGAGGCAACGGGAAGCATTAAGCCCGCACAAGTTTCAGCATTAAATTATTCCCCCGGAGTGGGAAACGTCGGCTACGAAGCGCCGCGTTGCCTTCGGCCAGCAGACGAGCACCTTCGACGACATTCATCTCCTAACAGCTATCGCTGGAGGGACTCGTCTTTGTGTCGCCCTACGGAAACGACTTTCGACGATAGGGCGCGACGATTAATTATTCCACGTTCGCCGCAGTTTCGCCGACTACGCTTCACTTCGTCTTCTGACAAGGAGTGCTTGTTCGCTGGATGTCTCGAGTTTTAATTCTTCCCATTTGACAATTTCTCTAACTGACGGGGAAAAAGGTCCCGATCAGTCTTCCAGCCTTACTGCAATATCCAGCATCACTTATTCTAATCCATATTGCTATAACTGATGGAGCACGTAGAGTAGATCGAGTGATGCTAATGGTACACACCTTCACTTGCTTCTACAGAAATGTGGGAATCCTTCAGATGGAGCAACCTTATCGTTATGAGATCTCGCGGTATACATAAGAGAAGATCTCCAAAAGTATCGCCCGCGATAATAGGACGATGTCGTTGTTCCTCGCAGCCATTCCGAGAGAAGCGTTCGCCAATTGCGCAAAAACTCTTACCGCCCCAGAGTCGTACGGTCCTTTCGTTTGCCCGTTTTCATTTTCGCGATTCATGCGCGTAATCGCCGAGGATCTCGCTCCGCAGAGTTTACATGCAATAAGAGGATTACTGCTCCCGCTCGTATAATGGCAATTTTGAGTTCGCTTGCCGCTGCCGGCGCAACGGAATCATCCTATACGTTCTCATTGCGGCATGACGCAAGGAACGAATTACTCGGTCGGGTCAATCTGCGCGGGATTTAACGAAGGAAAATGCGGAAAAATTACGGTCGTACCTGGCCGCGGTCGGCGTGCACGACTTCGCGGGGGGGGATTCAAAGGGAAAGAATAAATGGCTGCGGGGGGAAATGAAAATAAAGGCTTCGACGTGGCCTCGACCGGAGAAAAGCGCGCCCAGCTTCCACGATCGATCCGTATCGTTTCGCTCAGCTTGCGAGCGCAATCGCTGTGCTGAAATGTCGGCGGTATTCCTGTCACAAATTTTTTAGCAAAAACGAGCAGATACGTATTTTACATCGCGCAGGGAAGCATGGAATGTTTCGCCTCGTGAAAACTATTGTTCCCCGGCTGCGGGCCGAACAAAAAAAGTCAGCCTTTTCCCTCTGTGCAGCGTTTTTTTTCTCACTTTACTACGGATAAAGCGACGCGTGGCCGTCTGTATCCGGACGGAAAAAAAGACCGCGATCGAACGCAGCGCAATGAAAGGAGTATCGGTCGTTTTCTCTTCAGCGTTCGCGCGGAAACGGAAAACAAACACAGAAACAGAGCCAGTCGCCCGTTGTTGTCGACGGCAGTGGCCGGAGCGTTCTCGCCCGTCAAATTTTTCCCCTCTGCCGAACGGACAGAGGGAATCGTCCGACTCGTTGGGCGTTTCCGCCGAGCAGGGTAAATTAATAAAGCTGCGTTTTTCAGCTGTTCGACGTGCGCCTGTAAAACAGATCGATACCGAAACGGATTCAACCGGCTGAACGACTTTTCCCCGATTTGAATTCCCCTGATTCCAGGCTCCTTGCCTAAAGAAACTTCCCTCCATCCTCGCCCGCAGAATATTCACGAGCATTCGGATCAGTCGCTCGTATAACGACTGCAGGATCCAAAGATACAACGTAGTCTACGTGCCTTCGACCGCCTCTCTATTCTTATTCACTGGTGCATACAAAATCACTGATAGGATTTTGAAAATGTCTACCTTGAAGAATCCACGAGATCGGATCCCGTCGCAGTGCGATCCGCCTCGGATTTCCTACGATCCTCTCCGGGAATATACAACCAAGATGCAGGTAAGGAGCGAGCATACCTCCTTCGTTTCGCGTTGCCAGTGAAATACAGACGCGCATACGGCGAATAACACCACACATCGTTTAAATGGAGATAAATTTGTTTCAGTACTCGCGAGATTGACGCGAATGCCGCGACACGAACATTAGCGCCCAAGTAGTTTCGACCGAACTCGAGTTTTGCGTGACGGAGTTTCAGCTATTTCTTGCTCGACTGGGGCGAAGTAGTTGCGGCGGCTCGGTAAACGCCCGCGCAGGAATTTCCTACTAATTAATGGCAAACGATTCTGGAACAGTCGTGCAGAGTTTTCATGGGAAATAGTTGCGGTCGATACACGCGATACAGTCACGGTTGTATTTAATTCGAAACATCTGTGGCCACCTGCCGAACGACCGCGTTTGAATTCGGCGTAAAATAGTTGAGATCGCTTCGTTAATGGCCGCATACGCGTTCGACACGAATTAGTTTCACCTGTACCATCGACGGCCCCCGCTTCGAATTGGTCTGAAGTAGTTTCGGCCGCTCAGTGGTCAGACACGTGTAAATTCGGTATAAAGTGGTTCCAATAGCGTTCCCTTTCGAACCAACGTAGCTGCAGCCGGTCCGCGGTCAGAGGGGTTAATATTTGGCACGAAAGTCGTTTCAGGAAGGTCCGAACTCGATCAGGAGTAGTTTCTGTCCCTTCGTGGACGGCCACGTTCGAATTCAATCGAAAGTAGTTTCGCTCCCTGCGTAGACGGCCGGGCTCTCGAGTGTCGCTGTAAGTAGATTCATCCCGTGCGTGGGCAACCGTGTCCAAGCTCGATGGAGAAGTAGTTACGCTTGTTCCTAGCCGGCCAGCGTCGAATTTCACCTCAAGTAGCGGTAGCAACTCTGTAAACGGTCGCGTTCGAATTCGACGTAGAGCAGCTGCAATGTCCATGTTAATTGGTGCACCCGCGTTCATCGCGAATTAGTTACGACTGCTCAATTGACAACCCTATTCAAAACGCAACAAAGTACTGCTGGTTCTAGTGGGTTCGCAGCGAGTGACGCATGAATTCGATGCTAATAGTTTCGAACACATAGTTTCAACCACGTGTGAGGCCTGAGTGAAGTAGATGCAGTCGCCATGTGGTCAGACGAGTTTAATGTTTAGCGTAGAGTAGTTTTAGTTCGTTCGCGAGCGGACATGCTCGAGTGTCGCATCTAGTAGAATCATACACTGCGTGCACAGCCGTCGCGCTGCGGAGCTCGACCGCGCAAGCAAGTAGTTAGAGTCGCGTTTTGTCAGCCACCCTCGAATTCCGTGTAAAGTAGCGTTGTATGTCTTCAGGAAGAAGTAGCACGAGTTCTTAGTGAGTCGCTACTCTATAATGAGCAGAGTTAGATACAAAGCGGTTCGTCCCAGTAGCCGCTGAGCCGCGGTACGGGGAAAGTTCAACAGCAAGTAATCTCAGTGATGCTGTGTCAGACCGCGATACTCCAACAGAATTGAGAGCGTAACGGTTCGAGGCTGTTTCCTATTCGATTCTCGATTCGAGCAGAGTCCACGCTTCTGTCTCTGCTATATTTAGCCCCTCGTGGCCACTCGGGACACCTGAACCATCCGATAATCCTGATCCCGATTGCAACCAGTAGTTTCGCAACTACCGAACCGACCGCCACTCGTGGCCATCGTTTCTCGGCGAAGCTGCAGAAACAGCGGGGCGGAAAATATTGACCAGAAAGGAAGCCGGTGTCCAGCTACGTTTCCACGGACACTTTAGCAACGCCGCTGCCCCTTGAAAAATCGCCGGAGCGATAAGGGCGACCCCATAAAACGACGGCCACGTGCCAGCGAGTTTCATCTTTCCGTTGACTTTACGCTGATCGTAACGGGGCGAATGAATTACACACAAACACGCGGCCGTATGGGACAATAAAAGCCGCGTAAAATGATAAACCAACGCGTACAAAGCAGATGGCCACGTTTTACGCGCGCTCGCGAGGATGACGCTTTAGATCGGTCAGGTATAAACCGGAATGATTGCGAAAGAGCTTCGAAAGAGGACCAACGCGAACGAGCCGCACGCTTTAACCCTCGAATCATCATTCGCCCGATGTACTTTACGATGACTGTAACCCTGCGAATCGCCCCTAGCGGGATCATCCTCGTTCGTTTCCCGCACGAGCGGTCTAGGTTACGCAACGGCGTAACGCAACAGCCGTTGCAAACAATACGAACGGGGGGGGGGGGGGGGATGAAACGACACCCGGAAGATTACAACGCGAGCCAACCACTCTTATTCAAGGACAAGCATCCATCCTTCGACCAATGGTTGCGACGACACGGAGCATTGACTTCGCGTTACTCGAACCAGGGATCGATACTCGTCTCGACCATTGAAGCCTACTCTTTCTCGCTCGTCTTTCGCGTTCCCCAGGTGCTAGAGAACATCTCGCCACCGAGAATTGCCTCGAATTCTCTGGAAATCTTTACGAGCGATTTAAGTTTCCCGACGAGAATCGTCATCAATGCTTTCGCCCCCCCCCCCCCTTTCGTCTTCCTGGCTTCGTCCACCAGGATTCGACCAGAACGCAGCGAGCTGTCGCACATTTCCTACCCCCATGCATCGCTCGCGAAAGGAAACGTATAAAGAGTCGCAGCGCGAGCATTGAAACGGGATACCGGGTTTGCGTCATTTTTAAAGCCGAGCGGGGAACGCGTATCTGGAAAATTGGCTGAATGAACGTCATTCGGGGTGGCGGGCGTAAAACCAGGCAAATGCAGGAATTATTATTCGCGACGTTCATTGGTTCGTCGATATCCGACTGTCGGGTGGGCGGAATTTTTCAAACTTTTCTGTCTATCAGGTCGTGAAGAACTTGTCGAGGAATTTCCAAGCCAAATGCACTGAAGCTGATCCTTAATCCGATGTAAATACAAACATGGCATGGATCTCATTCGTATATTACGACCCAATATTTGCCCGCTGAAATTGCGTGCCAGCTCGCCCTTATATGTGCATCCCTGTTACGCTTCGTAAGATCGATGAAGCTAAATATTTTTCAAACTCCCGACAGCAGCCACCTCGCAGAATTAGCTTTCCCCGCGAGAAAGTCGAATGCTTTCGGGGAAATTCTCTTAGTGATAAATAAAAGAAGATGCAATCCGGTTTCCCCGCGAATCGCCGGGACATTTTGTTCGAAATGTCTTTCACGGGGAGGCGATCATAAATCCCCTTTCGTGCATTAAATTGTAATTTCTTAACGCGCTCCAGGACAGGGGAAGGAGAGGAGGTTTTATTTTCACCGCCCCTCGGGACGGTCTGCGAGGTGCTTGCCTGTAGTAAGAATTTAAAAACTCATCTCGAAAGAACCATCCTACACGCTCTCTTCATCATTATCCCGTGATAAAAAGAGATGAACTCGCCGGGCTCGGCTGGAAAAATAACGCGGTTACAACTCGAAAACGAACTTCTCCGCGAGAAGACCATCCGCGCGGAAGTATCTTTAAGGAAAAATTCATTACTCGCTCTGTTTACATTTCTTCTGTCTCCGCGGGAGCTTCTAGTTCTCTCTAAAGATGCCTCTTTGAAACCGTCGCGTCTCGTTGAAGCGTTCGCTTCTCCACCGCGCACCGTTGCTGATAAAGCTTGCGGCGATATTACTCGATTTATTATGCTATTCAACCTACGCCGACTTTAATAAAGTTTGCGAGCAATATAGCGAGGAGGTCTTTACTATTGTCATTCGGAATTAGCCAAAGAAACAAGGCAAAGCATGGCTGTTGTCTCGCAAAACCAGAGGCTGCACCTGCGGGTATATCGGCGCCGGGGCTCCACTTTTTCGGTTGACCAGTCGGCCACCCTTATATTTTCCTACGCTTTACTCCCGTCATAAATCCGCCCCTCCGCTCGCCGTTAGCATCCGACGCTTCTTCATAATAAAGAACCGGGGGGGGGGGGGGGGTTCATCCAACCATCTCCCGAGAATCCCCGGCGACCTTAACGTAAAAAACACCGCCTACGTCAGGTAATTGTTTTTAACGCTGACGGTGTTTCGCTGGTCGGGCCGTGGCTAATAGTACACAGAGACGATACATTCTTCTCCTTTTTCTCCTTTCCTCCTTTCCTTCTCTCCTTGCAGCGGCGAACAGCTTGGGAGAAGGGAAGACAGAGGCTGGATATCTCGTGGAAAGTTAACGCCGAACTCGTGACGAAAAAGGGGACGCGGAACTCGGTGAAGCGGCCAGCTCGAGAGCTCGCAACTGCCCTCGAGGGTAGAAATATTAGGCCATCCAGTAAGAAATACTGTTTTCTTTTTTCCTCAACGTGGAGAAGGTAAGTGATATTTCTCCTCGGTCTTCCTCGCCCCGTTCCCTCTGGTTAACAAACTTTCCACGGCTACTACGGAAACTCCCACTGCTGGGAAAAACCCACTGCTCGAAAAACTAGCCCCGCTCGTGTTGCTGGCGTTGAGAGTCGCATCGATTGGATTTAACCGCTGTCTAAACAGGGATAAAACGGTGCGCGAACCAATAGCACGGTCTTCGACGACTCCGCAATCGGTTAACAGGCTTCGTTGCGTCACGCCAGACGTTGCCTTCGACGGGCACGCATTTTCATTCGGCGGAGGCTCACGGTCGTCGAACAACAAGCAACTTGGATGACAATAATGCTGTTTAACGTTAAGTACCTTGGCCGTAATCGGCAGTATAGCCGGGCTAGAAGGGCCTTTGGACGTCGTGACGTAGGACGTTAAGGGTGGCGACAATAACCGTAAGGTCGCCTCGTAAATTTCGTTTCGGGAATTAAACCTTGCCGCCTTAATTCCTCCACTCTCGCTCTCTGTCTTACCTCTCGGCCCTCCCTCGCCGTGGACCACCCTTATTTTCACCCGTCCTATGTTTATACGACTCGTCGAACCGTCTACGTGACAGAGAACAACTTAAGCGAGAGCTCCTACTGAAATCCTCCTCCTGTAAAGGCTGCAACAACGATCCCCTGGATTTCCTCCACCGATGGTGGAGAATAAGAAATTTCATCCCTCGGACGGTTAGTCGACGGTGCAGGAGCACGTGTAATACGCGCGTTACCCTTAGGGGCGCGCAATATGGGAGACCCTGGTCGCTTTTAAAGAGTGGCGCGTGAATTATTGGAACAAATATCGAGCCCGCCCACTGTCCTCGCGATCTCCGCCACGATTCCCTGCTTTCCATTCGTCGGTCGAGGGATGGTAATATACAGCGTCATTGCGAATCGTTCGCGCAACACTGGCAACTCGAGATTATCTGGCCAGAATCGCTTGGCGATCGACTAGCTTAGAAGAAGCGCGAAATGAACGGGATTGAAAGCGTTGGGCTATAGCGGCACGTGCATTTTCATTCTCTGAAAGCCCTCTATATCACCAGAACGTCTTCACCCCGTTCTCACGCGAGCTTCCATTCCGGCATGATAAACCGTGTTATCTACGCCCTCCATTTTCGTCCATTCTCTTCTCCCTTTATGCGCGAGCGTGCCCGCGCGATCAGTTGCCGCTTCAAGAGCTTAGCAACCATTTTTCCCAACAAATTCTAAGCTCGTGAAAGTACAGCTTGTCGCTGAGAATACGGAAGCAATGACGCGATCCCCTCGCTATCGCGCCGAGATTTATTAATGACGAGTAGGGAGGCGCTGTATCGAGGTGGACCGATACTAGCGCAGGCTTCGGGCGATATTTTTCGAATAAATATGAGCGGCGTGTCCGCCGGCCGAGAGTAGAAAAGACGGAAGAGTGTCTTGTGAATAATAAAGCGATATTTAAGCCGAGTCTTTTAAAGCGTCCCATCCTCCTCGAAGCGATTCGCAAGAATATACAGGGAACGTACTGTAATGCGTTGTTTCCAAGCGAAAATTCGAGACATAGAAACAAACATTTCTCCGGGATTTTCTGGGACAATTAAAACCGCTGTGTCGAAGGAGATAGGAAACAGTGGGCGATCAAAGAATGCCTGTGGACGAAGCAGAAGAAACGGAATAGGGAAATATCTTGGCGAAAACCTCGACGAAAATCTCAGCGCACTGGAGCGATACAAACGCTGTTATTAAAAGATCTCCCTTACCTTTTTTTTTTCTCATTGAGGAACGCAATAACGGTATTTGTTATTATTCCCGCGGCTGTGTCGCTGCCTGCCAATACCATTGAAAAGAGGAAAATAAAGGTGACGATATTGCCAGGCGAAACGAGATCAGTCGCTCTCGCTTGGACAATGTTCCCCCGTCCACCGACTTTGCCATTGATCGATCACGCCGCCCGTGCTCCGCCACAAATATCATTTCTCTATCAAGGAGAGTTTACTTGCCTCATCTTGCGATACAGTGGACCGTATGATCCGAGGACACAATGTACTTGTCGGGAACGTACGCGGAAACTCCATTTTATTCCATTTACGTCCCGAGGGTCGCTTCAACTCGCCTGTGCTTCACTTCGCGCAGCCACGGTAGCTACGTAGCAGCACAGGCGAAATTTTTTAGCAATTATGAACAGCAGGAAGTGACGCCGAGATGTTTCGAGAGGAGATTTCAATTTAGCGAGCTCCAGGTGGCCAGCTTCCGCTGCACAAAGAATGCCAGTTTATTTTAATTGCGAGCAAGCGTACGCCTGTAATCCTCAAAGCGGGCTCGCAGCCTGAAAAGTCTAGTGGCGCGTCATAGAGGGAAACTAAGAAACCTCGGGAATGCTGGGAGCCAGTTCGTAAACGGTCCGGGGAAGAGCACGGGAGGAGTTCGACCAGCTGAATTACGACGGTTCAACGTTCAGCTGCGTGCTTCTTCGCTCATCAAGAACATATTGTTTGTGAACGAGAGGAGGAATAATTTCCCCTGCGTTCAACCTACTTTTTGGGTCAAGTAGGACGACTCCTGATCGCCAGATATCTTCCCTATCAAGCTCAGCTCTTTTGCGTTTCAATTGTGCAGCTTCCAGCCAGAGTGGACTATCAAATTTGTAGAATTCGTGAGAGGACTAGTCACTTAGGCCTGTTCTTCTGGGATTGTAGGTGATCTTTCGCCAGAGACAAGCAGGATAATCCTTATCAAGGACCCACGCCTGTGCAGCCATTTCTCTGGTCGCCTCTCGTGCACGCGTCCATCTATCTTTTTGCAGGAGGCAGCTTGAGTCTCCAACCGAACGAGAAACTTGGCAAGGGCGGTGGAAACGTCCTCGGGAGCAGTTCTAATGGGGCAAGAATTTTCAGGGAGGGTAGGGCCAGTCGATCGCAGCGGCGTTATCAATGTTTCCACGTAACGGACCCCTCTGTCTGCCAAAAATCATAATCGCCGCAATTTGCTGGCACCGTCGGCCGCTGTTGTCGATTATCCAACGACAGGATCCCCCTTTCTTCACCCCCCCCCCCCTCCCTACCTCCCCCGCAGAGTCAGAGCCATTATGACCTAGCGGGAAACGTGCACGGTCGCTTTATTGTCGGCGTGCGCGGTACACAGGCACTTTCAGATAAGAGAGCTTCCAGGAGGTCGTCATCGTCGGGCGTCACGTAGCCGTTTGGCATTATAAGAGAGTACTCCGCTTGTCCATGTACGAAAATAACGTCCTCCCTGATGGAAACGTTGGACAGGACTACACGGGTTTCCACGAGAGCATAAGATTCGTCGCCCAACTTCAACATCTGATTACTGCTCGCGGGACGTTGACACCAGTCTCGCGTTCATTATTTCGCTACTTCGAAGAAGTTGCGGACAGTCGATGAGCGTGGAAACAAAAGGTTTCTGGAGCAGACCATAACGCGGCGGCGACGCTCCGGCATTGTTTGCGGTCTATATTTGGTCTGGTTGCGGTGCTTTCCGATCGGGGGCTTCTTTCCAGCCCACGCGTTTCGTTTCATTCTTCCTTTATGTCCAGCGGGAGACAAACATGGTGGGAAAGACGGCAGCGGCTAGCGCCGCCGACCGAAGCTGTTAGGCGAGACAGTTGATCGGAGAAGGGTAGCCTCGGGTACTGTTGGCGTGGAATTCGGCTAAGAGCGCGGAACGGCGAACAGGCTCGGATGGCGACGGGATTTCGACAGTAAGTGGTTGTAAATCTACGTAACGAGCCGGGATTCCATAACCGTGGCTGACGCGTCGTCCATCGTCAACCGGCGCGCATATCTGAAAACTTGCAGAGCGGACTCGTCTGCTGATGATAATGCCATAAATTTTGCGATCGTGGCTGGCGCGAGCTGGCCAATATGGGGAGCAAGGTGCTGGCGGGGACGTTCCTTGAAGCTTCGAGATCGAATCCTTTTGAAGCGGGATCACAATTAAACGGCGCTTCGTTCTCGCCGATGTGGCATCTATATTTTCGCAGCGTCTGCGTTCGACTGACGTGATTAAGAGGTCCAGCGGCAGGTAACGTGGATTGACTCGCGGGCGGAATTAAATGGCGGCGACCTGACCCGTTAATTTAAAATCGCCCGTGGCTGGAATACGAAGAGCCTCCCCCCCTTTGCCTCGCATAAAATCGCAAGTTTCTCGGCCGTCTGCAGCCAGCACAGGTACGAAGGAACGATATAATTATGCCTCCGTGGCTGGAGACGCAACCAACCAGCGACTATAAAACGGCGATGTTCGCTTATCGTCAACGATGTGAGGGGGAAAACAACGACGCAATTCGTCGCGGTGGGTTGAAATTTCGCGACGGACGGTTCAAGGGACGAAGATATTCAATTAAAGCTCGGTACTGCCAATTCATGCCTGCACAATGCACTCGCTGAGGCCAGAGCGAGAGTCGCGGCGACACGGTTTCGCGCTGGAAACAGCCTCCCGAATTTTTGTGCTCGACGTTCGTAATAAAAACCTGGCTTCGTACACGGGTCTCTTTAATTCACGTATAGGTTGCTTCGATGCGAAGCTGTGACCATTTCGTCGAGTCCGTAAGTCGTCTTTCGGACCGAAGTATGTCCCATTGAGGCACGCGAGCCTCTAAAATCCAGCGATTCATAACAGAACGATACGCTGCTCGGCGCGCTGCTAATTATAACGAACTGCGCCGGAGAGGAGAGGCAGGGGTGAAGAATGCCGGCGTATCGCCGTGTGGAGAGTGAACTGTGCTCTCGAGCAGGCATTCGAAGTTGCCCGGAGCACGACATTTCAAGTCGTCCGGGCGGAGGGTAGGGGAAAAGTTGGCTGAGGTGGCAGCGGCAGGGACGCGGAATAAGGTGGCCTTTTGCAGCTGGCGTATTGACATCAACAGGTCCTTTCTGGGTGTGGCCAATCGAAACAGAGGCCGAAGGCCAAAGTCGTAGGTGGAATTAGCCGACGGCTGATAAAGCCAGGCGTGTTCGCACTTTGAAGCTGCGCTGACCGACTTTACGCCACGTTTCACCCTGGTCGACAGCGGGCGGAGGGGGCCAAAGGGGCGGCGGCTCCGTCTATTAGTTTCATTACTGCGTTTCACTCGAATTTCCCTGGTGTGACTGGGAAGGGTTTGCCATCCCGCAGCAATCCTTTGCCATTAGACACCGCGATGTTTATTCCCGCTTTGTTCGCCCACCTGCTTACGCCAAATAACGCTTGCCGGGGCAACAGTCAACTATTTAACGCGACGCTTTGACTGCCGAGCTGACGGGCAAGCGAGGCGGCATCGAGAAGCAATCGCCGCCCCTGATCGCTCCCACCGTCCTCGTGCTTTTACCGGGCGTCGATTAATTAAAAGGTCTGTTAATTGGCTGAAACTTTTTCTCTCGCCGAGAAAAACGCGAGGGACGAGCTTCGGTGTAATATTTGCATTCCGCGGGCACGAATAAAAGCGTGCTCCGGCAACGAGCTACTTCTCTCGCGCACGGTTTACCATTCGCGTCACGCGGAGGAGGTTAAACCCTCGAGGAGAAAGGGTGCGGGGGGGCCGGGAGGTGGGTGTAACCGCCGCAGAGAGGCCAAATATTAACAAACAACGCGACACATACAGCGCCAAATGACCGACAACGTAGCGAACGCCGAGCACCTCCGTTCTATTTGCCCTGGGATCACGGGCAATATTTATTTCACACCCCCGGTTCTCACCCTTATCGGCGCGCGCTCGTCCCTCCGCCCTACTTATCATTACCCTGCCTCGATTTATCTTCGAAATTTCCCTTAACTATATTTTTATCGGCTTTCCAGTATAACGTTAACACGACCAGCTGGATGAAATGTGTTGGCCTTCTGTTACGGTTCGTGCTGCTACACGGCGAGTGACAAGTGTTTGCTAGCAAGCTAGGAGAGGATCGATTAACTCGGGAGAGGAATGAGTCGACAGAGAAGTTCGGGGCACTGATGCGAAAGTTTCGCTTGACAAATGTGTTTGCCCGCGTGTATGGTCTAGCGTGGTAACGACAAATCGATGGAATACTAAAACCAGAGAGCGTTCAGCAGTCGAAGCTGGGGGGAGGATTCGAAAGTCCAACTCGGAGAAAATGATGTCCAAGTTACGAAAACTGATGTTGTTAATGGAGAGGCTGTAAAGATTCTGTTACCACGGCTACAGATTCTCTCGGCGAAGTAATCCCGCAGGATTACCGGTTAATTGCGCTAAATTAAGCGGAGCGTCAAGCGCGTGACATTATCGCGAAGCAACTGGCATTCCACTGTCGCGAAACGATAACGTCAACCCAAATTGACCCCCCACCCCCGCCCCTGATTTTCATCGCCTCCGCTGGTATACGTCAGGGCAATGCCATCCGACGTTCGCCGGCCATGTTGGCGAGCGTTAAATTATTACACTTATTACACAGCGTTGCGTTAACGCGCCATATGTCGACTCTATCATCATTTCGGTCGACGTATCTGCCGGAGAAAGTCGTTACCAGTGTAATGACCGCTATTTGCTTATCACGTACCCCGCCTGAATCGCCTAACTGCCCTTTGGTATAATAGACACGACGGGAAGATTCCAAGTTTCAGACACAGCATAATTTTGTTATTCAACGATTCAGGGATAGGGGCTTCTTAAAGCCCTGTTTCACAACGCTGGGCTGTCTTTCGAGCCCACTGACGCTGACAGAAAAATGACGAAGGGTCTATTGCTACGTTGAAACGACAGTCCATTGAAATTTAAGCAGCTGACAGGGAAATAATGCCCGCGATGTACCGAGCTATCAGCGTCATTATCCTGTTCAAAGAGCATCCCTAGTGAACGAGGGTGCGGGAACGAGGTAATGGACGACTGTTTCGGAAATTTTACATAGGCGTGTCGCGTTTAATCGACGCCCGCCCGGCAACGGCGACAAAAGCATTACTGTCGCATAATTGACGCGCGTTAAACGATGTAACGAGCCGGCAAAACTGCCCGATAAGATATTATCGAAATTTCATCGCGGCCCTAATCGCCTTATGCTATCGATTTGCTGTTTTACCCGATTTCCACCGGGAGCCTCTGTCGAGTCGTTAATCCCTGATCGTTCAGCGTAATCGGGAAAGTTTAATTGGTTCGCTGCGCCACTTGTAGAACGTAGATCCGTTTCCGTTGGCAATTGCGCGTCCGCCACCTGGCCCCGGCGTCATCTCGCAGCATGAATCGCGACGGGAGTTTTTGCGCCACGCTGTTTCGCGAATGTTACCATTCACATTTCGTATTCAGCTGCTCGTCCCGTTTATGTTTAAATAAGCGTATAATTATCTTTATCCGGCTCGATTGGGCAGGATATTCCACGCGCGTATAAACATTTCGCCCCCGGGGTAATCGAGCAACGATGGGCTCGACGAAACGAAAAACAAATATGTATTACGAATTTCGCTCGGCGACTTTATTAACCAACTGGTAACGCGACACGCTCCCAATTATCAATGATGAAGTCCGTTTTTGCCGCGCCTCTCTGGGCGATGCACGCAGAGAATCAGACGTTCCCGCGGAAAGCGTCTTCTGGCGATTAGATCTGCAATTTAATTTAAATGCCCTGGGAGGGAAGGATTACCGAGAAATCACAAGAAACGGTCACGGGCGTCATTATTTCCTGCGTCCCAAAGAAACACCGGTCGACCATTAATTCTCGGGGCATTTGCATATTGCGGAGGGTGGATCGTGCCGCGCGTCCCTCGAAAAACCGAAAAGAAAAACTGTGCGTGCGTCGCGTCGGTTGGAAGAAGAAGTTGACGGATCGCTAGGATGATGCACGAGGGCAGGAATAATTACAGCTACATCCGTCAGGATTCCGTGTCGGACGTGCCCCTGGCCATTGATTTTCCCGGTAGATCGAGGACGTTGTATCGGCGTGGCTCAGCTTCTTCTGGTCGAAACTCGACACGCCGGGGTCGCGTGGGCGGCCAGAAAAATGAGAAAAATCTCCGAGTATCGAACGCGCCACGCATCGACGAGCAACGTACGGTCGGACGACGTAACCTCGATTAAGGATCAATCGAGCAACCACCGTACGAAAATCGCGTGGACTTCTTGCGTGGTGATTTATGGCCTGGTTCGCCCGCGCGAGGCTGAGTCTAGTTGGATAAGTATCTCAGGTTCCTTGGTCCGTCGGCGATCAGTAAGATCGCAGTGGAAATGGAAGACAGTATCGAAAGAATTTAATTACTCGATCTTGAGCGCCTTTCTTCCAGTTCCATTAAGACTTGTTAACTTTACATTTCAATCTACGTTCCTAAGACCAAGGTCCATTTTCCGTCTGTTAAAGGAGCCTCGATTTTTCGAAGAATTCGAGAGGAAGAGGAGTCTATGGGAAGAACATTACTTTGACCGTTTCCAGCATTAACCACGCGTAACCTACCATTCTGTTAAATTCATATCCCAATTAGACACGCCCTATTATCTCGAAATATTGCTCGCCCGTAATTATAAACGTACTCGAAAGAACCGCCAGGCTGTTCTGGTTTCCGCGTTAACGAGTGAAACCGAACGTATTTCCTTGATATTCCCGTGGAAAATTGGGCAACCAGCGCGCCACCGCTCGCGTGCATTTTTCTCGAGCCACTTCTAAATATATCCGCCAATTACCCGCATTGAATTGGAACTTTTATGAATTTTTTAGCACGGTATCGGGTTGCCCGCGATCGCTCGATATCGCTCGCTACATCCCCGGTATTGTTGCTGGCTCGTTAACGAGATTCCGGGTGAGTTTCGCGAATTCGTGTGCCCTCGTACGAACATTTCGTTCGATTAAGCAGCGAATTTGATATGTACCGTGAAACGAGCCTGTTTCGACTCGCCAGACTATGTCTAATCACCTTGCTGCAGGGCTTGAGTACGATGAACCCTTGCGCGAAGTGAAGCTACGATATTTTGGAGTAATTATCGTTACGTTTCCGAGGGAAGGAGGGAGAAGGGCCAAGATGGAATTGCACCGAAGTACTCGATGGAGTACCTACCTACAGATATTGAATTAAGAATTCTCGCTTCATCGATGGTGTGCTAGGGGATGCGTTCGATCGAGGCCACCGATGAAATGGAAAACTCATCGACGCTTCTGGTTCCGTTAAGCCGACGTAATCAACTTTTCCGAGAATTTAGTTGCTGGGGTAATATGTACTATATACATTACTGTAAGCGTGCAACCAGCTAGAGGAGCAGTGTTTCATTACCATTTATTCGAGCGAGAAGTTACACAAGTGTTCGGGTGGGATGCTCAAAGAGGAGTCTGATTTTTAGTCGCGCAACTTTTATTACCAGGGACTCGGCATCTTACTCGAGCACCGCCAGGATCGAGGAGGAAAGGGAGGCCCTTTATAGCAGTTTCATTTCACCAAGAACCTCCAACTGCTCCTTTCCCTGAATCGCTACGGGGACACCGTAAAATCGACCACCGTAGTCGAACGTTGTTTCAACCCCGTGGTTGAATCGAGGACTCGGAGTGACGGTTGGTGAGCGCAATAAAACTGCGAGGAACAGGTTCTCTGGTGTAAAAGTGCAAAGAGGAGCACGCATAGTGCGACGCAGCGCGATGTTCAGAACGCTGCGGCATGGGGCAGAGAGCACCGCGCTTCATTTTCCAGGTAATATCCCGTGTGAAATAAAACCGACTGCGTCCGCGGAACGTCACTCTGGTTTACGCTTCCTGGACCAATTAACGTCCAACGGCTCGCGCGATCTCTCGATCAACCGCGAACGAACGAAGAACTTTTTAACCTTTCGAAGGCCGGGATTTTTTCATTGAAATTGTAAATTTTATTTACTTAAAATTTATGCATATATACCACCAAAATGTTGCCGGCAAAGTATCCAAATTCTTAGGTGGCCACTATAGTGGCCAGCCCGGTCCTCTAAAGGTTAATAGTCACCCCACTGAGTTTGTATGGTTTGCGTAGTGCCTGCAGCTCGGGGGATCGAGCAGAAAGTTTAAGTGCCTCCTAAAGGGCTTGCGTAACAATGCTGATCGCTTCCTAACTAGAATTCCCTATCTCGACCATTGTACTTTGCATCTTGAGAGAAAATCAAAATCGATAGCACGGTCTCGATAAAAGCGCCGGTGTATTATTGCGAAACGATCCCGAGGAACAGCGTTCTGCGACCCAATAAGATCTTATCGACGATATTGATGACTGATACACACAAGCGAGCGTAGAATTCTCCGCACTACGTTTGTCACTCTATTGTTAACGGAGCCGCCAGTATCGCCCACCCCTCGGCCCTCATCCGTTTTATCTCCTTTTTCTTTCTCTTAACGCCACTTTGTCGGACGCCTTTGACGTCGAACGGGAGGCGATACGGCTACCGTCAGTCGCAAAAACCATTGACTCTCGTTACACACGGAACGATGCCTGGGAGTGTATTTCATCGAGATTCGACTGGCGAGTTTCGGTATCGAGAACAATGAAAAGCGACAATCTACAAAGCTGGAAATGTTTAAGCTTCTTTACTTTACACCGTGTCAACTGCAATGTGCTGCAACGACAACAAGAATGCATGTAGCTTTCGAGCTAAGAGACAAATTTCGGAATGAACGACTCTACTGAATGAAGTTTATCATCAGAATGGAACGTAGAGGTTCAAGATTTTCTGGCAACATGCTGTTGGACTCGGTATTCGTAAAATTGCGAGCGACAATTCCACCCTTCGCGACGGGGAGCTGGGCGAGCCGGATGGTCGGGGACGTTCATCGGAGCACCGACGCGTCGTCGATGTTGTAATTGATTTTTTTAATCACCTGGGCTCGGGGAGACACCGGGAACGAATCACGGTAGGACCACGCCCATGGAGGACGGGACGTTATTGCGTCGCTGTCGAAGAAGGAATCAGCCGCCCCTGCCACCGTGCAATAAACCGGCGATAAAAGCAGAGTCGCTCGCATCCTCCGTGCAGTTTCAGCGAGCTGAACTGACGCAACGAATGTTTCCATCGACCTGCGCGAAGTTCTTACGGTAAACCCGAGCTTAGGGCGGAGAGCTGAGGTGCGAAAGGAAGGATTTTCGTCGGTGCCCGTCACCTGGCGCAGGTCTCCTGATCGAAGGTCAATTTCCAGTCGCGTGAAACACCCTCTGCCTTCAATTATTGCGCTCTTGCCGCGAAGCGTAAGGCACGACGAATTGGTTGAAGTCGAACGCGCCTCCTCGCGAATTCAGCCAATAAATCAGCCCCAATTGTCCGTTGGCGCTTAATCTATCCTGGAGGACGTTGCGATGGCAACAGCCTCGACATGACGATGGATTCCGCTGTTTGATGGATTCATTAAATATGGTCGAGAGGAAGCAAAGAGTTCCTGGACCCGGTTCGCAGCGCGCGGCTAATGGCTTCTGCGTTCGCCAGCCTCCGCAGGTAGCAATTAAAAAGGCACGTCGCGGGCTGTCCAAGTGGTCGAAGAATAAAAAAGACCGTCGGCTGATTCGTGCGCAATCGGTGCCGGGCAAATTAATCGAATCTGCCCGGTGGGAGACTGGTGACGGAGAGAAGGGGACACGTTAATACGCGAAACGTTTCGATGCATAAGCAGGGTCGCCATCGATCTTTCCTAATGGAATGGGTCTTAATGGGAAAGGGCAAACGGTCGGGCAGCCACGAAGCCCGGAAAATTCTACACCGCCGGCCGGGGTAATTAAAAGTACGGTTATTACGTCAGAGATATTGTTCCAAGACTAATGACCGCTTTGCTTCGGGCTAGAAAGAACCAGAAGCCACTGTCGCGCAGCGGACTCTCAAAGAAATTTCCCTGGTAAACCAGCGAAAGCCAGGAGGAGCCTGGCAGTTCCCCGTGCGAATAGTCGTCGTTGGAATAATATATTGTGACGCGATTTCATTCGCGGCAAGATAACGAGATCGATGAACAAGTGTAGATACCGTCGCGGATCAATCGCGTTATCGTTCGCGTATCGGGTCGGCTGGCTCGCGAAAGGTCAAGCCGTGGCGATCTCGAACACCTGGCCGATCCGCCCGATCTACCCTCTCGTTCGCCTTAATGTACCCTTCATCTACGCCCCAGCGACGATAATACGGCAGGATGTGGTTCTAATGAGGTCGAAGGTCGGCTCCATTGCAGACAGGAGCGAGTGAGCAAAGGGCCACGGCTTGGAAATTCATGAGCATCCCTGTTGAAACTCGCCCAAACTGCCATCGCTCCCGAGCATCGATTGGCCCTCGAAATTGGCAGTTCGTTCGATGCCGCAAATGAAAACTCACGCGCCGTCCCTCGAGTCCTCGGACAGCCATTGTGGGAAACGATGTAGCTCGGATGCCACCGGAGGTGGCACAAATTTACCCCGTAGCTACTATCTGCAACCAGAGGAAGAGAAAATCTACTACGTAATGGTGTTCCTAGTAATAGAATCTATGGGCTTTGGTACCGTCCTTTCATTGCGGTCAGTTCCTACGAGAAGTTCGGGAGGACTTTTTAATTTTAGTACAGATCACTTGGTCCACAGTTCCCACAGACGCTTTGGACAAGATCAGCAGAAAATCGCATGCCATTAACACGATTAGTAGGATAACAGAATTTGCGGGAGGGAAACTTTCGACGGGCCGTTTCGAAACGCGATTATCGTCCCGGAATGACCCGTTTCCGAGGCGCAGCTATGAAATTCCGTGGCGATTCAGCGACTTTCGACCCCGTTCTCCGCGAGGGGCGGGGGAGCGAAGAAAATGGTTGGATCGTCGTCGCGAAGTTTCCTCGTGTGCTCGTACGTTACCGGAAGGACCTGCATCCATGGGAAAACAAGCAACTCTGCGGAGCATTACCGATGATGCATCGATAGCTCACGAAGTTGTGTTTAACGACCACGTCGAACTAGTTCACCGAGAGAGTAGTATATAGGTATAGTCGCTGATTCA
Organism: Andrena camellia; assembly: GCA_029448645.1. NCBI lineage: Eukaryota > Metazoa > Arthropoda > Insecta > Hymenoptera > Andrenidae > Andrena > Andrena camellia. Next base: position 30,395,762 of record CM055680.1, on the reverse strand, counting down.
GCAGTGGATGCGTCGATGAAAGATCGGAAAAATTATAAAATTCCACGTTCCCCGTGAAAATCCACTTATCGAGCTGCTCGAGCCTCGTCTCGGTTCCTCAGCCGCGCGGCAACTTTATTCACCCGTTACCCAAGTGTTTACGACTTTCTTCGCAGATGTCCAAGCCTATTTCTTTTTTGAAGAACTATTTGATTGCTCACACCTTTTTCCATCGGTCAATCGAACACAGAATACGCATGTCCTTTGTACTCAGCACGCGTACGACTGCCTTCTTTTTTCTTCAAGTATCTACGACTTGTCCCGTCCTCCTCGCACTCGTCCAAGACTCTCCCATTTTTTTTCTAAGGCAACTTGTTCACACTTTTTAGCCCAAGACCCGTTGAACACCGAGGAAAAGAAGTACCTAGCTCGCCTCGGGCTTATCGTTTCTTCCTCGCCGCGCGAAAGAAACTCTCAGCGTCCTCCACGCACGCACGTCCCCGTTCGTCATCATTGGACTCGTCCACTGCTTCGCCTGTCCCCTTCACACGTGAATGGCATCAAAGCTATTTTCTGTGCAGTCCCTCTGCCCCTATTGGCCGTAAGAAAGGAACCTGCTCCCGTGGATTGACAGCTGTTCTTCTAATCCGCGTGGACTTTGCTCCTTCTTGCACGCGCGCGCAAGAAGGTGTGCGCGTGTCGTCCTTGCTCATATCTGCGGCTAAGTTTCACTTTTTACACGCATCAAAGGACTAGACACCCTTTTTCAGACGCCGTTCTTCACAGCTTTCTCCCCCTTGGCCTTTGAAGCTCCGATGAAAAGGAGGTCGCGAGTTCGCCTCGCCCTTCTCGCTGGCACGCGAGTCTACGCATTCAACTGCCGCGGTTCCTCATGCTCTGCATATTCATCTTACGCCCCTGATCAACCGTGCTCTAACTCGGGCTCGGCTGCACGCGCGTATCCACGCAAATATCTGGCAAAGTTCGGGCATACCAGTGGCCGTTTCCTGCGACTGCATAACGTCCGTGGTTACGATGCACTCGCGGCGAATCCCTGATACGTTTGCCCGGTGCAAGGGGCGCAATAAAAGTCAAAGTCCGCGCACGGACCGTCGGGAATGAGATTCAGATAGAGAAGGACGGAGCGATTGTTTATCGTGCGACTGGAATTGAATAGATTCACAGGGAAACGTGCTGGGACACGTGACTATCCTGATGCAAGCCTCTCAACGATTCACCGTGTGCCTGAATAGGTGCAGCTTAGACCTGCTTATAGAATCGCGTTCAAAGGATGTTCAAAGGGTGTCCCTTGTAGTTCCCTGGGTCAGAGACACGCCGGGATTGCGTTAAAATAGGGTGGAACTGAAAAATAGATGCTGCCGGGCTATTCCCGTTATCCGATATCCCTGTTATCGTCGGCAGAATGACAGACAGTTGGCTTCCATTCGATACGGTTCAATTTTTATCCCATTCAACAGTCCCCTACAATTGTGCTCCATTAGGAGACGCTACAACTTTGGTCGTCTACTTTATTTAAATACCTATCCATTGTGCTCGGTGCGAGCAACAGCGAAGAGGAAAGGAGCTGCGATCGTGTCGTAACCGAGTTTGAAAAGTTCTAAAGGATCGATTCAATCTGCTAGAATTCCTTCGTGCTTCGTACCCGTCCCTCCATGATTTTCGGTTACCTTTAGAAGCATTCACAAAATGTCCCCTACAAGAAGATCTTCGCCGAGACGCTTTAAAATTTATCGAAATGTCTGATATTTTCCCCGAGCACTACAGCGTTCGTGCAGCGACCTTCCCTTCCTGGCTACTAACGAGGTTTCGATCTCCTTTCAAGCAGGAATTTCGAATGTATCCGTCGCTCTATTCACACTTTCAACCTTTCTGGTACCTATCGACGATCCCATAGGTCAGCATACGTGAATACGAGCTTGCCCTTTCGAATGTGAGACGATATTCGAGTAAAAGTAGATCGATATTCGTCGCTGCTCGCAAGCTTGAGAAACTTGAGTTCGCGACGCGATTCTGAATTATTTGCCATGCTAAGCTCGAGGGACGTTGATTCGAGCGTGGCTTGCGCACAGCAAAAGCAGAAGATTAACGATTAGTGGAACTAGGCCTAAATGCCGGGCACGAACCGAGTTCGCTGGAGGCCCTGTTACTAATTTCGCAGAATTGTCCGAGGAATATTCTCGTACACAGTGTTCTATCGCGGCTGGAGCCATATGGCACGTGATATTGCAGAGACATCGAGATTTAAGGGGGCTTGTCCAGAGTGTTTAACGCAAAATCACGTCCCATTAAAAGCAGGACGAGAACGATGAATTTCGATGATGGAGTTCATGTCAATTTTATGAGGCTCGCTGGTCGGGACAGCTGCAGAGGGTGCTCGCTAATTAGCTTGCAGCGAGCGTATGGTTAACTGAGCACAGGCCAAAACGCAAAAATTCAATGAACTGGCTCGAGCGTATTAATTAAACATAGCGCGGCGATATCAGTCACATTGTTGCGGAATTAAATTAAAATCGAGAGGGAATAATTCACAAAAATTGCAGCGCCGTGCTCCGAAGCTGTTTGGCAACCCACTCGAATCTCTGCAAATAGAAGCTGCCCTATCCGAACCAATGAAAATCCTGAACTTGGTTATTTATCCATCCGCTTTCCGATAAAGGGCCTGAATCACGGAGCACCAGAGAGACTCGGTCACAGAATCGCTCTGCTAGCCAACAAGTCACGAATGTCAACTCAATCCTGCACGCCTTCCACCCGGTCTCTACTGCTGAAGCAGCAAAGTCATCCCCCACGATTAATCATCGTATTCTGCGCACCTACTTGCTGACCTGCCAATCCCCGGGCTGAAGTTAATTACCGGGTGAATAGAAAAAAGCTCGTCCCCGTACAGACGATTAAGTGCAAGATCGATGGGAAAGAGAACGCGTCGATTTTTCATTGTACTTGTAGAATGGATGACTGTACACAGAGTTTCGATGGTATCCCACACGCACGGGATAAGCGGATGCAAAAGGTATTGCGTTTCAAAGTATCGAATAGGGGAGCATCCTGGACATCAAACCCAAGTAAATGTTGACCCACTAGTGCAGCCCCAACGCTCACAGAAATCCAGAGCTTGAACATCGGTTTTAACAGGCGCCGGCGTTCGACAGAGCGAAGCCTGAAAGGAAGGAACACGGTCCCCGTTTCCAGCCACTGTAGACGAAAATACCTAGAACAGATTGAAACTAGGCTCGCCAATTTCGCGAGCGTCGATCGTCGAACATGCTCCTCCGCGTAATCGCGGGCATGTGTTGCTTATTTATCTGGTCCGCGTAATCTGACCAACGTGGCGCGTCGATAAAGGGCCGCCTGTAAATTTCGCGCAAGAGTGGAGAATTTATTAGCGATCGAGCTCGTTACTCGCCAGTTTCAACAACGCTGCTACGCAGCCGGGGATTGTTGCGCCACAATGCTCTCTCGACAACGATTTCGATGATTCATTCATGCTGTCCTATTCACGCTGGCCAACACTTTCGTCCCGGTTTGCGAAGGCAAACAGCGTATCTCCCCGGAGGAGCGGAATTTCGAGGCTCGTGCCAGCGGGGCTTTGGGGATGAAAAATTCAGGAGGTCGGGTGGAATGGGAGAAGGAAAGCCATCAGAGGCATCCGGCTGAGCTGTGTAATCGAACAGCGGTATAAATTTAGCACGATTCAAGCGCGGAACGATGAAACTGCATCGCGAATAAGCCTGTCGTAACAAGCTTAGCCACGCTGGCCTGCGACAGGTCTGATTTCAGAGGCTGGCTTTAGCGCAGATTTGACACAACAGGAATATCGCCTTGGTGCTCGTTTAACGAGGCCAATCAAACCACGGAGCTGCTGGCTGTCGAGGAGCGGTGCGGCTGAACGTTCAGGGAACTTTCGTGGCGATGATTAGCCGTCGCGTATTGTCGAGAAGGGCCCGATTCCGTTCGAAATTCACCAGGTCACAGAGACTTCGTCTTAGCGTGGAAATCGAGCGATCGCCTGCAAAGAGGGAACAGAGTGCCGATATCGTCGCAGACATATCGACGCGCAATAAGGTTTATTTCCGTCTGCTCTGCCCGTCCAGCTCCTCGAACCTTCCTTCCGTTCGGTATGATTAGCACGCCTTTTTCCTCGCTGCTCCGCTCTTCTCCCAGCTTTAATTAATACGCCAGGAGAGGACTTTCTTAATGACAATACTAAAGCTGGCGTACTTTCCACGGCAGCGGAAATTAAAGGGATCGTTCCATGTTTCCAATCAACTCGGCCCCCAAACCAGCCCTCGTCACCTTCTATTCTCCGTTCCAGCCGCGGATCACCCTCGTCGAACATGATCCCGTTATTGCGTCGCAACGTACGACGAAACCGTGCACTTATCGGAGCTACCATATTGGAAATATTTCCGTAAAACAGACCTGAATTACCGCGAAAGTTTTATCGGGGGCCGGACAATTCGTTGGGCCGGCCCGGTCGTGGCCGGCAACGATACGCTTTCGATAAATTGTTTAACGTGTTATTTAATCCCGATAATCGGATACATCACGCTCGCTGCGTCGAAATATCCGTGGTGTTCGAACTCGCAGCGAACACCTAGCGAATAATAATGTATCGCCGGGAGACGAGAGCGGCAAAAATAGCCGTGTAATTTGCAAACGGGGAGACTTGCAAATTATGGATCTTTGAATCGGTCGGGCGGCGTTCATCGATCGGTTCGGACACAAAGCAGCCGTTTGTCCACCGCTGGAACAGTTGCAGCGATTCACGGCGATGGGAAATGAGCTCTGTGCTCTTCCCGCTTATTATTGTTTTACGCGTACAAAGAGCTCTGTTTCGAATTATTCGATGCAAGATCATTTAGTTCCTTGATCAAAGCTCCTTTATTCAACACTTTAATTACAGCACAGAGTAGCGAGCAGAATTACCGGGGTTAATCCCTGACAGGGGAAATCGTGCTGAGAATCTCAGCCGCGGGTGTATACCCCGGGACAAGCTGCTTCTATCGTTTCGAGACGCGCGGATTCTGTTTGTATCCTGTTTGAATCCGTCGCACCGAGCGGCACCATTCGTGAGCTACTATCGCGAGCAGACATGACCAAACAAACTGTAACACGCTCGAGGCGACACGTCCGAGTTTATCGGTCGGTTGACACGTAGAACCGGGCGGCTTCGACGAGAACGGCCAATCCTCCTCTCGAACAATCGCCGCGATGGAGCCGCGCGTTCCCTCTGCCACCGATTTTGCAGGTAATATCTCCCAGGTCCCAGCATTGTTACACTTTTTCGCCGAGGGCCGTTTCCGTTTCAACTGGTCCCACCCCCGTTCCTCCCCCGCGCGCCACGGAACGTTTTTCAACGAGGAAGCTTATCGCCCCTGCTCGTTCGCGGATTTCCAATTTCGATGTTTAAATAAACGGTATTGCGTCTCGTCGCGCGATTCATCCAGGCGCGGATGGTCACTCGTTATTTCCGATTGCAACACGTCCCGAGGAAAAACAAATACCGACGATTCAATGTTAAACATTTTTCACCCTTTCCTCGACGCTTCTCGCTATCTTCTATGAAAAGCCTTCAAGGATCTTTCTTGAGATGAATTCGAAACGCATTTATACTTTCGTTGGATGGCAGGAAGCAATGTAGCTTGCATTAGGATGCAAACGACGACTTCTTGCGAGGATATCCCCCTTCGATCGATCACCTAATGTCCCAATCGGCGTTGTTAGGTAGCCGTAAAATGGGATCTTAGACGTTCAACTAGAGAGGAGCGCGATAATCGCGGAGTCCAGTCACGCGTGAAAGTTCGCGAAGAACCGAGGGCCAAAGGGCCGATATTACCACCCTTTGGGATCTCATAATAGGACCTGGGTCTCTCGATTTCGGTCCCCTCCCGACAACCTCTGCACCTCCTTCTGAAGCACAATTGAAGAATCGTGCTCGCGAGCACTCGGGAGTACCTTATTACAGTTCCATTCCGTGCCATTCAACGCGAGGAAAGCAACGCAGCTTCCCGTGCCGTGTATTTCAATTCAATGCGAACAGAACGCGATATCTTAGAGACTCTGTCGCACAGTGCAATTTACCTGAGAATTGTAAGGGGATGCCAGGCTTCCCTGCTCGATGGGTCTACCTCGAACGCTCATCCCCCACCCCGCAACTTCAACGAGCAGTGACTCGAACAGCAACCGTGTACAGTTACGTTTCCACGAAACGTGTCCGCCGATATACGTGAACTCTGACCAAACAGTTTCGCAACTCCCGCTGTTCTTTATCGAACAAAGTGTCTCCCTTCGCGCAAACTTTGCCCTGTCCCAACGTTATTTCTAATATACATACCAGGCGAAACCCAATACCAACCCGCCCTTATTCCGAGCGTTCCAGGAATCGAGCAATTTTCCCCAATTGATATTGGCTTTCCGCGAAACGCAATACGTCATTGTGACATTGTTAGACCGCAATCTGCCGCCGATACACGCGTCCCGCGGACAAAAGATCTCGTTCCGCCGCGATTTTCTGGCAGTGGGTCGCGCGTATCTCCGCGAGCATTGTGCGCAGGAAATGTCTCGTATTTCCCCAAGTTGTTTCATCCCCCTCGCCCTGCCGCCCCGGCGGATCGTCCCTTAGCCGAGATTCGCATTTACGGCGGGTCTTAAAGCTGTCGCGCATAAATTCCTGCCCCGCGGGGAAGGAACGCTCGAGCACCGTCCGACGCTTCGCGGCGCGTCGATGAGATATTTCGCGGAATCGATCCCGATGCCGGAGCAAAACGAATTCATTGGTTCGGGGAAGAGCGACGCGAGAGGAAGCTATAAAATGGCACGAGCGATTCGCCCCCTTGTCGCTTCGCAAAAATGCACCGGGGTAAAGTTTATATCGATGGAGGACGACATGGGGATGCGGGCTGGCGGGTAATATGATCCTCTTGAAAGCAACGTTATTACCGTTATTTGAATAGGGAACAGAGCGTTATTAGTTTCTGGGTACGGTGGCACAGGTTTCCCGGTCGTAACGACGACTATTGCGGCCATTGTTTGGCAACTGTTCGAAATATCAGCCTTGCGACTTGCGACGGAAGAATACGACGATGGTCGGAATAACTCAATTCCGCCGCGACTCCTCCTTCGCCATCTTTCCCTCCCCTCTGTGCAATGTGTATTTACTGAAGGCACGGGCCGCTTTATTCCATTGCGAACCGCCCCATTCTCATTCCCCATCTGCTCTCGCAAAGCATGTAAAATATGCAAACTTCTCAACGCTCTCCTTAGTTTTGTCCGCTGACTCGCGACTGTTCCCAACTTCCACATCCCCGCCAAGCGGAGGCTCGCGTTGAACACGCGGCTTCCAAAAATTCCAACCAGGACGAGTGAGTTTACGAAAACCCTTTGACATCGTTGCGCAACGCACGCGAGGCAAACGATAAGCGTGAAACGGGCGTGTTGCAAGCTTCCCGCGAGTCCCTGTACCTACATCGTTACGAAGAAATGACAAGGGGGCCCCTTGATATTAGCCGAAAAGAAGGAACGTTTTACGATCGCCTCTGAGGTAGCACACCCACTCTCCATTGTCTACGCTTCCGCATCGTTTTATGATGGCATGCCAGAGATCTTTTTATGAATCCACAGCCTGGGATATTTGTGCACTCCGCGAACCGTTCGAGCCGTAAAGATCTGCGCGCCGAACTTTTTCATAAGGAGAAGCCTCGGGTATGCCTGAAAACTACCCGGGGTACCGCCTCGAACGCGCATTTACGAGCGTAATCGTAAAAGCATGATTGCCGTTGCCGCGGCAAGATGCCCGGACCTTCCGTATTCCGGCAGACTGTTCCTCGGCGAAAATTACCGGGGAAGAACGGTCGTTCCGAGTGAAACTTCCGGCATTGCGTACGCCCCGAGGATCGTCCCCTCGATTCACGCTTATCGCCACGATGTCCTCTCCACGCGCCTATTTCCCGCGGTGCTGCGCACGTTGGCCGCGTAACGCGCGGCTAGACGGCCGTTCCCTTTTCACCTCGCAACTCGGGGAAACTTGGGATCCTCTGTGGACAGTCCCAGGAGCAGGCGTTCCTGCGACGCGATCGATTCCCTTCCGAGGGGCAAGCTGGAGCAGCTCCCAAGAATAACGAATCCGCGCGCGATAACGTTGTAATTCGGCGCTACCGCTGCAGCTCGTATTCCAGCTAGTTTAAAAGTTTCGGGGGAAGTGTCCCGTGGGAGAGATCGGTCCTCGAAACCAGCGCGTCTCGGCGAAATAGCCCCTGCCGGCGATCTATTTGGAGTTTCGTTACCAGCCAGACGAATCGTGCGTTACGACACCCTGGATGAACGTCGTAACTCGCGTAGCTGAGGAATGGTACGACTCGGCTTCACGCGAAGACAGAGCTTTATGGAGAAGTTTTCAGGATACAGTGGATAATGGCTGGGATTTATCATGGGTGACAATGACGAGTACCTTGAGGAGCACTCGTACTGAAATGCCGTTGACTAAGTGCCTCGGTCCCCCCCCCCCCCCCCCCAGGACAGCCTGTAAACTTCAGTTCTCGCGGGTGAGAGAGCAGAGAAAGCTTGAAACTTGCCGACTTCTCTCACGAGGGCTTTAATTCCGCGAAAGAAGGGAGCAAGCCTCTCTGGTGCCGCGAGAGGTTCTTGAAGAACTAGCCAAGTTGAAGCGGTAAAGTGCGGAAAGCCTGTTTTTCACGAGGCTCCCTGGCAAGTTCGTAGGAACAGCTTGAAAAGTTTTTATTTGGGGATGGAATCTCCCTTAGACCGAGGCAAGTCCGAAATGTGGTTAAACACCTCGAGAATGGGTTTCTGCGGCGGTGTAGATGTTTCGATGGAACCTACTCGAGCAATCCATTAAATGAAATCGCACCATCCCGTTACCGTCCAATCTACGCCATTACTTTTAAATCTGGAGATACCTGTTTCGAGTGGATACACGATCAATTACGTGGATACCAGAGGCAATGCGTAATTAAACATTGTTGTCCGTTGTTGGCGTAATATCGCCAATATTCAGCAGGTAACAGCTTCAGAAACATATGATAGTGTCGCTCGATGGCCATTATATGAAAAACCATCGTAGGTACCTCTTCTGTTTGGCATCCACGAAACAACGTCGACGGACAAAGGGAAGTCGAGAGATGAAAAATATTTAATTAAAGTTGGACAACCGGTAAAGAGTTTCGTTGGCCCTTTGAGAGACAGGGAAACGCGAAACGATCGCTGGAAAATGTCCGAGCAACAGCGAGTTTGAATTTTCATCGTTCCATTAATCATCAGGCTTCCTGGACTTTTCTATCGATCGCCCGAGCAAAGGGCTAGCTCGGTGCGCGCATTAGCGATCTCGTAATCTTTCCCGTTACATCGATATAACTTGCACGACGATGAAGGATTGCTCTCGAAACCCCGAGTAATGGCGTGTATCCGTCAGGAAAGTGCAAGTCGAAGAATGTATATTTCACTCGAGCCAGCAAGACCAGCTTCAGCGTCTTCTCGTTAGAGCGCCTGGCTCGTAGAGAGACGAAAGGCGTGCACTCGGTCGAATACCCTTCCAGCATTTCCATTTACTATAGATAGTGTCATTTCTTTGAAGATCCCGCGATCTCGTTTATCCCAGCGGAACTACCAAAACGCCTATTCCAGTTCTGGAACTTTAGCTTTGCAAAAGACGCCCCCGTGATCTCGTTCCCCTAAAATCGCCACGATCTTTTTTGCCCTCTACGGCGAAACCCTCTTACAGGAATTAATTAAACCATCCGGCAGACTCTCTTCCTGTAATTCGAAGACTTTAAGCAGAGGCACACGCTCGCAATCGGAGGAATAGAAGGGAGAGGACCCAGGGGGAGGAAGTTTTGGAAGCGTGGATGGAGAACCATGGTGTATCGTGGGAATTTAATAATCTGCCAGGACTATGCGGTTCTCGCGACATCGCGCCCACGAAAGCGACTTTGGCGTAATTGCTGGAGGACCCTGGATGATCCAGAATAATCGGATTAGCCGGGCGATCCACCAAACGCCTTGTTATTCAGCTCAGATATATCCGAACGGTAAACGTTGCCAGTCTCACCCCTCGGCTATCGTGTGTATGACTTTCTCTTTTTTTTTTTTTAAATCCACAGGAAGTTGGAAGTCGTTAGTGGGAAGCACAGCCGTACAGTAAGGCTCGTTAAGTTTTATTCCTACCCTGTTTCCCCTCTAACCGAATATTCTTGGCTACGAAGCGAAAGCAGCGTCCTCCTTTCTGGAGCGTTGCCACGCGAGATTCTAATCGAGGATTCCACTTGATTATCGACATCGTTGCACAGTTCGTTCGATGATCTCCGGGGAATCTTATTCGATTGTTACTACTTAGAAGCCTCGCGGAACCTATGCACGTTCAACGAGCGGTTAAAGATCCGCTTGCTAGCTGCCGACGCGTTAATTGCGCTTCGCTGGGTAACCAATAAACTCGCGTCACGATTTTCCAGGAAAAGACGGCGCTATTTTATCGACAAGCTGGCACCGACGTGTCCATGATCGTTTTATTCCGCGTCCAGGACGCAGTCAATTTACAACGTCAACCTATCGCCGACATGACGCGAGCACGGCTCGGTATTCAGCACGGAATCTCCGGCGAGCGATTCAATTTGTCCGGCAGATTATTAGGAAAAACTAATTCCAGAGCGGATCCTGTTTACTCGACGATGATTGTCGCGCGGCGTAGCGCAGTTACACTTTGCTCCTCTTGCGGCCACTCGATTTGACGCGTCGTCCACCCATCTTCTCGTGTTATCGATTTCACGTACGCCTCCCCCCAGCATCCACGTCGAGTGGCCACGCTTCGAGTTATATCTGCTCGATCGATGTAAGCCTTTGCGTGTTTTCTCCGCGAGACTTCGAAGCTCCGCGGTGCACGCCCGAGACATCCGCCAGCGAGCGAGGCTAGCGGTTCGCTTTTTCAGATTCCCTGATTCCTAAGTTCTATGTTCCGAGCAGTCTGGATGTCTCGAGATCCGTTACAAAGCTGCTCACGTGCCATCCAGCGGCACGTGTGCAGCCGAGCGCTCGCTTTTTCAGCCAATGACAACGGGAATAACGTGTGATCTTTTCAAAATAGCTGGAGCCCACGCGAAGATTTTTCTTTCGAAGACACATTGAACGTCGCTCCGAGTTTTGCTTATCTTTCAAGAGACGTGGATGAAATACGAGTCGATTCATCGGCGAATACCTAGCTCGAAATGAAAATACAGAGGAAATCGGATCTCCGTGACAAGCTCTCCAACGAATAACTTTCGGAATGAAAACACGGGAGAAATCAGGTCTCCAAAGCCCAGGGTGTACGTTTTCATTCCGTTCCTCGATTTACTTGCAAAGCGCGGGCGGGATTCGCGGTGCTTCTTGCGTGTAATCGATTCATTTGTATCGATTACAAGGAGGGCGACTTGGGTCGAGAGGTGGCCGTTCCGGTTTCAAACACTGCAGAGTAGCAAGATCGGTCCTTTATAAATTGCAGCCACCTAATCAGCCAACTATCGGTGTCCATTTTGCATGACACTCTGTCTATAACTGTCGTGCAACGGCGAGGCAATCTAAAAGGACAATGGGTTGTCGCGTGAACTGCGCGAATTTCTAAATCGAACTGCAAATTAACGGTTTCAGAGTCCGTGTAAACCGATTGCCGGCTGTAATTCTGAGAACCTCTGTAGCCGGGCGAAAAACGAGGTTACAGCCATTGAAATGGAGTTCGGTTATCAAGTCTAGCACGCCGGACTTTGCAGCGCCGAGCGCGTTCGTTTCCCCGCGCGGAAGCTGCGTTCTAATCGACGGTTAATTCTGACTCGCCTGCGAGTTTATTAACTGCCACGACGCCGGTCATACAGGAATAATCCCTTTCAGCTGGGAAATTCTGTTCGACGATCGCGAGACTCGAATTGCTGCGCGATAAAGAATCGTGTTGGCTTTAATTACCCTCGAATGTCTCATTACTCGTTTCGATGCGTCCCATTGTCGAGATGTTTAATTACAGTAATTTCATGATAATCGAAAGATGACTGAACGATAACCATCTTCGTAATGTTAATGCATCACGAGAGTTTATTGAAATTCCCCAGCATTGTCCAGTTAATCCTCCTCGATAATAAACGGGCAAATGATTCGTTTCAATTCTCCGCCTTGCTTCGCCGTTTCCCTCGCGCTCGCAATTACTCCTCGACAAGCTATCCCGAGACAAATTTTACAGCGTGCCTGAGGACCAATTCTGATCTCCATCGAGTGGGATCCAGGCATCGGGAACAGGAAACGGTAGCCCAGTTACGAGCGACGTGTCTCGCGGATAGACCGAGATCGATATGCAAACGGCAGCTTTTATTCTGTCCTTCAGCCACTCGAGTTTATCGCGACGGATTTACAATCAATCGGAAGTTTCACGGTGACGGAAGGAAGGAAGGAGGGAAGAAAAGAGCCTACCCATCCGCTGGAGACTCTCAAGGACTCCGCGCGAGAAGAGTGCCGACATCCAGGCACCCTGTATATTCACTTGATCGAGTTTCTACTTTTACTGTCTGCTCGTTGCCGAGCCAAGGGTGTAATTAATTTCTCTGGCCACCCACTCTATCCCTCTCTATCCATCTCTGTCCTTCTCTATCCCTCGAGAAACGCCGACGATCACTTTTTTTTCCCCTCCTTCTGTCTTCGCACCCCGTAACCCGTGTTATTTCCTTCGTAGTCTGCTGCCTTCCTTCGTTAGATTTCATTTTCCTGCACGCGCGACCCCGCGAACCGACGATCGATGGAAAGCCGTGAGAGCGAAACTGGCAGCAGGAGCGCTTTCACGGGCGGTTGACGTAAAATCGAGCACGACGCAAATTTTTCCAGCTTCCGGGGGGCGGGGGGGAGGGGAGCAGACAACCCCCGTTTCTCATAACACCGCGCGGTCACAGGTGTCACGTACCGTTCATGCCTCCGTCTTTGCTTTTCCACGCTTTTTACCTTGTTACCGCCGGGTTTCTTTTACACGCAGAAACGTGGCTGTGACACTTAACACGCTGTCCTTCCTCGGAACGCTCTTGTCACGGATTGCCCTGCAATACCATCGACCTGACACATTTCTCAAAATCATCTCTCGACGTTCGAGCTCAACATTCTATGAAACTTCTAAGCCATGGTAGCCGAAGTCTAGGAAAAAAGCGACTTCGGAAGCTCGAGAAAACTCTGGCTTTAAAACCTGAAGCCCATGAAGCTCTCAGTGTTTCCTCGATGCTGCGCTCGAAAGAGTACTACAACCACGGTCACGACTCTCGAGCGTTGTCACCAGGATCGCCTGCCACGGACCAGAATGAAATCACCGCGATCCAATTGTTAGCCTCGACGGAGCACGATGGTTGCAAACTCGAGACCTTGGAAAGCGCTTCCCTCACTTTCCTGCTTGCGCCGTGCTTTACCGAAGAGCGGTGGAATTCTCTGTTCGGGCTGAAAGGGCGACTGCTGCGTCGGCGATTCGCAATTTCGACCTGCAATAAGCGTGGATGGTTGCAAGTGGTTACGGGCATTCATAAGTCAGACCCGTGGGTAACATCTTGTTAAATTTATCGGGCCGATGCTCGCGCGTGGTGTTAGCGATTCGTTCGCGTGCGCGCTGCTGGATATGTATCGTAGGGGGAGCGGAATTTATTAGCAAAGCTGCGCTTAATCTTTCCTTCTCGACCCTTTGCCGCGCCCGAACCTCTATTGCGTTAATGCCACGACGAATTGTAAACCGTGGACCGCCTCGGGTGAACGGGTTTATTACGGGCGCGCTTACGCCGCAGCTGTTTTACTCCGCGCGGATGTCATAAGGAACGTAATGAAAACTCTCCGGCGACGTTATTATTATTCTGGGATTTTTCTTGCGGCTGACGGCTGCCTATCTCCTAGAGTCTGGGACGAGTTGTAAGCTGGATATTTTCCTGTGCAACAAGCAGTTCCACTGTTTTCAAACGGAACTATTAAATGGAACTGGTTGCTCGCTGCGAGGCTTCGAGGGGCGAACAGTTCTCGAGATAACCGTTTTATTGCGACAAGCATTTCGTAATTCGCTGTTGACATAGCTTAAGTCATTCGCCGGGACAAAGAGGGCTCCGCAAACAGTTACAAAAGCAGACGTCGCGATAATGCGGAAAGCTTAATGATATTTCGCGGAGGGAAAGATACTTTGCACGTCGAAGAGAAGAGCCCGGCGCAAGGGCTGTAATAACACGGAGATTCGCTGTTAGCGGGATTCACCTCAAACTTGACTCCGGATACGGAAATTCCACGTGTTGCTATCGAGCAACCTGGATTTCAGCCAAACACCGACCGTGGGAGTAGCTCACGAGTCTATAGAAAGATCTACGGATAATATCCTGCGGATATTTTGGCTGAGACTTAGGTGCATGGTTCAACCAGGAGATGCATAAGAGTACGCGACGAAATTTCGCTTGATAGTTTTCTGTGCAAACGTGATGATTCTCGATGAAGCTTTTTACGAAACACGTCTCTGAAAGAGAAATTTGGGAAATACATATGAGGAGAAGAACGGCCGTTAAAATGGTCCCAGAGAGGAACAAATGAATAGAAATGTTTGAAACTTAAAGACTTCGTTGCTAATTACTTGGTTAGACAGGGACACGTTGATAATGGCGGTCGATCGAAGCTCATTATCCTTCGAAGCGGGGCTTCGCGAGTTTTCTCACGCGGTACCAACATCCGTCGCATCATTGTTTTCCCGTCCGTTGATCAAGAGAGAAGCTAACGAGCCGAGCTTGCGGGCATTAACGCCGCGAAACAATAAATTCCCCGGCGAATGCAATAATTTAATTCGGTAACCGAGTTTAGAAGGTAATCTGATGAAGCAAGCGATCGATTTCATCTCGTTGCAGTTTCACTTACTCGCGACGAGTACCTATTACCATTTCCCTGAGTATTTCCTACTACGGAATGGACTGCCCAATGATTTTTATGCCCAACGATGGGAGATGGCGTGGATGATTCGCATTGGATACCGATAATAACTCGCGTTTAATGAAACAGGGAACACCTACGCGAGTTAAATAGCGAGGCGTGCAGGAATTTCATTTTTTGTTTTAACTTCACGACCTTTTGCTGTAATAACGCTCGCTGTTCGGTGCGATAAGGTCGCAAGTAATGAACCGAAATTTTCCAAAATTACAACGTCACTGTTCCCTGAAAGGGAGGCCAAAGTTCACTGATTGCGCTTCCGAAGCGCGTGTCCTATACTCTGCGCTCGTTTAGATACTGACTTCGAACAAGTTCTCAAACGAACGAACCTCAAAGCATGGTACATATTCCTAACTCGCGAGAGAAATTTCGAAAGACGATTACATTGGTGATACGAATAAGCCCGATTAAAACCTAACCCTAACCCTGAATGAATTGCCGTCTCCATCGTCTTCATTCGACAAGATTACAACGAGAAATACAAGCGTGACACATGATTTACTATACCAAGCAACGGGAACTCGACTTATCAAACACTATATTTTACAGACCTCAGACCTTTTGAGACAGCAAAGAGTTGCAGTACTTTCCAAGTACCCTCCACCGAAATTCCATTTCCTTCAGACCTGTTTCCGCAGGAAATAAAAAAGGGGAAGGAATCGTACGATTTATGAATCGGATTAGGAACAGCTCACCAGTCGATTGCTGCAACTTTCTCAAAGACTCTTCACCACAGGAAACAAACTCGATTACTTTCGTGTTGCTGCGAAACGGCTGACGCGTCTAGCCGACCAGTGTCCGTCGACAGCCGCGATGAAAGCAACGAAGTTACGTGGAGCACTTGTTCAGAGCAACGTGTTTAGAACGCGCAGCGCCATTTCTTCTGTGAGGAGCCGTTTACGCTCTTCTTCGGCCTGTAAACGTTCTGTATCCGTTGACCATACGAGCCATGGCGGAGTTTTACGTCCCCCGTTACGGCGTCTAGTTCCAGAGTTTCCCAACTGCATCGACCGTTTGTTCGGTGAGGCCGATGTAACGGCGTGGAGCTTGCGGTTTACCGAAACGCTGCAGCTTTCGACTTGGCCAGACGGCTTTCGCGGGTCAACACGGATCACCGTGACGGTTCGTCCCTCAAGACTCTCTGCTCGCCTCGTTTTCGAGCTGCATCGTCGAGCTGTGAACAAGGTTCGCGGTGCCCGTGTCGCGCCACATTCTCGAGTGTATCTTCTGAAGAACCGTGTCGCGAAAGAGGGTCCAAGGGGCTTGCGGTCACCCCAAGACGGCGCCAGACTTCGACTTCGTTCGATATGACCGGGCACTGGGTAATCAAAGTTTCGCCTTTCGACGGTGAAGTAACGGTGAGAAGTGGGGCATCTTTCTATAGGATGCTAGCTAACTTGCGTTTCAAATCTCGGACGTATTGAATGAATTGAAGTATCAGAAATTTACGACGTAGTATCGGATGCGATGAGGCACCTCCCTCAAAGATCCCATAAATCTATAGACTCCTCGGATTCTCGCGAGCTAACTTGCGTTTCAAATCTTGAACGTGTTGAATTAATTGAAGTAGGTATTAGAAATCCACGACGCGATAAGAAGGCACCTCCCTCAAAGATCCCATAAATCTAGAGACTCCTTAGATTCCCGCGAACTGATCGAAAAAGCTAGTCGAGGACCCTCGAAGGAAGATGCACAGCATCGGAGGAACTAGGCTGACGCAAGCGTTTAATGGACGCCAGGCGCATACGAAGATGTAATCTGCGCGACAGCCGAGCATAATGGCCCTCGTTGACCCGCAAAAAGTCTGCTTCTATCGGTCTTTACCACGGTGCTCTGCCTTTGAAAGAGAGCGATCGCCTTCGACTTATCGGATGCTCGAAATCCGCGATCTGAATGCCGTCTTTTCTTTTGTTCCAGACTTGTCCCGCGCGGCGGGAAGAGGAGGTGGGCAACCGGTACACCTGTGACTAGTGCACTCTGGATTACCACGCTCCCGGAAGCACGATCGTTTGACGCCTGACGGAATGACGTCGGCCCCAACCCCCGTATCGTCGTCACCGACGCAGCGAGCCTTCGTGAGCCCTCTGTTCCCAGGCAGACCGCGAAGAACGTGCAGTTAACTGGCTCTTAATCCAGTCGAAATTCAGGAAAGAAGAGGACCGATAGTGGCGCGAGGATAAGACGATCTTTCGAGGTGCTATCCCCACTGAGTGATTGCCCTCGGATTTCAGGAATCGTTCGCGGAGATCAACGCCTCCTAAGCACTCGCCCGGCGAGCGTTGATCGCGTGCGCGGGAGAGAGAAGATTGACGACAGCGGGTGAAACGAAAGATTGCCCTGTACGTGACGAGCGGGGCGGCAACTCGACCAAGATGAACACCACGATAATGAGCACAACCAGCGTCATCGATTACGCTCGGAAAGTGAGCCAGGACGACTCGATGATACAGAACTGCGAGGCGCATGTGCCGATCGTCTCGCTGGTCACGCAGATCCTCTACTCGGTGGTCTGCATCGTCGGCCTGCTCGGCAACACCCTGGTCATCTACGTGGTGCTGCGCTTCTCCAAGATGCAGACGGTGACCAACATGTACATCGTGAACCTGGCGATAGCCGACGAGTGCTTCCTGATAGGCATACCGTTCCTGGTCACCACGATGAGCCTGCGCAGCTGGATCTTCGGCAAGATCATGTGCAAGCTGTACATGACCACCACCAGCATCAACCAGTTCACCAGCAGCATCTTCCTGTTCATAATGAGCGCGGACCGTTACATAGCAGTCTGCCACCCGATCTCGTCCCCGAAGATACGCACGCCGTTCATATCAAAGGTGGTTTCGCTGACAGCCTGGGTCACCAGCGTGCTGTTCATGATCCCTATATTCTTATACGCGAACGCTATGGAGTCTGACATCGAGGGCATCAACTGCAATATCTACTGGCCGAACGATCGCGGGGGCCACACCACCTTCACCCTGTACACCTTCATTCTGGGCTTCGCCATCCCGCTGGCCCTCATTCTGATCTTCTACTTCCTGGTGATCAGGAAGCTCCAAACTGTCGGGCCGAAGAACAAGTCGAAGGAGAAGAAACGGTCCCACAGGAAGGTGACCAAGCTCGTCCTAACTGTAATTACCGTGTACGTGCTGTGCTGGCTGCCCTATTGGCTCACCCAGGTGGCGCTGATCTACACGCCGCCGAAGCAGTGCCAGAGCAAGATCACCATCACCAGCTTCCTGCTGGCTGGCTTCCTCAGCTACAGCAACAGCGCGATGAACCCTATACTGTACGCGTTCCTCAGCGACAATTTCAAGAAGAGCTTCCTGAAGGCGTGCACCTGCGCCGCTGGCAAGGACGTGAACGCGACCCTGCACATCGAGAACAGCGTTTTCCCGCGGAGGAACAAGGCGAACGCCGAGAGGCTCCAGTCGAACCGACTAGCCGCCTCCGGCCAGTCCAGGCTCGAGCTGGAGGACGAGGACGCCGAGAGGGGCCTGCTGATCAGCAAGACGTCCACGACCACCGTGACCATGACGTCACGATCCAACATCACCATAGGGAACGACGCCAGGGATCCGGCGCAGAAGGAGAGGGAGTCGATGAAGAACGGGGCGCAGTTGACTCTGCTGACGCAGGTGTAAATCGAGGGGCGGGCTTGACGATCCAACGAAACGAAAACTACGTGTCTAGAGCTGGCCTCTTGCTGGTGAATGTCGTCGGGTCGCGAGGCGAGTTCTGCCCTCCTACTCGCCCCGGTGACCAATGAGCCCTGGATTCATCGAGGCCTGACGAGGGAAGAACCACTTATCTCGCAGAGACGGGACACCATATTAATCCTTCGAGGAATTCGTCACACGTGTCTCGAGGCATCGCGACCTACGAGTCCGTTCGAGGCTCACTCGATAACGAAATCATTGTCCATCGAATTTTTACTACTACCCCCCTCCCCCCCCCCCCAAACCTGCTGACGGTGTCGAGGTCACCGACCACCGTCGAACCCAATCTGTGAATATTTCGTGTCCCATCGATCCCCCAGTGATACACGCCACCCTCGAGGACCACCCCCGTTCCTTTCACGCCGCGGTAGACCAGTACCTGAACACGCGTCGCGCGAAACGTAGCCGAGGAACAAGCGCTTGGTAGTCAGCCGAGGAACGAAACGCAAGACACTCTGATCCCGTGACAACCGTGACAACCCCGACACACGTCCCACCATTATTCTTTGTCGAGAAGAGCTCGAGTGCGCGGCTCTCCCGCTTGCCTAGCTCTGGACGCGACAGCAGCCGGGATATTTATGACTTTTCAATGTTGACAAATGCACGATGGCGAAGGGGGATGCTTTCGAGGGAAGGACAGGCTGGATTGTCCTTGTAGGGCTCCCGCGTGTCAGAAGCAGAGCGTATCCTTGGAAAAATTGTGCTCCATGAGTCACGTCGAAAAGACCAATCTTATTTTCGTACGATTCTCGTCCAGCTTGGGCGAATATAGGTGATTGCTCTGGTTAAAGTGAAATGGGGCGAAACAGTCTTGCATGCTTATGTATATGGATAGTCTGGCGACTCGACGTTGGCAAGTCGGGACGCGTCAACTATGGACTGGAGCGAGTGGTTCATCGTGTCAAAAAATGAACAGCTGATGTCGCATGCTTCTCTTTTCGTAAGGACTTATGTCTAACGGGAGAAAGTACAAAGATCGTGGATGAAACGTGCGCGACGGCATCGATGCTCGGCGCTGTGCTTTCAAGGAAGAGCCCCTTTCGATTCGAAGCTTGGGAAAATCGATCCGCCGCGCTTCGAAGAGGAGAACAGAGGGACTCCCTTGGGGCTCGCATCTCGAGTAGCCTCCTCTCTTATTTTATATTTTCTTACTTCCTTAATGCCCTCTTCCATTATTTTGGCTCGCCTGAACTCTCTCCGCGCTCGTGATGGAGCGCCCATTGCGTCGAAAGGAAACCGTGGCGAGGATTTCATGACTCGAATTCTTTCAACAGCTTCTGACGAGCGTGTCACTCGTTTCGCCGATGATCTTGACTCTCTGCAGTCGGATCCAGCTTCCTTCTGATATGTTAGACTTTATGGAAATTGCATTGCTTATCGTGGAAGCATCCCTGAAACACTTGTGCCTAAAATTCTCTCGTGGACTGCAAAATTTCGGCCAACAACGGAGCGCGACTGCAAAGGGTCAATTCTCGTTTGCATTTATTTCCTTGCAGTGCGACCAAGTATCGAACGAGCTTCACAACTTGCGCTGATCTTCGAATCATGTTGCTGAATTGCAACTTCGAATGTCGCCTGCGCTTTCTCATCGGTATTCTTGTGCAGAGACTCGTATACGCGCACAGGACGAACCAACGGACTGCATCGAAGAGAGATTCTAACATCGCCATCCGGAAACACGAAGTAAATACCCCTTAAGCGACTTGATTCTTGGTTGACTTGATGGAAGACAGGGACGACCGTAATCTGCGGGAAAGAACGAATCACCAGTTGATAAGGACTCAACGAAGTCGAGCAACCGATGAATCAATGTTATGATCGTCAATTGTCCTACTATAAAAGGAGAACGAGGAAATTGTCAGTTGTACCAATTTTCTGTAGCCACTAAGTGATTGTAAAGTAAAATAAAGTAAGGTGTAAGTGTATAAATCTGCGCGAACGAACGCAACTGCACTCCCACGTGGCGCCAATCGTAAACGCGAGAATGTCACAGGGAAATTCATATAACAAAGGACAAAGACTACTGTTATTCGATGGCCTACAGTTTGCCTTCCAATCAACGCAACTTTAGAAACTCTATATTCTAATAACGTAAAATTCCGCTGTCCCCGGCGAATTCGAAAGTTCAATGCAAGATGCTCGTAAAACAAGGTCTCCAAATTGCTCTGCTAAAAACAGAATCCCAGTGTCGTGACCAATTCGGTGTCTCCGAAAAACGATGAAATTTTATCGGGAGAAAAAGGGGGGTGGGTGGAAGCTCAGGGAAGGAAATTTCTTCGTGCGAGGCACCGTCTCGGGGAAAATAGAGTTCGAAGGTACACAGTTTCGACGCGGCAGCATGTACCCTCGCGAGAATCGACGCTTCAATTCCCAGGCAGTTGAGCGAGCTCCTAAAGAGCTGTCAAAACAGAATCACCGAGTCGTGCCCCCCCCCCCCCTCGTCGCCCGTGTCATATCGGAAAAGTAATTCGACGCAAGTAATATCGGATGGGCCATCCGTCTGGATGAGGCGTCGTCGTTCTGCTCCGAAAGCTCCTTCTTTTATCGTGGCCCCGGCGATCGTGGAAAGTTAGCTTAAGGCTGTTTACACGGGGCAGGACGAGGCCACTCGTAAAACCAGCTCCGCCCGTGGGGTCGAGCCGTGTCACGTGCGGGCGCAGTTTGTTTCGGATCGCTAATTTCAGTCTGCACACGCGCTTAAAAGAACCGCAAGCGCGCGCCCGAGCACCACGGCCATTACGTGGCTCGTTCGTAATTCCCGCGCGGCTGCGGTCGAAAAATAGGTGTACAACGTTGTAAAAATACTCCCTTGAAATTACGAACGGAAGTGAGGCGGCTCTGTGAACCAACGAGCCATACAGGGTGAGTCATTGTGTCTCAGCACCTCGTTCCAGATCCTCTAGAGGGTTCCTCCTGGACCTAAGCGCTCGGAACATCGAACGATCTTGAATTGAAGCCTCATATAAGATGATCAACTGTCTCCACTTTGTATTTATGTCCTACTGAACGGAGTACATGCTCCGACTAATGAAGAAGTTAGTCGAAGTGTAAAGACGCAGTAGATCACCCTGTATAAAATAAGCGATCTTGTTTTTTAAAGTAAGTTTTAAACGATCATCGAGTAATTGGGTCGTCGATACGAACAGGGCGGATGATATTGCAAGTGTCTCTGAAATGATTAGAATTGTCGATTGTTTGTTATCGCTCGACCGATTGGAAGTATAATCCTTTTTCAGAAACCATTGGCAACGCTATCCCCGCCGACCTTATTTGACAATTTAAGCCCGCGCGGTGCTAGCGGCGCCGATAACCGTGCACTCGAGCGTGCGTAATCGAAAAAAATTAGATACCCTGGATTTTGTAAAGCGGGGGAGTGCAAGTTAAATATCGGAAGCTTTCGAGGAACGAGTTCGAGGCTTTCGCAGAGTTTCCCGGGAAACTCTGCATTTTCCATCGGTTCCAAAGTCAATTAACCGACTGCAAGGCTGGAAAAAGCTTTTGACGGGAAGCTGAAGCCATGTTTTGTAACTAAAGCAGCGTCGAAAGCGCTCGACCGATCGCAAGGAGACAGTCGAACCGCTCGCGAGCACCGATGGCTCCAGGCGAACGTTAATCCTCCCTGAAGGGGATGCAATATCGTGGGAAAGATAATCTTCGTCTTACCCACTTCCACCGCGAGTTTAATCCTGATCGATCATCAACAACGGCAGCCAGATACGCCGGAGTTCAAGGAACACAAGCACCACTTGAGAGCACAGGATCTACGTAGAAGCAGCCGCGGTTATTGGAGCAAGGCACCTGGGCACCTGTAACATTCAGGATCCGTCGTTCAAAATAAGATTCCTCGCAAGAAGCTTACATGCTTTTGTCATTAGCTAGATTTTCTTAAATTGCGTCCGAGGGGGAATTATGAATTCCTCAGCCCCTCGTTTCACCCCATATTCTCTACGCAGAAGCTGCACGGTACGTTAATCTTTCGAAAGTACCTCCAGAAAATGGAACAAGTGTCGTGGGAATGGGACAGGAAACGTACACCTGACGAATTACCATTAATTGCGTACAGGCAATTATTACACCGCGCGCCCGAAAGGCGCGAGGGGTGTGAATCGAGCAATCAAACGAGCACGGAAAATTTCATCACGTTGGAAAACTTATTTCACCGTACACAACTGTGCGTTTCATAGCTTCGTTTCGCTCAATTTTCCTCGTTATTCTATTACCCGCTTCTCCCTTTGCAACTGCGAGCCTCTGCGAAAATGGTGTCGCGTTTACTGCACGAACAATGAAGGCGCGTTGCCCTCGAATAATCGCATTCTCGATGACTCGTTTCGCGTGGGGGGTATTGCAGTTTGTGCTTCGGGGAACGTCACCGAAATTTTGGCCAAAGTTAACGATCTTTGAGCGGCCGAAGTATCCCTCAGGAAACGATTGCTGATAACGTTCGCCCAGGGTCGTAGAGCGTAAATAGAGGCTTCTCTGTGGGGCGACGATACGCTTCCGAGAATTCGCTTTCACCGCGGCGAGGAGCATCGCATCGAACGACGTCGTGGTTTCTTATTTCTTTAACGTTGTTTATCCATCGCGGCCGCTTCGGTGGGTCTCCTTTCGCGCGACCAGAGGCAATATCACCCTCGGTTCTCATAACGTCCACGCTCGACCGCAGAATAGCTATATACATCAGCCCAATAATGCGTCTAATATCGCTCTAAAACACCCGACGACGCGTTACACAATTTTTCATCGAGGTCCGACGGTGTTGACTCCGCGACACCTTTCGCCTAACTTCTCGTCCACTGGCTACGGAAATAGGACGCTTTATGTCGCTACCATCCCGGCCGAATGTACTTCCTGTCCCTCCCTCGCGTATCGGACTTAATTTCCCTCGCGTAATTGCGTTACGGTGCCGCGGGATCGAGGGGATAGAACAAGATGGCTCGCCAACGAATTTCATCCTTCGCAGAGGCTCGAACGCTCCAAGTGTTTGCATGGAAGCGTGGCGAAAGGGGCGTCGCGTTTGCCAACCCCATTTGCAAGATGTTTATTCAAGCCGACGAGCGAGTACATATTTGGAGTTTTCGATTGCTGCGCGGCGCCATCGGCTTCTTTATGGAATATTTCCCGGCTGTTACCCTGGATGCGCATTTCTGGCGTCGTCTGCTTGACGGATTCCGCAACCTTCCTTCTCACAAAGTTTTCAGGTTTCCTTTGGGACGTGCACGCGTTTATCGAGTGCCCATCGGCCCGGCGACGCGTTGCCAATGTGTCGAAGGTATCCGATCGGTACGCGTAATTGCATCAGGCCAGACCTCTTAAGCAGGAAACGCTGCGTGGAAGATGGGCTCGCTGATGTTCGCCGATGCCGACGACATCGCGTTTCCGAGTTAAAGTGACGCGGGAAAGGAGGCGCAGGCTCGGTCCTCGCGTCGTTACGGTCGTTAAGCGGCGGCTGCCGCGGGATTCGTATTTAATTTCGTTAAATGAAACTGCAATCACATTTAAATTTTAATGTCCCCGGCGTTACGCGGCGTTACGCGACGAAGGACTACGGGGGCGGAGCGTTTAATCGTCAGCGCTTTTATACGCCTGAAAGCGAGACGAGAAGCGGCGCAATTCCGACTCGGATCGTATTCGAGATTAAAAGAAAGCCCTGTTCGATATAGGGAAGAACAGCCAGCGGGTATTCTTTCCCTTAATCCAACCGTCGCGGAGACTAACTCGCACCTTCTAAATTTCAGGCAACCAAGGAGGAGAACAGGGAAGCTGACTTGCGTTTGTTACACTAATTTCCCTCGCTGGCGGACCATTCCGCTCGCTCCTTTTCCTCGACGCAATCTTTCTATTTTAAACTTTGCCCGCTTATGAATTGCAATTACAGAATCGCGGAAGCGACTGCGACACGCGTGGGAGCTGGCGACCTTTGCCACTGTGCCGATAATTAAAGTCCACGAGTTGTACGCGCCAGGTTTAACGTCGTCGAATAATCAATGGAACCGCGACGTTACGATAGCATTCACTTTTAACGGCGAAATTTCGTGGCAACGTGGAATGGCAAACTTGCTCAATAAGTCTGATACATAAGATGTTGCCGAGATCGGAAAAACGAATAATGGCGCGAGATAACTCCACGTAGCTGGAAGATGGAAAGGGGAATCGAATCGTAATCGTGACAAATTCTATCCGCAGATAACCTCACCTTTGTACAGCACCTATAAATCACAAGAACTTCCGCCGAGCCTTCTCCAGCCACCAGATAGGATTTAAACAACTCGAACTCTGGATTAAAAAATTAAAGTACGACAGCGAAGACTATACTTAGATGGAGCATTAGAACGTGTTCGATTTTTCCAGATATTTCCACGCAATTTTCATAGTTCCGACCTCGTAAAATTCAATCTCCCGCGACGCGTCGTTGCGCGATTAAATATATCCCCGCCGATATAAAATCGGATCATAACTCTCCTGGACGGAAGCGCGAGCGCGCTTAATATGAAAGTCGCCAAAGCGGATTCGGGAAGCGCTAAGCGGGATTAACAGCCTGCAAAATACGGATTTACCGCGGTGGGCGAGCAGGGCTGGTAATTTTTCGCGGCTCCCGGTGCCGTTTGAGTGGCACGGGAGCTTTCCCCATACGGGAATTCCATTTTCCACCGACATTATCCGCTCGCCGCGATATTACAGGCGAGGATAAAACCGTGGCGGTGCATAAAATCTAAGGTCAAGGGGACCTGCATCCACTCGAACGATCGATTATCGAAAGGGAACGGAATCGTTCCTTCCCTTCGTTTACGACAGATGCTACCGGCTGACTTTTATTTCCTTTGGCGACGAGAAAGGTCACGGGCGGTATCGATTCACCGGCAACGACGATCGAGCTGCGAATGATACTTGCTCGACTGTGAAAAAGGAGAGGACTCTTCAAGATTTCCAGGTCCGCGAGGAAATGGGGGAATAAGCACGGCTCGATGGAAGAATCGTCGTCGGAATGGAGAAAGAAGATAGCGGGCGAGGGTTAAAGGAGAAAAAGAAAGCACATTCCTGTTTTGTTCGCTATTTTCTCATCGCTCGTGCAACTGTTCGCTGATGAGGCACATAGCGAGGCCTAGTTTGCACAAGTCGGCGAACGACCAATAGGAGAACAACAAACAGCGGTGCACTACGCTTCACCGACGATTAATTCGCATTCGGTTCAGCTGCACACACGGTCCAGTGGAACGTTTCTCCTTCCTTCGCCGAGGATAGCTGGAAAACCTGCGGGGAGACAATGGCGTTGCTTTTCTTTAAAGTGAGATCTGCTTAATTGGGGGTGATTTCGCTACCCGAAGCTCCCGAGTCGGGACTCTCGATAATAAACGTTGTTAAGCGTAACTGCGGGCGTCTAAACACTATACGAAACATTCTCGCATTATTCGTCGTTGCCTCTCCGCTGAAAGCGGCTTTAACACCTTTGTCCAGGCTGCAGTTAAGGTCACCGGAGAACGAAGCCGTCTCCAGAGAGATTGCCAAGTAATTTCATTCAGCCGGGTAATAAGTTTACAGAAATTCGGTGCCGCTGAACGTTCCTCGACAGCGTCGGGGCGCACTTATCCGAACGGAGGCCCGTTTCACCTCGGGTTCCTAACCATCGTCGCGTAGATCCCGCGTTCGTTATTCAACGAATGTCGCCGGCTTATCAGGCGTCCCCGCGACACGCGTGCTACGTGATAATAATCGCGAAAGTGAATCGTGCATGCTCCCTTTCTCCTCGGCACTATTCACTACCCCGGCTGGCGGCGTGCGTAACTTTTCAAAGAAGCGACGTCGACGAAAGAGGACACCAAAAGGCGGAACCGTTCCTTCTCCATCAGACGATTCTCTGATATCCTTCAAAACCTGAACGAGTCCTCTCATGTTTTGTTTCATTGACAATTCATCTCCCAGCGGTTCCACTGCACCACGTGTCCCGAAGAAATTTCAATGCTTGGCCAAAACTCGCCAGATATCGATCGTCAGAGACTCGAGTGTCGTCTGTGGCCAGCCTGCAAGATAACGGCATACAGAATTACTTGCGCATCCCGAGAACAAAGGTTGGAGCTCCGAGAGCAAAAGGACATCGTGTCGTGGCCATAGAACGTAGCCACGCAGTGTGACTGTCTAGTTGTTAAGTGCTGAGCAAACTGGTAAGACACGAGCGGCCTTTTCGAACACACAGGTGGGACTATTATCCTCCCTTTAAGCCACTGAACAAGGCGAAGAGCCCGGCGCACGTTTGCACAGCAACGGATATCGCAAACGCACCTGCCGGCTTGGCAAACAGCTGAGGTGGGGTTAGAATCGAAGTCGACCTAACTCGAGGGCTTCTGAATCCCCGTGGCTAGATCACGGAACGCAAACCTGAGCTTCGGTGACGAGCGAGGGAGCTAATGCCTTCCAGCACAATTACGAGACGCGTGGAAACGCTATGCAGAAGCACGGGAAGGAAGGATGGAGGCAGAGTGTGTCCGATTCAGAATAGCTAGCTTCCCTCCGACCGCTGGGAGCTTGGGGAAATATTTGCGAAAGAAATGATTCGTCGATAGCTGAATCGTCGATCGAATGAAATTACGCGCGAGGATTCATTGAGCTAATCCAGGGAAGAGCACCCGTCCCTTTTCAGACGGGACCAGCATCGCCATTGTTCTCGATTCGTGTCATGCATATGCTGATTGACGAATAATCAGATTCGCCTCTTTTGATTACCATACGCCTTTATTCGTCGCTTGTTATTCCGTTCTGTGGGGAGTTACCCAAATCGAGCATATTTCCCGCCACGCGACGGGAACGGGCAGCTCTACCACCAGAAACCCGCGTCCTACCGCAAACGTGCGATTCCTACCGATTACTACAAACTCGGAAATAAATTCCATAGCTTCTCTCTCTGCAAACGCACAGGTGCAGAACGCGACGATCGAGTTTAGTGGAAAGTACCTCGATCACTGTCAAATTTAAGAATCCTGTAGGACAGGCCTGTTTATCTGCCGATAGCCGTGACTGTTGGCGCGAGATTTGTCGTCAGCTGCTCAGGTGACATTTCGGTGCCTCGCACCTAATTAACGCGAACTGCATTCGGATCTGACTCCATTCACCGATCCCGTTAATTCCTTGCTGTCCCCGAAGTTTTGCACGGCCATTAGCCGTCCCGGCAACCACCCGCGGCTTTAATACGACAGCGCCGTAATACTCCGTAATAATGCACGGCTGATCGATCAGCCAAGCGGATTGAAAGTAGCTTTGTTCGCCGCGTAGGCACGCGAGCAAAATTACAGGAAATTGAAATTCGAGTTTCGCGTGCGCACAATGCAGCCGGAAAGACGATATAGCTCCGTCCACGTTTCATTCAGGATTTATCTTTACCGCTGTAGGGGGATTCGTATCAACTCCACTGCCAATCAACTCGAAATAATCGAGGGATGGAAAGGGGGAGGTTGGAGCAGCCGATGAAATTTATGTTTCCGTTAGCGATTCGATGGAAAATCAACGGGCGAGAGCCGGCTGCAACGAAATCTAACGGGGTATTGTTTAATCACGAGTTACGCGGCGACAACATCGGCGGGAGCGCGGTAATTACTAAATGACCAGGCTCATCGTGTATTCAGCGATCGACAGGGACGTTAATCTGGTAAACTCATTGCTGCCTGGACGGTGTAACGCGTTATTAAATCATTCTGCAATGATATCGCGCAGCTGCTTGCCACCCAGCTTCCAGATCGCGGGCGTCTTCCGTTTAATCCCATCCCGGCCTGCATCAGCTACACGCCCAACTATTTCCCATTTCTTGCGCCCGCTATTAGCGTGCCCCTCCCCCGTTTAATTCCCTCCTCGTTTATCCCCGAGGCGTCGTGTCCGCGCTTCATTTACTTTCCACCGTCGGGAGCCCGTTTTCTCGGTTAAATCGAAGGAGAAGGAATTTCGGAGTAGCCCCGCGCCCTGTCATAGTGCAGCGACCGGCACCTCGCTGGCGGAAGTAACGACCTGTAAATAATGGGCTCCTTCCAGCGCGGCGTCGCATCCATTTCGTTCGCCCCGTTGAATGGAACTTGGACGAGCAGAGGCCACGCGGGACTGTCAATCCGTCCACGACACTTTTAATGAACCGCCGGACACCAACGAAAGCTGAAATCGATTTTCGATGGACGTTCGTCAAGCACCGATCCTAATGAAATCTCGACCAAGGTCGCGTCCACTCGGACAAGCTTCGCGAAAGAAAGAGGACTCTGGGATAGCCTGGTGGATGAGGAAAAAGTGTCAGCTTGGCGACAAGCCGATCCCTGGACTGCTCGGGACGATGGAGAAAGATTGGAGAAATCAGTGATTTTCTGCTGGTCAGTGTACTGGTATATGTGCCACGATGTTAAAGAAGAGTACAAAGGGGAAAGTAATCTGGACTCTAATCGATATCAATCGGACATCGAACTTCCAAATGGACATTGAGCTGAATACTTCTAAAGCTTGAAAGATGGGACCCTTTCGCAGACGAAATTACAACAGCACGCGACTAGCCACGTGAATACCATTGAGTAGAGTTATTATCGATAATACCACTGGCTACCCTTCCCCGTGCACAATTTCTAGCAAACGTTCCGTTTTGATGAATACGACTCTACCGTAAATTTAGCTAAACTGAGTGCTCCCCTAACTGAACGCATAAAATGCTCGTAAACAATCAGGCAAAACAACTCGCAGCGCTCCCCGAGCGAGAGATAAGACGTTCCCCCCTGCACAGAGTCGCGAAAGTTTCTGCGTTCAAAATTATTTATCCCCCAGGTCGGGTTGTTGGTGAACTAGCGAACATTATTTGCTCCCACTTGCGTGCTTCCTTGCCTCTGCACTTTCATCGGGCCCCGTTCCCAACCCCCTCCCCTGCCCCCCCCCCCCGCGATGCAGATGAGAATTTTTCCACAGCCCGCTGGTGGTTTCACCTGAATTCCCAAATGCTAGCTGACGGTCTTTACGTGAGAATCCCAGATTTATGTGTGCAAACGTGACGGCTGCAGCCCGGCGAACACACCACCCCCGTTCTCTCTTTCCGCGATTTTTATAGGTCAGAGAGTAAACCACACCTACTTTGTATGACAAAGTACCCCTCGCGAGCGGATAGCATCTATTCGACAGCGGCGAAAACACGCCGCGCGTCGAAGGATTTAGTATACTGCACCGCTGGAAGATGGTCAAAGGAATAATTTCGCGGCGGACACGCCGGCGACTTTAAAAGCGCAAGACGCGTCCGTGAATAAATATTACACGGCGAAAGGCTACGGTATAGATCGGCCGATTGCAATATCCCCGGTTTTTCTAGCTACTTTGAACGACCCACGCCTAGAATCTCTTTAACCGAGTGTCCGCCCACTCTTCAAAGGAGTACCAGCAGCAGAGAAGAGAATTGCAAAAATTCTGCCGAGGGGACGTTACATTGACATTTTCCACGATCGCGGACCGAGCGACAGGGTATTAATATCGGAAAGGGGTGGGAGTTACACGAGCCGATGAAACGCAATCGTCAAAGTCCCATGCGAACGGCTCCAGGCTCGACCACGTCGTATTTGGCAATGCGATGATTAGCCGGATTTGCTTATTGGGGCATAATTAATTCGCTGCCGAACGCACGGCGAATCTGAATCGCCGATGGCGTAGACAAGAGCCACCGACGTTGGAATTTTCCTGTTTACGAGACCCTCGAAATTCTAGCCACGTTTCAGGCCGCGTCCAACCCTCGGAATTCTCTTGAAGGAATGCGAATGCACAGGCTCAACTGCACTAAGGATTCCCGAAATTCCGGGGGCACCCGTTCCCGACAGCTCGGGCTTACACTCGTATGCTTCGCGGCCAGCCGGGGATGCAGATGTTTAAACGACTGGGGATCTCGAATCTACTCGCCCGAGATCCCCTGCGGGAAGATTTCGTCCCGCGGGACGGGCTAACCAAGCTTTCGTGAAATAAATTAATCACTCCTGGCAATGTTCTTTCCCTGACGATGCAATAGCACTGTTCGCGTCGGCGATCCTTGCAGTTTCAAAGTAACGTACATCGATTGTCGCAAATGTGTAAAAGTTATGTGAGTGGACGCGTGACTTCTCTGTTTAAGTCGCGTGACTGGGATATGTTTGAACTTGAGATAATTATTATAGACGTGGCTATTGGTAAAAAGTATATTAAGCAACACGTAACCATTGTTCCACGTCATGTTTCTTCAGATCGTCGACTGATCTTTCTGAGGGAATCGCATATTTATAAGATAACCGAGCCGCGGGTTTAAATTAAGACACATTATTCTAAGAACCTTAGATCGATCGGTTCTGTCGGATTAAATGTAGCAAGTATACACGTGTGCGCCGCGCGTTTGAATGGGAAAAGTCGTTTGAATTACACGTTGTACAGCGCTTAGGATGTCTGATCGTATCGGCGAGAGCAACAGAACCAACGTCAAACCAGGCGTCTTAAGACGAAGAAAAACACGAAGATTGCGAATCTCCAGTTGCGACTTAACGATTGTAAATATATCTCGATGTTCCCTGTATGAGACAAGTCCTACTTCCATGTGTACATTACTTTTAACCGAGATGTGGTATACAATTACAAAGTTTGTCCCAGCTCCTTTGTCACTTATTTCTGTCCCCTCTTCGGCCACGAAGGATCCCCTCTCCAATTCCAAGTCTTACCACTCAGGTGACATTTGTGTCTAATTTTCAGGCAGAAACGTCAAATACCGAGCAGCCAAACGGAAGAAGGTTCCACGATCCAGTGTACACCGTCTCCAAAACACGATCTTAACACGATAGCAGCCAGATCTTCGCGATGGGAACAGCTGATCTTCGTCAGAGTTGCCTGATTAGAATCGTGTGCTACGAAATTGGATTGGAACTTAGCGTAAACGAGGAAAGTTCTCTACACGGAGCCACTGATATTTCATCGAATCATAGCGTCCCGCTTTCATGTTTCCATTTCGAAACTTCACCATCCATTCCCTTCTTTCGCCTTAACAAAGTCGAAGAGAGGAGTTGAAGACAAGTGATCGATATATTTGTACCCGAATGCAAATCAACAACCACGAAGCTTTCCTCGTGTCGAAAGAAACGCTACCCGACGAATACTTCCTTCCCTTTTATATTTTCTTTGCTCATAATAAAGAGTGGCGTAGAATTTCCACCCCCAGGGAATATTCCACGGACTCTCTTGCTCCTTATGTAAAAAAAAAGGCAATACAGCCCGTCGACTTGGCGAAATACGAGTCCCGGTTCTCGTAGCAAGCGAATGCAATTGTTTGGCTCCTCGATATTCGAATGACGGTGCAAGGAGAAAGTCGATACGAAGAGAGAGGCGGTAAAGAAGAGAAGCCAATAAATTGGGGAAACAAATCACACGCTTGTTCTTTGTTAATAGGAAAGAAAATTCTTGCCATTTCGCGGTCATGTTTACCCTGTGAAAGTATGTACAATGAAATTCGAGACCGCGGACACTGTGTCGAGAATTTTGAAATGGCCCTGTTACGCCAACTGAAAGGGAAGAGAACATTCTGTTTGCGGAGCGCGCGGTTTGCAACAGCACTGTCGGCGTTCCAATAATTTCGCGACCGAATTTTGCTAGGCGAGTAACTTGCTTTTCGGCGCATGTAATTAATTGCCCGGTTGCCGTGCGTGAAGCACGCCCGTGCCAGCGCGAATTTAATCAGACAAAGCACGCTTTTAAACGTAATTACAGGCCTCGCGGTTGTACGCGTACGTGTAGAATCGCGCGCGGCAACGGGCCGATTATTAATCCACCCTCTCCATCCGACGGGAGGTTCGTCGCGAGGCGCATCTTCTCTTCCAACGTCGCTGCGACGGGAGAAAACTGTGTACTTCTTCCAGACAGCACTGTCCTGATGGATAATTCAATTGGCCACCGACGGGGGACGTTTCAAGCCGATGTTTCTCGTTACCTTCCTCCAGATATTCGCCGTCGTTCGCCGCGACACACCCCGGCCACCAACGGGTCGAGCGGAGCCTTTAATAACTTTAATTACAAAGCCACCTAACTCGCGACCGCTGAATCTCGTCACGAAGCTGAAACTTCGCTCCGTACCCTCGCCCTGAACACGCTCCCTTATTAAGTCACCGAACTTTGCCCCCGGCAAAAACGTTTCCAAGACTCAAAGGACTCGAGGGCCGGAATAAAGCTGTTTATCAGAATCTTGGCTGTGAGATTCGGGAAGTAATTCGGAACGCGGTGCATCCGCTAGAAGGGGAAATATGCAGCAGACAGTTCCTCTTAACACTCCGTCGAATTCAATGCATAGAGAAACAAGGTGAATGGGGCTGCTTCGAATGCATCGATTTAAAGCAGCAGTGGGCTTGGCCAGGGTTGGTAGGTAGGTAAGTTTCAAGCTTATATGCATAATTCGATGAGGGACAATATCGAAGAACCGTGGCCGTGTTAACGGAGTAACGAGGAAACGCACGCATACGATGATCGGGTGCACACGTGCCGTAGCGATGCACACCCACGTCTCGCGATGCATGCGAGTGCACGTGCACCTCGGTGCAGGGTATTTGAGACAGAGGTTGGTGTGAATTTCTGCGTAGGTTTGTATAAAATGGCACTTGGGCCTTAAAATTTATTTCTTTTTTTATTTTCCGTCTTTATTTCACCAATTTTAGTACATAGGGTGGTGAAAAGGCGAGGCCCAGATAAAGATGCTATTGGGCCTATCCTCTGTATAAGTGTAAGTGTTAGAGCATAACATTGGAATACAAAAAATAGAAAAAAATAAACATAAACTATAAACTAAAAACTAAAACTGGCATTAGGTTTCTGGCCCACTAATGCAATTGAAATTAACGGGCTGTGAGTACGTTAAACACTTCCTAGGCCAGCATTTCGCGTCCGGATTAACGTGTCGAGCAGTCTCTGTCGACGATAATGCATAATTCCACCACGTACATTGCCGTAGAATTTAGCGTCATTAGGTGGCAGAGATTCGCGACGACGGGACGACACTCTTCCAGCCATGATTTTCATTCTATTAGCCGAGAGAATCGCGGCTGACAGCGTGGCGGATCGACTTTCGATCGAGGACGTCGCGACGCGGCGTGCATTCGAACGACGTCGAATTTCACCTCGACTCGTCGCGACGACCGTCGCCCGTACCTTCTTAATGCCACATCTCCGAGCCACCGATCCGCTATAAAAGAATCGCCGAGCAAATCCAACTTGTAAGACAGCAGAAATCGCATGAAAGTTGAAAAGTTTGAAGTAGAAATTGATTCTAAAGTAGAGGCAGGTGAATTCGGAATGGAAACAAGGGTGTACGAACGTGAAATGAAATTTCGGCAGCTTCCTTCGATTTTATTTCGAAAAGTGCTTGCGCGCGGTAAGCTCTGAAAGCTGCACCGATAAAAGGATAACGATCAACTTGCTTGGGAAGGAAACTCGATCATAAGAGCCAAGAAAAGAAATAATGGGTCGTAAAAGGGGCAGCTTTTTAAAAATCCGTGGAACTTATCCATATTAATTTTTTTACGGTGAAAATTTCCTTCGAGATCCAGTAAAAACTGGGAAATCGTAAAACGAAGGCAACTGGGGGACGAACGAGCTTCCGTTGCCCGATCGAAACTTTTCGTCGACGGAGAAGGAGCGATAAACGAACGTCATTGCCCGATCCAGGAAATCGAGTCGCGTAAAAATCGACTGTAACTTTCGAAATGGAAAAAGAGCTGGCTCCGAGGCTGGTATACAGAACCGTGAAAGCTTTATTCGTCTCGGAACAGGTAGCACGACTTCCTTACTATTCCGATGACCGAAGGAATCTAAAAAATCTCCACGGAAACGAAATTCTCGTCGCATGTTCGCCGGCGCGACGTAAAACAGAAGCGAACGGACTCGTTCCTCATAATTAGTGTTCTCTGAAAATCCCACGCGTTTTTCGGCGACGGTGGAGGGAAATGGCAGGCAGCGAAGGGTGTGGAGGAAGGGAAAGTGGCAAGAGGAGATAATGAGAGGTGGTCCGTAAGAAGAGAGATTCAGCTCCTCGAGCGGGGCTTCTTCGGGGCTAAAGAGGGGTCACGATCGCTTTTTCGTCAAGACAAGAATGTTTCGAGGGCTGGATACAGGTATTGATTTCCAATTACCCACCACACGCCGCTCTGCCCGAACGAGGGGGAGGAGGAGGCTGATTACGAGCGGAGAGAATCGAAAAGGGAAAAGAAGGTATGCATAATTAATTAACGAGTCTCACCTCGGCCCTGTTAATTTGCCGCGACCGAGCTTCCGCCCCGCGGATTCTTAATTGCAACCCCTCTTATCTAACCCCGGCCAGGGAGCAGAGTTATCCCGCGAAAAATGTTGCAACCCGCCCGAAGGAATTCCACGGCAATTAGGGCCGTCTTCGATCCGTCTAAACGATTAATTCGGACCCCACGTTTCGCAACAAATCGCTCCAATTCCGCGGCAGAGATTTACGAGGCACACGCGATGGATATTAAGAGCGAACGTTGCCCGTATGTTTGCGCGTATACAGATTCGGGGGATAAAGGGGTAGAGTTATTGGGGTCGAAGGGAACAGAGAGAAATAGGGCGGGCGGAAATTGTGTTGCAGAGAGCTCCAGGAAAACGGTGACGAGTACTTACTTCCTATGGAATAATCGCGATTTTGTATTAATTTGTTTGAAAATATCGCTTAGCGGATAGCAATCTATTAGTTCATAAAAAGGGGAAGGGTGATTTGAAATTGAACATCCTTGTAATCGTTGCAGGTTATTAAATTCGTTCTCATTTTGCTTGGTGACTTTGATCGATCTTCTACCGCGTATCGGTCAATCGAGGAAATTCAACTTCGGAGAGCACAGTGCATCGCGTTATGCAAATTAACGCTTATCACGCTCCTCGCGGCAGCCAGTGTCGCGTTCCGTTCTTTTTTTCCTTTGCGCTCGTTTCGATTCTGTTCGTGCATTAAACGATAAGCCCGATTGCACCGGGACAAGGAAAAACAGGCAAGAACTCGGCGTTTGCTGGACGCCCAATGATTCCGTATCGCCCATATCACGCGCACCGCTAATTAAGCTATACGATCTAGGGGATATTAACTCGCGAGCATTACAAGGCGATTTTTCATGTCAGCTTCTATATATAGATCAATTAATTATTACACCAGACGTAGCGTGTCATCTGATTTAAACAGCCGACTCACGTGGGCAGCTCGTTCCTAAAATAAACATATCATTTCTGCGGAAATCTTAACGAGGTATCAATTAACGCTTCCTTTTGACTGGTCTATTGGAGCTTCCAGCAGACCAAGTAGTAACTCGATGTGTAGGTGTATGGGTACATCAGTTGGAATCAGAATATATGTACATTCTGAAGAATATTTGCTGCTAGAAGCTGGGTTCTTTTAACAGAGGAACTATTGACTGCCATCGGTTTAAAGTACTGCTTTCCTTCCGAGCGATATTTCATTTCGTACTTGGACAGCCTTCGCCCATTAGATTCAGTTTGAAGACGGCAAAAACGTGGAAGAATGAGAAGCTGATGGTTCGATATGGAACCAGTGGCGCCATCTTTCTCTGATATCGCAAACGTTCCACTCTTATCAATTTATCAATGAGACCGCGTTACATCAATAGTAACACACTCCATTCTTCCATTCATTCCTTACAGAACGCAACCACTTTGCCTTCCTTCAAATACTCCATCAAACACGACTTTGTGTCCCCCTTTCGTCCACCCTCAATGATTTACATCTAAGCAGCGCATAAATAATTGTACAATCAACCATTCATAATTAAATTCTACGCGATAACGACGATTTCTTGAGTATCTATAATCGTCATTTCATCGGAAGGTCCGCGCGAGCTTCTGATTACAATCTCGAAACTTCTTCGACTCTCAACGATTTCGCACAGTTGCAAGTGGATGCTCGGATGATTAATTGAATTTTACATGACACTGTGGGCGACTAAAGTTCACCGCCAGCCAATTAAACGCCCGTGTCCTTTGATCGACCGAACCTGCACGCCTCGATTTGCCTGCGGATGTGAGCGTCGCGACGCGTCGCGGCGAATTAACCCTTATCCGTCACTAATTACAAATCAGTTGTAAATAACATTACCAGTGGTCGGTAGGGTTGTCGTTAAATTACAGCGCCGAGTTCATCGATCCTACGGGGATTTATCCCCGGCGAAAGGATCGCTGAGGTCCTTTTGATTCGGTCATTAATTAGAGGGATATTTAGCCCGATCGAAACAATCGCCCTTTGTTTCGCCACGATCCCGACCAAAAGGAAATTAAGCATCGCCACCGGCGTGGGCGTCGCTCTGGAAATGCTCCAGTGATCAAAACTTTCTGGCCGCTTTAATTAACGCCAGCACCGATTGGAGGTATAAAATTATTGCTAAATACGGTCATTAACAAGTTGGAAGTCGGGACTATGCTCCTCGATTACTGATAGTCTCAAGTTACTTCATCCGTGAGTAGGAAAATACTGGATTCCAATCAAAATACGAAAGTTCACGGGATGGATCTTGACGTAAGTCCAGCGTCGCCCAAGGACTCTTCGTTTAGGTACTTTATTCCCTCTTTAAACCCACTTCGCCGTTATTTGTCCGGACGACTTTTGGATTAAGGACAGCGCTTTCCGCGCGGAAAGAAAGACGAGGCAAAGTAGCAAGTTTTAATCGAACTGATCCGCCACTTCCGTTCCAGGGGAATGTTTCCTCGTGGTAAAATATAAAAAGCTACGCGAGACCGAGGTCGGAGGCGAACAGGCGGAACTTTCGCTCTTCCTATCATCCGTCCAGAGGTCCTTATTAAATAACTTTTGAAGCTACGTGAAGGGGATATACAATCGCGATAATGCTTCAGGGGTTTCGACCGAGATACGCATTCTTGAAGTGTGATGAGACGGAAACAGAGAACGACGAACAGGCAGAAGTACACGGACAACGTTCATGGAGATTGGAAGGAACTCGCGTCACAATGTACACGCTATAATCATCGTGATAAGACATTTATGGATTCTGCAGGCATCTCGTTACGATCATCCATGTGAAGTATTGGCAGGGGAATGGAAATGCTCCAAAAAGCGAGGCAAGGTTGCCAACGAAATTCAGTGTAGACAGGGCGAGCAACAGGTGTCCCTCGAGCACCTTTAATAGTCTTTTCGGCTTTAACGAAATCGATAATTTCGTTCCTTGTACAAAGTCAAAGCACTTGGCCGCGAGTACTCTCGGTACTCTTGAACGACCCTCGATAATAGCATTACGAATGATCAATCTCATTTGTACGAGGACAGGATTATCGCCCTACGGATACCTACGTGTTACTAGCTATCGATACTCCTAATTCCACCTGTATTCACATCCTTCTAAAGTGTTTACTAGGGTATTAAACTTGACGGAAAGTTCATCCTTGATCACTATGAAATGCATTAAAAATATTGTTTTCACTCCTATGGCACATACTTTTAGTCGATCACGACAGTTGCTCCATTTCTTTTTTATCGATATGTTTACTCGTAAGTTTCCATAGGAGCACTAACGACCGGCACGAAAAATTTCACCTAGTTGCGTGTGTGTCCCGAAGTGGAAGCAACAAAAATAGGGTCGTTGGTCGTCTGCCAACAGAGCGAGCAGTTCTAAATGACGGGAAAGTATCGGTGGAAAAAAAGAAAGGAGAGAAGTCTCGTATTCCATTTCGATATTTCGCGCGACACAATTCCTCTCGCTTCTTGCCGATGCAGAGACTTATCGGCGATCGGGCGTAATTTATGTTCGAACCGCCTCGGCTGGGACATGCAGGCTCGCCGTGGATAATCGGTGTAATTACGAGTAATCGGAAAGCAAGGCGATTCCGATGGGGCATTAACACGTGCAGCGAAATTAACACACGCACTTTTATACGAGAACGCTTCTGGGCGCAGTTCAATTCAATCTCTCCCTGCTCGATTCACAACTTTATCATCCGCTCTTAATACAAGCGATTAATTATATTCATACCCGCACAATACTTTTCTGAAAAGCCCCACACGACGACATCCATAAGATTTCTACGTGCTTCCCCCCATGTCCTACCAAACTTTACAACAAAACAATCACCGCGGGGACATTTCAAAGAGAACCGACAACAGAAAAACATTAAAAGTACCGAAAGTTGATTTACAGGCGAAGAACGCGAGAAATGGGCAGTGCACCAAGGGACTTTCTTAAATTCGCAATCATTCATGAAAAATAACAGAAACGACCGTGCGTCCTCTACTGCCGCTCCAAAAAAAAAGACGCACAAGGAGATACAGATCGCCTTAATCACGGTCGAAAACAAATAACGGGGGTCGTGGAACGCGTAAGCGTCGCGATGCGATGGTCTTCGCATTGTCACCGGTGTAACGAGAGTCGTGCCGCACGAGACTCGACCGGCAATTACGGCAGGCAATTCCTTTTTTTTCCTCCTATATTTTCGATCGTATGACGGGCGACGGTATCGGCATGAAAACGAGGCGTAACGAGCGTTTAATGGTTTGTCCCACCCCTCCGATCGAGGCCCGATTTCGATCGACGAGGTACCCGAGCAAAAGGATTTAATTAACAGCTCGCGGAAAACTGGGTCGCGCGATAATGGTGCACGTACACCGAGGACGAGCACCTCTTCGAGAGAGAAAAATCGTGGATGATCGTGTCTGCCAGGTGGTGAACCCGTGTCCACCACCGAACAGAACACGGACCACGGCGATTACCATGCGAGCCGCGCGAGCCGCCTCGATCGACCGTGAAACAGCGCCCGGCTAATCGCCCGGAGACTTTCACGCCCGCCGGATGATTGATTCGTCGTTTTTCGGTTTTTGAAGTACCGCGAACAACGAGCGATATTTAACGCGGTCATTGCGCGCCTACTTGGAGTTCGAGAATTCGAGATCGCTTTTTGTCTCTGCTCGGCGAAGCGACCGGTGGGAAATTAGAGTCGCGCGAGGGTAACGATTGTTTCTTATGCTAATTACGGAGGGAACGGTAACGACGTTACTTCCCTCGTCTGCGGCAAGTATCGTTGACCTGCTCGGACTAATTTCATCGGAAACTCGGGGAATGGGGAAGCTCTTTTGTTTCTGGAAATAAGCACAGCTCGGAGGAACGTTCGCGATAAGTTTCGCGAGCCAAGCACGGTTTTGTCTCCCGTACGTAGAAACACCTTTCTCCAAAGCAAGTCACGCGCGAGTTCCGCGCGTTCTTACGCACTTGCGTAACGCGTAATCGCCGCACGACGCTAAAGAAAGAGGGTTATCCGCCTCGGTACCGTACAGTGTACACCGTCGCCTTTCTCCCCTTCCCCGTCGATCTATCGCAAGAGGAACGCGTGAGAGCGGCAGCCTGCACCTCGATCATCGATCATTTTTTCGATCGTTTCAATCGGACGGTCACAAGTTTTTCGTGAACGAAT
This sequence comes from Andrena camellia, assembly GCA_029448645.1. Lineage (NCBI taxonomy): Eukaryota > Metazoa > Arthropoda > Insecta > Hymenoptera > Andrenidae > Andrena > Andrena camellia. The sequence goes on along the minus strand of CM055680.1, from coordinate 30,355,686 downwards.
CGGACGCGGATCGAAGAAATCGCTCCCTGGACACTATTGGTCATTGAGCGTCAAGTTTAACCCGCTAACGTCCACAGAATTTGCAAAAATAATTAAATACTAAAATACTTGGGAACATCCTCTTATTTATGAAGATTTCAGATGAAAATCTCGTCCGACTTGCTTTACGGTGGACGTTGGTTAACGGCGCGGCGGGGACGGGATTCCGGCCTGTATATAATTTCATATTCGCGCGGCTCGCCTAGACTCCTTGAACTTTTAAAATATGTGACACGAACCGAGAGAATATTTCACCTGTAATCTCCAGACGCGATGATTTGTTTGTCCCTAGGACGCGCGTAACACGCGGCCCCTTCTCGAGAGGAGCATCGCGATGCCGCCAAGGGTTTATAAAGCCTATGGGGGAACGCGAGGATACGCTGGTGGACATATTTCAGAGGGAATGTATACCTGTTCCTCTAAATTGCGAATCCCTCCCTCTGCGAAGCAGTAGGTGCTCCAAGCCAGAAACAAACGTACCTATTCGCCACCAGATCGATTACGAGCTTGCTCCAGCATTTAATTCGCGTCTAAGCCTCAAATCCCCGTAGGGACATTCCATTGATCTTCTAAATTACTCCAATCAGAGTGCTGGAATTAAAATCCCAGTATGTGCGCACCATCTGTTCGTGAAAAGAATATAAATTGTTGGCACTCGGGACGAACCAGCGTGCACTGTTTATCCCGCAGCAAAATTTCACGAGGACAATGCTTCATCTCGTTCCATTCGCGTGCCCATCGAGCGAGCGGTGGTTTTTCATGCATAGTAAAAACCCATACGAGACCCATCCAGGGTATTTTAAACCGAAAAGCATGATCGCCCGCCATTCGTTGCGCTTCCCATCGCTGGTCGAAAGGGACGCCCCCCCCCCCCCACATGCTCGCAGATTTCCCGACGTACAAGGGAATGAAATTCGAAAGTTCCGCTGATCGTCGCGTATGAATGCACCGAGACGTCGATGCAAACAGGAGGGTGAATCTTCCCCGGGATTGGACAGTTTCTGCAGAGCGTTATGCGCCCCCGTTCTCCGGGGAGATTTTTCCTTCCACACTTCCGACCAAGTAAACACCGAGCACGGTCAAGAATGGGCTGACTCTTCCCCCGCGCTCCCTCTCGCAGACGTAACGGATGGTCTTATTTGCAGCTGACAGGATCCCGGTGCCCCGTGCCAGCGCCGACGCGTTGGCCGTTTTCGAGGATGCAGCAAATTCGCGGAAGCACCCGATTTACCCTTATCTCGCGCGAGTATACGTCGGGTCCTTTGTTCTCATGGCGGGTCGTGGATAATTCGACGTTACGGTTCAATTTTCCGAAAGACACACGCGGGCACATCGGTGCGCGCGTGTGTGGCGTGCGATACTTGCGAGTGTCCATGGAAAACGGGTACCGTTCTAGTTCTGAATTACCACGAAGAGCAAAGGACCGTGGTCTTTCGTGTCTTTCATACGACCTCGCGCAGATTGAATGGCGAAATCTCCGGGAGAAATCTGTAGTCGGAGATGAAAATGAGAATTCGAAGGCCCGCGAAGTTCGAGCTCGAAGTGAAAAGTGAGACAGGAGGATCGAGAACCGCGGTCTCCCCCTTTTTCGAAGCGTTTTCGCGGCTAGTGCTCATGCGCCTGGGCAGCACGTCGCCGCGTCGGTGGAGGACGGGACTGTGAATGGAACGACGACGCCGACGGCGACGGCGACGACGCTCGACGTACGAGCTGCGAGGAAAAGAGGACGAGCAGAGCGAAGTCAGTCTGGCCGCGCGCGCCCACGATCACTGTCGACCGCCGGTCTCACGTCGTTCATTCCGCACCGGCGGGACGGCCGTTCGAATTTGAAAACGTTCCACGCCTGGACGAGACACCTTCGTCGTTTACGCCGAGCCCTGGTGCACGCTAAACTCCCACCTGTTTCCACCGAAACGTCCTTGGACGAGCGAGATCGAGGAAAGCTTTGCGGGTAATTGAAAGTGTTTGCTACTCAACCGTTCTCTCCCTTCTCTGCTGTCCCTTTCAGTGATAACGTTGCGGGAAATACGCGAGGATCAGAGGAGAAGCAGTGACCGCGTAGGGTTTCAATTTGTTTGATTTACCGGCGCGATTACGGGCCGCATTCTTGCACGCTCCCTCACGTGGACCACGCGCCGGTTGCGAATTTAAATTGCGAGATTCTAGCCCCGCTTGCCACCGGAATGCTTTTAATTTCTTCCGCGGTACTGTTATCGCGATCAACGCGCTCGCCACCGGTCCATTGCACTCTGGTGCTCACTGGCTCGTAGGAATGAAACTCCGGCTACTACCGTTCGTGTCCGAGGTGCGCGAGCGTCTCTGAGGGCGACCGTCTGACGGGAGTGTCGCTCGACGGGAACAGGACGATTCGAGGTAAGCGAAACAAATCCACCGGACACAGGGACAGTGCGAAAAAACAGCTACTTATCACCTAACAAGGAGAACGGCAAGCATCTCTGTGATCCCTGTCCATGCATGATCGTGCGTCTCCCACGAAACTGCCGACAGCTCCCGCGAGCAAGTAGCCGCGAAGTAGGCCAAAAACAACAAGCGAACTCGCGACCACTCCACTCTCGCTGCCTCGAGTAGCTGGATAGAAAATAGAGAGGCAACCGTCTACGATCGTAGGCCGGGCGAAAATAAAAGGAACGGGAGTCGAGGTGGAAGGTGGCGGAGAGATCAGGCCAAGTGGAAAGGACCTACTAGCCGTCAGCCGGTCTTGAATGACTGTCGGGCCGCGCAACTGTTGCCACGTGCCGACCGAAACTCGCCCCGATAAATCACGGTGGCTGAGGGCCCTCGAGTTCTCTACTTCTGTGCTACGAACACCCCGTAACACGCGCCGGCACCGCGGCGGCATCACGAAATCCGACCGAGCGGCACCTGTCGCTGGCCGGCGCGATTAAACTTTATCGCGAAAGGTGTCCGGGAGAAGCCCAGCTCGCCCGCGGACGAAGCAGTCTCTTTCCGCGGACTGGTTCGAAAGTACATTAACCGACTTCGAGGCGCGGATCATCGTTTACGATCCGGTGGAAAATATTCTGTTTTACGGACCTGACCACTGGCACTCGTAATCCCGCCGGACGGAACGCGGTACACCATTTAATTGAAACATTTTAACGAGACATTCCCACGATCCGTAGGCCCGGACCCTCTTGTTTTACAACACCGCGGCGAGCTTCGTACTCTCGGCGCGCCGTCGTTCAAGTAAAACGTTTTTAATGTACTGAGGCGACGGTCTGGTAAGAAATTTGTGGCATGGCGGAAAAGATGCGGCGCGAAATCGGATGATTGTGGGTTAATTCGAGCACCATTAGTGGTTCGAACATGGGAATTTCCAGTTATATAGGGGATCCTTTTCAGCATAGTTTCAGGAAGAGGAGCAAATTGGCCACGAAACGGTAGTTTCATTGAGAAGCCTTCTCGTAAAACGAGGGAAACAGAGGGAAAGGGAGCCAGATGGCAAACTCGCGTTAAAACAACGCTAACTGCCTGGGTGCAGGACGATATTGCGGCGAGAACGTAAACATGTAGTAGAAGCGCAACGAGCTTTAGCCTAGTTACCGTGGGAACGAAGTATCGCCACTGACGAGACGCTTCCTCATCGAGGCGAAGGATTTTCAAGCCGGTGGAACGGGAACTGGAGCGTAATCAGAATGAATTCGCGATAAAGGAGGACCCGGCCAAGGAAATAGATGTACGTAGAGAGCTGAGCGTACAGGGAAGTACACCCTTAGTCGCGAGATGAAAAGAAATTGCGGCTTTTAGAAGTTTGCCGGAGAAGAGGGGAGAAGAAGTTTCCAAAATACGAGGACCGCGGTCGACGAGACATTCGACCCGGGAATGGAAACAAACAACGCTCGAGGATCCTCCGGACCTTCTCCCGGCCGGTCCACGAAAATAAACTGAACGTCCAATATCGCGGAAATAGAACGCGTGTCCCTCGCATACGGAGCGATATCGCGATTTGCACACAATCACCGACATGTCGCAATTTGCGTCGGCTATCTCGCGGCATCTGCTCGCCAGTGTCTGCAAGTTGTCGCGCAACAAGCGTTCTCGGACCGATGGGCCCAGCGACGACACGTCCGGCCGTGGAATCGGCCGCGTTCTCTCATAAATTATTCCCCGGGCAAGCGGCGAGGCGATGGAACAATTATGTCCACGCTGATCGACCCACGCTCGGTGCTGACTAATTAGAAAATGGTCGGCCGAATAGAAATTGAACGCATAGCTCGAGGCCCGCGTCTACGTTGACGCAAGCAGGGACGGGGCGTGCCTAAAATTCTCTATGTAACACCATGTGACACAGATTCGAGATCAGCTTTTTCGAAAGTCGGCCCCCATGATCGCATCGAGTCACTTTCTGCCGCTCCGCAGTCGAGATCCCCTTGGCGGATCGGCCCCTGTGATCACATCGCCACGGAACGAGGCGCGATTTCTTACGAATCGAAGATCTAGCGCCGCGATAGGGAGCGGCGGGAAAGGAAAAAGGGACCATCTCGTTCTGTCCCCACGGGGAACAGCTCGTGGTAATTGGCTGACCGTCAGTTTGCTGAGGACGGGCGGGGTGGGGGGGGGGGGGCTGGGACGAAATTTGGAAACTACCGTTCGTGAAGCAAGGGGAGATGAAGGCACGAAGCACATTTCACCTCGTCCGTATTTTGCGAGGATATGCCTGGCCTGCTGTCACTCAGGGTGACGTTCTCTCGAAGCACGGCCAGCGGGGATATACGCGTTGTTATCCAATAGCATTCGCGGAGGCCGCGCCACTCGCTCCCGTAAGAAATTGTTATGAAAAAGGAGCCGGGGAAAGGGGCTGCCGTATTCTGGCCGATGGACCTTATCAGATTTCCATCGGGCTGCAGCGCGACATGGCTCGTGACACGTTGGCTACTTCGCCCAACCTTACGACACATCTTTTTCCTTCCATATATCTCGCCAATTTGTACGACCCGCTCCTTCCACGGACAATCAAGCGGAGGGATCTTTGGGTACACTTTAAAGTTTCTAACACCGTGGCTGCCATTTCGGAGCACCACTGTTCGCCAGCTGACGCGCGAGACCATCGCGGGCGTCGGCGCGTCTGAGCGACAATCTACTCCAGATTTCGCGGGGAACGGCGGCGTTTTTCCTTATGCACCGTTCACCGTGTAACGTTCGCTTTCGAGAAACTTCTAAATATAGTCACCGGTATGTACAACGTGTTCCACATATGTAATAGGAAGAGTGGCGCGTGTGCGTGAACGCGTAGAAGGCACATTGGCGCGAGACCGCGGCGAATTGTAACAAGCCCGAAGAATACCCTGCCGACACCGGTGTACGCTCCAAGGAAATAGCAATAAAAACGTGCAACCAGCCACATTACTTTCTCCCGCGGCCTTCCAGCTGGCCAGCCGTTTGGAGGATTTCGAAAACGCTTTTTCCTTCTGACTTTTCATCAGCTCCGAACCGAGGGACCACCGAAATTGCGTACGCGACCGCGTTCGTCGTGGTCGTTGTTATCTGGACGGCTTCCGAATCTTATCGCCCACCGCAGGAACTTTAAGTGTTTCCTTCGACTATTTTTCGGCCATTCGCCTAGCTGGTGTTCGAACAGAGATACTCGCGAAACGATGGGGATATAATTCTGACGGTATCGCGGCGCACGTACGGGGCGTACTGGATTATCCGCGATAAAGCACGCGTTACGAGGAATATTTATTTACCGGGACGCGATAAGGGCGGGAAATTTATCCGGGGCAAGCGGAAATACGCGGCGTGAATACACGCTTGGCAAAACGGGCCCGCCGCCCGGCACACGTCTCCGTGTCGATCGTTTTCACCCCGCGCACCTGTCGCCTGCTAAACGAATCCGATCCGTTCCGTGGCGTTCAACGCGGGAAAAACGAGCCGATCCATTCCATTCCGGAGGGAGAAAGAGAGGAGAGGGACTTTCTTTCCGCGCGCGGCGCATTAAAACGGGGATTAAACTCCGGCCGGTGGAATGAAACGCGAGTTTCATTAAGGATGTGCTAATGACGGGACTTTTAGCGTCCGCCGTGGACCGGACTGCACACAAGGAAGGATGTCGTCGATTGTTCACGACGCCATAAATCTGTTTCCCTGTCCCCTTAATATCGCCCCGTTGCGGCCTCGATCTCCACGCGCCTTTCACGGCTTCTTTCGCCCGGGCGAATCGGAGAAAATATCTGTATTTAATCGTCGTTAAATTTAAAAAGAAGACACGTGTATACACAGCCGAGCGCGGGGCTCGGGTATGCGGTGAACAAGCAGGAGTGCGAGATCCGCGAACAAGTGCCTGACGATGCACGATGGTGCTCGATACGCGTCCAATTCCCATGCCGATTAAAATCACGAACAGAATCTTAATACCCACGGCAGGGGTCCGAAGTTTTCGGGGAAGTTGATAAAGCGGCACGGCGATAAGGGAAAGCGCGACAGCCGATCCGCTAATTAAGAAGTAAGATCACGGAGCGCGTGAGCTGGCGTACGTAACGGTAAACGAGAAGGAAGGAATTCGTAATAACACTTCGCGTGTCAGATTTAATTGAGCCGCAAACCGAAACGCGGAAGGACTAATTAGGATCGCGAAGCTGATCGTGGTTATCTTCCCTTCGAAATAAAAATGGTATTCCCCGGTCGGTGACACGTATACTCGCGGTTCCTGGTCACAGTCAGTCTGCTGTGGGCCGAAAATTCGAGCGGGTCGCAGCCGAGCGGAACGGACGCTTTTAACAAGCCGCCCGCGTGATTAATTGATTCGGCATGATTCATGGCCGCGTTCGGATCCGCGTTAGCACCGCGCCGCTCGCGTTTCACGATTAACATGTAAATCGAGAACGCGAAATATCGATGGCAGAAAAGGTGGTCGGCATCAATTTCGTAGTTCGATCGATTTCGACCGCCTAAAAAATTGCGAACAATGTCGGGCCGCGAGATAAATCTCTCGAACGAGGTGGGATGAGGTGCGTGGCGCGCGAGCCGAGCATCGCGTCGATATTTCTATCCGCTTAATTATTGCAGGACGTATTCGAGGGGCACGATGAATCCCGCGTGAGGAGCAAGATTCCGATTCGTTCGCTGTTTTCAGCTGGGGCTGCAGTTATAATATCGATCCGAGCATAGCAGTTCACCCTCGGCAAATTAATTTCTTACCCGTGTCTCTTTTCGCGTGCGCGTAATGAAGGTGTGCACCTTGTTAATCATCGCGGGGAACCGAAACTCGTGGTAGATCCCTCATCGCATCGTATCAGACTTGCTTTCTTACGAACTGCCTACGATAGATTCTTCACCCTCGCCTGGAGTTATAATAAATACCGTCCAAGTGTCTCTTAACTGTCTCCTCTGATAAATGGAGACAAGCTCTGTAGTCAGATTTCCCAGAAAAAAAAAGAATATGATACAGCTCTAGTATAGCCCTACCGCGAAGCTTCGACGTTGAAAAGTGAAAAGAAATTAGGCTCGCGCACGTAGGTAACGCTCACTAGAAATCTAATTCCGTTCCATTCTCCCATCCGGCAGCGTACGACCGCTCCCTCTTTGGCCCATTATTAATAGTGCTCTATTTTAATAATCCGTCAAAAAAGAGACGAGGTCGTCGGGCAGGGCGTTAAATATGCACGTGGTGGTCGGTGGACAGAATTATTACGCAACAAGGGAGAGGAGAGAGACGGCTGTGTGTTTAGAAGGAACAGTAGCGTGTTGTGCGAGCGACCACGGGACAGAAGAAAGGAGGAGAGACGCGTTGAGTCACCGTCATTGATTAATAACCACCGGCTCTTGTCGCGCGATCCGAGCCGCGAGTAAACGATTATTTTCCTACGGTTACGGCTCGTGGGAAACGTCGGCTCGCTGAGGATTACGATCGCGATGCATTCGCTATGAAAACACGTGCATCCGGTCATGCATATTTATATTCCCCAGCATCGTATGACGCGGACCGACGTGGCTACATTCATCCTTGATCCACAGATTTTACTAGGCACCGTCGGATCAATGGATGCGTTCTGCCCGTTGAATTCTTTCTGCGCGCGAAGCGAGCTCGGCTAGAACGAGAAGGAAAGGCAATCGCAGGAAAGAAATCAAGGATGATAATGCTGCGAGGAGAAATGGATTCGTCAGTTTCACGTAAGGAGGCTCGATCGGTCAGGATCACGAAGAGGATGGCTTGTCCGCTGGCAACCTGTCGATGACGCGTGCTCCATCTTTCGCTAACACAATAGTTTCCCCCGGAAAAGAGGAAATCGCGGTCGCCTCTCGTGGTTTTGCGGCGAACGGTGGAGAAATGTAGGAAGAGGAAGTGCTGCGCTCCATAGGAGATTGATGGTGTTTATTGCAACCCCGTCGAGCTTACTGGTTTCATCCATTACCTTCCCTATATCTTTCGCCCGCAAGCTCATGCTTTTATTGGCTTGGCTTGCAAATAAAAGCACGCGGTCCACAACAACGCTGCCGCGGCAACGAAATATGTATTGCACTTCGAGCGTGATAAATGGAGCAACAGAGGTATCGAATTCGCATAGAACTCGGGGAATCACGTGAACGCGACACACCCTCGTCAACGATCGCGTTCGACGTCTTCGACGGGAATCTTCGGATCGTATTATAAAAGTGGAATTGATCTGCCAAGGTTTCGCGGCTGGGCATGCTACTGGCAACCGTGGAGAGGGCTTGTCTATTACTAACGGCGATCCACGTTTTACTCGATAAGGGCGCCGACGGGGAGACCTTCACCCTTGGCTACATCACCGGCTCGAAAAGACGACCAGGGGACTTGGAGTATCAGCGTCCTGGTTACCGGATATCCGGCGCTATATCTCTCGCCGTGCAGGAGGTAATTGAGCCGCTTTCCCTCCCCGATTCCACTCGCCCATCTACCACAATTAGCACGGAAGTTGCTAATCAAGAGCGACGGAATTCACGAATTCGTTCCTCGCGATTATCGTCCGCCGTTCTAAATCGGAACAAAATGAATTGTTTTCTGGGGGGGGATGAGGAGTTGAATCTCATTGATTCTCGAGGAGAAGAATGTAGGTACAATTGTTCGACTCCGTAGGTGAACGCAGGTGAACTCGGCCGACGGGGTCACAAGCTCGATTTTCTCGTAGCGGAAACATATGGCGAGGAGGAGACCAGCATCCTGATGACCGCCGATCTCTGGACGAAGAATATCAGCGCTTACATCGGCCCCCAGGAAACCTGCATTCACGAGGGAAGAATGGCGGCGGCGTTCAACCTCCCCATGATATCTTACGTAAGTACAACCACCCCTCTCCCTATCTTGATCCCCTTCTAACACCCTAACAAAGCGTCGTGAAAAGCCTGAGGCCTCATCTCGAAGGCTGAGTACCTTCAATCTGTTCATCTCTTTAGCGAACATCATACGCTTAATACCCTAAAGTGGATGCAAAGGAACGAGTAGCTTCCCCTGGAAGCTACTCCGCTCGGGCGAGGCTACAGAATCTTTCTGGGAAGACAGCGGAACCGGGGGGGAAAGAGCAACGGATTCCTTTTACGCGATTTTTAGTACAAAAGGCTTTCACGGTTACGTAACTGTAGACGCATCGCCTTGGCGAATGCAGCCAGACAATGTCCAGAGAAACCTTGGCCGGCTCCGTTCCACGAACCTCTGTTTCTTCCTCGACTCTTCTAGGAAGCACTTCGGCAGAGTAACAAGTTGTCCCGCGCATGCTTTTACCTCGAAGTAACTTTTATTGCGGTTCCGCGGTAGGACGCGCATATCGATGGGATCGGCAAAGTCCAGGGGCTAAGAAACTTTCGCCTGGCTGGCTCCCCATTGAGTCGTCCCTCTCGGATCCGTCCTCGTATATCTCGCTCGCGTGTCGCCGGTTAAAGAGACGTAATCGTGAAGGATGTAGCACCCGATCAACGCAAGCCTTACTGCTCGTCACGGTATCGCCGAGCAAGTTCCGTTTAAATGGAGAACCGTGCACCTACGCGATGCCGGCAACGGTCCCCCGAAGTGTTTCGCTCGATCGTTTTTTCGCTTGTCCCGACGTGATCTGGCGGTGCAATGCGCGGTTTAAGCTCCCAGGAGCGGCGGTCCAACCGAGCAAATAAATTATTCGCCGACCATCGAGGAATACGAATGTGCGGAGCCGAGGTTACGACACGTTTAACCCATTCAACGCCGCAGAGCCCTCGCCTCGGTGGCTTTGCCTATTTTGCAAGTCGCTCCCCTTTGCTTTCTGGTCGAACGCTCGTCAGGACGAAAAATTTCATTAACCGCGATTAAGTCGATGAAGAATGGAATTCGTTGGGAAAGGGCCACGAGCTCTTGTAATTGACGGCTAAGATCCTATGAGAGATGGTGCTGCCACGGCACCAGCCAAGGGAAGACAAAACTATTTCTCCCCGTAATTCATTAGGTTTCTTTTAATCTCACAACCATCTCGAAAGCAGCTGGGCTGCAGCTAAGAGGAAAACGAAACGAAGAGAACCATTTATCCTCCCGTCAAATTATCCAGATCATTGAATGCTTCCCTCCACGAACTCGAGCTGTACCCTACTGTCGAAAACTATACCTACGAATGCCGTTTCACGATCCGTTTAACGTGAGCCGCCGCCTTCGAATCGAGCCGCGCGAAACTAATCGACTCGTCTTTAAAAAGTAGGTACCGTAATTTCTTCCCATGTCGCACGAGAGGCAATACCCCATTTCTTACTGGCCTCCAGTGACAATTTCCCAATAGAATTCCAGCCAACTGAATCGAAGCGGGGCTCTTCAGTTCTATTTTTAATTCCCAGCTATTTCATCGATCTAGTTTCTGTTCCCAGTAAGCCCGCCCATAAATCATTTTCCACACACTTCCCGTTGTGCTTTCGTTCGGTTTCCCCCGGCCCGTTATATCGCGGGTCCAGCTAACACACTAATCACGCGCATTACGTGCCCCTCCTCTGGCTTCCAGCCTAGTAATAGACCAACCTAGAAACCCAATGCAAATTCGGAACTGGCTCCGCACGTGCCGCGAGGCTATCCGCTTATCTCTACCTGCCGCCCGTGTTCACCTGAGCACCGGGTGCGATAATAACAACGTAGCCGCGGCATCGAGGGCGAGCCGTTTCATCCCCGAACGCGCGTCTGCTTTCAGTTCTGCACGCACCGCGAGTCCTCCGACAAAAAGGAGTTCCCTACGTTCGCGAGGACCAGGCCACCGGACACGCAGATCTCCAAGTCGGTCGTATCCGTGCTGATGGCCTTCAATTGGACCAAAGTAAGTAAAGCAGCAGACGCTGAACGTGCCCCCGTGATCGAGCTCTCGCGTTCCACAGGTGACGTTCATGTACATGAACTCGACCCTGTTCGAGTTCAACAAGATGTCGACGATCGCGAAGACGATACTCTCGTCGTTCGAGGCGGCAGGCGTGACCGTGAACTACCTTCGCTGCTGGGAAGAGCCCTATCACGTCACGCACATGACGAACCCGTTCCACGAGCACGTCAGCGAGACGTACCGCGAGACGCGAAGTGAGTAGCAGAGCCGAAAGCTTCTGGGAAAATCTGCCGTCCCGTCTCCCTGGCCAGTACTTTCGCAATGCCTTCGCGTGATTTACGACAGATTACGAGAACGGTGAAACGATGTTGGGGCAGCGTTTTTCCAAGTGGCGCGCGGCTCGAAACAGGCCACCCGCATTTCGATTCCTCCATCGAGCTACCAGTTTGCACGCACGCACGATAACCCGCATGTTACGATCGCGGGAAACTCGCGTCGTGAATAGATACTGCCGGTAATGCGACTCGTTAGGAAGGCTACACGGTATCCGCGCTTTTAACCGGATTTCTAAAAATATACCCCGCGTCCCGTTTCCGTCGATTAAGGAACGGCAAGGGTGGCGGAGGGGGCCAAATGTCCGGAGAGATTAACCGAGCCGAAAACACCGCGTTTGTTCCAGTTTACGTGATTCTAGGCAATTATTATGAGCACATGGGTCTGTTGATGGCTCTGGACGAAAGGAAGCTCTTGGAAAAAGGTATAATTTCTGCTGTAACATAATCAGGTACATATACCAGAGAGCAGTGTCATTAGTCGTAGTGCATCCAATTGCGATCGAATACTATTGCTCCCTTAATTGTAACGAGAGTACAGAACTGTATATTAAATTGTAGAGATTGTGTAATAACAGATGAATCATCAATACCATTAACGATCTTGGTAACGAAAGGGATGAGATTCCCAGGGAGGAGATGTATCTGTGCTCTTTCTTTGCCATCTATTTTTCCATGCATCTCCTCCGTCGATTTCTCGTTAAATCCTCGTTCGCGGAGAAAAACGAACATCTCGCGAATTCGTGTCGCAGGAGAGTACTGGGTGGTGGGTGTCGATATCGAGCAGTACGACGAGAAACGGCCAGATAAGTACTTTCGGGGCTTGTGGCAGAAGAAAACGAACTCGTCCATCCTGAAGGCGTATCGCAGCTACTTCAGCGTGGTCGCCTCTCCGTCGATTTATTCCAGGAACTTCACTAGGATGGTGAACTCGTACAGGGAGAAGCCACCCTTCAATTTCACCAACCCCCTGGCGAACGTCGGTGGAATCGTTCAGGTGACTATTACGAGCAACATGTTGTTCAGTAATGTATAAAAGATGCAGACTGCACTTCCAATGCCCGCCGCATCGAAATTTCAATTCAACAAATGCTGGAAGGAGGCCACCTTTCCAATTTTCACCCGATCGAAATTTCAAATCGAGAAACCTGGGATAAAAGCGAATTGTATATCCAATTCTTTCGAAGAACAGCCAGTCCCAAAGCTACACCGCGATTTCAGAGCCAGGGTACACCGTATTCAATTTCTAAACGTAATCCCCTTTTTGTGTTCTAAGGCAGATCGTGCCAGAGACGGCGTATCTCTACGACGCGGTTCATCTCTACGAGAGGTCGTTGCTGAAAGCACTGGACGAGAATCGTGATCCACGAAACGGCAGAGAGATGCTGGCTACTCTTTACGGCGTTAATTACCGCAGCGCCATGGGGTACGTATTGTTGGAAAAGTCGAATGAAGAGGAAAAGAGAAATTTACTTCTTACGCAATTTTCGCCGACGTCGCGGCGGAAACGAACGAAACGTGAACCCACGTCGATGTATTTTCGGTAAGAGTAATTACCGTTTGCATACCGTGACGGGACCGACGGAGACGGAAGCAAGGCGATTCGTCATCCGGTATCTCTCCACAAAAGCTCCGCGGCTTGCTGATTAAGGGAAGAGTTATGGGTTACCTTTAGAGGACAAAAAAAGAATGAGCATTTTGCTGGCTAGACGGCAGACGTCTCCATTAGGGATTCTGTTTTGTTTCGGCAATTTCAGAGAGATTGCAAATATATTGGAGCATCTTTTGCGGAATTCACTTCTTTATTTTCAGTCTCCCTTGATCACGATAACTCGGAAGGAAAATCTACTAGACGCGGAGGATACGAGGAACACGAGGCTAACAAAGATGAGGCGATCGTTATCGCGATGACGCAAGCGTCTAGCATCATAATTGACACAACGAAATTATTAAGACATTCGCGTTGAGGGGGCCGACGTTCATTATCTCGGATTCTTGAGAATCTTTCTTTGCCCGAGACGCTCGATGTATCCTGATAACGTTGCACCTTTCTCGCTTCAATGCCATCGGGAATCATTGACGTAATGTTCATTACCGTATCTTGGCAATTGTAGTTTCGCATAACGGAGGCGCCGTGAATCATAGACGTAGTGGAAGATAATCGAGGGAGACAAAAATCGATAAGGAATAATGTCTGCCGCGTTCCTTCGCGCAATTTACGAGCGCTTTAATGCTCCTCGAGTGTTACCACCGCTCACGTGACTCGCTATCTCTTCAGGTACATGGTTTACATGGACGAAAACGGGGATGCGGAAGGCAATTACACTCTGATCGCGTTGGACAATCGGCCGACAAAGGGCCACGGTTTATATCCGATTGCGTACTTCGTGGGGAAAGAGAACGGCACGAATCTGCCAGTAAGACGTTAACCGCTTCTCCAAATCGATCCATTCCGGAACGAGGGACCTTTTGTTAAACTCCTTTGATCTTTCCCTTTTCAGAAGCTACGACTAACGAGAGAGATTTCTTGGATCGGAGAAGGGCCACCTATCGCGGAGCCTTATTGCGGCTATCACGGTGAAAAGTGCACCAGTACGTATAAGAATGATCGGCTTTATCGCTCCCCTTTTTTACTACGCGAGTTTGTCCGGCGCCACGCGAGCAACGAACGTTCCCCTGCTATCCTCCCATCATTCGCACGATCCGTGAAAATGCGAGCGGGGTAGGGACTGCTCTCCTTCGAATTACCATTCGTCAGCTTTCTCTCGGACCTTTAAGGCCTCCGGACCGATTGACCAGAAATACATCATAAAGCTGGCCGCTGCTCGACCTTAAAATCTCCATATGCAAATCCCCCAAAGGGGAACACCTTCCTCGCCCTTCCTTCTCGCGGTACCTTTTTCGGATTCCTTTAATCGAGAGCGGGACGCGCGTGTACACGTGCAACGGATCCAGTCAACCGAGCGCACGAAACGAATTACGCAACGATCGCCTGCTGCACTCGCGGCCGATTTAAACGGGCAAAAGGACCGGCTGGACACGGGGGTACAATTAAAAGAGAAGGGGACGATACGTCCGACCGTCTCTGACCTAGATCTTCCAGGCAACGTCCGCCGCGAAACAATCGAATCGATCGCTGGAAGTTGGGGGGACGTGATGCCAAGCGAAACGAGAAACTCGAAGCAGCGGTGGTTTAATCTAATCTTTCAGCTCACACGGGAGAGATCGTCGGCGGAATAGCCGGGGGCTTCCTGCTAATCATTACGGCGGTGATGCTGGTGCTGTACAGGAACTGGAAGTACGAGCAGGAACTGGATTCCTTGCTCTGGAAGGTGAACTACAAGGACATTCAGATCAAAGAGCAGAAAGACGAGTCGTCGGGAGTCAACGAGGCGCCTACCAAATGTAATTCCAAGGTAAACGCTCGCCCCTTTCCGCCCCTTTTCGCGCTCTCTTCTGTTTCCCCGACCAGCCCCGCTATTCACAATCGGAACCCACGACCAGTCCGATATCGAGACTCCCCGAGTGCCCATCTATAGGGACCCTTATCAAAATGTAAACGACGCGCGCAATCTCTCTGTTCGAAATCCACCGCCCAGGGAAAATCAGATGCGACGATGACCAAAGCGAGCAACCTCCCTCAAAATATTGACATAGAAATATCTCTGCGCATAGACGACGACGCAACCAATCGTGAGGACCAGCCAAGTCTCCCTCAGCTCTAATCCCGACGCTGACTTTCGATATTCCATGATTTACACGCAAATCGGCGTCTACAAAGGGCGGATATTCGCCGTGAAGAAGGTGCGCAAGAAGTCGATCGAGATCACCCGCGAGATGAAGAAGGAGCTGAAAGTGGTGAGTAGCCGTGAAATCGACGGATCCATCCAGCCCCGAAGATCCCATCTCGCGATATGCAAATTGAAGGATCGTTTCTTCAGATGCGCGACTTGCGACACGATAATTTGAACGCTTTCATCGGCGCCTGCACCGATCCGCCGAACATATGCATCGTGGTCGAGTACTGTGCACGGGGCAGTCTCAAGGTAATCGTCCGCGGGGACGGCTTGTAATTAAGTTAACGAAAACTTCGTGTACGAAAGCCCCCTTCCCCCGTAACTCCACGGTAATATTCTCTTTTTTTCTCGTCAGGACATCTTGGAGAACGAGGACATGAAGCTGGACAACATGTTCATGGCGTCCCTTGTCGGCGACATCATCAGGGTGCGTATTGTTCCCACGGTCGTACAGTTTTTATTAGAATCACCGGAGCCCGTGGATTTTATTATTCCCCCGGTAAGACGGTTGGAGAGCAAACGCTCCGCCCGACATCGATCCGGAAGGATTGCTTCTGGCAGTGTCGAATAAAATTCTTTTGAATCATAACCCGCCCGGGGGGAAGTTCGGTCTTCCGAGGCAGCTAGCTCGAGAACTTTCGCGATTCAACGTTTCGAACTCCTCTCCTTACGAATTTCACGGTATATTTTGCCGCGGCGTCCAATTGATTCCGTTCGATCGATGCCCCCGACGAGCGTCCGACAAGCGAGCTCACGCCCACGTTAACCATTCTTCTTTTCAGGGCATGATCTATCTGCACGAGTCCGTCATAAAATATCACGGCTCGCTGAGCACATCCAACTGTCTGGTGGATTCCCGATGGGTCGTAAAGCTGGCGGACTTTGGGCTGCACGAGTTCAAGAAGGACGCTGAATGCGAGCCGTGCGACGTCATGAAGAAGTATCATGGTACTGGCGGTAATCAGGCTCTATGGAGATTCAAATGCATTGTGAGCGTGGGATCTGATCACACTGACGAGGTCTGTACAAATTCTTGCAGGGTTACTGTATCGAGCGCCTGAGCTACTACGATCGACGAAGGCTCAAGAACCAACGTATCGTGACTACCAAAGGGCAGACGTTTATTCTTTCGCGGTCGTGTTGTACGAGCTCCAAGGGAGACACGGCCCTTATGGGATCACGCAGCTGTCCAATTCAGAGATCCTGAAGAAGGTGATCGCGAAGGAGCAAGGAACAGATCCGTTTAGGTATTACGATTAAATTCCTTTGGACCGCCGAGGATACTTCAATTTTATGCGCTTCCGTTTCTACCCCGTCAGCTACTCTGTTTCCCTTTAATTATCTCAGACCACCGTTGGACCAGCTGGAGAACTGTTTCCACTTTGTGCGCGACTGTTTGATTGAGTGCTGGGCGGAGGACCCCGAGACTCGACCAGACTTCAAGATTATTAGGAATAAGCTGAGGCCACTGAGGAAGGGAATGTGAGTTCTATCGTGGAAGAATGGTGACGATGGTTCGATAAAATTCAATTGCTTGGAGAATGATTGGGATTCAATTTAAACTCGAGGAGTCTACAAGCCTGGGGGGTTAGGAGAGAAGAGATGGTTTTAAAGGGACATGCACCGTTTCAGGAAGCCGAACATATTCGACAACATGATGGCCATGATGGAGAAGTACGCGAACAATCTGGAAGCTCTGGTGGACGAACGAACCGATCAATTGACAGAGGAGAAGAAGAAAACAGGTCAGTATTCTCCTAACATCCTTTTCGATTATAGTACAGTATACCCCTATAGTACTGTACACCTTTCAGATGCTCTGTTGTACGAGATGCTGCCCCGTTACGTCGCTGAGCAACTAAAACGAGGGCACAAAGTCGAAGCTGAGAGCTTCGACTGTGTCACCATTTATTTCAGCGACATCGTTGGCTTCACCGCCATGTCGGCGGAAAGCACACCCCTGCAGGTAAAACATCCGCACGAGACACAAAAAATCTGCCAATTGAATTGAAGTATTCAATGACTGAGAGGCTTTCGTTTCCAGGTGGTAGATTTCCTGAACGATCTGTACACCTGCTTCGACTCGACGATAGAGAATTACGACGTGTATAAAGTGGAGACCATCGGGGACGCTTACATGGTGGTGAGTATTGAAAAATTCACTGAATCGGTGATAGAAGAGGCTATCCTATACCTATCCGGTGCAATGAACCCTTGATTTCTTAACAGGTAAGCGGTCTGCCAATACGAAACGGTATTCAGCACGCAGGCGAAATCGCCAGCATGTCCTTGTGCCTCCTAGACGCCATTAAGCAGTTCACCATTCGGCACAGGCCCCTCGATAAATTGCAACTGAGGATCGGTATACATTCCGGTGAGCTCCTCGAGAAAAGCGCAGCAGAATTTACCGGCTCCGTCCATTATCATTCGCATACTTTTACTTCCACCTCAGGTCCCGTGTGCGCCGGTGTCGTTGGTCTAAAAATGCCTCGTTACTGCCTGTTCGGCGATACTGTGAACACCGCCAGCCGAATGGAATCTACTGGATCACGTGAGTATCGCGTCTCCAACAACTTAAGGGCCGTGTGTTTCGAGTGTACGATCATTTTATTCGCCGCTATTATCCAGCGCTGAAAATCCACTGCAGCAGCGAGACAAAGGAGCTGCTCGACCAGCTGGGAGGATTCAGCGTGGTGGAAAGGGGCCTGGTCTCCATGAAAGGGAAAGGCGATCGTCTCACCTACTGGCTGATAGGCGAGGATTCAATTTTAAGGGAGCAACGGTCCATAGAACGGGAGAACCGCAGGAACGGTTGCGCGAAGAGGAACAGCAACCCCCTGATACCGCGGAGCTCCCTCAAGAACAAGTCCCTGGTGAGGTCTACGTTCATGAGGTGTTCCAGCGAGTCGCCGAAACGGCTGCGTTTCGCCAGCTCCGATCAGCTGAACCAGAAATGCTCGAGGGTGAGCAGCCAGCTAGAAGCCATCGTCGATAGCAGCCCGTGCAAGCCGAAGATGTCCTGCGCGATTAGGTCCTCTTGCATGGAAAGCTGGAGATCGTCCAGCAACTCGTGCCCCTGCGTGGAGAAGCTCTGCGAGCAAGACACGCAAGATATCGCGATAGACGTGAAAGACCTGGCGCAGAATAGGCTGCGTACACCCTCGAACATCTCGCCCGTTCGAAACAATTGGGCGATCGGGAACGAGTCCTATTTCCCGCGAGGAGGGGCCAAGAATTTCCGCCTGGGATCGCCCGGGATCGCTCAGACAACCTGCAGATCCGCGCCCAGCAGCCCGAGACGCAGCAGTCTGATCTTGAACTGTCAGAAAAGAGCGGCGCAGTCGAACGAGGAGATCGACGGATGGGACGCTACCGCGCCGCTCATTTATTACCCGGGAGGACGGTTCGATTAGGAACGTGGATACCCATTCGACGAAAGGTCAGAGCAGTGCTCGCGGATCGATGTAACTCGCCCGGAGAGACAGTGCGACGAGAGAAACGAAGGAATCTCGATATGTGTGAACAAGTGTGAACAGACGTGCGACTTGTATCTGCAAGGAGTCGGACAGTGCTTGGGTTTCGAATCGATCGATGCTACCTTGGAGGAGGATCTCGACAGAGGTAGGATTCTCGTCGACTCGAATTCTCTTCGACTCTACGTCCCCCGATACTGTTCGAGAACTTGGACGAAACTAGGTCAAGTTCCCACGTCTACCTTCCTTCGCGTAAGTACCTTCTGTACTCAATCGACTCGACAATCACGTTTCATTGTTGCATCCCCGGAAAATCCCATCGTGCGGTTACACAAGACAGCTGTCGGACAATTAGCCGAACGAACGACCCCCGCCGATGAGCAGCGTCACGATGCTATCGATATGATTTCCATTCGCTCCCAGTACCACGACGTACCAAAGCACACCGTACGTACAAAACACCAGATACCTAGCAGACGTATTTATACATTATTTATAGCATATTGTAATTCCCTCGCGGACACAAACACGCCGCAACGGTATATTCCACGCATTAGCTTAGACAATCAAGAAGGCTCGTGCTTTTTATTATACGTAATAAGTGTCTCTAGTCAATTTACATTTAATTTAAACGCGACATTCGGTTTCCCCGTGCGCGGCCAGCGCACTCGCGGCAAAGATACATTTCTCCCTGTTCGAGGCAGTGGGAAGGCGATGAAACGATCTCGTTCCCTCCAGACGTCCTACTGTTCTAGTATATTTACAACACTATCTACTGCCGACACCTAGTACTTAAGCCAGTTATTTATAGAGTAATATACATATAGAACACTAACCGATTGGTAGCTTGAAATGTGTACCTATGAAATTCTTTCGACCATGCGCGTCGCCTACGTAAGCGATCGATCCAGCCGTAACACGATCATGTGTAAATTCATTATCCTCGTTGAAATAAAGGAGCGATTGATCAGTAGTTTTACGTGCGAGTGCGTTATTATTGCGAGACAGTTAGTCCTGGGTGAATCTCGGGAAGACACGTTAAGGGAGGACGGAGGTCCATGATATTATTTCGTGATATTGACGGTTCTGGTCGATGCACGCAAGTGCAATGGCATCTGCGGCGTGCTCGGAACGGGCACACGAGCGCGATGCGTGATGGAACGGCGGCCGATAACGCACCGAGATCCATTAAATTATTAGCATCGAGGAAATTAATTGAAGACGAGCCGGGAATGGCCCGTGATTGCAACGCGTCTCGCCCCTCTGTTCCGTTCCCCTTTTATCAGCCACGCACGGCTGGCCGCGAGGAATAGGAAAAAATCGATCAAAGTCGACCGTCTGTACGCGAATAACCCACGGGGACGATGCTCGATTAAAATTCACCGTCGTACGTGAAACGTTGCATCAGTCCCCGCGCCGCGCCGCCGGTTCACAGATTCGAGGACGCGCGTTCGAATGCAACGATGAAAGTGCAGTTGCAGCTATCCAGGGATCTGAAACGCGAGCGCGATTAACGGTGTTTCCGAGCGGCTTAGAAGAAGGCTTCAGGTTCATTTTCATCTGCACCGCGAGTTGGCTTTGGAAAGCTCGTTTGATCGACGTGCCGCAAGGGAACGGGAACGTTTTCATATATGCGCGCCGTCGACGCGCCATTCCTCTTCGCGTCTAACGGGCCCCGGGCACGTTTATTTATGCGCGCGGTCGTCGATCACGAAAACTATAACGAAAGCCGTTAGCGGCTCGCCCGGCCAGCTAAACTCTTCGTTACATTTAATTCGCACGTCTCGTTACGTGCGTGCCCGATGCACGTGATCGCGGTGTACGCGCGGTTCGCTCCGCACTCCATCGCGAAACACTCGTGCAAATACCGGAATGACTTCTGAATTTATTGCGCAATTTACTATTCCAAGTCATTTGCAAACTCGGCGGGGCAAACGAATACTAAAACACTACGGTGAAAACTATTCGCCGCGAACGTGAAAATCATGCGATCGGCATCTCGTCTTGGAAAGCTACAATTTCCTTGCACCGGCGGATCGAGGAAGTCGTGATTTTTTTGGCGAGAGAGCGATTACGAAACCGAGCAACGAACGGCGCGTGGAAACGTTTGGCGAGGGTAGCTCGAGGAAGCGGAGGATCGGGATGAAAGGCGATTCGAATCGAACACCCTGTATAACGAGGCGACTCTTCTATACAGAATGGGGTACCATCTTATTTACGGTGAAGTGGTTGTCGGCCAACTTAGAGGAGCGGCCATCATTCAATCAAGCCGGGACAATTTAAACAGCCTGATTCACGCAGCGAAATCATTTAATATTTGACGTCAAGCACGATTATCGTATAACGGTGCGTAATGGCCGATTGTTTATACAGGTTGCAAGCGGCGCCGCAATTTTCAAATGGCGGATCTGCCTCCTGAGAACGATGTGTTGTTGAACATGCCGGGCGGAGAGCAGTGTTGCAAAATGATCCGTCATTACCGGCAGACATGCGCGGGCACACACGTACTTACAGATACGTAACGTCTACAATTACCTACTCCTCAACCACCGGCTACCAATGATTCAGTCCGGGCAAATAAGAAAAAAGAAAAAAAAAAAAGAATGGATCCGAGCGAACCACTCTCTCTCTACACGTGCTGCTTTCCATGATTTATCCCTCGTCTAATATCCTACTAATTACGCGAGCTGCTACGAGCTGGATTCGTTTAACGTTTAATCGCGTCGGCGGCCTGCCGGTATTATTTTCGACTTCACGCTCCGACGCGCACGGTCTCTACGGAGCGTACTTTTATTAGGCCTCTCCTTCTGCCAGCCGCGGTGTCTATTTATAGACTCGGAATTATCTTCATCCGTCGTAGAACAATACGTCCGGAGCGGTAAAAATTTCGATACGGGAATGCTAATCGACGCGGTGCATCGACGTCCGCGCGCGGCGCGGTACGAGAAGGAGCGGCCCCGAACGGGCTTGCAATTACGCGGACGTCGCGTCGGTGTTGCGTGCGCGGAGAAAGAGATTCGCGATAAACCGTCCCGGAGATACCAGGGGCGAAGCTATCGGGAGCAAGATACAGCGGCCGGCGGCGAACATTTCTTGCTCGCCTAGGAAATTCGCCCGGTCGAAGCGGCAGTGGACGTCCCCGCGATGCATCTTTCCATAAACGCTCTCGCACCTGCGACGCCAACGAGCCCCGCCGTCCACGCACGCACGCGGTTACTTTGCATAAGATATGCTTAGACCGAGCTGAAAATAAACTCGTCGCGATTCGACACGTTCGATCGTGACGCGAACCACGCTGTCATTTAGCCTGATTTCCATCGACACGGTTCCGCGGCTCGAACTCGAATGCCTTGCGTGCCTTGCACGCCGGAAAATCTGTCCGCGGACGGCATTAACCTGCCCTCTGAACTTTCGGAATCGATAGGGTATGCGCAAACGACAGGGAGCCGATTTTAGAAGCTATACAAGGTTGTAGGAGGACATTGGTCATTGAAATTATTTGTGAGACAAATTATTGAAATTGCTAATGGGAATAGAAATTTTAATTGAAAATCGCAGAAACGACACGTTTTCTGTTCAAACTCTGTGATAATGCGCTCACAATTAAATGCCAATTAAAATACGCGTGGACAATTCGATTAACAGGCTATTTTAGATAGAGTTACTGTATGGTATCCAAAAGGCGGACATATCCTCCTTTTTTCACTGAAATGCAGTGCTCTCCTATCACCTAAATTTTTTACTGAAATGCGGTGTCCTCCTATCACTCGCCTCGGCTTCACCCAGCAAAATTCCATCGCTATTTACCAGATCCAAAAATGAAAAAGGAGGAAAATCTATTCTGAAATCGTTTGAAAAGGAGGACGGTGTAAAATAAAACCAAATCTTAAATATCAATTTTTATTATGTAAAAAAATAATATGTGATAATGTTTGGTTTTATTTTAAGAAAACATTTGGTTTCTTATATAATAA
Organism: Andrena camellia; assembly: GCA_029448645.1. Taxonomy (NCBI): domain Eukaryota; kingdom Metazoa; phylum Arthropoda; class Insecta; order Hymenoptera; family Andrenidae; genus Andrena; species Andrena camellia. The sequence continues at coordinate 30,332,834 of CM055680.1, read as the reverse complement.
AAGTTAATATCTTGTTTTATTTCAGAACGTCCTCCTTTTCAAACGATTTCAGACTAGATTGTCCACCTTTTTGATTTTTGGATCTGGTAGCCTGAAAATTTGTCGATAAGTTATCAGGTAGTACTCGCATTGAGTTGGTTGATCGAAGACGCCAGTGAAACCTCGCGAAAGAGTCGAATCTGGGGATAAATTTCGACACTGCTTACAAGTTACACATGGTACGTACTCGCGTGTTAGATACATTATTCTACGCGATGAACGGCGAGTATTGACACTGACGGGGAAAAAGATAAGATAGCGCTGTTTTAGCAGCCAATCGCTGTCTCTGTGCGCTGTCGGCTACGTCACTGTTGCTAACTGTGGTTGTGCATCGATGATTCCGTCGCTTTTCCAACTTGATTTCAATCGCGATTCATCACGCTGGGAGCGTCAGTGTTCGTCGGAGGATGGAACACCCGTGAAAAATCACGACCTCGAAGAGTATCCCCTGCACGACCGTGTCTAGACGCGATTGTCAGTCGAAATCCCATCACCTTTCGGGGGATAGGGGAATTTTATCGCCTGTGCAGAGACACAGACACTGTACCGCTGGGAAATTTATAGGGAGATATCGGAAGCCAGAGGGGTACGAGCGAACTGGGCTGAGAAATGAAGTGGTCGAGACAGGGGAGGATCTTTCGTTCGAGAGAATCACGAGGAACTTGGGCTTCGACACTTCGACCAGCTTCGATTCGAAGAAAATCTGACCCGAAGTAGTAGAATAAATATCTTGTGTCGATTGAACGGGGACCCACTTTTACTCGACAGTTTACTAGGGCACGATTTCAAAAGGATTGAATATGGAAAGGAATTTAGTTCGTATTATTAGGAGAAATTTGGCGAGCGCGATAAGGAAAGATAGGAGATTCTTCGGTCCGAGATTCCGTGTTATCGGCTTCACTTTCTCCGAAACGTGACGCTTCCCATTATCATCCACGTTTACACGCACACCGAGGAGCGCGCGTGTTAGCAGTGCACGCGCATAATAAAGGCATTCGCTTTCGTGTGATGCCAATACCGCCCTATTACATCCTGCATTAACCACGAACAAGCACGTGTTTTACAAGTAGGCTTTGCATATTGAAATTTCGCGAGCTAACAGCACATTCGCGGAGAATCGCTTAAGGGGGGATTGCGCCATGTTGGGCCGAAAAATAGGTAATTCTTTATGAATTTTTTGTACAAAATTGGTGCGGCAAATTAATTTGAGGTTCGGTAGACTCTTTTATTGTATCTTGGACTATTGTCCTGAATTTTTGGGTGACAGTGAAAAAAAAAACATGGCAGATACAGAGAGAGCGTTGAAAAATAATAGGGTGGGCCTGGCGTTGACGAAAAGTACTGTAAAGGTTATCCGAAATACAAAAAGGAAAAGAGATTTTTAAACTATATGAATGTAGCTATGGGTGGTAGTAGATGCATTAAGAAAAATACAAAAATGTTAAAATGGCAACCTTTTGAAGAAGATGAATTGTCCTGATTTGAATCTGAGAAAGGTTTTGCCTCAAAATCGGGGAAACTTCTTTAAATAAAAAAGGAACGGTAACAGATATGGCAATAAATCTACTACCACCCATAATCACATTCATATAGTTTAAGAATTTCTTTTCCTTTTTGTTTTTCGGTTAACCTTTACAGTACTTTTCGTCAACGCCAGGCCCACCCGATTATTTTTCAACGCTCTCTCTGTATCTGCCATGTTTTTTTTCACTGTCACCAAAAATTCAGAACAATAGTTCAAGATACAATAAAACAGCCTACCAAACCTCAAATTAATCTGTCGAACCGTTTTTGTACAAAAAATTCATAAAAAATTACCTATTTTTCGGCCCAACAAGGCGCAATCCCCCGTTAAGCCAACTACCTGGCGACAGTGATGATCTCCCAATAAAAAAGCGGACCTAAACGCGCGTTATCCAAACGGTATGCGGTCCCCGCTGATAAAGCGCGTGGCTTTCACTATCAATCGAGACCAAAGTGTCGACAGAACTAAGTAAACACCGCTACGGTTATAAACAAGATTACATCCGACGGGCTGCGATTTTGCAAACAATTGGAACACGAACGGCATTCTTGGCGAGCTAGTTCTAAGAGCCCCGATCATTGCGAACGCCAGTTGCAGTGATGATTGGAAAAATGGTAATTTAGCGATAACACGATACCGCCTAACCCAAGCAACTATTTTTAACCACCACGTCAGCAAATTGTGCGGATCTGTGGAACCTCGCGTCGGACGAACGAAAATTTATTAATCCATCAATGTGTTTTCGTGTTTAACAGATGTACGAACGGAAGACACGTAAGAATGCAGAACGGCGAGAAGAATGTGATAACCGAGTGGAAAAGATAAAAACAAACTTTTGGCATTCTAAAAATAATCCTTTAACACGTCCCCACCGAAAACTTATGACGAAATCCTTCTCTGTACAAGTGTACATTGTGTCGTCACCCAAAGTGCCATTTTATTTGCAGATCAGATTACGCTTAGGTAAATACGTATTTCGCTTAATTTTTACCATATTGTCAATTTCAGTTGCAGAAAATCACGTTTCTCTAGCGAACAAAGTCCCAAATAAAAAAAAATCATTTTCATGCTTTCCAAATGTGTATCGTTATTATAGACTCATTATATAATATTTTATGCAAACGGTTTTAATAATAATATATCACAAGAAGAACACTGAATTCATAAAGTTTTAGAAGTCTATCGTTCGATCGTTTGAAACGCGCGACTAGAATACAGTCGCAGCGCCACCTATATGAGTGGCAAGCATGCATTGTTTGGAAGCTTTCGGAATGACAATCAAAAACTTTCGTTTTCCCGCCATAACCGCCCGAAGGCCAAGCGTCGCCCGACGCCGTACCCACGACATGCAGACGCGACGTGATTCCGCGAACTCGGTGAAAAGATGTGTATATACCTCGTCAGATCGACGTGATTACCGAATTCGTGTAAATTAGTGGTTAATAATAAGCTACGACTCACATTAATCTGTACTGGAGTGGCTAGTTATCGCGCGGGCTCTCGCTGGCTCTTTGTTCATCAAACACAGCTACGTTTCGTCGACCTCTGGGCAAAGTTTACAAAATCCCGACGCAGGAAGCACTTGGGACACTGTCTAACACCTGGTCATCCTAAATTCGCGATACTTCGAACGACAGAAAGGAAAATTGTACGCGGCTCGACGTTCGTACGTAAATATTCACGGGCGCGAAGAAACTCGACCGCAGCGCCGCGCCGGTGGCGCCAGCTGCGCGGCACGCGGCAACACTAGGCCCCCTCGAAGTCATGTGTTTCGTCAGTATACTACAGCCTCTGCTCGTGTTCGGTTGTCTTTGATACGCTACGACAATTGGCTGTCGCGGTGGCGCGTTCCGTTTTCATATTACCCGCGTCGCGGCTCGTTGTCGATCGGCCTCGTGCGTCGCGTCCTACCGATCCCCCGCGGGAGTATTGTCGCCGAGCGTTTCCCGTGGCAAAGTGTTCCGTACTGGGCCGTTGCAAGTACAAAGCGGGGGGATAAGGGACAGAGAGAAACTTGGCGGATCAGAGGAGTGCGCGGTGTTCGCGCCAGTAAAAGCGTCGTCCTTCCGCGTTCTCTGGTGGTAGATGAAGGCACGGGTGCTGGAGGGAATCGCGGCCAGTGAGTGATATTACTTGGAACGAGCAGTGCCCGCGGAGAGGACGGAAGTAGCCGTTAAGTGAAGTTGCACGACTTTTCGCGATCGGCCAGCCAGAAAGCCGCAGGGATGACGAGGTAGCCCCCCATCCGAGGGATTGGATTACCATGCTGGACACGGCCACGAGTCACAGGTAACAGAGAACCGTGTGCGTCCACCCTCTCTCCCGCCTGTATCTTTGCTTTCCTCCGTGCTTCCTCCCTTTCGTCCGTGCTCTCTCATCGTATCTGTCGGTCCCTGTCGCGCCGAGCGTCGTCGGTCGCCGCACCGATCGCTCCTTCTCTCTCTCCCGATCGCGATCGGCCGCGAGGGAGAGGGAAGGAGCGAGAACCGGCGGGAATAGTTGTGCGGTATATTGTACACACGAACGAATAGGAGGACTCTAGCTGGCGTTCACTAGAGTAAACGATTGGATGAACGCCAGCTGCACCGAGGAAATTCCTCTGACGAAAATTCTGCCGAGTGTCACTGGACGTCCCGTTCGAACGCGAGCGCGATATTAGCGATGCCCGAGCGGAACGATCACACGCTGGCTGGCGTTGTGCAGGCCAGCGGTCTTCCCGCTCGGCGGAAAGGTCGATTCCTTTGCGATAAGAAGGGCGCGTGTCGAAGCTGTTGGTTACGAGCGCGCGAACAACCGTGTACGCCGAGCAGCAGATAACGTGGGCGCGAAAGCAAACCATACCCGGCCCCGTAAACTGCACCGCGTACACAGAGATAGCCGAGCGCGAATTTTCGTCGCGTGACACGCGCCTTGTGATGGAAATCTCGAATTTCTTTGTCGCGCCGCGCCGCGACATCATCGCCGTGTATTTCCGGAACAACGCGCGTTGTTGACGTTTCTTCTGCGCCTTACCCTTGGTGAAATTAAACTAGCGGGCATAGTTTAATCTCTCGCCAATTCTCTTCTAAACCCTTGGTGTTTGCGACAGCGGGGCTAATGGCGGCAGATTGCCGGAAATTGGTGTCACGGTTGAAAAAAAACTTGCTCATAATAGAGTTAGTGGCGCGAGAGAAGTCTGTTGCATTGTTTGCTCTCGGTAATCGGCGTATTTTCGTCGCTTGGCTCTGATACACGAATCTCTGTGACGTACGAAAGCAAACGGAACGGTGCTTGCGCGATCGCGACACGGATCCCGAGAAATTTGCTAGAACGACGTCTGGTGCCGGGGTCCATCGCGTTCTAACCGTTAACAGTTTACTTAGCGAGCAGATAAGAGAACGCGGAGAGGAATATTTCCATGGTAACTTTCCCAACAGTGAATCTTCGGCCCATCCAATCTACCCATTTCGCCAGTTGGCCTTCCTTGCTCCGTTGCTCTTCGAGCGTCTGGGAACGATTAATTATCCACGAATTAGCACGTGGCGCAAGCCACGGTGACGCGCTTGCCCGCGACTTAGCTGAGTCATCGCCAGGTACCTTTCGTAAATCTGAAAATTTCGTTCACGCTGTTATCGGTGTTTGCTAGTCGACGATTGTCGGAGAGTTAAGGAGAGTGTAAATATGGTGAGTGTTGTGGTACTTGCCTCGAGCCGTGCTCGCGTCGATAAATTCTTTCGCGCGCGACAAACATCCGACGATCTTGTTTGAGAATCGAAAATAGAATCGACTCCAGATTACCTCCTCCCCTTGCGACGATAAACGTCGAAGAAGCAGACGATTCCGTGTTGATGGCACGAATCCGAGAAAGTATAAATTCGCCGGAGCCGCGGAGCAAAGGTTGCCACGGTAAATATTGTCCAGGAGAGACGGCCGGCGTTGGTCGTTGGCCAAACAATAGCTTTTCATCGTGCGCCGTTGAAAAGCAGCTCGGTGGAACGACCGCGCCAGCAGAGACGTTTAATGAACTTAATTATTTCGAACGTCGATGCTTAACCCCTTTGTTGACCGCTATACCACGCTGCCGGGCAACATTGTTGTCCCCCGGACAGGTGGTCCTCCGGGTGCGACGTCCTCTTACGCCTATTCCTACATCGAGCACGCCGCAGGCGTCCAACAAAGTTGCCACGCGAAGAAACTCGTTAAAGTATAGACTACCGCTTTGGAACTTGGAGCAGTTTCCACGGCTCGGTCTCCTCGTCGCTGCGCTCGATCGATACACAATCTGCATCTCGTTAAAAGCAGCCACTTCCCAACGAGGCAGTTTTTATCCCCACACGTGCGGATGCAACGTCGCGAGTAGATTAAAAAAAAAAGAAGAAAGACGGAAAATGGAACACGTGTCGCTGGAGGTTAGCCCCGGAATGGAATCGAGACGAGAAACAGAAGCGCGCGTAGTAGGAGGAGGAGAAGGTGGCGGATTAAAGCAGGGATGCGCGCGGTAAAAAGGCTATTTACAACTTTATTAAAGCGCGCTGGCGAGATTCGCGCGGATGGACGAATGGCTCCGGTGGTTGCCGCGAAAACACGGAATAATTTCCGGCCCGCGACACGGATCGCGGCCCCCTACGCACCTATCCGATACGTTATAATGGGAGCCCGATAAAAAAAAAAGTACCGGTTGTCGGCCTGGCCGCGACCGTTTTGCATAATTTAGGAGACACGCGCGTAAATTACACCGCCGCGGCAATAAATCTCGTGGGAAACCGCTACGCCTCGGCTCCCGATACGAATGCTCGGGACGAGACGTCACGATACGATGATCTACGATACATCTAATGGCAATTAACGCTCTCAATTCGATGTAATTGCAGCGGCGCCCGTTGCACGGTGGTTGGGCGTTACTTTGTATACCTTTCGTACGAGAGCGTCGCGCGTCACCCTGGATTTATGTTCCCCGTGGCTGGTTATACCCACGGGAACGGATTCCCTCTTAAAACGAGCATGAGATCGAAAGCTCGCAGCCAGATCAAATAGCCATGGAAGACAAAGGATAATCCTCGCGACGCGAGCATCTCTCGCGAGATCCAGATCGAAAGAGAGCAATCCATTCCCCGGCTGGTCAATCTCGAGGACAGATCCTCCTTTTTTTTTCGTGCGACGTGCGCGGTCTAGCCAAGCGCGAGAGGGGAGGAGGAAAACTAAACGTGCTTTCCAATTGATCAGTCACGTTAAGCATTCCCGGCTCTTAATGACCATAATTAGCTGTACATGCTTGGCGCGAGCACTGGAATTATACGATTGACCTGTGCTGTGGACCGTTCTCGGAGATATTAATGAAACGTTGGATGATCTAACCGATCATGATTGCACACTTTTTTGCGAATCCAAGACGCGACATTTTTCCGGGTATAGCGCTGAGCTGGTGGGGTGTGATCATAGCGATCTATACTGTGATCTCGAAGTCGCCTGGCTCCGAATGTCAGGGTGTAGCGTTTTAGTTTCTTATACGGATCGAATCGTAATTCGCCTACGCGATATCGCGAAGCGATGTAGGCTAAGTGTATCAATAGCGAAACCGGCGAGCGCCGAACGTCGCGCGGAAATAGAATTTTATCATTATCAAACGACGTCGTGGCGCGTTATGCAACACTATGATCACTTAATATTCACACGTTTCGTTTACACTAGCTGTGTCGCGTAGGTATGCGATCCGCGAGCGGACGCGTTCGCTTCGCCGCAATTTCGCGCGACGCTCCGCGTCCACTCACGATTCGTGATATCGCACTTTCCATCCCGTGGGAGGGGTGGGGGGAGGGGGGGGGGGGAGGAATAGATTTTCCAACGATCGAAAAGTTGCAAACGCGCAGGAGAAATAGTAGGTAATTCGAAGGCGCGAGTGTGGAACTCGTGCGATATTGCGCCAAGAAATGCGGCGAAAAACTTTTCTTTGTGATAGAGACGTAATAGCGACAGAATGCGTTTTTTTTTCGAGCGAGAATTGCTTCGACGCTGTTCCCTCGTGCCCGTAATTAAGTCGTCGAGCGAAATACGCGGAAGAATGCGGGGTTATTGTCGGGAAAACAGCGTTTTCCATGTTTCAGCTAGCCGCGCGGTCTGTTTAATTTTCGGTCGAGCAACTCGCGTGATCCGAGAAATATCAAAGTGCTGCCGTGTCGAGCGCGGTAAGGGTGGTTGAGTAATGACTAACGAGTAATGCGCCGACATAAGTAAGCATTAAGTAACGAGTGCCACTCACACGTGCACACAGCGGCCGCGACGCGACGGTGCACACTTCACTTCTACACGAGATCACGAGCACGGTTGTCTCGGTTGATCATGATGTTCCTTTCATTCAGGGCCCCGATTAACGATCTGCAGATGTATTTAACGAGTCTAAAGGCGGCACTGTGGTTTTACCGAGCCGCTCGACGAGCACTCCAGCTCCCGATATAACCTTCTCCGTGAACTGCAAATCGATCTCTGTCCTCCCCAACCGCGTGAATCTTTTCGGCAACTCGAAACCAGAATTTCACAATTTCCCGGTAAATCCGAAAGCTTCGCGAGCGCGGCAGAGGCGCCTCCGTTTGGCCGGAACGAAAAAGGGCGATCCCCCCGGGCGGACGGAGGGGCCACGGGAGAGAAGAGACAAAGGCAAAGTGGGAAGATCGGCGGTATCGGCGGCGATCGCCTTGCTAGCCTGGAAATCCAGTTACTCCGGCAGGGGCCTCGAGACAATGCGCGCAGAGAGCAACCTCGTGCAATGCCGCCTCGGGAGAGCTGGTTGGGTGAGCGCGACGAAAATAACTCCGGCAGGAGAATATTACGGCACTTTGCAATGAGGAGAGACCAATGAAAAGAGAAGATCGAGCCCGCATGCTGGGCGAGCAACGAGGAAAGACAAAGAAGCGGAGCGAGAAGGAGATTCGATGGGGGAGAGAGGAAACGAGAAAGAGAGACGTACGATCAGAGAAAAAGAAGAGAAAGAGAGGAGGGGGGGCGATCGCCAGAGTGAGTGAGAGAGAGAGAGAGAGAGAGAGAGAGAGAGAGAGAGAGAGAGAGAGAGAGAGAGAGAGAGGCAGGGAGGAGGATCGCGTGCGTGTGCGTACACGTGTACAAGCATGTCGGTGCATACACGATAAGGCGAGAGAGACGAGGACGGCCGCGGCGGGAGGGTTGGCAGAGGGATAAAGGAAGAAGAGAGATGGTCGCACGAATCGAGTCGTGGACTCATGGTGAACCATTCGAAACGAGCGGTTCGACCGGCGGTCGTCTCCTTTTGGTCCGTGACGCGATTGGCCGATCGGCCAATGACTGGTTCTTGGCACCGGGCACTTGGCAATGTGCACCGCGTGCATCTCCCCTTTCCACCCTCCCCCGTCCGCTGAAGTGCACTCGCGACGGTGTACAGTGCACTTCATTGACGGCCGCAAAACTGGTCCACCGCGCGCGGCATAAAACTCCGTTAGAACCAGTTCCACGCGAAACCGGGCTTAACCCCCTCGTGTCCCGGCTTCTGACGGCGAGGGTTTTCGTCTCGGGGACACATATGGACGTGGCAAAGGGCGGGGAGGGGGAGGAAATTCGCGAAAGAATCCACCGGCTCGTTAACTCCCCGGTACTCTCCCCAGTCTCGCGTGGTATCAAATCAAAAAGAGGTACTCGGAAAGAATTCGGCCGGGAGGGGGCCCCCAAGTTCGGGAGAAACGATCTATTAATTCTCGGTTCGGGCGACAGACGAAAACACCGAAGATCAAAGGTCCTCTAATTGGCGGCTACGAGATTGCCGGTGGCGGTAACCCGTAACGATCTCGCGCCGCGGGCGAGAGGAAATTTTTGGGATCGTCGCGACGCCCCGCGCGCATCTGGTTGCAATGTGCACCGCCCGGCGACGCGACGTCGCGGCGGATGATCCATGATCGAGCGCGCGAACCACGGACCGCGAGCACACTTGCCTTCCCTTTCACGTACACGCGGTTGCAAAAGTCGCACGAATACCGGGAAATCCTGGCCGATGCCAGCATGTCTGCCAGCTCGATCGTACGAGCGCACACGGAATCGTCCGACCGATTCCGATTCCGATTCCGCGTTTCCTAGACAGAGCCGCGCGCGAGGTCGGTCCCATAAAACCGTAAACGTCGATTACGCAATGATGTAATATAATAATGGATATTGTCCCGGCGATGAGAGATTCCGACAGATAGAGTTTCTTATTGCTTCGCTGAAAACAACGCTCACGATTGATACTCGGCGGGGGCGGACGTAAGTCGTGCGACGTATCTTTTGATTTCTGGCTTCATTCTTTCTTAGGGTACGTTTATGTCGGAGCTGCGATAAACGATTAGAGCGGCGATAAGAGCGAAGCGTCGAAATACATTATATTGTTTTATAATGGAAGTGTTTATATTGGAGCAACGAGCAGAGCAACGCTTACTATTTGGATGACCAACGATAAAAGCGTCGAGAAAGAAATATTTCTTTTTCTTCGTTATTATCGCAGCTCCAACATAAACGTACCTTTAGAAGTCATACAAGTTCTATTTCAATGTACTGTCGTCAGTGGTCCAAGAATTTCCAAATTTTCCGCTGCAAGGGTCACCCTCTTCTTTGCACAACACCTCGTAGCGTTCGTCGGTTCTCGGAGAAGTAAAAACGTAACTGATACGAGAGCCTCGCGGTTTGTCCAGATCTCATAAAGATATGCTTATTCATCCTAATGGTAGGTTGTCGACGTGGACCACGCCTCTATCAAAGTTGCCGGTATCCACAAAGAGCCTCCGCGAGATTTTCTTTCCGTTCCCACCATTCTGTGTCCGACGAGTAATTCTGCCTCCCCTTCCACGCCATTCCTAAAACGGAGTGGTCGGGGACGGCGGCTTCGATATTTCACGGGAGCCGGCTGGCGGTCAAGATATGTGATCCGTGTCCGCCGATTTCGTCGGGCACTTTCCGCTGTTACGCCGCGATCACGGTGTTAAAATAAACGCCGTCGAAAGAAATGGCTTGGAAGGGTCGAAAGCGGTGGGAGATCGTGAACGAGGGAGGAAATAGCAGTAGAAGGGAAGGAGAGGACAAAAAGGAGAGAAATGCCGGCGGAAAAAAAGGAAGAGGAAGAGGCGATGAAGAAAAGTGGCGAACCGGCTGGCCGCAACGAACTTGAAGTAAACCAAACCTACCGGTCCTACCGCTCGTGCTACCACCACCACCTACCGAACTATTATGTACCTACAACAGGTCTATATCTGGACTCTGCCTCGTCCCTCTTATCCGATGCGCCGCCGCGTATACCGGAATAGTGAAATCACCTACGTTCCCTGCCCTCCAGGGCTCTGCGGGTGTTCCCCCGAGTTGCATCCGCGCAACTCGATACCCTTCTGGGCCAGAGCGCGGTCCCAATCCCTTCCGAAGCCTCGCTTCAACTTCGTTACGAATTAAGAACCGTGAAAGAGACCTGGACGACTATCGGTCCGTCGAACCGTTCGAGCCCACCGAATCACTCTGCACCTGAAATGAAAGGCAGAGTCCCCGCGGCCGTGCCCGTGCTCCGATTCGCCGATGACTAACGCGCCCGTTACCGGCTACAGAGAAGGCAAGATAATCCCGTTGATCCGCGTGTAAACCAAAGATCCGACGAACTTTTTCTCAGGGCCGCGCGGCCACGCAGCTGCTTGCCTATCAAGTGTAATTAATACGCGATCCCCATTCGCGCGGTTACGTAAACCGTGGGCAACGAAAGGGGAAAAATAGCCGGGGCGGGGGAAAAAGCGGGCTGGAAGGGAAGGAGCCCGGTGTGTCGGCCGTTGCTCGCGCGAATCGATCGATTAAAATCGCCCAGCGTGCCGGCCGAAGGTGACATAATCCGGCCGGACCGATTAGAAATCCCCGAGTGTCGCCTTAATTGACGCGATTACATTTACGAGCCACGCATCAACATGACCGCTCTGTAAATGAAAACGTGACACGCGCCAGCAGGTGCTCGTTCACACGCGGAACCACGATTACGGTGCGTTCGCAATCGTTACCTCAGCGGCAAAGAACTTGAGAGCGATTCCACGGTCAGCTTTTTCCCCTGTTGACCGGCGATTCGAGGAATCGCGCCGCTATGTGTTGTGCCTCGAAATTATGAACGGGCAACTAATCCTCCCGGGCGACGTAAACGCGGCTTTTTACGTTACGCGTTGACTACGTGCCGGGCGAGGCATTCGATTGGAATTTGTTTTTGTTTTGGAGCACTTGGGTGTTGGGCTGCCGGGCAACAGCCGTTGTTTCCATTAGCAGGCTTCTCTTCCTTGGGAGCGGTTAATATACTTTCACACGTAGAGTATACGAGAGTAGAGTACTGCGCACTTGGACGTGCACTACAGGTACAGTTTGCATATACTAAGTTTGCGAGGACCGCCTGAATATGTAACTAGATCGATAGGCGACCGTCTGACCGAAGAACGATTATTTCCCTTCCTGCAACTTGTGCCAATGCGGCAGCAAGTGGTAGAGCACAGAGCGAACCGGCAACCACTGAAACGAATCTTCTCTTGATGTGTTTCAGGTGGCTGTTAGAAGTTCAGGCTGAAACCGCGAAGAGCACAGACTGGCAGCAGTATGCCCGCAATATAGCGTTCAACCACCGACGATCTTCTCCGTGAAGTTGCTCTGCCATGTTGCTTAGGTAAGATTAAAACGCAATTTTTCCTTGATTGAGCAACGTGTGTAAACGACCTCGGCAGCGGGACGATTAACACTGGCCAGTTATCATTATCGCGGTAACGTGTACAAAGTTGCGGGTCCCCCCGTCTCCCTCTTTCCCCCGGGCCGCCGTATCTGAAAACTCGCGGCAACGCCGAGCGAGAAGGGTGTTAGCACTGTTAGCCGTTTGAATCGTTGCAATTATAGAGAGCGAGAGGGGCGGAGCGAGAGAGCGGGAGCGGGCGATTTAATATCGCAGCGAGGAACGACACCGCGGCAGATATTCTAAATGCGTGTTATCGTTTGTTGGCGTACTATTTTAATGTGTTATCTCGGTCCACGTCCGCCATGGAACTGCAAACACGCCCGTTCGGCTCTCCGCCGTTCCTCCACGCGCTTTTCAGCTCGACGCGAGTACGTATACCGTGCAGGCGTGTGTTGGGATCGCTCACGCTACAGATACGCGTTCCACCGCGAACCAACGCGACTGATATTCAGATGCAAACAGCGGGGACGCGCGATGCAAGAGAATCGCGCGAGAATTACCATTCAACTCTATCGGCGTTGCCTCGGATCCTTTCGACCCCACATCCTCCACAAAAGATAGTTGATCGATCGTTGGTACAACGGACACTTTGCCTGACTAATGCCACCGAATGAAATTCACGTGGCGGGAAACCTGTTGGAGTTGAAAAGTCGAAAGTTGGACGCGTTCCGTGGTTGTGGCTATTCGCCCAGGTACATTGCGGAATTCCGTGTCGGGCGGGAAGTTAGGACGACTGGAACAGGCCGTTTCCACTGCCGAAATGCTCGCCGGGACGCGCCCGCGTTAAAAGAGCTCAACAACGAAACCGCGCGCATAGAAAACGTGTGTCTTCGCGCGATCCCCACAAATGACCGTGTGTAACTTGGTGCGGCGAGGCAAGAAGAAGGGCCCGCCGGCGATAAAACCAGTCACGAACATTGTATGCTGGGAAAACACACGATAGCTGCTTCTGCGGAATTCTGTCGCGCGCCTGTGTACGCTCCTGCACGTGCACTAGCCTCTGCCCGCCTGTGTGGTTGCATTATACGGAAGCGTGGAACAATGCAATACCATTCATGATAAAAGAAGAAGCGGTTGAATCACCGCCCTCTTAGATTCTACAGGGTTACTCATGCGAAACGTGCCCTCGATTTTGGAGCAGCCAAGGCGCTCCTGGCCGGATGGCCGGGCTATCAATTTCTTCCCCCGAAATCCTCCTGGGCCTCCGATATCTTGGATGAATACTGAACGAAGCAGTGGATAACTGCGGGGTAACGCGAAGCTCTCGCATTCGTCTATTCCGCCGCCGTTCTGAAACAATCAGTTCCCCTTTCCGCAGATGCTATCGCGCCGTTCTCGAGATTAGTAGGTTTCCAGGCGACAATTACAGCCCCCAGAAGGGGGGAGGGAGGAGGCGTTAACCCGATGGAATTGCAACGATATCGTGGAGGGAATTTATAGAAACGTCAGGCTTGTAATTACGAGCCCCACACTGAGTGGGGGCTGGGATCGGAATTTACAGAATCATAGCAATTGATACTAGCGGCACGCGCCTCGATCTAGAGATACACGCGTCCGCGCCCGCTTGATTTACAGCCTCGTTGTAATAATTATTTAACGAAACGTCCTGGCCTATATACTCGATTTCCCCGGGACGGCGGTAAAACCGCGCTCGCACCGCCGGCGATTTTCTACTGATTTCCACCGACCGTTGGAAATATCGCGATCGTAGGCCCGCGAGGGAACTGCGAAATCGTGTGTTTGCTCGCCTCGGTGGTAATAACATTGCGGTCTGCGAATGGAAGAGGGAAATAGTCCCGGGCATGTTATAAAGTTACACGTCGATGGTAACGCGATACACTGCATCGGTACGAGGAACAGTAGTTAGAGATCTCGGCGGCGGGGAAAAAATCCGGTGGCGGTGAAAACGCCATTGGATCTCGATACGTCCAGCCGCGGATAAAATGATAAAATTGCTGCTGGTTAGTCGGCCCGCGAGTCATCGCCGCCGCCGCGAAAAGTGGGCGCGATAACTCCGTGTATTTGACGGTACTGGTGCTTTAAATTGCCCGATCCCGGTCGTTTGCTTCGCTGATCGAGGCAACAATCCGCGAATCCATGTGATCGCAATGTTAGTCGTAATGCTAAGTAATTTCTAAGTGGAATGAAACTCGGGGCACCGGTTCCGAACGATGGCGAACGCGCTACATACTCGAAATTTCTCTGTTCTCGCGATACACACACACAGACGCGCGCGCGCGCGCGCGAGACCACACCTTGCCGAGTCAATTTCACTCTTGACGGACTTTTCACCAAATCTCCACTTTCACTGCCGTAGAAACTTCTTCCTGCTGGAGAATAAAGAAAAGAGTTTTCTACGGCTACTTTGTCATCTTCTTTGTAAAGTTGCAGCCCCAATTCCACTGGATGAAACCAGAGCTGATGAATAATTCATCCTCGAACAGCACGTCATGGCTGTGAAATCCCGCTCCTCGCTGTTCGCCTAGGAAATTCCATTCTTCATCCTTTCCACTAGCTCGATGTTACAATTGCACAGGTGCGTTCTGGCACGCGGAAGATTCAAGGACCGCAGGAAGTGTCGGTAATCGGTGTCTATTAATAGTCGCCGCGCTGATTTTCCAGACTAATGCTATAGCCGATGTCAAGTGGCGCGCTATCGAGCTACTCGAGCTGTCAATCAGCCTCGTCTCGCAACATCTGATCTGTCGAACGGGCGCTCGATGAAATCGGACGGCAATTAATCGAGGAGGAAGAATCTACTGGCGACGATCGCGTTCGATTGTGTACCCTTGCCCTTCCCCCCCCCCCTGAGCGCGCCGCAATCAGAAACTGAAATGAACAAAGTGAGCGTGACGGGAATCGTAATTTAATCACCTAATCGAGATCAGACACTCGAGTTTAATGGGTTCTCGAACGTGCCGGGGAAACAGAAACGGGCGAGCCGCGAGCGCGTGCTTGCTTTCGTTCGCGATTCGTAATAACAGATTCGCGTTATGCGCGTATAAACGTCGTTATACTCCGCCTAAGCGGTGAGTAATTTCTGGTCGCGCTGAATCGCGGCAATTACAGCGTGCAGCTCTTGGGATCGCGCCAGACGTCCACCCGCGACCGCCCGCGATTCGTTGGATTATCCGTCGCGCGCAAGTGGGTCGTTGGATTCGAGGGAAATTAAGAAAACACCGGGGAGGGGGGGCCCGGCGACGATCGCCGCTCGACATGGCTGCCGGCCAACTATTTCGCGGGTACGCGAACGTTTATATGCCCGTTTACACCCGCCCCCGCTCGGTTCGCTGCCCAACACGCTTCAGCTGATCCCCATCTGTTTGCCCGATCCCCCGAGCGAGCCGTCGTTACATTTATAACGTTTTCGTTCGACCCCTGAATCACCGCAACGTCCACAAACGCGGAGGAAAGCACGGGGGTGTTCGACGATTGAAATATGAGGCGGAATTGGACGCTGGGTGATAAACGGGTGCTTCGGCCGGAGTTTGGTCATTCACGGGCCATCGCTCGTTGCCGTCCCGGGTATTTTCGGCTCCAAGTGTTTAGTCTCCCATATTCAGGAAGTTGATAGAGTTCCGCGCAGCTCTGGCTCTAGTGTGTCCGCACATGGTGGAAACAAATAGAGATCGTGTCCTAAGTATAGCGGAATATTTCTCATTTCGCTGGGGATTTTGAAATGGTGCCAAGCACACGACGAGGATAGCCATCAGTCAGAGTCCCGTTCCGCGGCTGAGGAACGGGCGAGCGCCGAGCGTCGCTATGTGTAAATCGATTTTGTTCTTCTTGATTTCTAACGCCGGGCCTGCGCGAGTTTTTCCTCCGAGGATACCACGCGCCGGCACGCTGCTTATTTCCTCTGTATTGGGACCACGCTAGTTCAGGAGCGAGCAAACGTAGTCGTTAATCAGTCTCGAGCTTGATTCGCGACGTTGGAGATCAGGGCAGAGATACATCCGCGCTGAAGACGCTGCAACATTTCACGCTTCACGGTAATCCCGGCTGGTACCTGCCCGCTCAGATCAGCTCAGATAGACTCGGCAAAAATCCGCAGGCTTGAAAAACATACTATCAACTTTGTGGCCGTTTCGCTCGGCGCGCTTCACTTAACGGGCTTGTTAGAACGATCGGCTGGTTTATTAGAATAAAATGTATCGCAACAGTGTAACAGGAATCCCTGGTCCCGTCTAGCTGGTCGTGTTACTGCTGCCACTGCATCCTGGGACCTCGCGTGCAGGCTCCGAACGTTCGCACAATCTACGCGCTATACTATTTAGAAATAATGATCATTATTTCAATCCATCTGGCTTGCAAGCCGTTGCGAGTATCGCTTCTGCAGTCCACGCGGCGAACGAATCCGCGCGAGGCGATACGAGCCGCTTTTTCTAAAGTCACCTTACGCGTAAAAATAGCAGCGGTTATTTTTAGCGTTCATTAAATTCACTGCGAAAAAAAACAGCGTACACGTGGCGACGACGTACACACGAATTGCATCGAGTTACTGCCTCGCTCGTCGAGTTCCCCGGTCGATTCATTCGAAATAGCAACGTAATTCGGTTACCCTTCTGCATTCCCATCGGTCATGTTTTCTCGCAGATAAAATGCGTGGGCGCAGCTCGACGCATTTGCACATAATTGCAACCGTGCATCGCACTCGAAGTTCGGTCGCGAAACCATACAAACACGGGGGATTTGCATAACACCTTTTCGTCGGTGTATCGAGAACAAGTATTTCCCAGATGAATTTGCGCGTCGGGACCCTCCCTCTCGTTCACCTCCGTCGATTTGGTGCAAGGTAAAAGTGGCAGGACTAAATCATGCAACAGTGCGCGGAATTTGCTAGATTTTTGCGATTGGCGAGACTCGAGCACAGCGTGAACTTATCCCTTAACACGCAAACTCGATTAATTTGTATCGGGATCGGTGATAGATTCGTTGCATCCTCAGCTTCCTGTCTTTCTCGTCGACACACCGTTGCATAATTAATCCGTGGAAACGGGTGAATTAATAGACCGCTCGGAGACGTAGTAATTAGCGGTCTTCTTATTTCCACAGAATCGGGCTTTTTACGAGCTCTCTCGCACGATCATCGCTGCCGTTTCTGATTTATCTGCACGCTCGTCTTATGTAAATGCCTAACTATTAATGTTCGTATTTAATCCGACAGGCGTGTCTCTTTTATTTACCGGGCCACGGTTATCGCTCCAGCAGGATTGACGGCTGATCGAAGTAGATTGGCCGTTCACTAGCCAGACACGGCGGCGGATCTTCTGTCGTTGGACAGTGGAGTCGTATCGATTCGATGCAGAAATCATGGGATAAACGTGACACTGCGGTACGACGGCGAGAAAGTTGGTGCCGGAGCAGGTCGAAGCAGACAAATTAACGCACAGCGGAAAGTCGTCAATTAGTGTCAGCGACGAAAAGACGCTGACGCGTGGTACCTATTAGTATTCACGGTGGTTCGAAGTATGTACTAATTAAACTGACGAACAGCAGAGCAACGTCGCGAGATCTCTGCAATTTACACCTGCCAGCTGGAACGTACAAACGCGTACGGAGCAAGCTGCAGCCACGTGCTCCATTTCGATGTGAGCGGAAAAAGTGATTTCGTGGGAAATTGATAGTGTACACCTCTCCCACGCGTACCTTTCTCTTCGTGAGAGACCAATCGATTCTTTGCAAAGATGCTCACAGAAATTGGTGGAGCTCTTGACATATATTCTTCTTCTAGAAACATTTACTTCTTACAAGATCCAAACCCGAGGACTTTTAGGTGCATCGCAGTCCACGTTCCCCAAAATCCAGACTCAAGCCAGAGACTCCGATGCAAATCGCGGGTATAATCCAGGTCTAATAGTCGCGTTTAAGCTACTGTTGAAACGAACTTGCCGTTCGCAGCGATTTTTTTTCTAGCAGCCACGCATACAAGCGGTGAATTGTAAACGATACACGCACAGGAGCGCGCGTATCGAGGTATCCTGTGGTGACCAACGGAGCCACACCCCTGAACGTTTACAGTAGTAATGCGATATATTATATCGCCACGAAACACTCTAATGTACTGTGTAGCCTGCGATAATGACAATGCCCACGCGTGCACATCTTGTACTACATATGCGTGCGCATATCGTTCTTCAATTACCCCTTGTAACACGATATACCGTGGAGACAAGGCGCGTTAGTACCCGTATTACACGTATCACGTGCGGAAAACAAACTGATATACAGGTGGACGACGTGTCTACACGAGCCATCCAAATATCAAGCTCCACCAATTCTCCAAAACACTGCGCCTCGCGTGGATATATGCCTTTCCACGAGTTCGATCACAGATCTGCGATTCAGGCGGCGAAATCGAAGAGGTACTCATCCCCCTGCAGGACCAATAACGCAACCTGGGCCCGGAGAGAGAATTCCACCGGCGAAGGACAGTTATCATTGTTTATCTAAACGATATGCACCGAGAGTGTTGACCCTGGGTTGCGTAAACGTGCGCCACCGATCTGTAGGTACTCGAGGCGCTTCCACTTCCTGCCCCGAGATATTCCCCGCCGCGCGATCAGACCGGCGAAAAGGGCAGTGGAAACACGCTTGGAAGAGGACCAGTCCACGATTCCGTGATTTCATCGAGGAAACAACTGGTGTCTCGAAAGTGTCACGACGGAAATAGCCGTTTTATGGGAACGTTCGTGGTTTTGTTTGACGTCGTTTGAAGCGACGTTGACCGAAGTGTGTCAGCTGATCTACATCTTAATATAGGTTGGCGATCCCTAGTTAGCTGCTGAGATTCGTGGAACCCGCGGATCCACTGTGTAATAACGTCGCTCGATTTGCTGCTTTCCTTGGCAGTCCACTGCGCGGTCGAGGCACGAGCGAAAAGTTGAGGAAACTGGTGCAGGGGTCGACGGTGATTTAACGCTTTCGCGCGAGATACATCGTCGGCTTATCGGCCTGGAATGATTTATCTGCGGTAACCGAAGGTAACGGCATTGACAAATAATGTATGCGGTTCGACGAACGTCGCTATTCTTAGCGTTTTATCGGGGCCGAATTTGCTTTACGTATCAGGCCCGCGTTAAAGAGACCCTGTTTGCTCAACCGCTTTGAAGAGATACTATATTTGACTGGAAAGATCACGATCTTACGTCACACAGAATTTTCCATCTATTTTCGGAGCGATCGATCTAATCGCCGGTTATTCCGAAATTCAATAAGTAAATATGCAGGCGCCGCGTGTAATCTCCACATTTCCACGTTGTATCAACAGAAATTAAACGACTAAGGTCGAAGCCAAATATATTGGCCGGTGAATTCGTTTTCGCGAACAGCGATCGAGGAGAAATCAGCCACCACCATCTGACGATCGTGGATTTGTCAATTGGAGTTGCGTGGCCCCCGAAGGGTATGGTGGGATAACGGGAACGCTGCTTGGCTCCGCCTGAACGTAGCCGTGTGGCTGTTATTTATTCTTAGCGTAATAGTTGTGTGCGTTACGAAGCTATGCGTAGACCAATACGAGATGAAGCTGTCGAGAAAGAATCAATGTTCTGACCAATAAAGCTCCTGAATTTTTTCGGAGCTAACGCACACCTATTCTGATGTGTGTATTTCTACGCTGACAGCTCGGTTTGGCCTACACGCCAGAAGCTTGGCGCACTATCCCCACCACTTCTGGCTCACTCTTGTTCTGCGAAGGCGAGAGCGAGATGAAACGAGAGCGAGTCAGAAAACGTTGAGAAAAGGAGCACCGAGGCAGGCAAACTGTGTGGTGGGAGAATACCCCCCACGAAACTCACCGGCCAATATATATGGTTTCGACCTTAGGCGGGTCGTTCGCTATCGCTTTTCTTCCGACAGGAACGGCACGATTCGAGCAATACGATCCTACTCGCAAATATGGGCGCGACGTCGTTTACAAAAACCTCTGTCCCTCTCTTTTAACAACGCGACCCTTGTTCCCCTTAAATCATTCTCGCATGCTCGACCACTGTGTACGTTACGTCGATACAGTTTCTCCATCAGTTACATCCGCAGAAACGGCGAACAAGCTACGAAACGCTCGACAAAGCGTATCATGAATACCAAATGAGATCTCGAAAAGTGTGCCAGCGTGTACTCAGCGGCGCAAGATATTCCCGATCAATTAACGTCAATCCTCCGGTGTTTATCGGCGATGTTACGTTATTGACGACTCCTCCAATCTTATTAGATATTCGAAGGATTTTTATCGCCCCGGAGAAGGCACGTTTGGCGCACGTATTTCGAGAAGCTTGTTCCAGAGTGCCGAACGCGCTAACCACATCCTCCAACAGCGTAGCAAATAAATGCCACACGATAGCCGTCAACAGAATTCTCAAATTCCGCCTCGAACGTCTCACAGAAATGCTGCCGTCGATCGAGAGAACACTTTGGCGATCCCCATCGACTTTCATACATTCTGCCCAGGTCGTCCAAGAGTGGAACAGATCTCTCGCTGAGGCAGGCACATGACACATCGGCGGCATAAACATTGACGAAAGCAATTGCCAGTCGGCCGTGGACCATTCAGAAGATGCAGAGGCTCGAGGAAAGGCCCCGAAGACGAAGATTACTCGCTGTTCGCCGTTAATAGCGTCGATTCGACGTCTCTGTAAATCGTACGTGGCGAACGAAATCGTGGAAAGATCTACGAGACCCGTCCCCGTTGCAGCGCGGGGCCGTCGAGAGGACGTCCCTTTGACGGGGCCCGTGCCAGACGTCAGATAAATCCCGCGGTTAGGTGACTTTCACCGACAGCCACAATTAAAGCGGCCGGCTAGACGAGAGGGCAGCGACGTGGAAAGTCGGACGTCTCTGGTTGGTGAACGACACCATGCATCATCCGGGGAAGACGTCTTTATTGTTGCTGCGGCCGTTACGGGCTAGCTATTGGACTCGCCTACGGAGCGGGCTCGTTACGTAATTGCAACAGGTGTGTCCCCAGCCACGTGTTCCCGCCGCGTTTCTCGAGGCCTGAGACGCGGAATCGTTCCGTGTCGTGAGACGATTGCGTTATTTTTCCTGAATCGATCGCGTTGCGAAATGCCACCGAGCACGTTATTGTCGTCTCGCCGGCTTCCCTGGCTTCCACGTGTATTAATAACGCGGTGATCTCGTCGTAGTTCCGCTTCGTAGAAGTGCCTCAAGATGATCGCCCAGAGATGATCCAGGGATGAACCGATAGACAGATTCGCGGTTAAATCATCGCCAAGTGATATAATTGGGACAGCTGAATTGTTCTAAGCTAACAAGTGTCAACCCCCCTTCCCGCGAAATATCGTCAAATAGTATTTTAATTTATAAAAGAGTCGAGAAAATTTCAGAATTAATTCAATATGGTAACTCACATATGAGTTATTGTAAATTCGCTATATGGAAAAGATGTGAATATTTTTTTTTTAAATTGTCTCAAGCCTCTGTGTTTAAACCTTTCCCAATTTCTTTCGTTCAAAATTTGTCGCTCCCCAAAATTTACTACCCCAAGCTGCAGGATTCACTGGAATTGGATTCACTGGATGTGACTTAGAATGGCAATCGTCCTG
Organism: Andrena camellia; assembly: GCA_029448645.1. Taxonomy (NCBI): domain Eukaryota; kingdom Metazoa; phylum Arthropoda; class Insecta; order Hymenoptera; family Andrenidae; genus Andrena; species Andrena camellia. Next base: position 30,311,002 of record CM055680.1, on the reverse strand, counting down.
ATATCCTCAGACACATTTCACGCGAAAGATCCGAGTACGGTGGCAAGCTAATAAACTTCCCATATCATCCTTTGTCGCTTGAGATCGATTCACGAGCGTTATTTATGTGGCCTCCGTCGAACGCTTCCTCAAAACCGATCCTTCGAGAGCGTTTCCGTGAAACGGAGCTCGATCTTGGTTCCGCGTGCGCGGAGGTGTTCTGTATTGAATCAAATCGATCGAGCTAAGTGGAGGATAGAGTCATTCGGAGTTGGCTTGAGGCGGTTCTGTCCGCGGTGCTTTCCGTGGCTGACTGTATCTCTGACATAGGATTTCCTGGAGATCATTGATATCCGATCGACGAGATAATAGCTTAGCGCGTGACCGGATTCTTTTCCGAGCGACCTGACTCACTTTTCAATCTGGCGTCCAGGAGCAAGGCCGGCGACGTGATTAATCGTGGATGGCGTTTAAATTTTAATGGCTCGCGTGCAGGAACAGCGCACGCGGCGGTCGCGCGATGGTAAATCTGGATGTACAGGAAGACGTCGGAGTTGCAGTCGGCGAGCGGCGAGCGAGTTAGGTACACACATATATCGTTTTAGGGATATCAGTTATTATTAGCCTCGCGCAGATGGCACATACGATGACTCAGGCGAATAAGTGCTGGCTGATGATAAGTGCATTCAGCCGGGAAGATAGCGTCGAAACGGTACTTCTATGTAAGTCAACCACTTGTGTATCGTTGCACAACTCCTACTTAGGAATTATTAACAGTGTGGCCGGACAAGTTGCTAAAAATACGCGAGTGGGCGATAACATCGGTGTATTCGCGGAGAGCAAGGCGATAATGTAATAAAAGTGGAATTCTGAGATCGGGGGACCGTAACTAACACCGCCGGGGGAACGTCGCTGTTCATTGATCTGCTGGGTACCTACGAGGCGCATTCTTTCGGAGGAGTGCTCCGTTTCGCGCTGTACACGTGAACTTCAAAATAAAAAATAAAAAAAAATGACACGAAGGAGGAAAAGAATCCGTCGACGAAAATGGCTGGAAAATGGTTCGAACTTGGAAGCCGATATTGTCGGGCGACTTTAGCTTGTCGACGAATTCTTTCCCTCTCAGCCGTCTTCGCGAGTGTCTAGGAAAGGTAATGAGAAATGTTGGGGGTAATTTTGAATTGCAGGTGAGCGGGAGGGAGGCGGTGCTGAGCGGTGGCGGTGGCGGCCATGCGCCCCGGCCTGCCAGTACAGCCGAGCCGCCGCAGGCCTCCCCGTCGCCAGGAACTCCATCAGGAACACAACCGACGGCACCGGCACCGGCAAGATCAACAGCAACAGCAGCGGCTGCGGCCACGGCCGAACGGCAGCTGCTCGCGGGCCCTGCTGGTGTTGCTGCTGCTGGCCAGCAACCCTCTGGTCCTGGGCGAGCCGCCAGGGTTACCCGGGGCCGAGTGGCAGCAGGCCCTGTCCAGGCAAATGTACCCAAGGTCCACATTCAACAGAGCCATACCACCGAAGAAGCAGCACAACCTTACCATTGGATACCTCACGGCCATCAAGGGCGACCTCAAGGACCGTCAGGGCCTCGCCATCTCGGGCGCCTTCTCCATGGCCCTTGACGAGGTGAGCTTTTCCACGCATCTATGCCACGTCCAACGTCCCTTGAACGTACTATCGAAATTCCGATCCCTATCGTCAGTGAGTCTATTGAGCTTGAAAGCCGCGACACGAAGCTGTGCGGTTCGTAACAGGAGGATATCGATTTCGGAAAGGAGCGCTCGCCCCGTGGTCCGTAGCGGGGTCCTAATTGCGGTAGCAGGTCCCAGGTTCCCACGGCGAATCCCCGGCTTACCGAAAAGTAACGTCGGCAATATCGCGGGCCCCCTGTCTCTCGGGGTTTTTTCCTCCGGGCGGTCGTCGCCGCGGCGTTCCACGCTCTGGAAGGCTCGATAATTCATTCGACGAGGATCGAGCGTACGCGAACGGTCGCGCGAGAGTGCCTGGAACGGTGGAGCGATGGAGCGCGCGCGAGCAGGGACCGTGAGATCGTTTTCGCCGGCCGCGGCGCGGCGCGGCGTGGCGAGCCTCTCCCGGGCCGAATAAGAGAAGAAAAAGAGAAAGGTGCGCGCTGCAGCGGGAGCTGCAACGTGCAGAGTGACCCGGCATCTCTCCCCGGAGATGCCGATTCGTGCGAGGGTTTAAAAATACAAGACCGGCATTATTCGCCGGTCCGCCCACGCGTCCGCCGACGAAACTGCGCTCTCGCAACCGTGAGAAGAATTCGCTCGCGATCGAGAAACCTTCTCCTCCCCTCTCCCCGTCCGCCCCGTGCCCTTCACCTCCTCCTCTTCCACCTTCCTCTGCTTTCTTCGCCCTTTTTCTCCCAAACCTGCCTCCTGCCCCAAACCCCGGCGCTCTTTTGCGACCTGGAACAACCGTACGTAACCGCGCGTACAAGGAAAGGGCCGCGGAACCTCTGGGAATCGTCGAAATAACCGGCCGATCGTATCGCGCCGGACAGCGTATCCGGCTCTACTTGCAAATAACAAGTTACGTCAAAGATGGATTGCGGTTACGCCGATAATTATTCGGGGATATCGGTATCTCGGCGGGGCGATCACGAGGGGCCGAGTTGCTCTTCTCCTCGGACGCGCCGTGTTCTTCTCGATCGCTGCTTAGGGATTTCACGCTCGGTTCGGTGCTAGACTAAATCCCACGCTTTTTTAACCCCCGCGCTATTGGGGTGCAAATGCACGAAGCACCAAGCTTCGAAGGACCCCGGCTAATTACGGAACAGTTCACCGTGGCAAAGCTTTACACAAGAAGGATCCTCGAAATCCGTCCTCCCCCCCCCCCCCCCCGTGCCACGACTTCCGTGTTCTAGTTTTGGGGCGGAATTTCGCGTGGTCCCCGCGCGAAGGTAACAGGTCGCGATCGCGTAACGCGCGCTCAGCCAGCTCGAAAGGTGCAGGAAACGAGCTTTGCGCCCGTTTATTTATGTACTTCGATATGCCACGCAAGAGTAAGCATCGCGATCGCAATGTCGGCCTCCGTGTTCTCGCGATTACGATAAAGCTCGGTTCACGCGAGCTCGCGATATCGCGGCGCGCAGAATTTTATTTTCATATCGAACGCAACATGCGCGTCTGGCGATCCAGCGGCTATTTTCGGCGCGGGCTCGTCAGGCGAGACTTTTATTTCGTATCGGTCCTCCGACAGCGGTCTTGTCGCGAGGAAATAACGCGAGGACGTATTTTTAGCGCGACGGTGAAAGTTCTCCCATGATCGGTGGCGTCAACGTCTCATCGTGGCCACCCGAGTCGAACTTTATACTCCACGATGGTCCGCGACTTGACCAGTTGGTGCTTTGGACTCGAAACTTGACAGTTTTCAATATTTCAATTTCGTAACCCAGTGGCACAATTCGATAATCAGCTACCCGAGGGGCCTGTGCCTGGTCAGCGAAGCTGTTCCCCCGAAACAGATTACGAAACTCTTCTGGCTTCCAATATCGAAAGGACTCTATCCTTAGTTCTCATTGGAACTTGTGATTAAAGAACGTGAGTTTCGCGCTAGGTGACTAGCTCGGGACATGTGAACCGAGCCTAATGCCTACCTGTCCGTTCGATTCAATAGCGCGCGCAGGTGCACCTCTTGTCCGGCTCGCTGTCCGGGGATATTTGCAGAGAAAAATGCTGGAATTCGCTATGACGCACTCCCACGACGTAAACTAGTTTGGCCGATGCCGCGCGCGCGCGCCCGCGAGATTTGTAAATAGAACGAGTGCATTGATTAGCTATCTCGCGTGCAATGAAACGTTCCCGGACCTTTTTCAACGCTTGAAGGTGGTCGCTGGTACCAGGCTGCCCTCGCCGGGCCTCAGTGAATCATCCGAAATGATTTCACTGACGCGGACCATGGACCGTTGGGCTGCTCGTTATTCTTCCGAACTAAATCAACAGTCATACCTAATTACGCCGCTCAAAAGTCACTAGTTTCCCTCTTCGGGCATCATTCGCTCTGCAATTCCCTTCGATTTCACTACCCATACCTTGAATAACTCAGCTCGCGGTGCCGGACCAGCGACGCGCCGTGTCAATTCCCGGGGCAAAGTCATTCTCATCGTCCCTGAAGGTTGGCATTCGGCTGGGCACAGCCTTCCACGACCGGACGCCCTTCAATTACTCGAAAATAAGCTGATTGGCGAAACCCTGCCAGTGGCAACGACGCAAGTGGACGCCGCAGTTACATTGTTTCGTGCTCGGACAGCTCTCCAGAGAAAATCCTCCACTAGCCTAAGGTGTCCTCCGTGTAGCCAACGTTTCACATAATTGCCGTTTGCATATCGCGTATCTGCTCGGCAAATGTCACAGTCTCAGTGACATCTCTATTCGAATGGAGTGCGGAACCATCGTCTGCTCGCCAAACGGAATGATCTCGAAGCCGTTCCCGGCTACATGCACGCGCCAGACCCATCTTATTATTCGCATTCCATCGGACGAATTTGGTCATCGGCGGGGCAGGTGCAAAATCAGGAATGCGAGCCATCCAACGGGAAGAGCAATGATTTTTTATAACGCTCCTTTGGAACCGTTTTAACGGTTCCCCACGGTGGCGGCTGGGCGAAGCTGCAAAAATCCGCGCGTTCACCGCCCGTCCATTTTCCCCATTTCATCCGGCGGCTGACGCGTTGCGTAGGTAATACCGTGCAAATTCATTGCATCGCGTTTCTAATCCGTTCCCGGGAACAATGCGTGAGCGTAATTGAGCCATCGCGTCGGCGCTCTTTTCCGCCGTGCACGTGACAGATCAGGCCTACAAATCTTGGGAAAACCGATACATTGCTTGCGGTACGAACGGCGGCCGTTCCTGGAACAGGACAGTGAAGGATTTATGCGGGAACGTAGGCTTGCGGCAGGCTGGCTCAGAGCAAAGTTACGGTCTTCGTTAAATCATCAAACTTTGAGCGGACAGAATTTTCAATCTCGACCAACACAGTTGGAATTTCGAGTGGCCACTCTACGTGATCGGAGGAAGCCACGTTTGTCGAGTCAACCTTGTCGTAGGCGTCAGCCATTTGGTGCGTTAAGGATGTATTGGACGTAAAATATTATACAAAAGTATATGAAATTTGAAATACTTGAATATCTACGTCTTACGCATAGTAAATCTACATGTAAGGAACTCGAACGACAGTTGGAGTCTTATTTTTAATCCTAGGAAGGTATTCTTCACTTTACAAATGCATTTTCAAGCATTATTTCCTAAACTTTTGCCAGTGAAAATGCCCTGAATTCATAATTTTTTCAAGTTATAATTTATTTCTTTAAAACGGTGTAATGAAAACAATTGAAACTCGGCAGATATTTTCATCTACCCATACACTACATGTAAAAAAAAATTGAAAACATTGGTACCATTTCTTCAACATTTTTTCAACTGTTTTATCTGTGAAGATCGTCTCTTTCCATAAGAGTACGTACGTGTAAAAGCGACCGTTTAGTGAATTCGTTTAAAATTTTTAGAGCCCATCAGAAAGATTAAAAAGAACAATCTCACAAATTTTCATCAACTTCGTACCATTCTGAAAATAGGTCCAATACATCCTTAAGCTTAATCCTAAGCAGCTGAATTGATCGAAGCGATCGTCCAGCAAACAATGGATCCGAGATTCTGATCTCGTGTCCAGCTCCCTTGATCGGCCAATTTTTCAACCTCTGTGCAGCGAAGGATTCAATCTGTCGCTGGATACGACCTTTCGCCATTCGTGTCGACCATTCCGCGGAAATAAGTAGGTACCGTGCGCACTGGTGACGCGAAACGCGGCCTGCAAAAGGATCTGTCGGCTGTGCGCGAACTTTTCATCGACGCCGGAGGCGGCTGTAACTTCGCCTCGCATTGCCAGGCACGTAAATTGGCTGGACGCGGAGAGGTGACTCCGCTTGGAAAAGCATTGTTTGCTGGAATTCGAATTTGCATAATAACCGTGCTCTCGCGCCGCGTGTATGATGTACATATTCAAGAGAGTCGGAGAATTGAACTTTAATCGACGCTCCTACGGGCAGAAATCACCTTCGTGATGGCATAGAAATGTCACTAAAAAGTCAGCACCGCGGCCGAGGAATTTATGCGTACCTTGAAACGAGTGGCAGAAATCGATGCCGATCGGCGGAGCATTGTTTCGACCAGGCTGCAATTGTTGCTCCGTCGGTCCCTTATCCTACGCTATTCCGGGACCCGTGATTTATACACCCCGGTTACGGCGTCCGTCATCATTACGGCGAGAATTGAATATTCATGGTCGAAGTTATGGTAACGTAATTACCAGGGGCCGATGGGCATTGCTGGAAACAATTAAGGGAAACAAACCGTGCGCGAGCGGCGGCATGGCAATCGGGAACGAGCGTATCGTGGGATCGTCCAATTATTCTAATACGATATCGTATGCCCAAAGATGGGCGGCCTCGTAATGGCTTGCATAACGCGCAACGATATTCGCGTGGGACGACGTTAAATTTGTCTCTCCTACCGAGGGAATTGGAAAATCGAACACGTCGGACGTTTACGCCCGCGACTGGTCGCGGATCCAAGTATCGAGCGTGGCGTTTTCACGTTGGCGTCTCTTTCTTCTTGCAGATCAACAGCGATCCACACATACTACCGAACGTCAGGCTGGTGATGCGATGGAGCGACACGAGGGGAGAAACCGTGGAAGCCACCAAGGCAATGATCGATATGATCTGCGACGGGGTTGGAGCCTTCTTTGGACCAGAAGGCTCGTGCTACGTCGAAGCCATAGTCGCTCAGTCCCACAACATACCCATGATTAGTTATGTGAGTACTTTTAACGCTATTCAAGAGATCGCTTATACGCGGTACGCCTGCCTCGCGGAAAATGGATCTTCGTATCGCGATCCATTTGCCCTCTGATTGCGATTCGTGCCGACCATTCCATAGCTCTGCACCCCGATCGTCGTAGGACCGTCAGAATATGGTAAATTGCTGTCGGCCGAACCTCGGCTTCGACTTACCCTGCAAGGCTTCGCCCACCGTGAGAACGGCGGGGTTGCAGGACTTGCACGGTTGACGAAGGTGGTGTCGAATTTGTCCGAAGTTGACCGTGGAGCGGTTCAGAGGCGGTTAACGAACGCGGGGGAGGCGGATGTGTGCCGACAAATTGAACACCCGCGGCGTGACAATATAATTACGGGCTGCTTCCGCACGGCTGTGTGTGTGTGTGTGTGTGTGCACGCGTTTCGTAGCTTTCGTGCGTGCGGCGTTAGAGGAACACGCGATGCCTGCGCTTCGGGGCTTCGGGATCGACCGGCTGAAAAATTAGCATCCCGCCCCGTTCACCATGGGCCCCCTCTGTCGATGCTTTTAGCCACGCTCTTTGTTTCGGCCGTAACGAAACACGCGAGCCGGTATTGATCTCCGGCTGGGGGCCCAATTCATCTTCGCTCCGAGGCCCGGCAAAAACGAGGACTCGGAGATTAGAATAGCTGAGATCCGAACTTTGCTAGCACTAGGTTACGCCTCGCGCCGTGTTCAGGCTATCGCGAGGTCTGACTTATCGCGGGGTCCGGCCTATCTTAAACCGTAGATTATCCTGGGTCCGCGACTTCTAACACACTCGTCCGACCAGGATCTAGGAACGCGTGCGTTGCGGCGCGAACTGAATCTAACCGGTTAAACTTGAACGGAGTTGGACAAAGCCTATTTCGTGCAAATCAGATTCGACGTACTCCTAATTCCAATTAGTTCCAACGGGGTTCGATCTACGAATCTAGGTTTAATATTCGCGTATGTGCCCGCTCCTTCCGAACATTCCTGTCCTAGCCGTTAAGTAGGTACTTCTAATTTAAAAATTCTTTACGGTCGAAATTTAAATTATATTAGTTAAGTAGGTACCCCAAGCTCACAACGGGCTGTTGATCGTAATCTATTCTTGGCGCCGGGGCCCCGATGGAAACTTTGGAATCGATGGTTATTTATGGAAGAATTACCGGGAAGCGGGCGCTTCGAAATGAGCGTCGTTTACACGCGGCAATTTAGAAAACACATGTCACGAATACGCCGCCTATTTTTAACCGGTTGATCGGTCTGTCCTGTCTGCCCGAACGAGTCGAGTTCATCCTCTACGCCCGAGAATCCTCGAAGAGGTATTTCCGTGGGATTCATTGACCCTGGGCCGAGTCCCATGAATCCCTAAACTCTTTCGAAGTTGCTGCCACGATTGCTACAGCACACAGTCGACCCCGAGCTGACCGACTCGCCGCCAGCCTGTGGGTTACGCATTCCCGTGAAATCGACCGCGGTGTCAGTGGTTCCTGGCGCGGCTGGTTGACCGTTCCACGGAAAAGTCCGCTCGCGTGGCGATCGTACAAGGTCCGCAGGTGGAAAGTTTCGCGCGTCGCTGACGAGCCACGACGGCACCGAGTCCCTCTCCTCGATGAAATTTAGCCCACGCGGTCACGATCGGGTTCCCTCCGCGGGAGGAATCGATGGACACTTTACTGGCGGAGAGGTCGGAGGAGAGGAGGGGGGGAAAAAAAAGAGAACGACGTTTCCTCGATGGAAGTCGTAAGGACGGACTCTCGAGGACTCTCGCCCGATTCCGGCGTCTTCGAATATGAGAAAGTGGTACGTGGACGTAAAAAGGCCTCCAGACTAATTTATGTTAATTGGAGGTCGTAAAAGAATGAAACGGACACGCGAGAACGCCGATCGTTTCGCCGGGGAACGTAGCAGATATGGGCGAAGGCGATCGGAGGCCTCCGAAGACGGCGGTAGTCGTCGCTCGCCGATTTTAATCGTACATATCGACCCTTCTCTGGAGCACACGATGGACGAGCCGCATAAGCACAAGGAGAGCCTACTGCTTCTTACTTTCACCTAGTTTCACTCGTTAGCGGGCCCGGTGGACGCAGAGCGAGCTCGCGCAACGGGGCCTACTCTCCGCGCGGCCGGCCGCTCGTTGTTGGATTTCGGCGAAGCTCAGGCTTTATCCTCTACCGCCGGATATTTACGCGGTCTATATTCGCGTTTCCGACGGTTTATTTTCTGCCCACGGCGAGTATCCGCCGACAACGGTCTCCCGACTATTTCCGTCGAAACGCGCGGCTCTCTCCAGACGCTTTTAACTCCCTCGTCCAAAAGTAGCCGACGAGGGGAGGTGACGATCCGCGGGAGGCTACTTTTTCCAGATGAAATTGGGTCCGACAGGGTCGAAGCTTCGAGACACTTCGCGGGCCTGCTCGCCTGGGACAGCCTGTACACCAGAATCACGGCTACCCATTTAGGTACATACCTGTAGGTGGACACGGAGCCTGAATGCCCACCTATGCGAAGCTCTCGTAACGAGCGGTATACGGGTAGCACGGGAACCAGTGGGAACTTTCGATAAGTGAGCTGAAGAGATACTCGGTGCACGTGCACACGCGCTCATCCACGCACACGCGCGTAAGCGAATGCACTCGCGCGGGTCACTGCATCGCGGTTGGTGCAACCACCTGTTGATTGCACCGGCGGCGGAGACGATGACGTCTCCGCGTATATCGGAAAACTATCAGGCCGCTGAGTGCATTCGTCGCGGCTGCTAGAAAAACTCGGCAGATTCGTCGAAAGGAAGAAAGTCGACGCTTTCACGTACCGCTCGCGTGTCGCTGGACCCCTTGTGCTTTTAAAAAGCTGGTATCCGTTAAAGCGTCGCCGCGTACATCTGTCTCTTCGAGCGTCCTGCGCGTTAACGAGGAAGTAAAAGTAAGATTGCGCCGCGGTAACCCGGAATCCGCGGGGATCGTTGAAACGCGAAGTATGGCCCAACTACGTGCATCGTTAATCGTGGTGGAACGCAGATGGATCGCAGAATTCTTTGAGGAAGGAACGCTAGGACGCTCGGTATTAGAAGCAGCCACGCTAGGCCGCATTCTTGGCGGACTGTGTATGGGCTATCACGAGTCCAGTCCGCTTCAGAATCTGTACCAAGATTGTCCGCAATTTCGCTTGCAATATTGCCGAGGGTCCGTTAGCGACTCCAACGTCGAATTACCCTTCGGGACCTTACGTAACTCGATTTGAAGCATTCACTCGGCGAGCAAGACGCGCTGAAACTCGAGAGCCTCGGTTTTAACCGGCGACGATGTTTCGCGTGCTGCGAACCGCCGCCGCGAACGCCGTCAACTAAGCCTCGGCCTGTCGAAGCGTCGCGAAAATCCCGCAACTCGGCTGGAGGAGCGGCTGTCCTCGTGGATCGCGAGGCCCTACGCTGGACGCGAATGAGTATTCACCGTGTCGTCCTCCGTTCACCTCCGCCGCCGAATCACCAATTCAAAACGGCCGCCCGCCGACGACGGAGCATCGAATGGAAGTCGAGCGGGTAAACAACATCGATTACGGGTATAAATCGCAGCACGCTCGTGCCGCACAATGGGGCGGCGGTTTCGCCGAGGGAGGCGCGTTAATCCGTGAATCGAAAACGGATTAAATCGTAACGATCCCGGCGAGCGGGGAGAGGCCCGAGTAACCGGAGCCGGTCGCGGCTCTCCCCGCAAAGGAGCTATATTATTCCATCGATGGCGCATTTGCATGAAAACTGCTGATTCCCCTGACCTTCGCTGTCTATTTATAGCCGAGCCTGTTGATGCCCCACGCACTCGAACGGACGCTTACCTGGTCCGGCTTGGTGTCAGCCCGTCGTTGTCCTGACTCGTCCGCCTGACACCCAGCCGCTCCGTTCCCCTTTACTTTCTGCTACCACTGCTTCCACGGGAATTAACACGTTTAGGGCCACTCCGAACGGGACACTTACATAAGTACTTGGCAACGATCTCCAACGCATTCGCGCGCTTTCAGTGGCAGGAAACGTGGGTGGAGCAAGCTCTTTGTATCTCGAGCAGATGCAGGCACAAGCTCCACCGTTTAGGTTCTAAGATGGGGTTTCGGCTGCAAAATGGCGCAACGGTGGTGCATCATCGAGCGCGCCTCGGAGATTCCCCGCGCGTGTAGGCCTGATGTAGCATTGCGATACTTTCATCTTGCGCAATAACCAGCGTAATAATAGCGCTTCTGCGGTAGCTATCGGCCAGGTAATAGCGGACGGTAAGGTACACTTCTTCGGCGTCGGCGGATGCATTATTTATACACGTCCACGTGTACATGGGAAAAAGTTTAATTGTGACGTTTGACTCGCGTCGCTGGGCGGCGCGGGGGGGGGGGCGAGACGGCGGGGACGCCGACACACGTTCGACCACTGGCGAGAACGATTATTCCGCGCTACCATTTCCTCGTCTCCTCGACACCGACCCACATTATATATCTCTCTTTCGAGTGACGTTACGTGATTTCCACGATGAAGTAATCGTCGGGCTATCTTTAGCAACGCGCGAACAACGACGATCGACCATACTCTCGATATCACCGTACAGTCACCAACCATCCTCTCGGCGTTCGCCAGTGCGCTCCGGCCACAGAAATGTCACAAAGAAATCCCAAGCACGAGCCGCGGCTTTCGCTCCGGATTCCGTAATTCAGTGGAGCAGATCAAGCATTCTGCCGTCCCTATTCCCTAATACGAGCGTCCTAATAGTGACAGAGCTGATCACTCATTCCGCTACTTGAATCAGCTAATCGTACTCCGTTCTCGCCGCGAGGCTCGCACAATTTACATACTACACATCGATTGGAACAGTGACACGACTCAATAAAATGTCTGGCTTACAAATGCACCGTTCTACTGGCAACCGAAGCGCAAGGTTCCGCGTTTATTTACATATATATCCCAGCCACGAAATCGACGCTGTGGTGTCTCCGGCAATTTTGCCATTCGATAACAGCTCGAGGGTTCCTTCCACGGGTTGTTTCTTTAATCCTTTGCGGAGAAGAGGATCGCACGTCGATCTTGGGCAGTCGGACTGTCAAGGCGTTTGTAATAAAAGGATCAGTGGTAATCACCAGCAATTTCCTCTGGAACGGCGAATCTCTGGTCGCACGAGATGCATCGGGCAGGTTGCACGGTGGGAGCCGACGCGAGGCGCGCGCGCGCGCGGGATCGCGGGCTAAATATGCTATCTTTAGAAACGGGGAACGCGGACGAGCGCGGGTATGGACCGTGAGAATACCGGTTCCCCGTAAAACGATACGATTTGTTTGCTACATTATCGCCGAGTTAAATATATCGCGATAGCGTGAGGAATTTACGAGCTGCTGGACGCCATTGGCCGAGCCCGCTCGATAAGCCCCGCGCGAGATACTCTAAACGCCGTGATATTACGTAAAATTAACCTGGTGCACGAGCTCGCGCCTCGTCGCAGTTCCTTTCGGCGTGTCTCCTTTCCTCCTTTTATCGGGAAATTGTCTGCACGCGCACACATCGATTAGCCACGCGGTTACGCAAGGTTAACACGGGATGACATAACGTTGAGAAATTCATCGATAATGGTTAATCTCTCTCGGGCCGAGTTCCGCCGGACTCTCGTCGCCGTAAGTCCGTCGCCTGTCGGTTTGCAATTTTCTGAAATCCCCGATATCTCTGGGCGTTCATCCAGCCTGCCCGCCTCGAATCGTCCGGCCTAGCTAGCCGCTGTTGGAAATCCTGGAAATCCAATAGACACGGTCGAATTCCGGGCAGTGTTGGACGGGAACAGGGTGCTCGTTGTTGAACCAATCAGTATACTCGCGTGCAAGCGCAATTTCCCAATAACTGGGTCAATTGGTTTTTACATAACCAGCCAGTCGAATAGATGCCTGCCAGAAATCGTCGGCTAACCACCAGAAGGATATAATGGTCGGCGGCGGTTCGAGAGGCGCAGAGGAGCGAGAGATCCATTCATCACGGTCAGGGGGGGAAAAAAGACAACGCGGACACGTTTTTACTGGAGTAAACTCTATTTTTAGCACCGCTGGGATAAAAGAGCGAACAGAGTGTAAGAATACTGGTTTCGCTGGCGACCAGGAGTCCGTCCGACTCGTTTGCACCGTCATTGTCGGCTCGTGTCCGCTTCTGCTCTGCCAGCAGGAAGAAAGAACGCGGCGGCGCTCCTACAACGTAATATCGCACGAACAGGATCAATTATTGGGTATTTACACCGGAGTCCTTTGGAAGAGCAGCGCGAAGTAAAGCTGCTTCCATCGAGCTTGGCTTCTCCAAAGCTTCGAGCCCAGCTTTCACACACTCCGAACGTCCAGTCTCGGTGGTTCCTCCAAAGTTAGAGCTAGACAGAGATTCAAATTCGAGTATAGTCGCGATCTTCTTGCCCAGCTGAACCTCGCTGAAAACTCCCTCTCCGATCTCACCGATGGCAGGCTCGACGAGCAACGAGCAAAGCTCCCGGCCATTCTAGTTTTCACGATTGTGTACCGTGGTGATTCACGGTGCACGCTTCGATCCATCATGACTAACGTGTTTTTTGACCTTGGCTTCGACTTGCTGTCTGCGTTCAAGGATCGCTGCTCAAATCAGACTCCTTCATAGCAGGCTCCGTATACTACTGGATCGAACTCGGAGACAGATTTCGGGGCTTTAGATTCGTCAGCCGAAGCTCCTCGGATTCGTTGCACCGCAGCCATTCACAAGGAACTATCGTCAGCTACTGAAGATCCTTCTGCAGAAGCTGTTTGCACCGGCAGAAAACTTCGTTAGCGAAGTACATACTTGTCGGCACGCTTTAAGCCTCTTCTCTCCGGCTTCTTCGTCGCGTCCTTACCTCTGTCGACACCCATGAAACGGCTAATATATCGCGAATAAATCGATCGCCGGATAAACCGCCCGGCCCGTGCGCACGGAATCACAAGGCGGACGTTAAAGTAGAAAGCGGCGGGAGCGTTATTTCGACGCTGCCGAGCTTCGGGTTTAATGTGGGTGCCGCCTTAAATAACGACGACGCGGCTGGTTTCAGGCTAAAATACACTCAATTAACCCTTAATTGGCCGGCACCAATTATGGGCCCAGCGCACCGACGCGTATTCATTCGGTCAACAAGAATGTATGGTCGGCCGGCGTTGTTCTTCCCTCGTTTTACGAGGCGCGGCCGTCGTTCGTGGCCTCTTCTGGCGCGCAGATAAACGAAATTTCTTCGTCTGCCCCATCACGGTCAGCTTATCCGGAGGAAGATTCGAGCACGTGATCAGCACGCTTTGCCATCTTGTCTCGCGAACAGACCCCAACTTGTCTCTATCTATCAGACGCTACAACTCGAGCAATTTTTATCTTCCCCGGCGGTAACGGGACGAGGGACACGCCGGAATACGTCAACCCGCGCGGCGAAGTATAACACTGGCCGATCCGTTGCGCATAGATCATCGTTATCGCTGAAAGTTGCATGAAATATGCTCACCGCAAAGTCGTCGCCCCGGCTACTTTCCCGGCCCCTTGACAATTTCACGTAAAGGTCAAGTTTTACTGCACGCGCATCACTCCTGTTCCGCGATAACGAGACCGCCGCACAGTGGGCCGGGATTCACTTATTTAACGCCATTTGGGTCTTTTTTTTAACATATCGGAATGAAATTTACGCCAAAAAATAGGAAAAAATTATTCCTTTCTAATGATGTATAATTTAATTTTTTTTATTTAGTTATTTATTTTTCAATTTTTTTAACTTATTTGTGATAAAAAAATTTAATTCAGTTTATTTGGTACCTTATTTAATGCCCTTTTCAGTGGTTTAAATGGAATGTTCGGGAAACTTTTCGTTTCCAAGTTATAAGGAAAAGTCAAATAATAAATGAATGCAGCCAAATATCGTTTTGTTGAAATTAAACACCAATCTTTTGCGCTAATCATAATTTTCTATTAGTAATTAATGTAAATGATGTATTGAATAATAATTCTGAATATAGTGAGAAAATTTGCGATATTTTTTAAAATTGACAAGAAATATCTTTCAAGTCCCAATGAGTCCCAACTTCTAAACAATTGGAATATTTTCAGTACACCCTCCTCTACATGATTATGTAAAAACCACATCCTACTTCGTCCTACTTTACAAATTATTACTGTTTAAAGTTCGCGTCCGATTTCGGGGCTCAGCGAGACATTTAGACACTCTCCTAAGGATTTTTTTAAATTATAGGCATTAATAAAATCATATAAAAAGAAAGTTAAACCACTAGATGCTAAACAAATCCTTAGGAGAGTGTCTGAGTGTCTCGCTGAGCCCCGAAATCGGACGCGAACTTTAAACAGTAATAATTTGTAAAGTAGAACGAAGTAGGATGTGGTTTTTACATAATCATGTAGAGGAGGGTGTACTGAAAATATTCCAATTGTTTAGAAGTTGGGACTCGTTGGGACTTGAAAGATATTCCTTGTCAATTTTAAAAAATATCGCAAATTTCCTCACTATATTCAGAATTATTATTCAATACATTATTTACATTAATTACTAATAGAAGATGATTATTAGCGCAAAAGATTGGTCTTTAATTTCAACAAAACTATATTTGGCTGCATTCATTTATTATTTGACTTTTCCTTATAACTTGGAAACGAAAAGTTTCCCGAACATTCCATTTAAACCACTGAAAAGGGCATTAAATAAGGTACCAAATAAACCGATTTAAATTTTTTTATCACAAATAAGTTAAAAAAATTGAAAAATAAATAAATAAATAAAAATTAAATTATACATCATTAGAAAGGAATAATTTTTTCTTATTTTTTAGCGTAAATTTCATTCCGATATGTTAAAAAAAAGACCCACGTGGCGCTAAATAAGTGAATCCGGCCCACTGTGCGCCGGGCTTCCTGGTTCCCGTGCCAAGATCCGATCTCACTCCCGAACATGTTCATCGGGCCTCGATCATTCTTTGGAGTACCTAACTCGCGACATTCGCCAGTCTCGCTTCCGCGTTTGGAGCGCGGTCCCCACTTAAGTTAATAGTCTTGGAGGAACGTATAACTGTGCCTCGATGATAGAATCGCGTGAAAAAGCCTCTATATCCACGCGACGGAGCGTTTACGTCCAGCGCTCCTCGCGTCGTTTCTGTTGACAGCCGGGAAAGCGCGATAAAAAGCGACATTTTACGGCTCACTCCAGGCAGAAAGCGATCCGAATGAGCGTCCGTCGTGCGCGGATCATCGTGAAATCTCGATCGCGCCGGCATAAGCGGTGGCTCCACGCGAGATACGCGAAGTGCGTGCGATTTAACGAGCCGCGACCGCTCCGTCGCAATCGTCTTAATTTGTCGTCGGCTAAGCTCGCTCCTATCGCCGCGTTAAGCCTAATGCCGCGTTCTAAATATAATTTCCCGCGACGGCCGGCCGATAATTTGCGGAACAGCTAGCGCGCTTGTTTACCGTCCCGATCCCCCGGCTCGTAAAGCAGCGTGGAATTTTGAGTGGCGGCATTTCGCCCTCTCCTCTTCTCGTCCCGTAATTGCCGCGAACGAGAGATATCGGGGCGCTCGCTCGGTGATAGACAGAGAGGAGGCCTCTACTCGCGTGACGCAATTTACTGCTCGCTTAAGTACATTTTTAGAGGCGAGGCTCGCGGCACGTTTACTTGATCCGCAAAGGAATTCGCCCCGCGTTATTTCTCTGTAATTGTTCCTCGGATCAGAGGCGATCCGGCGTGGCCTCCGGCGTTATCGCGACGTTCCGTGACACCGACAAAGTACACTTTGCACAAATGCGCCCGTTATCTCTGCCGGAGCGAAGCCTCCTTAAATTCGCGCGGATCCGAGCGGCCCGGGCCGGCCCGGTCGGCCGCGCGTGTCGGTATCAGGGTCGGTCAATATTTGCCGCTAATCGCGTCGCGAAAACAACGTAAATCATGTAGTATTACGGCGGTGCGAACGATATTACAGCAACCGTGTTACAACGACTATCCGTTATCAGCGCGGAGCATATGTCCAAGTGTCTGTGTTTATCGGCCCGACTATATTTAGACCCCGGCGGTGGTACATATTGCTTTGTCGAGAAACGGCGAATCGAATCAAGGAAGGAGAATAAGCCGTTGCCTCCGCCGACTCTCGCGGCTGGAGAAAACCACGAAATCGGCCGGGGCGTTAATCAGTCCCGACGAGAGGTAAAAAAAAAAACAAGACACTACGATTTTTATTACCGTGACGCTTCAGCAAACAATTCCACGGACGGCTGAGAAAACGAACGTTGTTTTCTCTCTGTCCAAATCACTGGCCAGCTGATCGTCATCGGATGCTGCCGTAATCGTGGTCACTTTTCGTTTCGAGGTGGCATTTTGGCACAAGTTGCAAGTACCAAGCATGGTGTTCGTAGTCGCGATTCACCGAAGCCCCAGCGTCTGCTTAGGTTCGGCAGTCGGATGCGAAATCGCGGCGAACGAATTGCGCGTGGGAGAGTCGAACAGCTCGGATAACGCGCCGTGGAATATTGATCAGCTATCACCATGGAACGAGCGTTAACCGCGGCTAGCACCGTTCGAAAAAGCTAATTACACCGAGTGACAGGGCGGCGCGCCGTGATTTCCAATTTCCAGCGGGTCAGGCCGATTCGATTGCCAGTTGTGGCCCCGCGCCCACCGTCTCCGGCCGGGTCGGGAATTCTTGAATGGCCCCTCAGGTAGGCCCCAAATCCCACGGCGTTACGAGAAGGGGAGTAGCCGTCATTCGAGTATATCCACGGATACACCGACGCCGCTATACACTACCGTGCCTCCACTAACTGCCTATGTTTATCGCCAGGCTATATTTAGCCTGGGCCTATTGCTTTGCCAAGCGACAGACTGAACGAACCCAGCTACAACCGACACGGCGGCACCCAGCATCAGGGCTGGTTGGCTGCTCTACGGCCAACTTCCCATCCCGTGTCTCGTACCCCGTCCCATATACGAGCCTACACCATCCGCGTGCGAGCTCGTCTCTGCTCGGACCTGCAACCTGCAACTTGCAACCGGTGGTTCGTCGCAGCCGAGGCACCGACACCCACCGGAGCAACCGATCCGCGTGGATCAGCCGTGTTCCGTTTTCTCGGTCCATTGCGCCATCCCCGGCTGTTCGATACATTTCCCAAGCGCGATCCACGCGTTTTTCCCTCCCTCGTCTTTTCCACGCGTCGGACCCCGGCATATACGTTGCTGATTTGCGATTGCCGATCGCTAGCATGGGAATGCATAGAGTATTAGGAAATCGATGGATCGGCTGGTCCGGAGATCACTCCCAGGCCTGCTCGCAGGAATGGAACGTAGGTATCGGAGCGTTGGCGCCAAAATTCGGAGCCACGGACAAGTGGAATTTTTTTAAAGGTCATAGTCGTTTGTTCGCCCGCCACATGTACCAACGTATCGGGGCAGGCCTCTCTCTAATTGGAGTAATTTATTCGAGAGGACTCGGGGAGACCGCGTTCCCCGCCGTCTCGAATAGCCCTGGTAGCGATTCAATTAAAAACTTTCCAGAAATAGTAAACGCCGCGGCGGCGCGGAATCGAGGGGGCGGTTAATTATCGCGGACGGGTGTCTACGACCCTGACCGAAGCGCGAAACCAGACGCGGACGGTTAAAAGCCGACCCTCGCGGTCCCGAGGAACGGAACGCCGGGCGCGGACGACAACTCGCGAGCCCCCTCCGACTTTTCGTCAGGCCGCATTTAATTTCCATCCGATTGTTTCGCCATTCAAGGATACAACGCCGCGGGAACGTGCACGCGAGCGCGCAACTATCGCTATTTGTCCGTCGCTGCTATAAATAGACGCTGTTGATTTATGAATAAATGAAAGCACCGCCCTGTTTCTCTGTGCAAGGCCCCCCACCAGGTGCCCGGTCGCGATCGCGCCTGCGCCCGCGCGATTCTCGCCTCTACGCATGCGCCCGTGCGTAAAGAGTTGTGTCGCCCCCCCTCCCCTCCCAGCCCTCCGCAGCTACACGCGTTCCTCGTGAACAGGGCCGCCGCGCGATCATTCTCCGGTTTAGAAATTTATTTTTAGAGAGGATATACCGTTCGTCGGGCACAATTCGAACAGCTTTCCCAGCCGATAAATCTTCCGCAATGAAACGTCCCGGATTGCGAAACCTGGCTGTCGCGTATCGACCATTTATTCTTTTCGGATCCTTTCAACTTTCGAATTAATCTCCGGCAAGAGATTCTCTCTCTACTCCTCGCTCAGAAATCTTCCACTTGCGCGCCCGCGAATTGCGAGTGGGAACGGGAGGAGTGCCCCTGGTAATACGCAATTGTAGAATTGTAAAAGCCGACCTGTCGCGGCCGCGCGGTCCGGCTTCGCGTTTCCTCGAACTAGAATGTATAATGAGCGGCCGAGTTAGTAAATACGCTCTATTAATGTTTACATCGCCGCGTGGCTGCAGTCACGACGCGAGGCTAAATATAAATACCCCGGTATCTAAATATCGTTCGACACCTCTGATCTCTCAGAATAAAACACTGCTCTCGTATCCGTTCTATCGCGCGTCCAACGCTCGTGCAGCGACTCCACCGTCCTATAGATCATCCGCTTTTTCCATCGAGTGTTTCACTCCTCGGGACGAAAGTGTGGGAGGGGGGGGGGCGACGTTTTGCGAGCTTAAGCCCAAAATCCTAGACTTTGTCCCCGGGCGAAGGATCAATGTTTCGAGAGGAATGGATGGTCTGACCGCAGGATGTTGGTGTCATCGTCACGGGCGAGGTCGATCGTGATCTTTGGCTGGCAGAAAACCAGCGATTCCACGAGGAAAAGTCGACAATATCGTTTTGTGTACATATAATACCGAGCAGGAAAGTTAACGACCCAGCGATTGAGTCACGCCGAGAGTTAACGTCCCACCCTTTTATCGCGAAGTTATCGAGTCAATGGGGCAACTCGAGTGGATCGCTGAATTTCTTTAAGCTTCTCCGGAACTGAAGAGGCAGCAATCTCGTGACAAGTTAATCTAGCATCCGCGTAAGCGCAGATCCGCTTATTGTCACCCTGGTACGTAATTCGATGGGGTAGCAAGCTTTCTTAATTTCATCAGTCGGGAGGGGAGGGGAGATGTTCGCGCAGGTTCTCCTTAATTACTCGTCGCCAGGTCACTTAATTGGCGGAAAGCGAGCGGCGAAACGTCAGGCGCGAGATCCTGTCGCTTTGAAGTCGAAATGGAATCGAAGACGGAGCCCTTATCGGAGATCTGATCTGCGGCCGGGGCCGTGGAATCGAAAATAACCGGCGTTAACGGTATAATTTAGGATGTCACGCCCGAAACGGCCAATCAGCGCGTCCCACAGGGCACGAGGATTTCACAAATGGGCATATCACTCCCCGGATTGTACGAAAGAACGAAGCTTAATTGGCGTAACGGCGCGTCTCGCGACTTCAAGTTCAATTATCTAATGTCGCTGTTACCCGGCTGCTTTCTAATTCCGTGGAAAGAATTCGCTCGTTCGTTGAATTTCTCTTCGTCCCTTTTTTGGTGTTGTTCGGGGTATCCCAGGGTCGTTAACATCGCGACGGTCGCGTTTCACCGATCCAAGGTGAAAGAAAATTGAGCTTTTCACCGCGGCTTGGCCGGCGATCTCCGCTGGCAGGTACACCTATGTACGTGTAATGCGTAATGGCTTGCGGATGGTGGTGAAGAGCAGGGACCGACGACGGAACGAATGAGCTAACGAGCCCCAGAGGATTATCAATTGATATTCACGATAAAGACCCGGGTACGTTTCACCGGTCGAGACCTCCGAGAGAAACGAATTTATCTGCGACACGGAGCGTGTCGTTTGGCAACATCTTGGTGCACGTAAACGGTCTCCCTCGAGAACACTAATAGCCACCATTAACGGGCCAGGACGTGATCCGTTCACACGCTCGCGAATTCCGGGAAGCGATCGTTCCGTTCTGCCCGTGGTAGCCAGCGCGTTGTATCGGGAAGTGCTGGGTATTTCTGGCACAACGTTACCGTTCTCGCTTGTCACCTTCGCTCGGCAGAGAAACGTCTCGCCGCCGAGGGCGACTCCTCTGAAAACCGATCGTGTCTCCAACGAGTCTTGGCGATTCGCTGAACCCTCGCTTACATATACGTATCCCCTGAAACCTTGTCCTCAACGTGAACTCTGGCAGCTTGAAAGTTCCAAGAAACGAATCGGACCACGGACAGCTGCCGCGTGTTAGCTTAGGTAGTAGCTTAGACGAGTCGCGCTACCTTCTGAAAAGATCAAACACAGAATTAATATTCCGACGCGTTCTTAACTTCCTTTCGAGTCTTCCTCCTCAGGTGTGACTTCCGTCATACGCAAACAGGAAGGGACACGGCGAGAGTGAACAGAACGTTGTTTTCACGGGGGCACGGCGGGGGGATCGTTAGTGATTTGAGCGCGTGGATAGCGACCGTTTCGCCGTTGGTTTACGTTTCGCAGGATTGAAACTGGCTCGAGCGAGGATCGCTCCATTGTTATTCAGGGGACAGGATGATTGTCGATGCACCGGGGGGCCCGTCCTCCGCCGCGCGGTGACGAGTTTAGAGGCATAATTTTGAGGAACGACGCGGTTCGCCAGCGCGGCGGAAAGATGAAATATTCGGGCTTCATGTTTTATGGATGCGGCGAACAATTATAAAGCAGTAACATACAAATTTAGAGAGGACCGCGGGGAATCCACGATGAGCCGCAGCCAAGAGACATTCCTGCTACCAACAGCTGACGGTAGCTACCTATGGATGATTTCGATCTTCAACACGTTTAAAGGAATCTATCAATGATGGATGCGGATACTTCCACCATCCCGTGTTGACCAATCCTCATCGATCTACGAAGAATTATCCGCGGAGAATGAGAAAAAATGGACGCAAGCAGGAATTCCTCGATCGCTTCTCCAAAGGATCGCGAACGCATTGCACAACTAACACACAATCGGCCAATAGAGGAAAGGCCTGCGGTTGCAGCCCGCGGAGAGCACTCGAGCCTCTCTCGAGCTCCCTCAAGGTGGTCTCGTCTAAATATAGCCGAGTGGAGCCCAGAATAACAGCACGTCGCGAGCCGGCAATGACCAAAGCCCACCTCGTTCACCAGCCAGGATAAACCGACCAGGTCGGTCAGTTTTGTCTACCAGACCCTCGGCGCTCGTCCCTCGGCCGAGGGGCCGGCTCTGCCCTTAAAACAATACGATTCTGCATAGGTGCGCGCCTCCTCGCCGTCTCCTCTTTGTTGGCCCCGCGGGCTCCGGGGACTGGTTTTCTAACCCAGACCAGTTTCATCTACCGGATCATCGATCACTGGCACGTTTTATGCAAAACCGGGGGACACGGTTGCGTGGTCGCCTCGTGTCGGTTACCTACGGTTTACGTGCGATTGCATCTGCACGCTATCCGGATATTTAATCGATAGATCGCTCCTTGATCCACGGGAAAGTCTGCTTCCACTTTGGAGAAGTCTTGGAGCAGAAAGGATTACGAAACGGGGAGAGATTGAATTGGGCTGGATTGGCTGCAAGTTCCCCTAATTCCTCCAAGGTCGAGATTGGCAGGCTTCGCCGAGCCGCGATGGCTTACTTTTAATCAAACACGGCCCCCCGGCCTTAGGACCACCGATAATAATTTTGTCATTCCCGATGCGGCCCCCGGCTACTTCCGGCCGGGCCACCCGAGCCGGATCAATTTCGTTCCTTTTTTCCTCAAGCGACGATTACAATAATCTCGCTATCACGGTGCATAGTCAACTTCCTTTCGGCGAATTTAACGGCGACGCCGCGCCGTTGTCTGTCCACCGTGTGACGCTCGACGTCCGGTATGCCGGGGCAGGATTCCCGCGAAAACAGTCACCTCGCTTTCAAAGCTTTTTTACCGGCCTCGGCGTTGATCGCGTCCAATCTGGCATTTCGGGACGAAATTCCGCGGGCAAAAAACCGTCTGGATTTACGATCAGCGACGTGGACAGGGAGGGAAGGAGAGAAAAAAAGACGGATCCCCCGGGCCAGGTGGGTAAATTGTCGACGATCACGACTTCCTGGAATCGTGGGAGGACGAAAGGACGATCCGAATGGGGGGGACTCTGCTCGATCTTGCCGCGCAGTAACGCGTCACTACCTACTCGCCGATAGAACTCCTTGGTGGCGAACGAGATGGTAGGAGTATTAATAACGAGGATAGATTGCGAGGATGACTTTTATTTTCGTCGGCTGCAAAAGTTGCGAGATACAACTGAGTTGCAATTAGAGCTGGCCTGGGTCGAGACAGAGCAAATTGAGATTACGTCAATTGACGTCGAGTAGGAAGATTCCACGAACGGCGGGGTGTTTGGACTATTTATGTCCACGAGGGTTCGGCATTATCGCGACATTGCACCTGCGAGAAGGGAAGAGGGGAAGCTGACACGCGGATTGATAAACTGAAAAAGTCGGTTTAACGATGATCCTTTGCTGGCGTTCCCCATCGCGTGACGGAGTCGTTGCGGGAACGATGATGGGTGACCGCAAATCCGAGGCGCAACAATGTTACCAGGGAAGATTGCCTGTGCAGCTGGTGGACGTGATGGGCGAGCATAAATTCCTGGTCCCCGCGAAGTAAGAGGAAGCAGCAATACATAGTATGGAGGTGGGAAAAACAACGGAAAGTGGATCGTGGCCTGGCGATGGTCGCCGCGGTTAAAGTAAGAACTGACCCCCAGTTGTCACGTTTAATTTATATGTTAATGAGCGCATGTCACATTTGAACGGTACGGAGCAACCGAGCAACCGCCTCGCGCACTTCTGCGCGAGCACCAGAAGAGAGTTGCCCCGTTCATTCCACTCTCCTCCTGCCCTCCTTCGTGGTGGTTGCCACAGGTTTATATTTAACCGCGCGCCACACACCATGGCACCCGGCGCAGCCCACTTTGCCGCCTTACTCCTCTTCCCTTCTACTCTCTTTCCATCTCTTAGACTCTCTCTTTCCTCCTCCATTTCCTCTCCTCTCTCCCCTACCACGGGCGCCTCTTCTCCTCGGGCCTCATCCACCTACTTCACCTTCCCCTTCGTTTCAATTTTCAGGCTTTCATTCTTCCTGCCGACTCTTTCCGCCCGCCTGTCGATTCCTCCGCTCCTTCGCGGTTTCCTCCGCGCCCTCCTTTGTGTTTTGTTTGATGACTCTGCCGCTGCCTTTTGCGCTCGGCCAGTCGCTTCATCTCTGGGGTCGCGCAGGTGAGATCACAATGGTCTAGTCGACATCTGCTAATGACAGTCGAATTTCAGAGCGATCCTCAAGTATAGACTGCTTTAAGTCTCGATGGTTCAATTTCGAAGGGCCATAAGCTTCTTAATCTTGAGCTAATCTTACGATCAGTTTAAACATCGATCTTTTGTCCAGCGTTCGTTAAAGCACGCGAACATTCTTGATTGCAGAAATGCTCGGACGACAAGGCCTCGAAGGTGACGACGTTCGCGAGGACCGAGCCACCGGACACGCAGGTGACGAAGTCGGTGATCGCGTTGCTGCTCCATTACGGATGGAACAAATTCACGATCATAACCGAGAGCGCCTGGTCGACGGTCGCCCGGTCGCTGGAGGAACAGGCCACCAAGAACAATCTCACCGTCAACCACTACAAGACCGTCGAGGACCGTCACACTTGCTGCGAGGATAGGCTGCCCTGTTGTCAAGTCAGCGTGTGGTTCCAACTTATACAGGAGACCAAAAACATGACTAGGAGTCAGTCTAACTTCCTTTACGTTTCTCTCGATCGCCAAGCAAAACCAGCGATTGGATCCATCCATCCACCGTCGAGGCCAAATTCCACCTCCAACCGACATCGAAATGTTTATTGCCTTTTTCGAATCCCACTTGCTCAGGCATGGAACTCGTTTCTGTTGCGTTTTTTTTTTTTTTGGAAGATCCAATCGTTGTTTCCCTCGAATCGTTACTACTAGATTCAGCTACGCTACATTCGGTTTGTAACGCACGAAACAACGTATCTTTACGGAGGTATAAAGAGGATCGCGAATTTTGGAAGCCTCCGAGCTCGCGCGCGCATAACGGGACCACCTTCGAGTACTTGGGTATTAAGGTGGCCCTTATTTATACGTGTCGAAATTTTTTTTCTCTCATTTCTTTGCTCTCGCCCCCTAGAACGATTCCGTTTCGTGAAAAAATTCTAGAAAATTGAGTGCTTTTTTAATGTTATTTGAAACGAATTTCGCTTATCATTTTTTTTTAGAAATTCTTTAAATCCAAACCATTGATGAATTTTAAACAAATTTTTATGAAATGGAACCATACTAAGGGGTGAGAGTAAAATGAATCGCACGTTGAAAATAAAGGCCACCCTAGTAGGTATAGCCACAGAGAGTTCGCGCGTTACAGTCGAGTAGCTTCGTTACGTTCCCTTCGTGGGATAGAGTACGGTAGTTCCGTTCGATGATCTGATTGATAATCGTACGGCTGCTCCGTTTCCTACGTGGCGGGGAACAAGCGTGAAAGTCAGTTCCGTTCTGGAAATCGCTCTAGGTCCCGGCGTATTCGATTCCACCGTCGAGCCCGGACGCCCGCGGCGTTGCGTTTAACGGAAGCGGTAAATCTGTTCGCAGTTTACATATTCCTGGGAACGGCTATGTCGCTGATCGACATGATGAACTCGATGCAGAATCAGAGGCTGCTGGACAACGGGGAGTACATGGTGATACACGTGGACATGATGACATACTCGCCGCGCGAGGCGCAAAAGTACTTATGGAGTGAGTAGCCGACGGGCCCGATCTATAGCGAGGCATCCATGAAATTCGACTGACCCGGTCTTCTTCCTTCGCGGAGCAAAGCGTGTCCCTCGTTACCACCGTCATTTCCGTATCTAATCCCCGATTAGCTAAACGTCACGGGCCAAGCTCGGTCCACTCGTGACCCGCTTTCCGACACGTGACTCGATCTTAATGGCCACCGCCTGCCGCGATTGTTTCGAGCCGATGGTGTCCCGTTCCCCCAGAAAAATGCGCCCTTGTTCCTCCGAGGTTCGCCTGTTGACCAGTCGCCCCTGTTCCAGAACCGGAGCACTTCGACAATCTACGCAACTGCATGGAGCCAAAGGACTTCCTGAAAAGGGCTCGCTCCCTGATGGTGGTGGCGTCCACGCCACCCACTCAAAATTACGAGGAGTTCACGAAGAAGGTCCGAGAGTACAGCAGCAAGGAGCCCTTCAACTTTGTCATCCCCGAGCTGCTGAGGAAGTACGAGAAGGTAGACTGTCTCGGACCGTTCGCCCTCGCATAAACTCCAATCTCGCGCTGTGCCTTAATCAACGGGAATCGTTCTCTTGTTCCAGTACGTGTCGATTCACGCCGCGTACCTTTACGATTCCGTGAAGCTGTACGCGAGGGCCTTGGATCAGCTTCTGCGGGACCAGCCGGAGCACACGCTCGACGAGATCGCCAGCAACGGCACTCAGATCATAGAGACGATTATCAGGAATCATACCTATCAAAGTAAGTACGTATAATCCGCATCAGGCGCACTCTGAATCGCCCGAGTTAGCGTGAAGTGGTACTCGATCGTGCCGATGGAGCTTTCGATAAGGCCTAGATCCGATTAGAACGAGCGGGCGCGAGCACGTATTGTTTACATACGCTCGATAATTGACGGTGGAAAGATCCTTTAACTTCGGAAGAGGGAGGGAGGCTTTTGAGCTTTTTTTACGCTTGCCCGCATTGTGAGATAAATGGAAAGGCAGTCGAGTTGGACTAGGCCGAAAGGATGATCACGGTGCTTCTTGTGATATTAAGAGATGGCTGGCGTTCTCCGAAACAGGTGTCAGCGGGGCGACGATAAAGTTCGACAAGTTCGGCGACTCGGAGGGGAACTTCTCGGTGCTGGCCCTGAAGAAGGACCCCTTTCGTTTCAACAACTTCTCCTGCGACTATCAGATGAAGCCCGTCGGCCAATTTCAACAGGGTGAAACACTAGTGAGTGAGTTGTTTACAGCATTCTTGCGGAATCATTCTCTGTCGCGTTCGATTCACCCACCGTCTACCTGCACTGCAACTACAAAGCGCCGCCGACAGCGCGAAATATAGAAAAACAGGATCGATCGATGTCGCAGGTGTACAGGCCGTCGGAGGCCATGGACTGGCCAGGCAAAAACAAACCGGAAGCCGAACCAGGATGCGGTTTTCTCAACGAGCATTGCCCCAAAGACGACACGCATCTGCGTAGCATCGTGGCCGCCGGCGTGCTGGCCGTTCTACTCTTCTGCGCCGCGGTCATCACCATGAGCATATATCGAAGGTGGAAGATAGAGCAGGAAATAGAGGGGCTCCTGTGGAAGATCGATCCCAGCGAGATACACGGCTATCCTCATCTCGACAACATGATGTCCTCCCCTAGTAAGGTAAGAGCGTCGCCGCGTTCCATCCGCTCTGCCCTCTCGGCAATGCCTCTACACTGTACCTACATACTTTCTTCCCGTTGCAGTTAAGTTTAGTTAGTGCAATGTCGTACGAGTCGAGATGCGCCGGGCAGGTGTTCGCGCAAACCGGGCATTACCACGGGGTAGTGGTGCGGATAAAGGAGCTCAAGTTCTCCAAGAAGAAGGACATATCGCGGGACGTGATGAAGGAGATGCGGATCCTCCGCGAAATCAGGCACGGCAATCTGAACTCGTTCATCGGGGCGTGCGTCGAGCCGATGAGGATATTGTTAATTACGGACTATTGCGCCAAAGGAAGTCTTTACGTACGTCGCCTTTACCGCGCAGCCACTAAACGCGAGCTCAATAATCCCACCCCTTGATACTCTCACTCAGCTGCCTTGTCGCCTAACTGTTTCAGGATATCATCGAAAACGAGGATATAAAGTTGGACGATATGTTCATCGCGTCATTAGTTCACGATCTCATTAAGGTGAGTGTGCTGGAAAGGAGTGGCTTCTGGCGCGTAGGGTGGATATTAAAAATGAGTTTGCTCCGGCGCAGGGTATGCTGTACATTCACGAGTCATCTGTGCTAGTCTGCCACGGTAATCTGAAGTCTTCCAACTGCGTGGTGACCTCGCGATGGGTACTCCAAGTCTCTGATTTCGGCCTGCACGACATGCGCCACTGCGCCGAGTCCGACAGCATTGGCGAACATCAGTATTATCGAAGTACGAGAAGGAACTTCGCTACCGGCGCACAGTGGTACACAATGACATTTTTTGTTCAAATCACCCTACAGGTCCTAAATTTTCAGGAAACTTGACGAATTTTTTTTTAAATTCTTTGCAATTAAATTCTCTATCGATCTGTCGAGCCGGAATTTTTAATTTCGTTGCTGATTTTTTTTTATATTTAGAGAAATATACAACGCTTTTAGGAGATCAATATCTGTGGGCTTTTTTTGGCCGCCGGTTCCGAATTTAAAGTCAAATTTTCGAAATTGAAGATGGCAAATCCAATATGTCGAATATAGTTGACTTTTCTGATTCGATATTGATGAGCAAGATTTTTAATGTTTTATATTTTCAGACACGCACACAAATATAAAATCAATGATTTGCTTCCAGAAGCACAAATCTTGCTCCTCAAACAAGATTTCATATAATAAAATCGGATCTCTAAAGGCAACTACTTAGGATAAAACGTTAAGTAAATCAGGTCTTCTAAAGATATCAAACATTAAAAATCTTGCTCATCAATATTAAATCAGAGAAGTCAACTCTAAGAACGGGTATGAACACAGACGAACACGCTTAAATATTGAAAATCACGTACACATTTATGAGATGCCTAAAAATTTGTAAAAATACGAATGTCGATCCGCCATTTCAAATTTTACCATTTGATCTACAGTATTAGATTTGTGGTACTACAAATTAAAATTTTGATCTTTGTAATAATCTGAAAATCTATACGCACTAAGTTTCTTCCGAATAAGCCCATTTTCTGAAATTTCACTTCAACATATTTGGATTCGCCATCTTCAATTTCGAAAATCTGACTTTAAATTCGGAACCGGCGGCCAAAAAGCCCACAGATACTGATCTCTTAAAAGTGCTGTAGATTTCACTAAATATAAAAAAATCAGCAACGAAATTTAAAATTCCGACTGGGCAGATCGATAGAGAATTTAAAAAAAAATCGTCAATTTTACTGGAAAATTACGACCTGTAGGTCGTAATTGAACAAAAAATGTCATATACCACTGTGCGGCGTCCGCGTCCCCGGTTCGTAAGACCCGCCCGCTTAAACGCTCCGCTTCCTTTCAGACTTATTCTGGAAGGCACCCGAACTGTTAAGGAATCCCAATGCTCCGATCAGAGGCACCCAAGAGGGAGATATTTACTCGTTTGCCATTATACTGTTCGAGATGATTGGGCGGAAGGGGCCCTACGGTGGCGTGAATCTAGAACCCAAAGGTAATTTACGTCCGAGCTGTGCAGTAACACTCTGCTGATCGTTTTCTCAGAAATATATATACGTTAAATGCGAACGTTATTCAATTGACAGAAATCATAGACCGAGTGAAAAGGTTCCCAGAGGATTGTGAACCGCCGTTTAGACCTAACGTAGAGATACTGTCCGAGTCCGAGGCGGACTGCGCCGAGTATATAGTTAGTACGATAACCGACTGTTGGGCGGAGAGTCCGGAACTTAGGCCCGACTTCAAAACGATACGCACGCGATTAAAGAAAATGAAAGCGGGACGGCATCGCAATATTATGGACCAAATGATGGACATGATGGAGAAGTACGCGAACAACCTCGAAGATCTAGTCAGTGAACGTACACGCCTTCTTTTCGAGGAGAAACAGAAAACCGAGGACCTGCTTCACAGAATGCTGCCCGAGTACGTTGATCCTTCAGGCTGCTTATAAAACCGTAACTACCGCGAAATAAACGCAAGTATCTTTTACAGACCCGTTGCTAACTGCTTGACGAATGGCATCGGCGTGGAACCCGAGGCTTTCGACTTGGTCACTATATACTTCAGCGACATCGTTGGCTTCACCGCAATGTCGGCGGAGAGCACGCCTTTCCAGGTACGTCATTTGCAGGTGAATTTATCGAAGAGATAGAGCAACGTCCCTCGTAACTCCTTTTTCAGGTGGTGAACTTCTTGAACGACCTGTACACATTATTCGATCGCATCATCAAAGGGTACGATGTATATAAAGTGGAGACAATCGGCGATGCGTACATGGTGGTACGTAACTATTTTCCAAACACCATGACCTCTCCTCTTTCCATGATTCTAAAGCGAGACACACGTCTCTGTCCAGGTCTCCGGTTTACCAATAAAGAACGGGAACAGACACGCCGGGGAGATCGCGTCGATGTCCCTGGAGCTACTTAACGCTGTGAAACACCATACCATAGCCCACAGGCCTCAAGACACGCTTAAGTTACGTATTGGGATTCACACAGGTAAGGTGCCCCGTGAAAGACATCGAGCACGATGAAATTTCCGGTGAATGTACAATAAAAAACTGTTTACAGGTCCTGTGGTAGCAGGCGTCGTTGGTCTGACGATGCCCAGATACTGTCTGTTCGGCGATACCGTGAACACAGCTTCGAGGATGGAGTCGAACGGTGAACCATTGCGCATTCATATAAGCGAGCAGTGCAAGGACGCGTTGGACAAGATCGGCGGCTACATCATCGAGGAACGTGGTTTGGTTCACATGAAAGGAAAGGGTGATGTGAAGACTTACTGGCTCACCGGAGCCACGGAGAAAGCCATTCAAAAGCGGGAGGTCGGTACACCGACGAGACGCGATCACTTCCGACGAACTTCCTTTCAATGATCATTCTTGCCGTTCCACAGGTTGACGTGGGTGACCTTCCGCCGTTATTCTGCAGACCAAGAAGAAGCCCGAAGCTGAACTCGGACTCCCGTCAGGCTTCGTTGTTGGCTGGATTGGGAGCAGGTAGTCGCAGACAATCGAGCGTTCCACGACCAACCGCGGACGACTCGTCGTCTCAGTGCGGAGGGTCTAGCCCAGTGCCGAGGTCCCTTAATTCTAGGAAGGTGGAACGTTCGCCTCTCTACTTGGCCGACAGCGTGTCGAAAACGACGCTGGACAACGTGACGCTACAGGACGCCGAGATCCGCGCCGCTGACATCAAGATGGCCCTGGACGATTTTTTGATCGACACCAGGCTGAAGTTCAGGAAGAACGCGAGAGTTCTGTCGACGATCGCCTCGTCCTCGTCCACCAGCGATTATCCGTTCCAGACTATAATACGGGAGTCCCGCTCGTTGGACCCGTTCCCCGTGGAACTGTACAGGAGGAGATTCGAGCCGCCGAGCTTCTCGTGGAGGGAGACCAAGAAGTGCTTCAGATCGTTGGAGAACTGTGACAGGTGCACACGGACGAGGTCGAAAACGAAGATCTCCGGGAAAGTGTTGAACAACAATTATCCGAACGGTAATGTGATAATAGTGCCCCATACTGATCGATCGGCCAACGAGTCAGAGACACCGTTGCTGGGGATCGACAGTGGATGTACGGGAGAATTGGTGCCTGTTAAACGTTGGCGGTCCCTCGATCAGGTGGTGTCCGTCCCCAGCACCGACAATGTGCCTGACAAAAAGTCTTCCGCGAGGAACTCGATCAGAAGCTGGCTGGTGAATCTGTTCAGCGGCAACGGGTTACGGAACAGTGATGTCTCTTTAAGACGGGGGGTGATAGCAGGGTACGACATGCAGTCGGAGCGCGAGAGTATAGTTTGACACAGGGTTTCTTCTCTACCCTAAGAGAGGACACAAGGGAAGAAGAAACATGGAAGCTTGTGCTATGAAACGAACAAGTGCACAAAGACATTGTTACGTTTACGAGTACGTAAGCATGATGTATTGTTGCCATTTCTTTTCTTTTCTCTTCTTTTTTTTTTAGCATAGATACGTGGAATGTATGGGTATAAAAGTTACCGAGCGTGTATATTTTTAATACCTAGATATTTTATAATTTGTACTAAAACGCGCGTCGCATCGGCGGCGGATGACATGGTCTTTTACATAGTACGGGATTTATACGGAGCTTGAAATTTTTAATTCGAGAGAGCAATAACGGTGGGATACAGGGCGGAGCTTGTTTTATGAAAATGATTCTAACCAAAGTACACGGGCGCGAGGCGGCCACGCGAACGTCTGCCTCGAGTTAGCACAAACGATTTCCCTTTGCGATGCGAAAAGGACGAACGAGCATTGCTGCAGTGTACATTTATGCAAGTTCAGACATATATGTATGTACGTATAATTCTATACTTGTTCACTGAAGGAAAGCAAATTATCCGTATGGCTGTGAAAAGTGAACTAGATTGTACCTAAGGTGCTTAGTAATATATCATCTTGTCAAATGTATATAAGCGAATGATAATATATCGATGTAAAGATAAAGTGTAAATTAAAAAGAAATATTCTATCATCTGTAAGAGTCGATTAAAGATTCGTCTTTTCAAATAATGTATAACTCGGTTTTTTTTTTTTTTAATAAACAGCTACAGTTTCTTTCCCCTTCTCATTTTTATTCTACAGGCGGCTTTACGCGCGCGGTACACATATATACATTTCTTTCATACAATTTAAACAGAATTTATTCTACAAGTACTTGTACAAAGTATTTATGCACATTTATTTCTTATTCTACCTACACGTACAGACTTTATTCGCGACCCGCTAGGAATTTCGACATAAAATCCTTCGGCTTCGGCTCGCATGTCTCTTTCCAATAGTTCATGAGACCTCCGGTTGTTTTCCACAACATGGCTGTTTCTTGAAGTTCCATTTGTCCCTGGAGCAATACACGTTTCAATTATTATACCATATACATCAGCATAACCGAGTACAGTAGAATAAATCCACTGTGTGCATTATCGTTACCTTAACAGTGAGCAAATCTATCACTCTTATATCCGTTACATTAACATGGCGCATGAACTCTTCCCTTAACTTTTTCCTACATTGTAACTCTGTTTTATTAATATCGTAGCCCTGTCCTAAAACACAAATTACCCACATATAGATTCCCTGAACCGTTCAGTTATTCTGTAGAAATGCAGGAAAGAGTGTACGTTTAAAAGTCCTCGTGAAAGAAACTTCTAACCGACATGAACGAGAGTTTTAAAGCTTGCGCTACTTCTAATAAAGTTCGAACGAACTAGGCTAAAAGATTATACAGTCGCAACGAAGCCACAGATTTGGAAAACGGAGAAATAGTACTATTTTCGTCACAGTTAGGTTAGGTAACACTGCGGTCCATTATCGTTGGACGTAAAAAATTTGAATATTTTCAAGTTACATACGTAAAAACGGAATTTGTCGGTACCATGCTTTGTACAATGTAATCACTCTTCTGCGAGCGTCCGCTGGATTAAGTGACAAAATCGGTTTCACTCGTTTTACAACTGTTTTTACAGGAGTAGCCATTTTCGTGTTACGCAGTACTCTACTCTACACTCGGAACTTCACGCGCATATTAGATCACAGATTTATCTCATCAACGTTCGAGAAAAGTTACGAAAATGAAGAATATATAGAAGAATTAAGAAAATATAGCGGTAAACATATAGAATGTTTCCCGAACATTCGTTGCATTTGATAAGTGTTTCTGATCCAGCCCCATACTTTTAATTTCACTTTCACGAACATGGTATCGCTATTGTCCATTCAATTACGGGATTGTGGGGAAAGTTTTGGACTACATAAAAGTACAAAGCGGATTGTATATTGCGCCAACAGACTGTAAATCAACTTTATTCAGAATAGATTTCGAATCCAGTTGAAGAACCGCGTTTGACCCGACGGCGCGACGGTCGTACGCACGATGCGAATGCACCATTCATGCATTCAGTTAAAGCTTTCTACCTTAACGTTGATTAATGTTGCATGGTGCAATCACTAGCCGGTTGCCTTGTTCTGTCAACGAAAACTTTTATTGTTTGCATTCTACGTTTCTCGGTATAAATGTAATGGTCAAAGTATAGCCGAACCTATGGCTTCGAATTCTGTTTCAACTAACATGTTCTCTTTCAGGTTGAGGATCGTACTACAGTCCACAGATTGTTAACAGATTTCCAAAGCAAAAGTATTTATTGTTATCCAAAATGGTAGTCAGGCAGTATCAAGAAGAATTAAAGTATTTGGAGAAGATAAATGACACATGTTGGAGGATAAAGAAAGGTTTCCAGCCTAATATGAAGGTAAGTGTATTTCAACATGACATTCTGCGGTCAGATGGACTTATAACTCCTTTATTTACAGGTTGAAGGGGTATTTTATGTAAATAATACTTTAGAGCGTTTAATGTTGGATGAGCTGCGCAATTCTTGTAGACCAGGGACAGTGGGTGGTTTCCTCCCAGGAGTGAAACAAATTGCCAATGTAGCTGCGCTTCCTGGAATCGTATGGAGATCCGTTGGATTGCCTGATGTTCATTCTGGATATGGCTTTGCCATTGGTAATATGGCAGCGTTCGACATGAACGATCCAAAATCTATAGTGTCGCCCGGCGGAGTAGGATTCGACATTAACTGTGGTGTTCGCTTGTTGAGGACCAATCTGTTTGAGGAGGATGTTCTGCCTGTAAAGGTATCGCTTTACATTCTATAGATCGTGTATCTCGATCAAACCATATTAGGAGAATAATTCAATAAGTATTAATAGGAGCAACTTGCACAAAGCATGTTCGATCATATTCCTGTTGGCGTTGGTTCAAAAGGAATCATACCTATGAATGCAAGGGACCTAGAAGAAGCTTTGGAAATGGGCATGGACTGGTCCCTTAGAGAAGGTACTCGTATATTTTCAAAAGCCAATCGATTTAATGAACAAAAAGTACATTCGCGAACACTCCGCAGGTTACATCTGGGCGGAAGACAAAGAGCATTGCGAGGAGTACGGTAGAATGCTTAATGCGGACTCCTCGAAGGTGTCGATGAGGGCTAAAAAACGAGGGCTCCCACAGGTAAGAAACTTACGAATCTGCTTTCGCAGTACACACGAATGATAAAGGGTTCTTGAAGCGTGAGAAATTGTCTTACAGCTGGGAACCTTGGGAGCAGGGAATCATTATGCCGAGATTCAAGTAGTGGACGAAATCTATGACAAATGGGCTGCGTCCAAGATGGGTATCGAAGAGAAAGGTCAAATTTGCGTTATGATTCATTCCGGTAGCAGAGGATTTGGTCATCAAGTTGCAACCGGTAATGTCTCGGAAACTAAGTCGCTCCGAGCGAAGAGAAATTAATACGTTCTTACGTTGTGCCGTAGATGCGCTTGTCCAAATGGAGAAAGCTATGAAGCGCGACAACATTGAAACTAACGATAGGCAGTTAGCGTGCGCTCACATTCAGTCTCAAGAAGGCCAAGATTACTTGAAAGCGATGGCGGCGGCAGCCAACTTTGCATGGGTCAACAGAAGTTCGATGACGTTCCTTTGTCGACAGGCCTTCGCGAAACAGTTCCGACTGTCTCCTGACGATTTGGACATGCACGTTATATACGACGTCTCTCATAATATTGCAAAGGTAGAGGAACACATGGTCGAGGGTAAACAGAAGACGCTTCTAGTGCATAGAAAGGTACGATAAGAGCTTAGAATATAATCGATCACCCGTAGAATACTCGTAACAGTACCGCATTTATAGGGATCCACAAGAGCGTTTCCACCTCATCATCCTCTCATTCCTGTGGACTATCAGCTGACAGGTCAACCGGTTCTGATCGGCGGTACCATGGGTACGTGTAGCTATGTCTTAACGGGAACTGAGCAGGGTATGAAAGAAACATTTGGATCGACGTGTCACGGTGCAGTAAGTATTCCAAACCATTCGCCATTCGTCAAACTATGTTACACTTTTAATATCGACTATAAATTGTGTCCAGGGTCGAGCCTTGTCTAGAGCTAAGTCGCGCAGAAACATAGATTACACGGACGTTCTAAACAAACTGGAGCAACAAGGGATTTCCATACGAGTTGCTTCCCCGAAGTTGGTGATGGAAGAAGCACCAGAGTCCTATAAAAACGTAACGGACGTCGTAAATACGTGTCACGCGGCGGGTATATCTCGGAAATGCATCAAGTTAAGGCCAATCGCAGTTATTAAAGGATAATCATTTTCTATACGAGCATAAAGTATTGCGGCATAGCTCAGTCGTATACATATATTTACTAACAACCCAAAATGATCTGCGATATTTATATATTAAGTATCCCCTACCGTTTGTAAATTATGTAATTGTAGGAATGTTTGGGTAATTAATTTATAATGAAATCGTATGCAGAAATATGTCAAGAATCTCTTCTTCATCCCCATCATTCTTTACATTCAAACGCCGATAATGCAGATCGATGTGCTCCCACATTCCTTACTTAATAGGGGCTGAAAATCACCCAAGTTAACAGGAATATGTATTTCAGTTCGTGTGACACGACTTCCCTAAGATGTAAAGTCTACCCTATACATCGTCTTTGGTATTATGCGGTGCAAGTCTAAGAGTGCATTAATTATTTTGGAGTACCGAGAGGTCAGTAATTTTATCGACAGAGAATGGTTACGTCCATCTAGCAGAGGCCTACAAACCAAGGTTCTCCTTGAAAATGTAGAACACTGTAAGAACGTCATTGTGTACTACAATATTCGCACTTTGAGTTCTTGGACCTCGAGCAGAGATAGCGTAACTAATTATACTGCCTGATCAAGGAGGACAATACGATTTTTTAATTGGTTCTTTCTTATATTCCTGTACAGCACATAACGATATAATTAAGAATGGTCTGAAATGTCCCTAGGTCAAGTATGCCCATATATTCCTCGCTTCATCGGCGTGAACACGCTGATGCTCCGAAATGAATGCAGACCTTTGGCATTATTGTCAGACAAAGAGTTCAAATATTTCTATGTCTAAAGTCTAAACTGTAATCTGAAATCTATAGAACAGAATGAATTCTCCTCAGATAAACCTTTGTTTCTGTAGAAAACAATTTTCACGGTGGCCTACGATCCACAGATTGTATACATCCGTATAAATCTATATGTAATATTATAACATACGCAGTCTTCTTACGTTATCCTACGTTGCATCGAAACGAAAGAGCAGAAATGCGCAGAGCATCGATAACGAGATAAAGAAAAAGAGTGCGCGACAGGTAGCACCACCAAACGGACACGAAGAAAAGCATTCCTTGTCTATACAGCGATCGTACAGTTTCATCGGGGCATTCGGTGACTTGGAGTCATCCGGTACGTCATCATGTTCTCGCGTCGTGCCATCGCCTACCTGTAAATGCAACGAAACCTGTTAGTCCTCTCGCGCGTTTCGAATCGGTCTGTGATAGAAAAGTGTATTTTTAATGTCGTACCGCTCATCGCTCGCGACAGACGCGTTGCAAATGCGATTGGCACGTGATAACCGAGCATAAGTATGCTTACTGCACCGCGATGCAATTGCAACATTAACGTTAAGTGTACTATTTGGCTCTAAGAACGAAACATAGATCGTGGTGAGATCGCGCAACACGTGCACCATCCAACATGTCGATGAAGGTAA
Source organism: Andrena camellia (assembly GCA_029448645.1). Taxonomy (NCBI): domain Eukaryota; kingdom Metazoa; phylum Arthropoda; class Insecta; order Hymenoptera; family Andrenidae; genus Andrena; species Andrena camellia. The sequence continues at coordinate 30,273,658 of CM055680.1, read as the reverse complement.
GTAATGCATCCCGTTCTGTACTAAACTCCAACCATACGCAACCACGTACTCGATCTTCTCCGATAACGGGCTGTAAATAAAGCATCCTCCATCGTACATTTGAATACGAATCGAAGTAAATTGAAAAGCCCGCCTTGTGCTTATGGGGTATGCCTCGAAGACTACCCTAATCATACTGGCGTATCGCGAGGCTCTTCAATTATGTATTCCCATTGAATAACTGATCTCTCGTTCCATCTTATCGTGCTACCGATTTCAGTCGAACATTTATCACGGAGAATACAGTGTATGCTCTGGCAGTGGTACAATTTGTTGAACGAGAATCTTTCACCGAAACAATTGCTGTTCGCGTCCTCTGTTACATACGTACTTAGTATTAATTCGAAGAATATTCTACATGAATCGTAATTGTTTTTGCGGCGTCATATGCAGACAGAAAGCGTAGAACTAAGTGAGATCAGAACCTAACGAAGAACTGATGTCATTCACGCGGAAAACGCTAAATTCCCAAGCACCTGTTCCCGTTGACCCCGCGCACCAGCGACAAGTTGTCGCGCGCGTTGATGCAACGCTACTGAACCGTACACCCACCCCTACCCTCCACGCCATCCCCACTCCCACCCCGAAGAAAAACATGTGTCCTATATCAAACCAATTGATATTCCAAAAAGTTTCTTATTACCTTTTCAATTATTACTTCCTGATGCCGTTCAGGCTACGAACGTCGCGTTACCTACCAACAATAATTTCAGTCCAACGATCGCGAAAACGCGTCAGCTTGACTCTTCCGTCAACCCTCTATCGATTAAGCAATCATAATCAAGGAAGGTGGATGAACTGTACTAGTTTCCCTGCAACTGAAATGGTTTTCGCGAAAGTGCGCGTCGTTTCGGAATCTCTGCGCTTTTTCGCGGAGCCCGGCACTTCGAAACATATTTAGAACACATGTAGACACGTGCGCCTTTCTAACGCGTAATTAACTAAATTGTAACTGGTTTACCCGTTGCGGCCGAGCAATCGCGAAACACGCGAAATCGCGATTAGAATGGGAATCGATAGCGCCGGGAGCGCAAAACTGAAATTATTTCGGTATCGGGGATCTTTTCGTTCCAGTTGCACCGAGACTTTTACCGCACCGTAATCTCGAGGATTCTGCAGCCCCCATTCTAAAGTTTCCCCGATATTTCATTTGTTTTCCAGAAAGAATCTCCTCGGGACGTGGAGCTGCACATGGCTGCGGCCCGCGGCGACGCCAAGCGTCTTCGGATTCTCCTAGATTCTGGCCGCGTGCACGTCGATTGCAAAGACAAGGTACTCGGGTCGGCAGACGCCTTCGTTGTCAGTTACAGGCCTGCATAGGCCTTTCCAGGATCCTACACGCCTCCGCAGGTCTCCGTAGATCTCGGCGCGGTAAATTACTTAGGCGGCGCCGATCTGTCGTCGGGTCAGTCGACTCATTATGCAAACTACGTGACGTTAAAAGAGCGAGCGGTACGGGCAACCTTGTTCCTCGTCTCTCGAAAGTGGTTTATTAGATCACGCGCGATTTGCTCGTCGTTCCACTTTGGCAACGCGGATGGACCTCGGGGCGTGTGTATTCGAGAGAATTTGGAATCCGATCAAAACGTTTCCCCCGTTTCGTTCCGCGAGCTTATTTTTCAAACACTCGTCTCGGGATTCGTTCTATTTTCGTAAAATCTCTCCAGTCCCTCCCCCCCTCCACGATAACTCGTGGACGATGACTTGGATTAATGAGATCGTTAAAGACCCTGTCCGGTAGTTACTCCAATTGACCAATCTTTTCAAACAATTGCCTCGTTGCCGCGCGATAAATTGCGGCCGCGGAGACGACGCGATTCTACAAAGTATGATATTTGCGAGAAGGAAGCTGGTTCGAGGTAGCCGAGATTCGATGAGCTGAGCAGATAGAGAATCGAGGGAATTACAGGATCAGATTCACGCCGCCTAATTGCCTGCTCAAAGTGCTCGACGATCCTGGCTTCTGTCCACGAAACTCGCCCCCGTTTAAATCGGTTAGAAAGCATTGCGTCGGTGTTCTCAACTTCTCATTATGGAAATCGTAGACATCGAGGCGCGGGTAATTGTAATTCCGCTCGAACGTGTTCGATGATAATCGCCCGCCCTCGAGTCGGAGCTAGGTACAATTTTAGATAGAAATAGACGTACTCGAAAATAGAATGTCAACTTGGTAAGTCTGTTACGCGTTTCACGGTGGGGTGACAAGAAATGAACAGGGGACCCAATTTGTCGCGATTTGGAATACTAGCAGGCTCGGAGATAAAAGAAATCGATATTATCCCAGGGATTCGTTCAACACGAGCGAATACGAGTACCAAAGGAAATCGACTACTTTGACCGAACAGGTTCATTGACTCTTCTTCCATTCTTGTTTTCAGGATGGAACACCTCCTCTGATTCTGGCTGCCGCCGGAGGCCACATTGAGGCAGTCACCGAATTGCTGCAGCAAGGAGCGGATCCTAATGCCAGGAGGCTGGTAAGTCTTGACCGAGCGTGGCCAGCCCATGAATGAACTCGAAAAGTGAATGAACTTCGCTGAGCTCGCGCGCGCGCCCTGGCAACCCCGTTACCCACTCGTCAGTAATCTTCTTTCGCGATCCAAACTCGCGAATTTAAACGATCTACTCTTGAATCTTGAATTTTCACTTACCTTGCCCGCTGGAGGATCCCTGGCACCTCCGCTCGCATCGCGCCATTCTCAATTACTTACACGGGCGAATTTGTGTGGGTATAGGCTAAGTAGGCTGCAGCCTAGGGCGACAAATTTTGGGGAGTGGCAAATTTCGGGGAGCGGAAAATTTTGGGGAGCGACAAATTTTATGGAGTGATAAATTTTGAGGAGCGACAAATTTTGGGGAGTGGCAAATTTCGGGGAGCGGAAAATTTTGGGGAGCGACAAATTTTATGGAGTGATAAATTTTGAGGAGCGACAATTTTTGAGCAAAAGAAATTGGGAAATATTTAAACCCAGAGGTTTGAGACAATTTTAAAAACAATTCACTTCTTCTCCATATAACGAATTAGCAATAACTCATATGTGAGTTGCCATATTTGATGATATTTCGCGGAAAGGGCGGCAGATACTTGTTAGCCTAGGGGCGCCAAATCTCTAAATCCACCCCTGATTACTTACCTTCGGCTGGAAATCGGGGATATCGTTTAAATTTAATTTTATATGTAACAAGTATGCAGATACATCGCGACACTGTTCAGTGTAGCTCGATTTTTTTTATCATTCATCACCTTGGCAATCATATTTCGTTAAATACCCATAATCCCATCAAGGTACTTCCCAAAATTCACCTCACACCCGCGCGCGATCATTTGATAACGTTATCTCGACGATCTTTATCGCGCAGCCATTCCCCGACAACGAGTATTGCCAATTCTGTCGTTACTTTCATTTCCTACAACTTCGCGCAAACAATCGTTTCCAAACGTATCGTTTCTTTAGCCTCGCGACTTTTTCAAAATTATACGAGCTAGTCCCTGTCCTTTGAGACACGAAGAGTCTGGAGAGATTTAGGGGCTCGCAAAAAGCTTGTCGGTCGACATGGAGCACCAGGAAGCCGTGGAGTGGGCCTTTTTAAGTGTCTACAGCCAGCAGATTTATCGCCGCGCCCGCGTTTTCTCGGTGTCGCCGAGAATTACGGTATTGTGTGCAGATTCAAAGACGCGCGGGGCCCACTCGCGATTTTTGGAGACTCGTCCGCTTAGCTTTCAATTAAGGGTCCCGTCGCGTGAATTCGTTAATTGAGTCATCGACTCCTTTATACAAATGATTCATGGAATTCGCGACGGTCTTTTACCCTTTTTATTCCCTGCTCGCAAAATTCTTTGACTTTTGAAACACGGTCCGCCTAGTCCGTTCTTTCAACAGTTTATTCAGATAGCACCGGTATGCAAATGTGTTTATATCCAGCGGTCGTGGTAAAAACGAGGCGGGGAACGTATGCTTCCAGTTTGCGGGATTCAATCTGAGCGATGAGGCTATCAGCGACGGAACGAATTACGCAAACGCGCGTTAAAATCGCTAAACGACGCAACCCATTGCACAATCGGCGTGGCACGAGTGCCAGAATTACTTTCAGTGGCTTCTTTCATGTACGCTATCCTAAATACCGACGATCTCGAAGAATTCTTAACCCCAAGGCTCGATTACAGAACGATACCAGGAGAAAGTCATGCACAGGAAACAGATGCTTACGAATAGATAAGGAATTAAGGATGTATTGGACCTATCTTCAAAATGGTACCATGTTAATGAAAATTAGCAAGATTGTTCTTTCTAATCTTCCTGATGTGCTCCAAAAATTTAAAACGAATTCATTAAACGGTTGCGGAGTTACAACGATTTTAATTTTTGACTGATTTTACACGCACTCTTATGGAAAGAGACGATCTTGATAGATAAAATAGCTGAAAAAATGTTGAAGAAATGGTACCAATGTTTTCAATTTTTTTTTTACATGTAGTATATGGGTAGATGAAAATATCTGCCGAGTTTCAATTGTTTTCACTACACCGTTTTAAAGAAATAAATTATAACTTGGAAAAATTGTGAATTCGGGGCATTTTCACTGGCAAAAGTTTAGCAAATAATGCTTGAAAATCCATTTGTAAAGTGAAAAATACCTTCCTAGGATTAAAAATAAGACTCCAACTGTAAGACGTAGATATTCAAGTATTTCAAATTTCATATACTTTTGTCTAATATTGCACGTCCGATACATTCTTAACAATCGGCAATGTAAATTGTTTGAAAACGTGTGGAACGCGGGATCTCTGAAAATAGAACAACCTCCGTCTAGATCGAAGCAGATCGACGGGGGGAAAAAGAACGAAAAATTGCGGTCACAGATTGGATCAATCCATCTCCCCCGCATTTACTTCCCTCTGCCAACGATCGTCCCATTTCCACAACTATCCACTTCCCTGCTCTAGACGATTCCAGAACTTCTATAGCCAACTACGGCGATCCTTTACTCACACTGTCCGAGGCGAAACTACATACACGTTACTAGCAATCAGGATGAAAACGCCATACGATGCACTTTCGTGCGAGGAAGCTGCACGATCGCCGAGCAGTGCTCGAACCCGAGACCCTAATTGCGAATTGATTCACATCGGTCAATTAGTCACGCTCGGTTCTACAGGTTTCTAAAAATCGCGGCCTGGATACGCGCCGCGACCGGAGAACATTTTGCCTCGTAAATGTCCGTCGTCGGGAGCGTGTGTTCCAAGGTCGCTGAAGCGGAGCACGTAAGGTTCGCGTGATTCCGACGCGGTTTTAACGACGCCTGCCGTAAGTAACATGCCAACCGCGGAGTGTGCAGCAAACACACGTGGAGCCCGGGGAGATCGGTCGCAGAGACCCTTCTAAACGAGCCACCGCAGAAATTACCGGTATCGGCTTGAAAATCCCGCGTGGGCGTTCGTGACACACTGATCCCTTAAGTTTGGCCCCGTTCGAAAGCAGACACTCGACCCGGTAACGAGGAACTTTTCGGCCGCCACCAGTGTTCCCTGGATATCCGCTCGCGAGGCGCTCGGTAACCGCCGATTCCACCAAAATCGTTCCCATGGAGAAGAGTTTAAAGACTCGGGCACCGTCGCGAAATGTTCTCAGGCCTCTAGCGCCCTTCCCTGCCGGCGGAGTTTGCAAAACTTCCGTCGGCAGGATTCATAAGAATTTCAAATAAACCAGCGGCACGCGAAAGCGCGTTAAAATAGCGTGCGTTGGAAAGCAGATCGCGGCAGGAAGCAACGAGTTCATTATAAATCGACGATGAACGCCATTCGGGTCATCCTCTTTGCTCAACATAATAAGTTAATTGTTGTAACCGTGCAACGTGGCTGTGGGTGGGACGGGATATGATCCACAACATAGATGCAGCAGACTTGTAAATTCAGCGAAACGCGAAGAAGGGTGCAGTTAAAATCTTAAGTGGATGAAACGCCACAGAATAGGGAGATGGAAGGGAGCGTTATATCTCGAAGAAAGAAACCACAAACTTGTTGGTATATGTGCCTCTCAGACGGGGGCATTTTTGCCACGTAAGTTGAGATTTACATAACGTGCTCCCTGGTAAAGATATTTTATAAGGGGTTGAAATTGCCAAGTACACGCGTACCCACCACTCGAGTTATGCCAACTATCCGACAGTTCGCTGCATGGTTTCCAGCAATCGCGTAACTCGAGTCGGAGGTACCATGCACCATTTACCGCTAATTACCATGCTCGCCACCCCTTTTCCCGACAAATTAATGAAAGCCCGGGGCCCCGACTCGAAAATAACCTCGACCTTTTACCGCCGTCCCACTTGTGCCCGTATCGGAAGATCTGCATTCCGGTATCCGTGGCGGCATTGTGTCGGCGCCTCCTCAAGCCTGATTCAAGCCCGATACCCTGTTAAAAACAGAGACCGTTGGGCGTCCACGCAGGGCGGAAAAGAAAAATCCACTTGACCGCATCGTCTTGGTTTTTGCCGTGGCCAGATGGACAGGTTGATCGCCGTTATTGAATTTCTGCGGTTTGTAATGGATAGGTATCATGTCCCCCGGCTTGACACGGTTCGGGGAGCACTGGGACTGCGTGGAACGCGCGTCCAGCGCATTCGCGATCTCTCGTCCACGGCTAAACGCGATTAAAGGAAGAAACGCGAACTGGATTTCCGTTTTTCGCCGGCGAGCGTCGATGCTCGGAGGCAAGAACGGCGCCAGTGAAAGTGCATGTAGCCTGGCATTCGAGCGGGTCCAGTTTGCATCGGGCTGGACGAGGTGCGTTCCTTTCGGGGGATATTCGAGACACGCGTCGCCACTTTCTCTCCTTTGCCGATCGATGGCTCTTCGAAATTGCTAAGCTCGGTATCAGATATATTGGCCGGTGAGTTTCGCGAGGGGTATTCTCCCACCACACAGTTTGCCTGCCGCGGTGCTCCTTTTCTCAACGTTTTCTGACTCGCTCTCGTTCCATCTCGCTCTTGCCTTCGCAGAACAAGAGCGAGCCAGAAGTGGTGGGGATGGTGCCAAGCTTCTGGCGTGCAGGCCAAACCGAGCTGTCACCGTAGAAATACACACATCAGAATAGGTGTGCGTTAGTTCCGAAAAAATTCTGGAGCTTTATTGGTCAGAACATTGAATCTTTCTCTCGTATTGGTCTACGCATAGTTTCGTAACGCACACAACTATTACGCTAAGAATAAATAACAGCCATACGGCTAGATTCAGGCGGAGCCGAGCAGCGTTCCCGTTACCCCACCATACCCTGCAAGGGTCACGCAACTCCAATTGACAAATCCACGATCGTCAGATGGTGGTGGCTGATTTCTCCTCGATCGCTGCTCGCGAAAACGAATTCACCGGCCAATATATTTGATACCGACCTTAGCTACTCTTTTTTTCATCGATTCGTGGGACTCGTCGAGAAATTTATGGCGGGTCTCGCGCTGCACTGTTTGGACTAAGTAGTTCTATGGGGCTCTGGGAAAATTCCACCCGAAAATAGAGCACTACTAGTGCGGGACACTGAAGTTTAAGTGCCCTCTAAAAATATTCTATCCCCGCGAGAATAGAGTTCCCCGGACAGCGGATCAGTTTTCTAAAGACGCGTCTCGGGTGAGCGGCAATTCCGTCGTTTTAATTGTAAGACAGACGAAGGACACTTTCCACCGCATTGTAATAGACACCGTGTTCGCGACAAGGCGACAGGATGTCGCTCTCACTGTCAATTACCCGCAGATTTTACCGTCGCGATAGAAACTGTCCCGTGGCACGATTGCGGTAACGCGTTCAGGATAAGCCCCGCGCTGGATTTTACGCGGCCGGGAAACGTGAAATTCATGGGGCCGGCCGCCGAGGTGGGACCGGCGTGCACGCGGGACCTGACGGGAATGTGGCATTTAAATGCCGATTCGCCGCCGCTAATTATTCGGGGCCATTGCGTGTCTGACATTTAGAGTGGAAATCTTTTATCACTTTCGAGTCCCAGAAATACCCCGAGCGTTTGGCGCCCTCCGCTTAGATTCGGCTTTCCATTCCCCGATGATCACCACCACCCAGCGAGCTTTCCTTAAAAAACCGCCACTCCTCTTTCCACCCAGCGCCTTTCAAATTCCACGAAGTCTAAGTGACCGGTGCACCCAACCATCCCCGAGACAAAAGTGCAGATATCGATCTCCCCGTTTCCCTCGTCCCGTTCGTATCTAATCGCCACCGCTTGCAGATGCAATGAAACGGGATTAGCTGTCTGCTTTAGTGCTTCGCGACGCGCTCGGGCCGCAGTCCTTTCCACGCCGTAAATTTTTACAGCCCCCACCGACGTCCCATTTAAAGGTTGGTCGCTTCATCGCCTCTCATTTTTAGACCGGCACCACGGCCCTCTTCTTCGCCGCCCAAGGTGGCTACATGGACATAGCCAGCCTGCTGCTGGACCACGGTGCCGTGGTGGACTCTTGCAGCATAGTAAGCCTTAGCCAGTTAAAAATGCGTGGTCAAGTGAGAATGGCAGAGACGGTAGACGGTTTCTGGTTCGATTGCAGGACGGCGGTACCCCACTTTTCATCGCGTGCCAGTGCGGCCACCTGGACGTCGTGGAGGGCTTGATCGGGAGGGGCGCCGATCCGAACGCTCACATGAAGGTAAAGTAGCCTCGATCCTCTTGTTTCGCTAAAACCGTTGTGAATCTGGACGATGACGGGAGGCGGCAATCTGTCTGACCGTAGGATGGTGCGACGGTGCTGTTCATCGCCGCTCAAAACGGGCACATGCGGATCCTGGAGGTGCTCCTGGAGCACGGGGCGAAGGTGGACGCGGCGAGAACCGACGGCGCCACACCTTTATGGATAGCGGCGCAAATGGGGCACGATCACGTCGTGAGAAGGCTTCTGAAAGCCGACGCGAAGGTCGATGCCACCAGGCACGTAAGTGTCGCGCGAATGATCGAGCACGGGGCAGGAATTCTTGATTCCGTTATCGGCGCGATCGGCTTTGGGAGTGACACGGAACGCGTTCACCTATAATCGGTGCATCCTCGTTTTGTAGGATGGCGGGACGCCGCTGTTCAAAGCGGCCCACAAGGGGCACACCGCTGTCGTCGGCGAGCTGCTCAAGTACCGTCCGTCCCTCGGCATTCTCCCAGTAGGTATATAGAAGTATCTCTCGCGCAGCAACCATCGCGCGAGTTCTAACGACAGGGGGATCTACGCGTTTCAGAACGGCGACAGCGCGCTCCACGCAGCAGCCCTGACAGGGCAGATGACCGTCGCGAGGCAGCTGGTGGGTGCAGGCGCGGACCCTCTGCTTATGAACCAAGAAGGCGTCACACCCCTTCAGATAGCTATCAGGCTTTCGCAGACACAGGTCGCCAATTATCTGAAGGACAAAGTTAGAGCGCGGACAGGGACCTCCTAGCAAAGTCTACTTTCGTTATCCAACCAGTAAAATAGACACTAATATATAGAAACTAACAGAGAACCTATATACACCAGTGAGAATGTAATATATACGCGTGTACACACATGTCGCAAGTCGAATGTACTATATTTAGACACTTCTACAGATAGGACGGTCAAGTAAGTGCAATCTTATTGTATTTCGTAGTGTTACAAGATCGAAAGGTAAACCGGGGCGGGGGGGGGGGGGTATTCGTCGCGTTAAGCCGGGAAGCTAACAAGGGAAGATCCCGAACCCGGAGATTCGAAAAATTCTGAAACTTTGTGAATATGTAGGGAATTTCCTCCTGATTACAACGCAATTTTTGTTTGCTGCCCAAATTCACTCGAAGGGGGTGTAATTCACCGCTGAAAATCCGGTTATTTTTCGATTTTGTGTTATAACTCGTGAAGTGTAAAATCATTTTTTCACCAAATGATAGATCTAATTAAAATAAGTAACTTCTGTCGCGAAACTTTTTTCCATCTCTTATAGTTCGCGAGTTATAACACAAAATCGGAAAATAACCGAATTTTCAGGGGTTAATTTTACCCCCTTCGAGTGAATTTTGGCAGCAAACAAAAATTTCGTTGTAATCAAGAAGAAATCCCCTACGTATTCACAAAGTTTCAGAATTTTTTGAATTTTCGGGTTCGGGATCTTCCCTTGTAAGCTATGCTATGCGATGCGATGCTACGCGATGCTATGCCATGCTACGTTTTAAAAAAATTAGCTTCAATACATTCTTATAGAACAGTTTCCACCAAAAGCCAAGTTAAAACATAGCATCGCATAGCATAGCTTAGCTTCCCGGTGGATTCCCGGCTTTATACATAAAGGAGACAGTGGTTGGGAACTCGGCCTCTTTCTTAAAACTATTAGCTGCTCGCTGGATGTATACTGTGTACATCCTGTAGTATTTAAAAAGTGTAAAATATATTTTAACGTATTCTCTTCTTGTAAATAATCTATCGCGGCGTCGGAGCTTTAAGAACGCACTGTCTCTTTCGATGTAGACGTTACATTACATCACGTAGAATTGTTTTTACAGTTGAACTATATGTATATGTACTTTGTCAACAAACACACGGTTACATAAAAATCTTCGGCGTTGAAGGAAGTAACACGTACCTATAAGTAGCGCAATCGTTTCCTTTTAATTGAGAATTGTATAAGACTGATTGATTTGCCTTGGAGAATGCGAAATTAATAATTCTGTAGTACATCTATTCCTTCCTGTTGAACTGTATATTATAACGAAGTTAACGCAGCGCGCACAGATAAACTATAAAATAAATGTTATGTTCTTAAACTATGCCGCATGGTGGTATTTAAAACGTTTCATTCCGATGGAGCGCTAATGAAATATTTTATAATATTGTTTGTTTCGATGTTACTTTACGATGTAATAAATACACTCGCTGTTTTCCAAAAGCTGCTGATATTTATTTATAAACGAATAGCGTTAGTAAAATAAATCGGTACGGTTAAAATCCTATGCTAAACTTAGTCGTTATAAAAGATTTACATTCTATGGAGACGCGTCTCCTAATTACAAAATTCCGTGCAGCACGAATTAGGTGGTAACACACGTTTGTATGTGTATTTTGTACATTAGTATCAAACACTTTTGCTTTGTGTCTATCACAGAATGGATTAAATGTTGCTTGAACTTTATCCAAGTTTCAACTGTATAGTTTGATAGCCAGCTCTAATTAAACGGTAGGTGTTAATTAGAAGCATATCCCTTTCCGTATAAATGCTAGATTATTCATTACGTTCCAACAAAACGACGTAAACATTTCTTCCCTCCAACTGGAACATATCCAGGGTGATACAATCGCTTTAAATTAAATCGTACAAATATACTTTACGCGCGTTAATATCTTTACAAGCAAAAAACCGCGATGGCTAAAAAAAGGAGAAATCGTCACGCTTTTAAAGGGACAGAAAAAAGTATCGTCGTAACAAAAAGAATGCTTGAAAGGACAAGCCAAGGTGTATAATTTATGTCGGTCGTCCTTGTACCCCAGCTGCTAAGTGCCTATTTCCTATTTCATTTCAGATGCAAAGCACCTTCTCGGCAATGCAATGTGGTTTTAGCCGAGAAGTGTGTGAAATAGTTCAGTACGGGAGATGAGCCACAGGAGTCTTTCGAAAATTGAAAGGTAACGGATTACAAGCTATAATGTGAACGTCACGATGGAATTTATCAATTACCTGCCCTGCACTGATAAGACAGATAACGGAGCACATACTTTGTGTGCTGGATTCACGGAATTATCAGTCGCCGGCTGATTCTCAAGCGATACTCACCATGGTACGCGATCGAATGCTGGAATTACGCGCCGTTAGTATTTCATTATTTGGCAAGTGGCAACTGTCGCTTATATTGTAACGTCAAATTACGTAACATTATACGCGAGAATGTGATTTATATTAATGGTAATGGTATTACCATTTATGGTAATGGTAGCAAATGCTGAAATAACAATCTTGTTTCGAAAAGCTGACGTACTCTTTATCCTCTTAAATACTGTTTTCTATGCTTAGCTTCCTGCTGAATAATAGACACGCAACGTGATATATCTTTCTGTTCCTTTTAGTGTCAAAGTAACACTACATTTGGTAAAGGATTTCTGCAAGACGTACACATCCATATATTTCCCAATAAAAGATTAAAGGAAGTACTGGACGAAGTATGTATTGATACGCGTGCGAATATAATTAAGTCACTGTTCAAATATCACAGACTCATATCGGCAGTAGACACTACAAATAATATTAATACAGGTCCAAGAAGTTCGTGCTCTAATTCAGCTAATCGTCGAGAATACCGCTATTGTAAAGGATTTGCACAACAATGTTTTGTCGCACACGAATAAAGGTAAGAACGAAATACCAAATGTCGTGCCCGTTTGAGAATTTATTAATGACTCTGGGATTGCAGATATACAAAAAGAGCTGGAAACTCGTACGTACACTATTTCCCAAACATCGTTTCGTATCCAACAAAAGCTAAGAGGTAGGTAATCTTTTTTCGATTCCCACGTATTGCACCGTAGATAAAAATAAAGGAATAAACGTAATTTCCGTACCTACCCTAATCAGACTCACTCTCATCGTCAATTTCGGAAATACATCTCTCTCTATCTTTACATTCGAGGATGTCTAACTTCCTCGTACTCGGGAAATATGTGGAGAGCCTTTTGCTTTTCGAAACATGGTTAAAAGCATTGTTGGAGTGGAAATTGAAGGTTCTAGACGATCTGGGTGTGCTCGTGCTTGGGCCAGGTTGTGGGGATGAATGTGCTGGTAAAATTGGCGTCGAGGTTATAAGATTCAAACTACTTAGAGAACTAGCCGGTGAAAGTAAACTATTCGAAGATGTCGGTGTACTCTTCCAGTTCAACAGCTGGGGAGTTGTAATACGTTCTAACATAACTCTGGGGTACACACTAGGTGTTGCAAAGTCACTGACAGGCGTGACATGATTATTCGTTTCGGACGGTGAACATGCTTCGTTGCTAAAGTCCTCATCATTGCAAGCGGCGTCTCCCACTTGTCTGAAATACATTGTCATTAGTAAAAATAATCAATGATACACATATATTAGCAGGCAATTTTCTACATACTTTCTGAACTGTTCCATCTCTTTCTCCAATTCCGGGTACTCGTTCAATATGTTTGATAATTGATCCTTGTTGTATTCCAAGTATCTTTTAAGTAGAAGAGTCTTTACATCATTTTCCAATGGAGACTTTAAAACAGACAACTTTTTCCCAAGTTTTATCAATACCGGTAAAAGAACTTCGGAGCCGTGCTTCTTCATTCCCTCGACAATAATGTTTACACCATTAGCAGCTGGTGTTTCAACCGTAGGCTCCTCGTTCTCTTGTTGATCATCGTCGCCGTGTCTATCGAAAGACGATAATCGCAATCGATCACTTCCGATTACGTACAACGCGTCCTTTAAAACACATGCTCCTTCCTCTTTCGTAATGTCAATTGTATCAACGCAAGTACCACCAAGTATTTGACTAGTAATTTTTACAAGCAACTTTATCTTCCCCGGGGGATCTAAGTGATCCAGCATGAAGTCATAAATCGTTCTTCGTTTGCTTTCATGCTGCTTTCCTGGAAGCGTCAATGCGTCCCTTTCTTTCTCACGCATCTTCTGCTCGTACACTTTGTGCTGAGATTGGTAATTATTGTAATGATATATGCTCTGCAAGAATTGCTGTGATATCAAATTTTTGTTCTTCGTCAGGAGCCTCTCCTCTACAAGGAAGATAGTCAATTCGCGTATCATATCGTCCGAATCGGACAACATCGTCAATAAGTGAAAAAAGAAGGGACCCTTTATTTTTATGAAATCTTCAAGTAGGAGTTGAATGAATATTATCATGATAGCTTCTCGTACTTGCGGGCTCGAGTCCGTCATACTGACGCACATGTCAGACAAGTATGGTTCAACTAGAGCAGTGAATCTAACACAAATATCGGCTAAAGCCTTAGCAGTGTTTATTTTTACAGCAACTTGAATAACCGAATTTAGATTCGTTTCCTGCCTCAGTAGTCTACCGAATATTGGGACAATTTCTTTTGCAACTTCGCGATCTCTCATTGCCTGCTGACCGAGAATAACAACCGCCGACGGTTGCAGCTCTTCTATGTCCTTTATTACTTCTGGCAGTGCATCCCATTCCAGCAATATTCCTTGCAGAATTCGTAGCGTTACCGGTGAAATTTTGTACGTACATAGAAGCGTAACATGTCCCAAAGTAAATAAAGCTTTCAGATAATTAGGAGCCGCTTTCACAGAGTGGTTTCCCTTTTTGAATATTTTCGTCACCTCCATCTCCGAAGTCTTTATCAGGCTCAGCATATTTGGCTCCAATGAATTAACATTCTTATCAGGATTTAAATACTGCAGTATATTGTGTATGATATCCACGCAAATACTAATTAAGCAGAAGTTAATTTTGAACTGCTGGAGACATTCGTAGAGATATTTACAGAGGCATTCCAAGACTTTGTGATCCAAGGAGTTCCAGGAATACCTTAAAACTTGGAGAACTAGACTTGCATGAAAATCATTCTCTTCAAAAATCTCCTTATAATTGGAGATGTATTTATCAATATCTGGCAGTTTGGTATTTTCAGCCAGCGCCGCCAGCAGAATCCATGCTTCTGTATTGTTGTTAGTTCCAATATGGAACTGTATGCTTTTTACTGCTGAGGCAGTGATAATTCCATTTTTCACCCACAAGTTGCAGGCCTTTGATAAATGCTTTCGCATTTTCATGTTAGTTAACGTGTGCAGAATTTTCCATGGTAAATCGTTCGCCATGTTATCAGTACACGTAGAAACATCTACTATTCTTTTTAGTAATAATTCTTGTAAATTTTCTAGCACCTTTTCTTGAACTTTTACTTCGATATCAAATATCTGTGGTAGAACGGTTTGTACCCATTCGTCCAAAAGTTGCGAGTCGTCCGGGAATCGTTCTAAAAGTTGCGATAGAACTTGCACTGCAAACTGACGTACTGTTAGCATCGGATCTCTGCACCGGCGGCTGATTAGAGGTACTATCTCGTTTGTCAGGGACGGGAACATTAAAATTAAATTCTTTAAAATCAACAGCGTACTGCGGCGTATCATTGCTTTTTCATCCTCTATTCGTTCCGTCAGCATAGTTATTAGAACATTTGAACCTGATAATAGGTCAACGTCCTCGGACAGAGCTTCCTTTAAATTCTCAAATGTAAGAAACTTTTTATTCGGATCGGACTCCTCGAACATTGTTTGAAATATTGCTTTGTTCGCTTCGTTGCTAGATTCCGTGAACTTGGCAATGATCGCCATGGCTTTCCTTCTTACTGTACTCGAACGATCCATGCACCTACTTAAGACGACGGCGAAAAATACTTTCTTCGCTTTAACTTTTAAACCACTCGTTATGTTATAATCTAACAAAAAGGACTCAATTAATAACTTTCCAATTATTTCTTGAGCATATACTCTGAAGGAGATCTTATTGTGATGCGACAATAATATTAGATTCCTAAAGGCTTCTAGGATTATGTTTTGTTTACATATACCGAAGACTTTCATTAACACTATAGCTTGCTTCTGACGAGCTTCGAGTTGATCCGGACATTTTACCATCAACTGTTGTATCAGTGTTATAATCGCGTTTTTAGCTTCTTTCTCGTGTACATGTAGTAATTCTTTTAAAAAACTGATAGTAGCTTCGTGTATATTTGCGATAAACTTTGCCTGCATTTCCACGTGGCTGCACAACAAATGAGGTAATGCATATTTCGCTATGAACATTATAGTTACTTTAACAGGTCCATGTTTACTATCGCACAACTCTTGCAAAGCTACATAAGCATTTTGTAACAGTGAAGCTTCTAGAGTACCCCTTTGCCTGTTAGAAGACTGAGAATCTGTGCAATCATTTCCCACTTTTGTCATCTCTAGCAACCCATGAATAGTAATATCCAACGATCGCATATGGTCTTTAAACCAAAATGACTTTAGCATCGTAATGAGGTTGCAAAGAACGATGTTCAAATTCCTTATTAAAGCTTCCTTCTCACTGGGCAACAGGACATTATCGTTTATTGACTGGTCGCTAATCTTAAAATCATTTAAACTCATTGCTTTGCTACACTTTTTCATGGGAGGCTGCAAGCGTTCAGAATTTAGCATCAGCGTCTCTATGGCCCGCTGATACAAGTTGGGGTGAAACACATTGAACACGCTGCTTCCAGGTACAGCCAAGAGTACAAAATATAAATTAGTTGCGTGTAAGCATGACTGCCTCGAGTCCTCGTCGGCTTCTTTACACTGACCACATTTCATTATGTAACCCAATACGGCTAATAAAGCACGCACCTTTATATCCATTGTGATCAATGCGTTCCATGATATCTCCGGGCAATAATGCTCAGGATCATTGCGGTTCCTGCCTTCTGCTAGCCAAGCTTTCACAGCGATACAAGACTCGTGCAAAAGTAGTCTGATGTCTCTGCTTTCCAGTAGCATGAGGTACTCATCAGGTGGTTCATTGTAAAACATAAACTGTGCATCCCAAACGGATTGTATCCAGTCTTCGTTTAAGTCACTGAATTTAAAATTGTCGAATATCTTTAGAGACTCCATGGTAAGAACTGTGCTCGGTTAAATCATTTTTAAACGGAACTACAATTATTATCACATTTCTTCAAAAATCGTAACGAATGTAAACATAACCTTAACTTATCATTTGATAAAGAAAAATTCTGGCCTCAGGTTATCATTTTCTGAGTGCGTATCGATAACGATTTTATAAATCCATTATGGTGTACACCGACAGAAAACTTTGCTGACGGTTTATCGCGGAACATCTCGTTCGAAATACGAAAAGTTCTATTAAGGACTCTGGCATCCATTCGGAAGCGGGAAACTAACCGACCAATTAGATTCGTTGGAAAGTAGGGCGCAGAACTTTGTAAACATGTGTAGGCTTCCACACACTGTACTTTTACCTAAAAATAGACCGAACAATTATGAATAATTCATGCTCTATGAACAAACAATCAATATCCCGAATAATTAATCGAAGATGGTGCATAATTGCATTGTATGTCGAACAAAACACACCGCGACGAAAACGTGCCACAGTTTGCGCGGGCAAAGTCTTCTTACGAGGGAACATCGGACCACGTGGAATAAAAAATTTAAATGATCTGCGTATTGAGCGTTGAGCGAGTATAAAACACTGGAGTTGTCTATAATAAATTTAATTTTCTTCATCCGAATTATCCAACTTTCGTGTACTTTTACAGAAATGGGAAAGGAAATTGCCCCCGTTGACGATTTAACTCTAGCCAGCGCGAGAGACGGGCCCGCGCATATACGAATTAAAGTGCTACAATATACAACGATGCTAAGGCTGTTTTCCGAAATTATGGAAGAATACAACACGTCTATGCTGAGATACCACGAAAAGTGCCGTCTACTTTTGCAGCAGCAAAAAATATTAAGTACATATTTACGACGGATCTCGAGTTACATTCATTCTTAATTTATCCATCCCTTCTTCGCTGTTTTAGTCAGGAAACATATCACGAGTGAAGAATTGGACAAGCTGCTCGATTCTCAGCAGAATAATCTGTTTGTTGATAATGTAAGTATCCAATTCTGCCGTACCGTTGCTTAATTAAGCGCAAATAAATGTAACGCTCCGCGGATAGATTTTAGAAGACAGTAGAATTGCAAAGCAACAATTATCGGACATACAGAGTCGGCACAACGATATAATGAAACTGGAGAAATCGATTACAGAAGTCAGAGATATGTTCACTGAAATGGCATTTCTCATAGAAAAGCAAGTAAGCGGATAGAAACGTAGAGCTATGATAAACAGATTTTCGACCATACTGGTTTAAAGTTTCGTTCCTTTTTTCATAGGGGGAGCAGGTAAACAGCGTGGAGTATTTCGCGGGAAAAACCGCGTCGAATGTTGATTACGGTCGCACCGATCTTCAGAAAGCAGAGCGGAAAAGTCATAGACACAGAAAGGTACTGATGTCGGAAAAGATTAATATACTTTCAGAAAGATGACTACTATTAAATAGAAAACTTTTTTTCCAGAGAAAAATTAAAATTACCATCATAATCAGCGCAATAATCATCCTTCTCTTGTTGATATTTATCTTCTTATAAGAAAGAGACAAATCGATACGAAAGTGAAACATTTATTATACGGATAGTGATATGTAATATCTTTAAACGAATATAAATAATTATCATCTATTATTAACGTGTTGTTCATTATCATATAAAAAATTATAAAACGTCCCTTTATAAAAATAATTCAACACTGATCACTTACTGGTTATATACATATTTTTTAAAATAACTAGCAAGACCTTTTGCGCTAGGCCTAACTTTATAATCTACAGCAGTGCATGCAAAAAATACTTCAAGTACTTTGTCATATTCTTTCCCCAGATTAATGGCAGGTAATGGAGGTCGAGTACCTGTGATTATTAAGTAGTTTATTCAATCTCTTAACTTTGAAAGCTGTCTCGAAAAATACATATTATTCCGGTACTTACCATACATGGGGTTCATCACTTCCTTGAGGAAGACAATGCTATCGTCCAAGCTGGCATCGTGCTCCTTAGTCTTTGTATCATTTGGCATTTGCGTTTCTGTCATCGAGTCGTAAAAAGTATCATCCATGTCCATAGAATTATCTAAATGAGGCGTTGACAGAGCTATCATTTCCCAAACGACAAGACCACACGCCCAAATGTCTGCCTTATTCGTAACTGCGCCAATCTCTGGAGAGAGTGATTTTCAAAACATTTGTTAGTAATTCATATTGTAATCGGGCGTGTATAGAAATTTAAAAAGGGGACCAACCATGTATTATTTCAGGTGCGCTCCAGCACTCTGTTCCCACATACATGAAGTCTCCTTTCGATGTGTCCATTTCTAATGATTCTGTGAGTGGCAAGGACACCCCAAAGTCGCAAAGCTTAACTGTATTGTAGTCATCAGACACCAATACATTGTAACTTTTCATGTCGCCGTGTAAGATGTGGGCAGTGTGATGTAAATACTCCAATCCCTTTACAATTTCGTACGCTATCTTTAAGATGTCTTTAGCAGAAAACGGGTCGTCGGCAGATTCGAGTTTATCTTGTATCTTATCACCTGAAATCAAATTTGCATAAAAAATTCGCGTACCCTGGGTCGCGTAAAGACTCGCGTAAAATATCCGCTTCTACCTAAAGAAGCGTCCAATTTCTCCATCGCCAGGCACGGTTCGCCGTCCGAAACCTCGGCGAAGCCACGGAAACCGACGATATTCGGATGATTTAGCTTACGAAGCACCTCCGCTTCCAAACGAATACGTTCGTTATACTTTTCATCCGCCGCGATCCTGTGGTTTCTTTTTTTGATCGCCCATGGCGATCGAGAGAAGCCAACCCTCGGGGATCGTTCCAAACTGAACACGCTAACACCTGGCAGTGCGTTGAATTATTAAAACGAGATTAACACGGAGTATTAATGGATTGAAATATTCATATCCCCTTACCACATCCATAACCTATCTGCTCTAGAAATGGCGAGGCCGGTATTTTAATAGGCGTGTGCAATTCTGGATTATCTTGCACTCTACTTTTGTATCTCTTTGTCGTCGGTGTCTTAAATTCTGCCATTCCACTAGTATTACAAAAGAAAATTATTTAATTCCGCCTTCACCCGATCCGTTACTTTCAAAATTTCCTTCGCGTTCAAGGAGTGCCAACTTGATGCAGTGTTGTTAACGAAAGTCGGTTATAGCAGGCTTCATTCGTATACGATAATTCTCACAATTTAATACTTTTTTAATATTTAGTAATCTAAACGTTTACCGTATACACGAGTTACTTGAAATGAAATCATTTAAATGGCTACTAAAAGTGTTGTATATTGACGAGTTAAATAAATCATCGGCTCCTATCGAAGAAGTAAGATTGCCGCTTCCAATCTTTGTCAGGTAGGTAAGATGATTTAAAATTCAGAATTCATACAGAGGAAAGCGATAGAATTGGTCGTTTATATTTTTACATTTAGCATTCTGTTACAATATTATAGTATACTTTCTTGTTGTCCATCATTTTCTTACGCTTCTAAAAATACCAATGTTGTTGCTCATCTCACCGATAAGGATCGAATAAATTTAGTAACCTTTTGTCGCGACTATTAATAAAATATATAAACATCTCTCTTCCAGTTGTGTTTGCGAGCGCTTTTTTGTTGTCTGCTCGACGAAGGTTAATGATATGCAACTATGTGTAAAGGTGAGGGTCAGGAAGAATTAATGGGAATTTTTGCATCATGCCGATACAGCTAATTTCGCGTGTTTTTATACAAGACCATGCGCTTGGAATATTTCCGTTCTTCCTGTTTACCGAATCCTACGTATTATCATGGGCGTCCGCAGGGGGGTTTTGAGAAAAAATCGCTTATTTTTCAAAACTGATCTTTATCAAGTTTATACTAAAAAATGGAACATTTTTAAATTTCGGTTTTAAATTTTTAATTAAATTGGCACTACAAAATTGGTTAAAAAAGCAAGAGGGGTATATTTTTCTTTACCATCATCCCAAAGTTGCCCCCCCCCCCCTCCCCCCGCCAGGAAAAATGTCTCCAGACGCCCCAGCGTATTATCAAACATGTATATATCATTATTTTCTGAATTAAAATCAACATCAATGTATTTATCGATCGACCCAACGACTTTTTCCTCAATCAACGAAGACGTGTCGTTTCTACTTGCATTATTCTGTCGTCATTTTCTACTTTCTCCATGCTTGGGAAATCGCTGTCCGACGAATTCAATTTCTTGGGATTAGATTCGTTCCTGTTGATGATGAAGGACAACTGTTTCTTCCTCGCTTCGTTCGATTTCTGGAACAGACTTCTCGCCCGCTCTTTCGAACTCGCGTATTTACTGGAATCGAGCCCGTGGCTTTGCAGATTTCTCGTCGGCAGAATTCTGGGCGGCCTCTTGAACGGTTTTATCGCACCGATCCCCGTCGTTTCATCTTCTGCGATGGGGGATGACGTCCGATTCATACTTTTCGAGAAATCGTTGGAATCGGTTTCCAGGGCATGGCTCCGAGCGACGCGTTTAATATTCTCTTGATCTTCCGGGTCCGATAAATGTCTAACCAAGGTGTCGTCGTCGAGCCACCTCGTCGGGCTCGTATTTTCGTTGGTCGCTCGAGTGGATGCTTCATCGAGCGTGACAGCTACGCCTAACGATGTTTTCCGCTCCAAGGGATCGCCTATTTTTTCAGGTACGCTTTTGGGTATCGATGGAAGCTTGAAGCTTGCGGCAGAGTGGTGGCCTCTGTTTAGGATCGCCTTTCCGGGGACGACAAAGTCCTCCTTGCCTACAAGAACCTCTTCTTTTCGCTGCTTCGAATTTCGAATTGGAAATGTAACTGTTTCCTTCGGAATTGTCCTGAAACTTTCAAAGTGCGTCGCTTGATCGATCAGGCCCTGAACGTACAACTGCTCTTCCTCGCCTTGAACAAACGAGCCGACTTCCGGTCTTACGAATTCATCGCTCTTTTTTCTTCCAGATTGCTCGAATTGTCTAGTTACCTGGTCACGATCAAGTACTCTGGCATGCATCGGTCGCAGTTTGGAAAGCATTCCCCCCTTTTCCAGTGTCGTCTTCTGATCCACACCCACGGAAGTCTCTTTTTTCACACTCTGCAACATTTTCGCGTCACTTTTAGTTGCACGATCGACATCGCCATCCCCCGTAGCGTTCACTTCTACCTTGACGTTACTTTCAGATAACTGGGCGTGCAGTGATGGCACAAGTGCGTCCGCCGGTGATTCTTCCACCGAGGGGACAGTTGACTGCAATGTGGAATATTCTTCAATAGTTCCTTCAGCCTGCACCATTTTGGAGGCTCTGGTTTTTTCTTCCAACAGCGACGACGATCTCTCGGCCGAATCTTCCGTATCCGTCACATTTCCTTTCACGATTTCGTTCCTCTGCCCGATACTTGCCGGGGATCCACGCGCGATCACGGATTTTATCGGTCTTTGTACTGCCGAGCAACATCTAACGAGCTGTTTGTTTTCACAAGGCAGCTTGATCGCCTGGCTCTGGACTCGGGAGTCGTTCGGGCACTGATCGGGTGTGCTACACGGGCAGGTGTCGTCCAAAGTGATGACCCACGGCGCCACGGCGCAGAGATTGAATAATTGCACTGCCCTAAACAAAGATAAATAATTAATTGAAGTGGAGGAAGCAGTGGATGTCGACCAGCGAGGTAGACCGAACTGCTTATTACCAGAAAAGTGGTCGTATCGCGTTCAGCCTCATAATACTGCTTGGCTCGTCCGCGTCTCATTAGAATCGCTCGGCGACTGGATATTGTTTTAAAATTAAGAGGCAACCGGAGCCGAGCGGTCTCACATTGAATTTATATACCGGTCGACCCCACTTAAAGCTTGATATTTGGCAATCTGCGGCCCATCAATTAGCCACACGTCCTTTTCAGAAAATAGCACGGAGAAAGTGAACGTTTAAAGCCAATTTAAAGCTTGCCTTCGTAGAGATCGTCGCGTGTCTATTGCATGCCGACGATCTTTCGTTTGATCGTTGATAGCTGATCGTTGATGGTCGAATATTATAGATCCCGGCGCAGGCTCGGGGCTGCGACCCTGGCGGACACGAGGGCACATTAATTTATCGCGCAGAATACGCTACCATCGCATTTTTAAACGAGTTATTAGCCCGACGAAGGGCGCTGGAATATAATTATAATTCGCCGGTAAATATACTTGGGGGCACAACAATGAGCGAGCCCGTCGGGGGCCGGAGCATGCGCGACATTGACCGGGGTAAAACCGACGGTGAGTTCATCGGGGATGAATCTCGCAGAAGTTGTTGTGCGTCCGCCGCGACGTTTTCGTGCCGATAAACACGGCGGGACGCTGGCAATAACAGTATCCGCGACGATAAAAACACATCGATTATGGTAGACGTTCGACGTGACATTTAAAATCAATCGCCTGTGGATCGGTATTCGATATGTTGACGGGAGTTCTTGAAGGGTAGGTTTCGGAGGCGAGTCGACTCGGCACCCGGATGCCAAGAGTCAGCTCGCATACAAATCGCTCCTCGACTCTGCAATCCTGTTTCTCGGGATTTTTCATATATTCAAATTTCTCAGGACACTTTTGTGCTGCGAGAGGGAGAACCTCACGTGGAACGGCATGGACGAGACGGGCGGAAGCCACGTTCTGCACCAGGCCAGGTCTTTGTTGCGCATTATTTATAGAATAATGATCCCGACGATAGTGGCCTGCGGAATCTTCGGCAATATTTTAATACTCGCGGTTCTGTCCTCGCCGATCTTTCGGGGGATCTCGTATTTGTATCTGAGGGGAGTTGCATACGCGCACGTAGGGGTTCTCTTGTCGTGGATACCGATCTGTACGTAGGACGATGAATCGTTTGTTTAAGAGACTGTTGATATAATCGTGGTACCGTGATATTTCAGCGATTAGACTTGGACGTGGGATAAGGAACAACTATCCATCGGTATTCTACCACGCTCACTTGGAGCTGGTCGCCGTGAACACCTTCGCCATCGCCAGCAACTTGATCATGACCTGCTTGACGGTCGACCGATACATCTACATATTCTTCCCGGCCCGTATACGCAGCAGAAATGCTGGCAAGAATTGCCGCTCGTTCATCCTGTACTCGTTCATTCTCGGATTCGCGGTATTCGCGAGAGCAGCGCGCGTATTACCGCCGTTCGGATGCTAAAAGAGCGAATCGATTTTCAGGTGAGCGCTCCGCTGGCTGTGACGAGAGCGGTGTACGAGCGACCAGAGGACGAGGGTACCCATTTCGCATTACGGGAGAATATTTCAATCACGAAGACCGGATTATGGAGCGCGTACGTTTGGACCATGGAGATCTTGATGCGCCTTTGCCCCACGATGATTCTTCTTCTATTGAACAGCATCGTTGTTAAGAGATTTCTGCACCTGAACGCTAAGAAGAAAGAGTTCCAGTCGGTCACGAAGAAGTATCGTACAGCAAACGTCTCCGACCCGTCTCTGTTGACTCGTAATCGAGGATACAGGTAGACCGCGCTCGTCTTCTCTTCACGGTCGTCCCCGGAGTCACTTCAAAGTCATTCTACGTCTCTCCACCACGAGAGTAGGGCTGGGAATATGTATTTGACGAATTTTTCGGTATTCGAATATTCGAATACTTTAGTTGCTCAATTATTTGGCGAATATAATTCGAATATCCAACTATTCGAATACTATTCGAATATTTAAGTATTCGAATACTACTCAAATATTTCAGTATTCGAATAGTATATACTATTAATATTTACTACTCAAATATTTCAGTATTCAAATACTGAAATATTTGAGTAGTATTCGAACACTTAAATATTCGAATAGTATATACTATTCGAATAGTATTCGAATACTGAAATATTTAAGTATTCGAATATTTAAGTATTCTCAAATATTCGAATAGTGTTCGAACACTTAAATATTCGAATAATAACATGCGAATACTCAAGTATTCGAAGTTTATTCGCAGCATTCGAATAGTTGTAAAATATTCGAATATTAAATTATTCGGATAGTCCCAGCCCTACAGAAGAGTATAAGAAAGAGTCGAATTTGGTTGTGTCCATGCGTAGACCTTGAAATGATCCCGATAAACTTTCTCCCATCTGATAATGTTCACCGACTACTTCTTGGGAAACACATCTAGGCATCTTCTAGAATGCAAACACCACGAATGGCCAGTAGAACTTTCCTCGACTCGCAGGCCCAGGGAGAAATTACCTTGCTAAAGTTAATAGCTATTGCATGTACAGGAGTGATCGATCCCCTTATCGCGTGTAAATCATTTTTTCAGAGAAGAACAACACTTGGTTACACTGATGTCGGTCATGGCAGCGTGCTTCGTGATGACAATGATACCATCGATACTTATCCCGTTCGTGTACCGCGATTACGAGACCACGGACGTTGGCTACCGCTTATTTAGAGCGTTCGCCGCTGTTACGGAACTTTGTAATTTTGTGGTTCACGTTGTCATATATCTCTCGTGTAGCAAGCAATTCCGAGAGGAGTTTCTCAAGATTCTTCAGGTAAAGGAAAATGAATATTCGAAGAGGGCTGGGGTAGAAGCAAGTGGAGAGTATTAAACGGGAATTTTCGAATCTTTGAATATATAGAACAAATGCAGGAAGAACGTGGAAGAAGATGATGAACGACCAGTAGGGGAAATCGAAGATTATAGTCGACACGGGACGACGGTTCGATTAACACCTGAACCGACCAAATTAAATTCCCCCGGTTCCAGCAGTAAATTGAATACCATGGAGGAAGATAGAGAATCGGAGTTATTGAACGCTTCGGATATTGTTTAAGAATTGTATGATTAAAATGTGAATGAAATATTCGTTCGAATTCATTTTATTATTCGTGAATTTTGTATCTAGTTTATTTGTAGTAGCAAGTAAAATTATTTGAACAGTAAAATCGTCGGATTTTGTTCGTTGTACGATCATTTCTATCCCCACCAATTGGGGAATCCTTCTTGGAACCAATAGAGCGTGAAAGCCGACATCAGTTGGAAGTTGGAAAAAGGCAATCACTTGCATTGTTCATGATAATTACGATGTAAGTCTCTGGTTGGTTCCAAGTGGTGTTCTTACAACGAGAATTTATTGTACCTACATCTATTCTGGTCTATTTATTGTTAGTATGTACATATGTATTTCAGTGTTACGTTTATAAATGTCATACGATGGATAGTAGAGTAGGTGACACTACTAGTCACTGATGTACATACACACTCATTAACCAGTAGCACGTTAACCTAACTGTCAAATCCACGAATATGCTCACAGGACATTGAGTCGTACGAACTTTCTTTGTACACCCTTCGATGTAGTTGATTGATAAGATAATTAGGTACTTTTAAGCTTGTGTAAGGAATCGTTTGCATAAAAATTATTCGCACATTTACCTGCTTCACATTTGGTATGCTTTGTATCAATTGTGAAAAAAATTGCTATACCTCTGCTTTCCTTTACAGTTCACCTAAAAGTATGTTTGAGTTACCAACAGAAATAACAACCACGCCATTAGCTCTTATCGGGTTAACTGGTTTGGATATTACGAGTCCTGTGCATCGTTCGATTTGGGACGCATTCAGTAACAATCGCCGATTAGACAGTTCCGCCATTCAGTTTAAATTACTTGGCTCGACACATAAGTTTCCTACAGTGAAACCCAAGGTACACGCAACACTTACAAATTATTAGAATATTAAATTAATTTTGAATATTATCGTTTATTCTAGTACAATGCATATAATTGTTTGCCGAAGGGGATATTGAAACGGAATTGGATGAATAAATATCTGAACGAAATTCCAGCGGTTGTTGTTGTATTTTATGACTTGGATTGGAATGATCCACAGTGGAATGAGAAGAAAATGGAATGCGCTTCCAGAGTGCAAACTCTTCGGTAACAATTACATTAGGAGCTGTTCGTCTTATGTATCGAATATTATTTCTAATTGCTTATTGTCTTAGAAACGCTTTGGAAGGGAGAAGCACAAAAATAGCTGTAGTACTTATACAGCACTGTACACAGCCTCCTCCGGGTTCTGAAGATGCTCTAGCAGCTGAACGTGCTACGGCTGTTTGTGGAGCGTGCGAACTACCTCCAAAGTTATTGTACATTTTACCACACGGAGATCATTTACTAGGGTATACGTCTAGGTAATTAAAGAACTAATTGCGGAGCTTTGTCGGGTGATTGGTGTGTTCTGTTCACTTATATCTATATACACATTCACAGATTGGAGAACGCATTATATGATCTAGCACAGAGTTTCTATCATCACAAGTATCGTATTGTTAAAGGACATAAAGACCAACTCGGTAAAACCTTGCATCAATATTTGTTTGTACGTCATCAGTTCAAGATGGCATTCTTAAATGAACTGAAACAAGATCAACATGTATCTAGAAAGTAAGTGTACCAAGACTGAGAAAGATTTCAAGTATAATTAAAAAATACGGCATTACCTTGCAGGCACTATGAACAAGCATATAATAATTTGTTGGAGATAAAAATGACAGACACAAATACAATGGAAATTAAAACCGTTGCCTCCTTCATAAATTATAAATTATGTAAGATAATATTTCAGTTAAATGTTCCAAAAGAATCTATATCACAAGTGAGAGTGCACATCGACAGGTCAGAAATTCAAGTAACGACTAAACCGAAATACGCAATACATGCTATTATAATAAGATTAAATTGTTAATGCAGGTTTAGATCGAAAACTGGCCCGAAGGAACTTATGTTCGAGCATCATGCATGGATCTGCAGTCAGTATTCTACATTCGCAGAATTATTCAATGATACTATTCGACAGGGGCTTCCAGCTGTTCAAACTCAGCACCCCGGGTATTACTTTCAATCAGCAGCTCATCATGCAAGCTTAAGGCAAATGGCTTGCAAAGAGCTGTGCCAGGTATTAAACGTTAACGTATCCAGAAAGCAGAATCTTTTATACAATTTATATTTGTTACTTTAGAACATTAGCAGTTATCCAGAACCAGATCCACTAGCTGGAGAGGACAAGCTTGACTTTTACGGGCAACGACCATGGCGGCCTGAGAAATTAAGCGCGGAACCCGCGGATCCAAAGAAAGAGGCAACCGCTATACAGGCTTTACAATACAAGGAAAAATATACTGTGAATCATTCCGTAAGGCACTCTTGCTACATTTTTACTTCAGTTTCCAACCTTTTATCATACGTGCATAACAGTTGATTCAATTTCAGGAAATAATTATTAGCCTGTTGGGAAATGCGATTTCACAATTTAAAATATATAGGTGTCCAAGGATGAGGAGAGTATTGGGTACAGTACATTTGATTATAAACTGTTGCTTTGCACATCATATATAACAAATGTTATAATTATTTTTACAGTAGTACAAATGGCTGAAGAGTATTACAATGCCAAGGACTACGGAAAAGTTCTGACGTAAGTCAAAGTTCATTTACCGTTATGATAACAACCATTTTCGAAAACCGCCGCAAAGATTTTGTACTGTTCATTCCAACATTATTTCCTCTAGACTATTTTCATAACTTAACATCAAAATCATAAAATTTGATTGGCCAGATTATTGATGCACATGTTGTGGGAATATCACGGTGAACGGTGGCCCGTCTTAATCACAAATATCTTAAAAAATGCCTTGCGAGCAGCGTATCTGTCTACGAGTATTCAAGACTACATCACGTTAGCATTCGAAGCCTTGGGACCATCCACCATATTTCCAGACGATTATAAAACCGCCGTTTACGATAACATCATTAATATCCTTCACGTAAATAAGCTTCGCATGATTAAAATCGTTGTATTATTATTGATAATTAATTAACCGAAATCTTTATATGAAATACCAGAAGAAACCACCAAAACCGGAGCCCGACTTACCCGATGACGTGAAACATCTCGCGTTAGAAAAGTGGGCAATGGAACTTGGTCAATCGGAACCAATTGCCTTTACAATTGATGATAATAATATGACTTCGTTTGTAGAAGTTAAAGCTCGATTTTCACATTCGAAATACGCTATTAATTCCACGGTTGGCGTGGAAGTCATTATCAGGTAATATATTCAGTAATTCGTTTTTGTATATTCATAAGGAATGGCATGATTCGTAGAATGATTGAACATTGCATTTACAGAAATTCGTACAATGATGTGATAGAATTTTCAAAGATATCGATAACGATTAGCAGTCCAGGGTACAATTCAGAATTCCCTGTCACCGATCCTGAGCACAGCGATCTTATTTTTCACGCTAAAGAAATGAAGAAATTTCATTATCAATTTCAAGCGCCGCAAGAAAGCGAGATACGCATCACCACTATCTCGTTATACATGGGTAACGATGATGTCTGCTGTATCATTTTGAGATTTTCCGCTGTGGGAAGGGACACAAATTTTTTAAGCCGATTATACCCCGAGATACAGCAACTTCGGTACGTTGAAAACGATTAGATACATCTGTAATGTTTCTTCAAAGAGCTGATGCATTTTATATCTACAGTAGAGAAGAGTTCGAAACCATACAACCGTTAGTCAACGCAGAGATAAAACAAGAAGAATCTAGTCTAAATATAAGTGCGCAATCCAACAACCCAGCGCTTGTAGGAGAATGGCTTCCCATTAAAGTCTCTGTTACCGCAAATGAATATGTGGCATCTGCATTGTTAAACGTGTCGCTCGTAGCGGATGGAGCGAATGAACAATCAAGTACGTGCAATAATAATGAAATATAGTTTCTACGAAATTATACACCGTGCCCCTAATTTTGACTTTGACTTTTAGCGGAATTAAGTTCAACAATGATTAACAAGCAATCAATAATATCGATATCGTTTGATAATCTGGAGAAAGATTGCAGCACTCTACACACTGTATACTTGAGAGCCCATAAAATTGGCGATAGAAATATCCACATAAAGGTGAGCACCATAGTTGCTTTTCATTAATTTTGTAAGAGAAAAAATTACTCGGCATACCTTAATAATTCCAGGTTGAATACTTAAAGCCTGAACAAGTAAAAGGAACTAAAGAATTAACATATTCATTATCAGTTACAAAACCATTCGAAGTGTCCACACTATTTTACACTACACTCTTTGAGCCACTAACGAAAGGTTTCATTAACGAACCTTTTATAATAATGCCCCATATTTCTTGCGTTTCTCCGTGGCCTATAAACATGATCAGCACTTCCGTGGAGTTGGTAAATAATAGTTTCAATCTCTTCGTACAATTTCTACTTAATAGCATTATATATATATATAACTTTACACGTGTATAATTGCACAGGGTGATTCTATAGAAAAGGAAAACGGAGACCAGACGGTTTCTGTTTTAGCTGGCATTACGCTTTCCGAGGGCGAGACTGGTACAGATTCCTATTGTTTAATACCAAAAGGTGGCGGCGAGCAGCCAATCAGTACGGGAGTGTACACGATCAAATGGAAACGGTGAGACAGGAATTCTGCATAGCTATAGAGTAGTGAAACATTTTGATGACGTTACACATTGTTTTAGTGCAAACGATGACGATGCACTGGAAACTAGTAGCAGCGTAACTCTAGCTCCTTTATGGGTCGAAGATGCAGTGATCGGCTTAGAAGCGAAATTGCCAGCCCATGGCTGGGTCCGTACACCGCTGCTTGTATCGTACTTTCTAAAAAACCATTCCGATTATATGATTACATTGCGTATGACCATGGAAGCCAGCGATGCCTTTATGTTTGCTGGGCAAAAGCAAGTGCGTAAATATTTGAAGGTATAAAATTCGTGAGGCGATAGTCAATTCGATTATTTACTTTGCTGCAGGTTGATATTTATGTCCTTCCAAAGAATCAACGAAAAGTTGAATGGATTTTACGGCCGCTGGTGGCTGGTTTTGTGCAACTTCCTACTTTGTCCTTGGCAGTTTCTGCTGGTAAGAGGCTCTCGTCGCTTTCATCCGTTTTTCAAAGTTATTATCTTGGACGTTAATCTCACTTTTATATCACGCGCAGATGAGGAATATAAACTAAGTAAGTCGCGGCTTCCAGAAGTGATAGAGCGATCGATACCGAGTCATATATACATTCTAGTAAGTTGTATAATTTTACCACGTACATATTACACACTCTATTGTAAAAATGGCGTGATTAGATAATGTATCCTTTTACAGCCAACATCGCAAACTATAGAGGAATAAATGAAATAAAGAAGAGGATGTTTGAAGGAAAAGGAATTCTTTTTTCTTTGTTCTATCGATATGTATTATTCATTAGCGGATACATTTTGCGCGTACCCGCAAATACAAAAGCATCCGTTGAATATAATTTATTTGAACTATTTCGAAAGCGTAATAAAAGAACGAAACTTATTCATCCTACGAAGCGATTCTCGAGTCTGTTGCATTTGTGTTTGTTCCCTCGATGCGGGAGTCGTTATCGATTATATTATTTGCCACAAGTACTATATTTCTATAGAAACCAGATGTGTCACACAATACTCGATGGGCATGCGTGTACGTTCGCTACGTCGCTTCCAATCTAACCGAAACTAAACCTTTTAAAATAGTGCACCTCGCGAGCTTAAAGGTCGTGGGTAATGACATCGACGGTACAACTCGATGATAATCATGCAGCCAAGGTTCCTTCAGAACAGCTGCGCCACGACAAACATCTGGAAAAATGTGTGACGCCAATTTTTCATATAAACTCCGAAGAATCATTGACACGTAATCGGAAGATCTTAAAGGTACGACGGCAAGGTGTTCCCGTCGGCCACTTTTTCTAAGATACGGGTTCCAGACGGTCGCAATGACTGTAACGTCGTTATTTATTATGAGCAGGACCTGGAACTGGCAAAAGCACGTTTGAGGACTTACGCAGCTTATACGCCTACCGATCGAGAGTTGCAGGAACGCGCAGCGGAGTATCGTAAACGCCTGCAAAAGTACAACCGACGAATGTATGCTCCCTCGTAGCGTGGTACCGTTTCTACCGTAAGGTTCGAAGTACATACTCTCAATCTGATAACTCGAGCCGAACGAACAAACTATCAAGTGAAAAGTTTGTTGATCGTTGGGATCGATGGATCAGACCAATAATTTGGACGGTGGCGTTACACCGACGGCAATATGAACGAGGATCAGAAATTAAACGTTACATATGCACGTGCTGTAAATATGAATTTTAATACAGAACGAAATATATGGCCGGCGATGATAACGAGATAAAATATTTTATCCCGATCAATTATAATTACGTGATTGTTCTACGTAGAGTAGATAATTGGTGTACTTACGGTGCGCAACGAATTCTTTTACCACGCGGAACCGATAGTTCACTGCGGGAACTACGAAGAAGACCGCGTAGAAACAAGTACGAACGATATTCACCTGTCCAAGTGGAATATTCACGTTCGTTTTCAACGTGTGACGGCATTATCGTCGCACGTAATTACTGACACGCTGAACATGTATATGTACGATAGGATAAGTTCGTTTCAGGAGCTGCCTGATAACGACCTAAACCAATAATTCGACAAAATGCCTCGTACAATGCCGGTGCGTTAAATTTCCATCCACGAGCGTGAATTCAGGTTCTGACCTTCGCGAACCCATAGAAATGTATATATTGCTGCTCGTAAAGTATTGCGGTAATTATTATCGCGGGAACTAAGGCGTTCTGAGCGAGCGATCGCTACCTGAAACTCTCGCTTACCTGCTGTTTGAATAATACTTGGTACTTGCTACTATGCCGATCAAAAATTTAAGAGCAACTGACACGTAACAGCCGCGACACGGGGAAGGTGTCGCGGGGCATATAATTTCATTTCATTTGTACGTGGCATCGTACCGCAGCTGAGTAAACAAATTTGACATCGAAACTTGGCGGTTTGACCATTCTACGGTCTACAAACATCTGTATCAATATGGGCTTCCCTATCTCGCGTATACCGTTTCTTTTGCAACTCGATCCCAGTGGCAAAACGCAGTCGTCCCGTAACTCTGGAGAATGTTGTAATCGGTTATTGGATCGGATTTTTATGAGAAGGGCAGAAATGGAGGCGGCGAATTTAGTCGGATGATCGTTTTATTCGAACAATTCATCATAATAAATTACAAACGAGATAGTCTTGCCTTTAAATGCATTACGTACATGTGTGCGTGGCAACATCTGGCGCGAGGCACATTCTCAAGAACATTTTAAAGAAAAGAAGTTACGACGGAAAAAGAAAAAAAAAATGATAGCGTATATCGCTTCGAGGTCATTTATCGTCGAATGTTGCGTGTGGAAGCATAAAGGTCTGGGCACACATATCAGTTCCGTGACGGCACGTAGAGGGGCGTAGAGAATCTCTTCTTCTTACCACTGGCACCGAACTGATATGTGTGCCCAGACCTTAAACCGGTATACACGTTGCACCATGTTATTAGCGCATTAACACATTATCGCTATTGTGCGACGAACGTAATGTCTATTTGAAGAAAAAGAAAAGAAGAATGCACCGTTAGACGCTATAAAGGCAACGTTCATTGTCCTTGTAAATAGTAATCATCCGCTACTATCGGTGTTATCCTTAACACGTGATATGCGCGTTAAAGATATTAAAGTGGATCCGAAATTTTACATACACCCGGTATTACTTTTTTCCCCAAAAGGGTTTCAATACTTGTACCAATGGAAGCTGGAAATATTTCTCTATTTCCATTGTGCTTTGGAAAAGTAATACGCTTCTAATAAATATCACATAATCCATACTAATAATACGTATTTCGTTAAAAATTGTTCTACTTTCGTTAAATTAGATCCCCTAATGTAAACCATAAATATTTCAAGAGATCATGAGACCCTTTAAAAGAACGTAAATTGTATACAGAACACGATTGGTTATTGAATCGAATATACAGATACATTAGCTACTTTATATAGCTAAGACAGCTGCAACAAAAGTAATTTTACTATTTCTAACGGATTCTAGCTGTTTTGATGGTTTACATTTAAAGTATATTGTGGTTAAGTACGTAGAAATTTGATAATTATGGGCGCAACCCTTTCAGGATTATTCAAGTGTACAAAATGGTTTCCTTCCACTTCATGGTATTCAAATCTCCTGGCAGTTTTTTTTATTACATCTAATGTAGCCTGGTAGCTGTCAGGCTCATCAGAGATGAATCCTTTAGTAGCACGAATATTAAGATAAGCGCACTTTATCTGAGCTGCATATGCCAATATTAAATCCATAGACAGCATACCTAAAGTAGCAACCTGAAGAATATAATATTAATAGCAAACATATATTCACTATTCCATGTATTTTATACAATTATTTGTAAACTAATGGTACGCTTACTTTCAATCGTGCATCGCGTGCGAAATAGTACTGGTTAGGCTGATAAGAGGGTAGCGCACCACGTTTCATTAATGTCTCTATACCTTCCTTACTCACAGTCCCATTATAACCATTATTTGCTATTTGAATTACATCTTCGTACGTGTACGTTGGAGCATTTTCAGATTTCAGTGTCTCGTATTCCAAAAATTTATCGATGCAGCTGCCAGTCACAGAAGCTCTTTTCGGCACACTTCCTACAGTGGGGCCTACCATATCTAAAGCTATCACGAATTCGGTATCATCTGGATAAGATGCAGCATACAGAAATGCTACCGCTCCTCCTAAGGAATGTCCAAGTAGCTTCATCTACGTAAATAGTGAATAATTATGAACATATACTAAAGTAAAAAGCGACGAAAGTAAGGATGCGTGCAATTTAAAATTAAAGTGATCATTTCTCAATATGAATAAACCACGAATTTATGATTGCATACATGCACGCACATAATGTTACGTTTATATGTGGTAATGTTCGCATTTATTTTCGGTGATGCCATAATACAAAATACAACACAAAACAAAAAATGAAAATTTTCAAGGGTGACTGTTACATGTGCACAGTAATTGTAGAACAATGAGTGCAGTATTACGTGTATAGATTATTGTAAAGTTTGTTGCATTCCAATTAAAGACAGAGTGGCAAAATGAATCCACTCGCTAACCTTGCTCCATTTGAAATGCTTGATAATTCTACGCAGTAGAATAACACCGTCCCAGAAAGCATAATAGTACTGACTCTTTGGATAATGGGAAGATAAACCGTGACCAGGCATATCCAGACAAAGTACAGAAATGTCGTCAGGTAATAAAGGAATCAAGGTGTCGAAGCTGCCAGCATTGTCCTGGCGTCCATGTAGTGCCACTATCGGTTCAGCATTCTTGGGACCCCACCATTTGCCTGTAGATAAGCGATAGTTATATCATGAAAAAATTAATGATATTAAAGCGACCGCTTTATCATTGCACGCATGTGTCAGTCTTAACACCTGTGCTCCCTGAAAGTAAATACATCTGAAAGGCAAGTTTAAAATGATACAAAGTTGCAGCCGAAACTCTTAAATCTGTCGTATCGATGCGTGTCGTCTGTAATCTATACAGTTATACAACGATGCCAAATGGTTTGGTAATATGTAATATTAAATCATATTGTAACCAACGATAAAAGACAAAAATGTAACACAAGTTTGTAACAGTCAACCTTGATGAAAATGTTTCTTCCATGCTTCTTCAGATTAAAAAAAATTATAACAAAATACGATTACACAGGAAATAAAGCATATCTGAATTTGAAAATGCAACGATTGGATAAAATATAATAAATAAAAGCCTTAATCTGAGAAAAGAATAAATATTAAAAAAAAAAATGAGATTGCACGAATTATAGCGTATTACATATATCCCAGTGAAAGTTTGGAAGATGTAACAGGGCATGTATGATGCACAAATTAAAAATATTAACAGATCGTTGTATAACTTTCACTTGCTGGCTAACCTTGTTCCACTTGTAATAGTTTTTAATTCTACGTAGAATGAAAAATGATTCCCAATATATATAATAGAATTGCCCCTCGTAAAAGTGCGAGGATAGGCCATGGCCAGGTAGATCTATGCATAAAATAGCTATATCAGCTGGTAAAAGTGGAATCAAATGTTCAAAAGTCCCAGCATTATCCTGCCACCCATGTATTGCCACTATCGGCTGTCGATCCATCGGTCCCCACCATTTGCCTAAATTTTTATCATTATTATACTACGGTGCTTTTCTATTCTGTTGGAGCTCAAGTTTCAAAGTAATTTTTACTATTTTAATGAAAAGTATTTAGATTAAACTGGGTAGAACTTTTACTGACCGCTCACGTGACCCCATGGCACAGGTATTTTAATTTCTTCTGCGGCTGAAAGAAACCAGTAACTACATTAATGAGTAAT
The DNA here is from genome assembly GCA_029448645.1 of Andrena camellia. Taxonomy (NCBI): domain Eukaryota; kingdom Metazoa; phylum Arthropoda; class Insecta; order Hymenoptera; family Andrenidae; genus Andrena; species Andrena camellia. The sequence goes on along the minus strand of CM055680.1, from coordinate 30,237,669 downwards.
AATAAATCTCTATTGTCAAACGTTTGAGCAACAAAGATTGCTAACTTACCGTCTTTAGTCATGCTATCTATGGGAACAGTGGTTAGGTCGAATGCACTCATTTGTCTAGTAATGAAAACTGAAAATGAATGTACAGAGTTTGACGTTCTTATATATATATATACTAACCGATAAGTCCCGTTATTTTCTACTTTTTCACCACTTTTTCGAAACACGTACACGAAATTATTGACTTTACGTTAATCGATCCAGAAAACTGCAAATCATTATGTAACTAAACTAAAGTTCAAATGACTGTATAATTCAGTGTAATTTGAAGAATCGTACTCTGTGATTATAAGATATATTCGTATATATACAAATATTCTAGTATATATATATATATATATATATATATATATATATATATGATAAAAATGTACCTTTTTATTTCACTTGTGTCACTTGTTCCGTTAATTCATTTACAATCTTTCGCACGAGGTAAAAATTGTTTCGATACCGAGTGTTCTAAGTTTTTCTAATATCAAGTTTGTACGAGATACTTGGCTACTCAAAGATCTCAGCCATCAATTTTTGGTGTGGATAACATGTGTGCATGTATATGAAGAAACAGGAAACTAGCGCTACACCGTTACCTGTTTTTAAAGGAAAATGGTTCCGTTTTTTTCAATGGCTAAATGATTAGATAATGTCGTTTTCATTCAAGATAAATTCGGAAGATATTTGATCGAACTCATGTCACACTTTAAAGCGCAGGTACTTGTCCGTACCGTTCTTTTATCGCGGTACTAGTATCTATTTATACACGATCGTGCTTTGAAATCGTACTCGCTAATTAGTTTCGCTACAGCGAATCGAAGTAATTAGGTTTCAAGGTTTAATCTTAATCGCCCGAATATTGATATTAAATAAGAAGCGAAGGATTGCCTTTTTGGAATGATGCAAAAGATGCTTTACACGTATTAACGTTTACAGTTTAAGGTTCACTGATAGATCTGTGAAATCATCCAGTTTAAATTGTTTGATTTTCACTGTTACTCTCATTCTCAAGATGGAAAGTAAGGAGTGCATAGTCAAGACTGTGATCCATGCAGGAACAAAAGCAATCAATTTTGTACCTGGAACCAAAGTATGTATCGTGGACTATGTTCTGAATTTTTACTTACCTTATACCTAAGAACAAGTTCTGACTTCTAGTGTCTTCAAACTTTCAGGTGGTTTTTCACTTTAAGACAACGAAATGTAATGATAATAGAACCGTAATAGATGATAGCAGAGCAATGGGGAATCCAATGGAGCTGATTTTAGGCAAGAAATTCAAGCTTGAAGTATGGGAAGTTATCGTACAAAAGATGGCATTAAATGAAATGGCACATTTCAGAGTTGGCAAAAGTGTATGTTTATAGCGATATAAATATGTAACGCCAAGCTAGAAGCATACTTAAATAGTACCTGTTGCTTTAGCTAGTCACAGCATATCCTTTTGTGTCTAAAACTCTGAGGGAAGTTGGAAAGCCGAAATCAGAGAAACGTGCTCACCACTGCTGTGGCGTGACTTTACAAAACGAAGGGATTGGATATGATGACTTGAATGAGTTGATCAAGTGTCCTCAAGATTTAGAATTTACAATTGGTAAATTTATCTACAACCAAAGTAAGCTGAAGCAATATTATTGCCCGAGCTAATAAATTTATGTTGTAGAACTCGTTAAAGTAATTTTGCCAGAAGAGTATGAGAAGGAATCGTGGCAAATGACCGAGGACGAGAAACTAAAAAGCATTCCGGGTATAAAAGAGAAGGGGAATGCATTATTCAAGGGGAAGAATTATGACGAAGCTTGTGATATGTACGCGAAAGGCATTGGGATACTAGAACAACTTATGCTCGCGTTAGTATTTAATGCCTACGTTTTTGTTAGATGCCTTACATATTATATATATGTAATTTATAGCGAGAAACCCAATGACGAAGAATGGATAGCTTTAAATCAAATGAAAATTCCATTGCTTTTGAATTATTCACAATGCAAATTGCTTCAAAAAGATTATTATGCAGTTATTGAACATTGTACTACAGTCCTTAAGTACGATCCAGGTTCGTCGTTTTACGTATCTGATCTTATTTATATGTATAAAAGAATAATTTGTCACTATGTATATCATTATTAGATAACGTAAAAGCGATATATAGGAGGGGTAAAGCATACATGGGGGCATGGGACCAAGAAAAAGCTATTAAAGATTTAAAAAGGTCTGCTGAATTGGATTCTGCACTGGAGAATACCGTTGAGAAGGAATTGCAAGCATTTTCTCTAGTCGTCAAGGAGAAAGATCAAATGCAAAAGGAGAAGTTATCTAAATTATTTAAATAAGTAATTATGAAGTATATTATTACCAATTGATGTACAAATGTAAAATGTGATTTTATGTGTGTATGTGTGTATATATTATATACTAACAGTAAATGTATAATGAGAATAAAACAAATGTTTTACAATTATAATCTAAAGCTATTAACATTCTTTTTTACTATTGTACATGAGATTTTAGTTACATATTGTCTACACATGTGATGTCAGAGCCATGGACGTAAAGAACGGTTGACGTTGCGGGGGGGTTGAAGCAAAAGACGGAAGAGGAATCGCCTGTTTCAGCCATCTTGAGCCGGTCAACTTGTGGTGCACTCTGTAGGCGAGATTACTTATTAATACGAGCGTGGCTTGACGTTTGGCGTGCAATTGACGTGGATTGGCATCGTTTGGTGTAAACGTACACAGTAAGTATTTGCGGAGTCGGTTCTTGTGTAATTATTTATAAATCCAATCGTAAAAATGCCAGTTTGCATTGTGAAAGGATGGTAAACTAGAACTTTCACGAAAAATTTGAAACAAAACATAGATGACAGCACTATTTTGACCGGCACAAGATGGCTGAGAGTATACTGTCCCTCCTCGCGCCCGTAACTCTACTTTATGCACCGTCCTTTAGGTCCATGGTCTCACCGGTTGAGTCCGCTGAACGCAGCCATTGGATGATAGGTCTATCCTATTCCTCGTCTGTGATTATACTACGCTGTGTCGGTAAAGTAGGGAATGACATCAAAATGGTAAACAAAATTTCAAGTCGCCAAAATCCTTCTCGCAAACATTATTTCTATGCAACATGAAGCCGTTCCCAAAATTTCAGCCAATTTGGAGCTTGGAGCATGGGAGTTTTCGGAAGTTTAGCCAATATCTGCATTCTGCTGACATCTATTGATTACCATGGCAAGCGTTAACATTGCACTGCGAGATCTTTGATTTCCAATTCAGTTTTTATCCTAATACACGTACCTATATAAAATGGGACAAAAGCGTAAAAACCGCAATGAAAAAGATGATTTTGAATACGATCCAGCTCCGAAACACCTTCAAGTAGCTCATATAAAAAATCAAGAAAAACGTCTCATTGTTATTTTGGAGAAAGCGCAACTGGAATCCGTTAAAGTAAGGTTATGTTATATTAATAATTTAATATACATTTATTTTCCACTTACTCCTTTTAGATGTTTGTGCTCGATTTTTTAAATGTATTATTCCTTACCAGTCGTTACTCATCTAAAGTGTAAATATATATTGAACATTTCTAATGAAAAATAACATTTTAATGTCTGCTGTCTTATTAGGTTGGACACAGTTTCGAATTATTAAACTGTGACGATCACGCAAATATTTTGAAGAAAAATAATCGTGATCCTGGTTCGTGCAGACCTGACATTGCTCATCAGTGTTTATTAATGTTAATGGACAGTCCATTAAATAGGGCTGGGCTTCTACAGGTTTATATTCACACAGAAAAGAATGTGTTGATAGAAATAAATCCACAAACTAGAATACCTAGAACATTTAAGCGATTTGCAGGCCTCATAGGTAAGAATAATCATTATAGCAGAATTTAGTGATGCCACAAAGGAAATTGAGTAATTTAGTATTTAGTTGCAAACTGGGGTATCTTTTAATTTTACTATGCTAATTTTTAATATTTGACAGTACAACTGTTGCACAAATACAGTGTCCGTGCATCGGATGGACCAATGAAACTCTTGAAAGTAATTAAAAATCCAGTCACGGATCATCTACCGGTTGGATGTCGTAAAATAGTAATGTCGTTTAGCGCGAAGAAGGTGCAAAATTCTCGAGAATTGGTTCCTGCTGACGAACCAATTGCTGTTGTCATAGGTGCAATGGCACATGGACAGGTGAGTTTCAAAATCAATTGCTCTAATCTATGCTACGTGTTCCTACAATATCGACTCGTCTAAACTCATCTAATTTCAAATTACAGGTGAACACAGATTACATGGAAGATACCATTTCTATTAGTAATTACCCATTATCTGGTGCTTTAACGTGTACTAAATTATGTACCGCATTTGAAGAGGTTTGGGGAATAGTTTAGATGTTGGAATGACATCTGCTTCAACTCATGTTTTTTATATTTATACAAGACTGTACAAATTTGTTATAAATAAGCAAGAATAAAAATAAAGTAAAGCTGCACGTGCGAATCTGAATGAAACCGCCAAAATACAATCTTTTTTTATTCCACCGCTGTATATTATTCGTTTACATAGATATTTGTATTCGAATACGTATGAAGGAAAGAGGATAAAACGGTGTTACGCAAGTGTCGGTGGAAATTCTAGACATAATGACTCATCAATATTGGTTTTCAAACGATTGGTCCGTAGGAATGATCCCGTGCGTATATACCAATCGCTGTCAAGAACGCGACAAACCTAATGGCGACCGGAAGGATGCTAACGTGTGCGCAACCGTGTCTCAAATATCTAGTGCCTTTTTTGACTCACGTATTTCATTACGTCATCAGAGTAAAAATGGTCGTTAATGTCAAGTATTCGGAACGTTCCTTTATCCTTATGTATCTTACTTCTCAGAGATTCTGTTATGTTGTTTCCTTGAATTTGAAAGCTCTTGTTTCTGTGATTCGATGTCTCTTTCTTGATCGTGACTTTACTGAGAACGTGAAATCACAAAGAAGTGATTTTATACTGATCAAAGGGACGCCATTTTGTGATTCAGTGTGTGCCGTGTCAACGTAAACGTATATGACGATAATTCGTTATAGACTCTGATTCGAATCAAAGGACTATCTCCCTTGCATTAAGTTTTTTTAATGATATAATTATTAGTGACATGTGATAAATTAAAGAATCGCCAAATTGACTACTGTAGTCAATGTCACGAGTCATAATATCTATTAATGCGTCAGCGTTTGCTTCGTTGCATTGATAGGATTTTATACGTTAACCGGATCATCCGCATGAATGTTTTATGTGTTGCATTTGTGAAACTCGAGTTTTATGGTATTTGCAGATTGTATTTGATCAGAAACCTCATAAGAAAACAGAGGTCAATTATTCATGCTTCGCCATCTTGAACGTGTAACGGAACTTGCTATGGTGATGACGACGTACACGTCATGACAAAATATCATTGAATTCGCGCGCAAAGTTCACCACGTGGTTGTTACCATTACAATTATTACGTTATTTATAATGCTCTTTGAATAATTAACATGTTAGTGGTGGAAACAGAACGTAATTATAGATTTTGTGCGTATCCCAAAATGCATTGCAGTAGTTGTAGAAATCGCGGAATTGGACCGAGACTTGCGCGTTGATTAATAAATATTAACCTTACACTCTAAATAAGAAAATTAATAACAACCGATATTTGGAAAAGTTATTTTCTCTCATACTAAATTACTGCTTATTAATATTTATATTTACGGATCATTATTTCAGTGATCCGAAAATGCATTATGGGTGGACATGGAACGATGGAAATTAACCATTAATTTTTGTATTGGTTAATAAATTGTAATCATGTTTTATCAATAATTATGTACAATTATTATACACCCCATTACCTGATCCCGTAATATTTCACTATTCTTATGAATTTCAGTAAAACATCAACATACTTTGGTAGAAAATATGTGAAAGAAGCTCGAATTAAGTTTCATACTCATCACACGTGATATCAACAAGGCGGACTTGCATTAAGAGAAGGAATAATGTGAAATGATTAATTAAAGGGTTGAAAGAAGATCTGTCGGTACATTGAATGAAAAAGGTAACAGTAGTTGCTGAAATTGCGAAAGCAGCTTCGCAAGCGTTGCAGAGTACGAGATATAATTTAAATCGAGGGGAGGAATCGGTAGGTTGGTTAATCGGTTTCAAAATTGGCGCTGTTGCATTCGGGTTAGTTCGGTAGAGCTCGGTTTGGCGGCGCAACGAGGGGAATGGATAGACAGGTCGTGTTCGAGGAACAACGGAACAGGACCATTCGGTACGTCGCGGAAGAATGCGTAGCCATTGTTGGTGCTGCGATCGTTAGTTTCTAGATCCGAGATCGTCATGGGCACGGAAAGCCATCCGATTGTACGAGACTCCAGGAAAATGTCGGTGGAGCTCGGCACGGGGCACTGATACGATATTAGTGCAAGAGATCGACGTCCGCATTCGTAAGTGTGGAACTAGTTGGTCGGGCCGCGTCCGCGTTCGTCGCGTATGCGAACCGAGCGCTCACGCTCGTACGAGTGAGAGTGAGTGAGTGAGTGATACGGTGGGGCACACTCGGCGGCGGCCATAACACCGACCAACCAAACTAGCGAGCAGGGAGAAAGCGTAGTGCGAGTCGAGTGTCCAAGACGTAGTGGTAGTGTTTTTTCAATAGGATTCCTGTGGAAAGTGGACTTCCATTGATCAGGTAAGTGATTACGAGTAATCTTGGACACGATGGGTCCGTTGATGATAAGTATAGCGCGTGGTGTATGCCGTGGTGGTGCGTAAGTGGCGGCTGTAGCGGCGGGCCCTTGGGAGCTTTCTTTCCCGAGCGGCCATACCGCCATGTTGAAACCTACGCCAAATCAAGTAACCGAAAAGGCGGCTCGGGTATTCCGCGCACGCCACAATTGTCTGATGTGAGAAACGATGCGAATTCGGCGCCAGTCAACCGCTCGACTAGATTCTCACACGGCGGCTTGCTCGTGTTTGTTGTGTGCGTCGGCTGGGTGCATCGGCTGGGCGCGGGTCTGCTACCCTTCCCCTCGCCATCCTCTCCTACTTGCTCTCCTCCTCTTTCCACTCCCGCATCTGCCGCGTTTATTTCTCTCCCATCGCCTCTCGTGGATCTCACCTTTCTCCTTTCCTACTTTGACGACTTTTAACCACCAAGCACCTGTTCGACCTGACCCGACCCGCGAGAACTCTTATCTGTGCCCTTGATACTCGGACCTCGTACGAGTAGAACGTCCTCGCGGCATGGATTCTTCTGGCAATGCTCCTCTTCACCATGGTAGAACCTCTTGTTTCCCATGGTCAAAATCTTACGGCCACTCAGGAGAACGTTTCTTCCTCTGTATTACCAATTTTGTATTTTAATAGCCAGTAGCTCACTTTCTATACCAGTGTACCAGTTATTTGTGCTACTTCTCTCAAACTTTCCATTTTGGCTTCCACTGCTCTCAAATGGAACAGGGTATGCACGTTGGATCCTTGTACACAACTTTAGGCACCACTATGCGTCAAAAATATTATATTTTTGCATTCTCTGTCTTAAACTTTTAAACTCATGTGCATCTGTTTCTTATTTTCTCACCTCGTTGCAAGAAATTCTTTGTCTCCTTTGTCTTTTAACTTTACATATCAAATCAATCGCGGAGGAGTAGAATGTTGGAACATTACAAGTTCTTGTGTATGATTGTTTCCATGTTTCTAACGAAATCTGTAGAATACAGATTTTCAATGAGATGTAGCTGCATCATTGAGGTGTACACTTTATAGACTGCACTATCACTCGGAATGAAATAACATTAGTCGTATTATGGTGTATAACATGCTATGAATTTATAGTTTAGTTCCTTTAGTTCTATTTTCTGTGATTAATGCAGATTTGCTTCTTTCTTTGTGTCTGATTCAAACAAGACTATTCACAAGCATTTGAATATTGATAAACACTCAATGCGATACACGCATTTCCTCCCACATTATTACTGATTCATAAAATGTAGTTTTCATTTATTAAATTGTCATAAATGATTTGCAAGAAGGAAAAGAGATGGAGCAATTTGAACGTGCGTCGATACAGTGGCGAGATTATATATCGTGATTCTGTGGTGTATAATGAAGTGGAAATAAATTCCTGGGTGTCGAGCATGTGTCTTATAAATTCAGTTTTGCATGATATGTTAAATAATTTACACAGATATATATATATATACACACACACACACACATATATATACGTAATTTGAGAATAAATCAATGTTTAACTTGCTCTAAAGCAATAAGACAATTTGGGGTTGTTACAATACGGGGTCCTGTTGTTATGTTATCCAGATGTTGCTAATGTCGCGAGTCTTGGCTGGAGGTACGGAGTCTCACAGCAGTGTACAGGGCTGACATTCAAAGTACTACCGTTCGGTAGGCTTGAGTAGTGTTATGCCTCCACGGCACCAATCTCCCTGGTTGCAGCGCAATCATCTTGGCAAGCAATTAGTGAGCTACCATGCTCGATTCAGAATATATCCTTGCCATCTCAATTGTTGATGAAGCCTCATAGCGTCAAGCATCAACGTAAGGCAGTTACCTGCTGCATAGCATTTATGTACCATATATGTCGGAAAGGTAGGTGAAGCTCATTATCGTGGACTCGATGAGCCTTATATTATAAAATATACCTAGTTATTTCATGAAACATATAAGCGAAGCTTGATTATATCTGTTGGAGTTTCACATCTCTCGTTTAGCAAAACCTGCAATTTCAAGAGAAGGGAATAAAAATGATTAGCAATCCCGATAAAAAGTATTATAAACTATGGTATTTTATGATTTTACGTCATGGTGTTAAAGTAAAATAGGTTATGTGTAAGCAATGTGATAATCAATAATGTTTGCTTGCCCAAAAAATGCAGTTTAAAACTTCATGTTAAATGGTATTTTAAGTTCTCGTGTATTTAGCTGTAAAGTTCTCTTACATGCTTACGTCTTTTTGTTGCAGAAACGAAGCCAAGATGCAGCAGGTGGACACTATCTCGCAGAATAATTCGGTAAGTACAGCATTTGGTTTTACAGTACTATAATTTCAAATGCAGCTTGCTTATTAATCCACTAACGCTACTCAATAAAGCTGCGTCGAATTACATATTTCTCCTTTGTACGTTCCCCATGTAGTCGGTACACATTATGTTGAAAAACATATAGAGACACGTGATTGTTTTATCATTTTACTTTAAAAATCTTAATCTTTTGACAAAAGCTTCTTTCATTATGAGTAACATCACATATCGACTGTATTATGCGAAATATTTCCTTATTTACTTCTACGGATATTTTATGTTGTAGAAGTTTGTGTAGTATTTATATATAAATTTGATCTTTCGATACAGAAACACAATTTATGTTAAAACTCTAACCCAGTATGCTTTTCCAATTAGAAGCCAAAATTTTCAACTACAGATCATTCTCTTAACGCTGTAACTTGTTTTATGTTTGCTATTTATTTCCAAACCATTGACACTATTAAAACAGAAACCAGACTTCTCAAAATTACTATTGAATATGACCTTCTTCCTGGTATTACGTTCAGCACAACTTTTTTTTTTTATGTAATGAAACTGAGCGCTGTTTGATTGAATGGTATGTATGAATTACAGTTAGATGTGGAGGAGCGAGAAAGGCTGTGTAATATACCGAAGGTGAGATTCCTTGTTGAGTATTGTTTCAACTAGGATATATATGGTAAAAATTTAAAATGGCAGCTCCAAATTTACATCTAGAGCAATCTGTAATTTTGCTTCTATGTTTTTCATGAAATTTGATAGAAGCGCAATGAGAGGGATTGCAAACAAAGACGATCAATTTTATCGAAACAAATTAATGATTTTAATTTTGCGCTATTCTTGAAGCAAGATACCTTTTTGCTCAGCATATTTAGCTTTTATTGGAATAAAGTATATAAAATTTAAAGTTTAAAAGTCATTTCATGCAACATAAATTCTTATATATTTCTTATAGATTACTTGCGCAGTTAACAGCGTTTTATTGTTTTTAAAAGTATTATCGTTTTAATTGCATGACTGTATGAAATGACTTAGAGTTGCCATTATCTTTCAGTTGAGAATATTTTTATTACGTACTTGATTAGAGTTCTATTAAAAGAAATTCTAAATTGCTTGCCTGTGGTTATGGAATTTAAATATTTAGCAGCCTAATTCGCTCGCTGCATGAATGAGTTTATCTAATCCTGTAATGCATGAATCTTATTACTGTTTTAGACATATATTATAACGAAAATATTATTTCCGTAATATATTTTACAAGATAGCTATTACCAATCTTTCATTTTTCGTTCTGTCCTGTATATCTTGTATTAAAACATTGAAGACTTTTCGGTGAAAATGCCAATTCCTATTCTTATAAAAGCAAAATTTTAATTTTAAATTGACGATAAAGCACTAAAGCATGAATTCTGTAATGAAATTATGATTTCAATTCCTATACGTTAATTTCATATGAGAGGGAGGGAGGTAGTGGTCTAAATTTGTGCTTTGCAGAAAATTTGTTTATTTCTATTCATAAACTTGCCGTTACATAATAATTGTAGTAATAGAACTAACTATGAAAACAAAATTACACTGATGTGAAATATATAAATGGAAACTGGATAATGCAGACAAGTGCACCTGGTAAGACATCGACTACACCAGCAACTCCTGCAAAGGAACCACCGCCACGTGATGAACCACCCGTGGAACCGGTGAACGGTGTAGTTCAACCACCTGTCGTGCCACCACCCAATCGCCCAGGACGCGTTACCAATCAGCTACAATTTCTCCAAAAAGGTGTGCTCAAGCCAGTATGGAAGCATTCATTTGCATGGCCTTTTCAGCAACCTGTAGATGCCAAGAAACTCAATTTACCAGTACGTAAATGATAAGAAACTAAAGTAAGGAAGTATGAGAAGGATGCGGGTGTCTAATTTAACATTTATAAATTTAATAGGACTATCACAAAATTATAAAGCAACCAATGGATCTGGGCACAATCAAAAAAAGATTAGAAAATACGTATTATTGGAGTGGAAAAGAATGTATTCAAGATTTTAATACAATGTTCACCAATTGCTACGTTTACAACAAACCTGGGGAAGATGTGGTGGTTATGGCGCAAGCTCTCGAAAAATTATTTCTTACAAAGGTAGTCATCTTTTGAAAATCTTATAATATACCAGCCTAAAAATCAAGTGTCCAGTGTTTGCGGCGCAGATATCACGTATATTTTGTGCATGTGACTATAAGCATTGAACGAAAACCTTTTAGGTTGCACAAATGCCAAAGGAAGAGATGGAACTCGAACCTCCTGTTCCAAAGGGACCCAAAGGCAAAAAGGCTGGCAGAGTTGGAGCGCCAGTAGGTGGAGTAGCAGGAGGAGGAGGTACTACGGGGAGTACAGGTCGAGGTCGGCCTTCGTCTGGTGCGGCTGCAGTTACATCCAGCGTACCAAATAGCCTAACGCCTTCAGCTACGTCTGCTGGAACAACGGGCGTTATTCCCATGCCTCCTCTTGGCACCCAAGCACCTGCATCTGTACCTGGGAGCACTAATACGACTACTATTGCTCCTCCACCGAGTATGGGAGTCACTCCTATGGCTACTCATAACTCCCTGCCTCAACAAGTGGTCCCTCCAACTAGCGGCTACCATGCACAACCGGCAATGGACCCGCAAGCAGCTTCTGCTGTGCCCCCTCCTCCACAAGTTCCCACTGCACCCACAGTAATGCCTCCGTCACAACCTGCAAAACTTAAAAAGGGAGTGAAGAGAAAGGCTGATACTACAACTCCTACTGCAAACTCTTTTGAGCCCTTATATAAACTGGATCCTAAAAATGCCAAAATACCCACGAGACGAGAATCTGGCAGGCAAATAAAGAAGGTAAAAAATAAATGTTCTTCTGCTAACAAGCTATTCACGTATAAGTCTCTTCTAAAGTGTTGAAGCATTCATGTGTGTTTTCGTGCGATCTTCATATTGAACATGCTACCTGTTTATCATTCAATAATTTGTACCTAAAAGATTTCTGATTGAACGTCATCTACGGTGAAGAATTAGCCACGAAAAAGAATGTTTAAACTTCTCCGAGTCTAAACTATATGTAACGTCGAAATTCTAAAAATAAAAGATATGTATCAATTTTTAATAATGATCTCGATACAGTGAAGTGTCGTGTATATTGAAATATTTTTGTTCCTTGCACGTTGTAATCATATCATCCATTAATACATTAACAAAGAGTTTGTAACGTGGCTGTTTCAGCCAACGAGGCAAGCGGAAGACGGCTTAGTGCCATTCCAGGCCAACATGCCCCTGATTGGGGCAATGGCCCAGCAGGTACATTTATTACTACTCCTTCATGCTCCTTCCTTTCATTTGTGCTGTCTTATCATATCAAGCGAATCAAACTATCTAGTCTGAAAATGACCTAGAAACCTTGCATCAAGATAATGAACAAATACTTTTTCATAAACATTTGATGTTGGTCTTGTTCATGCTTTTTTTTCTCATTATTTCTCACTGTAGGTTACAATGTAAAATATATACGTCTTTATAAATTTGCTATTTTCTTTTTATTTACTTCTTTTTCTCTCAATATAATTCATGACATTTAGAAACGTAGTCTCAAAACCGTTTCGTGATGATCACCATTTATATTTTATTTTACAGCCTCAACATACGACTGGAAAGTCGAAGGAGAAACTTTCAGAGGCTTTGAAATCCTGCAATGAAATTTTGAAGGAATTGTTCTCAAAGAAACATTCGGTAAATGTCACATATTTTATATAAAACAACACGCTTGTGAATAGAATTTTTATAACTTGTGCTCTAATAATTTATAGGGTTATGCATGGCCCTTCTACAAACCAGTCGATGCAGAACTCTTAGGTCTTCATGATTATCATGACATAATCAAGAAACCAATGGATCTTGGTACTGTAAAGGTAATAATAATTTTCAACCTCTTGTAGATCGTAGGCGATTCTTTGAGTAAATGGTAGTCGCCACTAACAAAACCATTATTTTCACAGACGAAAATGGATAACCGTGAATATAAAACTGCGCAAGAGTTTGCTAGCGATGTACGACTTATATTTACTAATTGTTACAAGTATAATCCCCCTGACCACGACGTTGTCGCAATGGCTAGGAAGCTGCAAGATGTGTTTGAAATGAGGTTCGTTTACACAAACATCGAAGATAAAGCTTTTATCTGCATCTTCTTTTTTACTTGACGAAATAAACTTTTTAATGAACCAGGTATGCAAAAATTCCGGATGAACCAATGGGAGGCATGGTAGGCATGAAAGGTAGCAGTAGTAGCGCCAGTAGCTCGGGATCTGAAAGTTCTTCCGAGAGCGATGATTCAGACGAAGAACGTACCCAAAAATTGGTTGCTTTACAGCAAGAGGTAGTACATTACGATTCTTCCGTTACTCGTGAATTTACATCTCTTTTTCGTATGTTTAATATGAGAAAAATAATTTTACCGGTAGCTGAAAGCTATGCAAGAGCAGATGAGGAAATTGGTAGAAGAAAGTGGTAAAAAGAAGAGTAAGAAGAAGAAACCAGATAAGTCATCGAAATCGAGGCCGATGAGCAATAAAAGTAGTATCGTTGCCAGTCATACTGGTGCCATGAAAGAACTGATGAAACCAAGTGGTGGAATCCCAAGTGTCTCGGACAGTGTTGGTGCTAGTATAGCTAGTGTTGCAATGGGAGCAGGTGATTTGAAAATGCCTAGTGGTATGGGTGGTGATCTTCATCATCCAGTTATGGCAGTAGGACCTAATAAAACTCATACGGCAGGAAGTATGAGTCATCATCTGCCGACGGTGGCAAATGCCAAGCCGAGGGGGAAAGGAAGAGGACCTGGAAAAGCTGCAACACCGAATACTGCGAATAAAAGGCCAAAAGCGAATAGTAGATCAGCTGGAACTAAAAAGAAGAGCGCCAGTAGTCAACCTCCTCCAATAACATTTGATTCGGAGGACGAGGATAATGCTAAACCAATGTCTTACGACGAGAAAAGGCAACTTAGCTTGGATATTAATAAATTACCTGGTAAGCAAACAATTACTTTAAAAACCACCACTGTGCTGCACAAATTAGAAAGCAGCTCTATATTAAGAATGCATCTTTTATTTTATATTATAGGAGATAAATTAGGCCGAGTCGTGCACATAATACAATCTCGGGAGCCTTCATTAAGGGATTCAAACCCGGACGAGATTGAGATCGACTTTGAAACGTTAAAACCATCCACATTGAGGGAATTAGAGAGCTATGTCGCTTCATGTCTTAGAAAAAAACCACGTAAGCGCTTTACTTTAGGTTTCTGCCTGTCTTGTCATTGTGATTACATTTCTGTACTTGTTTTTAAATTCTTTCGTAATATGTATTTACAAAGGATAATAATTTTCAATAAACGAAAATTTAAATTTATGCGTTAGAAGTTTTATCTTGAAATTTTTATATTAAAAGTATCTTCAAGTGAATATTGTGCTTTACGTGTCAATTAGTACATCTTTTACAATGAAACGAAAGAGGTAGTAAATTACCAATTCCAATAATTGCTTGGTGATATTTTCTCCAAAAGTATTTTATTATATCTGTGCAGGTATTCTACTATTATTTGTGATTGATATATTTACGTAAATAGCTGCGGCAAATCATTTAAGAGTATCGTGTTCAATGTTATATTTTTTAAAAGATTAAAAATACAATGAAACATGTGTTTATTTTTAATATATTTCATGTAATATACTATATAGTTAACATTTCCATGTTTACAGATAAGAAAATTAGTGGTAAATCCAAGGATGAACAAATGGCGGAGAAGAAACAGGAGCTAGAAAAAAGGTTACAGGATGTTACAGGGCAGTTAGGCAATGTTAAGAAAACTGCTAAAAAAGGTTGGCATATTGGTTATTTTGTAGTAGACGATGTTTCTGTTCCCTGAAAATGTGCATACGACCGAAGCTGATCGAATCGTGAAATTAACCGACTACTTGCCTGTTTTACAGAGGACAGTAGTAAATCGGTTGATGTAGTTGGAACTGGAGGCGCCAGTGGACCTTCGCGATTGTCAGCATCAAGCAGTAGTAGCAGTGATAGCGACTCCAGCAGTAGTTCAGTTTCTTCGAGCTCCAGTGATTCGAGCGACAGTGAAGCAGGTTAGATATGAACCTCATGTAACTGTTGCTATTATTAGACCCTTTCTTGGGAACAAGGAACTACTTATAAATAAGTAGTTTTCATGAAAACACGAACTAATTTTTCCGTGAGATTTAAAATTATGGGGTTATTTGCGACTGTTTAGTTTTCCAGAAGAAGATTTTTTTTCTCGAAATTTTTTCGTCAACTTTGTTACAAAAGACTTGTTCTATATAGCACAGATTTCTATTCACGTTTATGTTGGAACATATTACAAGGACAATACATTTATAGACGTTTTGACAAACACAGTCGATACACTCTTTTCTTCTCTTCCATACTTTGTTCTCATAATAGAAAACAAAGTAGCTGATAAATCCCATGTCTATATTCGTAGTAAAATGCATATTTCTTTGGACATTTGTTGAATTCTCAGTCAAGATTATTTGACAACAAAAAGAAAGCCATTTTACATATAAAAATCATAGACGTGAATCTCCTAGTTACTTTAAATAAAGTTATTCACCATTTCATGTGGGTATTTGCTACATGTTGATAAAAAATGAAGTTTATTTTTGGTATATTCTGATTTCGTTTTTAATTTGTAGAAGGAATGTTACCGTTTATGCATGTCCACTTTTGTGTATATTTTTTCAGTTGCTACAAAATTACACCTTTATTGTATCTCTCTTGTTCGAATATTGATAGCCTTCGGTATTTTCTAAATATTATACAATTATACCTATATAGAAAGCATTTGCGTGCAACGTAAAAGATCCGTACACATGTTTAGAGTCTAGTGCAGAAATTGTGAAATAAAGATATTTAAGGATAGTAATTCTTCAGTGTCAATTCCTGGATGTATGGATCGTCGTTCTTCGGAACTACATGTTACAGGAATTGAAGTAATATTGGGCAAAGTATATTTTTAAAAAGAGATACTCGACAAATATAAAGATA
Source organism: Andrena camellia (assembly GCA_029448645.1). NCBI lineage: Eukaryota > Metazoa > Arthropoda > Insecta > Hymenoptera > Andrenidae > Andrena > Andrena camellia. The sequence goes on along the minus strand of CM055680.1, from coordinate 30,221,433 downwards.
ATAAAGTTAGTTTATTATACTAAAATAATGGACAGATAACGTTTTATGCCCCATGACTTGGTGATAACTTGAAATTTAAGAAATAATATGAACTCTGTGCCTAACCAATTTTGTATTGGCAATTAAAACAATCGAAAATACCGGTGCAACTATTACTGGTGCAACGTCGTATGCAGTGGTGAAATTACAAAGTAGATACAAAAAGATTTTTGAAATGGGGATTTGACTGCACAAATGCATCGCAAATATCTTCTTAAGCTGCTAAATCTTGCTTATTAATTGTATTTATTAGGACGGCGTTATTCGTGTAGCTTAAGTGCTGCGTTATATTAATGCAAGTACGAATGTTGTGTCAAGTTTCATTGCGAAAGTTTCTATTAACGGTGAAGGAATAGTTGTGGAGAAATTTATTTAAATCTATATATACTTTTTGAAACAGAGGTATCCGTAAACGTGCTTTTGAACATGGTATTTGAAACTTGACACACGCAAGAAATTTCTATTTAATTTACAAGACAATATGCAATGGTAAGAATAAAGGTGAGCTAGTGGAGTGCAGACTGTGTTTAGAGGATACCATATGCCATGCCAGCTTGTTTCACAAATTATATTATTGATTAAAAATGATTACTTATATTTTCTCTTGCCCTGTCGGTGTTGACAATACATTCTGTTGCTCGAAAGTCAAATATAGTTTTGCTATTCAAGGGTACTGAATTTTCCACTGCAGTCTCGATATTTTATTAAACGCGCACGGAAACATATCTCGAAAGTGGCGAGGCAGTTGGAAAAGAAAATGGTAAGGCTACTTAGTTAGTACCTAAGGAAGTTTGCGTGGATGTGAATATGGAATACACAGCATAGCAATGACTGTAGTGCGAAATGTTAGTACCTTGGATTATACATATCGTAGCTTCTCCTGACAATTATATTACCCTACGTAACCCAAGCAACATCATGCAATATATTAACTCTTGCAAACTTGTTATTTATTTACATTAATCGATAAGCAGAGCGTTACTTGTTGTATCACTGTGTTTTTAAATCATCAAGTTTGTTTCCTCGCGCATTGATTCATTCATGTCGTATCATTTATCAAAGTATAGTACAGTGATATTATTATAACAAGCGTCATTATTACATCAAGTGTGAAGACACACTTATTACCAGAGTGACGTGAGAACTGTGTTTAGGTTTCTGAACACTATAATTTGTTTCCACAGACCTAGACTATGTGGACTTAATGGTCAATACTTGAGAGGAACAAATTAGGCAGTGATATTATGATACACACGGGAAACAAATGCAGACAATGTGTATTGGTGGCTGGATTTGCAAATCAGCATTCTAAGGTTACTATAATCCACAGCTTTCGCGTCAAAATAGTCTAATTAGATGCACTCTCCGCAAAACAATTTCAGAGTTCACATATTTCTTAAACAGCTCTAACCTGATATTACCTCATATTACTGACTCCATATCTTAATTAAGTTTACTTTAATAAAGCCAAAGAAGTGGTGCTTCCTTTGAAAGGTCAATTACTAAGATTTATCGCCTCATAAATATGCTTTGGTATAATAGTACACTATATTATTTAGATAAAATGGTGAAATTAAACTGAAGTATTCCTTCCTCTAAGTACATATGTGGATTCAAGTGAAAACAGTTACAAAGCAGACATAAATTGAGCGGAGAATGTGATATGCGATACAATCAACAATTTCCATTTATTTTTTATAAGACCAATGACTTTGAGCATACAAGGTTTATGTTAACATATCAGAGAAAGAGAAAGGCAAGGGGAGTGTACAAACTACAAATGACACAGGCAGAAAAAGGTAGACATAAAACGTTGTTTGTAACGAATAACGGAGAGAGGAAAGAGAAAAGAGAAATGGGAATGGTAGAAGAAAGAGGAACGAGAGAGCAGGTTCAGGAAACGGTCTACTACTATACGAACAAGGCACCCTAGCCTCCAAACACATTGTTTGCACTCCGCTAAGCTTTGCTAATCGTCGTTTCATTATTCTATTTACCACTAGTTCTTCATTGGTATCCATTGTCAGTTTTCTCATTTCTGAAATTACTCGGATAGAAGTCTACCGAATTTTCATTCTGCTGAATCAATATCATTAAGTCAGTGATAATTATTAATTATGCAGATTGGTGTGGTTTTACATACCTTGCTATAGAAAGTAATAATTACACTTATTAAAACCGAATTTGATTTTTTCTCAGCAATATGATTTGGAAATATGCATAATACGTACTATTGATTTAAAGTATTCATGTAAAAAAATGTCTCAAATAACATTAATTTTAACCCGTCCTATTAAAACATTTTTAGAAAACCTTTTATACAAGTTCGAACGAGGTTAATTTTAGTGATATTTTGTTTTTATATTTCTATGTGTAAATGTCTGCTCCATGATAGCGTTTTTTGTTGAAATATCATGTAAATTTAGTTCTTATATATAGCAAAGTATATACATAAGAAGTTATGGACGTAACTGATATAAGATTCTAAGGTGCTTTTAAAAGCACTATATGCTTCAAGATGTTGCATAAAATGAACATTAAAAAAGTGATCAAATTTGCACTCAGTACAATTTAATGGTATCATTAATCGTACAGTCAGCAGCGTACTTACTGTTCCAGCAAAACAAGTAGAGAGATTAATCATTAATTGTTATTAAGTTTATCAGAAACATCTACAATAAAATTCGTCAGAAAAAAGTGTTCATTCATTTCTAAGGAAATTATAAGTATTAAATTAAACTACTTAGACACAAGACACAATGTCGATCGGAGTGATTCTATCATTTTATGTTTCTTGAAATATCGAAAGTAAATAGAGAGAGAAAAGAAAATTCCAATTAATTAATTAGTTAGACTATGAGATCAAATTAATGGCGTGTGCTGAATTAGATAGAGACTATGCATCTATTAAAATACAATCACCATTAGCTTGTAACATGAGATATAGGGCATTTTATAATAATATTAATATTGCCTTCCAAAATTTTTTGTAGCATTTATTCCATATACAAGCACGCGTCTGAATTTTTTCGCATCTTTGCCCAGACTGGAACGTCATTCTTCCTTCTAGATCGTTATACGCAAAAGCAGATTCAACGGACTTTGATATTTTATTAATGCTCTGAGACGCCCTTTTATTTAAAGCCACTAATTATCTCTTCTCTCGAGAGTCACACAATGCGTTCCATCTGTTTTCTGCGTATCACGAATTGGATAGCAACAGTAACACAAGCATACGCGTTTTGTACATAGTGAAAACTAATATATCATAAAATATTAATAATAGCTGTAAGTTAAAGAGAAGGCGACACACCGGGAGACTTTTTTAAATGCATACGCGAAGCTAGATGAATGAGAAATAAGCAGAAAATTAATTCTTTGAGGTCGTTCAGAGTCGGGGTTGGCTCATTTGGTGGTCCAGTTAACTATATTATATAAATTAAGATACGCTGGAACTCCTACTCGATGTTCTTTAGCTTTTCGTTGTTTCATTTTCCAATTGCTTTCTCTTATATATTATGTATTGTACATTTCGTGGATTTTATATTCTGTTAATGACCATTCCATTGATAAATATGATATTTCGTCGCGGGCATATAAATTAAATATTAGTATTAGCGTTGCTTCCTGTAACTGATACAATTAATACTATGGACACCGAGCAGGAGTATCTTGCCACCGATCTCAATGTTGTGCTAACTACGACTTGAATTTACGTTTGAACTGTCTGTATGAGTGTGACACTCTTGTATCATTCATATTTAAGTTGAGTCCACAATTGTACTAGTTACGTAACTTTTATTTGCATTAATTCTATTATTATATTACATTAATTATATTATATTACATTACATTGTATGAATACTAAAAAAACAACAAGGCAGTTTGATGGTTTTTGTAGTCAACATTTTGTAATCATCATTTTTGCCACTGTCACGATTATTATTGTAATAATCATTATTATGATTATGGTCATTATTATTATCATCATTATTATTATTATTATCATTATTAGTACCCTTACGAGAGGAAAAAAAGAGCGTGCTCTCGCGTGCATATATAGTTATTATATATGCATGCGCGGCAGTTTCGCAGCACGTGAGCGTGTATGTATGTGCGCGCACACGGTATGTATGTATGTATTTATGATGTGTATACATATATATGTATATTATATAATGTGTATAATATATATATATATATATATATATGCACACGCAATTATTCATAAATGAATTGAATACAACTAACTTTATGTAGAATGAGAAAGGAATGAATTGTTCTGCGCATTAAAGTTTTTTAATATAAAGATCATTAAGATGAAAGTCCACAAAAAATCATACAATGGAGATATTTAAATTAACATTGTTGTACACAGTGATACAATTATAATATAAGCATATGAATAAAATCTATTAGAAAATATATGCTCGAAGTTTTTTAATTTTGTTTCTAATACACTCAATATTTATTTTGTATGTTTTACTTGGCGAACGCAACACTCATGGCTGGTATCCTCTGCACACTGCATTTCACTATATCTTCAGCGATCTGTCTCTTGTAATGAGAAATTGTTAATTGCACATATTCACGGTTAGATGCACGTTACATTGAATTACAGGGAACTCTTCCAATCGGCCATCAAGAAAGAAAATGAAGAAGAACACACCAAGTACAGGACCACCACCGACAACAACCACTGTTACACCGGTAAGATAATATTTCTGTGGGGAACACCTAAATTGATAGCAGTGATTGTATAAGTAACAACAATACACGCTCTTCTATTGTATAACTCTTCATTGTAATTGAAATACTTTTTGTTTCTTGTAATTCATATTCTTAACGCTATGATAATTAAGAATTAACACTGTGTAAAATATTGATTCCATGTACATTTCAAGGCATATTGTCTTAGTATTGTAAGAATAATATCTCACCGTAAGTTGTTTGTTGATATTATAAAATATAATGCAAACCTCGTGGTGTGTATAGTAAAACTTTCTTTTCTCCACGATATATTAAATGATGGTACACTCTTCAGGCGCCTACATTGAATCACACTGGAGGTCTCCTAATGAACAGTCAACCCCCAACAAATTCTACGGGACCAATAACAAAGCCAGCTGTTACTCAACCTAGCAATATTTCTTCAGAACAAGGTGCGTGAAGCGCATAATTCGTTTTCATATTTACAACTCGTTTTATAAATCGCTCTGTTGATTCGTATGAAAATACGACGATGTGTACCCACACACACACAGGCGAATAAGATTAATGTCGAGAATGCTTGGCTATCCAAATCCATTTGTAGCATTACTGCACCACGATATCACACAGTGTCTATTAATTTTATATACAATTGCGACGTATGAGAGTATACAAGGTCGAAAGCATGTCGTATATGATTCCAATAGAAATATATCCCATCTTACTTTGTAGCGCGTATTTGCAATTCTTTAAAACATCTTGTTTTGTCAATTTCTTTTAGGTGGTAATAGTCAACAATCTGTAGCGGTAGCGGCTGTTACAGCTGGCCAAGGAATGTCTGTAGCAAGTCATGCATCTATGCCAGCGCAACCGTCGCGACCCACGGCCATGGCTACGGCTGCACCTGTAAAGAAGCCAACTCCACCACCACCACCAACTACATCTAATCCACCAACACCGTCAGTATCGGTACCAACTCCACCACCAAGTGTTACACCTACAAATACGAATTTTATGGTAGCTTCACCGGTTGTGCCTCAGCCACCACAGCCACCCACATCTGTTAGTTCCTTTTCAAATGCAAATACGCCTGTACCCACAGACGGGACAACTTTAACTCAACAGTCGGACCTTCTGCAACCATATAATACTCTAGGTACGTGTCTCATTGTATTATATAATTAAGGGTCTGTTATAACTACAACCAGTTGCCTTCGTATAAAACGAATTGTATAGGAACAGTCTTTCAAATTCTAATTCGTCACGAGAGTTTCGTATGTAACGCGCCAAAGGAAATTACAATGTGTCGCGAGTGAAATGTCTATGAATGTATTCCAATGAAAGCTTTCTGTTATACAGCTCCCGTGCCTACACAGACGTCGTTGGAACAAACGCTGTCGATAAAAAAGGAGCCGCACATAGCAATGATTCAGGCGCCGCATACGAACGCCAATAATACCAATTTGAACATACTATCGGACGTGAAAACTCCAGTGAACATGATGCCGACGAGTATGGCGTCCAATTTGAATTTGGGAAATATAACCATGGCCAATCTGAATATGAATTTATCACAAGGATTAGCGACGCATATGTCGATGCACAATCAATTGGAAAATATGATAAATACTACTTCGCCATTGACCAGTATACAAAATTCGCATAGCGTTACGATGTCGCAGCAGCATTCCAACGGATTCTCAAACGTCAAGCGGGAGAATTCGCCGCCAAACTTGTTGAATAATAACGGTATACCTGGGCTGAACATGGGGATGAATATGGCAGGAATAGGCTCCATCTTTGATCCCTTGTCTATCGTTTCCATGCCAATGCAAACGTCTCAAATGCCAATAAAGAAAGAGGAGAAATCGCTACCTATCTCTCAAGCACAAATGGCTCAGAAGCCCATGGATGGTATGTTTGACGTTCACTTCAATTCAAAGCATGCATTCTAAGGAACATTGTGTAACGATACGCAGTCGGTTAATTTGAATTTTCAATTTTAGATGTATGTTGTATCTGATACCGCTTAGTTGCCGCTGTGTTTATTTATTTTCAATAATTGATTACATTTTAATTATCCTTTGTGCTTTTACTTTTACTACATTTCTATCGAAACAATACACTGTTACAAGAGGTTCTGTAGGAAATATTCTCTATTTTTTTTATAACACATGTAAGTTTTCGTATAATGTTTTCGCATTTATAATTTTTTACTATTGCACAGCATAACCGAGAGTAACACTAATATCATGAAAAATGCGCATCTGCTTTATTAGAAATTATTTTTATTTACGCCTTATTCGTTCACCGTCTGCTGTTTATATTCTAGATTGCTATATTAACTGCTTACTAATCGAAAGTATAATGCCGTTGCTCTAGCCGGAGCTCTTTTTGCAGAAGTGAATACACTAGGGATGCCACCAATGGGGAATCATTCGAGTTCACAGCTCATGCCTGAGAAAAAGATGACGCCCCCCGACTCCAAGAATCCTGCGGCTAACTTTGCATCAGCCTTCAAGAACAAGGTAGGAGAATAAGTGTTTTGAGTACGGATGGGTTTCCCGAAGCTGTGGAACCTAAGAATATTTCGAATTTTGAGAATTCGAAACTTTGCCTTTTTCGTGATTTGAAACTTTCGATACCCAGATAAGGAAAAGTATAAAATCAATGAATAAAGAATCATTGGCAGCGTGCCTCGAGAATTTGTATATTATTATAGTTTTCGGCTCAGTTCTTAAAGCAAGATATTCCACTTACAAAACAGAAACAACACTTCAAGTTCCGAGAATTTAAATATTAGGTTTGCACCCACCTCTAGTTTTGAGTACAACATATTGAGAAATGTATTGTTCTCAAGGTCGTTTCATCGGTTTATTTTGTTCCTTAAATTTGCACAGACTGTGGAACAGAATGTGAAAAATGCCTCATCATGGTCGTCTCTGGCTCAAGCATCGAGTCCCCAATCTGCAGCGGGAAGTAGCATGAAGAGTGCTGCTCGCGATTCGTTCCAAGCGTTCAAAAAACAGGCCAAGGAAAAACAAGATAGGGTTAGTACATGACAGTATTCCTTCTGGGAAGAATATCGTGATTTCATTTGTAAATGATGATTGGAATTTTCGGTACGGTGCGCGCGGATAGCGGCTTTATTCTTTTATACTCCATTCAGATGTGGATTAAATGATCACAAGCATCAACTTTCTATTTCTACAGCAAAGAGCTTTATTGGAACAGCAGGAAATGCGTAGGCAACAGAAAGAGCAAGCGGAAAGGGAGCGTCTGCGGCAAGAGAACGAGAGAAGAAGAGAACGAGAGGAAGAAGACGCGTTAGACAAAGTTAGGAAAACTGTTGGCGATCAACAAGGGAATGTCATGACTACTACTACATCGAGGGCGGAAGAGGTGAAGGCCATTGTCGATACCGATAGTAGTAGTCCGAGTCATTCATCCGGTCAAGACAAGGCTGTGGCTGAGAGGGAACGTCAAAGGCTACGGGAGCAAGAACGGCGACGCCGCGAAGCGGTAAGTCCAATATCGTCTATTTCGCTGCAAGTTTCTTGTTCTCCTCTGCGACGTGTTCTGTGGATCAAAGCCACATTATAAGTATGTCAGAATTGGGATCGAACACAATCAGTTCCGTGTATAAGGGCGTAATGTTTCGAGATTTAATGTTACAATATTAAATGCAAAATTATTTTATAGAGCTTTGCAAAAGTATTTAATCGCGGGTAGAAAACGACAGATCGCGAATAGGTTTTCTCAGTCGTCGATAGTTCCTCGTGGGCGAATTCGCCAAGAATGGGTATATTTATTATTTCAGATGGCTGGGCAAATTGACATGAACATGCAAAGTGATTTGATGGCTGCGTTTGAGGAATCTTTATAATGTTATTCGCTGCTCATTATAAATCCACTGAAACCGGGCAGGACTTGGATGAAATATTTGGCGCTGGACGGTACCGCAGAAACGTATTAATATATACGTCAGTCAATAAGAAAAAAAAACACTGATAAATAATAATGATAATAAAGTAACGGTAAACCGAATAAGAAGTCGGTGTGTAATGGTAGAAAAATGGTGGTGCGGGTTGGGACATTCCAACGGAGAATCCTAATTTCATTGCTCGAGTGTTCGGGCCACAAAGAGACAGTTTATCAAATGACGCAGAACTAATTGTGTGTAATCGACGGACACCCAAGTGTGACCATGTAATTAGATAAATACTTACACGACACTTTGAAAATGCTACACTGACTATTGTGTTACATTTTTCCGGTTTTCATAAGTTTGTACTTTATGTAAATTTGGAAACAAAACAAAAAATATTACACAGAAGATAAGTGAAAGAAAGAGAGCGAGAGTGAGCGAGCGCGAGAGGCAGAGAGAGAAAAAGAGAGAATGCCGCGTGTGATTAGTGAATGTGTGAATAATGAAAGTGAGCGTGGGGGAGAGTAAAAGTTGTGTACATTTAGTTAAGTTTTATATTTTTCCACATTCAGTCATTAATCGTTGGTAGGATTACATAGACAGTGTTTCTGCCAATAATACATATAATTATTAGCTATTACTAATAATTTCATTTGCAGATTACTTTCTCGATTATGAATATATACTATTTGTAATCACGAGATAGGTAGGCTTGTTAAGTCAATAATATAGAGAAATATACCTAATGCGAACATACACATTGGTGAATTTAATCGTGTCGATCATCACGATGGCCCGCACGACTCTCTATTAACTACGTCGATCTCGATTGGATTAGGTAGTCAGGCGTGGCCAATCGATTGATTTGGAAAATATTTGTAAACTCACCTTAGAACAAAGTCGTCAATTATTACGAGTAACGGTAAGGTGATTGTAGAATGATGTAGTTTCGATCCTACCAACCATTAGATCAGATCAGACGTACGTACCTAATCCTTGGTATGCTTTTATGATCGTGGAAAAAAGGGAGAGCGTGACACGATATCGGCCCCGCAAATGGAGCATTATTTAGGGAAGGATTGTGTATTTATTTGTTCGATAAAGTGAATTATCAGAAAGAAATTCATCAAGGAGATGCTAGAACTATAAAGAAAATTATTAAAACTTTGGTTCGAGACTGCACGTGTACTGGCGTAAAACGAGCGATTTGAAATTTTACAAAAAAGAAGAAGAAATCTAGTCGCTCCTCTATCAATGTACGCAATTATTATGTGCATCTTGAATGTATAAAAAAAAAAGATTCAATCGGCAAGAAAAGTACAAAAAACGATATTTCATTGCAAGAATGATTATTGATTGCAGTTTGGGCTTATTACGTACTATTATAACTCTATTACTATTACGATGCAGATTCATTTTTTAAACAAAGTATTTGAATTTGTAAAAGTTATAAGAATAGAGGCTATAATAGTACACAGCCATTACTGATAACAAGAGGTTGTTATGTAAGGTATATTATTATTAATATTATCATTATTAAATTATTTCATTAATGCAATTTTATTTTTTTAAGAGCCTCTTCGAACCTGCAAATGTCTTTCTTTATCGTAGCGTGACGAAGGATAGCTTTGTTTGGGATTAAAGAAACGCTACGCTGGTACGAATAGTTTGTGGCATTGAGACAGGCTTGCTCGCATTTTTGTCTCGTTAAAAAAAAGAAGGATATACGAATCACAAATATATATGTTCCTTTCTACGTGATACTAGATCAAATGCTTTGCAGCAGTGAGCAATGCAGTGGTGGTGTTAAATAATATTTGCAAAACGTACACGCAGTCTGGGTACATCCTTGCGCAAATGACGATCGCCGGATCGTCGGGACGAATTTATCTTGTCGTAGAGGATCGATTACTTTTAACTCACTGGAAAGGCACGGATCGCACGCGATATTGATGATGGCTCGTCAATGTGTAGCGTTCAATTTTATTTATTCTGCGTTTCTTTTACAGCGATCTATCATGGTGGTATCGTGATACCTCGTTTTTACAAAAGCCTCACGAAATTTCGCCTTCTTTCTACCGGTATTCGATGTAGGATTGGAGGACAAGTTCACGATAGACACACGACCAATAGACAAAAATGGAGAAGGAGAAATTCGTTAGAATCGCAAAGTATATTTGATATGCGTCGAAAAGCCGAGCCCCTCGCCAAAAGATCATCGTGCGTAACGACATTGTAGTATGTACAGAGGATTTATGTCGGATAGTGTTTGTTTAAATATTGTCATTCAGGTTCCTCGAGCGCTTCCTCCGAGCATGCACGGAGTCGACACGCGTGTCGAAAAACGTGTCGGGATAATGAGAACAGACAAAGCGTTGGAGGCATGTATCGATACCGAAGATCACGGAGTTAGTATCCACGTTGTTTAGCATAATGTGACTGTGTGTATGCGTGTGCATGGTTATAGCTATGTATAAATTGCGATCGACAAAAGGGACGAGACAAATACAAATTTCTATATGCAAGTGTATGGATTCTGCGGCGGACCGCCGGCCAGAATGTATATTCGTTGGAAAACTGACGTTGTGAATAATTGTTCAAGGTGTAGTGCTCGCGTGTCGGTAGAATTGATTGCGAGTCCTTAATTTGCGGCTAATTTAAATACTCCGCGAGGGTACAGGATCGTAAAATGGAGGTCTAAACTGATAGGGCTGGCGTGAAATGCGCAGGGGGGGGGGGCTGGAGAGTCCACGTGGATTCGCGCTGTTATTCGCAATTCCGTTTTCGTCGTTAAGAAGTACATAGGAGATGGTCGAAGACACCTCGTCGTTAATGACGGTAAAAGCAACAAGCCCCCCCCCCCCCCCCCCTATTCGTTGGGATGCTCTTTGTTCTCGCGTGTTGTGTGCGCTTTCATATCAGTACGATCTCACGCACTCGGTGATCGTCGATACTAATTCTAGCAATACACTAGACTATCCTACGTCCTTTTATTTAAAGTACCGGGACCGTTCCCGAGAATTCGTTAATCAAAATTCAAGATTTACAATGAATCTTGGCTCTCAACCTTTAGCAATCTATTCGCTGCGATATCAATGTTCGCGCGCGCGCCTTAGCATATACAATAGAGCTCTGACTTTTTGACCCGTCGGGTACCCGTCTACCCGAAACAACTTCGAGCCATTGAATGTTGTATTGTTCGATTATTTTTGGCTAACATCAAACAATACCACAGACAATACAACATTCAATTGCTTGAAGTTGTTCCGGGTAGCCGGGTACCCGACGGGTCAAAAAGAGCTCTAATATACAATGGTTTAGTCATCCGTATGTTGATTGTTGTATACGCTTGATGTGGTGGGACGATCTCTTGCAGGCGGGTGTCTGGGGTGAATGTAAAGGGGAACGATCTTTTTGTACAAAGATGTGTTTCCATAACGAATATGATCGTGTCTCGTAGGAATAAGTTTAATGAAATTTAACTTTGGGCGCGATGAAGAAATGTATTCTTTCGGTTTGGTAATATCGAGATCGCCGGTAGTGGAGCAAGATTGTCGAGAACGTGTATTATTGGCATATATACTTGGAAATCCAATGTATCTGCTATATTTGAGTACTATAATTGAGGTACTTTGTAATATGATTTTAAATACCTACACAAACTATTGGCAGAAGCGCGCGACAGCTACGGCCGCGAAGGCGTTGATGTAGACATTCAAGTGGTTGCGTTAAGGGGTCATATACGTTTCTCGGCGCTAAAACGTGGTCAATGTTTGGGAGTAATTCAGGGATAAACTATTAGTCCGATTGGTTTATTTCTTTTTGTGTTTTATAGGTATATGTTTATAGATTATAAAACAGGTATGATAATTCCAAAATTTTTAAAAATGTGGCGTTCACGAGCACTGGCGTAGAACATGTTTTCGGGCGCCGCCCAAAACGGTGGGCATGATTCAGCCCGTACGAGTGGTCTGAAATAAAAATCACCGATTTTTTAACAATTTGTGGGATCATAGTTATCGTGTAACGTCGCCAAAAAAAAATTGCGGAAATTGAAGAAAAGGGTCGTGATTTTCGCTATAAAACTCGTACGTTTTTGTTTGTTATTAAAAAATGGTTCGATTTAATTGAAAAAGCTCGACGTCACCCGATAACGAATCTTATGTAGAATATGTGTGTAAATGATGAAGTTATAATCGGATGAACGGTGAGGCAGTTATCATGCCCACCGTTTTGAAAAATGCCGTTTCGAGAAAAACCCACATTTTTAAAAAATTTCCAATTCTCATACCTGAGGTATATAACCATAGGTATATAAACATATACCTATCAAACACGAAAAGAATTAAAAAAATCGGATTAATAGTTTATTCCTGAATCACTCGCAAACATTGTCTACGTTTTAGCGCTGAGAAACGTATATGACCCCTTAAAGAGGATGAACGATTTTCTCTGTCACGAATTATCGCGTAACGTGATGGACGATCCTTCGCAATAGAGAAGATCACTGTCAGTGATATTTAAATATATTTTCGTGCGAGATTGTCCCACGTTTATCTTCCAGCGAATATTTTTAACGATATTCATCGTGAGTTATTTTTCTACTGGTTTTACTTTTCGTGTCCTGGGTGGTGTTGCTTGTACAACAGTGTCTCGCTCAATTTGTGACAGAAATGAAGGATCCCCTACTAAATAAGGAAACGATTTAATGTTTCTAATTACTTTTTATTTCGTTTTATCCATATTGTATCGTTAGACTGACCAATCGCAAGTGTCTTCGAATGTTTCAAAGAATTCCTCTGATCAATGAAGTGCACCGCATTAAAGTAACGAGCTCAATAGTGACACGAATTCTAAATCAAGAAAAAAATATTGAAAAGGGAGAAAAAAACGAAAAGTGCGTTCGAGGTAGAGAAAGAGAGCGAGAGAGAAAGGGGAAATGGCGATAGAAATGGGAATGAAAGTGAGAATGAAAGAGAGAAAGGTGATGAATGCATGCACTTAGGTATTATGATTGTATAATACGTGGTTTGTAATTGTACATAAGAGGAGAGATCATTGGCAGCAATTTAAACAGAATACAGATATCTATGTATAAAAAGTAATAAGTACTACTACACACCTCTATATATGTGATAAGGTTTGTAATATTTAAGGGAGGCCGATAGATTGTATAACCTACTAGATCTCAGAGTAAGTTATTAGGTAAAGACGTAATAATTCGTAAGTAACACCAAAATCACTCCGCTGTATCAAAAAATAATTTTTTATATAAGTTCCCACGGGCGCACATCATCTCCAATGGCACATGAGTTTTAGTAGACTTATTACGACTAACGATAGCAAGGCGTTAAGCTGGTTGTACATAAATAATAATGAAATGAAGAATAAATGGCTAAAAATAAAGAAATGCTTGATGTTGTTAAGTAAGAGAGAACGTTTACTGGGCCAAGCTCGCACGCTTACCCTTAATTTCCACTACACCATCACTGTTTAAACGAAACCTTACACTTTTCCTCCGTTTGTGTAATCCATGTCATTAGAAAAATCAAATAAACAAAAAAAAAATATATCGAACCTTTGACATAACTTTTTCTACATAAATACATCTCGTATACGTAAAGTACGTTCTAAGCTTTTGCGCAATACGTTTTCGAAACAAGATATTGCGGTATTGACCTGGATCTAAATCATTAAGGACACGTTGTAAGGAACTCCTGATGAAATCTTCATTTTTTCTTAAATAATCGCAGACTTAAAAGATACACGAATCCATGTTTTATTCAATTCTCGATTTACTTAACAATATCAAATGGAATTACGTTGTCTATACTATTATTAGTCCCTAAAAGTAAAAAAAAAAGAAGAAAACGTTTATTACATATTCGAATCAACGTTGCGAGGTAAATGTGAATACAAGAGTTACTGCGGGATATTAATCATACGTACATACAAAATTATGTTTCTTAGTTCGTAATTTTGCATGCTATATATAAAGATATAAATACATATATAAATATATAAATAAAAAGAGAGGGCGTGTGTGCGTGTGTGAGAGAGAAAGATGAACGGAAGAGTGAGAAAGTGGAATACGAGTTGTGTTATATAGTCATCAATAGAAAAGATACTAACTAAAACATTATTGTCTCATGTTTGACGTTTTCTCTTATGTTGCGGATCTATTAGAAAAGATAAGAAACATCATTGTGTATACTATTAATACAGATAATGCATATTATACGTTATTATAATCTCTGTGAGTATGCTAATTATTCTAAGGTTTAATTATTAATAACTAATTGAAAGTAACCATGCTGGTAGTTTTTTTATTATGAACCTCATCCCGTCTCGAAGAAATCGACGTACAGAATTCGCGATATTAATTTTGTTAAGATGAAATATAAAAATACAATTAACATGTATGAAATATCAGTAAATCTAATTTTGTTCTAGTATATTACGTGTAATGTGAATTTCTTTATTTAGCCAATAATTAATCTTCTATACAAATCGCTCGTTCCTTTGAGTTTCAATGGGTATATCGTATTTATAAAATGTTATATATAACTTTATCTTAGTTTAATATATTTTACGGTGTTCACCAAATATCGCACTGCTCCTTGAAATGATAAAATTCTTTCAACCTGTGAGCCTGTGCAGGTATGAGGCCACCTGCATCTTCAGGGTGGAATCCCCCTTGGATGTCCATCGACACTAGAGTCTCATTGTATAACGAAGGTTTGCCGTGTCGGCCAAGCACAAACACTGCAAATGTCCAGCGATTCATTTTTATTCGAGATTTATTTTATTAATACTCACCATTCCCTTTATACAACTGCAATCGAACCGTGCCAGTCACATATCTTCGCGAGTACAATATACTGTTCCGTACAAAATCACATTCGGGTGAGAACTATAAGCCTGAAAAAGATTTGGTTCAGATACATCTGCTAGTACCGCGAAACTATTTTATTTACCATTGTAAACGTAATCGGACATCTTATCGGTTAAATAAGACTTTATTCTTAAAACCTCGCGGTCCAACATGAATATTTCTAAATCCTTATGAGCCTTATAAAGGATCGTAGCGCCGGGTGACTCGTAAATTCCTCTAGACTAAAATGTTTAAGTAAGTTTGTATGTTATGCTCCTGAGTAAACTTTATTTCAGGTACCTTCAGCCCAACGAAACAATTTTCCACGATATCTATACGCCCTATGCCGTGTGGACCACCGATTTTGTTTAGATACTGGATTATTTCCAAGGGAATAGTAAACATATCTTTACTTTTCAAATCTTTTACGGATGATGGATATCCCTGTTTAAAATTCAGTTCAATCTCCATGGGTTCCAGAGGAGAAGTCAATGGATCGTTTGTCATTTTATATAATCCTTTTGGAGCCGACGTGGCAGGGTTTTCCAGGAGCCCCGACTCATAACTAAAGTATTGTCCTTTGAAATTTTCACTCCCTCATTAGCAAGTAATATAATTAATCATAATAGTTTCAGTCATACCTAAGATGTAGCAGATTCGCGTCAGTACTCCACGGTTCTTTTGGTGTCGCCGAAACGGGAATTCCATTTTCTTCAGCGTATTTCAACAAATTCGGTCTTCCTGGATAACTCGTGTAAAATTCTTTGTTCCTCCAAGGTGCAAGTATCTATATAACGATGACAAACGTATATACAGCACAACGTTAAAGGAGCGTAATTGTAAAATGGAATACCTGTATTTCAGGGCAATGGCTGTAGCAACTCAACTCGAAGCGGAGTTTATCGTTGCCTTTTCCGGATCATGAGCGATTACAGACGCACCTTCAGCTCTTGCGATTCTTATCAGACCTTCCCTAATGCATGGCCGAGCAATTGAAGTGCCCAGAAGATATCTACCTTCGTAGATTGATCCACACGCAATGGCTGGCCACGCGAACGAAGATACAAAGACACTTCTTAGACCTTCTACTATCACCTCGTAGAATATGAAATTAATTATGAATGCATGGGAAATTCGTTGAGAAGTAGATTTTATCACCGAGAATTGGACGATATTAATGTGTGTTGGTAAGTATTTATTATTATTATTATTACCTTTACAGCGCCAATTTTTAATGCTTTCCGTCTAATAACATCAAAGTCTTCCTCCTGCCCAATGTTTGCCTAAATCGTAATGGTCAATTATTATCCGTTTTGTAAGGAACAATTTTGTTAATCAATGTGCAAGTAGTCTTACCACATAAGCGATGACTTGATATCCCTTTTCTTTCAACCACAATAGTATACACGATGTGTCTAATCCTCCACTATAAGCTAAAACGAGTTTCCTTTCATTTCTTGACATCTTGTAGAGTTTCAGTGCAGTTTCAAAATAATATGATAACGCCCAATATTCGAAAGTGGACAGGCGGCGGCCTGTTTTTGTCTGTTGACCCGTGATATAAGGGATAACCCTCCGCAGTTGTGTTGCAATAATAACGTGCAACGACTTCAATTTTGCTCGGATTTCAACTGACATTTCGCTTGTTAAGTGATTAGAATTTATTTCACGTGGTATGGTGTACATCGAAAAGAAAACAATGCTGGAGCGAATTGTAGGCCTTTATAAGCAGAACATTTTGTTTAGACTACAATCTACATACATATATTATGATCGCATAATATATTATATATATTAATCAATATCGTAAACTTTGTAATAATCTCGCCGCTAAATAATCGCAGTATTAACGCACATCAATAATTATTATGATCAATTAACAGATTAACTTCCATCGATCGAAAGCGATCTAAAATTGCTTCTTGTGTGCGGTAGAAGTTTTAACATGTAAATATTTATCGACACGGTAAAGATTTTACTTATCAGTTAAACAGCTACAAGTCTTTAGTATTCGGACATTCTTCAGATTTATGTAAATGCACCGCTTGACGGCGAATCGAAAGCGACATTTGCACGATGCATAAATTCGATATACATACACGTTCAACAAATATACTTGCGAATAAATCGATAGTCCAATAGAGGTACAATAAATAAGTGAATGCACGTCTACCGTCTCGCTATACAATAATACATTAAATAATAAAATCGAACGTAAAAGATATTAATGCTGACATCGCGTTTTTATTAAAATCAATATGACCGAAGCGCGTGTAATCGTGTTGCACATGAACACTTACACTTTTTCACGTGGGTTCGATAAGCATCACTAGCTGTGGGTGAGATCGAGGACTAAATCTTTCAAGATGGTTCAACAGTCGATAGTTTTTGGAGCGGGAGATAACGAAATGCTAATAACGAGAAATATACACGTATATCACGATTCTCTTCTACGACACATCAAATTCCTTTGCTAACCCTAGCCCCTTATTATTAACAAAGAGGTGGCTCGGCATACAGTAACATATATCTCAGCTAGAATCATTCGCCAGCCTAAATTACCATGAAATCCACTTTCGTGCAATCTACATCAGTATTGCCAACATGTTTATTCTTCGTTAACGTTTTTATTCGCGCAGGCACTTGATACCGGATATCATTTTCTCCTTCTAGCGCCGCTTCTACTTTGGCCAATTGAGGTTTATGATATGACATACTCCAATTTCTCAATTAGTCGCCAAATGGCTGTGCGACCTAAACAATTGACTGCGTGTTCCCTATTTAATATTTTCAGAGATCATCCACAAACTTTCGTAGCTGGTATTACTGATGGAGCCAAAGCTAATGGCGTATTAGGAATACGGGAATGTGTTTTTTACTTTGCTTGCAAACACAAAAGTCTTTTTACACGTGAAGTTTACTCAGGTCATCCAAGAAGGACTTTGGCGTGATTATATGCGACGAACCTGAAAGGGAGGCAAAATAGGTCAACACACCCGGTTTACGATTGGGCAATGTTTCTCAACGGACACTTACCAATTATCACTTCCCAGTTTTTCAAAGCATTCGTGACTTCATAAGCGCACCGTACTTCGGAGAAGCAAGCGCCACCGACTACGAACACGATCAATCGTGGTACATTCTTAATGGTTTGTTGACCCTTATCTTTATGCCAATGTCCGTATCGCGCACTGCAAGCAAACAATAACGATTACATGTGATTGTATCAAGTTATTACATCTTGTCATACCTAGTTGGAGCGTGGTATCCGGAACTTGCTGCACGGCCAGCTAAAAATGGGAAATGTTTGGAATCAAGCTTGTCTTCGATCGCGTCTTCCATGATATCCTTCATAACCGGTGTCCAACGGCTCATTTGGTAAGTCTGCTCCGTAATTCTTTCTTTACGTGGTACAGTGTACAATTTCTTACGGTTACCACCCTGTAACCATAAGATGATAATGTAATAAATAATACAAACATGAAATGGAAAAAGTAAGAAAATAAAAAAAGTACTTGCGTCTACAACAATATTGATACTAAGGTTCGCCATGTTCACTATGGTTTGTTTGTCATCGGGAGATACTTGGGCATGGTTAACTAGACGGTTAAGGTTTTCGTCGGAAATGCCATTTTTACTAATAACATATAACGCGATAATTCGTAGCTTGTCTAGGTGATGCACAGTCTGATCGAGTAAAATCGGCGTGATGTTCTTCATTTGATCCTTGATACGCTCCCCTTCGGCATCCGTGCCCATTGCCAAATCCTAGCAAAGCATAACACGTAAAGTTACCTTTAATCCCATTCAAAAGCTTCGCAATCCGTATCACAGATCAAGTAAAACACACTTGCTCCACTTTGCAGAGCTTATCCACATTCCCCTGATAACGTTTCATACAATCTTCTGCTAATTGTAAATGTGTTGCATATTTGCTCAATTCCTTCTGGTACTGTGGCATCTTCTTGATCATCTGCGAAAGATCCTTCATACTCTGCTTGTCCCCTTGCGGCATTCTTTTCGACTCGGTGAACTTTTTTAAATTTTTAGTAACGTTTCTGAAAGCAAACGCGCCGCATATCTCAGTGTAAACGCGTCTTTTCCCGGTAAAGCTATTCAAACTTACTGTGACACTACGGCAATATGTTGATGTCTAAGCTCTACCCACAAATCATCGTTCTCGTCCAACAACACCTCCTTCTGTACTCCCGCGGAGGCTTCGAACCTTACAAGAATATTCCCGGCGTTAAAATGTTATTTGACATCGTAATCCTACGCGCGCGCGCTGTACCATTTACCTGTAAACATCATTATCAATGTCTAATAAATCATATGCCATGGCTTGCAGTGTCAACTCGTGCAGCAGCGGGGAGACGCAATCAAATCCTCTGTCCAGGATAAGTAGCTGGGAACGCGCTTTCTCAGGTCCTTCTCCCATTGTCGGTTCGTCCGCCTTGTAAGCATCTAGCTTCTGCTGCACCATGTGCGCCAGTTCCACGTTCCGGTCAAAGTCGCTGTTTCAGAAAAACCATGTATGAAGGAGGTTCGCGTCTAGCGAGTACTGAAGTACACCGGGCAAACGTTTACGTACCTTCGGTATCTGACAGACGGGTATTCCCCAAGAGTGGCACAGAGCGTCGCTATCTGTTCAGCTATTCTTTCCATATTAGCTGTTCTCAAGTTGGCGAACGAAGGATTATAAAAGCAAGCGAATGTTTCGCGCGAGTCCAACGAGAAGACCTGTTTAACCATGTACTCGTTTCAATATTATCCACCCAACGATCACTGGGCATCATAAGCTATTGTATACTTTATTCCTCAAGCAGTGTAAATAATATACAATAAACATTGAAGAAATCAACAAACAGTTGACGAAATTACGACAAGTAGCAGCATACAAAATATCGCATGCACGAAACGACAGTTTCAACCGCGAAAGGAAAAAGTAGAAACTACACATGTAAGGTATATACAAAAAAGTCTTTCGCCTATTTACTATCTCGTGGAAAATACAGAACCGAGAAGGGCACAGGAATTTATCCGTTCCGTTTGTCAAAGCTCGGAAAAATTCAAAGCAACTATATTGCGATTTGCAAAACTACTTTTATCGGCAAAGATCTTTCTCTTCTTGTACATCACCTGCGACTCGTAAGGCAGGAAAGCAATGTTGATCTCTTTGAGGGTTTTGATCTTTTTAGCGGCGAGAGACTTGCAGATTTCATTGAACAGCTCCTCTGGACACACTGGTCGCGTAAGAAGCATGAATGCATTCCGTCGTTAGTACGTGCTTATTATGTGAGTATTGTACAAAATAGCGGAGCAGGGGGGGGGGCGGTCGGGCGGGGCGAGGTTAGAAGTCGGATAAATCGGCGTTAACATCGTCGCGCTCGCTGATCGAGGGATCGAGAAATATGGTGTGTAAAAATGCTGCAAGGACGGATATAGACCGGTGTACGGGAAGGTAGTACGGTGTGTGTGAGAGGTGTTTCTGTGTACGAGTGCGCGCCCGTCACCACGAAGAACGTAAAATGATCAGACACTTGGTTTTCTTGCTACAGTTTCCTTTGCTTTACCTGCTCTTCGTACGGTATGAAAGCGATGTTGATCTCTTTTAGTGTCTTTATGCGTTTAGCTATCAGCGAGTGGCACAACTCTTTGAACAACTCGTCGGGGCACGCTGTAAAGAGACAGACGGTAAAGTGCCGCGTGGACCGGTGAGATTCGGGGCGCCGCGGTTTACCCATCCTCGCACGATCGTCTCTATTTCCGAACAATCCTGCCTCTTTCACGTGTACTTGTTTAGATAAAAGAAGAAGTCGGGACCGAGTTCTCGTGTGTATGCGAGCAATAAAAATACCGTACTGTTTAGAGAAAAAAAAGAAGAACAGGGCCCAAGATGAAACTAGGTTGCTCCGAATTCATGATGGCGTATTTTCTCGCGGTAATGCTTTGCCGCGGGCAAACAGATCGCCCGATAGTACCTTCCGTGAAATAAACGTGCGCGACTTTGTAGGTGGTCCTGGTCGGGTTGCTAAAGTCCTCGATCAGCTTTTGGACAGAAGAGTTGCAGGGCGTGATCAGGTAGATCGCCTCCATGGTAGGTATCGGTTCCCGTTTCTTGTTGATATCTTCCACCAGGGTGATCCCTTGGGCGCTGATGTCGTGCATCTTGCAGCACGCTGACACCATCCTCATGGCCAATTGGTCCACCACCAAAATACGCCATTGCACGCCAGGTGTCCCGGCCTTCTTCTGTTTGATCACTTCATTCATAATCTCTGCGAAAGAAAACAGTACGATGAGGGAAACTGGCGTGGTATTGAGCAAATATTTAGAATGCTACAGGTCCCTATTAATCATACTGAATCGGTGCTAAACATTTTTACGTCGCGCGATAATATCTGCACGTGCACACTTTGTAATATAAAACGACTTTTCCAACACACGTTCTTAATGATGTTATTCTGTATAAAAATTGTCAACACTCTAGTCCATTCCGTGTTTGATTGATGTCCATCTCGATTAATAATAGATTCCATCCCTGTTTGATTGATACTCGGAGTTTCCTGTTGCGCATCACAGGAACGCAAACAACAGTTTATAATAGTTGTGACGTATTAATATTTATGAAGACAACAGCGATATGTATTCATCCATAATTGAGCGCGAATGTAGTTGAGGGATTTAAAATGAGACATCTTTTGGCGCTCTCTACGCGTATTGATCGTTCGTACGAAGCAATGACGTCACTCACAACAGGTCCGTATCTAAAGAGCAAGGGGCACCGTGCGAAACAATACCTTGAATAAGAAACACGAATCAAGGGTTGCACGGCTAAACGAGCATCTAAAATGGACAAAGGCTTTGCTAATAGGATGCTACTGGCGATTAGATTTCATTGCAAGGTAGAAATCGTTTCATAGAAAAATGATTTATTAATTAAATTACTTAACGCCGACTGATATCTACAACAGACATATAAAGATCCCGAAATGCGCGACAATTATTGCATTATACTATATTTACAGACGTTGGAATGTACAGGCAAAATGAAGCATCTTGTTGGTTTTAATTATTAAACATTTGAATGAAAACGCAACAAACGTGAAACTACTGTAAAAGCCACAAGAGTTAAACAAACTGATTCAACAATATGTACCTCGGATGTAATAAATATCTAAAGCAAACCTGTATAAGAACAAAGTTACACGGTTAATAATGCAAGTGGGAAACGGTAAATTTCGTTTTCTAATTGTATTATCTCGAAATGTACGAGGGCATCGGTGCATGTTTACTAAAGAATATTACTAATATAATTTTTCGTGATCAACAGATTGAGATGCCGATACATATTAGCATTTCCAAACCTGTTTTGCTTCACGCGATACTACATGGACTTTTGGATACAAAGCTCGAGAAATTTACGTCTGTAAAAGACGCATTTGACATTTCTATCTAGCAGCCGCTTCGTAAACGATGAAATCATCGCAGCACATACGCCCCTTTGGAGGTTACGGGTTCTGACAGCGGTTCCAGCGACACATTTCGTACGCGAGAAGAATTTGCACAATTGCAGCGATAATATCGTACGAAAATATTTCCGAATTCTTCCAATTTCGCGGAAAATTAATTTTTTTTCTCGTTACTTACTTTGACCAACCTGCCCCTTGAGCGCCATTTTGCTAGTAACTGACTACAGGTTTCGCTGTCAGATGGCGCTTTGAAACGAACACGTAGATAATTCTAGAATCATCTCAGCTCGAGGTCATCTAGTAACGTTCCTCCGTTCGAATCGATGAGGCTGAACCGCGCTTGGTCGCGACAAGTATTTGCTTAATTACACTTTCTTTAGTAGTTGTATGGATAAGCTGGTTAGATCCAAGAAACATACAAACGATGCGAGACTTGTAAATTCAAAGATCTAAGAAATACTCGCCATTTTTACGTAAAAGAAATTATAGCATGCAGGAGTGAAGGGTAAGGGTTCATTTGACTCAATGTCTACGTGATCGTAAAACAGCTACAAATACAATTCGTTCCAACACAATCAATACTTACATAGTATCTTGGCATATCTGTGCTAGTATAGTCATAAACCAACGAAATAGAATAATTAAACGCTTCTTAAAACCTCGAATTATACCAATTCTCCCCAACAATAGAGACATCGAGTGTAATAACGATATCATACAATCTCAATTCCCAATCAAAATTTAAATCCCCATCTATTTCTACAATTCTACAACCAATACCTATTAAACCATTTCCCCTCATCCCAACCTTGCGATTTTGCGGCATTTCCCATATCCAAAATGGCGGTCGTTCAATTCGTACATTCGATAAATCGAATGATCACTTTACAAGCACTCATTGCGATAATCGAATTCCCCTCGAAGCTCTACATTCAGTTCATTACAATTTTTCACGGTGGTGACGCGTGCCGCTCTCAAACAGCGAATCGATTATTTCAGAGAAATCCAACATCCCCGAGATTGGAGTATCAATTATGTGCAGAGAAAATACGGGATGAGCGCACCACCGGAGAGAGAGAGAGGGTCCGGCGGCCGAGCGGGCCGCGTGAGAGAGGAAGAAGGAGGATCGGCTCAACGAGGATGCCGCGAGAGGGTCGGTACAGTCAGTACGGATTTGTTCGCCGGTGTGCGTGGATCGCGTCGACGGTTTGCGCGCGCAACGCCAGACAGTGTGCTACCGCCCGCGTTCGTAAGAACGGCAGACACTTTGATAAACTTCTCCGTGCGCGTCGCCCGCTCAATTCCGCGTGCCGGTCTGTCTCTGCGCGGGTCTCGGTGCCGGTTTAATATAATAAAGAATAAAAAAAGAAGAAGAAAAAAGGAGGTTCTCCGGTTCGTCGTACGCGGCCGGGCTCGCGAGTCAACGCGCCCGGGATAATGTGTGCCGCGGATATTGTTCGGCAGTGATAACACCGCGTCCTGACTGACGGGGCTGTTGCATCGGCTTTCTTATGTAACCAAGTGCGTACCTGTCACCACGTTTCCCCGGTACTTGAAGTTTGGCTGCGATCGTCCACGATGAAGCTGGAGTATCCCTGTCGCGTCGAGGGCTGGCTGAACGTCTGCGGTGAGGGAGACTTTTTCTCTGCGCTTTTTCTCCTCGCTTTTCCGTGGCCGACCGCAAGACCTCCTTCCTCGTCGCGTTTCTACGGGCAATGGGGGTGGGAAGAGGAGCGAAATGGGACGAACGAGCGGCTCGAGCGAGGAGGGAGGTTATGTGAGGTCGTGTGTACAAAAGTATCTCTCGTGCAGTGAACCTCGGAGATGCACGTGCGCTGTGCGCCGCGAGAGCGCTATTTCGCTCATTTCGCTAGCCGGCGTGCGAGTCGGGCCCGCACGCTTCATTGCATAACAAGAGGCGCAGGGGGAGTAGTACTGTCATCGTTCGGTCGTACGAAAACTCCTCGAGGGGGGGCACCGACAGTCCGTTGCTCCCCTCCCCCAAGAATGTCACGCGCGCTGTATCTCGCGATAGAGACCCCCGGTCTGTTTATCTCTCTGTAAACAAAGTTGACGGCCGCGCAGCGTTTTTCCCTCCTTCTTGCACGGCCGAAGAACGTTTCCTTTGTATTAGCATTTCATTTGCTTTACTAATCGCGCCGTTCGTAACAGAGCATTCGAGTCGTTTCGAGTGTCACGTGCATGCAGTATTCCTAGGCTCGCTGCACGAGTAAATCGCTCCTTTTTGTCGGTGTCTCGATTAAATCATTCCGAACGTTCGCTCGGCAGTGGTAGCTAGGGGGTGTCGAGTTACGCAATGACTCGACGCCCCTTTTGTAGGTCACGGAGGGTGAATAAAGTGTACAGGTATTGGAATAATAATTACTCTGGTTTTTGTAACGGTTAGGAGGCATAGTGGGAGTTTTTGATCTAGATGTCTCAGATGGTTTAGGATCGTACGAGTTTATATTGGAGGTCTTTGAATCATATTGGAGTAATATGCGATTTCTGTCCCTTTTTTACCGAATGACTGTTTTCTTTTCTTTTTTTTACGATCCTGGCTCCACACAAAAGTTTGATGGAAAATGTTTAATCCCATTCTGAAGGATCACACGTGACGAAGGGAGCGGTATCGCAACTGGGGTCGCCACATTTCTGGCCAGAGCTCTTGGTCTTAATATCTCACTTCCGTTCTCTCATTACAGCTACTACATCGTTGACATTCTCCACTAAGCCCTAAATCCACGTGCGACTGGTGGGAATTTTAACCCGTTCCTTGCGTTTCTACCCGAAATATTCTCTATTCTCAGCTAGACAGCTTTCACAAACAGTAGCCTGACTCGCGTTAAGGGTTTACATTCTATTTATTCTGGTCATGATACCCATAAAATCCTTCTCTTTACACATCCTCTTTACACAAACCGGGAACGCGATCGATGAAAGGAAACCAAGAAAAAGCGAACAAGTCTCCGAGGTGTCCTTCCTCTGTGGTTTGTGCGCCGCTAATGTCGTCAAGCCTGACGACCTTCCTTTTTTTTTTCGTCAGCCGTGCCAGGCAGACGGATCGTTCGATTTTTACGCCCTTGGCGACACGGTGTGTTCGTTTCGCGTCGAGGCTCGTTTTCAAGTCGAACCTCGCCTCTAAACGCGTCTCACTCGAATGAGCTGGAATAGCTAACGTTCAAACGCATACGATGAATATGTATCACGGCGAGGTGCAATAAATCGCCATGCACATCGGCGTCGCTTGCAGACTGCTCGGCTGTCTTTGGACCAACGTCAACGACATTGTCCGCTGACTGCTCATTATACGCTGCCGAGAGTAATTAGGGGGCCACGGTCTCAAACAGTTGAGTAGAGTGAGTCGAATGATGAAAGAACTGTACCGCGCGGTATAATTAGAGGATTCCTTATCCAAAAAATGAATCAGTCGTGAAAAACATTTGGTTACTCCGTGTGCAGTGTCTGATGGAACGTGGGGTTTACTTTGAGAGTGTATATTAGGCACGCAGATGTAATGAAGAGAGTTTGTAGAAATATTTGTGATTCAGTAATTCGAGAAGAGTATTACATTGGGTGACGGGACCTAATATCGCTCAAGTTTCTAATATCGCCACTCGTTGTACACTGCAAAGCAACCACTAAAATTTATATATAAAATTTAAACATATGTAGGACAGTGGCGCACCCAGAGGGGGGAAGGGTGAAGGGCCCTCGCAGCCCCAAAGAAAAAGGAAATTAACGTAACCGCGGCTGAAATAATTCAAGAGCTTTGTAAAAAGAAAAACGGATTTTATTCGTTATAAAAGTTTTTGTAATCACCTAATGAATTTGATTGAATTTGCATTAAAAATATTTGTATCTCTTCGACTCGGCGCCACTCAAGATTAAATCCCGAGTGCGCTACTGATGTCCGATATGTACTTTTGCTACATGAAACATGAATAATTTCACTTTGCTTTGAAACACGTTACATACAAAAATATCAATTATTATTCAATTAACGGCGATTTAACTTTTCCTAGGCGATATTACGTACCATCGCTCTATTATAAAGCACTCTTCATATTCCGGAATTTCCATTTTAAAACACTTTTCATAAATTTCCTAGGTTTTTGAGTAAATATCAGTTTATCCAGTTTAGTATTCAAAACTTCTCCGTAGTTGCTCCAATATAATCAAGTTACTCCTTGCTCCAATATCCGCTCAGTTATCTTTAGAAAATGTTGAATTAAAAAGCCGTTGTCGCTTGGCCATTTATTGCATAGCTAATTGTATCGATGACAGACAACCGTTTACCTTGAATTTTCGTCAATTTCGTCTGCCCCTTCACCTTCCTCGATCTTTCAAAGTATCGGGGGCGGGGGGCTCCATGGATCGATCGCCTTTCCTTTTTCATTCCCAGCCTTTCCCATTTGCATCGAAATGAAAACATCCCTGTTTGATGGCCAATCTCCATCGCGGGGGCCTTTTGTCTTTGGTCGCCCAGCGAATGGACGTTCCTTGTACCATGAATTCGTACACATCCGCTATTCGCGGCGTATTTGCGCGACCATGCTCGCCGCTCGCTGCTTCGTTCCTTCCATGCCTGGAGAACGAAGCTCACAAGGCGGCGCAGACTTGCGTCGCGCCACTTTTTCGAGGACGATATTGGTACGCCGGGATAGAAAATAATCTCACGGGAGAAGGCAGTTTTACGACGCTAAAGTATTTAAATGCCTTTGCGCAGCGTTTCGATTTGACTAGCCATTCCTGCTCAATGCTATTTGGTCACTGAACTTCTCCGGGTAATAAATAATAATAATAACCAGTGGCGAATAATCTTCGAATAAAAATTTCGAATAAAATAAAGCTATTCGAGAATAACGAATAATATTTTATTCGAATAATGCCCAACTCTGCACAGGATACACCAAATGATCTGTTTGCGCATTCAAAAAAAAAAAATCCCTCACGTGATCCTTCTCGCAAATGATATTACGAAACATCCACGAGAAAAAGTTCGATCGAGAGTGAAATCATTCCAATGCTCGGAGCTCTTCATACATTATCCAACATTCTAACGAGGCACGTTGTAAATAGTACAACGAGAAGCGTCAATGTGACGTTCAATTCATTAAAGAGAATAGAGGGGAAATACAAAGCGAGCGCGCAAAACCCTCGCCGTGCGTTGCTGCGCGCATTATCATACTGATTAACGGGTTCAGATCGAAGATTGCACGGGAACGGAACCAGTTTACCTTCAGTAATTGATCTGATTTGTCCACTTATCGTTGTTCGTTTTCCAACGCGATAATTCGCCCGCGAACAACAAACAAACAACTTTCTTCGGTTCCGTGCCTCGCGCTGGAGGCAGTTTAATAACTGGCACTATTGAATCGAGATACTTTCGCCGCGGCTAGTGCCCGTATTTTATCCCCGTTCGTTTGCATGCACACACCTGCAAATAATAGAGAGCGTTCCGTTAGCGACGAGGAACGGGTCAGCCGCGTAAGGCGCAGGTAGCTTCGAGCCCAGCGGTCTCCGTTTACGTTGAAACAAACCGAACGGGTAAATCACGTGAAATCGGGGAACGCCGACTTGTTCTAGTACATCTTGGAAGATTGCTGGCCACGCTTATGTAACGCAGCTCTCGAACATTGTGTTAAAACAGGCGCGATAGACTTTCGAATGCATCGAGAACAAATCGGCCGTGCCGCGGTCGGGAGGGAAGCAAAATCAAACGCAAAGATACGGTAGAAAGCATCGCTACTTGTTTAGTTTCGTTGACAAACTGCGCGATAATTGTCAAACATACCCCCGAAGGGAAAACTACCGAGATCTATTAACGCGCTGCAAATAGATCTCGGTGTTTTCCCTTCGGTGTAGGTATGTTAAACAATGTAGTTTGTCAAAAAAAAAAAAAAAAAACTAAACAAGTAGCGATGCTTTCTACCGTATCCTTGCGTTTGATTTTGCTTCCCTCTCGACCGCGGCACGGCCGATTTATTCTCGCTCACTGCCACTTTCCACTTTTCCTTTCATCTCGCGGATTACGCGCTGCGTATCTCGATTACGCGAGGGGGGAGCCTGCTCTTTTCAATCGGCCACAGAGTCCGCTGAATTCTAATGACTCTCTCTTAATCCGCTTTGCATATGCCGCTGGTCATTACCTGCTCTTAGAGAATAATTCATCATACGTGCTGGCCAGTACTTTCAAAAACAAGTGATTGAAGCAGTGTATCTATGTGACACTTTTAGTGGAACAAAGTAAAACTCTTGGACGACGTGGTAGCTTGATGGTGGATACATTTTGACCCAATAATAGTAGTACATATTTCGTTGATGCAATTCTTAGATATTGATTTCATAATGATGCTAATAAAAAGTAACGAGCAACGTAAATAGTTTTAGACGGGTCTAGACGGTCTTCGTTCTCAAAGTAAAAAATGTTGAGGTTCTCTAGGTCAATATTTCCACGTTTTCCACACAAAATACGCCGACGACGATCAAAGTCTTTACACACGCTGCTCTGCACGCAACAGTTTAAGGGAAATACCAAGTGTGCCTGTTTCTCCGATTACATCGCTTAACACGAGCACATTGGGCACAGAGTAAAAAGGATACACGCCGCGGATACCGCGATGGTGCACCTTAGATCGGCCAGGTTATTTACTCGTGGCGAGGGCGCGCTTTAAGCGCGCACCGATCTCAAGTAACTACGCTCGGCTTAATCTGAGCCGTAACGCGCAGAAAATACGGTGTGTTTCCAGTCACGTTCCCCTTTTACTCCTACGCTGGCCGCGAGTAGCATATAAATAATTGATTTATTGGATGATTTACAACGATCCGTGCTGCTCCGTTCGCCCGATACGTCCGAGGTTCATGCACAGCGCTCCGTCGCCGCGCCGTTTCCGTCCGCGTACCGATACACGGCCAGGTTTATCGCGACCATTGCCGTTACTACTTCATTGTGTAATTGCAGTGGTGTTCCTAGTAAACGATATCGCGGCGGATCCAGCTGTAAGCGCGATCGTAAAGCTTGAACCCGAGTTCACGGAGCTCCAGCTGCTCGGAGCACGAGCTCTTCCTCTCGCTTCTGTTGGGTAGATTTCGGATGGTGCCTGAATCGAGAAAATTTTAAAAGTTTTCTCTGACCCTTTCACGGCTACTTTGCTGATTTTTGTAGATGGTCTGGGTTAGGTTAATTGTCAGTTTTCTTAATCTTTGTAAGAGGAAAGGAGCGTTTGAATAGAAGTATGCTTAGTGTTCTTAGTGGCCACCCATGCCACGGATTTTTATACAAGTTTACGCATCTTTTACAGTTTTCTATATTTCTATATTTCTACATCTCTACATATATCTCTATATTTCTATATTTTGTATATCTCTATATTTCTATATGTCTACATACCTATATGTCTATATTTCTATATATCTCAATATCTATATCTCTATATCTCTATTTTTCAATATTTCGATATTTCTGTATTTCTTTATAAACGATCACTACCTCTGCCAATTGAACGCGTCTAAAATACCCATACTGAACACGCGAAATCAGTGGATGCAGCCTATTAGTCCTCGATCTCTGCCATTCGCTTGCCAAAATTCTCGCCGGCGTGAGGATGATTTACAGCCAGGTGAAAGTTCTCATACGGTTTCTCCTGACAATCTCTTCCGTTCCTCCACCTAATCTCTCAAATTCTAAGATGTTTCTCAAGACTATATTTCGTGCTACTTTAACGAAGGAATTGGACAGTGGCTCGCACAGATGTGACCGAGCCCCAGTATCTCTGGTTACCTGAAAGGCCACGGAGTTCGCGCGTTAATGACATTTGCATAATGCACTGCAAAGATAAATAATCGCGGGGCACGAGGAGGGTATAGGCGAAAAACTGGATAATCCTGATCGGTCGCGCGACAAAATATTACTTCATACTTACGCTACCGACCGCCCTCTCTGCTTACCGGTTTCGTAAATGGGAGTTTCACTGACATTTGCAAAAGTAGCTTTAGCTTGGAGAACCAAAGTGTCACGCCAGTATCGCACGAGCTACAAAAAGTCGACTCGCGCCGCCACAGATAACGTACGTAACGTTATTTAATAGGATAATGAAGTTGCGGAATGAATTATCACGCTGGATATTCATTGTGGATAGCTGCGATGCGAGAGTGCGTTCCTCTTTCATCTTCTCTCGTTTTCCAAATCCAGATTTTTGGTCAATTTTCGAGGGACTCTGATGCAGAGAGAAATGAAATTATTTATGAAATTTTTTATTGTTCTCGAGAGGTTTTAAAAGCTAATTTAAAACTGCTGTAAAATTCGGCGGATTGATTGCTTTCAATCACCATTGTTCCACCGAAAGCCTAGTAGCTCATCTCCAACTACGATACCTACTATCAAAATCCCATTCTATGATTTATTAGATCTACAATTAATTATCTAGAGTTTCTTTGTTGGTTCTTCCCTCCTCTTAATTGCACTCGGCGTGTCGATTTTACCGTAGGTTGCGAGGGGTGCAAAATTTAATAGCACGTTCAGACAGAGCTCTGCAATAGCAAAGTTGCGGGCAGGTGCACGATAGATTGACCGATTGAAACAACTTTCTCGTTAGATCTCACAAACTCGTTTTATACCGGTCTAATTGACCGAATGCGATCGAATTCAATCGCGCAGATAGAAATTTCACGAGCTTGGGTGCGTATTAAAAGTTGACGCTAATCTGCTTAATATTCTCATCACTTCCTTAGAAAGGGCGTTAACAAATGTATCTCGACACACATCAGAGACATTTTGCTACGTAAAGCCCTTATCGATCCCATCGTTTATTCGAATATCTGCCTGCAAAGATGTTGTTGGTTCAAGTCCCGGAACAGTTACGCCGAACGCCGGGAATTTATTCTGGCAATCTTTTACGCTATTAAGCGCGGAATTTCTTCTGTAAATACAAAGATGGACGATTCACTACCCAACCCACGCGGGACATAAATTCCTGGTCGTTGCAGTATCGGTAAACATTGGAATCGATGTCGGTTCTTTGGCAGTCCCTCGAAAACACAGCAGTTCAGGCCACGAACAGCCCGATGCATCTTTCCAGCAAGTTGGACGCGCGATTCATCGCGTGCCCCAACAATTGGAGCTGACGCAGCTGACGTGGATCGCGATAAATAATTGAAGATGTAATTTCTAACGGTTCGACATCGGAATCCAAAGATAGCTCCGTTGTCTTCCGGTTTCTAGCGCGTCGTGGGCGTGCTTCGATTACGGTCATGTTACAAGTTGAATATCATTGACTTCCATGGGCTCACCAACGCGCGAGCATCATCAATTATTCTTTATTCAAATGACATTTACAGTGAATTCTCTTTCGTAATCAACAATAATTTCAAACGTTAACTTATTCTTTACCCTTGACGAGTACAATTGAATTGAACTATTCTGTTGCCACGTGATTTTGCAATATTTGTGAAATAAAATTATTTTATTTAGAACAGTACTTGATGGATTTCAAGGGATTTTATTTCCCATAGAGTTCCTTATGAGGAGCACGATGACGTGTAGGAATTCTGATACCTCTCCCCACTTCCTTCCCTCCGATATTCTAAAATTCATCGCGTACCCCGTGACGCAGCTTCATCGGCCGCGCCCCGGCGCAGGGGAAAAGAGATTTTGGGCGGGACGAGGCCACAATGGCCCGACCTCGGAAATTTCCGACGTTATCTGCAAGTTCTTCCTCCGTTATTTCATCAACGTGGCTGCTGATGTATCCACAAAGGTACGGAACGGAAGTCACGTCGTGTCGGCGTACAATGAACCCTGCTGGTACCAGCTTCTGATTACGTTGTACAAAAGATTCGTGAAACTCTGACACAACGTCGACTTGGCTTCGAGCGGCCCTCTGCTGTAACACTTTCGCAACGTCAAGACCGCAATTTCGTATCGTAAATTTCGACTTCGGGACAGTCTCGATCCTCGCAGACCGTGCTTGAGCACTCGTCACGTACCTACATATTCCGTTCGTATGTCGTGATACGAAAGCATACCGCACAGAGATCGCGATATATTTTCCAGGTCGGTTACGCTAAATAGGTTGAAAATAATGGCAGCTCGCGTGCAGACTTTTTCTGCTGGCCATACCGTACTATTCCCTCGTTTTTGCTGTGCTCTTTAACAGTGGAACTCACGCACGACTCGTTTCCAGCATTGGCTGTTGCGCAGATATTCTCTAGCGAAACGAATTGGCTTTATAGAAACTTATGAAATTGATCTCTATCGGGTAAAAGAAGAGAGGAAGATTTGCTACTTTTGTTTGAAAAACTTTACGGATCTATCTCTTGTAACGCATTTTTCATCTCGCTCTGAAATTTCGTAATTAACATTTGCTTCGATAGAAATCGAGGTAAATTGCCAATGTAATTGACTATTACTGTACTTTGAAAGCATCCCTTCTGACTTCATCATTCCAAATCGAAAACAACAGTGGAATACTCTATAATCGAGATTCACTAAAGTACATACTTCTCCCACGCTAGACGTTGCTCAAGTGTATGCATGCCTTCCTACACATGCTTGGCTACTAATTCAGTTCATTACCAACACACGTCAGCACTTACCTCACGAGATATTACGAGTGGCGATATTAGGTGCACTTACCCTACATTGCAACGAACTTAGCAACTGTTGAAATGATCCCCATCCTCGCGCCGTTCGGTCGCAAGGTTTGCTCCACTTTCTCCCCCTCGCCCGACACGAGCATCACAAATTCTCTGTTAGCCGTGAGACAAGGATCGCAACGGGCGTGCTACAGCTGGGTTGGAAAGTCTCCAACGTAAAAATAGAGCCGCGGAAATCCGAGTTACCTTCTCGGTTCGCGTAAAGCAGCCGCTCAAGGTCGTGGATTAATTATTCGCCTTGCGGATTTAACGGCGGGGGATGGAATCGAGCCAGCGCGAAGGCATTACGCCCGGCGACGCGGACCTCGCGCGAAACCCTTGGCAGACGGGGGATTTACGGTTATTACGAGTCGACGTTTCCTTAATTTCCGAACAACTCTTCATTTGCCAGCGACACGACCCTTCGCCGAGACAAATGTCGCGGTTAACTTCTCCTTTATCACCTCGGGATCGCTTAATGTGTTTACGAGATCTGCTGGCCAACGTCCCCGTCGATCCCACCGAGTCCTTCGGCTTTCTTAATTTCGGGATACCTCGATAAAGAGCTGTAAAAGCCGTAATGTACGGTATGATTCACGTACCGATCGGGACGTCGAAGGAAACGCGTGCCTGTTACCGTAAACTTTGAAAGCGTCGCTTCTGCTTGTGTAATGACACCGCGTGGGCGGTTAAAGTGATTCGAGCAAGACATTTCGTAACGATTCCGCAACGCTTTTCAGGATAGCATTGTTATTACGAGCGGGGTATTTAGTGGACGCTGTGGATGTACCAAACATCTTGTGTTTATCGAAATTGGAAAATTCCAGAGGAATACTTGCATTCGCAGGAAACTGTTTCCTGTATCTTTTATTCCCGTGTTTTTTTTTTTAGAATTTTTTCTGCGGGTCTGACTATTGAAAAGTTAATGATTAGAGGCTAGATAATTAATCGCGTGGTATTAAAAGGGGGATGTTAAATTCAGTTCGGTTTCGAGTTCCTTATCAACGTCGGTGAAATTAACTTTACCCGTGCTTGAGAGTTGGGGAATTGATCATGGCGATCGTAATATTAGTCCAGAGTGTAGCCTCGGCTATAATACGCAGACTTTACTCTTCGACAGAGAGCGTAATAGGAATGTGCCGCAGAAATTTCAAGTTTTCGTTCAACTAAAGACGAGCGAATCCGCTCCCCCTCCCCTCGGAAATTCTCGCGACTGTTTTGACGATGCCGCGTTATTTCGCTCTAATAAGAACAATATCCTGGTGTTCCGGAAACTTTGCATCTGGCAAACTTTCGAATTAAAGGAAAACTCTACGGGAAATTAAAAGTAGAAATTCCCTCGGCGAAAATGGCACGCTTGGTTTCCCAAATTCCTCCGCGCGATGGGAGAAGAAGGGAGAATGCGCGTAATTGTACGATACGCGAGCAAAATGTAAAAGTAGGTGCTCCGCAAATAGAGGTTCCTTACTACTAAAACCAAACACGAGTGGAATATAAAACTGGATTTACTGCGCGGTCCAAGAGAGCTATTGTTACTCCAGGAAATAAACTACTTAATGCTGCATACCAGCTGAATTTTTGCTGCCGGGTTTTTGTGCCCATCATTTTTTAATTAAATACAATTTACAGTCCATCTATTTTTCTAGTGGATCTTAAATTAGGTATGAACGTACTTAAAAAAAAAAAAAAAACAAGATGAAAAATAAAATATTTCATTTAGTAGAAAAAGTAGTTTACAAAGTACATTTAGTACTAAATATTATTATATTCTGAAACATAAATATGTTTTCTCTACCTTATTAAATTTACCTTACGTTAGAGGGGGGCCGGAAGGGTCGCAGGTTATTTGAATATTATAAAAAAGAGTCGCGACTCTAAAACGGTTGGTAAACATCGCCCTATCCTATGATGACAAGATTTTTTTACCCGTAATATATCCACATCACTCATTGCTTCAAGAGCCACCAAGCCCCCAACAAAATATCCCCGTAATTTGACACAAGGCAGGAAAAAAAAGCAGCGCAGTGTGCACAGCTGGACAGCACAAACGCGCTGCAAAGCTAGGTGCGCGATCTCGTGGCAAAAGATTCCTGCCGCCAGTGCTCAACAATACAAAGGACAGGCTCCAGTCACGACAAGTAACTTATTAGCGTTTCCGTTAGCCACGTATCGTTCGCGAGGAAGCACAGGTCGCCGTGGAACGCGGATGATTTACGAGGGCGTCTTATGCAAATGGACGAAGCATCGCGGAAAACGGCGTAGAGCAATATTTGCCAGGCTGGCTCCACTCTCGCATAAATATTATCATTGACGGTGTAACGTGTCGGTCTGCGAATCAGTTGCCGCGAAAATAGAGCAGAATTGCTCGGCCGTCTGCGGCGCGGCGGCTCCGGCACTGGGGCGAAGGTTCGAGCAGGGTGCAGCGGATGGAGGATACTCGAGGAGTTGAATAGACCACCCGAGGTATCAAGATCTCGTTAACCTCTGCACTCATCGTCCTGGTGCACGACCTGGAAGATCCCCCCGTTCTTTTCGTCGTCTAACGACACTCCGGCTCGTACGTCTCGCGCCCGCTCTCTCGTCCATCATAACGCTCATCTGGCAGTTCTCGAGGGAACCGGGCGGCAGATATCGCAGACGGATAGGAGGAATCGTGATGAGAGGGATGTCTATGATAGAGGGGGTCTGGGGAAAAACGTGAAACGCCTCGAGGCGAGTCTGCTGGGAAAGACTATGCACGGTAATCGGTCACGTGGCGCGCGTTCGCCTCGTTGAAAAATTAAGGGGACACTTGAGCTTCTGATGGAATCGAGTCGCTCTGCTGGGATAGTATCAGGTAGATGTAACAGAGAAGCAGCTCTGATCTGTTTGCTTTCGTGCAGGACCAACCAAATTTTTGCAAATAACAAAGACATTTTCGAGTGACCAATGGCGTTGGCGTGTTTTCACGTCGAGGAGAGTGTGCCCTGTGGTTTCAGCGTGTTCTCACGTGGATATTTTTTGGGGAGCGTCGTATTGTCTACGACGTTTACCCCGAATGTTTACTCTTAAAACAAGTTCAGCTCAGAGTCGGCTTGGCCAAACCTCGGAGAGGCTTTACTTAAAGGGACATTATTTAAAACCTTACGCAACTCAAAGCGTTAAAGTTCGATCATTGGAAATCAAGGGATAGTGTTGTTTACGAGGCCCGACGTCGTTTTAATCACTCAGCGATCCCTAAAGGGTCGTGGAAGACGCAGGCTCGACAATTGGTCACGTTCCGTGCATTCGCTGTAGCTAGGAATTAGGTAAACGCGGTGTTCCAGCCCCGCGATCGCGACATCTCAGGCGTGTTTGAGCGTTTTTCGAAGAACGGGGATGGAGGCGGTTGTGTTCGGCTGCGGAGGCAGCGACGGTGGAGCAGAGGTGCCTCACGTACACCGTAATAGCGATAATTATCCGAGTTTATTACCTAATGAAGGCAAAGGATAGGCCTGGCTAATAGATACTTTGCATCCTGATAGACGAGAAGGCGAGGGAGGCGGACGTTAAACTTAATTAACGAGCCGAGGAACGCGTATACAGATATGCCAGCCACGACGACAAGAAATTAATTGAACGCTTCGTGTTCGACGCGAGCCGAAATTACTTGAAAGTTACACCGTGGTTGATGGGTTGCGTACACCTGGTTGCTTTCCAAGATATTCGTGTGTTTTGTTGTATATTATGTGCTCCCTTAAAGTATGTAGTCTTGAGGATGCGTGGTTCAAGTATTCACGCTGTAATCTGCGTAATTAACAAAGGTGTGGAGAGTGTACTTTAGTATCAAAGTTTCGCAGGATCAAAGGCTGATAACCTTGGCAGTATTTTGAGTTCTATCATGTTCTCTGGATAGTGGACATCTCCTTTGATATTGTGTACGTCATTTTGGGGGGCTAGAATGCAATGTCTCTTGCTTGAGAATCTTCTACTGCATCTGTAATAGCAATCACAGTTTTCTCGGAACCATATTTTTCTGGTGAATGTTCAATCACTCTGTCTAAGGTTACGTCTTCAGAGTCGTAAGAGTCTGAAAGCCGAGTCTTCATTTCCCCCAAATTTGAAAAACTAATGGATTACAAAGGCCTTCGTTTCACTTGAAACTCCCGTGATCGTAATTAACCAACTACAGCATCACACTTTTAAAATTCAATTTATTCGCGTATACCTTTGAAAATTGTTCGATGGAATTTTATTGCCAATATACGTGTACCCACCAAGGAACAGAAACTAAATCACCAGTAGTTGATACTGTATTACAAAAAAAATTGTCAGCCCCCTTTTTAAACCCTGTGTATATAACCCCTTAACCATTACAGTCTGCACGTTTTTAATAACCGCCAGGTGTTTAATGTGGCCAGTATGGAATTTCGCGAGCGTGCGCCGTTAAACGATACTTTGCACATGTCTGGCTTGTTTCGGGTGAAATAATTACAAATTTGATGATGTCATAGCGTGCCGTGCCTTCGCGTCGCCAGTCACCATCGCGACCTTTGTCGCGAAATTAAATGTCAGAGTGTCGCTGGAGAAACAAAGGTTAATAAGAATCGAGAATCGTGCGAGAGTAATTGTCCCGGTCAGGCACATGAAATGAGAAAATCGAGAGGATCGAATCTATTCACGATTTTGAAAAATGAACAGCACAGCAGCTGACGTAAATACCGTTTTCACTTGCTGCCCAGCTTGCATTGTTATTCACAGTGTGCACACTCATTTATGTAACAAGTAAACTGCTTGATCGTCATAATCAACATAAAATTCTTTGACCTATTCGAGTGTCGATCGATCAGAGATACTGTCTGCTTATTTAATAAGAGCTTTCTGAATCGGAAATACTGTGGTAGAATAATGTCAAAAATGACGAGTAATGGATTTAATGAATTTGGTGTGCAAAGGTTTAAGCGTGCTTTAAATATTGATCTTCAAAGTAGAAAACTAATCTTTCTGCCAAAATTTGAAGGATTATCTATAGAAATTGAAATTCACATTGGCGCCAGTCAACACCTAGGTTTATTCTTTTAAAGATCAAGCACCTTCCGCTGTTCCAGTCACCTGATTTCCCTAGCTAAACTCATCCGTCCGTTACGAATAAAGACTAGAAAGCAAGTCGAACGATAGTCAATGAACTGGTAACTTTGTTGTTCCGTCATCTTCTCATAATTCCGCACGCTTTTTCATCGTGACGTTGATAAAGCACATGGATCCAGTTTATTCTCGGGCCTTTTTACGACTCGTCGCAAGGAGCACTCGCAGATTTATCGAATATAAACGGTTAATGATCGGTCGTGAAATTCTGCTCGCGTGATTATTGACAGTACTGGAAATATTTATTACATCGCCCCTAAATCCACGTGCTATGAAACAATCTTCGCAACTACACGATTGATAAATTGGTATCCAACTTATTTTAGGTATGCCTAGTCGAGAGGCGCGGAAAAATACTTTCCGAATACTACTACTAAATTAGATGGAAGTGAATACACGGTAATGGTTCGAGTGACGTAATAAATATTTCCAGTACTGTATATTCTGCATTTTATTTCCCTGCTTCTTTTTTCAAATTTCTATCACGTAGCAGTCCTCTCGTAACTTTCTACGTTCGATCGTGACTCGAAATGACTGATCGCACCTCTTGTTTTGCCAAAATAGAGCCGAAACGATGGAAATTCGGTCGGAGTTGATCGCAGGTGACTCACCGTGAGCCTGTACCGAGTAAAGTAACCGTGAGTCATGCTAAAGTGAAATTGGAGTGTGAGCTTGGGTACGCGAGCATCTTGACACATTTGCATATCAATCTACAAGGTACGAGGCTGAATTTACGCGCAATGAATACAATAGGGCCTTTTGTCATGCGCGAACACACGCGAGGGTGCCTCGGAATTCTTGAAAATCTTTGCCCTTGCTTGAAGCCTCACTGGATTCTATAATCCAATTGCTTTTCACAATTGTAAAGCCATAATGATGGTTCTTGCAAATTGAAAATGCAGTTTCATGAATTCTATCGTGACAAATGCATTAGAAAAATATTCGTATTTGAACGTGGTAGCAGTTAACCTGTTCGCTGGATCGTTTCTCCAATAGAAAAGCTGTAGTGTATTTAAAATTCTGCATGTAGGAATCACTGCTTGAAAATTAACTCTATTTTTATTTATTTCTTTTGCCGGAGTGAAATTTTGAAATTCTCTTGGCGAGTCAATTCATTTTCTTTGATGTGTAGGAATTTTCAAATGACGAGTTAACTCGTCTTTCCTAGTCAACAGGCAAAGGTTCCACGTCAGAGAATACAACAAGTATTATTTAAATTTGAGAGGTCTCGTGTCACGATTATGTAACTTTTTTAGTTGCCACATCACTGTGTACATTTCTTATTTATTAATGCATGTTAATGCCTTCATTTAATAATGCATCAGCTTCTAATTGATGATATGCTTCCTGAATTTCGATACATTAATTCTTCAAGTGTATTTGCATCCACATTTGCATGCATCTGTGCGTAACTTTCCGATCTCGCGACTACGAAGCCTGTGACTGTTTAATAAAATTTCTCGTCTAGGTGAGAATTTTTAGTGCAAACGGAATAAAAGTGCTGGAAAATGGATTTTAAATTAACGTTACATGGCAGGGACAAAATAGTTTTTCATACTCACAAAATAGATCCAATTCAAATAGCAAGACTTTAGTCGATCTTCATCACTTTTGGTACAAATCTTCTTAAACTCTACATCATCTTACCACTGGTTTTAAATGACTATATGCACATTTATAGTTTCTATTCGTTCCCATTTGTAGTTTCTAAGCGTCCCACGAACAAGAGACAACACCTGTAATCATTGCACAGATGCTTGTAAGTACCTGTCGGTGCCTGGTCAGGTGTAAACAGGTTTCCTGATTTTCTCTACGGTAGAAAGATCGTGTCCCAGATCATCCACTGCTCAAGTGTCACTTATTGTACGACACACGCACCGTCGAATGTTAATTCAGCCACGTGCAAACACGCGTGTATACACATGCTTCGAGCACCACGCGACAGGTGTGCACAAACATGTGCAGGTGTAGAGACAGTGAATGACGCATAGATGTTTCTGCGGCGAAGGGTGAATGGAATAGGGGTGGAATGAATTTTCCTTTGCCCACAATTCTATTCTGTTCCCTGGTCAGTGATTGTGACTAGAAAATTTCAATGGAGGAAAATTGATTACACAGACAAGTTATACAAAAGTTTTCGAAAGGGGGTTAATAACAATTGGAACCAAGAGATAGATAAACACAAAGATTGAAACTGTAATAAAATAGTAGGAGCGAGATAGCAAAAATACTTTAAACTTTAGATTCTCGAGAAACCAGAATTCTCGACGAATAAAGTTTCTTTCAATTTCCATTAATATTTTCCAGTGCCATTCTACCCAAGTTGCAGCAATTAGGAAATTTGCCACTGTGGTTCTCCGCGACTCTTGACTATCGAGTCAAGAGCACCTGGTTCACCGTTGAATAAAATTGCGGTCAACTACCTGCAGACAATTTGAAAAACACTTACTCACCGTACAGGCTTTGTAGAATTAGTTACGATTTTACCATCTACCGCGCGTTGCAGTTTGATTTACCGCGAACGGGGTGGTTGCTTCGAAGAATATTCATTGAAACAATAAGGCGGTGCTGTAGGACAGCCTTGTACTTACGATCCAATTACCGTAGAATCCCGTTACCTGGAGTTATTTAAAAATTTATTGGCGATAAATTATCGTGCCACCGCACCTTAATTGTTAGCACTGCGAAATCCCGCGTTATTGATGGTGCATATAAAACATTGTATTCCCTACGGGCCGCTCAAGTATACGCGCAGTCTATTCACTAGGTACCATTATTGCGTTTATGATCGAGCAACATGGTGATTTACCGCAGAAATGTACGAGTTTACGACTTGCTCCTTTTTTTCGGAACTGAGAGAAATTTCCAGGTCGCTCAGTAATCAATGATTTGCTACGGTAGTCGATCTATTTTCCAATGTTTCTAGGAAGAAGTCACTGTAGATAAATTATGGGATTATTCCTTTTTAACAGAATGGTGTGTCTACTTTTATGATGTAGCGATAAAAAGAGTCCACAGCAATGCAATCTGCTGAGATATATTGATGGTCTTTCCTCTAATTTAGTGTTTACCAACCTTTTTAGAGTCGCGATTCCCTTTCAGGATGCAAATAACCTGCCCCCCCCCCCTCATATAAGGTAAGGTAAATTTTAAAAGGTAAAGAATATAATTCCAACTTAATAATAGTAAAAAAAAAATCGTGGGGACCCTTCAGAACACACTTTACGACCCACTGCTCTAATTAATCCATAAATTACAATCTCGAAACTCCCGACATCATAGTTTGATCTGTAATTTTTTATTTCACAGTGACTCATTGTGTTCCACAGCTTCCCATTCTTTCGGTGACATTTGAAAGAAAATAAAAGTGAAAGTGGTCTGTTTCTGATCGAGCGTCTAGTACTAAAGCACGTTATCCCATAATCGTGGAAACGTTTGTCACGTGCAGTTTCCATTTACACCCAAGTTGAGTTAATCATACAGGAGAGTCAAAGCGAAATTGTAGATGTACGCGGTAAATCGAGTCTTGCGCTGTATAGATATCTACGAGAATTGAATGTTCCACGGGAGAGCAACGAGCATGTGATAGCCTGTTGACAGGAAAATCCTCTCTACCCTCGACGCATCGTGTACCGCGCCGAAAGGAGCTATCTAATTTGCTCTGCTTTGATCTACCATCCTGCCATTTATGCGCTGATTCATCGTGACAGCAGCACTGCTCTTTACCCGCTGCTAGAGTAATTATGCGTGCTGTTGCTCAGCTTGTATTAAATACGCTCATCGACGTCAATTGTCTTAATCCAAGTTTCCCTTGGGCGAACAAACGCGATAAATTTTCATTGAAAACTGGGACCACATACACATGGGTATTAAGTGGAAGATTCATAGGATAGTCTTGAAAGTTGTTCTTAAATTGTAGTTTAGGAGTAGATATTTGAAATGTTTGTAATGTACATATTGATTACTATATTTTCACGAAGCAAGTGGAAGATCTGTACTTGTTTCCTCTGGGAAGGAACAATTTTTCGTACAGTTATACATGCAAGTATTTTCGAAAGAAAATTTTTTCAGTTTGTAATCTTTTTAATGAGGTATTACATAGTTTTATCGTGCAAAGTCCGCAACTCAGATAATTAAATATTGAATACACTACATCTATTTACTACGAACAATTAATTTAGAATTATACGCGAGAATGATCTCGTAATTGTTTCGGGCATCGTATTTGCATTCGACAAAGTGTCCACGCTTAATCAGCGAAAAAGTCCCGTTTTAGGTCGATGGTAGGTTAAATTGTTTAATCTTTCTCTGGATAGCTTCTGGATTCTGCAAAGGCCATCAAACAAGCGACGCCCGGCGTAATTGAAATTACGGGCAGGGGTGAAGCTCGCACACTGGTAGAATGGCAATCGTTAATTGGCGAGCAAACGGCAACGAATTTAATACACACACGCCACTGTTATCTCGGATTGTGTACACGCAATAATACGTCTGTATTTACTGTCGATGTTAGCGGTACCAGGTGAATTATCGAATTGACATAGAACGAAGCCCTTTGTCCTCGGGAAATATAAAATTACCGGTGGTTATTGTAAAACTGTTCCAAATGGTGGTTATTGTAAAACTGTTCCAAACATCCTCCACCAAACTGCAGAGAGGTAGCCAGGCTATCTGATCCAAAAGATGAATTTATTAAATACATTTTCATATTTTCTACAGCTTCATCTATCGAAATAATCACCACCTCACACTTTCAATCTCCCGCGAAACAAGTTTGACGCCCCCAACGGTGAAAGTGTTCTCCAGATCCCTCGTCACATCGCCCATACTAATTAACTTTTGCATTTTCAAAAGTGGACCACTGTGATATCCACTCTCGACACTTTACTCCTCCATGCAACACAAACTTTATAGAGAATTCTCGAGCTACTTTAATCCTCGCGCAAGTCTCCTGGATATACAGGGTGTTCCGTAACCGGTGATACAAGTCCAGGGGTAGTCACCCCACATGAAAAAAATTCAAACGTACCTATAGAATATCATTTTGTCACAATTCGCTTAGTTTTCTAGAAAATTGACTTTCAATTTCTACCAGGCACACGTGCATGCAAGTACCTATTTACATACATTCCCTCCCTTACCGTGGGTTTCCGCTCGCAGAGCGTTGGCAAAAAGTGTGCCCCTGAGGCACCCCAACTTTGGTGCACGCGCCCTCGGCTGAAATTCAGTGGCAATTTTCTCGAAAAGAAAGGGCGATATCAAAAAAGATTTATTCTACATTTTCGACTCGGAATCATCACCACTCCGATCGCATGTAGCACCTACCACCGGTTACGGGACATCGTGTATAATATAGTGCACAGTGCTACAACATAATTACCCATGCGATGACTATGTGGTATAAAAGTCGAGTAGGTGATGCACCGTATCGCGATACAGGTTGAAGATTAGAGTCATGATATGATGATGCACGCCCACCAGGTCATGCTGGTCCCACACTCGCGGGAAGACTTTCATTGGGACGCGATGGAAAAATAATACCAGTTCCGGCATAATGCGCTGCATAATAATTACGTGTACACCGGTTCTCTGCCGGTCTTGTAACAATATCACGGCAGAAATTGCCCCCTGGCTCGCGGGTAACAGTTCGTTAAAAATCGTACACCGTTGACGTTTCTTCCTCTGTCTTCAGCCGCCGTATTTCCGCTGACGTTCCTCCGGCTGGCCGGCACTACCGCTTGCCCGTGGCCCCAGTTTGTCCACGCGACGGTGATTAGATTCATTTTTCCGCGCACGCACTGTGCGAGAATGCCTGGAGAATACGCTTCTGTTTGCTGGAATGGCTGACTCTTCCTGTCTGCTTCATGTTTTACTTTATTGAGGATAGAGTTCATCATTAATCTCATTTTGATTAATCGATTCGCCCTTAATCTGCTGATTCGCTGCACTTTTGCAAAGATAATTGGACAGTGGTCTCTGTATTACGTTTTATGTTTGTGCACTATCCCATGTGAGTTTTGCTTCAACATTTCTGGTATATTATGTGTCACATTTATTTGACAGAGGCTTGAGAGTACAGTGGTAGCGAGGTGCTTAGAAAATAGCTTGTGTTCGAGTTAGGGTGGCCAACTTTTTGGGGGAAAATGTACTTTATGGTCAAATATGATAGTAAATATAGTACATTGTGAAAATATATAGTACTTTTCAGAG
Source organism: Andrena camellia (assembly GCA_029448645.1). NCBI lineage: Eukaryota > Metazoa > Arthropoda > Insecta > Hymenoptera > Andrenidae > Andrena > Andrena camellia. Next base: position 30,176,462 of record CM055680.1, on the reverse strand, counting down.
GAAAGTGGTTCAAAATAAAAAGTGCCTCTTATTTTTTAAATGTATATTTTTTGCGCATGTTGTGTTATTAATTAATTTATTGTCTTTAACAAATATGCCAAAGGTTTGATTGCACTGAAAATCCAAATTAACATATATGAGGAGGTCATTTTTTCAGATAGACTGGCTCCGTCTCTCTCTTCCCGCCACTTTGTATTCACTAAAAAAGAAAAAATCCTTTCTGCAAAAACTAAAGTGGCGGGAACAGAGAGGGAGTATGAAATTATTTAATATAAATTTTGACAAACAGATCATAGATAACACTTTTAAAAGTCGCGTAAAAGAGTTTAAATTTGCAAATTAAAATTTGGATGTTGTTATGCATTGAATAAAAAAAAAAAATGTAAAATTTGTAGAATTTTGTCAATGTGTCGGAAATATAGTATTTTTACATACTAAATCTTTTTCTAACCCCAATTGGTTACAATACTCGGTTGGCAACCCTGAGGGTACTGTATTTTCTCTCAATTATTCGAATATTGACAAGATGTCTATTCCCATTGAATAGATTTCTACCCCAGGTAGAATTAAACAACCTCGAATTGACTGTATCCAACTGTATCAATTTGAATTGCTATGCTAAAAGTATTTCATTCCAATTACCCGAAATAACCGAGTACCCTTTGCTCCGTACACCCTTACAATTATCCCCCCCCCCCTTTTTTCACATTTTCCATCTGTCTGGCGCAATCCTGCTCTTCCTTTTTACCTATTATTCGCAAAGATGGATCGATATCAAAGTTGGTTACCTACCGTAATGCCAGCGTTTCACCCACCTTCGGTCCCGTCCGCGATAAATCGCGATTGCTTCTATTCCCGCGGACAATTTATCGCACTGTTAATCTCGCATTGGCATCGTGGACCAACACGCGTGGAAACGTTGCCGCCGTACACGTGCCGGCCACGCTGCACCTACACTTCATAAACGCGTTCACGAGCCCGCGGCACCATTACGTCGGATCATTACTTTCGCCTGTGAACCCTCGGCTACGTTCTGCGCCTGAATCGATCGTAAATCTCGAAAGCATCGGTTTCCACCATTTAAGGGTACAGTTTGATCCGGGTTGCGCAACATCCATTGACTGACGTTGACTCTGACGAGGCAGGCAGCCGCCTTTTCAGGCGGCGCAAGGCGATAATTTGAAGTATATTCTCACGATATCGATAGACTGGTTCCGTGCTGTTTCTGCTTGTTCGGCCACGGGTTGGATCTTTCAATCACGAAGCACGTGGGGATTTCTTCGACCTTCGATTACAGGGGCTACATGAAAATGACCAATTTTCTTGCATGTGTCTTCAAAATATAGAATTATTATAGTATTCCTTGTTTGGGGATTTGTGTGCTGTATCGTTAGGCTGTGTGGAACTTTGGGTGATGTGTAAAATTGGTGGTACTATCAGGAAAAGCAGCTAAAAGGTATTATTTAATGGTAGCTTTGGTGATGTTATAACTTGGAAGAAAGAAATATTCAAAGTTTCTAGGACACAACTATTAGTATCTTCCTATCGTTATGCATCCTCCGTCATATTAAAAAAAAATGTGATAACTTAAAGGGTTGATTTCACCCCTTCAGAGTGAATTCCCGCGGAAAAAAAAGTTGCTCTTTGCGTGCTTCATCAGAATTTTTGGGCTGTGAACGTTTCCTTGTCAGCTATAAATCACCGAATCACTTCATCAAACAGCATAAATAACGCCACCAGTAAAAGAAATCCAAACCGTCGCGATTGCTACCGAAAAGTACATCACCCGAACCTGGTTTCCATTTTCGCCCATAGAATACCTCATCGCCGACGCGTCAGTCTCGCCCTCCTCCTAATTTATTGCCCGCGGTGTATTCAGAACGTAGTAGGATTCGCCAGGATTTATTCGTCGTAAGGGCAACGTGGAAAAATAAATGATGAGAGAGACATAAACGCGTGCGCACCCACGTGCTTCTCTATTACCGCGTCAAATATTTACGATCCCGCGGTCTTCCTTCGCTGTACATCTTCACTCTGGAGTTACTCTCTAGCAAAGTCTCCTCCGTTTCGCGGCTCGGTCATAAAGAGATCCCGATGGCCCGTGCCGACGTGGCATTATCTTATCGAATTATCTATCGTTCTTTACCCAGCTTTCCCGCGGCCCTCGCGCCGTACATTATTTTCTCGAGAAAGTTCGAGAGCAGCTTCGCCCTTGGGTATAATAAATTCGCTTCTGTTCTTTACGCGCTCGTCCTTCCACTAGGTAAAGTTCTCGCCCCCGCGGCGCGACCTTCCGAGTGTAACTAAATCTCTCGGCTGCAGCTGGCTGGATGCACACGTGAATGCGCAATTAATCGACAGGCCAACGGGCCAATTTCTAAGCAACGAATCAAGACGCGTTGCTTATATAAAGTTAAAAGTTCCCCTTTCATGGTTGCTTGACGCAGGGAACAGGTTACGCGCACGCGGAGCTATAATAGCTTTGAAATTGTTAGTAAAAGTACCTAGTATTTTGCCAAAGAGGTTTGAAGTGAACGGGGAATTCAAGGTGGTGGTATGTTCTCGAGAGGCGTGATTATTTGTAAGGAAAGGGTAACAGATTTTGTTAATCGACTTCAGACTCTTCAGGGTAATGGAGATATAGATCTTCTTAAGGGGCAGCAAAGGGGAGCACAATAGAGTGGCTGAGAGGGATAGAATGAAAGTTTAAGGGAAAAGAAAAATGAGTTAGATTTTTAGTTTTAAAAGTGGAAGGATGATGACAAATTTGTAAAGCCAAGTTCCTTGTCAACGCCGTTGAGGCTGAAAATAAATCATATATATATTTATATAGATCTTCTTACATTACACATGTCGTTCTATAATTTCCTTAGTTTCTCGTACCCTCCTGATCTACAAATACTGGTTCGTACTGTTTGACACAGTGACGATCACGGTAACGCGAAATGCTTGAGGTTCACTCGAGCTCAATCGATTTTGACAAAGGTGTACATACCTGGTAGCAAGTGATTCGCCACGGAATATTGCTCTCGACAACAGTAATTCCACCGATCGTCGATGCTCGAGTAATCGTAATCTGGATTCACCTGAGGCCGGAGCCGTCTGGATCGTTTAGTGGTGCATTGACCTAATCGCCCGCACGGCTCGGTGTTATCTCTTGCTGGATCTTCGATAATTGCTCCGCTAGCAATTAACGAGCAAGTCGCCCCGAGATCTACGTTTACGCGGAGCGGCAAGAAAAGGTGCACAACGACTTTATTGAAATATCACGTTGTTGCATCCACCTTTCTTCCCCCGAGCTTCCGAGCGGGTTCGACGGGAATTCGCGGCATTGTTTGTAAATCGGGCTTTTTAATCGCTTTGTAGAGTGGAAACCCGAGGAACGAGTAACTTGTATTAAATAAGAGCAGATAGGATCGTCTCGTGAAACGCGAACAATACTGGAATAAACGGGCGATTAATAGCCCGCGATAATGCCCGGCGCGTCTCGCGGTTTCTAATTGCACGGCGGACCTCACTCGCCGCCCCCCTGCTCGCTGATTTGCTTTCAATATCATTGTCAGACCACTTCCCACGATCCCTTCAAGTAGTTACGAAGCACGAGCACTGTTACGTTTCTCATTAACACCCCGCGTTGCGCAACAAATGGCACATTAATTCGTGTTATTTTCTAAAGATTCGTTCGCCTGACGGAAAAGGTCGTCGACCTTCTGAGAATCGACCATCTTTCAAGTCGTTGCACGGCTCGATGACAATTTCTCGAACAATAACTGCTTAATTACATTCTTCCCTCGAATAAGGTCGATTTAGGGAAAATAAGAATTGATTTGGTTCGTGGAATTTACAAGATTTTGCTAGGAGAGTAATTCTATCAATTATACAATTAATGACGTAAATTGGAATATAAGAAAGTTGTTCTATATTTGCGACATTGCGTTCTGTGTTTTATAAGAAATGATCATTGGATAGAGCAAGTAGAAAAGTATACCTGGGAAATGTATTTAGGAAATGGCTTCCGCTTTGATGGATTTTTCGATGGAGTTTCTTCCACGGTTATAGGACTGCCCAAGTTTTTATTGGATACCTTGGGAAACGAAGCTGACATTTCCTATGAAGGAAATCTCGCCCTCCCACGACACACATTGCACTTTCATTCCCAGGGTTGCCTACTGGCGTCACGAAAAACAGAATCAACGAAGCACGTGCGACGAGACGTTCCGTCTCTCTCTCTCTCTCTCTCTCTCTCTCTCTCTCTCTCTCTCTCTCTCTTTATCCCCCGGCTCGAGTTTCCTCGGTAACTTTTGCAATCGAACGGTCGATCCTCTTAACTGGAGAACGCTTCCACCGGGGTTAAGAATAAATGCATCGTACCGATGTCTGACGCATTTCAGCTTCAGCACACTTCCTTTCGGATGTGCCTACATTTATTTTTGGATCTGTAGTTGCACGATATACTTCTGAAATTAGACGCCCTTCTTCCGTCCAATCCTCTGTCGGGCGTGGTGGAAGACTCCTCGTTCGCGAATCGCACACAATTGTCGACGTGTAGGCGACTATAAAATTCAATCTTTCTTTACTGTGAGAAAAATTACAGCTCCTTTAAATGGGCAAACTGTTGAAGAATCTAAGAATGTTCAGTGCACACGTTGCTAAATAGTAGGGATAGTAAAATTCCAATAATCTATTCTTGCCAAGTAAAACTATTATTATCCAATCGACTGTACCTGAAGGGTAAGGGGAAAAATCTGGGAATGTCCAGTTTTCGGGTTATAGAATATTTTGTTGATGACAGCTGTGACTACAAAACTGTCAAATCACAAAGGGTTATACAAAGCAAATGTCCCGTAAGATAACGTTAAAGATTTGGTATACTGGTTAAAAACAGGAAATGTGCACTGGAACGAAATACGGAATGTCCCCACGCTTTGCCCAAGCATAAGCGTCTGTCGTCAAGGTAAAAGAAGAAATTATTCGAGTAGAAAATTATATAAGAAAATTTATTCATTGAACCTTGTTTCTTTACTGGTGGACTAAAGTATTAAAACTTAATTTTCTCGATACAGCGGTTTCGTGTCATTCCCTGTTTTCTCCCCCCAACGTTCACGTGTGGTTTATGTAGAAAACCAATTATCAAAATCCTCCGAGTCAACGATACCTACACACATTTCCACAAAACTTTGAACCGCAAAAAGGATTTTCGTGCACGAAATGCAGAAATACGTATCAAGCATTAAATCATCGACAGAAGCAGAGAATTGTAGGGTGTAATTTGAATTTTACCTGGTTGCATATTCAGCTTCCTAAAACCTCGATTTTAAACTCTCGTGCTTTTTACAGCTCTGGAAAATACGACACGTTCTCCACGAACCCCTTCCATTGCACTCGAAACCACGCACCAATCCTATTTAAATAATTACACCACACTTTCCGTTGTATCAAATGCTTTCGTTCCAGATGCAAAAATTCAGCCCACCGTTGGCACAGTATAAACTCTTCCTTCCCCTCGGATGGATAGAATGCAAATTTATCGTCGATACCGGGCACAGTTATTATCCCGTGATTGTCACACGATAGCGGCCAGGCGGGGGAGTAATTTGAAAAGTCAGTGAACCGCGAGATCGACGGTGAGTCGAGAAATTTTCGCAACTCGTGGAAGAAACGGTCCCTTCGGTTTCTTCCTCTACCCTTTGATGCGCCACCGCTCGATCAATGACGGTGGAATAATTCGAGGAACGTGATGGGAACGTGGCGGGATTAAAGCACCGTGAAAGATGCTGCTTTAATATCGACCCGGGCTTCTACACGAATCACTCTTGTAATTCGGTGAACGACGAGCGGTAAAAAGGTATCGGGGTACCGAGCCAGTTCGATTTCATTTATTAAAATATCCGTTACAAAAGGGATAATTGAAACGTATCGAGTGCACGTGGTTCTATTACGTTTCGCGGTATCGACGCAATATCAATTAACTGGATTACGTTGTGCGGCCGCAGCGTCGATGGAACGATTAATTGGTCACAGGAGTTGCACGCGGCACCCGAAAAGGGGACCGCGATAATTAGCACCGTGGATATTCGTTTCGTTAATTAAAATTCCACGAGTGGCACGCGATTGTTCCCAGATGGCAGTAGAATCACATTAGACGGTATAGATTCATGGGCCGCGTGCTCCAGAAGGCGAATTAATTTCGCTCCGCCACTGTCCTGGATTTAATCTCGATCTCTCGTAGCTCAGCTTCGGAAACGTTTGTCCAAGACTTTCGCTCGTCGGGGATTGGACCGTTCTTTTCGGCAATTGGTTGGTTTTTGTTCGTGTAAGTAAGGAGATGGAGGAAACGGGGGAAGAAGTAGCGAAGATTTACCGTACCTACCGTGGAAACAGATAGCCCACTAGGATCGCGTATTTCCGCGACGAACTCTGCGCTTTTTGTGTTTCAACACACTTTCCAATATAAAATGAAACGTGGTGAAAGAAACGCAGTCGTTGATCGCTATAAAAAATGTTTAATATACTCTTACAAATTTCACATCCATTTGCACAGTAGAATGTCGAAAGCAGGTAAACTTATTCTCCCATTCGTCCATCGATCCATCGATCCCAAGTCGGAAATGAGAAACTTTAACTCCTGCGCGAAAGCGATAAGGAAATGGGAATTTGGTCCTTCGTCGAGAGGTTACCAATAAATTCCACGCGAACGGAGAGGAATTTTTGATTTTCCATTTTGGTGCGCTCCTTCCTCCCCAGTGGAAGCCTCTTCACTCGATTCAAACTCGAAGGAACGATAATTTCCCCCGAGCAACAGTGGCCGGGTACCTATATACACCTTATTCGATATCACTCGCGATGAGTCTTCAAGGCAGCCGTAGGGGGGGGGGGTAGGATCGAGGATGATGGAAACACAGTCTTCATTATCTCCGTTATCACTAAAATGCAAAATTCATGGTTGCTGGCTGAAGCGCAGCCCCGCGGAGAACTATAGGCCAGCATGGCGGCGCGGGAGCTTGATTAGGGGCTAATGAAACTTCGAATATCTTGGCAAGTCTATCCGATCCGAGACTCCCTCGCCGCCGGGAGTTACGGCATAATTATGTCGTTGATAAAGCAGCCCCCTCCCGCCCCTCTGCGCGTGTTTCGCGTAGGAGCCGCGATACCCTGTCGTCGCGGGCGTTTATTAAAGCTTCGTTGGTCGATTACGCGTCGTCGACGCCTTATTGCGTGCACGCGTGCCCCGCGACTCCTCTACGCCGTTACCCGTGTTCCAGAAATTCTAACCCGCGATGATAAATCGTGAGTTACTGCTATCGGGGGGGAGGGGGGGGGGCGGGAAGCTGCGGCTCGATCGATGGATGAAACGCACGGTTATCTGAACGCGGGCACCGGATCATATTTGATGATGAACTTACCTTTTCGGGGGGAATGAGTGGTCGTTTTGTTAACGTTGATTGGTGGCTCGGGCAAGTGAATTTTCATGTCTGGCTGGGGGCTTGTTCGCTTGTCGGCTCTGTTGCACTTTCGTTTTAAACCCTCCAGACTCGAAGCTTTTAGGAACTCGTAATTAGAGCACACCAAAGATTGCACGTAAATTAACAGGTCGGTACATTTTAATTTCAGTTCATAGATATTTTCTTGTAAGATAAAGGTTTCTGATTCGGATGTTGGAACAGGTGAATATGGAAGTTTTGTGCATTAGCATCTGTAATATAGGATACCTGTAGATAACGCGATACGTTATCTCAAAGGCACACGGGGATATAGAGGGTTAACGTGAATTGAAGAGATCTCGCTGATATGGTATTATGAATTCGGAATCTTTATATATACATACGTATTTACATGTTCTGCAATTGGTGGTAGGCAGAGTTGGGCATTAACCAGATAAAAAATTATTTAAATAACGGATAAATAAAAGTTATTGTAATTGTAGATTATTTAACGAATGTAGTTAATTTTTTTATTCGACACGTGACGAATAAATTTTTTAACTTTTATTCGCTATTCGAAATTTTATTTAAATAAAAATTTTATCCAGCTCTGGTGGTGGGTCCCGAAAAGGTGTGATTGTATATGGAAATATAAGTGGAAGCTATAGGAGAACATTATTTTACTCTTAGTGTACTCGATTTTCAGAATTAATACGCCTACCTCCGCGCTCATTTTTATAATAAATCGCAAATGTGCGAAATTACAGATATCGCGATGCAAATCCTCTTACCCGAGCAGAACGGAACAAAGTGTCCACGAATTCGTGCGTTAATTGCGGTAATGTAGCAGATGGTTCGCGACAGCATTAAACATTTAATCGAATTGTCGTCAGTCGACTGGGCATTTATGATTGCTGTTCACGCTGACGTTTAATCGATCGCCAGCCCGATAACCATTGGACACGAATAAATTTCGTATTGAATGTTCCGATCGATTACTCAGAGTTAGCTGCTGACGATGTGCGTCGCGCTGAAAGCGTCGCCCGCGCTTCGAGGCGTTCGAGTCTTACGATCCACGAATCAAACGACCAATAACATCAAATACCTCCTAACCAGCCAATTAAAACCTGTCACCAAGCCACTTCTCCCAAACTCAATCAAAATTCCACCACATCTTTCGCTGAAAGCCAAGTCTAATCCAATCTGCTCGAAAATTTAGCAATTAATGAACCACATTGTAGCGTCCGATTTCTCGCTCGTTACCGATGCCACTCTCGCCCCGATTGTTTCTTACTCACGGCGGGTAATTCGTCGATGCACGTGGCCACTCTCGAACCGTTTCTGCCTTACGACGCGACATCAGGCCTGGCCTTCCTCTGTGTTCGCAAGAGTATCTTCCCCGTCGTTCTCCTCCTCTCTGTTCCTCCGCCAGCTACCATTGTTCACGGTGTGGACGGTCCATTAAGGGCCTAGACGGCAATTCGCAATTAAACGCTTCTCTGAACGGATGCGAGGAGGACCGATCTCTCTTCTCCGCTTGCCCGAAGAGAGCCACTTTCAGAATCCCGTGCTCCTCGAGGTACGATAGCGGTTAGCCGGAATTTAAATAGCAACTTGCAGTCCCAATGAGACATCGATCGGGTGGATCCGGCAGGGAAACGGAATGAAACGGTCACGTTCACTGATTTTCTTGGGTTTGCGAGGATGGGGTTGCATTGTCTGGTGCTTGATGCGCTGTGCACCTGAACGGATGTCTGAACATTGTTGAAGGATTTTCTTTCATTCTGGCACTAATTTCTGTTACTCTCTGCTGTATTTTTATTAAGGTATAGGATGTCTGTTTTGGGAGAAAAAAGGGTATTTTGTGTTTCTGGTATTGGGAAGTTATAAATGTAGGGTAAGTGCGCCTAATTCCGCCTACCAAAATTCAAATCGTTCTCGATCGAAGGCTAACTGATATTTTTGTTTCTAATTAGTCTCAGGTAAAAAAGAAATTGTTTGTGGCTAAAATCCTTACTTGTGTTGGATTTAGAAAGTTGCAAAGATGCTTCTGTTAGTATTGGAAAGTTTTCGTATTTCTTTCCCTGATAGATTTCTTATATTCTTAACTTTAACTCGGAATTCGTTATCTTCTCTGCAAGAACAGAGTTCCAATTAACTGTGCATAGAATCCCTCCGAAAGGAACAAGAACGAAAAATAGTAAGAATTTACCCCGAAAGTGCACACGCTAGTACGCGATGCACCAGTGTCTCACAAAACGATAGAAGAGGGCTAAATCAGCCGACCATTTTCATTGATCTCGGGCACAGACTTAGTCCTAGCAGCCTTTTCCTGAAAATGTCCCTGTAGTTGGTGTGGTGCTCGTCAGAACGGAATTTTTATTCGACGAGTTCGTGGGAGGGGCAGTGCACACGTCAAAGAGATACCATCGTTGTTTCCAACCAGCCGTGGAAAATGTTGCATACCACGCGAGTGCGTTTCTTTCCTCCATGAACGTGAACAAACTTTTACCGAAACGTGTCTCTAACATATAGGTGGGTTCATTCCACCCGCAAATCCGAATTACAAATCTTTCAATAGGCGAAGATTCAAAGTAGCTCGACGAGTTGCTACTATCAAGTCGATTTTTATAACTGTGGGGCAAAGGTGGCATTGGAATTTATTGTGCAGTTCCCAAACGGGCCTTAGTCGTGGGTGCAGCACACGTGCACCTGATAACGATAACTGTTCTTATCTACCGTCCTTGGAGAAGTAAATGCAGAATTGGCGGGGCGAGGTGGTGGTACTGTAATTATTATATCTGCACATGTTTTGAATGGAAGTGAACAAATTTAGCAATTGGATGGATACCAGTTTGTGTTCTGATAAAGGAAGTTCTACTAATCTACTCTTTATAAATAAGAAACGTTCGAGACGCATTTAAACTTTCAAAATTGGATAAAAAAATTTGTTCAGTTTTTCGAACTTTTTTTCGAAAACCGTTTGTTGCACGAGAAAAAGTAATAGAATATAAAAGATGCTCCTTGTCTGGATCTACAACTTTTGTTTGGCATATTTTTTTATGTAATCAATAACCTAGAGGATAATTAAATGAAATCGAGCTTGTGCGCTTTTAAGGAATCATTGGAATGTTTAAGGACCCAGGGGCTCCTTTTTCCCTTATCCAAACAAGCTCGAACTTTACACAGATTTTTTTTTATTAATTGGAACCATGTGTAAATAAGAGCCACCCTAATGTCCACGTACCTATCTACTACCAAAGGGAGTACCACTACTTCTTTCCTTGTCGAATTATAATCGATGATTAATAAAAATTCCAAACTAGATACGAGCTGATCGACTCGTGTGAAGATTTACAGGTAACAAAGGGTGGGCTTTGTTGCCTTTTCTCAGTATAAATTCGAACAGTACTGCACTTTTAACGGTCCGTAGATTCACGCACGAACGCGGTCGTCGTTGCGTGTCTCTTATCTGTGATGCATGTCATGCACAGCGAGCACGTTTCCGGCACTGTGTGTCTGCAGTTGCACCTATCTATTGACCCGTCGTTCACCGAGCTTACAGTTGCCCCGTAAGACACTGCAACACTTCATTCACACGCATTCCCGATTAAAGCGGGCTACTGCACTCCGTGCTTGACCGTGTTTCGGTTTCACCCGCGGACGAAGAAATACGGCGCTTTCTTCGATAGCGAATGTATAGTAAATAACGGGGAAAGTTCGTGGGAAAAACGTGGTCACGGTAATGATATACTTTTTTCTTTTCGAGAAATAGACATTACTCGCGCAGTCGATGGGAAACAGAGAGGGGCTGCTCGAGGATTGTTATTTCCAGCGAAAGCGATCGATGCCTACGGAATGAAATAGATTTCACCTGGAAAGTAATTGAAACGTTACAGAGTAGTACCTAGTGAACATGGTTGTGGGAAATATTGAAACTACAATTTCTTTAGAGTGTAATTGTCGGATTACTCTTTTTTGACAGAAGAAGCAATCTTTTCCTTCCTCTTCTGACTCGATTTTAGAGCAATTATCGCCTCGTAAAATAATAGAAATTTATGAGTATATTCCTCATTTCAAATCTCTGATGGGCGGGCAAACGAGTCCAAGTAGAATTATTAGTTTTGCAAAAGGACACTTGCATAGATTTTAATTGAAAATTAATTAATTTGATAGATTATATTAAAATTGAATTGGAGGATTAAAAGTTTAATATAATTTATGTAGATTTTAATTGAAAATTAAAGTTTAATTTTTATAATTTTAATATTTAATATTATAAATTTAATATTATTAGAGTATAAACTGAATTATATGTATAAATATATATATATTTTAAATAGTTAAATTTTTGACGTGAAAGTTGGAAATATATTTGATAAAAGAAACTTTTATTTTCAACTTTGATTCACAAAAACGAAACTGTTTAAGCTTGAGGTAAAATTTGACTTATACTCGTTTACCCGCCCACCAGAGAAATATTATCCTCGTCTATTACCATGCTCCATCAATTCTCCGAAACAATAACTCCTCTACTAACCCACGATAAGATTATCCACGGAATCGCAGCATTGCAGCACAAGTCCATCACCTCCAATATACCAAAACTCTTGACTGCTACACAGAACCTTGTTTAAAGATCGTAGTTCACACGAAACCCTTATGTCAAGTCCCGTACGAAGGATTCTATGTATTCCTCCCTCGTTGGGACACCCGCACCTGACGGGGGCGAGTTTCGCTTGCCGTATTCGAACGCTCTCTAGCCGTAGAATCTCGATGCCATAGAGGCCACACCGTTATCGATCCTCGTTTCCGCTGGTGGAAGGTGTTAAAATGATTTCGACTGAGCCATCGTTCGCAGGTTCGTTTAATTTCGCGAACGCCGCGGGTTGTTTCGCCAGCGATCCTTTCAGCGACTCCTCGCGCACGTGGTTGTGTTAATAATCTAAATGGAGGGCAGGTGAACGTCGAGGGAGCGCGGTTACGTTTCCGCGGACGAGCCAATGACAAAGGAGACCTTTGACGGGCGGTTGTTAGAGCACCAAACTTCCCTCCTTATCGTAGCGCCTTGCACGTCAGGACTTTGGGTCACAAAGCAAAATTGCATCCAAACGTATTAATTTACATAGGTACCTCGAGTTCCCTGGTGACTTTGCCTTTCCCTGTGCTCACGTTTTCATTAAGAAAGCACAGGTTTAGTGAGCTCATCGTGGCTCGCAAAATAGTTGCGGTTCTTTGACTTTGCACGATTCTTCCCTAAAAACAGTAACTTTAAACTACTATCGTAGTCTGCAATCCTTTCGAATGTAAATCTTGGGGGGTAGTACAGTAGTGCCTCGAACTAAGGTGAGCGCTATCTCCACACTTCTTCTATTCCTACCGCGGCAAATGAGACAGACTATGTATGAGCGACAGGAGCACACTCAGTCTCTCGTTCTACACCATAGTCTCACAATTGCTGTTCCGTAGAACCCTGGGATTTCGCGAAAAGTTATCTTATAATACAATTTAAATATTAAAAAATGTGTAAATTATTCAAAGAGAAACATACATCTGACTGCAAAACTGGAATCGGTGCGGCGTCGTCAGCGCACTATAAGTAAAAAACTGTTAAGGTGGGGGTTCCGTAAAATTCTAGTTAGAGATGGGCCAAAGTTTTATTTAAATAAAATTTCGAATTACGAATAAAAGTTAAAAAAAATTAATCGTCATGTGTTGCACGAATGACGAATAATTGTTTTTAACATTTATTCGTTATTCGAAATTTTATTTAAATAAAACTTTTGCCCATTTCTGAGTCTAGTGAGTCTGGAAGGGTTCCGTGACAACCTTGAATTGGGAAACGCTGTTCTACGCGATAAGGCAATAAAGGCAAGCCGAAAGGACTCCCTCTCACCTTCTTTCGAGACAAATCTGTATTAGCCAGAGCAGTCATCTGCAATCACTCGCGACATATCCTACATTTCGAGAATAACAAACGGCACGCGTCAAAAATTGCCCGACAGTTGGAAATACGCGCGACACTGCGAGGCCATTTAACGTTCATCGCGTCGTTTTTGTCGCGACTCGCCCGAAAGAGGATGCTCGATAAAGCACGCAAATATCCGTCGTACAAACTGCTGTCCGTTGTAACGCGGCTAATTCGGCCACGCGCGTCGAGGGCCATTCGTTTGCTGTTCGACACGTAGATCGTATACAAGGTCTCTGGCGCGCGGCAGAAATTCTATGGGGGTAGCCCAACCTGCAGCGAAAACGCGGTAGCTGTGTATGTATATGTAGCATGGGGGCCAGAGCCTCTTTCCACCGCGTGGCTAGGAACGAAAGCCTGACTGGTTGACGCTGCAGGGGTTGTTATTTCGGTGGTGAAGTCACACGCTCTCCTCTCCTACTGGGACTCGTATACCACGATTAGAGCGTGATGGAAACATTGAAACACGGAAGGGTTGGTATTCTTTCCCATCTCATAGAGATCCTGCAGGTATTTCGCGAGCAAATCTACTGTCTGGGTTTGGTCCATTTGGGAGATTCTAGTATCTCCGATTGGAGGAATTATTCGCCAGTATTTAGGTATTAGACCCTTCAGGGTCTGCTCTAGTGACCACAGTTTCCTTCATCTTTTCACGCTCTGAGTTTCTTGATGGTGTTCTACTTGGATCTGTCGAAATTGGGCTCTGGAATCGCAAACATCTCGGTTCCCTGATAGTTAAAATTCTAAATTAATTAATCTTCACTGTACTTTATTCGACATTCAAGACTCCTCTATTCATGACATCAAAATTATCCTATATGAATTTTATCCTTTAATAATTCTACAGATTATAAAGATTTGCTAGGTAATATTTCCCATAAATTCTCAGTGTAACCTGTGCGCGTAAACTATTTACTGCATTTGATAATTGAAGGCAATTGTCGGTAACTAATTTGGTAGTGCACACGAGTGTACTTAATCAAATAACCATCGTATGCACGGGAATAACTTCACGAACGCCATCGATACCTCGATTGCGCATTAAATAATAAACCCCTGCCTCCAGAAACTCGTAATTCCGGATTACAGGGAGAATGATGCAATATAATAATTGCAGCACTTTATTACAGTGCTATAGTTTACGATATGGATATGCTCTGTTACTCAGTAAAGTATTACACGCGTGCAAGTAATGTTTTCCGCTTCTAAAGTCGAATTTCATTTACGTCGTACTATTAAACCAAGTGATACTACGATTCCTATAAATTACACCTATTTTTTTAAAAAGCTTTGCGTAAATTCCTTTGGAAATAATGAAATTGATACTCGAGAATCATCCTTAGTGCACGAATAATAGTAGTTACACCTTTTCCTTCTTAAATCGAAGACTTGCCTTTTAATTTCTTGAAAAGTAACAATTCTGGAACACTACTAATGTATGTCGAGACCAATTAATTCTCTATGCTAAAGGATCAACTAATAATCCATTGCACGGTTCATCAAGGAAACGTGGTACAGAATTTGGTACCAATATATCGAAAAAGATCTAGCGCAATCAAGCATGAAGATCCTATTAATTTCTGCAGAGAATAACACTGGTTTCTCTGCCAACGACTCATGTCCATTGTAATTCCAATAGACCCCTAGAGTGCGACGAAAGCACAGTGACCCGAAAGCTGATCGCAAGTTCCAATTTTCTCTCACTGTCTGACCATTTCCTCTATTGCCCCTTGAAGTGACTTAAGCAATAGAGAATGGATGGAACAGGCGTAGAGTGAAAGGGACATTCGTACTTGTAAGCGTGGAGTTCTGTATAAAAAAAAAACAGCACAGGGAATAAATAAAACAGTCGATAGGAAATAATATATCGAGTGTAAAGATTGTGAGATTTGAACGAAGATTGTGCTCGACTCGTTCCCTTCAAGGACGCCGTAATTGCAAAGGCGCCATATTAGAGTTCGTTAATTACTGTGCAGAAAGTAAATTTACTATTTCCACGATATAAACTCACGGCTGTTATTGCTCGTTAATCATGACCGAGATAAATAATTCATGCGTTAATCGCGTTTCTCATAGTTACTCCCATCGAAGGATTTGTTCGCACGTTTGATACAAATCGCGCCCCGAGCTTTCAGGAAATACCGAGCCTCGCCTCGTAATTTACACGTCCGTAGCATGATGCAAGAGGAAACTCATCTATTAATTAAAATGTTAAACTTTCACGATGGGATCCTGGACCTGCAGCCACGTTCATCGTGGATGTTTGAATAAGACATGAGCTTCATACGCCTTCGTGTAAGAATTTTCGTTATAGCTACTCTCGTTTCTCGCGAAGTATCTTCTTCGATACGCTAGCCTTTTTCTGTAAATACGACTGTCCGTTTAAGACCATTTCATTCGGAATAATTTTTATTCGATTGTAGACACAGAATACAGAAAATGTGCAACAGATTCTGCAAATACATAGGTATGAAAGTCCAGAAAAGGGGCAAGGTTTTCACATCAGTTATTAGTATGCATAGTGCTCCATTTGAAGAAAGATTAATACCTACCTTAGAATTGCTTAGATTCAGTAGTAGGTACCACATGCTGCGTAGCTTCATTCCAAACTTAATAACTCAAGCCAAAGCAAACTCCAAGCTCACATTTAACCATACCCCACTTGCAAATTTTCTAATAGAACCGTACAACGTACACTGTAGCCTAAATCATCCATAAATATGAACACAACCATATGTATGTATCAGGGGTATCTACCCCCAGCGAACTATAGCACGCAAGTGAATAGAAAATTGATTGCGTATCAAGCAAATCTACACAGAGCGATAGCCTCAAACCTCCACTTAATTTCAATCGTACATTCAAGCAGGATCAGGTGAAGGAGGCGGGGGAAAGGAAAATGGTGGCGCCATGGTGGTGCTATCGAGGGTGGTTAACAAATCTGCTGCTCGTTTCGCCTCCCATAATCCGCGCGACGTTTAAAAAGCCCCACAATAGCGGCCGTCCCGTGGTGCGTTTAATGCGATGGAATTTTCTGCTGCAATTGTATAAATGCGTCTAAAGGACATCGAGGCGCGCACCGTCCGTACGATAATGTGAAAGTGCTTCGGCCGTTATTCACAGGGACACCGTACAGGAATGCACTTATCCAATCGTCGCGGGCACGCGTGCAACGATTCTTTCGTTCGCATGCCGGCACGAACGGTGTTTCACCCTCCGCGGATTGGCAAGCCTAATTGCTCGGTTTCGTGGCCGATTCCTGATGGCAGTAATTGTGAGATTACCACCCGAAGTGGTGCCTCCACGCTGCAAACAAGATAATCGCGCGCCGCGGCTTTTAAGAGATTTTACTCGGGCGACCGTCTCTAACGGGAGTAGTTTCCGTTCGTTTTGATGGTATGTGCATATCCCGTTGCATCGAGCTTAAAATCTTGCAAAGTATCAATACTTCACAAATGTACACCAGTTTGGTTCGTTTTGTGATAAGTGTGCAACTACTTAAGGATCACGATTTTGTGTTGCTTTGCGTTTTTTTAAATATTCAACCCTTTGCAATTTTCTTCATTTCTGGTGTAACATGTCCTGTTGTTATTTTCATTTACAAGGAAACTTTCCCAACCCGAAAACTCTGATTTTAACGAAACCTCGTGTGAATGTAAACCATAATGGAGTATTCGAGGAGAATTTTTTTTCTGCGGAAATTCACACCGAACGGGTGAAATCAACCCTTAAAGTTATCGCATTTTTTTTAAATATAACTTTATTTTTCGTTTGGTAGCGTGATACAGCATAAGAACCTGAACAATTTTTATATTTAAAGTTTTGTTCCATCTCGCACCGTTAGAATATTACTTTTTTTTTAAATACAATTTTCTTTTTCTTTTGGTAGTATGATAGAGCATAAAAACCTGAACAATTCTTATATTTACAGTTCTATCTCGCGCCGAGGTAACTTAAGTAAAGTTCAGGTATAAAGATAATGCGATAATTTTAAGGGCTGATTTCATCCCTTTAGAGTGAATTTCCGCAGAAAAAATGCTCCTTGTATACTTCAATATGATCTACATTCACACAACGTTCCCTTAAAATCCAAATTTTCAGTTTAGGAACGTTTCCTTGTTAGAAATTAAGGACCGCATAAAATGGTTAAGGGGTCACGGCGAGTTCTCGAAATCTTGACGACTAAGAAGTTAGATAGCGTCTGTAAACGAATTGAAGAGAATTCGCGATGCTTTAACCGCGACACAGTCTGTTATGGAATGCCATTCTGTCCCCCGAGTTCTCCATTGTCGTCGGACAATGGAATGTTCGCTGGATGAATTATTTGCCTCGGCCACGCGGTGTATCCATCGAAAGCGAGCTTTATTTTCCCGCGTTTCCGTGAAACGTCCAGTCAGCTCTCGGTCCTCGAGGTCTCTCGATTCCATTGTGCATACGTAACGAGGAAAGTCTGATCCCGTCCAATCAGTGATCTCGAAACACCCTTCTAAGCTCGGCCCCCGCAACTGCCATACGTATCCACATGCATAATGGATGCGAAAGAGTCTGCGGCATGGGGCCACATATTCCGGCGGAGTGGCAACCTACCACCGGAAAGATTGCACTCGTGGCTGCTGCAGTTGCACTTTCGGTGCCCCAGGGTAAAATCATTTCCACGGATTTGCGTTCTACTGCGGTGTGTTCATGAACCCGGCGATAACGCTATCTGCTACGCTGTGCGTTGTGTTCTCGCCGGCACTGATAGGTCGAAATTAACTTTCCCGCGGCACAGGTGCTGGGGAACATCACTGAGAACCCCCCCCCATCTCCGTTGTACTTTGTAGCGACGCTGTGATTATGGGTTGATCGGTGGGATGTATAGAAGAATTTTTCACTTTGCTTTAGTTTGCTTCAAACTAATTTAGTTTACTTCGAACGTTGCATTGGACTGGAAGTGATCAATTTTGTATTAGATAGCTAATTATGGGTTCAACGATGTGATTAGAGAAGGAATTTGGATTTGGCGAAGGAGGTAGATCCATAGATAAATGGTGCATTTTGGTTTGGTTCCCTTCAAATTAGTTTAGTTTATTTCGAATATTAGAGTTTTCAAAAAGTCTTCAGTTTTATAATTAAATCGTGCGAACATTGCTGTAGACTTTCTCCCACAAGTCAGCAGAATTCTTCATTAAATCGAGTAGTGTTCAAGCGACAAACGCGCTGTTTTAGTTGGTCAGAGCCATTATCTGTCCAACCCCGGAGTGCCTGCCTATTCGATGGCACTTAGAGCCCTAACACGAGCAAAGTCACCCCCGAATTTCAGGGGATGATAGCAGATGATCGTGAACTGAGTCTACATCGTGCGACGATAACGCTTGAAACCAGGGACCCATCAGGGAGATCGAGATTACACGTATGATATTATTATAGATCGTGGCAAATACTTGTCCAGATAGGGACGCATTAATGTTGCCAACCGTTTCTCTGTGAATTCCTGTCGTAAGCACGGGCCTTTCGGTTAATAAAAATGCACTGCTCTAGGTAGGCTCCCTTCGTGATCGATAAAACGATTCATATTAAATACAAGTAAAAATAGATCAATGAGAATATTCGGTCATAATTGGTCCACCTTTGCTTTCGTCGTTGGTAATTAATTGAGATTCAAATTGTTCGACTCGCAGCGGTGGGAGGGCAATAAATTGGAGATCGAAAGTTATTCTCGCAGAACACTCGTCTATAGTCGCACGCGAAAAGATCATTAAAACAATGCGCCACTATGGCGTTGAATGGAACGTTGAGCATTGTCGTATTCCCTCTTTGAAAAATTCACTGAAACTTGAAAGTGGTATAGTCTGGCATAAGTGGAGAATGTATTACTACTATACCAATGAAACTGAAGCATCTGCACTTGGTACTTCGTATCACTTTTATCCCATCTAGTAATTTCAGTGAATCAGTTTTCTCAACGTCACATCACATCTGTTTTGTCTTTTGACTAAGCTGACAGAGCTTCATAATTTTAAATCATAAAAACAGAATCTCTATTAAAACCGCAAAATCCTTATGCTTTCACTATAATCGTCACAATGGAAAGAAACTTATTGTTAGTTGCTCATTTACTAATCCAAATTCTAAATTTTTGTATCGCCAAACTATGTATGTAGAACTTTCATCTGCATATATCATAAGACGCAAATTTGCCAAGAGCGTTACATGTCGGCAATATCAAAGATCTCAGAAAGTGTGCGACTAAAATACATAATATTGAACTTCGAAGCGAGGGCAGGGGCTGAGAAAAGGCACCGAGTGTGGCCTCTTGAGGGGCATTTCCCTGACAAACGCATATATACGCGCGTAATGGAGCTTACGAGTTGCGTTACAAAGCTCCTGCGCGTATTACAGCTGCTCTGTCGTAGCTTGCAAACGTGAGACGGCATATGAAACGCCTCCTCGAGATAAAAGCCCGGCCAGCCCCTATAGGTGCGTATCAAGAACGTGCGCGTTTCTAAAAGTCATTGGTTTCGACCTGACCCTTGTCTCTTATTTTCGAAAAAGAAAAAAAAATTCTTTTCTACGACTTTTATCAGCTATAGTTTCTTTTACATCAGGTCCCTTTATAAATACTTATTTCTTGTAAATTAAAGTGTTTCGTCAAGGAAAACTAAACGTGGATATAGTGATTATCTTGAACATTTTCCATTACATTAATTTATCGATGCTTCGTTGAGGATTAACCATACAAATACTCGTGAAAGAATCCAACGAATTGTGGGTGAGTATGCTGCTATGACTTCGTCGCTCTCGTCGATGGTGTACTATATTTTGCATGGAGACGGGCTATAATGTGTGTAAAGAACAGTTGTTCTGCCACCCAGAATGTTTTTATTTAGATTAGCGAGGCGTGTACCGTTGTGAGTTGCGTGAGTCATATGTAACAAGATAATATGGAATCCGAGACACGAAAATTATTCGCCGTATTACGAAAGCGTGCGATCACGCGATAAAAATAGCGGGTATGGGAGTATACGATTGTACATACACTCATGATAAATATGTAGTATGTACTTCATTACAGCATCCTTAACGAGTCTCATTTTCGTGACCTAAAGTGGCGTGTCCTTGCAGCGAAAGTAGGTGATTTAGCATAGAAAAGAATATTTTTAATTTCGTTTAAATTCCATTTTCAGTAGACGGAATTAATATTTTGAATTTCGTTTACATTAAATAACCACGAGGTGGATAATTGGATATATTTCCCTCCCGCAATAGATGAATATGTTTTTAGTTTTGTTTATAACTTGTAATCATGATGAGGTTGGTACACATTTTTATCTAACAGAAAATTATTTTCGATTTCGTTTAAGTTGTAATGACGAGGTAGATCGCTTCACCCGGCTGCGCGAAAAAGTAGTTCGCACCGCCTTGGGACGACCTGTGCCCCTTCAAAAATATGGTCGCTTATTTAGTTAGCATAGCTAAGCGTTACCAAAGCTCTATATTTTCCTTACTCATTAGTTTAAGGCACGATTTTTCACTGCCGCTCTCGGCCTCTTTAAGTTTCACCTAGTGCTATTTACTTGCGAGAAACGTCGAGGGGAATTTGCCATCTGTTGGCTACACCGGTGTACTACTACGTGCGGCGGGAAATTTAATTTGTGATAGCATGCTGGTGAAGTAAAAAATCGTTATAATATCAAACCGAGAGTTTTGTTGGACGTGTGATGAACAATGCTTTCAATGATTTTTCAGTTTAATTATTACTCAATTAATTATATTTTTCTGTATATTCTGCTTGTATATGTA
The DNA here is from genome assembly GCA_029448645.1 of Andrena camellia. Taxonomy (NCBI): domain Eukaryota; kingdom Metazoa; phylum Arthropoda; class Insecta; order Hymenoptera; family Andrenidae; genus Andrena; species Andrena camellia. The sequence goes on along the minus strand of CM055680.1, from coordinate 30,155,291 downwards.
TATATATAGTAAGATATCAGACTTGAGTGAGTTAATTGTACACATTTATTTTTTATTACTGAAATATTAAATCTTCATGTTGGATGGTAAATTGATAGAGTGAAAATGGGGCACGGCGTTCTCGCGAAAAGACATCTTTAGAGGTGGAGCGCTTACGTGCAAAGATGACGAAGCTGCTAAGCGAACTCTAATGGTTTCATTATGCTGTAATGAACGTCCCATAATTATATTAGGTTCATTATGCGCGGTGCTTATTAAAATTGCACGGCTGGCCAGGTATCTTTTTTTTCCACGTGCTCGACACTGTGACTTTTTCCACGCTTTTGCTCCTGCCGATTCCTTTCGCTGGGGAATTTCATTTTAAACGTTCATTGGATCATGGTTAAACGTAGTGGGAGATAATTTCCACAAATGTAGCAACAGCTGTACGGTGAAAACTGAATTACAGGATCAATCTACTGGAGACAGTTATAATTATGTTCACGAAACATGTTTCAATTAATTGCATTACTTTTGAAATATTATTTTCAAAGTTTCCCTGGGTTCAGATAGAATTGTAATTGTTTTGTCATTAGTTTCATGAAATTAGATTCTCGTGAGACAAGTTTCAATATATATTTTAAAAAATCTCATCTCCCGCGACTATTTCCATTTACTTACATTTAATTGTTGCTGAGATTTTTGTCTCGTAATAGAAAAGTCTCGTGTAAAATCTCGCGGTGGATTCGCACCTTTAAAGTGTTTCTTTTTATATCAGATTAATATCCAGGCCACAGTAGTTAATTGCACTAATTTTTTTCCACGAAAAGTACCCTCTCAAACCCACAGCGTCCATCAGTCTACACCCTTACAAATTCCAAAATTGAAAGCCTCGAAATCCATTGGTGAATCAAGAATCTTTTCTACCTACAAAGTACAACCAACTTCATTTCAACCTATGCAACCAAGGAACAGACATTTCTCACATTATCTACCCCAGCACTAAACATCTCACAAAAGGACCATCTTCCTTCGACCTTTATCTCTACCAACACAAAAGGTACTCCCGCCATTTAATCCAACCGCGACTGAAAAAAAGAATACTCGCCAGTTTCTTCCCCGGTGCTGCTGACCTTTATCACGAAGGAAGATTACGCAGCCCCCGGTGCCCATAATTAACCCCGATGTGTCTCTGGCAGTCTGACGACAGTGGCGCGGGGTCAACGCACAGGATTCGCTAGGAAACGCGTGTCTCTACACCACGAACCGCTTCATCTCCCCTTTTCCACCCCCCAGCTCTAATTATCTGGCTTCCGCTCCGTTCGGAGATCGTATGCACCCTACGCGCTGCCGAATAATCCCTCGTGCGACTCCACCGGTGCCCACATTGTATGCAACCTGTGCGACATTGTCCCGAACACGTAGACCCCTTCGGCCCTCCCGCCCTCTCTGCATCTCTCTGTATCTCTCCGCGTCTCTCTGTGCCTCACGTGCTAGTGCAGCCACGCGTGTATGTACATGTACACCTGCCAGTTTTCCCTTGTTCCCCTGGCTCTCGTTTTTCTTCCCCTTTTCACCCTTCCTCTTCCTTCCAACGATCCCATTCGTCGACCACGCGATTTGGTGGACTCGCACGCGGCTTACGCGTCTACGAGCACCACGAGGAAAGTGTGGTTCGCGACTTACATCTCGCTGATAGCACGTGGCCTCTTATTGTGCGCACGGCCTATTGAAACGACAGCTTCTCTGTTCAGGGGCGATGAGAAGATGCACGCGAATCGGTTGGTGAATTGTCGCGCGTTAGCTTCTTGGCGCTTCTTCGTTTTGCTAGGGATTTGTTTTGTTTGGGATTTCATTGGATTGATAGGTTTTTTCAGATGGTTTGTGCTTAGACGTCGGGGATAGAATTTCATTCGGCAACGGATCATTGATGATGTGGGGGTGCATTTGTTGGCATGGGTTTGGTATGTTAGCACAAATTCATGGAATCACGAATGCAGATAAGTATATTGATATACTAAATGAAAATTTAGAAGAGGCAGTATTAAAAATGGGTCTCAACGAAGGATTTGGTTTCCAACAGGACAATGATCCCAAACACACTGCCACGAAAAGTTAGAAATTTTTGAGGATTCAAATATTAAATTGCTTGAATGGCCGACATAGAGCCCCGACTTGAATCCTATAGAGAACTTATGGAGTTTACTGCACGCCAAAGTTTTATTGGATAAGCGAAATAATAAGATCAATTTTTTTAAAAGTTTACAGTCAGCAATCTAAAATATTAATAAAGATAATATTGAAAATTTAATAAATAGTATTCCACGACGTGTGGAAATAGTAATTCAAGCAAAAAGTGGCAACACCAAGTATTAACTTTATTATGTACTTTATTTATTACGTATTTTATCATGTGTCCACTTATTTTTGTCCCTCTGCAATTTGCTGACCTATTCATTAAACACAATTTACTTCTACAGAAATGTAAATATTAATTTCAATTATTAACTAAATAATGTATGTACCATAAGCATATATAATACATAAATGTAAGTTTATAACAATAGTACTAGTTTGACTAAACTTCATTGATAACCATTTCCACTAACTGTCCACTTACTTTTGTCCCCGACTGTATACAACTCTTTTTATAAACATATAAAATATTGTCAAAGATAAACTTGCCTAATCCACATGAGTTTCAAGTTCTTTGTTTAAATTTTTCGTAATAAATATCGTAGTGAACATAATTCAGTCTTTGCAAAATATTCCATTAAAATTACAAATAGTTTTTCTGAGGACACGAGGACGACAAAGCGTCGTTCAGTTTTCTGTTGAGAATGCACAGAGAAGTGTCGCGAAGATACACAGATTAAGTTATCACCGATGGAAATGTCCGCCTTGCTTCGCGCAAACTTATGCTTACTTAATAAAGCTAACATAGAGCAGCAAACGCGGAAATACGTTTCAGAGAAGGCTTCGTTGAGTACCCAGACAAAGTTCGAGCGTAGTTCCAGGCGAGACACCGTGCCACCCCAAATAACGAGGGTGCAATTTGTCGTCGTGTGCAATATTAAAACCGTCCCCTCTTTTGTCAGGACTTCCATCGTCACCATTTCTCCCGCCATTGTTATAAAGAGAATACGGCTTACTAGCCCCTCATTATTAGCGGCACAACAGGTATTTCACAATTATATAACAACCAAATGGAATTTTTTTTAAATTCCAACGCGTGTTCGACATTACTCTTTTACAGGCCCAACAAAAAGAACTCGTAGCAACTTAATTTCACATGACACAACACGGTCAACTTTACCATTCAATCTAAAAAAATCTCACTCGGTATTCCATTAACAAGCAATAACAATACCAGCCACATTCTCCACGAATATTTTACCGCATCCATCAAATTTCATCGTCCACTTCACGCTGAATGCAGGCTTGGAACCAGTTAAAATACTTAAAAATACAAATTTTCCACCCACGGTCTCGAATTATTGCTGCGTTATTACAATACGGTGGTGCGAAACGCGTGGCAGTGGTGGGACGCGGTCGCGCCCCTTTCTTTCTCGCATGGGGAAAAAGAGGGTAGTTAGTGGACGTATCCTGAATGCCAGTATGGAGATACAGGGGGACAAGCGCTGAAAACGAAACGAAGGCGGTGTAACCCTCAAGGGGATTGATTCGGAACGGTCCAGAACCATACAGGGGGTTTGGTATCGATTGCTGGCACCCACCGAACGCATCTACGCGGAATGCAGCCCTTCACCCTCGATGCCCACCCTTCATCTTCCGCTCGCCATTCACTACTCGATGGATTTTCCATCAGCTTCTGAAAGGTTCTCGCCGCGGTTAACAACCGAGAAGCGGACCTTTCTTTTTTAGGAAAAGCAGTCGTCCTGCATCATAAGGGATTTTTTTTCTATAGAATATTACCGATTGTCCTGACACGTATGAGGAAAATTGACGCTTCTAATGAGGGACACATGTGGCACGTGGCAGGAAAAGAAGTTGGAATAATTTGTGTCACGAGAAAATATTAGGTTGGGGTATACGAAATTGCCGTTTCGTGTAGGGAAGGAATAAAAATATTTTCTGCTTTTTAACTATTTTATTTATTTTATTTTTTGAGTCTCGTTGGCTAGCGTTGACAATTGTTATTGTATCCTCAACCATGAACAAAGGAACTTTTATGTTATCCGCCATTCGTAATTTCAAATGCACCAACCCAATACAATATCGGTGTAGGTACATATTTGTACGCAGAATAATTGGTTAGAAATGATTTATCTTTTGGATTTGTACAAGTGGAAGAATATCTATCATTTCTTTTCTTTTTTAGATGATTATAGAGTTTGATTAATTTTATTTTTCTGTATTTCACTTCAATAGAGATGGAATATTCTTTCTTTTATTTGTAATTTGTAATGGAGGGTCGTATTTTGTAATGACCAGTTTTGTAGGACACTTTGAGCAATTTTATATATATATATATATATCATATGTTTTTGGTAATAAATTTGCATCTCTAAAAGTAACTATTGTTGCCTGCTTGCCATCAGATTGTTCAGTTGCTGTGCCGCTCGTTTGAAACATTCATCTGATTCAGCGGAGGACGTTAAGTCGTAATCGTACAGTAACGTAGGGTGCTTTCCATTAACCAAACTGCCTAGCATAATCTCCCATTAGCCATCGACCAGGCTCGAGTGTAATCTCGATTCGTGAATTTAGACTTCGTGGCTCTTTCGTCGAATGGAAACTATTCCCACGTGCTGGGCTTTACCGATCGGTTTGCTCATTGTTCAATCAATTATTTCATCAGCTAGATATCATTTTCTAAACTGTTGCGACTTAACGTGCACGGCATTGCGTTGTTAATTCTACGTGGCGTGCGTTGGGATATTGTCGCTTAATTATGCCGCACACTAATGGAACATTCGGTAATTGATTCTGTTCGCTAAACGTTTCGTCATAAAGGGAATTTGCAGAAAGCACAAAATTTATGAAATTGTATTATATTTACTTAAACATGTAAGTCTTTAAATTCAAGTTCTTTGTACGTTGATCAAAATGCATGAGGAAATTGGAAATGGTGGAGGTGTGAAGGAAGGAAGGACACAATTATGACTAAAATATAATACTTCCACTAACTGTACAAAATCACTTTATTTCACAATCTAAAATATCTCGGTCAAGACGCTTCTTTTGGAAACTATCTATATTCTATTTAGAATCGATCTCTACCCCTCCAGGGACTCTCGAATCACCCAACGAAAAGACTGGGTTAAAGTCCCCTATGCTTGTCCACTTTCACAGCGCCTAAATCTGCAACCCGTCGTCGGTGTTTTGTTACTATCTATCGCAGTCTGTCCACCCTCGTAGTCCTCAGGTCTACCCTTCAGAATTTTCTCTCACTAGCGTCGTTGTGTTTGGTGTCATTTTCATCGGGAGAATTCCGCTGATTCATTAAAAATACTCCCCCAGAGCTGAGAGAACAAGTATAAAAATGGCATTTCTCGTTGCCAAATGACTCGTCGAATCGCGCGCGTGGTTGATTCGTGGAATGGCCGCCGACACAGCATTCCAAGGGGTCGCTGGCAGCGACCAGTTCTCTCAAATGGTGGGGAAAAGCGACGGGTCGACGAGCGACTATCGAGGTGTGGCACGCTAGCGTCCATAGAGGCGCTGCAGTACCAGGCACGCACGAGAGGGAGTAGGACGTGCGATTAACGAGTCCCTGGGACGTAAAGCGTCGTTCGGCGCGTATTCCATCGCTTCAATATGGCAAGCGTCCGCGGTAGGAAAAGGAAGCTTCTGCTCTCCATAGAGCAGCGGTTCAAGATCGTGAAACGACTGGAGAGTGGGGCATCGATCAACAGACTAACCGCCGAGTACAATGTCCACGCCGCTACTATTCGACGCTTGCGAAAAAACGCGGGGACATTACGCGAGCTCGCGGAACAGGGCGCCAACATGAGGAGACGGAAAAGCTTACGGCAATCAGCGAACCCGGAGGTGGACAAGCTCCTAATCGCCTGGTACAATGAAAGAAAGGGGCTCGGCGAGTGGGTCACTAACATGAGAATGTTGGAGAAAGCGACGGAGTTGAACAAAGAACTCGGTGGACCATCCAGCTTCAAGGCGAGCAAAGGCTGGCTGTGGCGATTCAAGAACCGCCATGGCATCTGTTTCTCGAGCACCCGTGAAGAACCAGAGGACCCTGATGCCGTTGCTGCTCAGCAGTTCGTCAATGACTTTAACCGAAGACTGAAGAAAGAGAAGATTAATCTGGAGAACGTGTATAATTTGAGCGAAACCGGGCTCGTGTGGAAGGGCATACCTATGAGGGCCAATACAAAGCCGATGAAGATGGACAGGGGCAGCGTCGTGCTGTGCACCAACGCGACAGGCAGCCACAAACTTATGCCCCTGTTCATCCATAAGATCAAGAATCCAAAGGAGCTGAAGCACTGCACGGATCGGCTGCCTGCGATTTTTAAGTCCCAACCGCGTGCCTGGTTGGATCAGCTCACGTTCTCGGACTGGTACCGGAACCACTTCAAGCCAGCCGTGAAGAAGTACCAGGAGGACAATGCCGTCTCTGGGAAAGTGATTCTTCTCGTGGAGAAGTGTCGCGTTTACACGCTAGAGGTACCAGAGGACTGCAAGCAGGATGATGACTTCGATATAGTGTTCTTGATACCGAGCATCGCCTCCATATTGGCACCCATGGAGCAATGGGTGACTGGCAAGACTAAAACGTCCTATCGGTCGAAGATGCTGCACCGGGTGATCACTTACACCGGCGGGGTACGAGAATTCTATTTCGATTATGATCTGAAGGACTGCATGGACCTGTTGTTCCAAGCCTGGTGCGAAATAAGCGTTTCGAACGTGCGGAACGCGTGGAAGAGTATTATTAAGCAGAAGGTGGACGACACTCTGGCGAACGAGGAGCCGGACCCGCTGGAGTTCAGCATGCAGGACATCATTGGCGCCATCACAAGGGAGCCAGCGTCCGAAGAAAGCGTCAACGAGTTTCTGGCCAAGTGCGCGCAGGAGGAGACTGGCTTCTACGACGAAGAGGAGCAGAAGAAAGAAGTGTACAACATCATGAAGCCGCCGGCGCAGGTCGACGAAGAGAAGACGAAGAAGACGTTTGATATTCTGATGAAATGGGCCAGAAGGGAGCCAGAGTATATCAGGGAACACGTAGAGTTCCTCACCGACTATTTTGAATAGAACTGATGGTGATAAGGATTGATAAGCGAGCTATTAGAAACTGTTGCAGGGATGCGTGAGTGTCTGGTTTATACAGGATGATTTTATTATTAAAAGAAAATGTTTTCGGCGAGAGTTGATCTGAAATGGGACACCTTGTGTACTACGCGATAAAAACAGTAGTGTGTAGTTCAACTGAATATTATTACTTTAGCTCATTTTTGTATTGTTATGCTGTACGTGTGAGAGTTTTTCCAAGAATGAATGGAATTGTTTGAAAGTTTTTGGAGTGAAGAAGGTTAATGTTTAGCGAGTTCTTATAGTTTTACAATGTAGTATTTAGATGTATTCATTACTGTTCCTTTTATTGTCACGTTAATAAACATTTTTTATGAAATTTATGTAATTTTTCTATCAGTCCCGTGCAGAAATGTCTCCTGCACCGATTGCTAAAAATATCGTTCCACGTACAGAGCAGCGATTCGTTAGTTGCACGTTCCAAACGAACCGCTTAATTGCGCACTAGTTATCCCCACCACTCCTTGAAATCGACTCGAGCCAACGACCCTGCAAGTCACCTGGTCTCTGTGTTTGGAAATTGCCAACGAGCCACAACTCTGGCGTAAGAAAAGGGAGATTTTTACAATTTTGGTTTTGTCTCAATGTGAATGGTTTTAATGAACTGACACGATTTTGCTGATGAGAATGAGTCCAAACACTTGATTTCAACTGCAACAATCTTTGCATTACAAAAATGGGAAAGTTCGGTAACTCATGGGACGATTTCAATTTCCCATCGCGTGTCAATTCAGGAAATCTCTAATTCTAGTTACAAGATATATTTGTGAAGCTTTCCAAAATCAATGAATCAGGTTTTCAAGTTTGTAAAGCACCCGGCAGATGGAGTATTAAATTGGAGGGTGGAAAAATACAATTTTGGCATCGCTTAGTAACTGTCAAACTTGCAACAATATCTCTGTACGATATTTTCTCACTTACTCATCACTACCCAAGCCCAAGATGGTTAAAAAATCCCTGCACTTGATTAAACTTCACAAACCTTCTCCAAGTCGCGATGTTAATCTTCCTTCAGATCTCGACGACGAGCTACTTACAATTAGTTGACGAACTTCTTCGCTAACCGCGGGCATAGTTCCGTTCACCCATCCCTTGGCCCTGCAGAGACTTCTCGGGCAAGGATTAAGAAGGGTACGAGGGTGGAAACTGCACGGCAGTTTGTATCGGATTTGCATTCCGCGAGAATAATGGCTGCTGGAGTTTCCTGAAGAACGGCGGCTGCTCGGGACGAGAGATAAGGCAGGAATTCCTGCGATAATTAGGATCCTTTCCTTCGAGCGTATCGCCAGTTCGCCCGTGGCGTATTCGAAGATAAAAAGGTAAATCGCTGGGAGGGACGATGTAAGTATCCAGTAACAAAGTCTACGTCTGATATAGCATTTCTATTCGAGTGGCACGGGGCACGTAAAACTGTCGAGATAATTCTTCGTCGAAAGGGAATGACAGGAAACGCGCAGCAAGATGCATTTTCCCTAGCGCTAATTACCTTCTTCGTCAAACGGTCTGCGCACGCTGCGCTTTCGTTACGCAATAGCACATTCAACGCTCGTAATTACGTCAGCTGCACTTGATATTCCACAGTGGATAGTAACGATCCTCTGATTCCTGTTTTATTCTGCGCACTTTTCATTTCTGACTCGTCTCCAGACCGTTTAAAATGCTGGATTATCGGGGGAAGGAATCGAAACGGCTTCAGGAAAATTGACCGTGGGGAATCGGGAACAAGGGGGATGGAGTGGAATTATGCTTCATTAGTTATACTTTCGAATAGAGTAACTAATGAAATAATCGAAATTAGCTTGAACATGATTTTTTTCTAAACAGCGACTGTCCTAAAACTTCTGAAGGGGGGGGGGGTATATTCGTATTAGACATGGAACAATTTGAAATAGTTGTGCCTTAATTCCCTTGCTATTTAGTGAATATTTCAACCACCTGCATTTTAAAATACCCCTTCACGTGAAACCCGTGCAGAGGATCCAAATCCCTCGGCGTGAAAATGCGTCGACTCCGGTCGAAGTGTTTGAAGCCCAAACAGCTTTCTCTCCCCCATCGTTCTATCTTTTTCATAACTCTCTTTCGTTTCCCGACTGCCTCCCAGTTTCCGTTTTCGAGCATGCCATTAATTTCCTGTTCCCATCGATCTTCTCCCTCGTGTGTTCTGGAAATTTTCTGCCGCGTGAATTTCGCAAAGCGTGGCATAAAGAAGGCTGCCTCGGGTCCCTCGTCTCTTGGGGATATGGAGCAGCGAAGCGCTTTGACTTCTCGACTATTAAATTAACATCGCTCGAGCCAGTAGGATGGTCCCGCGTGCTCGTGATTTTCGTTGGATGTCAGCGGGCTGTGGCAGTCATTCCTGCACTGTGCTTTTCCATCGCGATGCACCGCGGCTCGTAGATGCGATTTATGATTGCGTTCGCGCTGGGGGTTGTACATCAGCGAGTATATCTAGTAAGAGCACTGTGACGTCTGGTTTGTCAGTTGCACTCCGCTGGTATTATTGCAGATCCTTTTAGTTCGCTCGATCCAGTGGAGACACGTGTCTCAGTTGGTTAAATTGCAAACCTTTCTTCGCGAAATTTAATTCGGTTTGCGTAGGTAGCTGAATTATTAGTTTGTATACATTTTATTTCTTTGTCGATTATTCACCGTGCAATTAAAAACCATTATATTACCGGGCAGTGTATGTTTTTGTTTAACAAGACTTATAGGTACTGTGGCTTTATAATTCATGATTAAAATATGGCATATACATAGTATGGTTACAAATTAGTTTTTCTGTTATCGTAATTACTTTACTCTGCAGTACCTACCTGTGTATAGCTTCATTAACCCGTTGAAGTTCTGAATCAATTTCTTTCCAAGCTTCTTCTAATCTTTCCCACAACTTCTTTAATTTTGATTATATTTTTCTCATTTTTCTATCCACTTTATCACACAACTTCTCGATTGGGTTAAGGTGATTTATAATTCTTTTCAATGTTTGATGCAAGTCTTTGACATAAAATAATAAAACCACTTTGGAAACTTTCATCAGTTTGCTTAAAACGAGCAAGTGTTCAGTGACTTATGGGAATATGCACTGTTTCACTTTGCCCATATCTAAATGCATGAATGGAGTCAACTGAACATGAATGAAATATGGAATACTCAGTGCCTACAACCCTAAGTTAGGCTCTGGTGTTTATTTCCCCACGCTTTTTTCCACGTCCCTCTGCCGAGGCGCGTTTACTGTAACGCGCAGCTAGTTCGACGTCCTACCCTGTTCCTTCGGCTCGCAATTCCGCTGACCACGCATGTGGAGCTAGTAGAAAGGAAATAGGGAAATGGGTCAGATCAACCAGATGCGAAGGTACACAAGTTTCGAGCGTCAGGGCAACGACGTCGAGAAGAAACAAAAGTTGTGAAAACAAGTAGCCTCGACTCACTTAGGGTCGTAAGGGATATATATAACATCTCATTCAGTTTCTACCGGTCCCATTGAGGGGTGCACGAAACCCTGCAATAGGACACTGCAGAGTAGACGGTTCTTTCTTCTTAGCTGCCGAAATAACTTCGTTATATTCTGTGGGTGAGTTCAAGAAGGGCCAACGTCAAAATTAAGTCACTTTTGACTAATTGGCGTTAGAAATTTTGCAAAAACTTTACATTAACTTTAGCTGAAAATACCCAAACAATGAAATTGGCCCTTTTTTAACTCACTCACACATATATCTCTGCCATCAAATGCCTATGCACATACAGTGTATCGAAATCGAATGAGACGATAATCTGTTAACTATATTTTTAATATTTAGTTAACTTTATATTTCTTTCAGTAGTGTAACAGAGTAGAAAAAACTGAACAATTATTATATTTAAAGTTTCGTTCCATCTCACACCGTTACAAAGCTACATTAAAAAATCCAAATCTCCATTTGTGGCGAATAGAAGTTTACTCGTTATTCGCATTCGTCTTTCCTCACCCGAATAAAGTTTTGCCCATGTCTGGTCTGTGGTGTGCACACTGCACGTTAGGGATCCTTTTTGGCGGGTTGCGTAGATGAGAACGTTGGTCTCCTGTCCGTCTGGTTTGCCTACGTTAAATATACTCGGTTGACTCGCTCCAAGCCGCGTAGGACGCATTAATGAACTTGGAAAGATCGCCGCGGAGGATAATGCCGGCGTAACCTTGTACTCGTCTTAACGTTTTAAAGTCGCGAGGGGCGAGTGATTCACTTTACCGTGATTACCGTTTGCGTAAGCTTCGCGTCGCTCGTTTGCTAGCAGATTTCTTGTTCGCAGCAAACGCGCTGGATCCTTTCGGCCTGTTGAATTGCATTGCCTCGCGCCTTTTTATTCCCTGGTTACGCGCCATCGTGGAACGAGCGTTTTGGAACCGGTGGGATTTTAGAACGCGCTGCGATCGTACGCTTTTCATCTTTCAACTGATGAAATATCAAATATCTATAATGGTGTAAACACATTTTATTCGGGACTCTTTTGTTTAAAATTTGCCCCTTCTCTGAGCTTGTGCAATAAAATTTTAAACTTTTGCTGAATGTTGCAATTGTTAGATATATAAGAGTATGTAATTTTAAAAATTATGAAATCTTTCAGTTTAAGAAGGTTTAAGCATAGTTGCAAAGGATTACTAATACAGTTGCATTTCCATTAAATACACATATTCCCATATTCCAATAGTTCCTTAAATTATACAAGATAGAAAACACCAACTAATATCAGAGCTGTTTTGCTTCGTACAAGTTAATAGGTACGTTACCTTTAGAATTCAACTGATATTAAGGGGGTAGGTCACCCTCGATAGCCCTAAAACAGGCCTTTTTTCAAACGCAAATTGTAAAGTGATAAATAACAATAGAGACAACGTTTTCCCCTAGTTTTAATCGTTATTCTATGAGCTTTAACACAAAAAAAGAAAAGTCTAAATATCTCTATGTACATAAAAGTTGTGAGTAAAAATGTAAAGGCGTGTACGCGGTGCACCGTTTGATGCTGTACATAAAATCTCGAAAACCGCTCCAATGATTTGGATGAAAATTTAATGAGACATGCAGAAAACCATTCCCTAAGATGTGTCGGCAGCAGAATTTCGAAATAAATTTTTAAAAAAAGATAAAAAATATTTTTCATACAAGAAATCGATAAAATCGTATTTTTCAACATAAAAATTGTATTATTTTTTTTTTGAAAATCTGCTCCCGACACATCTAAGAGAATGGTTTTCTGCATGTCTCATTAAATTTTCATCCAAATCATTGGAGCGGTTTTCGAGATTTTATGTACAGCATCAAACGGTGCACCGCGTACACGCCTTTACATTTTTACTCACAACTTTTATGTACATAGAGATATTTAGACTTTTCTTTTTTTGTGTTAAAGCTCATAGAATAACGATTAAAACTAGGGAAAAATGTTGTCTCTATTGTTAATTATCAATTTATAATTTGCGTTTGAAAAAAGGCCTGTTTTAGGGCTATCGAGGGTGACCTACCCCCTTAATTGAGTTGCTTAATTAAAAGCCCGCCCTTATTTTTAACTAAAGGTTCTAATTCCCATTAAGAAATAGTTTTCTGTGGAACACCCATTATATTGCAGAGAATACGTACTTAGATACTTCTTTCCCCCGGAGCGTAGTTTTTCTCCGAGAACGGTGCATCGATCTCTCCCGCCTCTTCGCGAAGATATTAAAACGCGCAAAACAGAAGGTACCGAAAGACGGGAAGATAAATCGATGAAAACGAATAGGCCCGAGAGGCGATTATATTGAAAACGTTGCCCTGGTAAATGGCGTAATTTTATTTACCGGGGTCGCCCCTTTCGAGCCGTTCCTCAGGCTTAACCAGACGCGGTCGTTATCGCCAGCTTTGCCTCGAAACAAAAGCTCGGAAAAGTGCTAGGACGATGAAGGCGGGAAGAAAAAGGGAGATAGATAACGTCAAGGGCCATAGACGGAGAGGTAGAAATAGAAAAAGGTTTCTTTGAAACAGCTCCTTCTCGAGTCTGCGACGAACGGAGATTTTCCAACATTTTTCCAGCGCGCCTCTTTGTTCGCCGTCGAGACCCTGAGAAATCATTTTAAGACAACCATTGCGTTTATTTTTGCTCCTCCACGAGCTCAGTTGTGTAAAAGTACAGAGACAATTGAATTGCACGATCAAGAAGTGATCATCTGCACCCTTTGCTGTTCACTGTTTCGTAAACCTTAAGTTCTTCACTTGTGCAATATTATTTCTTCTAGAAGTCTGTATTCTGGTTCAATTGAAAATTAAAAAGGTGCCTATTGCACTGAATTTAATAAGATATTAAAAAGTATATAAGAAAGAAGAAAACATTGTACATTTCAAAGTTTATGAATTTCTTTGGACCAGTATGGGGCAGAGAAATTTATGTTCAATATAGAGCACTCCAATTTTGGTTTCAAGGAGTGAACTTGGAACAAGAAATTATATAGGTTCGATTAATTAAGAGACATTACCCTGGAACGGTCGTAAACCATCCCCCTTCCCTTTCTCCGCAGGCCTCCACCCTTTTTTTGCCAATTATCAGTTGGACGACTATTCCTGTTTCAGTGATTTAGATGGGCCGTGTATCAAGCTACAAATTAGAGGCCACGTACTAATTAGCTTCTACTAGAGTTTACAGACAACCTTGCGCAAATGCAATTATCTAAATCAATGTCCCGCGATTTTGGCGTGCGGCAAGAAAATTCTCTTTTTCAAAAAACCCCAGACGGTGAAGCAATGCATATAAACGTCACAGAATTTTAAAAAATCAGAACATAAAATTTGCTCCGATTCGAACCTATTCAATCTTTTCTTCCAAACTTAAATTGACGTTTATATTATTAAAAAAAATGTAAGAATTCACGCAACTCTTTCCATTTGGAATTCTCAGGAAATTCAATCATCAAAAATTCGAGTCCTTCAGCTGATAATGGCCCTCGATATTTCTCTGTGACACAAAGGATGGATAAAAAATTCCACACAGAAGGTGTCCCTTGTTACCTTCAAATAAAGGGATTAGAATAGTGGTATTGCGTTTGTCAACCGACATTCCCGACAGTCTGTCAGTTTCAGGCGAACCCGACCGCAGCAATTGCAGGTAGAACAAGGCGGTTTCCTTTTCGAGCCCGTGGCTGAATCACTCGATGGATTATCTTCGTTTTCATGGGGGTCCGCCATAAGTCTGTCGGCCTTTTTCATCCTCGCTCGATACTGTTCTCGGTAGCCAGCAAGGTGGTCTCTTCGCGACGTGGTCGTCGGCTTTCCTTGTTCCTAGTAAACGGCCCACTGATATTTATAATATTTCCGATGGGACGCAGCAACCGCGGCAGTGTTAAAAGGGGGCGCTAAAAATAATCTTTATAAATGGCAACTGATTTACTGCTGTCCCGATGCGAAAGAAAATAACGAGATTGCGCGGCGATTTCTTTCTGGCTAGTATTTTATTAAAATGTCACTATTTTACTTGCACCTCGCGGAAAGCTTTCTTTTTGAACGTAGCACGATGATAATTCCCATAAATTCTGAACGTTCAATGTAGAGAATCCAATTCTCGGTTCTTCTATTGCAGAATTGTTGATAGTAAAAATGAAATGGCGGTGGAACTCTCCCCGAATCGAATGCAGTTTAATCTGATCCGTATGTGAGACACAACCGGCTATCGGCCGTTGAACTCTTTGATTCTTTGAACCTCTTAACCGAGAATCCATTAAGTTCGCCCGTCAAGTGGCCAGCGAAGGGACATCCAGATCTCATTAACGCCTTCCATTCTGTCCGATTTACACGAGTAACGGAAATACGAGATCGTTGACCATAGAAACATTTCAACGCTCATTTCCTCTATTCCTTTTAATCGTTACCTCGTATACCATCTACCGCTGCAAGAATCCTCTCAATTTCCTCCAGTCGGTTTCAATTACAACTCTTCTTAATGCATTATACACCCAGAAGGTATTAATGAGAGTTCAACACTGTGACTGGCGTGGACATGTTTTCACGGCGATATTCATTTGCAAAGCATTTAAAGTATTCTTCGAGAGCTCCGAATGTTTACTCTGGAAACAAATCAAGCTCGATGTTCCCTTTAAACGAAACTGTTCTTGTAAAAACAATTGCTCGGAAGGGGCTTGCCAAATGAAGGGGCCTTTTTCGAAATTTTGCGCCACTGAAATTGTTAATTTGCTGGTACATACTTCGTCCAGCTGTATTTATGAAGATATACGGATGTAAAAGGCGTGTACCTCGTTTGAATAACTATATTCGTAGGACAGATGATTGTTTTTTCCGAGCATCTTGTGGTGGCAAGGCGGTAATGCGCGGCGCCTGGCGTCGTTTACCGCACGGGGCATCGTTTTGCATACAAAACAGCCGACGTTACTCATCCTCTCGAATAATCGGGACTCATTCACATGCACGCCAGTTAGCCGCGGTGGTCTGTACCATGGGCAAGGGGTCTCTTAGAATACGCAGCTCTCTGTGCATCGAGACTGTCTGGCGCGTGTACACCTCCCACACGACCATAAAAGCTTCTCCGCTTCCAGCGATGCTGTTTTATAAGACAATTTCTGCCGCGCGGGGGTATATTATGACGATACGATGTTGCGTTTAGCTGGTGTTCAGCAGGCTTCCTACTTGTTGGAAGCTTCGACGCGGGGAAACGTATGACTCGATTGCGGATGTTATATACGTAGATTATTTGTGAGTGGATTAGATGGTCTTTAGAAATTCTGTGTAGTGGATATTGGAAATTGCCATAAGTGGGTGAATTTTAATAATACCTACAGTTAATGTGAAGTACAGTACTGGAAAGATTTATTCCATTTATTCAACAACATTGCTATGAAAATTGTGCGTACTGTGTAAATGTCAGAGAGATGCAATAAATATTTCCAGTAGGTATTCTATGTAAGTATGTACTTTACTTGTTTATCACTTTTCAATTTTCTGTGATGTATTATTGGCGAAAAGAGTAGATGAGTTCTTAGAAATGGGGATTTATTATTGGCCACGTGTTGTTCATTTCATTCAGTTGAGATTTCCTTTTTAATTTTAATATCATTAGAAACATAGTGATTGCTATGAGAAAATTAATTTCTTTAACATAAATTCAGTTTCCTTTATTCTTCCATTGTAGTCAATTGTCACCTCGCCTCCTTCCTCCTCAAATTTCGTATATTTATATTTGAAGTTCATTGTTCGTTTCACTATTTCAGTATTGCTGGAAATTATCAGACTCTTTCTCTGCGCGTAATTATTTGCTATTTTAGAATTCGATGCAGAAATGCGTATTTATTGTTTCTCCCTTTACCACCGCGTACGAAGTTTGCGGGTCGTGTCGCAGAATTCGCGACCGATGCGAACGCCAGGAAAGGAGAGAAGAATATTGACGCGTGTGTTCTGGCAACTCTTCAAACGATGCATTCTCGAAAATCAATTTCGCGGCGGGTCCCTCGCGAATTCACCTGTCGCGGCTGGAAAACTGGCTTGTCGGCGAGCCAATGAAAATGGCAGCGTTGAGATCGAAATTCCCCGTCGCGTTACAAAATGAAATTTTGCACGATGAAACTCTGGATTTCGTATATTAGTGGAACAGTTTGTTTTCGTGCGGCTAGAAACTTGCGTGGTAATTTGAAAACAAAATAATTTACGCTCCTCCCGTTTGCAGATTTATTAGCCACGTTACAACTCTAATTAATTCAACTCTCAAACATAAGAAGCAAAAATTTGAAACTGGTCTCTTGTATCTACTCGTATTGCACATTAATACCTTGATCAAATTATTAACTAATATTCTTTGGCACTCTGTTATCATATTCCCTTTGATTCCCAGAATTTGGCACTATCTATCATCAAAAAATTCTAACAATTAATAAGTTTATATAGATACACGTAAGATTTCATCGTTCGTTCCTGTTCCCTTGTCCCATTCTCCAACCCACATAAAAGGAACAGCTGAAGAATCTTATGGTATCATAAAACGGCCATTAAAACGTTATCCAGAGGCAGGTAAATGTCAATCCCTCTCAGATAGCTATAGCTAATGGTGTTCGTATTGCACCAAACAAGCGTGCATTGTACTCAAAGGTGCAACAATAAAAACGGGTGGTCTCGATTTATCTGCCTGCAGCGTGTGTCCTGTGTGAACATGCTGTCTTAATAATCCTTATAATAAATACATCCCTACCCTCGCAAACTTGTGAATAACATTACTATCGTTAGGAACGATGTTGATCAGCGTTTCCCAATAAAATTTTTCCACGGAACTGTGATAAATTCAGTAAAATTTTGCAAAATGTCCATCCTCAACAGTTTTTTTTATACAGTTCACTGACGACGCCGCGCCGTTTCGAATGTTGCAGTCAGGTGTACGTTTCTCGTTAAATAATTTACACAGTTTTTAATATTTAAATTTTTGGTATTATAAGATAACTTTTCACGGAACCCTAAATCCGTTTTTGGATATGTTTCAGAGGTCGGCAAAATAACAAATACGTGTCTTTTTATTTTGATCCGTTTGCATATTTTGGGGGCGAAACCACCCCTCATAGTTCATAAGAAGAGGTACAAAACTTCCTATTGTTAGTTGAAATAATATTATAACATTGTGTTGAATGAAACTTGATGTAAACGTCACTTCTTGTCGTCAGTCAATTTTTTATCTCTTCTTGTGAGCTTTGGAGGGATTGTTTCACCCCCTAACTATGCAAACGGAGCAAAATAAAAAAACACGTAGGTATTTCTTATTTTTCGGTCCTCTAAAACATATCTAAAAAGCAAAGCAATCGGAAGTCGACGCATAAAACCTCTCCTTGTAGTTCCATCGTGGCACTTGAACTGGGAAACGCTGATGTAGACTATTAACAGCATTATTTCTCACATAAATTGAGAAGCATAACTAACTCTGAAAGCCACTATCTTGCTTTTGCTTCTTGATATCTAGGCTTACTTCATCCATAATAAATTCCAATGCCGGCACAGCCGCGTGGCATTGAACGTGTTAAACATTAAGATGATCGTGCAGAAACATTTTTCGACAGTGACCAGCGCAAATTGCTTCCCAGCGACTTGATTGTCTCCGCGGGTTCCTCGTTTCCCAAGAGTCTGCCGGTTATGCAATTAATTGTGCGTCAATCGTTTCTCTAGATCTAACGAGCCGTAATCCAAGGACAGCCTGTTCGGGTGTACGGCCAAGTATACTTTCTCGCGAGTCGGTGTAAATCGGGTCAGTCCTTTCGGCGTTATGAGCCGAGCAGGAAATCCGACGTAATCAAGAAAATGGCGCGGCCGTCGTGTCTGACGGACCGTTCTTATCCACTCACAATAGCGTTGCGCAAATTGCTCGAGCGCGATTAGGCAAAAATCCAGTCCGCGCCGACGTTCAGCACGCTTCTGGTGCCTCCCGTCGCGTCGGTGATAGTCCTTTGTAACACTTGGCGCTGACGTCGTTACGAAAGTGATTTTTCTCATCTCGATTTAATCCCATTAACGAAGTGCTTTCTGCATAGACGCAGCAGTTGCACGCGGCAATCTTCTGTTCCATTACGATATGTATCCCGTATTGAATGTATCTCGAAGTAAACTCACGCTCATCGAGGATTTTTTCATCTTCCCAGCAATTCGTTGAGTTTTTACAATTTCGTCTTGTACACGGAATGGAGATTTTTTAGTGGGACACTTTTATTGGTAGCGAATATGAAGTGAAATTGGATTCTTAGCTTCGCGAGTAATGATTGATCAAAATTGTGTAGGTACTTACGAAGTAAAGAATTAAGGAACTCGCGAACTGTAAGAACTCTAAGTTACCAAATGATAGTTCTAATTAAAAGAAGTAACTTTTGTCTGAAAACAGTTTTCTATCTCTCACAGTTTGCGAGTTATAACAGAAAATCGGAGAATAGCAGGACTTTCAGAGGTTAATTTCACCCCCTTAGAGTAAATTTGGGCATCAAAAAAAAATTGCGTAATACATATCTATATATCCTCTACATATCCTCAAAGTTTCATAATTTTCGGAATTCCCGGGTTGGAGATCTTCCCTTGTTACCTACCTACATAATCGAATTCGACACGCGATAGCCACTCGTTTAATTTGCAACCCCTCGATACATGTGCAGGTTAGAAGTAAGGTTGGTAATTCTCCGACAAGATGTCCAGTGTCAATTTTTATTGACGTAAGTAACTTGTTAGATATTTTGCATTTATAATGCCAGAACACTTCATTCGGAAAATGCCGATTTTCGAACTTTGAGGGGCTGTTACACCCCTTAAAATTGAGATTGGGCAAAAATGGAAAAATGCGTGTCTCTTAGATTTTTGTGCTTGAAACCGTATTTGGAGGAGAAACAATTCGGCGCCGGACACCGCGATAGTGTCCCCTATCAGTGGCATTTCCCGCGGAATAAATTTACATTTCGTCGCAAATTGCGTGCAACGTGCAGTTTTACAGTGGCCGTGTAAACGGTCTTAATGAGCCCATTGTTAACATACCCTCGACCAACGGTGGAAACGCGGCGTTTGCTAGCGTGTGCATGGTCATGACGCCTCTGGAGTTACTAACCATTTCGAACCCATTATTACGGTAGCAGGTAGGGTCTTCGATCATTTCCAGCCGCGGCCATTGTCCATCAGACGGCTCGTTATTAATGTGCACGGATAGGATAGATAAGGCCAATCGCTGGCTAGACGTAGACGATGATTTCTTAAGGCGAATATGCCTGCTATTTCTTTTCCGTTCGGTTTCAACATTAGTGACTGCGCGCCTGTTGTAACTTCGATGTTTGGGAACGAATCTATCGATTTATGAATTTCATGGAGAAGCATGCTGCATTGCAGGCGAAATGAAGCAGTGCTGGATTAACCGAAAAGCAAAATAAGCACGTGCTTAGTGCACCAAACAAATTTTCTGAATTTTAAAATCAAACTTTTTTACAAACACTTTTTAGTCAAATTATCGCGGTGAAGTGATCACCGTGTATAAGAAGGCCTCAAAATCTTTTAAGTGCTTAGAGCCTCTAAAGGTCTTAACCCGACCCTGAACGAAGGTGTTTGTTTGATAAATTGGAGGATTGCTTCATTCTTTGTGCAAGTACGCACAGAAGTTGTTGAATTTCAGGTAGGTACTGCTTCATCACTTTCGGATGCACTTCGAGCCACATTTCCAAACTCTGTTTAAATTTATGCGGCCTTTATGAGAAAAGGCTGTTGTAAAGAAAATTAATGGGGAAACATTTGATGTACCTTTTCCATTGTAGGTAGTTATATACTCCGTGCGCGGATAATACAGACGGATTTATATGGGCAATTTTGCAGGAGAAGATCAGCAAACTAAACTAAAACTAGCACTCTATACGGCGACTGTTGGTACAGCACTCACCATCTCGAAACGGGAAGAATGAGCGTAATGTATCTCATAACGTGAACTTCCCTTTGAAGTGTCCCCTCCTCATAAATAAAATATTCGCCCTGAGGATCTTTCGAAGGAAAAATTCAGCCAAACGCTGTCCCAGCTATACCGTGAAATTCCCCAAGCTACACACACAAAGAGATCAGGAATTTATTTTCATACTGTCGTCCGTCTCTCGATATCCACCGATCACTGAGCCTTTTTTTTATTTCTCATCGAATACCTAATTCGTTTCGGTGAGTTACTCGTCGAATGTCTCCCCTTTTCGGAATTTTTGTCGGCGATGTGAAACCACCGAAAAATCGGTGCACTTTCGTCTTTATGCGTTTGTCTCCTCGGTCGTTTATTGCTGCAAGACGGGCATCAAACAACGGGTGGTTCGCGGGGAGCTTTAACGAAGTGCTCGCGTAATTAGTAGCCCGCTGTTCGAACGCTCGAGCACCTGTGCATGCTCGTGCCGCTTTCGCGTTTTCCGACGATTTACCTGGCGGTCTTCGTACGCGAAATAACTTCGCGGTCTAATTTATGTGCCTCCTGGCTCGTCGTATAATTTCGAGGACCGGTGACTTCATTCCGATGCGATTGCGCGGGATATCGTGATCGAGCCCCCTCGTTCTTTACATCGTACTTGGATAGTGAATCTTTTTCATTGGGGGATTACAGAAAATTGTATATGAAATTAGTAGGAAGAATCTTGGGCTTCGATTATCTGAGCATCGTTTAATTAAAAGTTGATTATCCGAATGGTGTCGTTTAGGAAATGAATGTGTGTTCTGTGTAGCGACGAAGGGAATGAAATACAGGAAATACTTTCAATTTTATGCAGTGTACAAGGTTGTAGAAGTAGTAACGGGAGTGGTGTCAGTGACTGGCAAGAGATTAGTGAAAGCTTAATCAAGGAAATGGTAATAGAAATATTCCTACACACTTCCAAGCATTTACAGCGTTTTGGGTACAACTTTTTCTGATGGTATTAAGCTCAAACGCAAGAAAAGCAATTGCATCCCTATAACAATATGGTAGCTACTTGTTAATTCAGAAGAATTGAGAAGCAAGAAGTTGTGCGATAAAAGGATCCTCTGCTTCAGGTGCTCTAATTACACTGAGTGCTCTAATTAGTTGAGTAGTTGTGGCTCGAATTTAGTCAAAGTTCGTTACCTTGACGAAATTATTTCAATTCAAAGAGCGAACACTTGGACTTGTACCAAATTTGCTAAAAGGCACACAGCGTTTTCATTGCACCCTAAATCGAGACATTTCATGTGTCACGGCTCCAATGTCCATTACAAAACATTTCAATACCTACAATCTTCTTAGATAAGAAGCTACGAATGGCCATTTGCGCTGCTTTGAAACGGAAAGTTCTGTTCAACTTACGGCGATAATTCAAGCAGATAGCGGCTTTAGCCGAGACCAGCTCGTAACTCTCATCGTGCGTGTGCCGAGCGGACCTAAACCGTGAGAACTAGACTCCGATTCGACCGTTTTGTTCCTTTCATTCCCACTTTCTTCCCCTCCTGTCTGCTCGCCATCGTCGACGAGCAAATTCGCGGCTTCGCCGCTTCAGTTCCACGAGCGTAACAAGCCGCGGTTGCGTAACGTCGGGCATTTTACTGGTTAAGCGTAAATTAGGCGCGATCCACGTGAATAACGAGATGAGCTGCGACGATATCTCGTGTCGTAAACGTCGCCGCGGCGTGCACGTGCAGGTCGTTGCCGCTGGGTATCGTTTTTATGTCGATCGTTGCCGGGAGAACAAGAAATTTCGCCATTTGCGAGGTGAGGGGGCAATTGGATGTAAATGAGCAAAAATTTTCCAAGAGACCGAGAAACCGAGCTTCAAATATTTAAACGTCAAACGAAATAGAAGCGAGATCAAAAGGTTTTTCTGCGCGAAATTTTGAGTGGGTGGACTTCTTCTGTGGAATGTACTGATAGCAACTGGGGTGTTTTATAATTTTTTGTAAATTCAAAACAAATCGAAGCTTTATTTAGAAAAACTAATAATGAATACAGGAAATAGTCGACTTTCAAATCAAATTCTTTTACATTGAATCCACCTACATTTTCTGCAATATCACCATCACCTTTCCTATTTAAATAAAAAATTCGAATTACGAATAAGGGTTACAAAAATTATTCGTCACGTGTAGAACAAAGATAACCCGGATTATTGGGGCCTCGAATAACGAATAAAGTTAAAGTAACTTTTCTTCGATCCGTTATTAAATAATTTTTTATTTTGTTAATGCCCAACTCTGCTTTCAAGACTTCATAAAAGCTTAGCTGTCCAGTGGAATCAGTGCAGAAATGTACCAACCCAGATAACTCTTTCACAGTGTAATAAATTAATAACGAACAACCAAAATACATAAAAAAACCTTATCCAAATCTCTCTCCTATTACACTGTAAAAAGTAATTCACGACTTGAATAAAATAAAACTGAACGTAAACAATTATTGACAGCGCAACCCAATTAAAATTTTCTTGATGGGCTTCTGCAAATCAACTTCGTCTTAAACTTCGTGGAGTCAGTTCATGTTTACGAGTTTGTCGATTGACATGGCCCTGCTTAACTGCTCCCAAATCGAAATTACCGTAAATTACGAGAAACTTGAGCGACATCGATTATTCGCAATTAAACGAAAACACGGAGGCTCGTCGAGCTGGCGATCGCGCCTCTGGCGAAATCTCGGCTGGCGGGGGAGATCGCGATCGCTGTTTCTTCGCGACGTGATTTACAGGACTCGAGGCGTCTTTATCTTTCGCTGCTTCGCGATAAACCTTGCACCGTTACTTTCGCATTTTCAGCGGAGAAATTTTGCCCGCTCGTGGCGCGGTTACCTAACACACAGAATTTAGCGTCACGTCCTTCGCGAATTTTTCGCGCGCAAAAGCGTCTCTAAAGAGCCGTTGCGAAACCATCGTTGGTGTTTACGAATCGAGGCGCTAATTGGTTGCACGATATCGGTCGTTCGAGTGGGTTCTTGTGAGTCACGCTTAAACGAATCCTCTTACGCTTCTTTCGCACTTGGACGTGCAGCAGTAAATAATTTTGCAATTAAAACGCAGTGACAAGTGGAGCCTCGCTTTCCAAGGAAGGCAAACGTCCTCGGTTTGAGCAGGAGTAACGCCGTCATTCTCAAGCGTAGGTACCTAGAGCCTCGTGATACCATCGATATTTCATCTCGATGCAATGCATTTTTCAATATCATTCAGCGGAGGTTAATTTAATTAAGTATATGCAGAACTGGGTACAGTTGCGAGTGTACGCGGTACTTATCGATCTCTGTCCGCGATCCCTCGCTCTCGACCGTGTTGCCTCGCGAAGACATCTTAATTTGGAGCACGGGGATGAAAGAAACCAGACGAGAAACGTCATTAATCAACTGGCCATTTCCAATAAATAAGGTTCACGCTCGCAGATCCGCGAGATAGGTGAACGTGTTTGTTATCGATCGTAACAGTATTGGCATTTAGGTTTACTTTCACGCGGCGCCACGTCAAGGTGCATTCTTAGGAGGCTGCCTGCGTGCTGCATTTGCACGTTGACACCTGTTCACTTTCTAACGACGCGTAGCTCGAGGGCGCGTTCGGATTTTCGAGACTCGCGGCTGACTCATGGTCGTGTCGCAGCCCACGCGCATAAACCTGAGGGGATTTGTGAATCATCGTTAGGTGTATGACGATGAATCCTTGAGGCGACTGTCAGAGGTGAAGGAGAATCACTCGGGTCGCCCGACATGGCAGGCTTTGCGATGTGCGAGAATGTCAACCTTGGCTGCGGCAGGTAGAAATTATAATGATTCTCGAATTTTAGGGAGATGAGCAAGTGACGCGTGACTTAGGGAGATAATTAAGTGATTGGCACACTTATTTTGCATCTGGTAGTTTTAACTGTCAAGTAAAGATGTAAAGGATTTCGCCTCAAAATATAACATTGACAATATTCAGTTTTATTTGCTTTATTAAATCATATGCTACAATTTAAATTCCCCACAACTCCACTTCCTCGCAGAAGCACTCGAGTCTCCCCCAACCTTCTATTCAACCAAAACCATTATAAACTCAACACCGATATAATCTTGTCCCGCTAGAACCAGTAGGTACAAGAATATAATTCTACCATGAATCCCTCGCGAAATGATTACCTCGAAGTGGAGCAGTCAGCTTCTCACCCAGCGGTTTTAGGAAACAATTCGTTGGTTCTTTTCCCCGAACGCGTCGTTCCCGCGGCAGAAACAAAAGGAGCGTTTGGCCGGAGTGCCCGGGGCCGCAGAAATTGAAAAGAAATGGCGGAAAAGGTGTTGGTTGCGCGGGTAAATGCGAAAGGTATAAGTGAGAGAGCTGAGGGTGTCATTTCGCGCCTCTGTTTCCGAGTAGAGACCATCTAAGCAGCGTGGTCATTATCGCGCGGCCCTGAGCTTGAAACTGCAGGAAAAATATGCCCTGAAAATTCTGTGAAGATCGGTTCTTCCACCTTTACGCGTCTCCTCCCTTCTCTCCTGTTTTTCCTCGTCCGCCGCCGGAAACCTTCGCGTTGAAAAATGATTTATTGGAGGACGAAAAGGTGCAGCTAGGACGAATGAAAGCAACGCGACTCGAGCTTGCAAACATTTGCCTCCTTGAGACGCTCGCGGTTGGCAGGCGTGATTAATTCGATAAACGCGAATTTGATTACGTTTCTCGTTGGAAATGAAACGGGGCTGCTCCTTCCACTTGGTCAGGGTTGGGCATCTGTCCCTGGGAACCATTGCAATTGGGAACGAGGTATTTGATGAATGTGACAGTTAATTGCTTAAAGGGTAGGTTCATGTCTGGAAATTAGTGTGAAATCATTGCAAATATGTGGAGGGATGATGCAGTGTTTGGATGGTGGAGACTCTATGTACTGTGTATAAAATCGTAAACAAAGGCTCATAAGTCACTGACCACTTAGCAAAGTTGTTGGGGGAGGATTTAATAGTATGAAATGACCAACAGTGTGATAGAAAGTTTATTTTGTATGTAAATAATCTTATGTTTTTATATCACATGGTCACCTGAAGTACCTAATAGCGATGCCCTTCTGATTAATTCCAACCTTCTTTTAATCTTCTTTACAACCTTGTTCTTTAATCTTGGACATGTATTTCTCATTTTTCTACCCACTTCATCCCACAATTCCTCGGTTAGGTTAAGGTCAGGTGACTGTGGAGGCCACGACTTCATTATTGTTTGCCAATTCTTTTAAATGCTTCATACAGATCCTCGAAATATATGCCAGGGGTTGTAACCTCTGGCAATAAGTTTGGAACCAAACGCAAGTATACGAAACTAACGAGAAATACCAATATTTTTTGTATATAAAATGCAACGGTACACATATGAAACGCGCGTTAATGTTAAATTGGTCTATTTTAACGTAAAAACATAAAAAGTAATTAAGAAGTTCGTTTATTATGTATGTCAAAAAAGATATAGAAGAAACAAAATGTTGCTTGGAAATAAGTATGCAACGGACCAAAGTTCTGGAAAAAATATGGAACATTATTATTTCCTGGTTTTCATCTCATTATTCTCTTTTTAATACTCTTTTCCTGCCATCAGAATCATAAGCCGAATTATAAACGCAATTAAATAATAAAGCCACTTCAGAAACTTGCGTCTATGCCCCACTAATTAATTCGCTCAGGCATATTAAAATTCACAGAATTTTCCATTTATAATTTGCAGTTCACCCTTCACGGTACAAAGTTCAATTCGTTTTAGAATCGTTTTATTAAATTCCAAATACCCGCCGCAGCTCGATATCTGCGCGAGCGCATCGGAGGCTCGTAGACCAGAAACCTGATCCCTGATAACATTTTCTTTCATAAATCCAAGAGGAACAGCACGAAACGCCTCCATTATACATTTTTTCCGCCCATCACGCCTGTTGCCCGAATCAAGCGTTACGAGCGCAAACATGTTGATCACACCCTTGCTTGCACGTGGGTGGTCCCCAAGCACCCGACGAAACTGTTCGCCGCGGTCTTTCGCCCCGTTATCAAGATTAATCGCGTTATTCTCTTAATACCGATTAGTATCTCACGTTGCCCAACGGCCGTATTGTGCTCGCGGGAACAGCCAGTTTCGTAACGGGAATAGGAATTTTTACGACTCGCATGGAACGATCGTGTCAATGTAATTCCAGCGTCGCGAGCGTCTTTTCACACGGGCCGATCTTAATCGGCCGACTCTCGACATAAATCTCGACATTAATCGCGCGATCCGTTGCTACCATGGATGATTCGTGCTTGGAGAGACGTTTGTACAAGGTGCTCGCACAATCGTGTAGGATGTAATAGTATGTATCGCATTCGTGACGGTTTTGATCGATTTGTGATTGGAGTTTGGTAAGCAATCGACGATGGTAGACTGTAGATTTAAATATGACGTAAGGGCAAAGAAATTTTGATTTATTACTCTTTGCGATGTGCTGTAGAAAATATAAATATGAATATTATTAATTTGACTTGAAGTTATTAGGTGTCAAAGTTGTTTATAACGTATTGTAAAAGTTCTCTTGCGATTGGGTTTTCGCGTGGACCTTAGAATTCTTTAGAGTTCTTCGGAGGTCAGGAAAAGGGGATTGTTCGTGAACGATGTTTCTTATAGACTGTGCGTGCAATGCTCCCGCTCATCTTTCTTACCTGTCCGTTCTTCTTTTCGTGGAACTTCTGATCGTTGCTCACGGAACCTCTGCTCCATTGTTAATTTCTTCAGATATATCTGTAGACGGTTCCGAGTAACAGAGATCTGTGATATAAATGTTGGAAGCATCGAATCAATATCGCTGGACTATATCAGAATCGTAATTATAGCTCTCCGTTTATAAGTTCGTGATATCTTCTACCTAGTAGTACTCTCTTACTCGACCAGTTCTGGTCATCGAAGGATTTAGAATTTTAATTTTTGTAGAAATTCCAGTTAGTATTGTTTTAAGCACATTCAAAGCAGTGTAAGATAATATTCTTTCTTAGATAATATTCTATTTCATATTTCACGATTGTAAAAAACGAAACTCTGTAATTATTGCATTTCGAAACATGTGCTAAGTGCACAGGGCTAATTTCATTTACATTTAAAGTGAAAAAGCGTAAATATTGATTCCCAAAACTTGGTAATGGAGGTACAAGCTGCGAAGATAACGTATGTTTAACCAGAACGAGTGTATTGGATGAATGAGGTTTTGCAAATATTAACGGGAAAATATTCTCCAACGACGAGGAAGAAATTACCCGAGGAATTGTAAATGTGATGAAAAAGCTGCAAATTTGGGAATACGGGTGTATGAATCATTGGAGCCGAACTGAATAATGGAACTTTCAATTTATAGTCTGGGTTGATTAATCGGTACATTCTGTAGCTCGTGTAATGGGACAGCAATATTTTATGTGACCCAAATTTATACCGAATAATTACACTGATAATACACACGTGGAAGCATACAGTTACCAAAAAGACCCAACGTATCCTTTATCATAAAAGACTACCTATAGCAAAGAATAATAAGTTCTCAATAAAAATTTTCAAAGACTCTTACACTTTTTTTTCTTCAAAATAAAGCAATCGTCCTTAGTAACTTACACTTCTCCCAAGCGAAACTGAGGAGACTTTCCGTTTACCCCCTTTAATATTTCTCTTCCATTAAAATTAAACAACGCAATGTCATATCCAATGCTACCATCCAAACTTGATGCAGCACGTTCAGACCTCCGTTTAAAATCCCCATGTTTCGTCGGATGCGACACAGGAGAGCAAACACAGCCAGCCTGGCGACACAACGAACGCGTTGAAGTTGAACTGTTTCCAAACTTTAATTCGAAACAATTACGCCTCGCCTGGGAGTCTTGCTACGCGGAAGAAGCACAACGCTCTGCATTCGTTAAATCAGTCGGTTAGCGGAATTCTGGATCGTTGCCAGGCCGACTTTATAGGGGCATAACTTTCCATTAGCCGGCGAATCTCTAAATATATCTGCTGCAGTGGATCTCGGCCGTGTTTTCATCGGTTTCGGGTAAGCGGCCCGAATATTCGCGGAAATCAATGATCCTTGGAAGCGGCCGCGGTATCGGTTACTGTACGAGGACACGAGGACAGCGTAAATCCACGTTATGCGCGGCTAGAATCCCCTCTATATACATCATTCCCTTCGCCCGTTCCCCGTAAATGGCGCAGAGGATCTCTTGGAGTTGGCAAGCGTCATTGGTGCATTTGTTTCTACCCACCTGCACATTTAGGCCCCTTTCACGCGGGACAAGTTTGCGGCTGGCGAATGGTATCCACGACATATTCATATTTGCCTTATTTTTCGTTTGCTTTTTAAAACTGTGTCTCTGCCGGGGTAGTATGTTCGAAATACGGTGTCAGCTATGGAAGCGTCCCGTGTGAAAAGGGCCTAAGGTCCTTTAGAGTGTTTGATATATATATTTACGTGTTTTGTCTTCTGCGATATTTTTCAAGCTGTCACTGTTCTTGCACGGAGAATGAGTTTGAAATAACAATTTTGAGACGGAGGAGTTTCTTGTGGGAAAAGGACTCACGGTCCTTTACAGATCATTTGCGATCTTCTTTAAGCTGGCACTGTCTTTGTAGAGGGTACGAGTTCTAAATATCAATTGTGAGCCCTAGTAGTGTCTGGTTGAAATTTCTATATTTTTTAAATTTGTATTGATATGTTTGTTCAAGAAATCACCCAGATCTCTGGTAATTTTCCTTAAATACGCGTTGTCTTTGTTTCTCAATTTCTCGCGAATATTTTCGAGTGAAAAGTTATCCAGTTCCACCTCACGTCGTGATTTCTCCCACATCCTGTGCGACACAGGAGTTCGGGGACAGGACGAAAAGAGTGCACGTGTCTCAGGGAACGACGCTGTTGAGACAAATAGAAAATCAATTTCATGGACGCTTGCGTTCCACGGCTGGACGAACTTATTTACCTCCTTTGCCCCGGTAATTCGTCGCGGGAGACTTAGAAGAAATTACGGGAAACGAGACAGCGGAAATCGACTCGATTTTCCACGTTCGTCTGGCCAATTTCCCGGCCAGTTATGTAATTTCGCCGTAGATCAGTAGAGATTTTGTTACTCGACGAAAAAGTCTTCTATCAGCCGCCGAAAAGCGCTGATCTTAAGGAACCAGGATAAAAATAAAGTGGTCTAAAAGTCTAAAAATCACTTGCAAGTACTTAAACGATATTTAAATAAATGCTCATAAAATAAGTGGCATGTGTGACAAATAGTAATGCTTCTACACACAGATATTTTTTATTACTAATAGGCTTTTACTTACACAGTGGAAAATCCTCTAAGTTCGTAAAACTAAGTTTTGAGAAAATTCGATTTTTATTTTCCACAAGAATAAAATAATGAATATTAGGAGACATGGACTCAGTGGCTTTTCCTTTTCCGCCTACGATATTATTATCTCTTTATCTTTTCCATCTACAGCCCGAATTATTTTTCCACTCGCATCGATTTTTCCTCGCGAGCGTCACGTGCTTCTTACTGCAATTTCCCTTCCGTATCGAGCAGAAACTGACATTTTCCGAGCTTCCGACTGAATATTTCCTGCGGCGGTTCCCGCGCCGGCGAACAGTATCGGTGTACGGAGTATTTCAGGCAGCCGGTGGACGTTTTTCGGGCAAATCGATGGAGGAACTGGGGCGAGCTGAATTTTTCAACGGCGGAACGGCTGGTGGGAAGTTCCAGGACCGCACACGAGCGACGTTATAAGTTCGCCCGAGTTATTATCCGTAGTGGCGACGATTAATTACGATGCACCGCCACCTAATTGGCGTTTGCCGCTCGAGCGTTCGCCGTTTCGCATGCCTAGAATGGTATTATGTCGCGCGCTTTCCGACGAACAAACCCGGTTGCAAAGAAAAGGCACCCTCCCCCGTGACAGACGCGTCGCAGTCGGTCAGCTCTAATTAATCCAATTAATCCACCGCGATATTTGTCGATGGTAATTACCGCCTAATTACCATTATCTCCCCCTCTTGTGGGAGGGGGAGGGGGGGGGGTTGTCGTCGCTGCTGACGCTGGCACAGACAGCGCGTACGAGGCTGACAGTCTCGATGTTGTGAAAGCAATATTGTCGTCATTACACTAATGGACCGCGATGGCCAGTTAGCGTTGTTTAATAAGAATCATTTGCTGACGGCGTCTATGTAAACGTTAACGAAGGGACGCGGGGGAGAAGTGGATGGGTTCTCGATGGAAGAATCGAGAGTCGCTGGAAAATGGAATGTATGACGCGCTCGGGTGGCAGGAATTAATTATTACTAATGATTTGAGTAAAGGGAAATGGGCGTATGCTTTGAGCAGGGAGCTGTAATTTGAAATTATTTGGATGTCGGTGGGTCTTTTAGTAAATATAGGTCGGGGTATTTATGGTACTGAAATTTTTGAACGGGGAAAATTATTATTGAGATATTTTATGGCTTTTATAATATTATAGCTATATTATTGAGGAATTAATTATATCCTCCATTTATATATTACAAACACAGAAAAATGATGTGTCCAAGTTTCATTTAGTAGCTGAAATACATTTTGCTTAAAAATTTGTTTATGAATCAACCATATTCCCCTGCATTGTCACGTTACGTCCAATCAAAAAAGATACTTGCCGTATCATAATTTTCATTAATATCAATTTGGTAATGTATCGACGCAGTGTCAAGGGATAGTGGATACGATCCGGACTAATTACTTAATTTTCTTTCTGTTGCAGGTAAGTCCATTGTGGTTGATCCGCGTGTCAATTCCAATTACCATCGCTCTCATTATCGGCCGATCGGGGGGATAATTAATTATCCACGTGAGCGTGTTTTGGGATGCAGTTTCCCAGTAGATCGGTGCATATTAGTGCATAGGGTATGCATCCCTATTCCCAGGTATGTAACGAGACGCAACCACAAGCATTCGAATTGCAGATGCACCCTCTGCTCCCCAGCCCCTTCATCGCGGAGAAATGTGTTTCGCCGCTCATTATCCTTAATCGCGCTTAACATTTAATTTACTAATGAACTCTGGCGAACGATTCGCGACACACAACCAGTAATCCTTCTCGAGGGACTGGGAGGCCAGCCAGCTGAGAACTGGATCGCGTTGGTTCGAGAATTGTTGAATTAAAATTCAAAGTTAATTAATTAAGGTTGGTCATGACGGTCGACTCTAATCCAGAGAGTTAAATCTCTCAAAGATTAAACTAATTTCGGGTAGTCAGAGCTTATGGTTTTCCTGTTCTGATTTTAGCGTGTCGTCTTTTTATGTTTTACTTTATTTTTCTATGGGATTTCTACGACTTGAGATTTGCGATTGGGAAGATCCAGATTTAATTCACATTACTGTCTTATTTTCCTTTTCTTAGTACCTTTCCTGATTTTCCATGAATTGACATTTGCTTTAATCTGCCCTGAAGCCAGTTCTGCTTTCTACAAATCTATTAACCGATGTCGACAAAATAATAGCAACGCTGAGGCTCCAGGGAAAATAGCTTGAAAGCATTTCCCGATGCTGCATGGATTTTACTCATCCCCGTCGTAGGTGGTTCTCTTTCTCCTAGCGGCATTGAAAGGACTCGCATGTCACGTGAGAATTCTTATCGTAATTGCGGAGCATTAGGTACAATGTATAGGGATTTTTTCACGAAATCTGAATGCAACGTCGATCTCTGTCAAATTAACCGCAGTGACTCAGCTGCGATTGGTGCAGTTATAAATAAGCCAGTCATAGCGTTGCATCGTAGGAGAATAATATAACATGGATTACCGATTCGATGATACGAGAAGTCGAGCGAACCACCATGTAAAATTAAATAAAAAGGATACCTACATGGTTCCTACACAGGTGCTCTCTAATACCTGCTGTAAACAGAAAAATTAATTCCTCCTTTATTTCTTCAAATTATTAGACTAAAAAAAATTATTACACTTCTTTTACCAAACCCCTTATCACAGAATAAACACTTACAGTGAACCCAATTTCTAAATCAACTAGAGTTCCCTAATACCTAAAACAAACAGAAGAATTAATTTTCTTTTCCATCTCCACACCTCCTTTATTGCTTCAAACTATCATACACCCCCCACTTCTTCAAATGTAAGAACACAAAATAGAAACTCTCAGTGTATCTACTCAGTTTCTAAATAGTCACTAAGCGTTTTAGCTGCCCAAGTACCGACTTCGGATATCATGCAGCACAAACGGCAATAATAATTTTCAGTTGTTCAGAAATACATTTTCTAGCTGGCGCAGATTTCACCGTACCGTGTCTCCACACAATAAACTCTCTCACGTTCGTCGATGTTGGAGAATACCATTCGGTTTGCAGAAGCGGTGCAGCGGTTCAAACTGCACGTGGGTGCATGCGTGTGCAAGTGCATTCATGCACCCATAGCATTCACACTCGCCCAAAGGTCGATCGGTACTTCCACCTACGTCTTTCGAGTAGATCTCGTTTCGCACAATCCGATATCCCATGGGAATATGTCAGGAATGTATCTCTGGCGGTTTCAGTCGCATATTCCCGCACAACTCGACCACAAAGTCGGCCACGTTCTTTGGCCAACTGTTTACGGAAACCCTTATCGTTTCCCCGTGCGAATTATCTGGGCCCTGACTATTATGCCGCGAAAACGCCGTGGAAAACAAGACAAAGCGGGTTTGTGTGCAAATGCGATCGAATTGCACTTAGCAGAGTATTCGGAGCAATATTCTGATGAGATTTAGGGTCTATGTGCGATTGCCGATTCATTAAAAGGAGATTATATTAACTGGCGTTCATAAATATTAGGACACCTATTGTGTTTAAAGTAGGTAATTGTGGAAAGCGTTGCAAATTTATTGAACAAGTCCAACAAATTTTACTTCATTTGGTGTTTTAAATTAAAACCACAAAATGAAAGCAGTGAAGAGCATTCAATCTCTATCATTTTGTGCAAATACAACAGGTGTCCTAATACTTACGATCAGCAGTGTATACATTTTCAGAAAATTATTCTTTCGAAACAAATTGTGGTGAAACATGGCGATGTGTGCAAAGTTGTGAGAAGAAGTGTCGTTTCTGAATTAACGGTTTTCAGAGAATTCAGCCCAAAGTAGTTTTATTCATAGAAACATTGGTGTTTTTAAAATTGCTGTATGAATTGAAAATGATCGATGAACGTCCCTTTTCCATATACATAGGTATCTACTCCTAACAGTACACATTCCCAAAACATTTCAATAATAATTTGGACACGCGTTGCCCCAAAATGAAATTTTCTCTTCGATATAAGTCTAAATACATAAAAGCACGACAAACAGTGAAGCTATCCTCCACATCATAAATCCTCCCAAATTACAATACACTGCACAGTTCCCACGAAACTTACAATCTCGATCGCCCCCTACTATCGTAACAAAATGGTCTGCATCATCCATTTCCCAAGCACCTTACCACAGTACGCGCGTAACCATCCAACTAACGAACGCACAATTTTAAAACACGCTTTATCGTCGCGTTAGATTTTAATGAGCGAGCAATTAAATCGATAACCCTTCGCACTAAACTAGCGTGCTCGTAAAGTGCAATGGAGATTCATCGAGACGCGAGGGAACAGTTTCATTACAGAAAATTCTCGGCTGTTTTTCTCCTTATAATGGATCATTTAAATACACTCGGGTTCTTAATGATCCGCGAGCGATACAAGTTCCCTAGCACTTTCCCGGGTCCATTCTTGAAAACGCTCGCGTCAGCGCGTACACGCGCCGAGAGCAACGCGTTCCCATTGTTCGGATCTCGTTCCCCGAGCGTGCCCCGTGTTCCGCGGTAGAAAAGGAACGCGGAGAAGGTGCGAGCGCGTCCATGGCGCTACCCTGTCGTCGCCTTTTCAAATTCGAGCAGGCGGAACGTCGACAGTCATCGCCGGGGCGCCCCATTTATGCCCCCTCGTTCTCTGTTAGCGAGCACAACGTGGCACCCACGTATCGACGATCCTGATTCACTATTCTTGGCCCGGAAGCGCGGCGCCCGCTCAAGGCGAACGGATGGAATCGAAATCATTTATAGACTACTTAGAGAATATGCACGCCGCCGGGTCAGTTGATAATTATTATTGAACGGGGGTGGCTGGTGGGATGGTGGTTGAAGCGTGTGGTTGTGGTAGGAGTAAGTGATTCGAAGTGGGTTAAGTATTAGCTTCAGTCTCGTTGTTGGAGTGGTTTGTAGCCTTTGAAGAATTGCTGCGCTGATTTTCTTTGATGGAAATGAGATTCTGAAATGGATCTAGGTTCTTATTTATGATATTCGGGGCAGTATCAGGATTCGAGTGTTTCTCGTATCCGTGGACAAATATAAATATAACGTTTTTGTTTTAACGTAAACATTGTAAGTTCGTTGGAGAATGTTTATTAAGGCTTGCTTTCTCATTCCGTGGGTTCTGTTACCCCATCATATATCTGTTACTCGAAAACGCCATTGAATACTGAAGCACGCGTGTCGCGTTTCGCGTCCAGCGTTCCTCGAGCTCGATAACGAACGTTTAACGCGGCGAATCAATGTCGGGAGGGGAGCTATCGAGGACATGAATAAAAATGAAACCGCAAAACGAAAGCAATCCTTTAATCACAGGTCCACTAAAGGGGACGCTAATGAAAACGCGCGTCCTTAATTCCACGGTTTTGTCCCGGTGGCGGAAGGAGCACGAGGACGAGTCCTCGTCTCCAGGAGGGCACCAAGGGGCCCTGAGTAGTGACGAAGTAGCGAAAAGAGGGGTGTAATTAAATAAAATCTAACCGAGCGCCGTCGAAGCTGGGGAAAAATTAATTGTACGACTGGGCCGAAAGCCTGTGAGATTTCCACTTTTAATTGCAACCCCCGATGACTCGCGCCGACAAAGTTCCAGGGGAATTTTTTATTTTACCGTTTCCCTTCCCAGGATCGATTTGCTTCCTCTGCTTGGCTGTCGACTCTGTCCGACTTCGTGGAGTCTGGTTCTACTGTCGTCGTTCGTCCGTTCTTCTTCCGTTTCACCCTTCTGTGTATCTTCGGTTTTGATGGAACTGTGTGGTACTTGCGATTAATGAGGAAGAATGTGTGCATCATTGGGCAGCAGTTGCAGAGATAGAATAGACTTGAGGAAGAACTAATTGTGTTTTAGGAAGGTTCGATCGAGGTACCAGTACTCAGTACTCGCGTGGGGATTTGTTGCTGTGTGTGAAATATTAGGTGGAGGCACTGAGCAACTTTACAGATGTGCGTCGTTGTACAAAGCAGAGGCGCACCCAGAATGGCGCGGGGGGGGGGGGGAGGGGCAAGGGACCCTGGCACCTTCCAAAGAAAAAGAAAAAAGGAGATTAATGTAACCACGACTGAAGTAATTCAAGAGATTTGTGAAAAGAAAAGAAAACTGGATTTTAGTCTTTAAACAGATTTTTATAATCACCTAATGAATTTTATTGAATTTGCATTAAAAATATTTTTATCCGTTCAACTCGGCTCCCCCCAAGATTAAATCCTGAGTGCGCCACTGAAACAAAGGAATGCCACCTTGGGTCTAATATGGCGCACATAGTGACAGAAACATTTGTCTTAAAGTTTCTCAAAAAGCGGTAGGAATTAGGGTTGAAACACGTGGAACCCTCCCTCGTTGTAACATCTAAAGTCTAATTAAAAATTTGTAGCATATTCTGCATCCGAGTCCCAGAAAAGGTGGCAACATTCATTATTATCGTTCCAAGTAAGAAACCTCGCCTTCATCCCCGTCTTCGGTGACTTGGAGTACTTCGTCGTTCGTAGCACTCGAAATGGCAAATTTCATATAACCATCCAGTCTCGAGGAATGATTATCATAAAATATCGCATCTGGATGACTGATTTACGCGTGCGGTGCGCGTGTGAGGTCACGCTCCAGGGAATTCGCGTCCGAGTGATCTGTCTAAGCCCGCGTTGCGAGTGGGTGTGGAGTGACGTTACGTACCGGGTGTCTCAACATTGGACTTCCTGCCCTCGACACGCTCAGCTGTGCGTACCTGCCCGTAGAACCGTCCTGCGTTTCTCACGGTGTCCATTACGAATTTCTTCTCGAGAGCCGCTCCGAGGCGCAGGATATCGTGAACCACAGTTTGCTCGTCGATAAGCACGGTCCCGGAATCTAACAAGGGAAGTGCTCGAGGGACCACCGATTTCGATAAAGTCTTACACACTACTTAGGTGGATGGATTCTTCACTATTCCTTCCAAAAATGAAGATTAAAGGGATTTTAATTTTTATCGAATACAGGGACATGTCATGCAAAAGAAAATAGTGTTACAAATGAACGCTGTTCATTATTTATTGCATATGTATTTATTTAAAAGATTATTCAACTATTCAGCTTGTCTAAAGGTATTTTTAAGAAAGAGAACTTCAGACTTAATCCTAGCCTGAGAGATACAGGGTGATTATCGTTAGTATTACTTCTTGAAACTATAAGAATTTTAGATCAGGACGAGATTGAAGCCTAACATAAAAGCTGATCTTATTAAAATAAATATGAATGGAATTATCGGTGAAAATACACCATTCTGATTCACTTTCTGATCAAATTATCCACCGTCCAAGGTTCGGTTGCTAGGAACGTGATTCTTAATCCGTATTCTTAATTCTACTGACCAGTCTAGGAGCTCTGATTCCTTCCCATTATACATCAACCAGTTTACATAACAATCCCTTTCGAGATACCGGAAGAGCGGGAGACAACAAAACTTTCACCTTCCCTTTCGTCGATCCCGATCAAGCGGAACCGAGAAAAATGTGAAAGGCAGTGGCAGAGGGGGAGAAGACAGGAACGAAGGGTGGCGAGGAAAGGAGTCGAATCTGAAAAGAATCACGGCCGAACCGATTCCCTGGCAGGCGATATCCTGCGTGTAGTGTGCAGGAATGCGATTCGATCGGATTTCGATACCTTTCGATACCCGATATTCGAACTTCTCCGGCGACACGTCGTTACGCAATTGGCACGTACGGCTGCCAACCACGCACGCATCCGTCGCCGCGTGTCGAGGTTAATTAAATGAATTTCAGCGATATCTCGGGCCTCTGGGGCCATGGATCGATAACATCCAAGGATCCTTCGCATCCTGGAGGCGCACGCGAGCCTGGATTGGTCGTGGGATCGCCAGTGGTATCGATGAAATCGCGGCCTGCCTCGGACCGTGAATCATTGTCATTGTGGGAATGATCGGCAGTCACGAGCTGCGATATTAAGCAGATATTGGCGTCATTATGCGCTGATTAATGATCCATCCACCCCACGTACCTACTCTGATCGACCGGCTCGCTTCAGTGGATCCTTTTATTGCTCCTACGCCTTTTCTTAATTAACTATTGGGAAAGACGGGCGCGACGGGCAGCTAGGAAACCAGGAGACTGATGGGAGCTTCTAGATTCTAAATTTGGCTAGTTAGGTACTCGAGGCATCGATCGATGGGGGCATTTGAAATTTGTGTCGAGGGAGGGTCGCGAGAAAGGGGACAGGTGAATATCTTTGGGCTTGAAGGTGTAGGAGCGTGTAATTCTACTGGCAAGTAAATTATTTGGGGCGGTGTAGGGTGGTCATTATTATAAGTGAAAGTTGAAGTTTTAATTCTCATTACTCGGTCCGTGCAATTTAATCAACTAGGAGAGAAGGATCTAAAAATAGAAGAAATCACTGCAAAGTGAACTCGTTCTGAAAGTATCGGCTCATAAAGATGTATTTACTCCGGTTTCAAAGTATGGGTTTCAGTCGGTTAAATATTCAGGTGCTCATAATTGATTCGACTGTCATAGACTCAGCCATTCAATAATGCAGAGCCAATGTATCTATTTCGTAGGTACGAAGACATAGTGGAACATGCGTTCCACCCATACGCTACACTCGTTTACGAATTTTTTCGACATCGACCGGGAGCCCAGCCTCTGGAAATTGAGCCATTCACTTGCACGTCGACAGAGAGACTTTTAACCGTTTCTTTCGTCGCTTTCGTAGACTAACACGATTCACGCCTCATTAAACCAAGCACCTCGGCCAATAGATTTCTAGACCTATTACCTGTTACCTTTCGCGTACTCGAAATCGCTTCCAGGTCAACCGCTTAATCGATTTCGCTCGTTCGGTTGCTGTCGCAACGAGGCGGCAGGCTGATTATTAGACTTGTCCACAGATCGGCATAATGCGCAACTTGGCAGGCTACTTGGAGATGCTAAATTGACAGTGATTTCTATCCCGAGAAATTTAAAATACTAATGATGGAAACAATATTTCTTAACTTCCCGTTCGGGACAATATATAATTTAAAAGAAGATTGCTTCGATGTTGACGAATTTTTCTAATAGGGGTTATTTGAAAAATTGTATAAAAGAAGAAAGAAACGATGAGTGATACAGTATTCACCAAATAAAGTACATAATTATTCCACAAAGTACAGAAGTCTAACACTGATCTAACTGATCTCCATTTAATTTACAATTCATGTTCAGAGCTCTTGCCTTTCATTGCACAGCAGCTTCTTGCATCGACATAAAATTTCATATTTTACTCACATTTAGAGCCTAAAGTATAACGTTCTCTGTACGAACGTCTAACACTAGTGAGACTCGGAGGATGATCGAAGTCCCAGAACGCCACTAAACCACACCAATGAAAATTGAATCACTTCTACGGGTGATTACCTCG
Source organism: Andrena camellia (assembly GCA_029448645.1). Taxonomy (NCBI): domain Eukaryota; kingdom Metazoa; phylum Arthropoda; class Insecta; order Hymenoptera; family Andrenidae; genus Andrena; species Andrena camellia. Next base: position 30,115,896 of record CM055680.1, on the reverse strand, counting down.
TTACTCGAGATGTCGTATCAGCGACAAACCATTTGGATGGAGCTGTTAATGAGTTACGTGGTTAGAATGGAGGGGGAGGGGGGAGGGGGGCGATTCAATACACGCGAGCGTGCTGTTTGATTCCATTGAAATCGGGTTAAGATGAGATCGACACCTGAATTGGCGTTGTGTCCGTGTCGCTGCCCCGTCGGGGGTTAACAAAAGCGGACACCGGCGCAGATCGATAGCCCAGATATCCTATGAACGCCAGCGATAAGATAGCGGCGGTGGACAGACAAAACGACGGAGGATGGACTGAGACACTAAGGCTAATCGCGTGCATCGGGCACCATTGGCTGTTCCCTGGCGTTTCGACTAACTGCGCGTGCAAATTCGCGTCTTTCTTGCCCCGCTGGCTGTTGACCGATGAATGATTATCGACGGGCATAATACGATTGTGTAACGACCGGATAAACGAGGCAACGGGGATGATTAAGCCATCGTCGCTTGCACGAAACGCTCGGCGCGATTGCGGAATACGCGCGCTGGCGGATGCTGTTCCGTCGCTTATAAACGGGAAAACGCTGTATAATCTGCGGAAACATCGTTCCATCGTGGGTGGGATAAATGAGTAATGGATTCGCTTTCGTTATGCATGGTTTCAGTAATTTTTAGTTATTTTTCAGTTTAAGTGCCGTGCTAGTGCCTATTGGTAATGATTCGATGAGGAAACCCGTCTTTTTTGTCGGTGAAAGGAAGGCGGAGTGGCACATAACTCTGTGAACAAATCAGTGAAAAAAAGTACAATAAAGTTTGTTCGCTTGCATGGTTTCCAAGGCAACTGTTTAGTTAAATACAAATATCAGTTTATTATAATTGAAAATAGGTGACAGTGATGTATATTTGTTTTAGAAAATAATATTGTATATTTTTGAAATATTTTACTGGATTTATCATTGTACGACTCGGTCGGTGAAATTCTATGCATTTCTGTTGGAATATTAATATAAATTTAGTCGGATAATATTTAATTAAGAAGTTATAAAAACGATGCTTAGTTGCTGTTTATTGAATAAGCAATTTGTTTTAGTGAAATATAAAAAAAAAATATTCCGGTACCGGGAATCGAACCCGAGCCTCCTGGGTGAAAGCCAGGTATCCTAGCCACTAGACCATACCGGAGAATTGAGAACATGTTCTTTTCTTGGCCTTGATACCCAGTACCATTCGGTTTAAGACCATTTGTTTATGATGATAAAATTTTGAAGAGTTTAAAAAAAATACCTGAACGAAAAAAACTTTTTTCAAAATTTTGCTAACGCAAGTTTGCAGTGCTCATTGCACCATTAAACTTTTGTTGAACCATTTTCTTTGTCTGTTGTACTTTGAGAGTTATACGCGAAAAAGTGGAAGTGCCAATTTGACTTTGAGGTTAGTTTTCACCTCCTTAAAGAGTGATTTGGTTTCGTCAACTACCTAAATGAACGTTATGCATAAATGAACATTACAGAAAATAATGTGTAATCAACTACACAATTACATTTTAATCGTAATTTGTAAGTTGTAATTAGATTACATTTTGCCCAACTCTGGATGTGACTGAGCTCTCCAATGTGATACGAATTGTGTCTGAGTTCTGATGTTTCTTCTATGAGTTCTGATTTGGTACTGCACTGATTGGTAGAGGAAAACTATGGAGCATCCCTCGCAAGGATGGAATCTCTAATGGTGGTGAAAATAAGGAATCGTCACTGGTGGAGGGTTTTTTGAGGGTGGAGAGTTTGGGCGACGTTGCAAGGGGATCCAGGTCCGGCCTTGTCTATAAAGGGGCCCAGATGCAATATTTTTGGGCTCCAAATAATTTCTCAACGGTAAAGAAGCATAACATCTTTTCATGAAAGAAGGTTAATTATAACAATAATAAAGGAAATAAAATAAAATAATAAAATAAAGAAATAAATATTAACATATTTAAATATATGACTTTTTTATTGTCATATCATTAATAATATTAGATTATTATATTTATTATATTAGAAATTATAGTCTAATTTCTACAACCACAATTGCGGTGTGTCTGTAGTATTGCCAGTCCTGTGTTTAGAACGTGAAATTCTAGTCGGTTTATAAAATTAGTTTAATTTTAATTGAATAAAAACTTTTCGTTCCCGTTTGTTTTTTTATCCCTTTTCTGGGACCTCTGTACATCCCGGGGCCCGGGTGCGATCGGCCCTGAGGGGATCTATGGGTGTTTGAAAATTGTAGGAAAGAGAAAGTGCAGATTGGTGATTACGTGGACAGGGGTGGGAGGCCATCTGGCAATGGTCTTTACTCCCCGAGAATCTTCGTCCTGTTCATAGCCTTGTTTTCATAATTTTACAAGAGTCCTAGGTTTATAGGCAAGGACTGACAGACTAAGTGTCTGGCAGATGAGATGAACAAAACACCCTTGCGAGTCCTTGCGTTCTATAAGGATACTTTCTCTCCTCAAGAATATAGATAAGATAATTTATTTTAAATAACGAACAATTATTCCACTAAAATTGCTTCGTTTCCTGAAACAAATATTATCCTCGAAGCATTCGAATAATGCGCAAATCTGTTTTATTAGGTAAATAACAAGTATCCACTATCCTTCTGGTAATTATAAATAACACTACACTTCCATTTATTCCAAGATCAGTAGGTATACAAGATACTAAATCTGTGTCAGAATTTATTTCATTTTCATAAAACACGAAAGTCGAGTAAATTTATGGTTCACAAAGATCCAACACTACAGAAAATTCCCTTCTCCACGAAAAAAAGGCGAAGCCAAGTTCCCAAGCAAATGAGGATCGGCGAAAGTTGCTTCCAGGAACTTCAGCCGTGGTTTTCTCGATTATTCCCATCTCGCGGCGCGAAGAAAGTCAGAGGATCGAGCTTTTCTCCCCGTGGTAGTCGTATTTTCCTCACGTCCTATAGATCTCCCTATTCGGCCTTTTATCGGTCGCGCTTCGACCGTGTTCGAATTTCCAGCAGCCCCCCTTCGGGTTCTTAATTCGAGTGGAACGAGGGAAATGGCGGCCGTGCAGACGAAACGGAGCGGCGGTATATTAAAAGAAGACGATAAAAGAGATTTGGCCGCCGCGAGCGCTTACTCCGCGAACAACGGACAGGTGAAGCAGCGAGAGAAACTTGGGGAAAACTTTCTCCCACCGAGACTTTTTGTCCGTCGCCTTTTAATTATTATTTTCTCGCGACGCCTTTGTTCTGCCAATGCATTTCCCTTTCTGCCGCGGCAGCAGGACCGAGATCCTTCCTCGCTGTTAGTCGAAACATTTTTGAACGGTATTTGTATTCATCTCCTTGGCCCCTTGCCAATCTCGCCATCTACGTACATTTTCCTGGGTCTTTGCGCGTGCTTTTTCATGCCATGAATCTTTTCCCTTGCTTACTTTAAGTTCACGCGGTCCCACTATTCGCTATGATTTTTATTCGCCATGTTTTTGCTCTCGCGGAAATGCGCGAAATTCTGCGGGTATGAAAAAATAATTGAGGGAAGGAGGGATTTTGGGGAAAAGACGAATCTAGTCAGTTTCTGTTTATTATAGTAATTCGCAATCATTCACGCGAGTGGTTTCGATTTTCCTTATTTTCCATTTATTTCTGGCAAAATGATGTCGGTTTATCGTGAGAATTTAAGTGGAGTTTAGTAAATCTGAATATGAAATTCTACCAAGTTAAGTACCTATCTATTTAGAATCTAGATTTTTCTTTCTTTTTATTCAAATAGATTCCTCCAAAATTTGGAATCTTGAAAGCAACATTCGAAGAGATTTCCAGCCACCGGAACTATTGAATTTCATAGAATATTGGATAATGAGTCCAATAAATGGCTGGTGAAACAGGGAAAAGTGGCGTGAAAATAATTTCTACAGAACACATGAACTTTCAATGAAGTGACATACCTTCGTATTTCGTATTGAATAAAAACGACGCGTCATATGCATCAACCTAATAATTTATTGGCGTGTCAGAGCTGGGTGGTCCACACAGTTACATCGGAAACGAATAAATCTTCATTGCATGGCGTGCCAGACGTCCCCACGGGACATTTGCGTCTGCATCGCCCTTTCCCATTTACCGAATAATTGCATGGATCATCGTGTACACATCCCTGACAATGATTTCACCGTCGACGAGAATCATTCCCCACTTTTCGAAAATGTATCGAAAAATCCCCGCGAAGAGTGCTTGCTGATGAAACGTTTCCCAATGCTTGTTTCCAGTACACATCGGGGCGTTTATTGATTCGGCAGCTTTGCCCAAAATGCGTCATAGAAATATGAATGCAGATGAAATCCCATCAATTATGTGCACTTTAGTATCACTTCTTCCACCGATTGTGAGCAGCAAAGTTTCATGCAGTTTGCAACAACATCAGACTCTTCCTTAGCATAATTCGAAATCATAATAATTTATCCAACACTATTACTATCATACCTCCTTATACACATGTATTAACATAAAAAGTGTCTTTATAGTTTAGACAACTCTTGACATTCATTTAAATATTTTCCTACACAAGCACCTGCAACCATCAATAAAAAATTCCCTCGTTATCAGCTCTCGCTCATTTTCCAGCTCAGAAATCAGAGTACCTATGTATTTCTTTTAAGCAGATCCTTCATAGTGTTTCATGCACGCACCAATTCCACTTGCACGCACTTTCCCCTCAATTTTCCAGACAAATTAAACGGACGACGCCTTGAATCGACCTGGCAAAAACCTCGAAATGCATTCGCTCGTTTACTTGCCTGCAGCAGCCAGAACATTCTACGGTTCTCCACAAGCGCGTATAATTTCTAGAAATTCGTGGAATCGTTTACTCTCAGTAGAAGCAGCTAGAAAGCAGGCGTTCCCGTTGTTATTTCACGCACGGTGGGAAATGTTCAATCAATGTCAACGTGTCGCGCGATACGCATGCAAATGGAAAGCACCCTTTTTTTTCAGGGATCCGTGGCGGACGCAACCCTGACGCTCCTGCGATCCTAGGACTCCGTTCTCCACCCCTGCCCCTCCCCCCCCCCACACGGCGGGGAATTTTCTCGCCCCCGGGGTTAGGCGCATTAAGCGAAACGAGTAATCGGGGTGCGCGCTATGTATCATTTGCCCTTCAGAATGTTTTGTTCCAACGAGATTTTTGGGGTGCCTGCCCTCGCGCCGTGCCAACGCAACGCCGGCGGTACACACTCTCTTTTCGATGCCAACAGAGCGAATATCAATTATTTCCAGAAAGAGGACGCTGCGCGAGAAATAAATGAGAGGAAAAAATGCCTTTTCGTGCACGGGCTAATAGAGGGAAAATGTGGAATATTTCTCGAGAGTGTGTACGAAATATCGATATTGGAAATGGCGAAATGGATGTAGGTACTCTGCGAGCGGTGGCGCGTTTTAGTTGTACATATCAAACATTTTAGAATACTTTCCATGTCTGTTACATTTCTTTTGTCTCTGGGCGCTTTAGTTGCCTAGGAACGGAGGAGAATTATTGATTTTATCATTTGAATGGTAAATTGCAGAGAAAGGCAATGGTAATAGCTGAGGAAGAGGTAAGTGCACGTCAGATTACAGACCGGAGCCCCTCGTGGCTGCGAAATTTCTGCAATTAGCCATTAGTTAATGTGATTCAGATGCTCGCAAATCTCTGGCCCGGCGAAATTTTCCCGACTACGGTACCAATGGTCAGACTCGCCGGAGGGATGGTTGAGGGGTAGTTTCTAACAACTGGAGGGTGTGCAATGCATCATGCGATGGCTGGAATGCGTGTTGTACCCTGGTGCTGTCGCCTACGCCGCCATTACAAGAGTTTTCGCGTAGCCAGTCCCCAAAAGCACCGTCTGCACTTTGTTGCAAAATTGTTCCGCCATTGTTCAGAAAATTGTCCCCCCTAAAATTTATGGCCGTTCGAATTGCTAAATGGCTCTCTATCGATCGTTAGCGAATCCTTCGCGCCCTTTTCATGTCTTGGCTTATAATATTACAAGTAGGTACATCGCTCTAGAGGACCAGATACCATCAGCTTTTGTAAAAAAAAAATGGAACTTTGATATGTCCACTATGCCCGAAGCGAAAACACTCAACACTGTTAAAACACATTTGTGCATAAAGAACAAAATTATGTGAAGTTCGCCGCCAAAGGCGAGCATAAAATAATACTTCACACAAAAGAGCCATGAAACAATACAGTACTACATAATTCTCTGCTACCCTCACGGATAACTGAGGTAGTCAGAGCAACAACGGACCAACCCACGTTAAAAAAAATTTTTTCCCCCTATTTTATATGGTTAGTAGAGCCTATTGGAATACGTTATTGCTACTAATTCAATTTCGAAAAAAATGTGGGTTAGTCCGTTGTTGCTCTGACTGCCTCAACTAGTTCTCCCCTAAATCTAATCAACGCGTGCTTCTCAAGAAAGTAGTTACAAAATCGTAGTTCTCTAGAAAAAGACAAATTCTAACGTCCCCCTACATTTTATCGCTCCCGGAACGTCTTATCGTCACAGGCTCCCTCCGAAATACCCGCGGTGCGAACGTGTCGCGAATTAAAACACGTTTCATTAATCCCCGGAACCGTCGCGGCTCTCCTTCGCGAGTCTTTTTCCCGCGTGAATATTAAATTGTTTACGCACCGCTCTGCATCGCGAATCGACGTCGTTATATGTATATTCTTTCCTTTTTCTCCCTTCCTTTTTTTCGCCCTCGCACTTCGACCGCAGAGAAACGAGAGCGGAATAGGTCGATCGATGGGGGATGATTCTGTGCAACGAGGGGTGCAGAATTTTCATGCCCGAACGAGCGAGAGCCCCTCCCCCCATCGTTCGTAGACGAGACACGCGGGGTTGTCGCCCCCCCTTCCCCCCTCGCCACCCCCTCGCCCACTCTGCACAGGCCTCTCTATAGTTTATGTATAGCCGGCAGCTAAGGCTAAAAGGGATGTCGGCACAGAAACCACCGCGTTGCTGACTTTGTCGCTGGTGACGTTGCTCCTGGACTGATATCGCTCGTTCATTCTTGCGTCACATCCGGAAAATCATTGGCCCCGATTAAAAAGTGGATCGCTGAACCTTTCCACTTACCTCCTTCGTTTCCAACCGGCTGTTCTACGCCATGCGATTACTGCTGCCGGAGGTCTGGCTTTGTGCGGTCGATCTATGGATCCTTGCGCCCTTTCGCGTGGTTGTGTTGACCATCGATCGTAAATAGTTGCATAGAATTACGACAGAATTTTTATTGTACGTACTTTGGAACTAGTTTATACTGAATATCATCTAATAATGCTTATGATATATAGAGGGAGGGATAATTATGTTATATCGGTTAGAGGGGGCAGTACGGGCAAATTGTATAAGTTGCCTAAATAGTCTCCGCTGCACTCGACCGTAAACATGGGTCAAAACTGAACCGCCATCGGCTGGGCGAGGGTTGACGGTTGAAAGGTGGGAGCCAAGGGCTAGGATTATGGGAGATGGTTAGGTGTCCTTGGGTAGTCGGTTAATGCAGAATTGTTTGGGTAATTTTTGTGATTTTGAAAATTTGGCATTTTTAGGGTATGAATTTTGGTACCGAAGTTCTGTTGTAAATAATCCTCGTGAAGGCAGTGGCGGATTTTACGGGCGGTCGGTGAGCAGTTGCTGCCTGGGCCCCATCCCAGAAGGCTCGGCCCCAGGGCCCCATTTTCAAAAAAAAAAAAAAATTGTGTTTATGCAAACACTCGGTATATTTTTTTTCTATCCTACTACACTTAGCCCGTTTTTAGTAAAATGTGGAATAAACGTTTTGGAATGAATCCATAAGAGTTCTATACACGAACAGAAGCTTTGACTAATAAAAATACGTTGCACGAAAAATCAGGGTCAGTCGTAGAAATGTGAAATAAAAAGTTGCCATTTACAGCGTCGATAGCTATTTTAACGAGCGTTGTGCTGTACCTGTGGTCCAATATCGTTTGTTCATTCTTCCATTCAACCTATTGAACGTGTTATCGTCCATATGCGTACCTACATGTATATATAACACAAGGACAGAGTACAATAACCTGTCTTGTATGGCTGCTATTAGAATTTATATAATATGAAATTGATGTTTCATTAATTACATTTGTGGCTCCCAGACAATCGTTAAGATTGGTCCCTTGGATATTAAGGAACCACTGAATCCCATTGAGGATTTAATTAGTTTCAGACGTTAGTAGATTTTCATCGATAGCTTCATTTTCTGCTTGACCTAATAGATTTGCTCTGATTATACTCCAAAGAAAATCCAATGATGGCCTTTTTCTTCAATGTAGAATTCCTTCTTTCCTTCCTTCTAAAACTAATTTGCTACTATTTTATGTATGAATCTTCACGCAAGCTTGATTCTTGTTCTCTTAACGAGTAACTGATTTCAATGGTACTTTCCACTTCAAATTGATTCATGAGATTAGATAAAATTATTCAGAAATGAAATGAAAATTACTGTTTCTACTGAGGACGCTTTATTTTTTATTTAAGTTTTACAAATTCTATCTAAGCGAACTTTATAGAATAAAAATCTCGTAGTTGATCTATCAGATTTTCTTCGAATTATTCATCTTCGGTGGAACAGTGTCAAATGGTCAGAAATAGGAAACATTGTTAAGATATTCTGGTTCATTAACAGACCGATGCACTCAGTAGGCTTACATTTACATACTCATAATTTACTCCAAGTTGCAGCAACGTTAGCCTTAATTAATGGTTACTGGCAAAATGGGAACAAATGGCTGAGTGTGCGGGGGTGGTTAAATTTAGACGTAATTCACCGTTGCTTCGGGAGGAGCTATCAGTGCTGGAGGGCTTAAGAAGTTCGTAAATAAACGTCACGTCCGCATTGCGAAGGGTGAGCGCTACCCTGGAATGTTTCCAGTTTCAAATGAAAGCACCCCATCAAAATTGAGGAATCCTCGTCGCGCTTGCTAAGATCGTATGATCCAAGGGGCCTCCTCGAGCGAAACGTCGAGTAACGAGATCTTTTTTAATAACGCCCGAGCTTCTGGAATTTCCTCATCGCGAATGCAACTTCCTCTGGTTGTACAGTTCATGAAATATGTACTTTGCCAGAGTGAAGTTAATCGCTCCACATCGAAGCACAAAATTAGTGAAATCTAAAATAAAAGAACAGAGATTCCACACGAATTGCATGTCGAATTGTAAAAATATATAACAATGAATATACCTACGAGTAAAATATATTCTTTCTGTTTGTTCGTAACAGCATTCGATGTACAATATCGTTACAAAATCCCTTTGCAAATAGGATGCACAATTACTCGTGCAAACAATATTTAATCACGTGGACAATATTCATGTAAAGCGGTTTCAGTAGTAATCGACGGATCCCTCTGGAAATACTCGTTTCAGCGTGGTAAAAAAAAGTTCAAACAGTCTTTTTGTATTACTACGTACAGATATTCTTTGAAATACTGGTGGCAGTTTTTTAAATCCATTAAATAAATTTCATTATTGATATTGCATATTATCAACGTTACATATCGTAATATTCCTTGAAGAAAATTTTTCTCTCAGAAACAGCACCCCGTTTAAATTCTCAGGTGCTCCCTGTGTTTCCGAAACTTAGAGCAGGGCCTTTATAACAACCAAAACAAGCGCTCCAACCAAGCAATGCGAAACAAAAAACAAAAATAAAAAGTATAAAGTGAGGGACCACTGAAGGTGGTCTTTCCAATCATCGGCTCAGGTATCCCCGCAGCAACCCCTCGGCAATATCCACGTTGAAAATACCCCATCGCCTTGCTTAAGCAATCCTTTTCCCCCATGTTGATCCCTGTTGCGCCGCGGCCAGCTTTCTAGAGCATTCCTTGGTGTCAGGGCGCGCAGCGTCGGAGGGTGAAGCGTGCTCGGGAGGGACTGGGTCTTGGCGAGGGTGGGCATCCACCACACGAGCGTGCTCCCCATTATCATATGTCGACGGTATCATCAGCATCCGATAGGTTAGGCTGTGGGCAAGTGCAAGCTGACATTTTAATACCCACGGCCTGCTGGCTGGGGGATTCCAGCGGCCCTGGCGCGTCCCCCGTCCTCCATAGAATCCCACCCCTGCGACGACCTGGATTTTTCATCGTCGTTGTCCCTCGTGATTAAAAGCGTCACGGGGCCTGTGTGCACGGATAGGTGTCTCCGCGTAGGTGGTGTGCGCCTGTACCGTCGGCCTCTCTTCCATTAACTTCGATTCTCATCGAGGCGAGCATCAAACGCGGCGCTCGAGCCGATGAAGCGGCGCGATTCGATAAAGCGAGGATTCTCTAGCCCTTCTCTTCTTGCCCAGCTTCTTTTCTTCCTCGCCTCCACCCTCGATTCCTTCGATGCTCGCCTGTATCCGCCGAGTGGTAGGTTGGGTCGCTCGATCACATTTACGCGCATTCTGGTTGATTGGTGAGTTTTCTGGGGACACAAGGTAGAGTGGCCTTCAAAGTGGATTGTGGTTTTTCGAAAAATCGTATGTTGCACTCTCCGGGGCTTAGGAATTCTTTCAAGGGGCACTATTCCCTGGATGCATGCTCTCAAGACGCTGACTCAGTGCTGAAGATGTTTAAGAAGATTCTACATGCATAATGAAACTTGCAGTCCCTCGATATTCTATTTTTCTATTAAGTAGTTTACACTTTCAGTGGCGTCAGCGTGTTTTCGCATTCATATTTCCTGAAAAGTACCGGAAGTATTGCCCGAGTGTCTCGAGTTACGCAAATGTTAAGACATTTCTTAAAATCTTGCGTCACTTATGAGTGGTTTTAGAGAAGTTAATTGTACCAGTAGTTCTCTTCAAGTGTAAAAAATGGCATGTGTTTCTAGGAACAGTGCAGATCGAAGTATTTAGACATAGAAATTTTTAAAACGTTTACTTCTCAACACACATGTCGAGTCGTGTAAAAATTCGAATTTCGTAGACCGAGCTTCCGGCTGTCGGTCTCATGAAAATGGAGGGTGTAGCACTGTGAAAGCTATGACCCCAATTGCGAGCCTTCCTCTACAAATCTCTGCCACGTTTCGCCATCTTTCACGCGCTCCTCGAAGCAGGAAGCGATAAAACGCAGAATGCTAGTAAAATACGAGTGCCCACAGTGTTTTTAATGTACACTCCGGATGAACCGCGAAGTTCGTATCGTTTGCGTTCGGTATTCCGCAGAACAGCTACCGCATGCTTTGCCGTATGTCGATAATTCGTATAAAGCACCCTTTGATCGTTTGTACGTGCCATTTTTCGCGATGCAATAGTTTGTCGCAGCTTTCGTGTCTCTTATCTATGACAGCACAGTCCGCCTTTCGCCTGGGGAAGATATCTGGATCACAGACGTGTCTGAAAATTGTGGTTCACTACTTTGAACGTTATTTTTGTGGTATCTAGTTGCTGGTCGTCTTGACAGCACTGTTCACCAGGGGATACATTGACGAGAAAAATAAAATACCCCTCTCTTTTTTTCATGGAGGAGGAAGAGATTTGCAATTGCAATGGACGCGTTAAGACATTTCGAGTTTTATGTATTCTAAACTCTATTTGTTGCAAGATTTTGGTAAAAGATCCCATGTCCAACCTGTACATTTATCTTACTGAAGTGCCTCAAATTGTATCTATTACATTATATCTAAAAACATTTCAAATTTCACTTATTCCGATAGCTTAATATTAGACTAGATGAAAGTTGGAGTACCTCAGCCCAAAATCGAACAATGGTCACCATTTTCATCCCTTAAAGTCAGTTGGGAACATCTGTAAAAATGGATATATAAGTTCTTTAAATATCTCAAGAGGTACACACATTATGTTACTACATAATGTTTCTTACGAATGTTATGATGGAGGTTGTAGATGTTTAATCCCAGTAGCGGGATTTTAATAAGGCCAGCCCATATTCTGGGGCTAATGGTGGATCGATAAAGCTGAAATCCACGAAAATAAGCTTCCTTGGCAGCCTCACGTTTCCACCCACCCTTCTGCGATCTTTTCCACCCTTCGTATTTACTGTCAGAGGAGGATGCCCTGCGGACATTCCATCTAACTCGTCTGTTCTTCGAGTATCGTGCACGCTCTGTAAATGCGTTTCAAGCTTACGATCAAGTATTCTATCCTCTCTAACATCGAGAAATCAGCTTATCGTGTAAAGGGGTGAACGTAGGTAGTTTGTATCGTAAATGAGCATTAAGGGGTTACGCCACCCTGAAAGTGTTGAAAAATCGATTTTTTTTTGTTTTGCATTTTCTTATTACGGCGAAGATTTAAGAATAATTTAAGTCATGGTAGACGCAAAAATTCCCCCAAATAGCCGAGTTATAGACTTTAAACGAGGCGCAGATGTCGATATTCCACAGCAGGTAAAGCTTTTTTCGCAGCGTTTTTCTCGAAACTACATTTTCAAAGGTGATATACCAAATATCTCCAAAACTATTTGTCCGATTGATTTCAAACTTGGTACGCGTATTCTTAATGGTATTATCTACAATGTAGCATATCATTTTTTTCATGCGATAATCCATTCGTATATAATAAATGTTCGTTTTGTCAGGTGAAAAACGAATAATTTTCTTCACCTTGCTCTCATTTGTGCAATAAATTGTTTTTTCTCAAATCCGTATGCTACATTGTAGGTATTTTATTAAGGAACACGAAAATCATCATGTTGTTCATTTCAGATGAACCTGGGCGTTATAATTTGTTATATCAATCACGCGTGTAACGGCGGACAAGCTTCGCGGGACAACAAATAACTCGGTTATTTTTTAATATTTTTGTACAGTATTTATACAATATATGCACTAATACATGCTCTACACATAAGAAGAAAATAAATAATTTTCAACCTCATAGTATCAGTAAAAAAAATTCGTCTAGTTTAGTGCTGTTTCGAGCGCCTCAGGGTGGGGTAACCCCTTAAGTACCTTCGAAAACAGTTGCTTGCAATACATGTATTACCGTGCTGAAATTCAAATCCTTTAGCCTTAAGCTGAGAATCCACCTAAAAGCTAAAAAATTAGCTCGATGCATCCTTATGGAACCGTTTCCACCAAAAACTGAGCCAAGCTGTGCTGTTTTTTTTTTTTATGTTTTATACCACAACCAGACATAGCATAGAATAGCTGAGCTTAGCTTACACGTGGATCCTCGGTTTTATTTTTATGATATTACGAAGTACGTCAACAAAAATGCTCCCTCAAGTATAAAATATTTACTAATCATTACCATTTATAATAGTACCTATAAATAACAGTTTATCGTGAGATGGAATGTTGAAACGTGTTTCTTGAAATATTCAGTTCTAACTCCTTGAAATGCGCATTTTACGCGGCTCTGATCGCCGATCAGCGTCAAAGCCATGAAAATCGAATTCTTCTGATTTTCCAATTCAATATCGACGCCGAATGAAATATTCAATAACGAACATTAAAACGGCTTATGCGGAATCCTCCTCCGTGCAGTTCATAAATGAAAAATGATAATGCTACCCAAAATTATCAGCATCATCATTATTATTATTAAATATAAGTAGTTAAAATTAAAAAATGTCTGCATCAGCCCCTAATAATTAATTAACATTGCTTTGTCAATTGTAATCTAAATACCGTAAACGCTGTTCGTTTTTGTTTGCAAATAATTTTGGCGAAAAACCCAAGTTTTCTAGGACTGTTCCACCCGGTAGTTAACAATTGCTCGAAAACTGTGTTTCGTAGGTGGCTGGTCTTTAGTCGATTTATTATTTTATGCGTTCATCCGCGTGTAGACGGATAATATTCTTTTTCTGTTTCGTCGTCATGCATCGCTTCGCGATTTTTATTCATCGATTCGAAAACCCCGGCAGCCGCTTTGAGCGACGCCGTGAAATCCTATCGAGGGCCGACGGGGAAAAATGGAAAACGGATGCCGTTTCCTTCTCGTCGAATGCGCGAAAAAAATTTTATCGTGCACCGATTATTTCTGGCACACCGTATTGAGCACCGGCGAGACTGGTCGATTTGGAAAATGCGAGTCGGCTAACTTTCCCGATCGTCGTTTATCATGCAGTCAAAAAAAATGTTAGTCAAACGGCGACAACAAGGTTTAATGTATGTTCTTACAAATTTATTCGGGTGATAAGAATTCTAAATCGCTGAATAATTTTATATTTTTGTGGAGAAAATATATCCTGCGAACATTACCACAATTCCATTGTATCCTTTTGCTGATTATCGCATTATATTACGAGAATGATGTTATAATACAGTGGAACCAGCTGGAATGTTTTAAATAACACACTGGGTATCCTACAAAAGTTATTAATTTGGGAATAATGTCTGTTCGGAATTGCTTGTAATGAAGTGCAATTCATTCAAACTTCGCACTTCACATCTCCCACAAGTGTAGCAAACTTGCAAATCAAAATTCAGCGCGCCGCCAAAAAGAAACGCAACAAAATTGCAAACGATAAAAAATTTTCCCAGCAATGTTGCAAATGGAATTTGGATGCTAGGGAATCAAAATTTTGGTTTGCATCTTTGTTTTTTTTTCGCGAGGATCCTGGTTTCTCATTTGCAACTGTGCTCCATTTTCGCGGGGTGCTGGACTTCCGTTTGCAACTTTGCTATATTTGCGAAAAATGCGATGTGAAGTGTGAGGTATGAATTGTGAAGTGTGAATTGTAACCTGTGATGTGGAGCAGGCGTAGTGTAAGAATGTTGCAGTTATACCGGCTTTTCTGGTTTCAGTATTTGATTTTAATATTAACACCGAGTGCGCGACAAAACCATCGAATTTTCAACAAAGCGAAATTTCGGTTCGCGCGACAGAAATTCCCATAAGATGTTAGGTTTACCTTAACGTCTGTGCTCCAGATAAGCGTGTGATAAGCGTGGTAAGCGTGATAACATCTCATTGATGAAGTACGACACCTGGCGATGAAGGTACATACGTCTTCCTGGCATTATAGCCGATAAAGTAGAAGAAGTTTCTTATCGACGATTATAGCGCGCACTACCGATAAAAAAGAATGGATTGATTAATAGGTGGCAATTACAAAAGGATTGCGTTGTCTTCGCGAGATGAATAATTTAAAAGCACAATAATTTGTCGGGGATAGCGGTATTAAAAAGTTAACGAGTTAGCTGTTTCCCCACGAAAATAAAAAAAGAAAGTGCTCACGGTTACCCGGCGCGAAATTAAAACTCATACGAGGGATGAATGCAGCGCTTTTATAAAATAATTTCCAGTTCCTTTGTTCCACCTTTTTTCCATTAACCACTCGTTCTGTCGCCGAGTGGCAATGCGCGCAAGTATCGCCATTTTTAAATACAATGCCCTGAATGATTTTTCGTTTTACACAGAAACATTTACACAGCAGTAAGGCAATTATTTTATCCTTTTATTTCGTCCCGTAAATAAATAAATAAATAAATTTCACTTTTCTATCTGAGAACAGTTACAACAAATTCAACATCTTCCAAAACCTTCTTCTAATACTTAGCATACTGTTAAAAATCCAGGCATAATTCGAAACAAAATTTCTCTCTGCTTCCCATGTCGCTGGTGCACTTGTCCCTAAATCGAAACGCTCTGCGCGGCTCAGTATCGATTGCACTTCACTTGCATCGCGAGTGCAATGTGCATGCACGTAATACCCCGATAGAAGGTAGCGATCGACAGGTCGAATTCGATATCCAAGGCCGCCCGGTGGGATTCCTTTATTCTTTCTCCGATCTTTTTTTTGCCAACGTCATTCTTTGCGCGCCGGTGTCACGTGTCGCGGGGTTTTACAAATCCCCGTTCGTATGCGGGGACAACAAGACACGCGCGCACCGATACGCATACGCTTTTCTTGCCACCCACATTAAGTCCCTGTAGCGCCGATTAAATCGGTCGGCGAAAGCCGCTTACGCATGCCACGCAGACTCGGCTTGATCTACGACGACCAGTGCCACCCGAGCTTTCTTTTTGTCATTCTTTCTCCTCCATCCCTCCTCGTTCGCGTTACGCGTATCATCGGTGATCGCCAGACGCTAAAAATGCACTTTCTAAGCGGGTTGCCACGATATTATTCACCCCGGGCCTTTTTCCTCGATGCTGTTTCAGTTTCAGTGCACTTCTGGACGTAGGAGCGAAATGAAATGTGAGCTTCGAGTGGGAATAGTGTATAGAATAGCGCATGGCAGTAGCTATGTATTTTTTAGAGCACTTCAGTTTAATACTGCGTTTATTTTTACCCTTTGTGGCATTTACGGAAAAGGTGATTGATAATTCTTTAGTTTCTGTGCTCGCCAGAAAATATCGGCTTGAAAACACGCCGACGCCACTAAAAGTGCCAATAAAATTGTATGTGGAATGGGGTAGTGCAGTGAAATAAAGTAATTCAAATGCTAATTTGTGCATTGGAAATTTGTACATAGTTGTTTGAGAGGGAGTAGTGGAAGGATGTGGCTAGGATTTTATTCAAGGAGGGGCAATATTTCGTTCAGGGAGGGGCAATAAATAGTGAAACCGAATTTTCAATTTATGTACGTGGTTAGGAATTAATATGACGGGGATCTTGTAATGCGAAATTATTTCACAATCTAATTTATTTTTATTTTGTAATAAATTAATTTAATTTTGTGCAAACGCATAATCTATTACTTTTTTCTGTACCTTTTCGCTAAGACCATGGAAGGATGTCTTTTATTGCAAGTTCTTATTGTACAATTATTATTATATATTCAGTGATCTAAACGATACTGTATTTAATACTTTATCTCACGTACGCTTGCTTGAATCACAGACACCTTATCGATAGTCGTTGCTACCATTTCAATTGCAGAAATACGGGGGGTGGAGAACGTCGTGTCTTCCCTGACCAATTGGAACCTAACGACCTCACGAATACCGTTTTCCACGTTCCCCTGGAAAAACTCCATTTCGAAATATTTATCGGGAAACGGTGTTCGCGTGTCGACTCGCGAATGTCAAGTGGCTCAGCTTCGATTCCCAGTTAAATCGAGACTTTCGACGTTTCGACTTTCCTCCCCGATAATGCTCGTGCTCCCGCGGTATCAGCCGTCCGCCATTGTGGTTACAATTATTACCAACGACGCGAACGGTAGTCGATTCGCTATCGCAATTGAGAAGTTCCTCTCCGGAGTTTCTTTCTGGTCCCTCGGAGCTCTTCTCCCCTCGCTCGAGTCCTTCGGAAGTTCCTCGCCGTCTGCGAGCCACCATCCCCGTTTTTATTCACCCCCGTTCTGTTTCTGCATTTTTTCCCCCTTCGTCAGAACGGGCCGCCCGCGAGGAAGGAGTTATTGAATGCCGCGGGTGCGTCGCGTCGGATAAAGAAGTTCGAAAGGGCCGCGGGTTCTTAGGCTGGGGACGTTTAAAGATAGAGGAAACGCATCGTGCGCCAACTTTCTCGTCCCCCTTTGTACCGTTGCGAGGGCTGTGCAATTCGGAGTGTTACTTTTGGTCGTGCAAGGGGGTCGATAAAGCTCCACCACACCGAGATCTACGTGTATGAAGCGAAGAAAATTCAAAATCCCACCTATTGAAAAGAAGACGAATCGTGAACCAACTTTCTCACCCCCTTCTGTTCCGTTGCAAGTGCTGTAGAACACGGAGTGTTACTTTTAGTCGCTTGATGGGGTCGATGACCCTCCTTCACCACGCCAAAATCGATGCGATTCTGTAATCTTTCCTGTGGAAGAAAGCTCAAAAGAAAAGAAGACGTATCGTGGACCAACTTTTCCATCCCCCTCTGCACCGTTGCAAATCTTCAGAAGCCCTCGTCGTCACTGTTGGTCGTGCGGCAGCGTCAACATCGAGATTGATGCGTATTCAGGGAGGAAGATTCGAAATTCCAGCCGTGGAGGGGAAGACGCGTCGTGGACCAACTTTTTCACCCCTTCCGTCCCCTTTCAAGGGCTGGGAACGGGGACTGTGGCTGAGGAACTCTCGTTGTCGCGCAGCTGGTCGCGCGACAGGGTCGATAATGCTCCTCCACCGCGTCGGGATTGATGCGTGTCGGTGGAAGAAAATTCGAAAATCCAGCCGCGGGAAAGAAGGAGACGCCCATCGATCCGTGGTCGTCTGATTGCATAGCCGGGGCATTGTTTGTTCATTAAATATTCATAGCTGTAAATTCGACAGATTTGATTTGTCCGGTTGCACTCGCGCATGAATATTCAACGAGCTGAAAGAGAAGGACTGCCAAGATACTTTCTCGATTAAAAGTTGAGGCGTGCCCGTGATACCCTCGAATCGCGACAGTATGTTCATTAACGATATATGCTAATTGTAGATTCTGGCCACGGAACGGTAAGTGGTTTCCGTGGGCATGGGATGGAGACGGGAAATGTTCGGTCGAAAGTTTGAATGGACGTGGCTCGACGGCAAATTTTTCCACGTTCTTCGCGTAACGGTGGATTCATTGATACAGAAATTGTCCGTTTAATATGCACGGTGGGTTGGCACCGCGGGGTTAGGGAATTAATAAAACGTGAAGAATGTGGGGAATTTTAATTTTTTCATAGGCACGCTTGTGGCGCGTGCAAACCATCGGTTTCGAAAACCGGAGTGTATAGAGGTTTTGCACGGTTTGCTTCACATTCTCTGTTGCATTTTAAATTCTTTACATAGCCACCGAGCAGGAAATAATAATTGATTTTCAATTTCTATATTCACTTGTTACCTTCGATAAAGTAAAACTCCCTCGCAGCCATTTTAACGCATAATTCACAGACAGTCTCGATGATTTGTTAAATAACTACATTCGCGAGTACCAAAAATAATTTCCCCCATTCCCAAAGTGTCAATTCCAAGTTGCGTCACACTGTTCCTAGCCTATACTTGAAGTGAAATTGTTTCAAGTTACGCAGAACACACGAGGATATTAAGTTTCTAAGACTTGCTCAAATTACTTAAGCCAGTTCAACTTTCACCACCTGCTGTAACCACTATTCTAATAATCATATCGATCGCATGCAATGAAATAAATTCCGCAACATTCACAATGATACTCATCTGGCAATCGCATAGAACTAAAACACTCAACCAATACATCGCATAGTTTGCAATCAAAATTAATATATCCCGGAAGAAAAAAAAGAAAGGAAGGCACTTCCTTTTTAGATTTTTACAATTTCCATAGCCCATCTGGATACATACTCGACGTTTCACGTCACTCTATGGTGTTACGGGGCTCGCGCGATCCTCGATAAAAAAATCATGGCGTTTGGCAGTAGAGGAGGCCAGAAGTCGACAGACCGAGAAACATTGGGTTGCCATATGCGCGTGGTATAAACCCACTGACTCCGCGGCACGCTCTTCTTTTTATTCGTTGGCGGAGTAACGGGTGACGGGAATAATAACGGCGTATACAGAGGTTTTCGAGGCCGACTGGACTAGAGTTCTACCACCGTCCTTGCCCCCTCCGTTACAACGCGTCGCGGTCCACCTTGGTGAACGCGCCAGGGCTTCCCTGGGTGAACGAGGCCTGCAGCTGATGCACCTGTGCATCACACGCGAGATTGCACGTTACGAAGTAGCGAGGGTGCACGCGATAGGCGTACGTTCCCTGGTAATTGGGCCCTCGCGCCAATTAGAAAGACACGGAGAAAGTTTACGGGGCAATCCACGCGAGCGCGGAATATATCATTAGCGTTGATTCAGCTCACCCCCGTCGTTGGGTTTTTAGACCGTCGGCAGGTTTGTTTGAGGTGGCTCGGCCATCTGCATACGAAGTTACAGAGCAAATGTTGGCGAGCTGAAACTTTAAATTAGAACGGCTTGAGATTATGGGAGCTGTGTTATTTAGGTTGTATTATATTGAAATATGTGTTACTTGGCTCTTAAAATGGCTGGGTTAGATAGAATTGTGTCTTGATGTTGGTAAGGGTGAATTTTACTTATTACTAAATGATGGTATAGGGTTTTGGAAAAAGGTATCTCGTATACACTGTGTAGATAAATGATGTATCAAATGTTGTAGCAAAAAGAGAGTTCATCCTATCACTTGGGGGTTAAATAAATTTGATAAAAGAATACAATTAACCCCAACGTAATCCTTCCAGTTTACAAAGTAGGGATCCCATTTAATTGAAATAGCCACTACTTCTGTATCATTTATACTTGCACTTCCCACAACCCACATTAGCAATTCACAACGAAAGCAACTAATTTTAATAATCCTTATAAAATACAAGGAGCTAGCAGCAAATTTCTCTCCTTAAACGCTACAAGAATATTTGTAGCCTCTTTCCTACATATTTTCCCAATGCCCCTCCATTGTAACATTCGAAGGACATTCTAATTAGATGCGAATGAAAATCTTCTCTGATAGTTACGCCACGGAATGGGAATTGTTTCGTGAAAGAGAGACACGTAATAACACACGTTGAAGGTAAAAGAATCATAGACTCCACGCTTATTCGCTTCGCTGCCCGTGTAAACGCGGCTAATGCTAGAATCGCAACGCGCCGTCAGTTACATCCGCAATTAATGCACTTTCGTTGGCATCGCCAGCACGCGCCACCGAATTCCATCGTCTTCGCAAAGTATTCCTCCGACGTTGCACGCTTCTATGGGCTATATTGAATTTTCAGATTACTTTCTTTCGTCCCGAGAGTTCATATCGGAAGGAAGTTTACGACCCTCCCTGTTTCCAATGAGGCTTCTACCCCTCTCTTCTGCTCTAGGCACCCACAATATCGAAATATTGTATCCCCCCTGAGCTTTGATGAAATACCAGAAACACAGGCGCGCACGATACTACGTAGCTTCATCGTTTATTAATGATCGTCGTCTCGGTGGAAGATACTGTTCCATGGAACAGTAATATCTCAGGGTATGTTGGAGCAAAAGAAATGAAATCATAAAGCAATTTTATCCTTTATATATTTGGAGGTGCAAACGGGGCTACTAGCATCAAAATATCTCGAGGATATTATTTATTTATTATTATTATTATCGACGGGAAACCCTTTATTATTCTTCAAGTAAGACAAGTCCTCGATTTTGAGTACCTATAACAGTGATTCCCAACCTGTGGGTCGTGAAGTGTTTTTTGAGGGTTCGCCACGGTTATTTTTAGTTGACGATTCATAGCATTTATTTATTTTAATATGGTTACTTTGCCATATTCTATTTATGATGCAACACTAACTTTTCATAAATGAAAGGAAGAAAATGGGGGAGAGGGGGTGGGGTTGCAGGTTGTTTGAATATTATAAAAGGGGATCGCGACTCAGAAAATGTTAGGAAACACTGACCGATAGTATTCTTTACTTGTCAAACTTTGCGTGAGACCAGGCGAACGTACCGTACCCTTCACAAATTTCAGTTCAAATTTCGCTTAAAGGATTAAGAGAAAGTCAGTATCCACGGTTTGATGACTGCCAGCACAGGATCTCGCGCTCGTATCCGGTAGCCGAGTCACCGGTGCCAGTCTCTCCATACATCAGTCGCGCAGCACGTTTAGGCATCCTTAAGAGCCGTTTACAAGCGGCGTCGCTCGTCATAAATTACCCGCGGCCCCACGGTGCCCGTTCCTACGAATGTAAAATCGGTCGAATGGTTCCGCGACGCGCATGGTTTCCCTCTGTCCGCCATGGAAACGAGGAAACACCAGTTACGAGGAGCCGCGAGCAAGGGCATAATAAATCCGCGCGGAGGCTTCGACGACTCGAACGCCGCGAAGGAAGGCCGATCCTCGTGTCCTCCTTCATCTTCCTCTGACGTTCTTACCGCTCGATTGGCTGGGTCCCTTTCTTCAGTGCTCTCCGCACGGATGTTCACCGTTAGATGTATTGAAACGCGCGAATCTGCCGAGCGATTTCGAATGCTAGCCGTGCAGATCTCCTCTTCTTTATTCCCCTTCATCTCGCGGCCTCCTTCCTCTCCTTTCGATCCACTCCTCGTAGCCATTTTCGCGTCCTCCTTATCCGTCCTCGAGCTTGTGTCCGGGGCACGAATGCTGTAAACGTTGGCAGGGCCAAGGCACAGGACTCCGTGGATGAATTGTGGACCCTTGAGGAAATCAACGAAGTTGACCCCTGTCCTCCTTCCGCGAGGATCCTTCCTCTCGCCCTCTCTAGCACCAATGAAAGGGTAACACCTGGGCGCTCTCAGCCTGTCCAAGTTTCTACATTGTCCTGCCAGGCGTCGATATCTTTCGCTCTCTCGCGGACACGCCACCGTCGATGGCTCGATATCGCGTGCTGGACGTCCCGCGAACTTTGCGCCACGTACACGTGACTGGAATAATGTGGGTCATTCAATTTGCTGGGAGCTGTGATTTGTTTTGAGAGCCTCGGGGTATTTTACTGTGCATTCTGCTTGTGTGTTTGTAGAAAGTTTTAGGGGTTACAGTGGGGGAACACGTTTGTCTTGGGCGAGGAGAAGGATATTACTGTGGCTTGATGATGGAGATTGTTTATTGAAATTGTGGTAGGATTTTAGTTCGACGGAGTCTATTTATCTTCTTGGAAAGTGGTAAATGCTTTCGTTATTTGGTCGAAATTTAAAAGATTCAAAAATACGAACGTGGGACTACGGAGAGTTAAATCAAATATAGATCCAATATTTTTCTATTCCCATGAACATTACTCGCACCTAAGTTCTTCCAGCCTTTTTCAAATCTTCCTACACTATCGTGCAACGTAAGGAGCACCTGTAAACAGAATCCGGCTGCATATGAATGTAGAGAGCGAGCAGCAGGCACACTTATCGATGACACTGTTCGAAGGCATCCGCTCGGCAGAAAGTTGTTTATACGGTATTTTCTGCGGCTTTTCTTGCCAGGCTGCTTGTTAGTGAATGGAACATCCCGATGGCAAAACGATCACGCGCGTCACGTGTTCCCGTTCGCACGCGGAGCCTGACCCAGTGCTTTTAAGGTAGGCCAGCGTCTCGCAAGTCAGTGAAATTTAGATCGTTGTCACATAAAAGCGCGAGATT
This sequence comes from Andrena camellia, assembly GCA_029448645.1. NCBI lineage: Eukaryota > Metazoa > Arthropoda > Insecta > Hymenoptera > Andrenidae > Andrena > Andrena camellia. The sequence goes on along the minus strand of CM055680.1, from coordinate 30,092,952 downwards.
TATCACAGTCCAGTGTACCACGGTGTTCCTCCTGTGAAGTAGCTTGGACGCGGACGTTCATCCGCAGCGTGTGAACTGAATCTCGCGATTACTTATGCAGGGGCTATTTTTTTTTTTTATAGCTGAGAGCAAAATTAGTAGTCGGGTTGGGAAAAATTGAGGGAAAAGTCGTGGAAAATAGAGCAACGACGCGGATGTTAAAGATAGGCAAGGGAAGCTATAAAAATGAAAAAGGACTTTGCTGAACGCAAGGACGGGCCGCTGGAGCTGCTATCTGCCGGGCTCGTCGCTTCGAACGACATATGATTACTTCCCGTAATTTGCAGTTACCATTTATTTAACGCGAATATGTTATAAATGGGGGGTGCATTGCGCGAAGAGGTGTCTTATTACGACAATATGTTCCTCGGCGGATGTGATCGCGCTGAACTATCCCAGCTCACGGCAGGCTATCGTAAATTTCGCCAACTGCGGCGCGTCCCTGCACTGCCTCCGACATCCTCGGGTAATAGAATTTGTAAAAGCTGCCCGGTTAGCTGGAATTAGAAAGCGGAATGGCCACTTTTAAACGCGGAATGATACGATCGTGTCGCTGGAACAATGGGACGTTATTATTAGTCATTACTCGTTAATCCTGACGTTAACGTGGCGCGTCGTCAGGAGTATCAACCGTTTCGATCGTTGCTGATTTTCAAGGAGAAAACTCTCTTTGATTCTGCGCGGTTGTCCTGCTTGCTACTTAGTGTAGTATAAAGCTGATTATTTCAACCCAGTCGTGTGAAAAATTGAAAAGTTTGAGAAAATAATTCGTATTTTATTTGATTGGAAAATGGATTGAAAAGTGGATCGCAATTGAGATTCTAGTTTCTTTAAAAAGGCATACAAGTGACTGAACCTTTATTTTGTACATAAAATACCACACAGCTGCATACTTTATCCCCAAATTCCAGAGTTCATTAATCTCCATCCACCAGCTGTCTAACTTCAACCGTATTAATCGCATCAGTATGCATGTTAATGCTTGCTGCGATAAGTTAAACTTATTCTTCTCCCGAGCACTATCTGTACGACACTACGCTTACTTATTAATCGTCGTTCAAGAGCGACGCATACATCCACTCTCTATTTATAAATTTGTGTCATCTGCCACGTCATCCTTTTCATTCTGGTGCAATCACCTTTCTCCTCCATCACACTACTGGCTCTCCATCCGTAGAATAACAAACAAGTAAATAAATCAGACTCGAATCTTCGTCGCAGAGCACCCCGGAACGGTGGATTAAAAGAAAACAGGCGAACCCTCTTGTCAGAAACATTATCTAGGGAACTGGAGGAGAAAATTGCTCCCTTCCACCGGTGCTTCCGCTTTTCCACTGCAACATTATCCGCCGAACGATCTCTGTGCTCGTCGAGAAGCAATCGTTCGATCGACCCGTGGAAATCGACGATCGGGTGCAGCCGGAGCCCTCAATTAGCTCAAATACTCGAGGCTCCGCTCGATCTGAATTATTCGCCGAGTGTTGCGTGTCGCGAGTCGCGAGCACTCTACATATTACATAACGCGTGCGCTCGCCCCGGATATCGCGTCGATCTTCGCGAGCTGGTTTTTCCACCCTCCGCCGGTTTATTCCACCTTGCCGTGCCTCGGATCGCGATAAACCCGTTAAAACTTCAAGCCGTCGCGGCGCGAAGGGGGTTCGGGGGCGCGCGCGGGCCGGGTACGCGGCGACGGTGGTTGATAATTTGCAGGCTTTACACTTCAATAAATTCGCGTATCTTATCGCATCGTTATGTTTCCCGGCGGCGTGATAGAGCGACGTTCCGCGAGCCAGCCAAGTCGAACGAACGATCGTTCCTCCGCGCTGACAATGAATCCTCATACTCTCTTTAGCTCTCTGTTAATGGCCACCGCCGTCGCATCGCGGCAAGTTCAACGATCGAGCACCGTTACTTTTCCTAGCCCCGTCGACCGTGATGGAAACGCTCCGCGTCCCGGGCCCAAAGGATTTTTGGCTATTTTCGACTTCAAAGTCCCCCCCCCCACTCGGAACCCCCACCCCACACACGATCCCCTCCCTGCCGTTTCGTGGACGGGAGGAACGCGCTCGTCTGGCTAATTTCAAATGCTTTATTTTCACGACCGGTTTACAGGCATCGGCTGCTACCCGCTAACTGTATAAGTTAGGAGTGGCCGATAGACTCGCGCAGACGTCTCTATCCGGCACACGCTACCAGCACCTACGTAACTGCCGCGGATAGAACGGATCCTTCGATTGTCCCTATTGTAACGGACGAGGTGGCGCATCCACCGCAGGGACGTGTTAATTCGACGAAGAACAGGGTTAGGCAATGGCACAGTGCGCGGAATCCAACGAGTTTTGGGAGTTTAGAGGATTTTCATGGCAGCTTTCGAGGTTCAGCTTTTGATCAGGCGTTGAAGGGAGGGAAGGGATGTGAATCCGTGGAAGGAAATGAGAAATTGTTTTACAGGCTTTTCTTGGGGGATCTTTGGGGAATTTTGATTTTTGAAGCGTGGTTGAAAGTAGGAACATTTATGAGTAAAGTCATTTGGTAAAAATTAGTTATTGTCTGTTTAGATTAGAATTGAGATCTCTGTATTTTCAGATTCATTTAAGCAGTTCAGGTCCTGGTTTTAATCACTCCATCCACGTCTACGTACTTCAGGTTTACGATCCCCATGCGATGAAATGCTTTGATACGATCGACAGATGAAATTAATCGGAGATTCGTGATTTATACGCGAGAAAATCTCTAAATTGATTGGCGACGAGTTATGTATAAATTATTTATAGGTTCTGTTGTTTTCACTGTTGGTGTCTGCAGTCGGAAAATTGCTTTCGCTAATGTATCTCCATTATATTTCCTTTCCTGTATACTTTCCCTTTTCTAAGTTCTGCGTTTATTGTCACCAGTATTGATTAGTCTTTTGTCTTCTGATATACATGTTTTAAACAGCTTAACATTGACACTTCTCTGTCTATTTCTTGCCCGAGAAGATTACTTTGGAGCAAATAAAATTGCCTGCCTTTGCTCTCTGAATGTAGCGAGGAAAGTTTGTCATTAACCTCGAGTAAGCCTACCGCCATTTGTCATAGTGACGTATGCTACAGCAGAGAGAAAGAGGGATCAGCCAAGAGATATCACCTACGGTTTAATGACAAATAATCCATCGAATGTGTGTGTTGAACATTTGAGTTCGTTGTTGCCAATTCCATACCCTAACGCTGTACAGACATTTTTTCCACGAATTTATCGATAAAGTCCTTCACCATTTGCATCCTGATATTCGTGTTTCAAACGTATTTATAATACACGAAGATTCATTATTTCTGCCAACGAGGAGCTTCTTACGATAGAAGAGAAATCCGCAGTGCCTAAAAAAACATTCATTATTTTCTTTACTTAGCTCGTTACTCTGTTCAGAATAATGGAGAAATGAATCATCTATTCAAACTTCGTTCCAGTAACAATACTGTAAACGCATTAATAAATTCAGCACAATTTAAAAATCGCGGCAATTTGAGTAACGCCTCTGCACATAGGTACACAGTACACTCTAACCTCTCATATTTAAATCGATATTCTACATCACCAAGCCATGTGATCTCTAAAAATGACATTCTCATTTTATTGCTGTTCTTCGCGAAGACAAAATAAAAGCACAGAAATGCTTAGAAAATTCAAATCCATTTTATAGAAGTGAACAGCGTCATCCGCAACGCGCGTTTGTGGAGCCATTTTCAAACGCCGAATCGACGCATGCCTCACGCTGGGCAGGTTTCTGAAAGAAAATTTCTATTCACAAGGTTAGAAAAGGGGATCGTTCTTCAAGGTCCCGAACCCTTGGTAAACGGGAAATATTTAATTCCTGTCGGTTTGACCGCCGACAGAAGGGATTAGCAAAAGCATGGAAATATCAATAGCCCCGCGGGCCGTCAATCGGTCGACGCTCGTAATACCTGCGGGACTCTCGGCCGTTTCCGTGCACGCTCGGCCGACCTCGGCTCGCCAGCATTGTCCCGCGTTGTCAGTACGCGGCGAGACGGCATCGCGCGTGGTTCGTGTACTTTCGTACGGCGCGACCAGCGGGAAAATGTAACGATTCAAAAGGTTCGCCGAGATCGTTCCATATCGGTCGCTGTTTGAGACGATCCAAAGCGTCGCGCACGAAAGTTGTCACGTAACGGTACAGTGAGTCGTGTGCCCGTGGTCCAGTGACGCCGTGTGCTCCTCCCGGTTTGTGTGACAGTGTTTGGGTGCTTCGTGACCGAACGATTCGCGATTCAACGGGATAATCTGGCATCTCTCGTGGATCGTTGCCAAGGGCCAGAGAGAAAGAGCCTCCATCATCCCTGCCTCGCTTCCTGGACGTGAGATTTCGACCCGTAGTAACAGGGAGACGTGTCGGTATGCCTCCGTGTCCGTTGACTCGAGGTCGAAAGTCCTTGAGCCCCAAGTTTTTCGGGCGTTTATCTTGATCGCGCGACAGCGAAAGAGAAAAAAGCCAGGGGCAGCCGCGGGAGCTGCTTCTTTCGGAATAGTCGGACGGCAGGCAAGGCTGTCTCCTCCATGACGATTGATTAAAGGTAACCATCACATTGTACTTTCATTGAAAGATTTTGTCGTTTGTTCTACCGAGGCATATCGAAGGTTTTACGAAAATGTTGGGATTATTTAGACGTTGTGATGCGTTATTATTACATACGCGTGCTGGTGGTGAAGATATTTAGTACATAATGCATCGCGGGATATTGTAGGGGAATTTCGAGTGGCGTTGCGTGATAGAGGTTAACAGACTGAATAGTAAATCTTGTTACTTCGATTTAGAATTGCAATTACTTAACATTTGCAATTCGATTGAGAGAAGTTAGTGTGCGGATGTTGGTCAATAGTGATGGTGGTTGTAATTGAGTTTGAAGTATTTTGGAAAGAAGTTAGGAGAGTCTGTAAGACTCGCAAATTTAGCGTGCATGGAGAAGCGGGAAAACGCGGATATTCAAATATGCTTGCTAATCGTTGGGTATGAAGTTAGCTGCATTAGTACTGCTTGCGTACAGAATTGGGCGAACTTCGTGTTGAATAATGAATCGAAAGGGAGAATTATTGGAACTTGGACGTTTATTCGTAACTAACGAATACATAGGTATTTATTCGAAATATAATGTTAGTAACGCATAAAATTTTATTTTCGTTTATATTGGGGCTCGGCTATTATAGATTTTATTCCTTATTTATTTCGAATGAAATAACTTCTGGTCGGTAGCTGGCTATTTTCATTGCTTTTAGCGATTTGAATGAAACGTTATGGAAAATTTGGTTGTAATTTTTCCTTTTTTCCAAACAAAAATTATTTATCGTTAATGGATACTACTGGGTGGATACTGAATGGATACTCTGGGTTAATGGTTCATTTTATTCGTGAACTTATAAAAGATTTATTGGACCCAATTTTCATTTAAATGTTTATTTGAATCAAAATGTATTTGATTCGAGAGTTTGCAACTCTGATTGCAAACGGAGTAAATTGGAAAATTCCTTTTCAATAAGTAATAGCTAAGATTATTCCACGTATATGTAGGTATTCTTATATAACTGTTCCCATTCATTTGTATAGTTTGATAGCACCGAGTGTTTCGATTCTTAATACGTAGAAGTTTCAATGACCTCTCCAAGAAATAGGAAGTCTGTATACATATACAGTTGTAAACAAAATAACGATTCCCGACGTGTTTACATTCATGGCATAGCAACCTCGCTCGAACCGGTTTTCATTATAGCTATAGATTATTTTGAATTCCGAATTTCAGTTTGAAGGAAGTACAAGCCTGGTTAGAAGTACAGTTTTCAGTTAAAGGAAATAACGTTTAATCGTATCGAATTTTGTCAAAGTGGTATAAATGAATGAATATCATATAAAAATCACTTCTTTACTTTTAAATTAATAATCTGTGAGTGTTCTCCGTTGGTTGTAGAATTGAAAGTTCTTCTCAACAATAAATGCTTCAAACGATCCAATAAATCGTGATTATTACTATTATAGGTTGCCAGATATCCACTTAATTTTTTCAACGTTTTAATTTTTTAAATTTTAAACTTTTAATTTATAATTTTTTAAAATTGTTGTGGCAAATAAAAAGTATAGAAGGATTTACGAATTAATAAATTTTCATCGCAAATTGTTTTATTTTACACGAAATCAAAAGCGTGTATTATACTTTGAAATATTTTTCATCGCAATTATCACTCGCTCCGATTGTTGACTCGCTTCGAATCTCGTCCTGTTCCCAGCTTTCTGAATATTTATTTCCATTTGTATCAACAGCTTCGTTAACGTTTAAAATTTTATTTCGCATCAAAGCAATCTGATTTTGTTGTTCACGTATGAAGTCGGTTTCCATTTAATTATTCGAGCATAGAAAATTGAATAAAAATTTCGTGCAGGCTGACTGAGAGTAACATTGTGAACAAGTTAACAAATACAAATTATACAAGATCACTTGTATTTATCCTCGTCTAGCAGATAGAAGGTCCCTTTGGATCCACCCTACACTCATCTGCAGCTGTATATTATTATTTATTACTTGTTAGCACCACTTCATTAAGAAACTACGACTGTTAGCTCATAACAAGATCATTACATTATGCACCACAATAAACTCTGCACCCATCAGGCAAAACTGACGACACATCTACCTCTCAGGATTTAATTCCTATTTAGTTCCATGGCTCCCATAGGAAACTACCTACCAAACTTCCACCGATTACCTGCTTCATAAACCCATGAAAAAGAAATTGAGGACCTTGCAGCAAAAGGGGTGTAGCTCCATCTTTACCAATTTCGAGTAAATTAGAAAAATACTGCTATAAAATTATTGCTGTAATATTAATATTAATATTTTTATAGAATATTATAGAATATTTTTCCCCCAAAATAGAAATAAAAATTTATCAAGTCAATAACTACTACTGTAGAAACGTGAGAAAATATATATTTTTCAATTGGCGTTCTTTTTTTAATGTTAAGTGAAAGCAATAATTTTATACTTAAACCGTTTTTTTTTCTAATTTACTCGAAATTGGTAGAGATGCAGCTGCACCCCTCACGCTGTAAGGTCTTCAATTTCAAATTGGATACCAAGAAATTTCGTCGAAATTTCCCCTATAATATAACCAAGTCAGCGACAAGCCCGTGGAATAAGTTGCACGCCTACGAAAAAGTTTCCCCGTGATGGCGAGTGGCCGGTGCTCGCGTGGCAAATCGTCGCGGTGTAAGGAAAGTTTACGACCGCTAAAAAAAAAAGGGAAAAGAAAGTTCAGTTGCGCGTAATGGGTTTTCAAGGTAAGACAGATCGCAATAAGCCCTTGAACCTGCGGGCGCTGGTCGTGCCTGAAGATCGATGTTGCAAGAAAGCCGCGGGCCCGCGTTATGATTATTAAGGGTTTTATTCAGCCGTTATTGCATTGGTCGTTAGCGAGGGGCCCCTTTCTATCCGGCGTCGCCGGAGTTACGATTTCGAATTCCATCTTTCCGCGTGCCAGGTGCTCCTCGCACGGCTACAGAGAGAGAGAGGAAAGTCGCTGGAGAGCCGTTTACCCGCGGCTGGAAAACCTTTGGTGGGGTTATCAATAATTTATAAGCTGGCTCCTCGCAAACGCGATCTCCTCTCGCGGAAACTCGTGGAAAGACTCGAAATTGAGGCGACTTGCTCCTACCAGGGGTAGGGGAGCGCCTTTGCTATCCCCCTACTTTCGATTCGACGGCGTATAATCTTGCCCCGCCAGCGGTGTTTGATCTGTCGGGTTAGCGAATTTCCGGCCAAAGTCCGTCGAACCATGGCGAGATAGTCGAAGGGGGAGAGACGCGTACGCCTGCCCTTAAATTCGCACCGCGGGAGATAAGTTTCTGTTGCGGCCTCGCGCTTTCGGCCATCCGAGGACAGATTACACGACTGCTGGGTAGTTGGCGGTTGGTTCTGATGAACCTTGCCCGTTGTTCCCCCTTAGTCCCGATTCTCCGCCGCGTTGAGAGAGCGTTAAGTTATTTGGGAGGCAGGTCTGCCGGCTGAACCGTTTGCGTGCAGGTCGTTAGAAAGTTTGCAGCAGACCCGCATCAAACGGGGAAAGGTTTGTGTTAGAGTGTGGCATAGTTGCGTGGTAATTGCACCGTGGCTCTTCAACTCCTGAGCCTTTACCAGGCAAGTGTGTATTCGAAATTCCGTGAGTGACTACCAAAAATCTGACTCGATGCTAGGATCACTTAACAGCGATATTTTACCGCTGCCCAAGATTAGTGTCGCTTAGCTGAAAGTATCTTTCCTTGACGAACCTAATTGCTGGAGTTAAGCTCAACAGATCCCATCCAGCAGTCAGAGTGATTCGGAATTCCGCGTGAGAGGTAGCGGAGTTATCGCGGGCGAAATAAGAGCATTACAATTTGCATGATCAACGACAGTTTCGGAGGATTCTTGGCACGAAGGGCGGACGGGACGAACGGTAGCCGTCTTTGGAGCACAAATTGGTCGATTTCGTCGGCCTTGCCTTTGACAAATCTTCCTCGTATCGTTGATTTAAGAAGGCATTCTGCCGAGCTCGCCAGAAGGCAGCTTCCCTCTCAGCTGATTCGATCTCGTTTCTGGTTTCTCCTTTTCATCCGGCTCTCTCGTTTCGTCCTACCTCCCCGTATTCGCCGTCGCTTCATCTGGCTACAACGTTCGCCGCCGTTACTCGCGCACTCCTCGGGGCACGGGCACGCATAACCGACTTACACATTCAGATGCAACACGTTTTACGGGGCACGTTCTGGCGAATTTAAATTAGCGTTATGGCGCTGATGGCCATCGCAGCGATGCAATTAAGTAACGCTGGGGGAACGCTTCGATCTTGTTCCGTGTTTTCTTCCTGGCTATGAAAACCCTGCCTTATCTTTCGTCCGGCGCAAATGGTGCTTCGGGAGATCAGCTTTACTGCTACGTGTCTATTGCGCGGCGGTTATGTCAGGAATTTTTAGCACTATCGCTGCGATTCAGCTGGGCCTGCTGCAGGCTTTCTACTTCGTTATGGGAGATATGATTTTATGCCGTTCTATTAGTCGCTTAAGTGGGTAGAGGTGCCTCCTTTAGTTTATTTGCTTGAATTACGGAACCGCTAACACCCTTCGTGTCTTCATTAGCTGAGGAACTAATTGCATCGTTCAGTGTCAGGACTTTTATTCAAGCTCATTACTTCTGTCGTTACAGAACCATTCTTCTATCTCAAATATATACAGGGTGAATCGGAAATCGTGGTATAACCAAAAGTGGGGTGAATCCTCATGTAAAAGTAAAGCGAAAAAAGGGTGGAATTAAATTTTCTCATACATACTGGACTAATAATAAGAATTGGTTCTATTTTCAAATGGATTTTCTCAGAAATGGAGGTTCACGTAAAGAAAGCTGTTCCACGATTTCCGACGTGACAGAAAATCCTCATCAACGAAACAATATTCCCAATCTTTCCGGTACAAATGGCACCAGCAACGGTGACATCAGCACTGCTTCTTACCGACACTTTCCATTCCCAGCCCCCGATCGCAATAAAGTTACTCGTAATCGTAATTGCCCGCGATATTTATCGAATATAGTCGAGCGACTACCCCGATGAACGCGATCCACGCGCGAGTATAAGGGCCGATAAGTCGGCCAATAACATTCCCCGAATGTGTTCGGACCGTGTGCGTCCTCTTATCGCGGCGTCGACTGAGATCACGCCGCCTAATACTGAATTTGAATCGAGGGCCCGCGGCGCTCGTAAATCTTTGCCGCGAGAAAAAATGGCGGGAATGTGATCTTCGGCAGGTGAGCAGCAGCTCCAGGGTCGTTATCAGGATGAGTGCACCTGGTATCCTTGCTCCTGCCGCGGATTCCCAGGAGACCTCCATCGGATGTTTACGAGGGATCGCGGTTGTCGTAAGTAGGCACTTCGTCCTCCCTCTTTTCTCTCTTCCTCTGTTCTGTCTGGCTCGCCGCCGAGATTCTCATGGTAGTCGGAACAGATCCTCCCGTGATCCTCCGCGGAGGCTCCAGGTCGGCCCTCTACACGTCCGTTTAGCCCTGACTGACCTCCGCCAAATGTCAAAGTTCATCAACTCGTATTCGTATACCCGCGCTCGATACCCCGGCTCCTCCGCACGCCCTTCTCTCCCAGCGCCGCGATTTTACGAGCCGATCCCTTTGGCCGGCGACTCCTTCCCGCGGCAGCGCGGTCGGTGGTCCTTTGCCTAACACCTGCTGGGCGATCCGCCGATGATTGCGCCGATGAGCGTTTTCAGCGCACTTGTCGGTGATGGATGTGGGTGGCGCGACGAGGAAGCGCCCACGGCGAGGCTGAATCGGGTAATTGCGCGTGGTATGCGGGGGCTTTTTGGAAGCGACCCTGGGGCAGCGCGGTAGGTGCTTTAAACGATTTTGCCTGGTGCTGGAGGAATTGAAACCTGCGTTTGGACTAGCGTGCTGGATTTAGGCACTGTGTCGCGTACTTTGGCATTTGATGAGGTTATTCGGAGTTAGTTTGCAATGATATCAGCTTCTGGAAATATTCATGGGATAGCAGCTTCAATATCCGACTTTAGTTTAATATCAACAATTTACTAAGTCTCTCCAGATTTTTATTTTTATAACAGAATATTGCACATTTTATCTTTGGTTAATACAAACATATTATTTGGAACAATTAGTACACATTATCCCTATGTTCCCTACAAATTGGTTTGTTGCAAACATCGCAGAATGTAGTCGTCATCCAGCCAAAAGCTTTGTCAGTCGTGAAAAAGACGAGGCTTTGTGTTCTAGGGTTAAAGATTCATATATCTCGTGTCCTCCCGACTGTCGAATAACGTATGCAATTTTTTCCCACATTAATTGCACGCGATTACATTTCTCCCGTGCCCCAAATCATCCACCAGAAACCTTTCTTCAGACGCCATGAATAATTCCAAGATTCGTACCATTACGACACGCAGACATCGAGTTCCCAGCACATCCGCTCGGCTTAATTTGCATACCGAATCCCGACTGTTCGCGTACGAATTTTTCTGCCACGAGCACGACCGAATCACCACCCAAGGGTGAACTAATCGCGGGAATGCGAGGAGCCGGATCCCACGGACGGGTGATTCGTTAAATGAAATTAAGGTAACGCGATGCCCTCGCGCTAAATACGAAATTACATCCATTTTCTGGCCGCGTGTTGGAAATTTCGGTTCGGCCGGGCCGCGAAATGGCCGTGCGTGCTGGCCGGCAATCTCTTTCCCATAGGATCGTCCGTTACTCTTTATCGATCGTGTACCGCACGGCGGAAAAAAAGGGGCGAGAGAGGAGAAAGAAAGGGGCCAAAGAATTCTACTCCGTAGTCACGGAACGATTACAGGTTCGCCCGCCAACTTCGAACTCTGATGCGAACGACCTCTTCGCTGGCCCTGCTTTCCTTTTCCCTCCCCATTTCTCGCCCCCTTTCCTCTCTCTTATTCTACCTTTGCACACGTGTACACGCGACCACGCACACGTCACGTTCTTTCGGTATTCGCGAAACCAGTTCACGTGCCGTGATCTTCGACGTGATCGCCGCGAACCGTGATCTTGATCTTCGCGCACGGCCACGGACGCCAATAAATTTGGCTGATCGATTCGCCTCGCGCAATTGCAACGGTGTGATTCACTGGATTTGATAATGATCGGCTGGGTTTATCTCCTTTCTAGAAGTTTGTGCTTCTAGAAATCTTCTTCTTCTAAAAATCTTCATCCAGAAATCTTTTTCTTCTAGAAACCACTTTCTTCTAGAAATCTTCTTCTTCTTCCAGAAATCTTCATCTAGAAATTTTCTTTTTCTAGAAATCTTCTTCTTCCAGGAATCTTGTTCTTCTAGAAATCACCTTCTTCTAGAAATCTTCTTGTCCTAGAAATTTTCTTCTTCCAGAAATCTTCTTCTTCTAGAAATTTTCATCTAGAAATTTTCTTCTTCCAGAAATGTTCTTCTTCTAGAAATTTTCTTCTTCTTGAAATCTTCTTCTTCTTCTAATTCTATCGATACTCCAGCAGAGCTGTAACATTAAAATTTCACTGTCTCTATCACAGGGTAATGTGGCAGAACCACGTTCAAGATGTAGAGTGAATTAAGGTAATAGGAGAATTGAATCTCTCATTATAGGATGTTTATCGTATTAAGTTCGCAGCACTTAGTGGCAAGTAATTGGTGGAGGATTGAAAAGCCTGAATAATAGTTGGTGTCTTGAATTGTTGGTTTAAACTGTCTCTGTAATTCATACTGTCGCTTTGTATATATTTATCAACAGTGCAACAATGAATCAACGACGGTGAAGAATATTAAATTGCATAGGTTGTTGGAATTATTAGACCGCCCCTTGCACCCGCTCGATATAATTACAGGGAGCCTATGATTACCATAGCCACTCGATCCCTCCGAGGTATGGATGTCGATTGGAGCACTCAATTAACGACCTCCACAGAGGATCTAAATTCAGAAATTGATTGTTCGACGTAATGTACACGTGTTGACTCTGTCGAACTGCAGTTGATTGAAATTGGCTGAGTTTCCCCTTGTTTCTTCAAAGACAGCGTATATTACACTCCTTGCAATATTGCACATTGTGAGCTCCTACAAATCATGATTGCAACTGGTCACAACATAGGTATACTTCACATTTAAATCTCTGATGGTACTTTTTTTTGTATACAATCACAGCACCCTAGAATTCCCACTGCAATTTTTATCAAAAACTCAGGGAAGGGCTCATCGATCATCTGTTTCGTTCGCTCAGTTTCCTTTGGGCAGGTCGATTTCGTGACTGGTTTCAGTCCTTGCAGCAGATTAATGGAAACGTCGCGCTGACGGGTTGTGTTTGGAGACGCGAGGAATTATTGAATGCCCCTCGCGTGTTTGATAAAACTCAGTCGGCCTTTGAGGTTCTCGAACGAAACGAGCGACGGCACCACGATTTCGTAACAGATTTTCATCGTGTGAAGACGCAAGGCGGCGTTTCGGTATGCGAGTTCCTCGTACACCGTTATCCTTTTTCAATGAAACTGGTTTTTTCACTTTTACATCCGCGGCGGCGGGCTCGGCTGGCACAGGAAGCGGTCCGTGTAAATACGTGTAAATAATTTATCGACATAAGAGCACGCTGCGCTGCCGTCGCGATATATCTCGTTCACGGCCATCGTGCAATTAATGTCTACTTGCCAGTTCACGTTACATTAATATACATCAGCCCTTTCCCGTAAAAATGAAGGCGTCAGCCTGGAATAAAAAGCAGCCCTCTGTTACTCCAAGCTTCTGCAGAAATATGTGTACACAGGTACCTACACTGCGGTTCATAAGTATTGGGTATGGAATGATTGTGAAGAACGTTGCAAATTTATTGGAGAACTGTAAAAAAATTTACTTTACTTGCTACCAAATTAAAAGCAGTGGGAGTATTCAATCTCTACCAAATACAATAGGTGTCTTAATACTTGTTATGAACGACAGTGTGTCTCTCAGGATAATTGTAAAATTAAAACCTAGACTTTTCTACAAAATTTTTACCTCAATTAGGCTGAGGAACCATGGCCTTCTTGTAACGCGCCTAGAAACCACCAGCCTTAATGTAATGGAAACATTCCAATGTATTATATATTCTATATTAATATCTATATAAAAGTATTCCTCAGCCTAATTTAGGTAACGTTTTCTCGACAAAAAGAATAATTTTACAATTGTCCTGCGACATAGGTATACATATTTCTCTAAAGTGAAGTTCACTAGTTCATTCGCGTGGATGACATTATGTTGCAAAGTGGGCAATATGTGTTTACCTTAGTTGAGTAAGGAGTTCAAATTAACTGGGTTATATTAAAAAGTAAGCAGCGAGGAGACCTTACCTTTTTACTTCCTCTCATATTCCTCCACTTTGCTAAGATATATGTTACTTGGAAGAATGGTAGAGAAATAGGATACCACCTTCTATTTCAGAATGACGTACGCTTCTTTTTACGTAATTCAGAATTAGCTGGTAATAAATGAAGCCAGTATTTTGAAGCTATCCACGTGGATGCGTGAAGTATAGTGAGTTGTGGACCTTGGGGTTATAAAAATGAAATCTATGAGGTGGAACTAGGAATTTAAAACAGACGTAGGTTCCATGAAAAAGAATCAAGAGATCTTGTCATCTTGAGTGTTGAGAAAAGACGAAACAAACGCAGTTTTTTAGCAATCTGGGCCAGGTTAGACGAAAAGCAAAGTTGCGTTGTGCAAGATGAGAACAGCGGCGAGTGAGATGAGAAGGGTCTGGGTACTCAGCCCACGTCACAACGTGCATCCTCTCCTATGCATCTCATCTTGTACCCAAAGTCACGTACTACGGGCAGCCTACGCGTGTATTCACAACAGCGCATTCATCTGCAGAAACTGCACGCACTAATTCCAGGCATGGTGCATAGAACGGTGAAAAAATTACTTTCGCTCCAACGTGAATTACAAATTAGGTTTGAACTGTTTCGCTTCTTGAGGTAGTTAAGACGTAAAAGTGATCATTAACGTGCCAGGGTGGATGAGTCGAATTAGGTTTGGAAAGTGTGCGCGCTTGCATGCGCTCGAAAATCTGATTTAATTTTGTTTCTTTTACTTTCGGTGTTTTATATTTCCTTTGTGCAATCTTCCTCCATATTTACACGAGTGATTTCGCTTGTATCAGAGATATTAGGCTTCTACTCTGTTAGCTCTTCATGGGATGCTTTCAAGGAATTTGCAGGTCATCCGAGAATCTCAGAATTCTCGATAGGTATCACCTTTTCTTTTCCATTAAAGTTTTTATTTTAATACTCGTCCAATATGATGCGTTATCACTTGCAATATGTAACTGAAGGATCTCGATCTTATTTGTCAGATATGCCAGCATTTTGAAGAATCAATGAACAGTTCAGAAATTCAAACACTCAGAATTGCTGGCTACAAATCATCGATTCTGCTCTTTTGTTTGATTTCCTGCTTCTCCTTACCTCCTCCTAATTGAAGAGAAAGAAAAAACCTGAATATTGTCGAGCCATTCTAGGTCACGCAGCCTAGTGTGGTCGTGCGTTGTTGGATAGGTCATAAGTTCCGTTGACATGTCTCGCGGTGGATGGACAGAGAGCAGGCAATTAATTACAAGCTCGCTTAATTAAAGAGGGTCTTCGCGTTTCAGACGCGAGGGCTGCACTTTCAGAGCCGTGACACAGAGAGTGCACACTTGGTCTTTCGCGTGTCATGGGCGCAATTTTCACCCACTCGACTGGCCTTTCCACGGTTCTCCAGGAGCACTCCAACGGCGTTATTTTTAAACTCGCCAAGACCTCGTGGTATCCATCGATCCCCTTCGAATCGTCCTCTAACGCGTTCTAATTACACGCCGAGTCTAATTAACGCAGTGGATACGGACGATTTATTGGAAAAAGGTCTCCGTCGCACGTCGCTGCGTTATTGGAGCAGCGATCGCGCCGGCGTAGGACTAATTTACGAAAGCAATTTAGCCAGTCGGCCGGCTGAAAGCTGGCTGGCTGGCAACTATGCCATGAAAACGGAGCCTCTCGATATGCCTTGGTATACTTTCGACGCTTTCGGCGGAGCCGCGTGTGCGAGACTGTTGGAACGATGTGCTTTCAGTTTCCCCCATCGAAAGCTGCGTGGACGACATGCGACCAGGAGGCGCGGCGATGAATCAGTGAGCGATCGCAGAGCGTTTGAAAAGTTCGCAAAGATCGTTCGCGGGTCGCAGCCGCGAGCGGGGCTGAGATCGCGCGGGGAAAAGTCCTTGGGGCTCGTTAGCAGCGTGCGTTGGTGCCGAGCGGCTAACCGAACGATCCTTGGGGAATGGCGTTGACACCGAGTCGATGCCGCGGTAACAGCAACGGTGCTGGCGAGAATCTTTCGGAGGAGATGGGGAACGAGGACGAAGTGGCCAACGCCGGTAATTTCGAGCCTCTGAGCGACTCCTGCGGCGAGAGCGACATGGAGGGCCTCGATCTCTCTCTGTTCGAGCCCCAGGTCGACGCTGCTTCCTGGTGCGACTCCCGGATTCACGCCGGCACTCTTCATATCCTGGTCCATTACTGCGGTAAGCTCTGATATTTTTCACCGCGGCCCGTTCCACCGGGGGCCCATGCCGCGAGGATTAAGAATCGCGGTGAATGCGACGCGAGGCTCCTCACCGTGAGACTCGATGAAATTTCACCGCCCTGCGACGGTGGTGGTTCTTTCTTGGGTACTTTGATGGCCTGGACTCATGACTAGATTCATGTTCAGTACCGTGGGATAATTAATTTTATCGCGTGCGGAGTGTCTGATCAGTAAATGAGATGTATGGAAGAATCTTGTGTTTAATCGAAGGTTACGCTCATTCATGTGTGTATTAGATTCTGGTGATCGGGGAAATGGAAATTACTTTCATGAGAATACCCACTTTTAATGTTAAGGGGCACATACCCTTCCACCTGATATTCGAGGGCTAAATTCGTTTCATGATTTTAAGTGTAAACCTCGACCATATATATTTCTACACTATTCCTAAGTCACCTTCATATTCCTTCTTTTCCTTGTCTCTTCCCTGTCTGTCCATTTAAAAAAAAAATATTTTTTTCTTAATAAATTTTCTCCTAATTTTTCTGTTTTAATTTTCTTCCCTAGTTTTAGTTTTAGTTATTTAGTTACGGTTAGGCTGTACTGCAGCCTCGCCTTTTACTTCACTATTCTTCTGGTATGGCTGTTCTTTGTATGTTCCAAGTAATAAAGACGAAAGATAATAATAATAATACACTTAGAAAGGCCTAAAAACTGACGTCCTTTTAGATTTTTTTTTAAGAAAGTATTAACATTGCACCGGTAATTTTTTTTAATAATTATGTCACATCTTCGGCTATATTACTTCATTTTTGTATGTAAAAATATTAGTCGTATAACACAGTTATAGGGGCTACTTCCAAATGTGTTATTCCCTGCAGTGTTTTGCGGTATTCACCGCAATTAAACAAATTTTACACGAAAGTGAAAAGCAAATTAGTTTTTTAAAATATATTAACAAATGCTGTTTTTGACAGGGCCGATTTCAAAGAAGTTAATTTTCAAAGAAATGGCGGCACTGTAAATGAAACGTTCACTTTTGCACATGAAATCTTGTCTTTTTATGCAATAAAAATGAAACTATGAATCAAATAAAAAACCTGTCCTGCCAAAAACCGCGTAATAGTGTATCACATAGCCACGAAAAATCGGAAGTAAATCGGATGAATAGTTTTCGAGTAATCGTGGGTATCGTGTGCGAAAACCTGCTTTCGAGAAAAATGTAATTTCTAATGTCTGAATCTTCGATATTTTCGCGAATTTCTGTACCAAATTGTGGGAAAACATACTTGACATATCAAACACTCAAAATATGGAAGGAAAAGAAAATCCCTCCTTAAGTAAAGTAGCAGTGGATATTATTATTCTCGTAATTCATGTGACACGTTCGAGTCCTCGACCGAAAAACTTGTTCACGTCGCAAAGATTATGCCTGAAGTAAATTCTCTCTATCCCTCATCATTACTTATTTTCCGAACCAAACGCTTTCCCTAAGAAGCACACGACGATCACCCTAGTGCTCGCCAACTACCAAATGACGAGCCCCCGCAGAGCCAATTATCCGATGCACCAGTGCAAAGCACTGTCGGGTTGCATTAATCGCAGCGAAGCACCGAAACACAGGCACGGCCGCCGTAGTCTCCTAACCGAGAACAGCGCGGCGAGTGCAAATCGGCCGTCGTTCGCCTAACACGTGTCTGGCCCCGGCGTAACAAAGACGATTAAAGCGATATCCTGGCGCCAGCGTCGGCTAAGAGAGGCCATCTCTGGCGACCGTGAGCGTGCAAGCTCACCTGCATCCGCGCTCTCGATGCACTTGCACCATTATCCTCGGCCCGCGGGGCCAATTGCCATTAACATACAATGCCGCCCGCGGCTGATACGCGCGCAGACGAATATCCCCGGCTAGTGATTTACCGTCGCGAATTAATCTCTCGCGTTAAATGAAAAGCCAAAGACTGGCGCGCGCATCGTGCGCGACCGATCGCGTGGGCGCAGCGCAGGCGAGCGGGGTAGACACGTCTGGGGGGGGATATCATCCCACGAAACGCATCTCGGTGATGGGATCGACGAGATAACGGATGGGACGGTCGCGGGATCTTGGCGTCACGCGATGACGACGCTGGTATCGCGGCTTTTCGGGCAGCGAGATTGAACGATATTCCTGCCTTTGGATGCGGGAATCGAGGATACGCTTGATGAGTCCGAAGGATTCGCGCGGAGGTTCTTGTTCTTTCAAGCTTAACATTTTGAGTGGCGCAATGCCTTAAGAGATCATTATTCATTTACTAACGGGATATTACATTTCGGTATATTTTAATAATACGAAGAGGCGTAATGTAGAGAACTGATAAATAAAATAACAAATACCAAAGAAAGAACAGGAAAAGAAGAAGAAAGCAATGAAATAAAGTGAAAGAAGTGAAAGTTATTCTTAAATCTGAGGTACCTAGGGGAGATCGGGGCTAGTTGATACATTATTCCGTTTTCAATTTTTCTCATTTTTATTCGAATTAATTACTTAATAACAAATATGTCAAAATATACTTTGGTCCTTCCTATTTAATATATGGCAAGCGAAAACTTGAGAAAATACGTACAAAATGAATGAAAAAATGTTATTTGGACGATCAATTTGGATGTATCAAAACTATTTACTTTTTCTCTATATAAACGAAAACAGTTAAGAAACGATTGTTAACGTCAACGTACATAGATTTACGCTGGATCGTAGTAAAGAATTGAATTGAACAACAAACTTCACATATCTCGCTCAAATGGAGCTACATATATACGGTGTCGAGATAATTCTTCTGTATCAACTAGCCCCGGTCTCCCCTACTACATATTGACTATTGGTAGGATAGCATTACCTAGAGGAGGTATATTGCTCACGAATGTTCATGTTCCTGAGACTAAATCGAGTTGTATGACACTTGGAAATATTAAAAGTAAGATTATTTTTCTCACACCACACTTCTGGCTTAAAGTATCCTCTCGGAGTAGAAATGTGTCCTGGACGTTCTCAGTGCAACGAAATATCTTCAGAAATGCCCCTTTAAGTCGGTCAGGCCTTTCTCAGCGATCGCTTCTGCTGAGAAAGTTTTGTAAAATGCGTAGCAAGTGAAATCCTTTCTTGACGTGCCTTAGACGGGAACCTGTGGCTTGGCAGTGCCTTAAACCATGTTCACGAAATACTGCAACAAATATTCGCGACAAAACGGCCAACCACGTAAATCCCATCCCACTATCAAATCTCGACGGCCACAACCGTTTGAGCCGAGGGTACCATACCTCCACTTAAACTTGTCTCGCAATCTCTGCCTTCCCAAAGTACGAAATTAAATCCATTACTTCCACGTCACCATTCTCGGCAACAACCCCGCCACCAAGAATCATCACGAGAACAGACCCGGCACTCCGTGAGATTGAATCGCCATCACGAAGGCATCAGCATGCCCTCCGTAAAACTATCCGGGGGTCTTATAAATGCCGCGTGTCCGTGCAGCGGCGTGACAAGATAATTCCCTCGCATTAGCCGGCGGATAATTCACGCGTTATTCGTATCACTCCACTACCGCATGCCGCGTTCACCGGCAAGGAAAAGGGACTGTGCACGGAACTCGCGCTCGCTGGGAGCAGGGCCTCGCGAGGGGAACGGGGTAAGGGGAGAGAAAAGGGTTGCGGGGTGATCGATTCGCGGTGGGGACCAATTAAATCGTGATTCAGCGTGGATGTAATTCCAGCAGAAACGTTGCTGCTCGCAGATATAATCTCCTCGGTCGCAATAAATCGATGTAGGTAAATGAGTCGCGTCCTTTCCATCGCGGTCTCGTCCTCCTTTCTCGCCGCGTTACCCACTTGCGAGGATTCATCGTTTACGCGAGTGCGCAGGCACTCGGCGGGCATCGAAGCAGATTGTGGAAGGAAAAACGAGGGTAGGTGACCCGAGGCTGATTTTCACGTCTGTCAGAGTCGAACGTGGCAGTGCTGCTGGCTAATCGAGTCGCTTCTCTTAGCAGTTACTTTTCACTTGGAGTAGAACGTTTCTTGGGAACCTGTTCGTGCTAGCCGTGAAACGTTCTGTTGTAGATTGCCGAGTAAATGGTGAGAGCATTCGTTTCAATTTCATTACTTTAGCTGTTTAGCGTTTGCTATACGAACAGTGGGTATTTAGGATTGGGATAGGGAATGTGATGAGCCGAGTGATAAGAGATAAGAAAGAATACAGGAGGAGATCAAGGAGGCACAGTTGGATAGATTTGTCTAAAGGGATACCGAAGTTGCAAATAGTTTAAAGAAGATACGTATGCAAATAAGGTCTACAATTTTTCTGACTCATTATCCACATACTTCGGTCACTATGAAAATCGTAGACGCTCGTAGAAGTTTATCAATCTAATTAGAGATAATCTATCTTTCACTAGAATTAACGAGACACCGTTGCAGGTGAAAATAAAACCACATTTCTGCAACTCTTCATTATCAGAACCATAATTATATGTATAATTAGTACAGATATCTGAAAGCCACAATATTTCGTTAAAAATAACGGAAGCAGAAATGTTTAGTTATGAATTTCGATGGAAAGCAACCTTTCGATGTTTGTTTGTCTTGAAAACCATTTTTCGTTATAATTAATGGGGGCGTGGAGTGTCTCTTCTATTATAGATTGTCTCGTGGGCGAGGGCCATTGTTTTTCGCAGTCGCAAAATGGGGGAAAGGGGTGGCTGGGGGTGGGCAAATGAGAAAGGAGCGGGAATGTACGATTGACTGGTCGAACTCTATTAGTCGGGCTTGTATCATGGCGTTGGGGAACTTCGTTTGTGACGCGACATGAAGCGTTCCTCGTTATAAGTCCAGCTTTGCGTGGAACGGAAGGGTCGACGTCGAACTCAGCCGTGCGGGTAATTAAAAACGTCAGTGCGATAATTATAATGGCGTCGTTGAGCGATCGTGATTTGTCTTCGCCAATGGAACGAGCCGATATGAATTGTCCATTGTCGACTGCCCGCGGGATAATTGGTAAACTTGAATTTAAACTCGAAATCCACGAGGGACTTGGGAAGCAGGGGGAGGAATACATTTTAAGTTTCGCTTCAACTTTAATTACGAAGCTCCAGTACTTCGGAGAAGTGGTCATTTACTTTTTATCTAAATTAGAGTCTCAACGACCCTAGGATGTTCTGGGAAACATGGGTTGACAAGTGATGCTTGGAAATTGTAATCAGATTTGTAATCGATTTCATTCTCGTGTAAGAAAATTTACAGTCGTGCTATTCAATGGCCGTTTTATTTATTCTTTAATTATTATATTGAGGTAGTTAGATTTTGTGGAATAGGTTAGTGTCTTTTAGGTAATTTAGGGTGACATTCTGCGAACTTCGAGCTACGGTGTCACTATTAACCTCGCTTTAAGTCGATGTTCAGGCATGAAATTAGATCATCCAGTGGGTGGTAATTTATACAACGTTTCGTGCCAGACGTATCGAATGTGAGGCATCGTTAGACGATCCTGTGACCTGCGGAATTTTGAATCACGCTCTCGGATGTATCTCGAGCGAGTTCGAGTGACACGTAAGTCGAGCAACGGCTCACCGATACGGATGCACATTATCACGAGACCGTGCGACTTATCTAAGTTTCCACTTCGAGACTGTATTTTCAGAGCGTAGGAATAGTAACGACAACTCCTATTACTCTTTTCCTTGGTGGCAGATATCCGATATCCATTATGCGCAATCTAACAACGCTCGGAATAAACTCGGGTTGACCTGAATTTTCCAATTCAGCGTGCCTCGAGTCTTCGCTATGTTTTAATTCAGTTTTAATAACGCGAGAAATCAACGTCGAACGTACGAATAATTTAGATCCTAAAAGCATCGCGGTATTTAGGGGCTCTGGATATATATATATATATATATATATATATATATGTATGTATATAGAACATCACAGTAGATAATTGCATAGGGGATCAGAATATTTTTGAAACGGCTTTGGAAGAGGTTCGGTATTGCTTTTCATTATTCGGTAGCTGGGTTTCGTGACGTTATTTGATACGTGAAACCTAGTTAACTACAGTAGGTCAGAGAAACAATTTTATTCTGGTGATTGAGGATATATTCCATCTTCTTTGTAACACGAAAAATCGTTGAGAAATTTATATTCATATATATGGGGGTTGTAATTTCTCATAATTTAATGCTAATTAGGTACAATAAAATGGTGGTGTAGGTTTGTCAGGATTTTAACGATTCTCGGGTCAAGGAAAATAATTCACGCCTTTTCACGTTGACCCCGCGAACCAGATGAAGCGGGTAACAAATAAGCGAAATCCTCGTTCGATTATAGCGTATTGTTCTCGTTTCGAGTGTCTCTGGTCCGGATCCGAATGTCACGTATTGTCGTTGCAAGTGCAACGGGAGCACACACTCTCCTAATGGAAGTGTCAGCTGCAGCTGCACGGTTTACGTTTCACGCAGCCAGATACCATTTCGTTTAATTTCTCCATTTAATTATTTAATCATTTACTTGACCGAGTCGTTCACCCTATTCCATTAGGCGCGATCATGTGCAAGAATCATGGGTATCATTTCCCTTTGGTGTAACTCAAATGAATTGCATTTCAATTCGATTCTAATCACAATTACTGGCACGAATTTATATATAAAAGAATGTTTGATAATTACAAAATTATTGAGGGGTAAAGAAAATACTTCTTGCGTGGCATGAGAAAATAATTGTTTTCACTAAAAGTTTGTGCTTAGTGTCATACATTACAAGGTGGACTGGAAATATCAAATCATCTCACATTGAGGGTATCAAATTTGGGAATAGAAGAATCGATATCAAAAGCTACCAACCACATTCCAAATGTTTCTTGCAATCAAGTCTACATTCCCGTTTCTAAGTCACATAAAAATATCCTCTGTCATATCATAAGTCACGTAACTTCCTTCAAAATTAAATAATGGTACACTCAACGGGTCTTGCAAATACTCCTCGAAAGGCTAAAGAGCGAGCCACAGTTGGAGCAAACTTGTATCAAGATAATCCCCTCCATCTTTTTAATACTTACCATTCGCTTAATACTGACTTACGATTAGTCAGAAGACAGCGATATCGTGTTAGACACGAAATCCCAGCGTTCTTAGGGATCTCGGGGCGCGAATTGGGGAGCGGTTTTTAGGGTAATCCAGAGGGGACCTCGAAGATGAATCCAGCGGAATGAAGTCACGCTGAGAATTAATTATTCGAAATGAACGCCGTTCGTCCATGGCTGGTCTCCATTAAAACCAGGAAATTGTCCAAGATTAACGTCTCGCTTATGGCGGGGATGTTTCGGCCGTGCCTATCAGTGTCGATTGGTAGTAAAACAGAAACGTTCGCGTTCCTACGATTTCAGTTGCGATTTCCAGTTACAATCGACGCCCAGTAATCGTGCATAAATTAATTACCCTCTGGCACATGTGCACTAGAACTGGTTTCTTGTCATTTCGATGTGTAATAATTATTACGTAATCTGGTTGCGTGGCTGAAATGAACAACGCGCCAGGAGCGACTCCTTCCTGTGCAATTACGCCCCTGGCAACCTATTTTGCAGCACGCCACAAGGTAGACGCACAATATAAATACATCGAATGAAATTACTTTTCATTGTTGCTGTTACGAGCATTCTTTCCATTAAAAGTCTGAATTGCATTTAATTCTGCCTAAAATTGCCTTCGTTTTCGCATTACAAAATTGGTAATATAATATGGTAAAGCTACACACAGAGAATTTAATTGATATGAAAAGGCAAATTTCTTAGATTTCTTGTTGAACTCTGCGGTGTAACTTGTGACGGTTAATTCAGACAGAATAAATAATTAAATTCGGCTACTGATTTAATAGAGTTTGTTGCCCTCTGATTTAGTTGTGAGATGCGATTACAGTCTGATGGTCCTGTAATCTTCAGCAGCCTTTTCTTTCGAGAGTTTCTGATATCGTATTACGTCGAGCTGAGTAGAACGAGTTAAGAAAAGTCTTTCGCTTGGGAAACTCGCTGGTATTATAATCGAAAGAATGCAGCTCTTCTCTCTTTCTTCGGGCCAGTTATCGTAACAGAATGCGAAGAGAACTTGCTGCAATTAATCTTTTTAATAAGGCTCCGATTATAATCCCCCTGAATTTACAGGGTCATCGGAGTCCATTGTCTCTGTGAAATTGGAGCATTCACGAAAGTCGATATCTTGCTCTCGCTTGTTCTCCAATACCGCAGAAAAGAATTGACAGGCAACCTTGTGACCTAATTCAATTCCACCACGATTATTTAACGAGCCTTGGACTCGATTGTTTTTGCCTCTCTCGGTACAGTGTTTCTTAAATCGCGTAGCCTATTGACAACTTGCGATGGATTTGACATATTCGGAGTTTATACTACTTTCTTCTCCATTTATTATTACTGTCGAATTACTATTTTATTAGTACAAGACAAGAGAGTAATGTAATGTAGAGTTATGAGATTTTAATAATTTTTCATGTAGGGATTTGAGGTAGTTGGAATTTTCTCCTATTTTATTTTGCACATTTAAGGATTTCTGATTGCAAAGACATGATCAATCTTCTGCAAAATAAAGTACATTGGCACGTGCTCAGAGGGGGGCGTAAGAAGTCCTGATTAAATGCCATTGAAATGCAAAATCTGAGAAACACTGGCGTGGTATTTTAATAACAGCAGAGTGTCTATGCGTTAATGGCGGTTGAAGCTGACAAATGGACGTCGGTTCGTGGCATGGAAACTAGAATACGAGGCAATTGAAAGTAACAATTAGATGTCGGTTTGCGACATAGAAAAGTAGAAGTGGAATTTTCTCTCGGGATAACCTCGTGCATGTGGGCCGTCGCGTAGTTTCTGTTTTACGTTAACGGACCATGAAACGGAATTTAATTACGAGGATAATAGAAAACCGTTCGAATGGGAAAGTGAGTTACTTCAATCGAGAGATAAATTGTTCGAGCATCGTGCATCTATTCGATAGCAAAACCAACCAAGCACTGCAAAAACTTGAGAAAGTCGAGTGGTAGAACAAAAAATTATCAACGTAATATACTATCTGCAAAATAGAAATAAATATCTGCTCGAAGTGATCCATTACTCGCCAACTGCTAATCAAAATCTACAACTCCTTCAATTATATATCCAAATGAACACAACGATTCTAACAAACCGCAATATTATTCTCCACAACTCTGTCGTTTACGATATTCAATTTTATCGAATAAGGAAACACGTTTCTGTGCCGTTATTTCGCGCTTCATCGCGAAGGTCTTCATCGACTCGGGACAGGTTGAATACAGCGTATTCTTTTGTCAATTTCCACGATGCTAAGGTAAGGAGAGTTGTTATCGAGTCGCTTACAGAGTGGAACGGTGGGAGGAAAGATGGGTGATCGAGAAAAGGGCCCTTTTGAATAAGACTTCTTTATGCACAGCTCGGGGAGCTTCCATTCCATTTACCTATCGTGGAACGAGACGGTTGAGATCCACTCGCCATATCTGGTTTGCGCCTGGTCGATAAATATAGTTTGTAAACGGATTGATCGGTAATTGACTTAGCAATCGCGTTACTTTCGACAAGCGTGTAAGTATTCTCATAGGCGTATGAAATGAATTGTTTTTCATCAAGATTGCAAGTTTACCGCAGTGTTTACTGTACTTTAACTTTCATTGGAGTATCACTATTATTCTGTACCAAGTTATATAAGATTTTTTCATTTTGACTACTCTTTATAGTTGCTTTTTGAAATTGGCTTGTCTAGAAATTGCGTTCCACTTTTTAGTATAAGATTCTTCTTCCTGTGGGCGTTGTTAACCAGTGTATCTTTTTATATTTATAGTTACATTTATTCTTCGATTTTCAAAAGATGATAGTTGTAGAGAGATCGAGTGTTCTGATTCTCCTTGATTTGTTTTCTGCTCAGTTTTTTGTAGAATATGTAATCGAGCAAATTATCGTGTAGCAAAATCGAAACATTGCTTCTTCTCCACGTCCTTACCAATTTTCTCAGTATTTTACAAGCCGTATAAATTATTTTGCACTTGTGATTCTCTTTGAGTTAAAGTGCTTCAAGGTTAGATCATTATTATTGCATAGCAACAGCAAACCACAAACACCATAATTTAAGAAGTCTGCACACATAATTATGAGACATCAACACTCACGGATGATCCAAGTGCCAACAATATCCCGTATCACGCGCATCGATACATAGCTGCAAAATCCACGGTGAATTTCTGTTACGGAAATACACGGGGAATTATTTCAACTAAAAATAGTGGAGAAGCTCCGACTCGTAAAGCGTCGAAATTATCGTCGAACGTAAAGTTGAGATTAATATAAAAACGATGGGACGTGTTTATTTGTTGCGACGGTGAAATTAACGTGCACTCCAGCGCTACCTCTCCCAGGGAAAGTCATATTAATAATTCATTTCTCTACGGTTCCACCTGGACCGTTGACAGTTGTCTTCTCCGTGTTTCGTAATTTCCATGCTCCGCCGGCTACCGACTCATTACAAGCCTAATTTACCGAAATTACGAGCAGACATTACGACGCGACGCACCTAACGTTTTTTAACCGTAGCGCTACTGTCCGCCACCATATGGCGTTCCGTTGAGGGGCATTAAAGTACGGCACATAATGTGGCATCGATTCGTATGAACTTGCCAGTTGCACTACTTTCTCTAGCTCTTCGTATTGGACTTAATTAAACACAGATGCTGCGGGCCTCGGATGTGTACGATTAACCTAGAACATTGAACCGTGATTAGAGTTGATAGGATACGAAAGCGTGGACGATCTTCTTTATGCTGCGGGGAAGAAAATTTTTATAACTTTATTACTGTAGGTAGTTTGTGCAGGACAGTAAAATGAACTCGAGAAATCGACAGTTTGTGCTTTTGTTTGAATTGATTGCCTTGTGTATATTAGAGTAGGGGAATTTCACAGCAAATTGGTCGTAGTTTGCCGATGACGTGGGGAATTTCGATGACACCGAAATATAATGTGGTACATGTGAAATTAGGGGGGGTTTAAGTCATCATATTGTTGGTCTGAAATTTGTTTAAAAAATAGCTCACAACTTTTGAGGCTTTATAAAACTTCTTTCACAATAGCAGCAGTTGCAGCGTAACACGTTGCAACAACAATGCAAATTATTCTCATTTAGCATAATCTTAACACATCTTAGACACGGTTAATGACATACTCAAAATTACTGTATAAGAAAACCAAGACACCTCACTCCAGCTTGAAAAGCGTCACACTACCACCGAATCTAACAACTCATAAACAGAAGGAGCAATCAATCCAAGGAGACAGAAAACACGATGAAATCCAGCACTGTACCATCACCTACGATCGCCCACTGCCGTGGATCTCTTACCTCCTCAGAGGGGGCAAAAAAAGGGGGCAACGAACGTTCCAAATCTTCATTAACCCCTGCCAACCAGGGCCCATCGGTTAATTTATGCGTGGAACAGTTCTAAACGCTGATCGGTATAATTGACCGTGTTGGACGGCGTAACGAGATTTCTGGATTAATGGCTCGCCTCGTTACACGTTTCTCGTTGCCCGGTGTTTCTATCCAATTACGTAATAGCGTGGCCACGGCAGGTAGAGGCTGCGATCCGATCCTGGATCGCGTTCGCGAAATAAACGGTCGATCGTTCTGGCCCGCTCCCGTTATTATCGAGGCATATCGGCTCGTTGGCACGTGCTTTCGTAGGAAGATCGTGCTTATTAATTAACGGCAGGTACGTGGGAAACAGAGAAAGAAGAAAACCACGAGTGGACGGAGAAGAAGAAGAAGAAGGAGTCTCGTGGAGGAGCGAGTCGCTGATAAGATCGCTGGTAATGAACTATCCACGTCCAGGGTGCTTCTAATGAGGACCGTAGGAAGTAATCTCTCTGCCAGGAAGAAACACGCGCGACTCTGCTCTCCTCTCCGCGGTTTCTGCACTCTCTTTTGCGCTTTCGACGGAAACTCGCGGCGATCAGCGTGTCTCTGGGACGAAGGACCTCTCACCTGTCCCCCATCTCGCGCCAATTCTGTGTCTTTCTGCTCTTCTTGAGATTTCCAGGGGACTTTCTGGGGAGATTTTTGGGGGAAGTAGTTTTGGCTTTGGTGGGTGATATGGGCTTGGAATAATTGGACTAATAATCTCGTGTGATTAGGCTAGAGTTACGAGTTTGGATGGGATTATGGACAGATTGCTGGAATTTGCAATGGCTTATTGGAGCGAATGGACACTGCTGGTATTCGAATTTCGATTTTTTATTGAACTGCTGTCGAATAGTGAAGTAACACTGTGATAACCGCTGTTAAAGAGTAGTTTTCTGAATAGTAGGTATGGTGGGTGTTAGCTGTTGTCATTCCTACTGCAAAATTATTTTCGATTAGCTACCTTCTGTGCACAAGTTCTTTACCAACTTACTAATATTAGGAAATTAATGCAACAGAGGCGTATTTGATCACCAATCTTATGTTCCCGCAAGTTCCATCGATCACCGAGACAGAAATTGCAGGCATTTATGTTTGAAAATGGAAGATGAGAGAAACTGGACGATACATTTGAGAAAATACAATTGTTCGGTCTAACCATCCTCCGTATAATAGAAGCGTCAGAAATGCGAATGTATTGGATTTCGCTGGACGGGAATAAAAAGGCAACAAATTGGAATTTATTGCGAGCAGTCTGACACTCCCGTAGGAATGCTATGCGTGTTACGCGGAACCGTCCACGTGTGAAGATAAAAATGCAATGAAATAGTCGAATTCTGCGAGAAGAAAATGGTACGTGGGTCTGCGATGGAGACGTACGTGACGTCTTGTATAATGTTTCGAATAGATTTTTGCTGTACCTTCTCTCTTTCCTTCGTTTAAATATCATTTTCCTATTTAGATATTTGAAAGCAGTGTTGACATATTCATCTTACAATGTTCGACAATTTTATCATCCAAATTTTTCTGCTACACAATTTTCTACAACAAACATTTTTCATATACGGAAGAGTGATTGAAATAAGTTGTATCCTCTTCAGCTGTTATTTAGTTCTCTCGATTTCGTTCAAATATTGTTAGAGGAACTCTGAAAATTGTTTATTGCGGTTTTGTAATAAAGCACCTCACGAGCACTTCCACGCGAAATCCGCTGAAAGTGTCGTTAAACGTTCTCCACTGCGCTTGGAAAGCCAAATATCAGCTCCAGAGGATTGCACGTCGATTTAAAGCAATAACTTTCGTATGCAAAGCGGTCTGCAGACAACCTCGAATCGCTATCCCAAAGGCATTACCGTTTACCGATACAGAACTGTATAATATTTCGCGCTGCGGTCCCTGGTTCGTAGCCTCTGCGTAGAAATATTTCTCTGTCTTTATGACTGCCACGGGTCCACGCAGCGTCACATTTTACACTGTTACACGAAACCTGGTAGTGCGCTACGTGCAGCGAGGAAAAGCTCTTGAGACCTCGAAGAAAGGTGTATGGCAAAATTTTGTAAACAAAGAATTACCTACAGTATGATTAGAAGAGGCATAGATAGTATAATCTTCAAAATAAGTGGAGCAACTCGATCCTGGAAAATTAATAAAATTTCAAAAACAAAAGAGGTACCGTGTATTTAAAATCGACAGATTTCACCTAGAATCTATAATATTAGGTATGTATAACACAAATAATCTAATATTCTAATAGAGTACATAAATCCCCTAATTATTTCAAGCAGTGCACAATGATCGTGTTCAATTCTTTAATCTTATGGGGTCTATGTTTAAATTGTGAACATCCGCGGGGATAAATGAAATCTCGTTGGACGATTTTTCAATAGTTAAGCATTGATATTTGGAATTTTGTAGCGCTTGGTGCTTTCAAAATACTCTCTAATTATGTACTAATTGTAGTTACAACACAGCTATTATTCTCACCCTTATCAGAAAATGCGTTTGCTATTCCTATCGGTCGATACTTTCAGCACAGAAATTGATTACCTTACCAGTAATTCGAGATTGTTCAGCTATGTGCACCACCCCGTGCAAACATCTTCGTTCGTTTCCTCTTCGTTCGTGCACAGTTTCTCCTTCGAGTCCAGCTAGAAGTTCGAGGAACTTGCCACGAGCCCTTAAAAGTGCCATCTCAAACTTTCCTACAATGCAATGCGATGCTATAGCATCCGTGTTTCGATACTCCCACTGGAACCAAGGGAACGGAGCCTGCTCGGCCATTTTCAAAGTTGTTCCGCGTTAATTACACCCGGGGGAAGTTGTTAAGACGACGGTTTGCTGGTTACTACGATGCAGCTTGAATCGGGAATGCTGTCGACAAAAGCGTGCTGCGATCAGTCGCGAAAGTTGTATCGATGTTCAATTGCCTTTATATCATCAATTTTAAAGGACCATTGAACTTGTTGCCGGTAGTTCTGGGAGTGTCCAGTAAATGATTGCTAAAAAGTATACCAACTACATTTCTCTCTTCAAATGGCTTTTGAATCGTCCAAAACGACAGCTAGCAAATTACAAGATTTTCTCACAAAAATGAAGATAATATATGGAAACCTTTGCAATTAATAAGTTCACAAACAATCCAAGTACAATATTATTATTCAATACTGGAAATATTTATTATTGGAGAGTATTTTATCACTCCCAAAATGTGGTCCGCACAATTTGATAAAATGATTCGCCAAAATAGTGAGCCACACATTTCTGAAATAATATTTTCCTAGTACTAATAATTAAAGAGTTCTAAGTGATAACGTGTTTATTCGAGTGATGCAATATAATATATCTCGTACTGTACATTTCGACTTTCACACAAGAATCTCTTATTCTCAGCCTCCACAGTTTCACAAATAAATTCCAGATAATATTGCGCTCGAACTGAACGCTACGTGCAAGCTCGTGGCACACAATTATTATCCACAATAAGCGATCATTTCCATCAGTCTCGTTCAGAACAATCTCCACCTCCATTCCTCCCCCTATACATCTTCCGCTTGTAATTGATTCTCGACCACTCGAAGCCTCGATTCCCTGCTTCCTGCAGCCCATGTTTCGGTATGTCGATGATTGAGGAAGAGGCTCTCGGGCGGATTAAGGATTCCAGACGAATATTACCAGGGCAACTTCGGAGAACGCTGGCGAAAGGCCAGGAATCCGAAAGACCTTACGCCGCAGTCGTCATCGTGATCGTTTGAGCGCGGCCCCCGCTCGTCTTCAGCAATATCGGTGAGCATTGTGCATTGTCTGCCGCGCATATCCCCGTACTTTCATTGCTCCGCCGTTTCCATGCATATGGATGCACCGCGTGCACTTTTCTATGCCCCACTCTCGGTGAATGCTCGGCCATCGTGGCCGCACAAAGACGGCGCGCGCGAAGAAACGGTGAAATGAAGATAGGCACCTTTCGGGGGTGGTGGTGCCACCCCAGGGGGATGCGTTTGCCGATCGTGCGGGGGGCTGGAGATGGCGCGGGACGCCTTTGAGCGTCCCACCGAAAAAGGAGCGCGGACGTGGATTTCAATATTGAGAAATATGCGCCTCTAGAAGAGAGTTCGCGCGAAAAGAGGGAAGTATTATCATTTCAGACGGGCTCTCGTTGAGACGTGTCTGAAACTGGAAAGCAGGGCCACGTGGTCGGGTAAATATTCTGTTAGAGAGCTTTGGGAGAGTGTAGTTGAAGATACTTGGGATATAGAAGTGAATGGGACGCAAGAATGAGTTGGATTTTGTATCGGATATGTAAAAATCACTATTTGTTATTCTTTCCCTATTCCATGCTTCTCTGTTATATGGGAGGATGTTTTTTTTTTTATTGAAACGTATATTTTGGACACAATAGGGAGGCTGTGTCGAGTGGGGAAGCTTTTGCCAGCCAGGTTCTATGAATGTTTTCATTTGTTTGATGCAGGGGTTGAGTTTCATTAGCGGTGTACACGTCCCTCTGATTTTGCCAGCGTCTACATTTCCGCCATTGTGAGGATCCATTTCGAGAAGCAGAATCTCCATTTTTATGAAATTGTTCTGACCAGAAAAGTTTCGGATTCCACTAATATTGATCTCTTTAAGGCCATCAGAGATCTCACCAAACTCACATCGTACATTTCAATTTCCTTTCTGTATTTTCCTCAAAGTACCCCGTTTCGAAAACCACCTTTCATCCCGACGGCAACGTAATTTCAAATACATACCTGTTCCCAACTGACATTCATTCGCGCGCCAAGTCATTCAGTACCTGCGCCTTGCGTCTCATAGGAGCAACTTTTAGACAGAAAAAGGGGGAGACGGGAATGCGAGCTGGGGAGCCCTGTTTCTAAGCGCGCTGGGAAGCTCGCGTTAAAACCTTTCGCTGGCGAGAGGAAAGCGAATAACGGGGACTGGGTGTAAAAACGAAACGCGGCGATGGTATTCAGCGGGAAAATGGAAATGTCGGCCTCAGACGCTTTAAGATGCCAGTAACTCGTTGTTGGGAGGAGTGTAAAAAGGATGTTCACCGATAAGGAAGAGGTTTGTAGGCGCTGCACAGAGGCGTAGGGGGGGGGGAGAGGTGGGTTAAGACGGGGAGAACCCTTAAAAACGGGGCTGCGAGCGGAAACGCAAAAATAATACGTATTGCTGGCCTTTAAAACGCATTAGGGATACGCAGACTGGTCGTCGAAAGGGGAAGAAAATTTTATCGATAGGTTAGATCGATAAATCGCGACAGTGCTGGGAGTAGAGGAAACCGGGGCAAAGCGAAATGACGGGGTAAAGTGAAATATCGTTTTGTACAGGGTGTAAAAGGATTATATGTCATCATAAAGTGACAGCTTTTGTGTCATGGATTTTAGGAAATAAAAGTGCTCGATACAATATGGCTTGTGTCTGTTATGTTTGTATGTTATTAAACTTTAAGTGCTCCACTTTGCTCCAGGTTCCCCTATCTCTCGAGGGGAGCACGAGAGTTTCTCGTTCATTCCTCTTTGAACCAGGCACGCGGTACATTTTTCAATATCCACCGAATCGCAGGCGTAATACAGCGAGATGGTATACGACGTAACGGGATGGTCGAAGTTTACGTCGCCTCGGGGATCGCGAGTCTGCAATGAAACGGTGATACATTTGGAGGAAACTTTGCTCTTGTCGCGTTCCAAGTTCAGGCGCAGGGAAGAAAGTTCGGTGGACGGTGGGAAAGTTGGGCTCAAATTGGTTTCTAACACATGCAAATTGCGAAGGGGAATGTTGCATGGAGCTTGGAATACGGGTGTGAAGGCTGTGAAGAGCTTTCTGATAAATACGAAGTAGGTAAACGAATTGTTTACGCGTTTCTTGAGTTGATTCCAGGTGTAAGCATATTTCGAAGTTTCTTAAAAACTCTTTCCTTAGTTAAAGACATTTTCCATAGGATATCTATCGTGGGATATAATAGAAACTGTAAAGCACTTGCTAATTGCACAATTCTAAAAACTCGTAGACTCCTCTAATTAATTTAGACTCGACGACTGACTGTTCTTTGCTAAAAGCACACTCCAACCTAATGATCCATCCGTAGACATATTGTTCGTACCACGAAGAAAACCCCAGAACGTTTTT
The DNA here is from genome assembly GCA_029448645.1 of Andrena camellia. NCBI lineage: Eukaryota > Metazoa > Arthropoda > Insecta > Hymenoptera > Andrenidae > Andrena > Andrena camellia. The sequence continues at coordinate 30,059,194 of CM055680.1, read as the reverse complement.
AATCTGTGACGCAGCAGTTTCTACAGCCTCAACTTCCTTTTCCCTTGCTGAAGAGAAGTTTCTTGACTTCATTAACCTTTAATAAGCGGGGCTTATTTACTTATCCCTGAATGGTAGACGTTGAAACGCACCCTTCTTCGCGCGACTGTGACTCGCTGAAGACTTAATCCCTTGGATGCTACATTCTTCGTTTGCTCAGAATCTAGCGGCAAGGTTTCCATTGAAGCCAAGCAAGGTCGTGGCTCGGTGTCGCGAAATTCTGCCTGGCCCCACAGATTCGAGGGTGTTTCTTTCACGCTGCTCGCTTACGCATCCATGCTACCGCACGTGCGGCTGCGGTTGTAATCCGCCGTTCGTGCGCCAGCACTCCGTGGGAGAAACAGTTCTGCCGCGTCTGGAACGTCGAATCGATATTTGTTCAGCCCTTGCACCGGCGATGAGCAGCGACGTTACTTTTTCGCGGGGAAATTAGCGTTGGTAGGAAATCATAGATTTCAGTTCCATTGGCCAGTTTTGTGGGGACGAGAATTGTCCCTTTGGAGGATTTGGAAGTCGATTTACCTGGTTGTAAGTCTGGAGATTCGTGGCCATTCTGATATTTGGAACGCAAAGAAGTTTTAGAGCTATCGAGTGACCTGTAGATTTAATATTTGGAGGACTTTTTGACAAATGCAATTAATCATTGATGGCTAATATGCTGGGAATTAGGAACTCATGAGTTCTCTAATATATTTCATATAAGTGTTTGTTCTAGCTGCGTGTTTCCTCTGTGGATCGAAAAATCTTAATATCGCTTTTTTAACTGGTTCTCCAAATTTAACACGCCTGTAATAGTATTCACGACATTTAGAAATCGCGACGTAGCAATACGTTCTTCAACATCCCCGGCTCACCACCAACGTGTTTGCGTTACGCAATCGTTCGACGTCGAAATTAGTTTTCCAGCGGCCAACGGATAGGGAACAATGGGGATCGTTGTGCACGTGCCTTGTAATTTCGTAGCTGTAACTTTCGCGAGGCTCTTCTGCTGTCAGGAAGGAGATTTAAAAACCATCCGAACTGTTCCCTTCTCGCGCCGGTATCCCAAACTCGACTCGGCGAAATGTTTATGCCTCCATGGAGAGTACCCATTCCTCGGTCTACCTTTTTTGAATATTGGGCAGTAAATAGACATCAAGCAACGTTATCTTTCTTGGGATTAATGATCGTCTCTGTTCGTTTATCGTGGGTACAGCGCCTTACAACTCTGTTATCTTTTTACACCCCAATGAAACGTTATTACAGAAGGTTTTCTTATAAAAACCACTTTATTCTCTCTTTACCCAGCGCAAAAGTCATCTTTCGTTATGGCCAGTCCACCATAACATCCGACAAATCAAGCGTTTCACCGATCGAACGATCAAACGTAGGCGGGCGGTCAGGATTCGCGGGATAGTGGGTTAGTCGGATGATTTATCGAACGTCCATTATCCCCGTCGTAAAGACTAACTAAATTCTTGTGGCTGTTGCGGAGCGTGGGCGTCCTTTCAGTGAACCCGATGAAACTTTTATCCCACGGTCGTCGCTCGGGGTTTCAATTAATTTTTGAACCGCCAGGCGAACTTCGTAATTAATAGCTTGATAAATTTCATTAAGATCGCGCGAGCGCAAATTAGGCGTGATGGCTACCAGTTGCGTACGAGTGGCGTCGCCCTGGGGTCTGGGCGATTTCGAAATTAGGTAATTAATTTAGTGGACTGTCGAGGGCACGCTTTCCAGATGACGACGGTCGCCCCTTGGTCCCTGCGCGTGGTCGAGCCCTCGATCGTTCCAAGTGCCACGAGTCGAGTAATGTCACCGAAGATAGGGACACTAATCGTTGACACGTGCACGTAGATTGCGAGGTAATCGCGCCGGGATGGTATCTGCTATCGATTACAGCGTTTTCTTAGGCATTTTGTCTGTGTATTTGTTAACGTCAGAGGAATTTCTTGTTTGACGAGGCTCTTAGATCGATAGTTAGCTTCATTTCACTTGTCCTCTGAATTAGTTTCCAATTTTACTCGTGTATTTTTAATCTCTTTTTCCTCAGAGAAGTCAGAAGGTACAGTTTGCAAGGGAAGAATTTAAAAGTACTCTATTAATAAAGTCTCCAAGTCAAATGGGTAACTTTGACCACAAGATTAGATTTTGAAATAAATTCCACTAGCATCTATTGTATAACAGTTATTATTCTCAGACAAACTGCATCTTGATGTAGGCAATTAAAGCTATACAAGGCACTTTGTTTGAGAATGATACCTGTTATACAATAGATGCTAGAGAAATTTCTTTTAAAATCTAGTTTTGTGGTGAAAGTTACCCCATTTGACGATTCGAGATGCTTCGCTCAAAATAGCAAGGATGTCAGACATTGATTCTACATGGAAACTCTTCAGCCAAACGAACAAACAAGAACTTAGATTTACCATAAATAGAATCTAAAAGTTTAGTAACAACAATACAACATTCCACTGTAACTTACCTACTAACCGTCGCATTATTACATCATTTCCTATCATCCAAAGCAGACGTCGAACCAAACCATTGCAAAGAAATCTATCTGCACGCACAGGAAAGCGTGCACCCGGCTTAAGAGTAATCCCCTGCCCGACGACGATGAGTTGTAACTCGGATGCACCCTCGCGCGACGTATCTCGGCGTCTCGGGTGCACGCGAGAATTATCGATCGCTATCGAGCGTTGCCCAAGGGGGCCCTGCAAAAATCGCGGTGCGCTTCCTGTTGCGCGCTTTCACGGGGATAATTGACGCCCGCCACCCTCCTCTACTATTCTTATTGTCGCTGCCGCATGCCGGCCTCATCCTCCTAGGACAGGCCAGGTAACAATGGTCGCCGTCCGATCGCGAGCTTACTCACCCAGGACAAATCTTTCTCTTTTGCAGAGGCCGAATGCTGCGTTGGCGAGGCTGCTGGAGAGGCATGCTGGGAGCCTTGTTACTGCGTCCTTCTGCAGGACGAGCAGACCCTCACGGCTTACAGGAGCGAGGACATGGCTGTGAGTGCACGTTCTATCTCTTTACCCTCGGCTCTGATAGAGAGGCCTCCCCCAATTCCGCTGGATTAGCCAGCATCCCTCTTTTTTATTAAGACGCATCTCGTACGCGTGTAGGTCGCAAGAAGAGATATTGGAGAGGATCCCGTCACCGTTACTCGAGAAACGCTCCTTGCTCGTGGCAAATCTGTTCGTTGTTTGGGAGTTTCGTCGCGATTTTCTGGCAAGGGGGGATTTGTTTGCGAATTGCGATTTTTAGCTGTGGCAGTGGAAGGGGGGATTTAGGGAGTTTGGTGTGAATGGGAGTCTAGAAGGATTGAGAATTGAATAGAAGATTTTTTTTATCATCTGTGTAATGTAGTTGTAGATAAGAAGAATACAAAGTTGTGAGTATTTTCAAATTAGTGGAGTTAGTTGAGGGTGCTAAGAAATTATAAATTAGGGGATGTTAGTTTCAAAGTTAAGGGGCTAGACCACCTTGGCCAGGTCAAGAAATACCGCATCTTTGGGAATTTATTTCTAAGTGACAGAAACAGTTTGTTTGATTAAAACTTTTCAATAAAGATAGAGACATCTGTGAATAGTATATACAGTTTTTTTTTTTAAGTTTTCTTTATGAACAGGTTTCTGAAACAAAATTTTAACAATAGACTATTAAAGAACACTAACAATAAGTTGTCTATCGGCTGACGTTCAATTTTTTTCGATATTTTAATTTTTATCTGACTTTTGATTATTGATTTTCTTACACACGAAATTGAGCTTTTTGCTTCAATGCATAACTATTTTGTTATGTTTCAAACAATCGAAAAAAATTGAACGTCGGCCGATAGACAATTTAGTTGATCTAAAAAAAAAACAAAGGAGAAATGATAATCAATATATCGATCCGCGGAAACACAGACCCGTTTAAAACGTCTTTAGACACCCTTAGACGTCTGCAGAAGTCTTTATTGATCTATATCGAGATTTTCATGTAGGTACCAAGTAGCTATCGATATGATACCAAACAGGTATCGATACACTCGCATATGTAAGTTTGAAAGAAGTATCAATCCTTTTTGATACCTTTAATTTTGATACGTGAGTCCCATCACTAACAACCAGCTCTTGCGAAGGAAAGTCCACGTTACGTTTGAGCTCCCTTAAATTCAATCTAAACTCCTTGCACAGGATTCGCGAGCGCGCAGGAGTCCGCGGGCCGCAGTTGGAGAAATTCCGTTTCAAATTAATTTTCTAAACGACGTTCTAACAGTGGTGATTGCGGCGCCTAGTTATATTTAACACGCAAACACAAGCCCAACTGGGTAAACCTGAAGTTGTTGGGTATCGGCGTTTCTACGCGTTCACAGGAATCCCGCGTTTTATCGCGTTTACACGCGTGCACAATGCAAGCGCGCTGCAAAAGGGGTCTGTCTTGTTTGATCGTGTACGGTTGGAATGGCAAAGGGGCGTCTACCCTCTAATTCGATTAGAAAGTTTATACCCCTCCACCCTGTCGTTTGTGTGTGCTCAAACGCTTTCAAGACTTTGGACTTCTAAGCAACACTACGGCTGCTGCGAATATCTGGCGAGATTGTGGTCGAATCCCCAAGAGTTCGCTAACAGAAAGGATCCTCAAGCGTACCTTAGATTTTCTGACAAGATCTTGTTCAAAGGCTTGAGTTAGAGGAACTAATGGCAGGTAGTTTTGAACGTACATGGTTAATTGTTTACGAGGTATTTAATATTAATAACTCGCCTAGGATTTGTTTCTCGAAGTATTTTATCTTCCTTCTTCACTGCACTACCAGGGCAACTAATTCATTTAGACTGTTCACTTGCTCCTTCGAAGAGGACTGCTGGTCTCCACAAATTCAACTTCTTCAAACTTGAAATCGAACAGCACCGAACTTTGCCCAGGCTTGTTCCAGCCACCACCCTCTCGATTCCACAGAAATGAAGAAAAACATTCCTCCGGGCGCGAAAATATACATTTCCAGCGACCACGATCGTCGATGCCTCCGCGTTCATGCACTCGAGGGGGCGGCTGGGCATCGAACGTTTACGTTATTGCAGCGTGTGCACCGCGAACCATTGCACTCCGCGGAATGTAACACGGTCCGCTGCGAATCAGGACTAAAAGAAACTCAATCGAAGTTTCGCCGTGAACTTTTGCCAGAAGCTGTGCCCCCCCCCCCCCCATGGTCTCGGGAGCGGGCGCTCTAGGATTTCCCCTGAAAGCTTACTTAACTAATAACTTTCCGACGGAGTTACCGCGACTTCCATTCCCACTTTTGTCCCAGCTGCCGCTCTACCTCCGGTATGTTTTTATCCGTCCCTTGCCCTTGTATTTCCAGCAGTTTATGAACTATGAAGCCCCTTGCATCTTCGCCACGATCGCTGCAAGCTACGCGGCACGGTGGTAAAAGTTGATGGTATCTTTTTTACAGTCGATGTTACCCATGGGTAGGTATAAAGAAAGAAGTTCTTGCGCCGGTGCATTCGTTCTTTTTTCCCCTGCTAAGGCTACTTCTCAAATATGTATGAAGTGTTTACTCAGACGCGAAGCGTCGATGCACGGTCTGCAGTTTCAGCGCGCCTGCAACACCGATGTTTTTTTAGAGTGCTATGTTCGAGAAGTGAAGGTGGATACTCGTAGGCTAAAAATTTGAATTCGAAGGAATGGACTTGTGGATTTGAATCTAAGAAAGAAATGTTCGAAGGAAAGGTGGGTGGGGAAATGAAGGGGTGAAATTAGCTCTTAAAGTTATCGCGTTTTAAAATGTAACTATATTTTTCCTTTGCCAGTGTGATAGAGCATACAGTACTGAACAATTCTTATATTTAAAGTTTTGCTCTACCTCGCACCGTTACAAACTTATATTAAAAAAAAAGAGGAAAAACGCAATAGGTACCTTGAATATTTTAAAGTTGCGTAGGAATAAGAAACTTGGTTAATTTGGGGAACCATTTTCTTCCAGGTAGTGCAAAATAGGTTTCATAGTGTTCAGCAGCATATTCACTCACTCTTACCTAATTTGAATAGAAAACAAATAAAAAAGTATTCTTCATCCTCTAGGTTCACCAAATTTCTAGTATTTTCTTTTCAATTTTGCGTAATCTATTAAATTATGAAAATTTCATTTCGACAAACTGTGAGTTTTATTAAAACGATGCAAGACTTCGAGGCAATTTTCTTTCCCCCTAGGTGTCTTTATAAATATCTGTTCGTTGACACGTTTAATCCCGCAGTTTCCTCTCCGTCGTGCTGTTTTATTCGTAAAACCGTGGTCCTTCTGGGCCGTGCATAGTTGTCCGTGAAACGAACGAACGTAGAAGCTCGGGAACGGCGAAGATCTCCCGTTCCGTATCCATTTTGGTCGTTCGTAAGATCCCCTAAGTGTAGCCGACGCCGCGCGCCGTGTCCCAGACTTGCACCTCTTTTTCTCCGTCTCTGAAAGCACCAAGAATGAGAATTCTACTTATTACATTGCTCGAAAGCAACTCCCCTTCAGGATTAGCTAATTTTAAGAGTCCACTAGTGGAGTCCCTTGGACGCAATTACCCTGGTGTGAAAGAGTCTCCGTGGACCCTTCTTCCTATTCGTCGATTCCTCCCTGAAAGCTATTTCTTGGGTGCCTTCTTTGTTAGGCAAAGTAGGCTAGTATTGTCAGTAATTTCATTGTAGAGACCGAAGGGCTGTGAGCTATATAGAACTAAAGGAAATATTTAACTACAGAGAAATGGAAATTTTGAACAAAGTAACTATAGAAATTTGGATATAAAATTTTCAATCTTCTAGTTTACTTAATTTTATAAAAGACGCTATTGCATTTCAAATTTGGTAAGGCATGTTTCCCAATTTCTTTCGCATATTCTTATGGTGCGCTGTGATACTTTTTCATGGAATACTTCTTTGTATTTATAATAGAAAAAATTCGATTATGTTATAGGTATATCAGTGCATATAGCAAAAAGTAGATAACAGTTATTTGCACCTACTAACACATTGAATTCACAAGGCAAAGGTACTAAGGAACTAACAGGGGTGAAATATTATGCTGACCTAGGAGAAGTCTATGATTACTTCCAATTCCCCATTTGATCTCAGGGTCCTTACGAAGGCTTCGAGAAATGCACGCTATATTTCTGAAAGCCCTCGCGTTCCGCGGATTCGGGCCCTTGGTAGCTACACGACTTGGCCCGTGTAAGTGGTAGCCATTACATGTTTAAGGCGGTCTGCGAATTCCGTGGAACCTGGCTGCGGAAACCCCGAGTCGCCACTCGTGTTTCGCATGAGAGGACTCCTTGAATTTATTCGTACACCCTCTGTGTGCATAATAACCATCCCAGGTCGGCTCGAGGGCTTTTTTCCCCGCCGGTGAAAAAGAAATTTTCCTCATTATAGTATCAATGACGGATCCGCAAGCGGAAGACCAGTCGCCCGTCTGTAATATTCCTTTCCTTCAATTTTTCTGGGATAAAGTGAAGGTTTTCTCGGCAAAGGGAACGGTCCACCGATGGATCTTTAAATTAGGGATTGGCTTTGATCGAAGGGCCAGTGATAAATGGTCCCGCGGAACAAAGGGATTCGTTTGTGCTCCCCGGGGTAATGATGTAATAATTCGATGCGTTTGTCAGCAATTATGGGAGCGAATAATGATACTGAAACGTAAACGCCTCAATTTCCGTATTATATTTAAATTTGTTTGATGTTGACTTGGAGCAGGATGCTATCGTAAAACTGGGAAGATAAGAAGATTCATTGCAGAGTCAGAGGGAATTACACAGTAGAAAGTCAAATGTTAATCCTTGGGATAGAATAGAAATTATATTTTCAGCAGAATATTGTAAAGTACTTTGCTTATGCTACACTACCTCTACACCCGAAACAAAGGAATTCACATAGAAGACGATAAACAATGCAATAATGTTACAAAAATTGCGGTCATTATAACGCGAGTAAAAATCGCGAGTCTCGATCGCGAAAATGAACCAGCGCGTGTGTACGCAGCATTAACACTACGGCTGATCGTGCACGGGTTTTCTCTACTTGCCGACTAAATTCCATCCGGAAGAAGCGCGGAACCGTTTCAGAGGCCCGGGAGGGTTAAAAAAAGCACGACGGCCGTTAACCCTATTCCTTGAGGGCGGTTCAGCGTCGAGTAACGAAGGGTCTCGTGTTCCTAGACCCCTCGAATGTGATTACACGGAAGGAGAAAAAGGACGTGAGCCGGGACAGGCTGAAAGAGGGCTGGCGCTGGTCTTGATTTAGTAATAACAAGGGCTCAGCCGTTGCGTAGAGGGCGCCGGGGGTTGCTGGGAACGCGCGAGACATTCGGGAAATCGGGGGGAAAAACTGAGACGAGGACAAAGGGACAAACAATGATGGACGAATAATGGAGCGGGCACGCGTTTGATACAGACACCGTGTATTGAGTACAGACGTTGTTGACAAATAATGACGTTCCTTTGTATTGTTATTGAGAAATGCCGTGGAACACGGGCAGCTTCGATGTGGGTTAAAAAGATTGATAATCGGGCTGCGTGCGAAGTGGAAGCATATTGATATGAGGCGAGCAGCTCGAATAGTGGTTTAAATAGATGATGGAGTATGTATCTTTAGAGAAGAACTGATTAAATATTGTTGGCGCGCAAGGGCATCCGTTATTGGCGGTATAACCAGTAAGTCGAGGGTCTAATATTTCTGTAAATAGGGCTTTGTTTTTAAGAAAATTTTAGGTAAATTTCGGTGTTTGCCACATTTTGTTCGTTTCTAATTTTCGCATTTTCTGTGAGATAGTACAGTAGTTCTATCGAAGCATAACATTCAGGTTTATCAGTTGCCATGGTACTTAGATGCTTCAGTTAAATGCACCTTCGACTCATAAAGTTCCATTGGCAAGCACAGTGGGCGACAAACCACGTGGTTAAGATACGAACGAAGCTGTTTGCGGCAAGTTCACGCATTACGAATTTAATGGTAATCGATGAACGAGACCCCGCACTATCTGAGCACCTGGAAAGCAAGTTGACCTTTCGAGTCCGATGGGAATTTCATTATCTTGGCGCATGCTAAGGACTTCCCTCGGCGTGCATTAAGATGATAACAGGCGAAGCTGGGGGACATTGTTTCCGCGGGAAAAGGAAAACAGTGTCGATTTCTAGACGCATGAAAAGCTTGTGGTATTGAAGTGAGGCAGCCGTGAGGTTTCTTCGTGATTCCTAGGGATTTTACTTTCATTACGGCTCGCGGGGTCCGATAACGTCGCGGATAAGAGGGATTTTCTTGCCTGGGTCCATTAGTGGCTGAGCTCGTGAAGCCAGATCAAACGTAACTCCTCATGCTTTATTCCTGTGTGATTGAACGAATAATCGTTTCTATGTAAAGTGGAACCACTGTCGAATTAGTCGTTACTTAATTAGTGTAATTTAAAAAATGAGTCGATGAATTTGTGCATATAGTATCCACAAGAACTTCTGGAAGTAATCTACAATTTTCCATTTTAATGACACAAGTGACGTTAACCGAATAACCAGTGTTATTAAATTCTCAATTTTACTACGTTTAGCATTACATTGTTCCAAGTTCCTTATAAACTGCAATTGTACTTCATAACTCCCACCAATCGATTATATTTCATGATCAATCTCAGAGATTCTTCAGAGAGCAGTATATTAAAAAATACCCTAATAATTTCCCAAATTTGTCGAAAATACTTAAAGAAGTATATCACAATCAGTCATCAAACTTCGATGCACAGAGAAGTTAACGAACTCGGGCCAAACTTGGTGCGCAACGCGCGAAAGCGATTATAACAGGGAGGAAAGTTAATACCTTTAATACCTGAGGGGGTTGAAATCCTCGCGGATTACTTTCGCCAGGGAACTTTTGACCGTAAATTATTACGACTTATCGTGGCCCCAGACACTTCGATACGCGCCACCGAATTTGATCCACCCTGGTGATAAATTATGCACGGGGTGCCGCGAGAGAGAGTGCACACCCTGCGCTTTCATCCCTGGATAACGGCTCCCCCGATGCACTCAAGGACAGCTTCTTCCTTTCCTCGACCAATCGTTGCTCTTCCAAAGCCCTCGAGCTGTCCATTTTTCACTGGTGTACAGTAACTTGTCAGGAATATTCAGGGGCTAGCTTCGCTCTTCTTTTGCACAGTCTTGGATACTCGTGTCTCCTTTCTGCCACTTGGATTCACAAACAAATGGTACTGTATCTTGTACAACTTCGGTTCAACTGATTACACGGTATATTCCTTTGTCAGGTGTACTGATAATGAGTTACAGTTGACCACCCTCCTTATTTTCATCAGTGAAGCTATCTGGGCTATTTAATTTGATTTAAAGGAGGCTAAAAGAAGATTGTGTTACTTATTTCTTTTTTTTTTTTCTAATTGTAGTGCCATACTCGTGTTTGGATATGAAAGTCTACCATTTTATCGTCTGTCTTTTATGGACTTCAGTCTAGACTTTAGATAATGAAGGTGATTCTGGTATTAAATCATTAATGCCCTCCTTAACGATATTACAGAATCTATATTGGACTGTTTTTGTCCTCATGTGTGAACGTTTACTCATACTTCGTCGCTGAAAACAGGGGATATGAGACACTATCTAAACGAACACCCATAGCGTAAGACACTACGCCCCATAAATCCACAATGTGGTCATGAATTTTCCCAATAGCCAGTATTAAATAACCTCAAGTACCATATAGGAGATACATTTTCAAGCAGTATGAACATAGTGTTCAAAGTTTATCATTTTGAAGTATTCTCTACTCCACAGAGTGAAAGCTTCAGTACATTATATCTAAAACACCGCAGTATATTATATCTTAAGGCACATATTATTTGGACCATACACCTTACTGCACGCTGTCTGGATCTATTTCGACTCACATTCTCAAAAAGACCTAACCCATTGACTGACTCAAGTTGCCAATTGTTTTTATTAGATAAGTATCCAAGGTTGCACTGCTGTAGATTCTAGAATTCTAAATACCACTTGCTGCAAAACTCCTCTCCTATCCCAAGTGATAGAAAAAGAAAGAAAGTCGTGTACGGGTCTAAACTGACCCAGCCACGACCTGCCTAGGGGTTAACACATTTCCTGTATTCCTCGTTCAATATCTTGAGCCACTTATTTATCCCCAACTCTGCTACCCTCCACAAATTCCCCCAAAACACACCAACCCTATAAATTTCTCAAAAGTTCCCCTGAAGAGAACTACGAAGCTCCAGGGGAAAGAACGATGTATGCATATATCTTGGTCCAAGTGCGCAATATTTCCCCCCTCACCGCTTCCTTTCCACCTCTGGATTCTTTGGATTCGATGCTTTCATACTCGTCACGTACAAGACAAACGGCAAGCGAGCAAAAAATGCAACCTCTCCTCCACGGGATCCTTCCCCCGGGGGTGAACGAATGGGTCCTCTGTATTAAATTGTACCCCCTTTCCCCCGCCCCTCCCGACCCGTCCCCCTTCACCGGCGCCTCCCTTTAAAGACGTGCAAGGAATAGGGTAGGCGCGATTAAATCTAGCCGTCTCGCTTCCCCGTTTCTCCCTTTCCGCGCGCTGCTCGTAGTTCGCTCCCTATCTGTCTTTGCCCGTGTAGACCCCCTTTGATTCATCTGCGACTCTCGCATCTGCGTGAACGCGAGGCCCTGACTCCTCTTTGGTGTCTGGTTGAGGAGGTATCGCTGGGATCTTTGACTGACTATTTAATGGAGACCTGGCTTTTAAAAAGATTGCTTAACCGCGATCCTGGTCCCCTGATTCGGCGAACGTGATTCGATCTACTATATTTCGGCACTGCCATATTGGTTTACACGTATGTAGCCCTGGTGGTCGAAGGTGGACTTGTTGCTGCAAGTTTTCTTTTCCTTCTATCTCAGAAATTTATTCGATCGTACGGTGTTAAAAAAGTGTACCTACACATGGTACGGTCGCGTGAGGGTAAGAATTCTTCAGAGGAACCGCGAAAATAATTTTAAGAGTTCGTTCCAAGGTCCACCGACCACTCTGCACAGATTCCATTTGGAAGCGGACTCGTTGGCCAAGGTGAGCATCTGCCCAAGGAGCAGCTTCCTCCATTCAGCCATTGGGCACGTATTTTCCCAGAACAAGGTGTCTTACTTGCCGCCAGACGATCCGAGGCTCGAGATTTGGCGAGGCCAGTCGATCCAGCCTCGTCTATCTTGGCCGAGGAGGCGAAAGTGCCTGTTCATCTGCTTCCCTGTCGACCCTTATCCCCTTCCTGCGAGTCGATATCCCCTTTTTCTCGAAAGGTGCAGGCGAGCTTGCAAGGCCCGGACTGTAGAACGCATTTCTTGCCACCACACACGGGCGTAATGCTTTTCCTTCCTCCTCCCTCCGGCTTGCGCGTCCTCCACGGTGGCTCGAGGTGCTGGAGATAGGATCACACAGCCTCGTCGCGAAGGAAATCCTGCGAGGATTCGGAGGAAGTACCTCTACCCCGGGCGGATAAATCGGCTCTGCCTTTTCGCGAACCTTTCAACCCCTTTTGCCACTCGAATCACTCTTGAGGAGCGTGGAAGGAGGCTACTCGGGGGATTCCTGAATTTTCTTGGGCTCGACGGGGGCTGAGTAAATGTTTGTGGACCTTGAAGATACGTGTTCGCACGTCTACCAATTTTCCTTTCTACCTATTGTTCTTGGGGACAGAGGTGGTAACGCGTTTGACTGCTTATTAGATATGACATGAATGCTGGAAAATTAAGCATGTTGATTTCGAGAGGGGTTGAAATATTTGTATCTACTTTGTATTTTATTATAATATCTATAATAGTATTTCGTGGTGATTGCTTGCTGAAAATATTCTCTAGACAGGAAATTTGATCAAGGGTTGACGAGTGTTTATCGAATTTAATTCGCCAGCAAACCGCTTTCCTTCATTTATTGAGGGCGGTCTCGGGAAAAACCCGATAGACGAAAAACTGTGATTTAATATCTTGTCTCCTTTTTAAATTGAAAAGCTAGTAGAAGGGTCTCGGCAGGAGACTCAGGTTTGTAAATAAATTTAAAGGAAAAGGGACAATATTTAGAAAGCTTGAGGTTTAACTCTTAACCGGCGATGTTCCACTTTATTACATAAACGGTGACGTGGAGTCTCACAGACTCCTCTTTAATAATTTCACATTGTCAAGCGTAAATTTATTTTTAAAATATACTGGGGTTATTAATGACTTTATTACATATTTGAAAAGATGCTTTTGCTTGTTTTGTTCAAAATCACTGAAAACTGCCTTCATGACACGACATATTCTAAAACAATTTCGAATAAAAAGAAGGTACCTACATATACTAGGAAAAATAATTCTGAAGAGTCTTCCAGACTTCACGTTACCGGTTATGGGATACAAAAATTGACGAGTCTTCCTTTCACTCAGAAGTCAGAAACTTTAAATTTTATAATTCCGTAAGATCTTCGAGGAAGGAAATTTCGTAGAAAAATCTCAGAAGCACATGCTATACGTACAAATCAAGGATAATCGAAGATTCGTTCTCGTCATATCCTGGATTAATAACCTAAGAAGCCGCGGATAATCCTCAGAGGAGGAGCCCTTCAATTTTAAGTTCCCATCTCGGTTATGAATTCATCCGAGCGCGTACAGAAGTCAAGGGTTGTTATCCCGCGGAGGAGAAGCTTTACGGATCTTATTAAACCCAATTTATTAATATAAAAATATGAAAGGACTTTTTTCTCTTTTTAAATAGAATGGAGAATCTTGATTTTGAACTTGAGGTCCAATTTTTTTTATACACAAATACTAAATAATTTCCGATTTTCTAAATAGAGTCTTTGAATATTTTATGGGAAGCATGAAAAAATGAAAGAAGTTTTCCGAGTTTTCGTAATTCTGCCTTGAATCTTTTATTACTTGCGAATGTAAGTTCGCCCGTTTCTTTAAGAGATACGTTGCAAACTGTACTTATTGTCTGCACGTTCTGCAAGATAATTCTAGGACAGGCAGTGAAAGGAATTGTGAGGGAAGATATGAATTATTCATGGGAATAGTCGCGATGCATGAATTTGTATACATATAGCTAATTTCTTATAAGCATGTCGCGAGGGGGTGAATAGAGGCGCCCGAACTTGGTCCGTTATTTGTGGAAATACTTGGTCTTGCATGAAAACAGAGGTATCCACCGTTAATTTTCATAATGCAAACAAGATTATAGTAGAGATCTTGAATTTTAATTCCCCCGTAATCCTAGAAATAGTAGATACTAAGTAGAATCCAATAAGCTCACATCTCAGTATAATCCAGAAAACAGAGGATACGATAAAATTTCAAACTCACTCCTGCTCTTTTTCTGATTTCTCTAAGATTCCCTCCAAGTGCACCGACTACACTCAGTTTTAATGAATTATAAATTACCATATCACATCAAGTGCATACGATTCTTAAATTCTTACTTCACGAACAATCGCGGTGTCTGTTTTACAAACTTCCAACATCCCCCGGAATAAACCTGTGCACACCTTCCTTGGAACCAATAAAATTCTAATGCATCGCGTTCCCACGAATCAAACTATCGGAGAATTTGCTAGCCCACCGTTTAATATATTCAGTTTCGGCCCGTAGGGTCGTTCCATCAGCGAAACGATCTCGCAGGGGTTAATGCCGACCGTGTGCACCCAGCTGAATATAGCGCCGGAACGAAGCTTGAAGCTTAACGGCCAAACTCGTGGGCGATTGTGGGAGTTCGAAAGGTCATGGCATTTCGCGTGGCACGGAAGACGAGGGGGTGGCGGCAGTTATGCGGGGACAGCGGGAGCGAGGGGTGCATTTACATGGGGCTGCTCGTCGACAACTGACGCGCGGAAGGGTAAAAATAAACAGGCTACGCATTATCAAGTCAATGGAAAGGAGGAGGGCTCCATTATCTCCTTTGATAAGCTTTTTCCTTCCTCCTTACCGGCGCGGAAAGAGGGCAGATGTTGGCTTGCAAAATGGAAACAGTCTGCGGCTGTCTGCGAGGGAATGCGCTCTAGTATCAGGCTTGCAAATAACGCTTTCATGTAAGCCGATTATTTGTGAAAGCTTGCTCATTAATACCCTCTTGCATTAGCTTCGAGAGGATTTTTATTCTCTGTTCGCCTTGGGTGTTTAGAGAAACGAAATTGAATTTTTGTGGGGCTGGGTAAAGTGATTTTTATGGTGAACGATGTTTCTGTGGAAGTCGAAGTAGTAATGGGGTAGTCGTGTTTGTGATTCTTTTTGGGAGGGTGAAAGTTGTGCTGTTTATTGGACTTCACGTGTCGATGAATCTTAAATACATGAATATATACATATGTCATTGGTATTGAAGTTATATAAAGAGTCTAACAAAATAAGCATGAGCAACGGCCTCCGTGACAAATTTTGTTTTTATTGTTTGCTAAACAATGTTCCTCACCTCAACCTCCATTTACAATTCGGAAAGAAATATATGAAGTACAGCTAATATGTAGCTGTTTTTCCTCTTTTGTTTCATTTATTTATCTGGAGTAGTATCCAATAATAAAAAAATGAGAAATTGTAAGTCTTTTACCCCCGTATTGTCCTTAAACGAAAGGGTAGAGATCTGCAACTTCGCGGACTGGTGTTTCAGGTGAGGAGCAATTTTTGGGAAACAATAACACCAAAATCTGTCACGGGGGCCATTTGCTCATGCTTACCTTGGTAGACTCTTATCTGCTTAAATAATTCAACGTCGCAAGTTATTGCTCTGTTAAGATTCATTACCTGAAAATCTTCAGTATATTGTGCAAGTATTCTTTAAAAATAACTCTGAATATCACGACCGAGTTCTCCAGAAAGTATCCCCAACTTCAAACAACTTCCTGTAGTCTTCTTAGAAATCCAAGAAATTCAATTTTTCACAGTCTCCGTTGCTACAGAGTTATTTGCAACTGTATCTATTGAAGGGCACCAAAGTAACATTTAATATTCTCCGGAATTATGAATGAACCTAGCCCCCTCCTCCTGTTGGTGGAACAGGAAAGACAAACGATTGAACGAAGAAAAGAATTCCACCTGCCCCCTGCGAAACAATTTCTTCTTAATTGCGTCACACGAATAAATTAAGAGCGAAGTAAATAAATTACTTCTACCCGGAGCCCCGTTAATTACTCTTCTCGCTGCGTCGTCCCAATGAATCCGCGCGGACAAAAGGCAAGAAGTGTCCAACAGCGTTCCGTTCTTCTTCTCGGTGAAAGAACGTCTCCGTTGGGAATTCAGCAGCGCGAAGAAAGCGCTTCTTTTAACCGGACTACTTTCGGCGCACGCAGATTTCAGTAAACGTCCAATGGCAAGCGAACTTCTTCACCCGAGTTCCCTCAAAGAGCATTAAAAAACCGGCGGGGATGGGCTCGTAAACAACGTGAAATTGAAATTCATTGTTCGCTCGGCGACGTTCACTGCGCTGCTTAACCCTTTCAACTAGGATGCCCCAGTTTTGGCACTGTTGGGCACGTTCTGTCGAATAGAAATACGGCCATTGTCGTGTCAGCTGAAAGAGGTGGTGTATTTAATCGTGTCCTATTTCGATTATTTAACGACTGAGAGCGACGTGTCGGAAGTGGAGCCAGAGGAGTTCTTTTCAAGGAATATTGGTAGAATTTATCAGTCACCCACATTGTTCACCACTCTCGATTATATAGCAGCGTTTATAGGAAAGTGGCAGAGAATATATGAAGGCATTTATTGTTAATAAATTCTATGTATACAGGAATAATAAATTTCAATTTTTTGTTGTATCGAAGCACAGCATCCCCAATTTCAAATACTCTAGAAGCTAATTCATCGAATTCACTGACCCTCGGGGACGCAGAGAATGAAGTGAAATTTACGCGCAGAGGGAGCCTTATCCTCGGGATTCCCTATCAAAATTATACCTTCATCGTATAATTCGATACAGTCGTGTCGTTATTGGCTTCATTTGGAAAACAGCACGGCCGAGAAATTCACCAGTTGCTCCGTCTCCCCGAGGAAGTCGTCGAGTGGTCCCTCGTTAGAAATTCATGCTGCGCCTCCACCCCCCGTCGTCCCGTATCGCTCTCGAAAGCTCTCTTTTCAATGAACCTGTCCACGCCGCGCTCGAAAGCTCCCCGTAAACACGTGAAACGTTCTCCTGGCCGTAATTTTCGCTTTGCTCGCGCCAACGGACGTATTCTCTCCTCGATGGAGCCGTTTCAAACGACAATAACAGTTACGGGTTGCAGGTGCACGAGAATTTCCCTCTTCTAAAAGATCATTTCTCTGACAAGTAGCGCGACATAATTTGTTTCGACAAATGCATCGCGACTCCAAGGAATTTCGTCAGGTGACGGTACTTGATTGGATGTCTCGCTTCAAATTAGTGTCGTACGACTGCTGGATCGTAGAACAATGAGAAGATATCTGTAGAACATAACTATATTCAGTAGATGAAAGTTGAAGGAGGATAGGATTGGAAAATGGAAAATACCAATTTGCATCTGTTTAATTTTTCTGGCTATTAACGAACTTATGTAACTTAACTTACTTGTGAAGAGGAAAGCTGAGTTTCTCCTTCTATAATTTGCTGAGGGAGCTGAAATTTGAGTAGAATTTAATCTTGCCATTATTCTGAAATCTTTAGTAACTAAAGTGTTAAGCAAGAAAGTCGAGAATTTTTTTAGCTTGCAATGTCCCCTTGTTTACTGATTGACGGGCACGTTAATATATAGTATATAACAGAACTAGGGTGACATTATCGAAGAATTTCACGTAACATAGACAAGACGAGGCGTATACTCTTCCGCGCTGACCGGACCTTAGCAAGATGTAGCACACGACCCAGGGTTCCCTTTGGAAACGCGACCATGGGAGCAATTGCGGTTTACAGTTACACTACAGTATCGCAGGGTGTTGTCTAGCTGGAGCCGTGGGTGTAGTTCCCAGAAATTGAACCACGCATGAAATAGCCACGGAAATGTTTCCCGCTGGACCGTTCCTCTGCGCTTGGAGAGCAGTTTATTTTTTTGAAAGCTTCACCGTGTAGACTGTAGAGGAAATTTTTTCCACCTGTATTTGTGCAAACCGAGGTCAAGTAAAACGGACGCTGGGTAAATGAGACAGGTCCTCTCCCATCAAAGATTCATTTTTCTTACCCGCCTTTGAAGTAGATTTCATGCAAATGGTGAACAAAAATTGTGAAGGAACCTTTCCTCTGTGATACTGACTTAATTTAAAATCACTCTGCATAGGAAATGTGTCTTGAAAATATTAGATTCGCGACGACACTGTATATATGTACCTACACTTGTTGAAATGGAAAGATAATTTAAGCAAGCCCAAGTTCCAACTCGGAGGAACATGGTGCAGCCTAAAGAATAGCTCCTGTTTCTCGTATTTTTCCAATTCCCTCGGCAGTTTCACCATCGTGGAAGTATTGTTCAGTGGGGGAAACGTGGCACGCAAATTACAGTGAGACAGATCCACTTTCCATGAAGGATTCTCGCAACGAAGCCGGGTGCGCTCGCATGTGAGGCATGCTAATAAATCTTTCTCGGCTGCTCATGACGGAACAGGGAACGAGCAATATCGTGATTCACTCGTCGAGAAACAAGAAATTACCCTCTGATGTATAACTCCTAATAAATCAGGAAACTTTCAGTGGAGCTTCCTTGGAGCGCGCGATAAAAAGCTGAGCCCGTACATCAGGCGTTATTTAATTATATCCGCGCCCTGAGTATTGTAGTTTTCCTCGCGCTTGCCTCTAAAATAGGCAACTTTTTCAGCCGTAATAGTCTGCGAGCAGTATATACACTTGAGCGAACTTCAGATTAAGTTAGTGAATATTAAAATCCTGAAAGAGATGATTAATTATCGATGGCAGAGGAAATGGAATGAATCGAGACTTGTTTAGAATTTCTTGCACCCAAATGCATAATGCATTTTCCAATCTCCCAGTGGTTGCGACTTTTACAATAACGAAGAAGGTTCACCTTTGTGCCTTCATTCTCGAGAAGACGTTGCAAGTATAATCTCATCACCGACAGCAGCTGCAGGGATTTAATTTAGCTTGCTTGGCGCATATTGTCTAGCACTCTAGCCGTTTACCTGGCAATATTCCTTATTATGCTAGGATATTGAAATTCTATCCCCCAACGAAGCAACGACATTTTACGGCGAAATTGATATTATTGTTTCATTATTGGCTGGAATATTCTGTTGTCTGTCAGAGTTCGATTGTTTCTGCTCGTTCACCGTGTCTCATGTAAACGTGCACTCGGTTTTTATTCGATGTCGAGGTATCGATTCGAAGTACACATACGTCCATGCGGCGTGCAATTTCATTCAGCCTCCTTTGATGCTTTGTAGAAAAACCGACATTCTGCGGATGATGGCGGCCCGATACGCCGCGACATCCGCGTTACCCTTTGATATCGCGCGACGAGATTGCAGATTTCCATATAAAGTGTCGCGTCCAAGTTGAACGGGGTCGCGTGACTAGACATTGTTAGAAGTGTGTACGCGACTTAAGATTGCAAATCGCTGGGAGGAGACGTAATTTACATGAATATGTAATACACTGCTGGAGATATCGATGGAATTCATGCTAAAAATAGTTGCTGCATACCCTCCTGACGCTAGATACTCTTTTACCGATGAAGCACGAGAAACATTTTATACTGCGTGATAGTAAAAATTCTGCTCTTCATTGAGACTGAAAATATGTCAGTGGAATCTGAGCGTCATCTTCAGTCACTGAGAGTCTCACCACCCAGCGTACGAATTTGTTTAAAAAATACAGTACGTCGGTAACTAAGTAGGAATACCTCACCAAGGAATTTGAGCTTGGTATATTTGAGCGAGGTCCTGAAGCAGAGTGGCCTTTGAACATTTTCAAAATCCCACGGTTCCAGTGTCTCGCTGAAATATTCCAAGTTCCACTTATCCTTATATCTTAACCATAGTCGCTGAACGTCCATGGGCATCCCACCCACCTACAATTTCTTAACGAACCGAATTTCCAATTTGTTCACTTTTCTCGCGCAAATGAAGCTACTGGACAAATGAACTTGCGCTATAAACAGCTGACACGACATCAAAGATCCATTAAATAGTACATTTACCTAACTCTGTTATACAAGGCTGCACAGAGGACCCTAAAATGTCTTCCCGAAAGTGTGAAAAAAGTTTCCAGAAGATCCTGTTACATTCCCGTGAAATTCCGCCCTCGCAGGAGAACTTTCTCAATTCACCGACACACGGAGAGCACAACGGGTGGTGGTGGAGCACGAAGGGGCAGGGGCAGGGTGTATACGTGCTCCATTATCATCTCGAGACTTCCGGGACGCGAATCGATTGCAGCTTTACAGACAGATCGATTATCGTCGGAAGATCGTACGTGTACTTACGGATGTAACCGGATCGAATCGGTTCGAAGCTAGCCGATCGTGTGGATCGAATTAGGTGGCCCCGTTGCTTCCAGAGACACGTCCACGGGGCTCGAATCGGGCCGAAACGATTGAAACTCGAAACAGACGGGAAGCAAGTCTTATTCCAGGCGGCCAGTAAACCGAGACTGGCGGGTCTCGCGAAACGACTCGAGCCAGAAGTGTTCACATCTGGTCCATGTGGAATCGCCATATAGCCGCAGAACGATGTTCCAGAAATGTGCAACCAAGCTGTTCAAGTAGTTGAACATTCGAGCGAATTTACACGGTTTGGTTTACAATTTGTTTGAACAATGCGGTTGTTTGAACAAAATTGAAAGCAAAATGAACAATGCAAATTACCATGAAATCAATGTGTTTAACCAAACTATTGAATATTGAATATTGAAACAAGTTGACAGAGTTTCTACTTGTGTTCAATGCGGTTGTCCATTTAGGTTGATTGCTGACAGCTGGACCTCGTCTTTCACACTCTACTTTTACTTTTATATTTAATTTCATTACTTTTAATTTTTAACTCTACGAGGTACTTTCATATTTTTCGTTTTCTTATATGTACTTATGTTTTTTATCTTCTTGTTAATTATTCTTAATACTACTGGTGAAATAAAGAAAGGAATTATTATTCGTCCAAATTGAACACGTGTAGACACGCATCTTGAATATTGAAAGGCTTTCAGTTGCGCCGATGTATTGTTTGTGAACAGAACGTACTTACTGTTTCGTGTCACAAAATTGTTTTTAAATGCAATAAGAATCTTATAAATAATTTGCAGTACCTCACGATTTTATAATGCTATATAAATGGGGAGAAGAACAGACTTTACATTATTTATCGATTTGTACAAAAACCATGAAAATCGGAATATATCTACAATTTCCTTCGCCGTCGTTTTTAAGTGAACCAGCGTGGTCAATTTCATTAAAGCGTGCAAATATTCGCCTTTCAATTTTGTTGAATCAACCGCATTCTTCAACCAAAGTGAACCGTGTAAATTCGCCTTAATAGAGCAACTCGAGTAAAGTCAAAGAAAAATGAGGCTATTTGGATCTTTCCAGTTTAAATTCTTCCAGGAATCTAACCACTCGAATTCTTCAAGTTACTTAAATTTTTAGAGTTGTTTGAAACAGATGAGTTGGAAATGTAAATCTATAGCAATATCCTTTTTTTTTGAAGGGATCCTTATCTTCACCTGAAAGGTTTCTTCCTCGTGCCCGTCCCTGTGCATCGATTCGAGAACCGATCGTCGTCCTGGCTCGCCAAGCCCGATCTATTAATCGCGATTAAGAGCGACCGCGGAACGCATCTAAATCGCTGAAATTACGACACGGAGCGTAGTGGCAATAATGACGATCGTAATATCGCGCGCTCTTCGAGAAGCACTCGATTAATTTAACCGTGGTCTCGGGACATTAATTATCCTCGTCAGCGGCCAATTAATTATGCTCGGCGTCTCCCCCGCAAACCACGTGTACGTGCGCGTTGTAACGAGCAGCGAGGCCCTTGCTGCCAGTCATGCACGTTTCATAGGAAAACTCTCATCTGCCTCGGTGCAGTGGGCGAGAATAACGGAGCACTACTGTTTTAGGATTGACAGATCGGATTCTAAAGGAATTGTGGAAGAAACATAGGTGTAGTACAGTTTTCTCAGGTATTATGTCAGTGGAGTTGGTTTTGTTAAATTCTCAGTCAAAGGAAATTTAGTTTCAGAGAAGTAGCCGGAGTATTTTTAAACGATCTTCATTGTCAGTTGTAATTGTTAAATAATGATTTTAAATGGATTGAAAAGAGGCTGGATAATGCAAGAATACATTTAGACAAAAGGGAATATTCTTTTTTTTTTAAGGAAATATTAATGTTTCTATTTATTTGTATAATATTGCGATACCATAATTGCGACTTGGAATACAGTCTTTGTCAAGTTGCATGCTTTGCGTGAAAAGAACAGGCATGCCAGTCAAAATGTATGTAGGGAATCATGTTTGTAATCAGCGCTTGTAGTAATTAATCATTCTCAAAGATTTTGACCACGATCAAGGAACGATTTGACTACAAAAGATTGATTTTTAAATACGCTAAGCACGAATGGTTCCGAGAACGCACATGTAGCTCAGCAAAGAAAATCACCGAATCCAAAGGGATCTTTAGAACTTTACACGTCGATTCTTTAGATCCCTTTGGAACTCTCCACACGATAAAGGAACACGATTAGTAATAAATTTGTATCTTTCCTTGGACGCAGCTGTTCGCCGGGACCGCCTGTATGTTCAAGTCTCATACCAAGGTTTGTTCTCTTTCTGTCTTCAAGTGTTGTGTCTGTCTTTCTAATACGCTGTCGTCGTCTTTAGCTCACTTTATTGTTTTCCGTGGTCATGTATTCGCCTCTGTATCATGCACATCCTTTTCATCCTCATTTCCATTCAGACTCACGCTACACGAGCTTGAAATAAATCCTTTAACCTTTACATCGAAGTAGCCCGAGCAAAGAAAGATAGCTAATAAGTTACTAATAATTTACCAGCTCAGAAAAGCTTGCAATTTCATGCTTAACTAGTAAATCTGATACTGGAATCTAAAGCTGAGAACTTTTAATTTTCTGTTTTCTTTTCACTGAAAACTATTGTCCACACATTTGACGTATTCTGCAAGAAGTAGATTCATTCCTATTATAATTAATTCCCGAGGCCCACTGTGAAACACCGTTCATATCGTAAAGCGCAACTTATGTTTAACAAACTCCAAGATTTGCTGCAAGATAGACCGAGATGCTGAGCCACGCTTTCGACAAGCTCCACAAATAGTTTTCCTTCTCCGTTGACGAGGAGCGGAACGAGTGTCCTCGCTTTGATATCAGCAAATTCACGGTCCCCGTGAATCGTGACTAATTGTTTCCTTGGCTCGCGACGCCGCGGAAAGGGGACGCGTGACGAAAGCGGAGGGGTGAAATCGGAGGGATTGAATTAGCGAGGAGGCTTCGTCTTCGTCGGACCCGTTGCTTTCCGCCGGTCGTTTCTTCGGCTGGCTGCTGAAGGATGTTGCTCCTCCGAATTTACTCAGACGGCTAGACAACGCCGCTCGCCCCTTTGTCCCTCCACGTTCCCGTGTAATACGATTTCGTAGGCGACGAGTCTTCGCCGTTCTTCGTCCTCGCGCTCCTGCAAGATCCTTTTCACGTCCTGCCTCGTAAGCCTGCTCCGTGTCGCTGCCACATTGTTTCGTTTCCATGCACGTTGCTAATTCGCCCGTTCAGCTGTCTATGAAGCTTTGTGTCTGATGGTGTTCTATGGAATCGTTCTGTCTGCGAACACTTGCGGGGAAAATCCCTCTGTGGACCCCTCAGTGAATGATGGAGCTGATGCGCAAGTGTCTAGACTCGCGACAGTTGGAAAATGATAATATTTCATTCGCGGGTAATAATAATTGTACACTGTTGGTCGAATATTTTTCTATCTGACTTTAGGGATTTTGATGAAATTGAGATATGATATGTTAAATGTGAAATTAGGGGGAGTTTAAGTCATCATTTCTCTGTTATCGAATTTATTTAAAAAATACAGACCGCCGAAAATTGCAATTCTTGGAAGTAAAATCCTCCACGTAAAATCGATCATATCTCGCGTTTGACACCACGGATTTCGATGAGCTTGAAATATGACATAGTCCATCTAAAATTAGGGGGGGTTTAAGTCATCATTTCATGAAGAGCTCGTTAAGAAAACCAGAACCAGCGTTCATCTCTCTAAGCACATCAGCACTTTCCACTCAGAATGACCTATGAAAGGTGCTCTCGAGATCCATCGTTCACCTCGCGGACTACCACGCCGCGATTTCGCCGACAATGGAGGCGATTTTCGTCGAGATTTCCTCGGAGTTCGATGTAATTGCGAGGAACGTGGGAGCCGGGCACGGAAGCCGAGAAAAGGGCGGCGCGTGAGAGCAGAAGCGGAATTACAGCCGGGCGTAATTCCGTTAATGGAGCACCCCGAAGGAAAACGGGGTCACGTATTCTCGTGCGGGAGTCGTCCGCGAAGAATGCAAATACTAATTGGCGGTGCTGCCGTGGATTGTTGCACGTGTGATGTCCGCGGCCAATACGGGATCATGTAATTGGACGCATTCGTTGGCGGTAGCCTGGTAATTGCAGTTAACGCGGTGACTGCGACTGCAGTCGCAGCTCGTTTAACCGCGATCGATCGCAGCGGTGCCCCGCCGTTGCCCCTTTCTTTTATTGGTCACGGCGAGAATCGAGTTTGCAAGAATCGAATTTTTGCCCGCCGCTGCACGCGCGACGGCTGCAGCAGACGGGCGGGAAAAACGAAATAAACGCGTCGTTAATGAATTTTTCATTTACCTTCGGACTCGATGGTGATTGGATTTGAATAATTCGAGGGCTGGATGACAGTGTGGGCGGGGAAACGTAATTATTAGACGTTCCCGTGGGTTCGAGCAGCTTCCTCGTGACGGTATTGTGGTATCCGACATTTACATCAGTTCTGAAAAGTTGCTATGCAAATGGAGACGGAGATAAGATAAACTTTTCATGGAGACCTTCCTGTGTATATTCCCGCTGGAACAGTACTGAAAATCGAGCAATCTGCGGGGTGCTTGGAGCCAGCGGGATTTCAGCGACGCGAAATTGAAATTAAATACGAACAGTTAGAAACAGTAGGTACACGTGATGTTCAGGATAATTTCACGATTCAGATCTGATACTTTCCGTGGACCTAGGAATTCAACTGTACCTACCATTAGGGTGGTCCTTCTTTATACGTCTCCAAATTTGTTTTTGTATTTCTTTAAAGAATTTCTCAAAAATGGTGAGCCCCATCGAAATTCTTTAAATCCAAACCATTGACGAATTCTAAACATTAAGGCCTGGTCGGCACCGTTTCCTGTTGTCCGATTGCAATAAACTTTTTCAGGGATTATTTTTTTTATGAAATGGAATCATAATAGGGGGCAAGAGCAAAAGAAATCGGATGTTGGAAAGTAACACCCACCCTACTGTACCATTGAAAGATTTCTATATGCTGTCTTGATGCTTTCCAAACACCAACGAATAATTATGAGATTAAAAAGAGCCCAGCAGTGGGCGTAAGTTTCTCGCAAAAGGCGCGGGTGTAAGTATTAAACGCCTACCACCGAAATCACAGAACGATTGGAATCATCCGTCCCTCTCTCACGGATCATAAACGCAAACGACCACGGTCCGTCGCGAATATTCGCCCGGCCAGTCGCGAGCTGTCCGGTTCGGCGAGTGTGCGGGCAGAAATTCGTTAGGGGCGATAATTGGCGCATAATAGCGAGCGATGCGGGCAGTCGGGCGCGCGAAACAAATGAAAATTAATAATTTCCCCTCTCCCTCCGCGTCGTCTGCTCGCTCCCTTTCTCTCGCGCGAGAAACAGGCCGGGACTGGTGGCCACGAAGGGAGCAATGGTGCCCAGTCCCTCGGATTTCACGAGGCCCCATTGCGCGGCGATGCTGCACACCATGTTCAACGAGTTCTAATTAGTGACGTCAGCGTGTCGTCAGGTCAATCCGCGGTATTTTAAGATAAACCGGCAGACACGGTCCAGTCTGTTGGCCGTCCGGCGTCTCGCGGGAGGCCGTGATCCGTAAAGCGGCGCCTCCTTTTTCTCGCTGATCCCTCCTAGGATCGCGCCGATCCGGAGGAACCGGTCTTGCGATTCGATGACATCGGCCGCGGCCGCGGTACGATTAATTAGACACGCTCATCTGGCTAACCTCTGCGCTGTCCAAATGGACGTGATTCGGTTTTACGTGAGTGTCGTCACAGGGAAAGTGCTTGGGGATCGTTTACGTGTGATGTGCTTGCTTCGTTCACTGTGGTTTCTAGATTATAGGAGAAGCTGCTCTTGAAACGCGTTTGATTTCATTGCAATGTCGTATGTGTGGCCTTAGCACTCTATCTGCCGCTTCTACATGAGCGTGTGTTCACGATTTTCATGTATGTAGTGTCGTGCGTGTCTGAGAAGGGGATTTCATTTGATATTCGTTAGTGGTAGAAGTGTGCTATTGGTAGATCTGTAGTCTCTTTACGAGATGCACCTGTGCAGAGTTTCATGGAAATTTGTGTAAAATGTGAGGCATGGAGAATGGGTTGTAGATTTACTGGAAGATGAAAACTTGGAGAACACATTTTAATTTTCGCGGATTTCTCAGTGTTTTTAAAGTCCCCTAAATATTTCCCATATTTCCTAATATTCCCCCCATTTCTAAATATTTCTGTTTTGCTACCTACCTACTTCTTCAGCACTAGCGGGCTTCCAATTTCATCTTCATTCTCTTAATATTCCACACAAAACACTCAGCAGTCTTTTTCCTACTTAAGTACATAGCATTTGATAATATTATCCTCCACTGTTGCTTCCAAATTGCTGGCCACATTTCTTTTTATCGCGTGTGGGGCACGTACCAAAACTATTATCAATTTTGCTTGCAGCTGGGGGACGCAATGTTCGTCGAACTGCCACGTGTTCGATTGGACGGCGGCGCACGTGCTTTTCGGCAGCACTGGGGCTACGAATCGCGACCTTTGGCACCTCCTCCACCATTGATCGAGGAAGACGAAGCGGCGATTGAACCAGAAACAGTCAGCCTTCGGGAAGCCAACACCGCGTCTCCGATAGGTGAGTCTGTTTACTACGATACAGGGAAAAGTAATCTTGTTTGAAGATCCGCATGCGCAGTAAATCGTTTGACAAGGTCATTGCCATCGTATCGATTCGGTCGACGTTACAGCGACAAACTGGGTTTCAGAGTTTCGTAATATGCGTATCAAAGGCTCTTTTGTGAATTTTTTTGGGGGGTCTGTAGAGAATTTTAAGGGAAATGTTTAATGGAGACGGTGGGTAACTTTTAAATTCAAACATGGCGTAGTCCACGTGTAACTATGGGGCTGATTAAGTCATCATTTTCCTAATTTCGAATTTGTTGAAAACAGACATGCCTCGCAATCCCGGGTATTTCTTGCCTGTTTTCGCGAAAGCATCGACGGCCTTTAGCTTCTCAAAGCAACTGCCAAGTACTTCCCAACATGTTTGACTTCAACTCCTAAGTCTATGCATCTGCAAACCACCGACCAATAGTAACGCAACCAAAAAGTTTACAAAATACCTCGCGAAACCTGTGTATAGGCACGTGCAACATAAAAATGTGCACCGATGCTTCGCCGTAAAAACAATTACAGTTTCAGTTTGAACTCGACGGTCGACACAAAAGTGTCTCCTTGAAGCCCGTGGAATTGTTCCCGCGCTCCATTCAGCTTCCCCCGCGAAACGCCGCGCCGCGGTATCAAGCGCGTTATTATCGGCACAATGCTTTTCGCTGGCAAGATTTCGCTTAATGGTTCACGCCGGCAGCGGCCGCGTGTGCAGGGGTATTCCCGTTTCGCGGATGCGCAACGACAACACCAACGGAAGCGGCCGTTTCGTCGGCGCGCAAATCGCAGCCACGTCGATCGTTGCTCCTCGTCGACGCTTCATCTCGCGGGTAATGCCCGGAGAATCGGGCCCACCCGCTATTAATTGCGCTTTGTCTCGATTGTCGCTGAAACAGCCGTCGCTGCTGACGAATACCCGCGGCTGTGTTCGTAACGAGCAGACATTGTTCGAGGGGCGCGATTCCCCGAGGGTGTACGCCCCCTGTTTAAAGAGCGTCAACAGTAGGCAACAAAGACGGTCTTCCAGACGTAGCGAGGTTCTTGTTCAATTCTTAATAAGCGACGCTTATCGCTCAACTCTCGTGTAAATTGGGGAGCGGATGTTGGAGGGGGGGGGGGGGGGGTGCTTTGGGGATGATCGGAGGTAGGCGAGTTATGGAATAGGTTTTTTGGAGTGTCCAAGAGAAATTAGATTTATGTGGGACAGTTTTGTGGTGAATGGAATTATTCTTTGTTCGCTTTGTGAAATATGTATGTTTGAGCTTATATTATTGAGTCTGTTTTACGACTCGCAAGTGATATTATCCACGTAACTGCGCAAATATTTTGGGCCGTGCCTAGTGGTAACAGGTGGCCTGAGATTTTCTGTATTACCGACGCACGTGTACCTTCTGCAGCACGGAAAATGCATTGCAGGGAGAGCTTGGAAACCGAGTGTCGGTAAATCGTTTCCTCGTATCGCGACTGGGGATACTACAGTTGCTACTGGTGAAGGAGGGAATTTTGAATTTGGACAGATTATTTGATCTATAAGTTACCAATAGTATGGTTAAATAATTGAATTTAAGAAATGAGGTGTTAGACAGAATTTGTTCAGAGTGATATTTAATTGTTTATTTATTCATTAATGCAGTCACATTGACATCGCATACAGTTGGCGGGCTTCTTTACACGATTACGAATAGTATTACTTGAAACAACTATGATTACTATTAGAACGGAAATTGGAGTGGAATCTATTAAAAAATTAGTCAGGTTTATTTAAATCCCGAGTCATTATGCGTATCTTTATTTATATAGAAGTTATCTTCCAGCAAATATAGCGCAGCACAATATGAAATAAGAAAACAGAGCGATAGTGAACGAAGGGAAAGAAAATAGTGCAAATATTGTGCGAAACTTCTGCATATCGTCGTTGTAAAAGACGCGGCGAAGAACCCGAGGAATTTTAATGTCGAAGGTGACATCCGCCTCTTGCGTCAGCGGTTTTCCACCATCCATCATGTTACCCCCCTGAGGACATTTTCTTGGCGACCCTTGGCCCTCTTATTTCCTCCCTTTTACCCTATATCTGCGCACTGGCTCAGAAAATCAGGTTCAAACGCGCGCGTCCAAGCCACGGAGGACATTGAGCTCCGTCAACTGTGAAGAAAATTCTTCGGTGTACTACCGCAAAGTGGGGGAACATTGGCAGTACGGGGTAACATTGGCAGGCATTTAACGTGTATTAAAGAAGGAAAAGGATAACATTTTTATGCATTTTGACACTTGTAGTACGTTGTCAAAAGATGCAATGTTATGATAGGATACTTAAAGCAAATGCAAAAATGTTAATTTTTATATTATATAGTAAAATGTTCCAAAAACATGCCAATGTTCCCCCAGTTTACGGTAATCGTTCTTTTTGGGGTAATAAAATACTAGTAAGTAACTTAGACTTTATTTCGAAACTCGAGTAGCTGATCTTAGTAAATGATCGCATTTTTATCGCACTTTAACACATACGTGTTGAACCAGAGTGCAGCATTAAATTCTCTGAGAGAGTACTCGCGATACAGTGACGAGGCTGACGAGGGATGGATGTTTTATCGCCAGCGGATTTTTTCGTCTCGTGACGTGCAACCGCGCGTTATTATAATTATTATTGAAATTGCACGCGGCGCTTAATAATACGCGTGTAACGGACGCGTTCCCGAGTGACGGCAATCACGCGACGCAACGGGGATTATTAATTTGAACGTCGAGATCGGGGACCGGATAAACGCGCGTTCGTTGCGACTGTGTGTACCTCTGGTGATCGACTGGAGAACACGGAAAGTCGATTACAGTCATCCGAATTGAAAAAAAGTGTGCTTCAACTCGCCAGCTTGTGTGTTAAACTTAGACGCTGTTTGCTTAACGCCAGCAGCCGAGTTGCGTACTTTCCTTTATGGATATTTTTGAATATCAACGAAGACTTTCTTTGTGGGATCAGGAAAGTGCATTGTTAGCAACTATTTGCGTGGGGTGTTTTAGATCGTTTGGAGTTTAGTTAAGATTTGGTGGGAAATTTAATTCTCTTTGCGATATATGAAGTGGTGGATGATGCGGACATTTTGCAGTTGCTCTTGTTGTATTCTACTACAAATCATATGAGTATTGGAAATATTGAATTGCTTTCTGTGTTATGCTGCATCCCAATTTCTCGAGAATGCTAATGCCACACAAATTACCTATACCATATTATTGAAACGCACCTTTAAAAAAAAGAGCAAACGATGCTTCTTTAAACTCTATTTATCAAGAAAATTACTCCATTCGTATCGTAGTATTCACATTAAAACAGTAGCAATTACTCTTAAACGTAAAACCATGATTACAAAGTTAATTAGTAGGTATTCTCGTGCGTCCCAATTCCCCACTTAAATTCACGATGTCACCGTCATCAGCAACATCTCCAATCCACTTGCTGGAGCAACAGAAACTAGAGTTTCATCTTTCGCTGGAATAAGGCAATGGCGAATCGGTGGAAGGCCTTCCTTATGCGATCATCGCTCAAGTATTGTCTGAAGCACCGGACATGCCCTCGCCGGAAGTGCCATCCTAGCCTGTACGGTTAGAATCCCTCGTGTCACCGCTCGCTCGACGATGAGGCGCGTCCACCAGTCGCGCGTGAATGCACGCGCGTTCTCCACCCACGCAAAGTGCACACAGAGGCTTAAAGAATGAATCCCGCCGATTGCTACATCTTCGAGACATCCACGCCGAACCTTCGAAAGCGTTCCTCCGTTACGCAACGCTGTTTGCCGCTGTATGGGGACCTGCGTTGTTTTGTAATTTAGCCTCCGCGAAGATTTACGATCGAATACCATCGAGCTCCATTTTTAGAGGATGCTGGCGAATTTTTCACGGACTGCTCGATAAATTACTGTGTCCGCTGGTAGGGAGATGATTTCTCCCGAGGAATCGAGAGGAGAGTGCGAGTGTGACTCGTTTTCTGCTGCTGCACATGATGGAGGATTGCTAAAATAGTTTGCGGAAAATAGAGTTAGAATTTTTATTGAAGAATCTTTGAAAGATGACGAAAGTGTGACACACTTCTGATTTTCTTTCTTCGAGATCGAGGCCCATTCGAGTAACAAGTTCTCTGCACTTTCTTTGGCAGAAATGTGTGCCTTCAGATTTGGAATATAATGCAAAAATAGATGAAGAAGAATTGCTATTTTTTCACCAACGCGTGTGCAGAATATTAACAGCGATAACTGTTTAATCATCAGAAGTTATAGGCACGAGTAATCTGCAGAAGGTAATCTGTATGGAATGATTTAAATCCACAAAAATACCGGCCCGGTAATTCATGCGATGGGTAATGGCTGCTGGTCACCCAGCAGACGATTAACTAAACGTAATATCACACGGCGAGTGACTTAAGCGGCCGTGCTACGGCTCTATCCGCCAGCAGACCCCTAATTTCAGGCGATTATAAACCAATTAATGGAAACGCTCGAGCGGATAGGCGATACAGAATTTTTCGAAGAAAATCGCGTGGCTCGCGTGCACCGCGAACGAAAACCGTTAAGCGGAGAGTAGGAGAGGAAGAAGAAGGGGTGATTAAGTGTTTCTTTGTGAGCTAATCGCGCGATTCGCATGCTCGCGGCGCGTACTCGAACGTGACGCATTCGAGAGAAGACCGCGAGCCTAGAACGCTTCTCTGAATCTCTAATGATCAGAATCATCTGCGGAGACTGGGGAGGATGTGGCTGCGAGCGATGCCCACAGAACGCCGTGAAACATTGCAAATGCATAAATTTCGAATCCTCTTATTAAGTATGACTTCGAGGCAGAAGCTGCTGCAGGAAAGGGTAAATCTTGGGGGACTATCAATGGGATTAAAGCGTCTTGAAAAATGGCTTTCAACTTTGTTATGGATTACCTCATTGAAGATGGATAATTGAGGTTTCGAATTGTGCCGAATAGTCGTTGCATATAAGAGGTTTTAAAAATCTGGAAAATTTTGAAATGGCTATCAGTAGTATGGTAGGATCTTAAAATGATTTTTAAAATTTTGGGCTCCTTTGAATATTGCTCAAAGGCAAGGGTGCTAGAAAATAGAGTATTGTAAGCAGTAGGCTTAAACTACTGAACGTGGAAAGTCTTTTTAAATATTCTTCGAAGATCTTCGTAGATATTTAAAAATCTGCAGTGCTGTTTAAACACTCAAGGTTTCCAATTCTTTTTGTTTCTCAAACAATTGAATTTATTAAGTTTCATATATTATGACTTCAACTGTATACTCGATTAATAGTCGCAGAATTTAAAGGCCTGTCGCTAACTGTAAACTGGAAGTGCCTTGCAGCGACATCGAAAACAAAGAAACAACAGGCACGGACGCGGAATTACATAATTGTTGGAAAAAATCGAGATCTTGGAGCCTTTTTTTTGTATTATTCCTGGTGTCTAACGTTTGCAATGTAGCACTATTGCGGTATCCACGAAGGTTAACCGCGACATCAGCTCCCACTTTACTTTTTCTCATTGGAATTTATCTGATAACGTTACGTGTATGATTTATTACACGAGATTCTTCATAGCCCAGTAATAGTCCCACATTCCTCTACTGCAACTACTTTTTTTCTGCTCTTAAAGAAAATATTCCTTGAATTTGAGTTTTCCAGTGTATCACCAATTTTAAATATTTGTGTTTAAAGTGACAAAATTGACAGAGCCCGTCGATTTAAGGCACATAAACTTTTATTTTACTTTTACTTAACGCATTTATTCTATTCGCTTTGCAACGAACCAGCAATGATTTCATAGATTCTACCACATTCTTAAAACTTGTTAATCAAGTAGTAAAACCAACTATGTATTTTTACCATTCTAATTAACCAGAGAAAACTAGACTAATCACCCACGACTCGTACGATTCTCACATTTGCAGCAAATCAACAATCCATCTAAATCGAGCTGCATCCTGCATACCTTAGAAAACATTTTCTCAAGTTCCTTTCTCATTTCTCTTTCGCTCCCTTCAGTTTCTCTTCGTAAAAGTCACGCCTTCGATTCAGAATCCTACAATTTTACAGTCCATACTTTCCATTCACTCTAGCATCGAATAATTCTCACAAAGCTCCATTTTCGTGGCCGAAAAGTTGGAGCTTTCGATTATGTCCACTAATACTGCCAGCGTGTACATGCTGTTGTTAAAACGTTCATTGCCGAGAACACATTTGCGTAACAGGGAGTAACATACGAAAGTGCTTTCTAGTTTGCTCTTGATACGTTGGAAGAACGAAGTCCTACGCGGGGCGCGTTTACTGTGCCTCGTTTTACACTCACGACCCTAATTTCCCTATTGTTCGCCAGGTGCGATGTTACGCTTCCAGCGAGGCTGGCTAATTGTAGAGGCAACCGTTGCTCCACTGCTGCTACGTGGAAAAGACCCTGAGCCATATGTATCCGTGCGAAGTGGCGTTGTTCGCCTGAATTAATTAGATTGGCGGGACTTTGTGTGGAAAGTTTAACGGTTGGGGGTGCTTGTAACACTTATCGATATGCGTAGGCGTGGAGATGCACGTGGGTGACTAAAACCTGGATGTAAATAGAGCACAAAAGGTAGGTGGAGCTAGTTAAGAGATATACCGAAGTTTTGATAAAGGTGCCTATGTCCAAGAAGCATTTGTTTCGGGGATGCTTTGTCTCTTTTGTTTTAGAGCGAATAGTTTCTCGTTTAGATGATTTCAAGTTTGGTTAATGGGGTTCTGTATGTGATGGATAATTGGGACTGTAATTACTACTGTATTAGGTTTGGAATAATTGATTTTTAACCCTTTGCACACCGACTTATTGAGTCATCGATCGAGCAGAGATCTTTTGCCCGATACTGCACTTAATAAATATAAAACTTTGATATAGGATAGACCATAGTATCTATAGTGATTTCAGGATTAATTAGACCAAGTTATGCAGAAACCCTCAAAGTGACCAAAAATTAGTTAAACACAGTACCTACGGATCCCATAACTTTGTGATCTTTATGTTGCAAAAAATTACCAACCCATATAACAACTCTTACATTATACAATTATTAAAACTACCAAGCCATAGTTCCATTTTAGGCTTAAAAAACAAAAACTACAGAAAATTTAAAACAATAACAAAAAATAAAATATACCGAATAGAAATAAAGCTACTTTTCTTTAGCAATTAAAATCTTCAAACTAAATTCACTCAATTTCAAATCATTGAGGGTTGGTAGCTTCTTGTATAACTTGGCCCGATTATTCATTTAATTCTAGAAAATCACGGCCTCTCCCATTTCCATAAGGTTCAATGATATCAGGACGTAACTTTAATATGCAGAATGGCTGCGATGAATCGTGGCAATTTAAGTTGAGATTTTTAGCTCGATGCATAATCGGCGCAGTTGTGTGGTATTAATAATTTTGGTTAAGTTGCAAGTATACGTGCATTTATAGATGTTTGTATTGGTATTTGAGGAAGAAACATGCAGCAAGTTAAAGGAAGTCTGCAATTCACTTATTTTCTTTTGTTTTAATAAATGAACTGCAATTTGGATAGCCTGAAAGGCATGATTCAATAGTGGATCGATTATTTCCTTAAAAAAGGGCTCCACAAATGTGTAATTTGAAAGCAGAAAGTGGTCAAGGTGTTGTCCAGCAATTTCCTCATGCAGGATGTACATACATTACTGCGGTGTATCGTGAATCACTAGTTTTTCCCCTGCCACGAGTTACTTTATTCCTATTTCGATCTGCTCCTTCTCTGCCGTTCCCTTTTGCAACATAAAATTCATGATACCTGCCATTTAGAAATCACTGGAAGCATACAAATTATATCTCTCGTGCTTAATCTCGAAACAGCAACAGAATACTTCATATCCTGACTCCAGATAGTCACCACATAGACCTCATAGTTGACATTACACTTCAAATGTTAGTGAATTGTGGTCTCATCGTTTACACCCACGTCGTACTTATTATAGGACACTGACCTAATAGATCCACTGGTCCATCCTTTACTTCCCTAGTTTACAAATCATCACATCTCACTAGACACCAACATTCTACTTTATCTTCCATTCTCCATCTCTCCTACTAAACTACATACAACCCACCCAAACCTAAACATACTAAATCTGAACTGTCTAACGCCCGATCCTTCGTATCGCAATCTCTTTACCGAAGCTCCATTCACCAGGAAAGCCCAAACCTCACAGCACTTCAATCACAACGGATTTACGAAGACGAAAACAGTGCTCTGTTTTGAGACATTTCTGCCTACCCAAATATACGTAGGATTAAAGTCCCCGGATTCCCGTTGCTCAATGATCAACACGCCGTTCGCTCCAGATCCCTAGACCCGCGCGTTTCGAAAGTGGGTGGTGCAGCGTGTTCGATTCGAAAGGCCGGAGCGATGCCTAAACGATAGTAATTCGCAATCGTCGCTTCACGCTCAGTTTAATCCGCTCGTTTATTTTGGAAGAGCGACTTCCTGCGAGGCGGGGCACTTATCGTCACCGACAACCGCATATCCTCCGGCTGTTTAATCGCGACGTGGATCCCAAGGACGCGTATTCTGCCGCGATACCTCGTCAAAGACAGTTCGTCGATTGGCAGGGAACAATCGCGAGCCCCGATAGTACGCGAAAGAAGAAAACGACAGGAACACGTGTTTCTCGCCCGGATTTCTCTGTTGGAGCGGAAGCTGGCGTTGTTAGCGTGAAAGTGGAGATCGGTTGAATATTTATGAATGTCATTAATAACTGGCGAGGCGGTGTGTGTCGTTTATAATGGCCCTAGTTGCACGCTTTGCAGCTTCAATGGGGGAAAAGTGACGTGTGGAGGCTGATATCAGTGATGGACTTTCTTACTTTTACTGTGGCGACGTGGAATGTGATCGACGTTATGTATTTGTGTTGGTCTTTCATTGGAGGTGACTTTTAATCGGGAAATTAATTTCGCGACGGTCAACGAATGTGTTAATTAATTGGGTGAATGTTCCTGCACTTGGGAGTGGAAAGTGTGGTGTTATACGGACTTGATATCGACGGATCGAACGGAATTGATTTCTCTTTGAGAAAAGGGAAACTTTTTAATAATCGAATAGAAATGCACAGAAATGTACACTGCACAGAATTCGAAATTCCACTGGAGTTTATACAGAAAGCGACTTTTGAAAAAATCGTTTTTCGAATTTCACTATTCCCCCCAAAAACGGTTAAACCGGTTTTCGAATTTTACAACAAAAAAATTTATAATTAAAACAGTGAAGAAATATTTATCCTAACTTTAAAAATTTTCAGTTTCTTTAATACCAAGGAAATTACAAAAATATAACAAAATAAAATATACTCTGTCTAAACAAAACCAAATACATAAAAAAAGAAAATAAAATATCTCAAATCCGTAGAATCGGTTCATTTAAGATTTATGGATAAAAAAGAAACTAAAATAACTAAAATCCTTACAAAATATAAATTATAAATCTTTATTTCATTTAGTATTTTTCTTCAGGAAATACGAACTCATGAAGATTAGTTTTACAGTAAACTGTTACTGCAATATGCTTGTGCCCGAGGCGATTTCAAGTGAAAATGTTAACGTTTGGAATTAAATAATTAATTACTTTTTACATATTACTACATATTACTACTACTATCTACAATCAGTTTTTTAAATTCAAATTTTAAATAAATATTTTATAAACCCATCGTCAGGTTAGTCCCCAAGCAATTCTTCAAAAATCCCATAGAACCACATCCACATGTTCCCCCATCAAGAAAAAGAAAGGACCCCACTCCATTTTCCAGGTCGCGTGAAAATCGAGCAGTAGCCCGTTGCAGCCGATTTTCTGCTACCTCTCCCCACCGTGTCCTCGATTCCGCAGCAGCCGATTGGCGTGGAAGGTTGTGAACTCCTCGTCGCCGAGACTCCTCGCGAGCGGATGTGCGATAAAAGTGCTGTCTCGTCCTCCTGTTCGCTCGGGTCGGCCGATACAAGCGCGTTCACACCGTGTAACGTGACCGACGATCGCGTCGTCGCCCGGGAAATCTGGCTGGATAAAGCTCGACAAGTGCGTTAGGCCATTGCTTTTCGCGTCTGACAGCCAGCTCGTCCATTCGCGCGCGAACTCGCTGCTTCGAGCGTGTAACCACGAACTTGCTCTCTCTCTCGCGCGGCTTGGTCGAGGATCGAACGACATCCAAGGCGAACCACGGGCTAATTATGGGCCTGCCGCGACTCCGCCGATCGCCTAATTGCGTCTGGGAGCAGCGAGAAACTCGTTGAGCCGATTCCACGACAATCCCAGCCGCAACCGTTATTCCGTTTGGTGTCCGATCCGAAGTACCGAGTCAGTGGACGGTCTGGGTGGACGTCTTCTGTTAGGACGCTGGGTCCCGTGGGCTGAACAGTCTGGGTGATTGTGGGGAAGTGTGCTGGGAATGAAGGAACCGTAGGAGTGGTGCGATAGGGGACGGTAATTGTTATTCGATAACGACGTGGTTGTAACGAATGGTTCGTCGGGAGGAAGAGTCGATTAACCCAGTTTCTTGGGGCGCGACACGTGATACGCGGAAGGCAAATATCGGCGACAGAGGCGTCTTCGATTATCGGTGTCGGGGGTGTGACAGATAAATCGAGGGTGTAATTGCTGGTGTCTTCACGATGAGCCGGAAAAAAGTGTGGAACTCTATTGTGCGCCGTAAGAAGAGGAATCACTTGGACCTGAGTGGCAAGGAGGAGAGCGATGGGGGGAGTGTTTGTAAGTCGTGGGGTGCAGTTTTTCGAGTTTCTTTGCTGGCTAAGATTTCGGGACGCTTTCTATATTGGGTGATTGGTGGTTTGGAGTTTAACTCTTCGTGTACTGTTGTTTATTAAAATTGGGGTGGAGGGTTTATGGGTTTCAGAAGTGCTTTAGTGGGGTGGTTGTGAGATTCTGGAATTGGGGTTGGATTGGAAACAGTTTTGGAATATAGAAACAAGGATTGTGTTTTGTTGTTAAATAATTTGTTATATTTCTGGGAGAAATGGTACTAAAATGGATGTAATTAAATTGTAGTGTTGGGGTTGATTTAATGT
Organism: Andrena camellia; assembly: GCA_029448645.1. Taxonomy (NCBI): domain Eukaryota; kingdom Metazoa; phylum Arthropoda; class Insecta; order Hymenoptera; family Andrenidae; genus Andrena; species Andrena camellia. Next base: position 30,020,962 of record CM055680.1, on the reverse strand, counting down.
GAAACACGAAGGGTTAAAGTAACAAACCATGTGGTTAGACATCAGGACCGTTAAGGTTTCGATCGCATTGTTTAAAAATTCTAGGATTGTGCTCTAAGTTTGATTTCGTTACCTCGTGTTGATTCGAGTACTGCTTTGATTCAAATTCGTCGAGCTTTTCAAAGTTTGGTTATATCGGAACAAATCTCCGGTGGAATTACTGTGGGAGAGTAATCGTTCTTGCTGATACAGGCCCTTGTGAATCATGTTTCCGTGGAACTGTTTGGTTGACACATCGTTTTTACAGACCACGAGGAAATATTAAATTCACATTTATCACCTTCAGTCATTAAATTTTAAATAATCGAGGTGATTGCAAGCTTAAGTTTCAATATTCCTAGCCGCAAAAGTAAATTAAAGGAATAGTAAAATAATAATCTACAAAAGGAATGTGCTTTTAATGACACAGAATCATGTGTACTTTAATAAAATTACTTTTTAACGAAAATCCTGGGAATTATTTTCTGAAATTTCGTCAACTATTCAATTAATGCCATTAACAATATTCTGTAGAATATCTCTAATTTAAAAAAAAATGCACTGGTGCGACAAGTATTAATGGCACCTAAATAGTAAGCAGTTATGCTAAATAATTAGAATATTTTTTAAGGAGCTAAAGATTTTTCATAAACTCGGGAAAGTTCCCACACTCGAATTAGAACAAGAACACGTTAATTTCGTCACTAACTGTTTTAAAAACGATAAATGCTTGAAGTCGTACGATCGGCCAGGTTAATAGAAACAACGTTTGCGTTCAGAATCATATCTCTAACGGTTCTAATGTTTATTACCATTTCTAGCCCGCTTCTACTACTCTCTACGCTTTTCCCATTTCATAGAGCCCCATTTATGTAACTTTCCAACTTGCCTGCATTTTTAAGCTTTGCTCAGAGATATGCCTTCAATGCTGACCATTGCCACCAGCAACTAGATTATTAATAATCGCATAGCTGAGCCACAAAACGCGTAATTTACAGAGTGCTCGGTATTTTTGCGGAAATGGAAACCACAGCCTGTTTGCCTCGCGTCGTTAAATACCGTGAACATTTCTACGCCTATGTGTGCATGGGTATTTTCGCGTGCATGATTTCACTTGGTGAATTTAACGTGAAACGAGTGGAATTGTACCGCGAAAGAACGATTCCATTTTTCTCTGGTTCTTTGATCTCTAGAGGGCCAAAAGGGGCCAAAAAGAATTTTCATCTGAAATTCTGGTGGCCATAATTGGATAACAGAACGCTGAAAAGTTCCACTAGAATTTTGTAATAAATCAAATCCACATTTCATTCGCCAAATCCCGGACTTTCTCTTTTACAGCTTCCTTCATCCTTCTCCCATAGTAACTCGACATCATCGTCGTCTTCTACCTCACTTTACAGTGAAGAGCCACGTACCGTTATCGACTAAAAGCATATTCTAACTTCCTGTTAGTTGTCCAGCAGCTAATACATTAAAACACTGATTATTCAAGCAAACACTGCAACACCCGATAATCTGTAACAAATCCTTAATGTTATTCCCATCTGATAGTATTCCAAGAAATATAAAATTTTCGATGACAGTAGGTATGTGTGCTAAACTATTTACATATCAGTTAAATATCCAAGATCTTCAAAGTAAACGTCCAGTCTTGCGCCTCCAGGAAATCACAGTATCTAACAATAACGCGAATCGAAAGTGTACCCTCCCTTAGTTAGCCAGTGCCAGACTGCCAGACAGATCGCTGGCGAACAGATGGGCCCGCGTAAGTGCCACGTGTTTGAAGGAAGAATTTAATTGCACGTCCGAAAGCCGATTCTGTGGGTGCGCGCGCGAGCCGATCGCGGTAATTAGCGTGGCCGCTGGACAAGCCTGTTGATATATTATAGCCATACGTAGCGTCGTCATAAACAAGATGTGGATATCCTCATTAGCGATGAAATAACAGCACGATTCTGCCCGCGAACGTAGCTCACTGTGGCATGTTTACGAAGTCGATCGGGATCCTCTCGCGAACGAATTTTTCTGTTTCACTATGAAAACGGTCTCCTTCCAGCGTGCTTCTTCTTCATCCGACTTGTTCGGTCATTCGTTAGCGCTTTCGAGGGCACGTTGGCAGGGGAGCATGGGAGATTTGTTAAGGAAGTGTTTATTATACTGGTGGTGCTTTATTTTGAATGTCTGTTCAGTATTTTATGTGACGAGGTAGTGTACAGAATTATTATATTATTGTTATTCGTTTCGTCTATGCCTTCGAAAACCACTCACTTCAGCTTCACGTACCCTGTAATCCTCGCTTACAGTCTTTCATTGCATAATAAATTCTAAGGGAAGGTTAGAATCAAATAAGATCACTGGGCAGAGAAATTGCAGAGAGATTCATCAGACAACTTGCAAATTCAATATTTTAACCCACTATTTGCTCGGAAGTATCTAGTAAGCCATTAGTTAATCTTCTAAGAGTCATTGACACTCGTCAGATCATAAAACTTATGTTTCTACTTCTCAAAAGAAAAGGTTCTTCTCCAACACTTCTAAACTTAATCTTTTCGTTCACCTACACGATACCTTCCAAAACCTACTCGACAGATGTCCTAATTTACCAATCACTGTAAAATATTTCTGATATTTTACTAATATCTCTTATTAATTCTCTGTCCATGGAACATGCCCCCTTCAATTTCCCTAAAAATCCTCAAACACCATTCTTTCACAACTCCTGATCGTCCCTTCCAACTTACACATTACAAACTTAATCTCCTCGTACCCCCACGCAATATCTTCCAAACCCCTGCTCCAAAACCCGTCCCATTTTCCAACCGTCATAAAATTTTCATTTCCCCTTGGTCCCCGGCGTTCCCGCGGCGTAATGCTCGGGTGTGTCGTTTTTGCGCGCACGGCGAAAGAAATCGCGGGGTGGATGGATGGCGGAAGGGTGGCTCGGGGTCTGGCGACATCTGCTGAAACATCGCGCGGGAGGATGGACGGATCGGGAACGCGGGAAACAGCAATCAAAGGGCGTGCTCGTTGAACGGAGACGAGAGATGATGGAACAGAAGGCGGGTTTCAAGGGGGTTGGAGGGTGAAAGCGCCGCGAGAAACGCCGACACCGGGGGAGTTTAATTGAAACGTCCGTACATTTAATTAAAAATCACTGTCGGCTGCGATTCAACTTTGAAACCGCTGTCCAACTGGGCCAGGCATCTGGGATTCGTCCTCGTTTATACAGACTGCCCGCGGGAGAGATACACACGCATTGTTCGTGGATTCTGCGGATCGTTTTCATGATAGATTCCGCGTAAAAGCAAGATCTATTCTCAGCGATTGGTGAGGTGTAAATTGTTTCAGTTTTTTTGGGGTCAACGAATGTGGTGCGTAGCTCCTTTCACACGAGCATTCGTTAATCATTGATCTAACAAGTGTATACACCTGTAGGTATGGAGGTCAAGAAAGTGATTCTGAAATAACTATCTTCTGTTTGATGGTATAAAATGTTGGTGCATTGAAGTTTGTCTTTGGAATTTGGGAATTCATTTTTTTAGGCAATTTGGGACTCTCGTTTGTGGTTCGCTTGATTTGGTTACCTATCTGATGGGCGTTTAAGTTCCATTAATTAGTCACTGAAGATCTCACAAATTTATATGAAAATAAGGTGCACAGCACAGGAGTTTTCCAGATTATTAAAATTCTCAATTAGAATCATATTAAATAACTTCCCCCAATATTTCAATATTTCACCCAACCGAAGGTGTACTTCCAAACACATCTATTCCACTATGGTCAGCTTAAAAATTGAGTAGCAGTTTGATTAATCAATGAACCATTTTTGATTAACAAAATATGTCCCTCTTAACTACTATTCTTTCTCCATGGAGCTGCTAATCGTTTCGGGGCGAGCTCGAGTTCCAGAATGCCTCGCGCAAAGTCGAGAAGAGATGGACGAGAAGCAAATGGCGAGCCTAGTTGCGATACTTGGCGCTTTGGTAACTCAAGGAGACAATGCTAGCCAGCTGTAACGCGATCCTGCGGGCCCGTACTTTGGTTACACGGTGTATAATTTAACCACCGGTATATACTCTTGCTTAATTGCGAGTGCAATGCTGTAGCTTGTTCGCCTCGAACTCGATTAGACTCGTACACGTTTGGCCTGCTCGCTTGATCTAATTACACCAACGATGGGAGAATCGGCAAGCACCTTCTGAAGTGAAAAAAAAAAACGTTCCTACGCAACCAAAGTGTCATCCTTGCTGTAAGGAAAACGAAATCAATAGGTATCGTTCCATAAAACTCTCCGGTTCGTACTGCTTTTCAGTTCCACGACTCCGTCGTAGGACTCACCAATGATTAAGTCTTTTCCAGCGACGTTCAATTCTGTCTGGAACGATTCTGCTTGGCAGTCGCCAGAGCCACAATAATAATCAACGATTTTATGACTTATCCCGTCAGCTGGGGGACGAGAGTAATGGCTGCTTTGTTCCAGCCGAGGTTTCTTCTTCCGCTTCCTTCCTTTCCGCGTCTTCGACTTCCCTTTCGGTCGAACGATTGCCAGGCCTCTCTGCCCGCTCATTCTCGTCTCGACATCTGTCGTTTGCAAGAAGGAAGTCTGGCTCACGGAAGAGCTGCGGACGCCAAAAGAGCGACGTGATAATCGCGAAAGGAGTGAAGACAGTCGGTTCGTCGAACTTTCCCCGTCGACGGCGGTGTGTTTCACACGATGAAGTATTTTTATGCCATTCGGGGTGCTGATAGGAAGAATGATAGGAAACTTACTGTTAATCTGCTGTTGACTTGTCTCGGAAAGGAGATTATGCCCATTTTTTTGTAGATGACGAAAAAGTAACTGAACTCTGGAAGATTTAGAGATTTTAGGGCCACCGTTGTCTTCGTTTCAATGGAGAATGTGTTTCTTTAAGACCGATGATAATGTCTTGCTAATATCTAATATCACGCGACATGAGATGTTTGATATAAATCATCCAAGAGACCAACTATCGAAGATGTTTTAAAGAATAATTAAATTGATAATTCTACAAGAGATTCAAATTGATTGCTGATGCCTTCTCAGTCATTCGATAAACAATCGGTAGTAAATACCGGAATATTATCGAATCTCCAACTCTGTTTCATGAAAGATTCAAGATCTTCCAGGCAAACTACATGCAAAATGTAAATTCATCAATTTCATCGATATCTCCCCCATGCTCTTACGTATTCAATTTGTCAAGCCACTGATGTAATAGCCCCCTAACGATATTAAATTATTTCTACCCAATGGAGTTGTTAATGCCATCGATTTAACGAGGGGAAGAGTCAGCCTCGCATCGTTTCACCGACGGGGGAGGAACCGTCTTATCGGACAGTGGGCTAGGTCCATCTTACTCCTCCTACGTTGTCGTATGACTCAACCTCCTTGTACGGCCAGCCAGGAATACGTTCCTCGCAGGAAGTGCATCGTAGTTACGTCGTTGATGGTCTTTCCTCATTACCAGCCGCGCCTTTGTTCGCCCCTTTTCTTTTTTCCCCTCTCCCGGCAGCCATTCGACCGACTCACATCCACCAGGCGATTACATATCGTTTCACGAACTATAAATCAAATTCGATTACGAAATCGTTTACGTTTCCTTATTGAATCCACTTGTACCGACGACTTCTTCCGAGTGGCGTCGGCGTGTTTCCACGCCGAGGGAGTTGCACCCTGCGCAGGTATTTCGCGTGCTTTCACGTCGAATTTTTTCTAGAAAGCGTCCAAGGTAGTGTCCAATAGTCCCCGAATGTTTACTTTGAGATGGAAGCAAGCTTAAGCTCTTTACAAAAATTTAACCGACTCAAAGGGGCATTTTGGAAAGTCTTGCTACACTCGTTTTTACTGTACATAACGTAATATAGTTGAGAAATTTTCAGATCCGAGGGTTTACTTCTTGTAATGGTTGTAACGGACCGAAGGAAGTTCGAACCCTCGGTTTGTTTTAAATAAGAGGTTTATTATTAGAACGTTCTGAACTTTACAGCGAATAAGTAACAGGACTGGAAGATTCTCAGCGTTAGTGAAAAATGTATTAGGGGTTTTAAAGGTCAGCTGGAAAAATAGTAGTAAGGGTAGGATAGGGCAAGCTTCAGAGATATCCAGACCACGATAATCCAAGGTTCGTTGAGTACAGATGACACATTGCTTTCGGGGGTAGGTGACGTAGACTTTCGCAAGCCAGAGTGATACGATGTTTGCAAAAGGAAAAAGCAGAAAATATTTATAAGCGTGAGTAACTTCCGAGGTGAGTATATTAGAAGGTTCTAAAAAAATTCGAAGCAGTGATCACTAGTGACCTCCATGACAGTCAGCCTGTCAAATTTTGCTCGAGAGGAACTGATATGTCTAGGTAACATAATTGTTAGTGCATCTAATTTCGCCAACTCAAATTCAAATCGTTCTCAAATGAAGAGTACTTGATATTTTTTAATCTAATTAAGCACCGATTAAAAAAGAAACGGTTTATGTTTGGTGCAGGCCCGGCTCCAGCCTTTTTTGCGCCCTAGTATTATAAATGAAGGGCGCAATTTGGCATTATAAATAAATGTATTATAAATAATTTATTTCAGCTTTCTGATGACCTTACTCTGAATTTTTATTCGTAGCTTAAAATATTTATAGTACAACTTGTAATATTTCATTTAAAACTTCGTTTTAAAAAATGCCCATACCGAGAAGATCATTTTGTGACCCTTGTCAACTTTGCGCCCTGGGCAACCGCCTAATTTTGCCTATAGGGACGAGCCGAGCACATGTCTTTATTATAAAACTAAAGAAATACAATTTCAAAATATTTATATTATTACATATTATTTTATTTAAACTGCAGCTCCGCAAATATCGTGTGCCCATTTCTGGCAAATAGCAAATATTACACTGAAATCACTGGCACAAGGTATGAGTGCACGCTGATCAACACACAAAAAACTGTTTCCCTTAACAAAAACGTTGGAACCAATTAAATTGCTATAAGCATGTCATTAATTAGATGTTCCCAGTACATATTTATTATTAATTTTTAAACTTGCCTTCTCCAAAATTGATGTAAAATCATCTCCTCTTCGTATTTTCCTGAATTCCCAGTTGTTCTTTGTTTCCTGTCATCCTGTGGATGTTAGACAGGGCATATTTTGACAAGGCTGCAGTGTTTTCGCTGTGAAAGGTAAAATGTAGATGGTAAAAGACTGTTCCATCGCGAGATTCATGAGCCTTCATCGATCGCGACGTCTTCTGTCTCCCCATCTCAGCTCTATCTCCCCAGGGATACCTGTCTTCGAGTTTTCGAGTGGCGTAGGTTAATGGAATAGTCGGAAACTGGATCGTAGAGGGAAGTTGGCGCGTCAGATAAATGTATGGAAATGTAATATCTCGAGTTAGCTCGTCGGAGAGGAGGGAAAGGGGTCTCGTCTTTGGGAGTTACGATATTTAGCTGCGTTCGATGATCGAAACGAAGCAACGAGAAGTCGATGAGCATGTTGAAGCTGAGATACGACTCGATCGTTCTGCGTGAGAAATTTACTACTGATAATTGTGCTGCCCTGCGCGTGGAATCCTGACAACTGCTTCTAGTAGATAATAGCAACAGCGCTCGTGCGTGCAATCTGGAAATAGGTTTGATGTGTGGGCTCAGAGAATAAGCTGAATGTGCTTTGTAGTCGATTCTGCAAGCTTTGTCAGCAATTTTAAAATTGTTCGTGTCTTGTTCGAAAATTTAATATGAAACTCTTTAATATGAAAACATTTCGCTATAAGCACTGTACTTATTGAATTTGTACATTTTCTAGCATGGCCTTTACGGCTGGCGTTCTAGAAAGCATTACCTTTCTTCTATATTTAGAAACTCTAGAATCTCTTTCCCCCAGAAACTGCAGAAGTGACTTAAATAGTAAACTTCATTGGCGGTAAAACTGTAAAATCCTGCAAAAACAGAATCCAGTACCTTATGCCTCATCAACAGACCATAAACTGTTTTCACTTCAGCCTATAAAATCAACTATTTCACATTTTTCAACTTACTATTTCATTAGCCAATTCTAAGTCGCGTCATTCCACAAAATCCCGTAAAACATTTAAAAAATTACCCTCAAATTAGAGTAGTTACCCACGAAACTCCATGCGAATTCTCATCAACTTTGCATCGGCAATTAAAAAGAGACTTATTAAAAAGAGAAATCGAAATCACCATTAACCGTAGGTAGTAGCTAGTACGCGCTGATTAGACCAACTTTGGCGTGCCCAGATGAAAGATAAATGGTTGTGTATTCCCGAAAGCGCTTTCTAAACGCGGACACGCGGATTCAACAAAAGGCGCCGACTGCTTACAATGCACAGTCGAAACTGTTTCTCATTGTACGGTGCAAATGGAAATAACTGTAATGCGATGAGAATGGGCGCGAATTCAATCGGAGTAAGCGCAGCGATTATTGTTCCGTGGAAATGAATGAAAGGGTGATGCGCGTGTGGTGCATTTGCGTACACGATCGAGCTAGACGTAGTTGCAGCCGCGGTGTAGATAGGCTTACGGATGTGTTTCCGTGTTTTGTGACTCTTATCTGCGACAGTGACAGAGGTTCTCAGTGGAGATGCGCTTTGACACTTTGCTCGCGGAAAGTTTGAAGGGAATATTTTTACAATCTCGCCATTAACATTACGATAATTTTTTTTCTATTTAATTTTTAATTTTTTCTTGTCTGTTAGGACGAAAGGATTTCGAGATTTGTGAATAGATATCATTACACGTTTGTATTGCAGTCATTACTTTGTCGTATTTTGCATTTCATCTGATTTATGGGGATGAAAACTATGACACTGCTGAAGTTCGTTAATTTATATGTTATTTGGTAAGATGTCTGTTGTAAATATTCGCTTGCACTTACATGACTGCTTTCTTTCATCTTTTGAGGATTATTGGAGACATTTTTCGTAGCTTGCAACGCTTTGCACTATGGGGCTTTTTATTCTTTACCTTTTTTTGCTCGAGCGAGGCAGTATTTTTTTGCAAATTCGCTTGACTTCTGCCCTTATTGCAGCGTAAAGAGAATTGCGTTGAAGTGATTATAATGTTTATGTAGCGCCGTTGCTAAGAAGGGTTTCCACCCTTCCCAGAAGAGGGTTCCAAAAGAGACACACGTTGGATCCTGATATGTCTTCGTTGTGTGAACACGATCCCAATCATCTTTTCGTGGAGTGTAAGTGGGTCATTATAATTATTAGCTTTTCTACGATAATTCTTGGTATCCCAATCAATCACGAAACTTTTATATTTTTATCAAATTTTTCAGTATACTTTACATTAAATATTAAAATCAATTTTTATGGGTGGCTAGCGAAACTATAATTATTTTCATTCGAAGGAAGAGATTAGATTTGGAAGAGATTCCATTCTTCCAAAAATAGTCGCCAGTCAAAAGATTATTCAGCGTACCTATATCAATATACGCAATTTCAAACGTCCCATTTCCTTCTCCAAAAATATAAAAAAAACATCGAAACACCCTAGATGAAAAATGCAACGAAAGCAATAATCTTTTTGCACAAAAGAACCTTCCAACCCCTTCTTCCCTATCTCGCTTATTCCCTCTGAATCCAATAAAACTCGATCCCCGGGGGAAAACAACAGACACGATAAAAACAACCGCGACTATTTCCCCATCCAGAAAACAGCATCTCCAGCGATCCATATTTGGCATCGTCTCCGCGACCTACATTACATCGCGTTTCGAAAACGTTCAAAAGTGAAACCAAAGCGAAGCCCTTCCGTTCCCATCAGTTGTTCAGCGTTCCATCGGACGCATCTTAATTTTATCCTCGTATTTCTCGAAGTGTTTCCGCTTGGAATAGGTGATTTATGAAGGGAAGAGAAAAACGAAGGCCAAAGGGGACTCGAATCCTCGAAGCTGCTCGATTGTGCCCGTGTTCCTTGACCGTTACGCGGAGGAAACATCGTGCCACACTTTTTCGAATGTTTACGCGAGAAGAGCGCGCGTTTGGATGCCGGCCAGCGGTATTTTTACGCGCCGCGATTGGCGGCCAGGGGGCGGAAACTGGTGCAACGGAACCACCGCAATACGGGCCCGATCCGTGGTCGGCGGGTGCAGGAAGCAAGACGCTGTAACCCAGCCTCGATGCACTGGAAAGGGGGATGCAAAAAGAATTTCCCCCGGTGGAACTGCGGCATTCGTATTCCAGCACCGTGGTGTGTAAACGCTGACCCATATTCCGGTCCATTTTGAAGTAATTCCAGGCGCCGATGCCGGACAAGCTTGGCCTTGTGGAATTTCACAGTTGCGGCGAACGGAAATCGCTCTTCCACGGACTTTTCTGGCTTACGTCGATTTCGGTTCCCCCCAACTTGATTTTGCTGCTTGGTTCTGTCGGAAGGGGGGGTGGGGGTGAGGGTGGAAAGTTGATACGTTGATCAACTGTTTGAGAAGAACTATGTTTTATATGGAGGGTTCAGAAGACAATCATTGTAAGTCCAACTTTCCCTGAAAATCAGTTACGTACTTCAAAACCTCTTATAGTTAAAACTTTCCGTTGATGAATCAATTAAGTCACTACCTTCATTCGTAAGCAAAATTTTTTTACTATATATTATTTTAAGCTTCTTAGTGTAAATATTGTATTGTCATCGGAACTAGCAAGCGAAGTTAAATATAAAAGCTTGTTTTCAGAAAACATTTTTTGTACTAAAAATTATTTTATGCTTTTTAGTGAAAATATAGTATTGTCATTAGAACTACGTGTGTGTGTGTGTGTGTGCAAAGTTTCAAGTCGTTCGGATATGTGGAAGTGTGTCAAAATTAGCTTACAAGATTTCATCCTAATAAACTAACGAACTCACAAGTGAAGCTAAATAAATGCTTGTAAAAAGTCGCGTTACTTATATTGACCACGGAATTACTAGGCAGAATTGTTCATAGGACAAACAATGTAAATCTCGGTTTTAATGCTAATGGACTTACACTGATTGGTTTCTGAACCCTCCATATATACAGTTATGCATATAGTAAATCGGTGTGAATGAAATTAAAGAATCTTCATTAGCTTACGTGTACTCGATCACGTATCATGCAATGTTTTATGTAAGTAGAAATTTTGCAACTTGTCAAAATTCATTGAAGAAGTACAATGCAAAAGGAGCTAATTCTTCAGGGAAAACAAATGTGGAATAAGTTCCATATCTGGGTGTACACTTTTTAAAATGAAAATAACTTTGAATGCACCAAGTTGATTCAGAATTTTGGCAGCGAAGGCGATCGTAAATTTGGTATCCTGATTGAAAGTACACTGCCTCATGTATCTCTCTGTTTTCGAAACAGTTTGCGCATACTAAACCAGGCTGCTTCTTAAACTTCCTGTGACCTAGTGAATGAGTGGCTTTCGGTGAGGTTTCTTTTAGGAAACTATGTCATTGGGAATTATCGCCGACCTATTTCCGTATCTCCTAGAATGCGTATGCACGAGGACGCGAGTAAAAATTGTGCGTATCGATACTTCGTGGCATTTTCATTAGTTTGTTGCTAGCTGCTTACTATCTTCTTTATTGTACTTAGTATTTTTATCACTTGCGTTCAAATTGTAGAATTTCTACGTGCTATTACACCCCAAAACCCGTTAATTAGTTCCTCATACATTATTCTATAATAACTAACTTACTAAGAAAGAAATAAAATATTCCCTAAATACTATTGGAATTAATCAAACTCTATATCAAGCAAAACATGATAATAAAACAACTGAGCATGATAATTGGAAGGATTTAAAAAGCAACATTGCAAAGTGCGAAAAAAGAAGAGAATCTATTCGTGGTACGTTAATAAACTTGTACCATGCTCCAAGAAAGCGTGAAGACTTTAATAGCCTGCTAAGTGTTCGCCGATTTGTTGTGCAATTTAAAATACATCAACGGGGCGCGATTAATTTTCTATTCCCCTGTCAAACGATTGTAAACTTTGTGGAACATGCAATCTGCGAGAAAAATCGCGCGAGAAACGTGGGGCGAAGGAAGTAGACCAGTCGCGTGGAAATTGGAGGAGGCTCTGAGCAGTGAGTGCAGCTTTCACCGGATTACGCAAAAGTGCCACTGTTGAGCGTTGAAACCGTCCCAGAATGGGAAACAATGACTGAGCTGCATACTGATTTCCAAACTAAGAGAAAAATAACTGCTTTTCTCACCTGAGCTGCTGCTTTTACCGGTCTACCAAGAAAACACTGAGATTTTACGTCCTAAATTACTGTTCTCGTTTTCCCCTTTCATGAACTTTCCAGATTTATTGCAATATTCAGCTTAATTTATAATGATTCCACCCTCTGTTGCTTCTTTTTTGTATTCCACTGTAATGATCGATTTCTTGGTTTACTTTACTTAAATGGCACTAAGAAAATTAGTAGAAGTATGCTTTGTAGGAACCAGGTAGAAATTGTGTAAATCTGTTGCTTTTTTATATGCGTATATGGGTACTGATAATTTTGGTTGCAAATTTAGATAGGGGAGTCTAAAGAGGAGTCATTTATATTTTTGGAGACGTCTTCTCTGTTACTTTGTGAAGTTCTTAATCGAGGATTCGAGCTCCTCATGCATACGACCTATTTTCATTCCACTATGGTTAATTCTGTTCGCATCGATGCCAAAGGCCTTCGCAGGCAGTTTTGTGGAAAAAAATTGAAATATCTTTTATGTACTGAATTAGACTGCATGAGATAAATACTTGGTATATTAACTTTCCAGTGACAATACGCATGTGTGCTTTGTAATCTTCATTTCGAAATTCAGATTTTTTTTAAAAACCATTTAGGCAGGAGGAATTGGCATAAAAGCTTCGACTCAACAAGATTCCAAATAAATATTCACATACGTGTCAAAAATTTTCAATTTCTCGTTAAACATTTTATAAATGCCCTTGCATGTAGGATTTGCACAGCACTTGACCCTTCAGAAATTAAAGAAAAAAAAATTCCCAAGTAAACCATGTGGAAACGATTGCACGTATGCATAAACCACTTTACTCCAATTCACGTCATGAACTGCTGCAACGATTCTCATTGTCCCATCGAACGATGGCAATTTCCAATTATTGAAGCGCGACGAATAAAGCCGCGAAGTCTATCGCCGAATCCAGAATCGATCGGGGATTTACAAACAGCAACTTGGACGGGCCGCAAACACTAGCCCCGCGGCGTGGCCACATTCAGAATCAATTTCGCGCCACGCGAAACGGCGAATCGCGCGCGACAGGCGGGCAAAAGTCAAAGGTGAATTAATTAACGGCGACCTCATTTTCCTTCGGTGCCAGTGTTGTTAGCAAATAAGCGTTGAATTACACGTGGATGACACTGGGTGTCATCAGCGGGATGCTATCTATAGCGATTTATGGAAGCCACTGGCGCATCAGCCAGCCTCGCCCATTCGACGTTTAAAGGACAGGTCTTAATTAAAACTCACCAGTCACTTAACTCTCTTCAAACATTTCACTTGGCGAAGTGGCATTTAAAGATTTTATATTAGGTGGGTAGGTATGTAAATCGTCGAACTTAACGATGGGAAGAATTATTATATTATATGAAGAAAGAGAGCTTCTTTTGGAAGCAAATTCAAAGAAATCAGTTTAGGAGGAATTGTTGTATTTGATATTCTGATATTTTTTGAGAAATCGTTTGATTAATTTTGTGCATTTGGCGTTTATTAAATGTTCGTATTTGTCTACTGGTGATGCAAATTGTTATTTGCTTAATTTCGGCAATTTTCAGAGCACCCAGTCTGTATTTTTAAAGGCTTTAAAGAAGCAAGTGAAAATGTGGTAATTTTGCTCTGGTTATATGTCATGACGGTTTTTAATTAATTCTTCAAACAGCTGGTAAAATAACGATGAAGGCAATTACGTGCTCCCCCCATGTTTTGAAGTGACAGCAGGTTAATTAATCTTTTCAAACAACGAAAATGCTGACGCAACGTCGAATCGGTCCCATTGTTATCCTGCATTTTCCAGCGATAATTTGGCGATTAACTTTTAAATGAAATTGACGAAACCATAACGCAAAATCGTAGCTTTGTCGTGTCTAGAGATGATGTTAGTTTAATTAACATCAATGCAGAGAAGATTTCCTTTTTGTATTTTAAGACGCTGACTTAATTGTGTGTATATATTATCATAGGACGAGGCGCGCAATTAAGTTGCTCGTTATCTGATGCTCCGTAGAGATAAGGGCTCAATTAACTCCAGAGGCATTGAATTCCAATAATTAACGAAGTAATGATAGCAGCCGCGAGAATATTTACAATGCTCTCTTGTCCGGGGCATCGAGGTGACAGCTGATTAATTGTTCACGACGAAAACCGCGAATTATGCGATCAGCTTGATAAAGATCAGGGCCATCGAAGCGGCTTAATTGTTTCGCGTAATCCTGCATCAGTGTTGCATCGTTGCATCGTTCGCGCTAAGTGCATCGTTGCACGGCCGTTTGCACTCGTAACTCAGACAGCAAGTAATAGCACGAACGATTATCATTTGTAACTTTCAAACAGTGCAAATCGTGGAAGTTGCTCGACTGTTGCAGAGTCTGAGAGGAGGTGGTATTTATTTCTGTTAGAGAGGTTGAATAATTGCAATGAATCTGGTTAAAGATAGTGGTCAGTGTTTGTTTGCCAATTGGAGGGAGGTCATTTTAGAAATGGTAATGTTTATTAAAATTGCGGTGCTATAATGTCTGTTTAATTTGACACACTAGAGATAGTAATGATTTATTATACAAATAAACTAGTATGGAGCGTGGTAGGATAGTTGCCGAGAAAAATGAAGCTCAAAGAGATAAATAATGTTCAAAGAAAAATTAGATGTTTAATGTGAACACTTGTTAGTTAATTCATTTAACAATTTAATGCAAAGTAAATGAGCACAAAGTAGGAATATTCGCTGAATAGAGTGTATATTATTATTTGAAAATTTTGCTACTGAAAATACGATGAAATAGTGATGGGAGTCGTAAAATAATATGGAGACCATTTTTGTTAATTACTTACTACTTACATACTTAATTGTAATATAAATAATAACTAATAATAAATAATATCATCGATTCGGCAACTCGGTAAGGAAGTCCCAGCACTTGAAACAAGCCTTCAGACCAGTGTACTCTAGTTTGATTTTCGTACGACCCTGTACCTGAAAGCACACAGAGGGGTGTCGAAATTGGTTTAATTGGTCAGATTGCCCTCGGTTGGACGGTCACTCGATACTGTATCGCACACTTGACCCGAGTCGGGCTCAATGGAAACGCTTTCATTAATTTTGGAGCCCACCCTTTCGGGTGTCGACTCGTTCAAGGGGAGAATAAGCGTCGAGAGCAGTGCGAGTGATTGTGAAACGGATGCTTCGGCACGATTATCTCGAGTAGCCAAATAGGAGACAGTCTCCACAAAATTTCGCCGCGATATTAATAACAAAAACATGAAAATTATCACCATTTGTTTTAGAACTGTTGCAACTTGTCAAAGATTAGATATCAATTAAAACAGAATACATTTATTCCCAGTAATAATGGGAATTATTTATATTACAGCTGGTTAAAATCGAAAGTTTCATGGCAACTCCAATTTCTCTCTAAATGTAAAAGGCAACATTTTTATCAACTTTGAAAGCAGTTATACCAGACTTTTTAAATCGAAAATTTTCCAATTTTAAATATGTCGTCTAATATGTACGCTAATAGTGTCTCTAACCATATTGTTCCCTTCTTTTCTGTTACAGGTGAGTTAAAATCGTGGTCCTTGCCAAGAGGCTTCCCGCCAGAGATAACGGTGCAGGAGCATGACGAAGGTAAAGATTGAGTCAGCTGATCAGCCGCGTTGCTGATCGCCATTTAACTGCGCATTTTGCTTCACACCAGGGCACAGGATGCCCGGTGCTAGCGCTAATTATAAATGCGATTGTTCCGCGAGAACGCGTCGGTGCGTTTCCTCGATAATCGTGGGTAGATCCAAAGGACCCGATGAACACAGGGGGTTCAGACGGCTTGGCTCGTATTTATGAACGCGCCAGCCTTGGGAAACAATCCCAGCTCTGGTATTAATTAGAAAAACGTTGATCGCGACGGTGTTCGGGATGAAGGTGCACGCGTGGAACCAAGATCGCAGCTTTAGCACTTCGGTTCACACAGCTAGATACTAAATTGTAATGGGGTGTTAGGTCTTCCACGCACGATTCACTTCTCCGGCTTATAATTACTATTTCAGATATTTTTACTTGATATAGATCATGCTGGTTTAAAGAAAAGAAAGAATGTCTGAAATATCACTCGTGCGAAAAGACACTCGCAGAAATCTATTGTTTGCTCTTTCGAAAGTTGCTAAATTCTACATGTGCGTTATAATAATTTAAATCTTGCTCTACCTAGCCCTTACAGCTTTGCCTTTTTAATGAAAATATGGAAATAAGCCACGTTTCATAGCAGAGTATGTATTCCCACCGCCTGGATCAAGAATAGTTAGCAAGCGTTTCTTTGCGTGAGTCACTTCGAAACTCTGTCTTCCATCGTTTCTATCATCGTTACATGCCGACGATATTCAGTTCTATCAGTTTCCCTCGTTCCTGCGGTGGTTAGAACCCATTTGTGTCCGACTGATTTGCGTAAGGCTATTGCTTAATTATTCAAATAGGCGCATATGTGGCCGCGATTACGCTCACAGCTGCTGTTTGCCGAAGCAAACGAACACACCAGCGTATTTCCGCTCGCGTACCCTCCACACGCAACGAATAAGCCACAGTACCTTCGTCGACCCACGAACTTAACCAACGTTCTGTTTCTATTGTTTTTTCTTTCCTATTCAGAATAATTAAGCAATTCAGGATCCCTCGTCCTTCGAGCCAATTTCCCATAGGATGCACGCGATTCTCCTTCGTTTCTGTATCATTTTCAGACGATTTCATATTTCTGCATCTGCAACTGTTCAGTGGCGGATGGAGCAAAGTACTTATTACGACGCTTCCTTCCTTTTCTTGGGGGAACTTTTAGGGTTAAACTCGAATTTTTAGAATAATTCTCTTTTAGTTTTTCTTCCTGCAATTAGCCTCAAAGCTTTAATTGATAATTAACTCCCTTCAATTATCCTTAAATGCCTCAAGCTTTCTCTCGATATCTTGCACGTACTTAAATATAAGAATCAAAATAACTAATAAATAGCTAGTAAAAATACCAACTGTAAAGTGGCATTGCATAGATTACAGAAAACGTGCCCCAGTACTAATATTAGTATCTACCTACCAAAAAGCAGAGACAAGACGATACTTGGAGCTCCATCTGCCCGCGGAATTATAAGTAGCGTCTCCCACGCTTTTAACACATCATTACACATAGCGTGGACCAACTGTAGCTTTGCAAAATTACCGGAAACTAGCGCACTCGCCCTTGTTAGAAAGTGGGATTAATGGCAGACGCGGGCGAAATTATTCAGCAGGGTGGATTGTCTCGCTGGTAACGATTGAATGCAGGAGCAGAATTCCCGCTTTGCTAATGGTTCCGTGTTTGTCGATGGGTTCGCCCTCGTTCCAGCGTTTCGTTTAAACGCCCAATGAAACGAAACACGTCTATTCGTTTTGTGAAGAGATCCGCGCAGTCGGTTTAGCGCGCGCGAAGTGGCGTGTCGATCTGGCGATGCGAAGGCGGCCACGAGTGCCACTCGACCTGGCTTTTACGGGGAGAAATGGGTAACTTCGCTTTTTGCAGGACTCGTTAAACTTGCCCCAGATTTCGAGTGCTATCTGAATCGCACACGGTAGTTAGCTCCCCGAATCCCGAGCAATTTCTGCGTCGATAGCTGCGGGATATACCTGGATCCACACTCACGACGTTAACGATTCACGTTGCACGTATTCCTCCCAGGAACGTCAAAATATAAATCCAAATCGTCTGCTAATTGAAGGGTAGAAATGGTGAACGATGTCAAAAAAATAAACAATAATTTTTTTCAGTGGAAAGAATAATTTTTTATAACTGTGTAATATTTATTGTATAGAATAATTTATTTTAACTGTTAGGGCTATCGCAAGATAGAGCTAAAATCGTAAGTGCCAACTTCACTGTGGGGAAAACGATGAAAGTACCAGCAATCTTCGCGGCCGTAATCTTTTTATTTCCCTATAAATCTGTAAAGGTGGTATACGTAAGTAAATGATGTGAGTGACAAGATGAACAGACATGCGCTTTTTGTTTCTACTAAAAATTTTAACTTACATCGTTTACGACGTTTAATCTTAATAAAAGTGGACGAATTCTTAATAAATCTTCCAAAATTGCATTCCAATCATTAAGTAAGTATTAAGTGGACACACATTTAATTATGTTCTTTCCAAAATTATCCCAGAATCTATACACTATTCAGATGGGTGATCATTTCTATCTCCACGTCAGAGTTTTATTTTTCCATATTTTACTGTCTCCAATATTCCCACTTCCCTTGCGACAGAAACTCTGCGAGCGATAGATTTACCAAGAGAGGCAAAGTGTATGTTTAGTCGGGTGACAGGTTGTGTTCCTGACACGATCTTAATTTTCTACATTTTACTCCTTCGCGAAGCCGTGCCCCACTTTCTGATCTAGCTTTATTAAGTTTCGCGTGAACGGGGGTGGCACGACGAAGTTCGGGGAAACGTCACGTTCGTTGTGTAACTTTTGCTCGTATGGAAATTAGCAGTTGGCATCGACCCCGAGGAAGCGTCACGACGATTTCATTGATGCAACTTCGAATGGAGAACTTAAGCCACAGTTACAGCTCTCCCGTGGAGACGGAGTCGAGTTGTTCGCGAAACTCGCTAGAATAACTTGCTTGAGTTTTTGGTTCTAAGTAACGCCTGGTTCAAACAATGGAACTTTATTCATCTATTATTACACATATGATACATCAAGGTGCGATAATACCATGGAGAAGGAAAAATAAAGAACAATGGACCGTTAAATAATATGGAAAAATTAGTTGCATTGGGTGTTGAGATTGAGAAACTTCCATCTGTCTGGGAATTGTACGAGAATGTGTTGTCTGTATATCATAATTTTTGTGACTTTTCATATTTATTTGTGATTGGAGATAACATTGATTTAACGCCACGTTATTCACTCGCGTTGAGAGAAGTACCTACATAACCATGTCTAGTAGAGTAATTTACGTTGAGCGTACTAGCTTCTAATTATTTCGCGTACATAATATGAAGCACTTAGAACCAAAGGAATGCAAGTGACATTTTTGAAAATTTTGAATCAAGAGCAGAAATGATCAGTTAAATAGTTAAATATAATGTTGTCACTTACTGTATGTCAAGCATTAAATATAACTTAATTTTCATAGAGACTTTACGTGGAATTTTTTTAACACATTTGAATTCCAAACTGGATTTACTCATCTCATATTTCCTATTATCTATTCCAAATTAAAATCATTCGTTATTCCGTTATTTAAATTATTGTCCATTAATTGCGAACAACTTGGCGAAAAGACCAACAGAAAGTAAAGCAGTGGGGGTGAAGAATAACACAAGGGAAGTAGTCTTGTACCAAGAGTATGTTCAAAGATTTCATTCGTTTATAATTTATGTAATTCAGTTGAAGCCGCTTTATTAACTTTCAGAGGGTAAGAGATAAACCATGAAACGGTAATTGAGATATCTTACTCGACACGAGAGTCCTCGATCCACACCCTGTTTCTGCGAGGCTTTCGCAAGAATCTTTCCGAGCACCTTTCTCCAGGTGCTAAAATTATCCGTGCCGTCGTAAAAATACCCATCCTCGATCCCCTCATCTCGCCAAACGTGCTCGATCTTAGTTCCGCGAAGGGCCACACGAAACGTGTCCCATCTCTTCAATTTAATTTTGTCTCGCCATGTCTGGTTGATTCTTTTTTCGAACGTCTAAGCTGCATCCAGCAAGGAAAATCCATCACGTTTCCTATCAATTACGTACTGTGACGTGTCAGTGGAAAACACCTAATTAAGAATTCTAACGCGACGAATTACTTCCTGGAAGACGTTGCCATCAAAATTCAAGGTGACGAAGCTTCATTAGTACCCTATTGCATAATAGTGCATCACGTGTGCAGCCTGCATTTGTGATAGCAGCAACCTCGGTCTTTAACAGCTCATTGTGGCATCAACTGCAAGGTGAGCATCTTAAGCAAAGTAGGTATTATTTCGCAAAGAAGTCTACAAAGAATTTAGTCATATTTTCAGGGGATAAACAAGACTTTGTAATTTTCATGTTACAAGAGTGAGTTCTTATTCTAAACATAGATATATTCAGATAGGGTGAGTCTTATTGATTAAAATAACCGAAGAAGAATTCATTGATAGATCTTATTCTCCCAAAAATGGACAAAAAGTACTAAACTTTGACGACTTGAATTTTGTAAAAAAAAAAAATTCAGAACAAACAAAACGATGACTTAAACTCCCCCTAATTTCACGTGGACTACATCATCCTCCAGTTTCATCAGAATCCCTCACATCGTTTGCAAAAAATGATCTACTTCTCATTAGATTTTCGCGGAAAATTGACGTGTCTTGCTCAATCCTTATGGAAGTTTATGCGTTTCTCACATAAGATCACTATTGATAATTTCCTACGTTTTGCGTACCCTAATAAGCACCGTAAACCCAAAATAATCGCCAGTATTCTTCCCTTTTAAAACAAAACCTAGATCGAACAAAATGCACCCTCCACTCCTGACACATTTTCACCCCGAGCATCGCTCTTGGCCACGACACAAGCTTCCCTCGCTCTAATGACCGTCAAACGGCCAAGTTTCGTCCATTTGCGATGCAGGGTGCCTTCAAGCAGCGTCGCGACGCTCGCTCGGTCCCACCACCCAGCGAATTCGTCTGAGATTCGCGATGCCCCAGTCCCCCCGTACGATATTGTCACTAGGAGCCTCGGCGATCCGATGAGCATTGTTAACCCGTATTTATGACGCGGCATGGCCAGCAGCCAGGTTAATGCGCCAAAGTTACGTGGTCCTGTGTTGTCCTCCGTTCATGCGGGCGCATAGAAGTGCATCGGGGCCAGGCGTGCGCGTGTGCACGCACCACGCGTGTATGTAGGTCGCCACGCAGGCGAGAGGCATTTTGGAAACGTGAATCGTGCATATTTCATCGTGCACACATTATGGGGCACCCCGAGTTACTCCTGGGTCGCAAGGTCCGCCCAACTCAAAAGGAATCTATCTCGACGACCTGTGACACCTGGAAAGCATTGCGATCGCCATTAATCACTCATGGCACTCGAAGAGTGTCGTTGAAAGCGGCAGAACGTTTTGAAACGAGTGGAAATTTGGGCTGCGTGGGTTAGGAAAGAGTTGGGAAGGAAATTTTTTGGGAATCGAGTCTCCTGAAGCTTAATGGAAAGTTTCTTGTAGGAGATCTTATAATGTATTATAGATTCTTTGATTTGAAGGGCAATGCAGGGATGAGAGGGATTTTAAGTACAGTGAGGTTTTCATCGTGAAGATTTTGGGATTGGTCAATTTGTCTGATTTATGTTTGTGGATGAACAACGAGTGTGTTTATCGAATAA
This sequence comes from Andrena camellia, assembly GCA_029448645.1. NCBI lineage: Eukaryota > Metazoa > Arthropoda > Insecta > Hymenoptera > Andrenidae > Andrena > Andrena camellia. The sequence continues at coordinate 29,999,367 of CM055680.1, read as the reverse complement.
GTGGTTTGGAAGTGAAGGTATTTGAATTGATAGTTGTATTTTCTGATAAATTAGTTCCCACGAGTTTAATTGTACTTTGTTTCTGTGTTTTTGTTAAATTTGAGGGGCCCAATGGAAAACAGGTATGCGATAATACTATTTTACAGGAAAACAAGTTTTGGGGAAAGTAATTTTCTCAGGAAATTTGATGGAACAAGAAACAAAGAATTTATATAGATGTGGAATGTGTCCCTTTTCCACTGAGACCCTCATTTTTGTAACAATTCCTTCGGTTCAAAGGTTGGACATAGTGAAATCTTTGTATCTCTCAATGACCCTGAAGCTTTCCACTATAATATAGTGGATATATTAAGCACGTGGTTATAGGAAATGCATGTCTCGACGGATGCGACCTCCCGAATTCACATCAATATTTAACGATGTTTTTATCTGAAAAAAGGATGCAGTATTCGCAAAAGCAGTCGTGAGCCAGAGTAATATCTCATGGGAAAGGGCTCCCAAGTGCATCGAGGTGTTGAATTTTCTTCTCGCGTCTAGCATCGCCTGGTCGTTTGCCTCGATTTTCATCGCTCCTTTATTCACGTTGCTCCATTTACACCGAACTCACGTTGCCCTATCGAGTTTCCACCTTGTTTCATCTATATTCCGCTCGCGGAGGCATCAAACGCGAAGGTAATTTCGTAGGTGTCAACGGGTCAAGTGCTGAAGCAATGGCGAACCAGCAGGAAGAGAGCACTTAGCGTAGAATAATAAGGAACCTCGTTACGGTAACAACGAACGGCTGAGTCCGCAGAAAATGTCGTCTAATCGCGGAGAGGAAGTCACGGTTAATTGCATCTGTGTCTCTGTTTACCATTGTTAATGAGATTCGGTGTGAAATTCTCCGCGCGGTATCATCGCTGCCGTAATTTGGAAGTCCGTTAATTAAATTAATTACGCCTATGACAGGATGATTCATCGTTTCTCTTCCGATGATCGGGGAAAACGGAGACTAAAAATGTTTAAGGAGAATGAAAGAGATTCCAAGGGATACCAAAATTCGTGTCGTAAAGGCAAGGACAACAACTTTGTCGCAAACATGCAGGGGGTATTAATAAAAATCAAGGACGATTTGTCTGAATCGATTTTATTTATAAACGACGAGGAAAGTTTACATAAACACTTGTCCTTGAGTAAACTTGCTTTTTTTAGTCCCAGCCAATCTTCGAAATATGTATTATGGGATGTGCAAGTAAACAGTTTACATCGTGCGGTTGGCTATTTTAACGCGAGAGAAAATCTCTCTCTCTGCATTTTCCCTTCTGTACGAAAATTGTATCCCCACGTATTCTGAAGCTTTTATAATAACATCGTCAGTATAAAGTAAGACATTCTGACCTCTTTAATTAATAGATGATTCAATTTTGGCCGTCAGAATTTCGGTATATTAATCTGTATGCGGTTACAAAACGCTCTCACAAAACCGTTCATTTAATCTTCCGTGACAATTGCATCGCTCAAAGCCAACGCTAAAGCAGCGTCCTCCATTTTCATTAACTGCCTGCACGCCACATTCGTACCCAAGGATCCGTTTCACGTAAACCAGCACGTCCGCCCAAGAGATATTCAGTTACAGCGTAAAGAACGGGCGGATCGTGAAAGCGTTCGAGAAGTTTTTGTTGTGTCGTCTCCCTTTATGCCCTGCTCCTCCGAGAATAAAAGCACAATAACCGAGCTGGCGTGCAAGAAGCGCGACGTGGAAAGCGTGCAAAGCCCCCCCCCCTCCCTCCGGCGAAACTGTGTTCGTCGAACGGCCCCGAGTGTCTCCCGTGTCGAAGTTGGCTGCCATTTCGCGGAAAACTCTTTCTCTTTAAGATGGAAGTTGTACGTACGCCTTGTCAGTATTTCTCGACGAGCCGGGGGGTTGGAGGTTGGTGCGCGTGGTGTCACGGAGTAAACATATTTTCGCATGTAGCCCCGATCATCCTCGCCACTTCCCGCGCGTTTGCAGAGGAGATTGCACGGGCAATCTTCAGAAATTGCACAACTTGGGGACGAGGATTCTTCTTGCATGGTCCGCGCCATTTATCAGCGGCATCGATGCGCGATCCGCCGGTATCGTTTCGCTTTATCGCGCGGCGACCGATCTGGCCGCCGTTCCACGGTTTTTTGCCCGGCTTCTTGCGGGGAGACAGACTACAGCGCGTGCGATTTCGAAACGATTTTTACCCGTTGCATTTTGCCCCGCGCGGTTTTTGCGTTTTCGTTTGCACATCGGTGCCGGTGGCCTGATTCGTTTTGCTCGGCTGTGCAGCGAGGAAAAACGAAGGGAAACGAAACGTGAACGGATTGGAATTAAAACTGACGTCCATACTGATTTTTTTTAAGAGTCACAGGAAAGTCCAATTATTGTACGTATTTTTAAGTATCGCTGGATATCGCGGTTTTAAATGTCTCGTTCTATCTGTAGGCGAGAAAGAGAACCTCCGGGTGATGGGTCTCGAAGCCAAGATCTGCGGATTCTCTGTGTACTACTGGCTAGCCGCGTTACCAATTCCCCCAACGCCGACTCTCTGGTGGGACTCTTTTTCTGAACTGCACAAGTACCGAAAGCAACAGAGCGCCACCTATGTGCCAATCGCTCCATAGGCCGTTTCTCTTCTGGTTGCATTGTCCTCGCACGGATGAAAGTTGATGGGTTTCGAGGAAGACATTATACAGTGACATATAGGTACATTATGTGTAATCACGGCAAAGGGTTGCTGGTTTACAACCCAAAGAGAAACTGAGAATCTGAGAAACGATTACAAACGCACGTTTACTAGAACCCTTTCCTCCTCACAGTATGTATTACATTAATCCACAGAATGCTCCTCGCTTTCGTCTTTGCGCAAGCCCGAATGCCACCAGAAATAAGGTAACAGCCACCTTCAAAGGCCGCAATCGCCCTGCACCCATAATCGAGCTACATCCAACGCGCAATACTCCCCTCGAAACGCTTGAACCTTCCCCTGGGACATCGCTCTCTATCGCGGTCGATTCCGAGGAGAGTTGCGTGGATCGATTAAACCGAGGCATCCCCGTGTAATCATCGGACTTTTGATCTTGACCTTTTGCAGCGAAATTCCTCTGCGAATGGCAAAGCGCGGAGGGGACCTGGCCAGTGGTGCAGGCCTCTTTAATGCCCGGCCAACGAGACGGGCGACTATGATAGCCATTGCGCCCGCCGCAAAAAATAATGCGCGCTATAACCATAACGCGGTGCTCTCTCACGTGCGGGGCGTCTGGCGCACTGCCGGAAAACGGCTGGAAACGAGCAAAAGGAGGAGACAAGGGGAGACGGAGGGGCGTTAAGTCGGTTGGTAGGTAAAGTGCAGGCCGCGGTATATAAGAGATAAATGGCGTCTGCTCCGCTTGCCATCGCCGTGCGCGCGCGCCCCTTCCTCTCTGTTTGCCCGCGCGAACGGAGGAAGGCCGAATTAACGCAAATGTAAATATTCGCAGCTGCCATTCGCGCGGTTCGCACGCGAGCCAGGGGGGAGAAATTGCTGCGATTAACGTCTTCCTCGGCAGTCGGAGAGGGGCGACGCCCTCTCGGGCCCCGAGGACGCTTTTGCCTCGATAAAAATCGCGGATACCCAAGTCGAGTCGAGATTCGAGCCGCGACCAGTTCCCTTACCGGTGGCTTTACAAATCGCCCTCCATCCCGCGCACCTCCTCGCCGCGATTTCTGCCCCTCTAATTAATAGGAAAGCGATTTTTCCGCGAACGGCTATACGTTCCGCGCGCCACGCCCGCCAGCTAGGTTTTATTCGAATTTCGTGGGGCACCACCGGCTCCCGGGGATCGAGTGAATTTTTTACAAGCCATAAAATTTTATATCCACCGATATAGCAGCGAGATCGGCGAGCTGTCGCGCGGGGGCTTATGATTTTTCGCTTTGTAATTGGCGTTTTATCGCGTGCCCGGTGCGCTGCGCGGTTAAACGCGTTTGACCTCGTTCGGAGTATTTCTTGCGAACGTGGTGTACGAACTGCACGCGTGGAATTGCATTTTAAATGTTATAATCGGGACGGTGTAATGATGTTTTGAATACTTGGAGAGGTGCTATTCATCCTGCGATGGGTTAATCGCGGGAGAGATGGCCAGATGTCATGATTTCAGTGTTAAAACCAATTTTCAGCAAATATTCTCTTAAAGGAAATATTGGTCACTTTGTTGAATCAGCATAAAATTTTAAACATAATTCGGTTTATTCTGATAAAATCAATAATATTTGTATTAGGTAGTTTTAATAGTAATTTGAAGAGTTCTTGTAGAAAACACTGTAAGTGCCAAAATTAAAAAAAAAATTATCGGAAAATGTTCTACGTGCCAATGGTAATACTGTAGTATATAATTTTAATGCAATTTTCTTGTGTAAATAAGTTACCAATAGCGCTAAAAGATGGTACCGCTAGTAGGTACGTTCAACGCCATTTCTGTAGAAAAATATCTAAGTGCCTATTAACCGATAGGTAAACGAGATTGGCACTTACAGTGCTTGCAAATTTAAAACAATAGCACATTGTTTTCCCTACAATTAAGAGGTGGTATATACAAGATTTTCTACAAATACAATTCTTTTTTTCATGAATTTGGCTATATTAATGCAAACAATAGAAAATTTTGTGATGTATTTCAGTTATTGTGTTCTAAAACATATTTAGCAATCAAAACAAATCAAATTTCGTAACTAATTTAAAGTCAGGAAAGTTTTTCTTTCTCCTGAAGAAATTTGATTTTGGCACTTACAGTGCTTTCTACTACTTAGGAGTACACACAAGGACTTACACTATCTATATATGTAGAACAGTGAAAGGGAAAATACAGGTAACATTCTCCAGTGCTCTTTAATAGTTGAAAATTTAAATCCTTCTACACGAACGCGTTACACAATGTATTAAAATGTTTTGCGTAAAGTGGATGGTGTCTTCTCGCATCACCGTTTGTCTCGTTTTATATAAATTTCCATGGCTGATAGTTTCCCCGGCGACCTATGGGGTCCAGGGGAGCCTCCAGCTGAGAAGCAAACGCGAGGGCTCGTGCCGTTTCTTCTTCCCAAGATCCCCCCAGTCCTCCTCGTCCCTTCGTTACGTCCGTGCTTCTTCCAACGGTCCCGCTGTTCTCGTTTTTTTTCTGGCTTTCCTCCTCGCGAGCGCCTCGCCGACCAGACGACTTGGCGCGCGCCACTTTATGTCCCCGAGAAGTTACGATTGCCTTCCTGAACCCGCGGAGTTTCGCTTCGACTCGACTTTCCTCGTGCAACGGGGACACAGGCATCGTTTCCCTATCATAAAGTTATAATTTCGGACAAGGGGGCGGTCGTGGCTCAGAGCAGAGACGCTGCGCGTAAATTTGCCGATCGTTTTATTCTGCACATTATCGTCGGGGACGTCAAGATCAGATAATCTGCGTGATACGTATGCACATGGAGGAGATCGGACGCGTGCCAAGGCTTTATTCGAGGCAATTTATCTGATGCGCTACTTTCCGTCATCTTTTATGAGGGAGGATTTTTAATTCAGCCCCCATGGTGGTGTTTTATTTGTACGCGCGTTATTTTGACTCAGTATGCACGTATAACCAAAGGAGTCATTAAGCAGTCGTTACTTCAGAAATTATTAGGTTTAGAAAAATCATTTCTCTTTAGTACTTTGGAATTAAATAAACGGCCCACAGACGATGCGATTTATCGTACAACTACTTAGTTGTATGTACACTATAAGTTGCTTCGCCCGTTTGAAAAACAGTTGCAACGATTGTGGCGCTGTTGTAGAATCTGTAGTATGTTGCCTGACGTCCGTGGGCAAAAGTGAATATGATCTGTCGTTGCAACTGTCTGTTCAACACGTCGTAGGTACAACTAGTTGTACGATAAATCGCATTGTCTGTGGGTAGTTTTAGAGCTTCTTATTACTCAGGCACATATAGCGACGACCAAATCTATTTAAAGCATAAACCGACACAACTTTCTATATCATTCGACAACGTTATCGGCCGAAATAAGTGTGGAACTATCACCCTCGAGTCGCCGCGTAATTAATCAATCAAACACGCGATCGGTCCAGCTACTTTAAAATGCTACTCCAACTGTAATCAACGAAAATCTAGATAAAACGATCGCGTGGCATTTATTCGAACGCTCAGCTCCGCTTCCGGTTCCCTGAAAATACGTCAGAAATCAGCTGATCTGTATCGCGAACCGTCACCGCGCGGCCAGCGCCGCGGTCGCAGTCACGGCGGCGGCGCGAACCACTTTCCACCTCCTACGTCCACTGAGGCAGAGACTTCGCGCAGTCCAGTTTCGGTATTCCTGCGCGACGGTACGAAGCGACCGCGGTGACCCGTGTCCGTGCTCGTCGCACTTGAACCGTGCATCGTCGCGGGTGAAACGAGTGTCGCGTACCGAGTCAGTGAGGAAGTGCAGCGCGACAACGAGCAACGTTTGGGGACTGTCGAGCGCAGAGGAAGAGGAAATCGGTAATACGTCCGCGCGCGTTGGAAAAGAGCGGTCCCAAGACCGGAGTCGGTTGAGACCCGGTGACAATCGGGTTCCGTCCTGTTCCGCGTTCGCAATGCACGCCGTGGTTCCTGTCCGTGCACCGCGGACATCGGAGCGTCGATCTTAGGTTCGATTAGGTTTCGTAGGCGCCGGTTTGCACGGCGATCGACGAGGCCTGTTGGCGCGCGGTCGGATCGCGAGACAGGGAAGGAGGGACGTAGTGAACGGCAGAGGGAACGCGACAGACGGTGCCTGCGGAGGAAACAGACAAAAGGGATTCGAATGTGTGCGCGCGTACGCGTCTCCTTTGACGAGAAGATGCTGAACGATGGCCTCGAGATTCGCCGCGTGCCTGCCTCGGTTTACCCGTGAACCCCTCTGGCCCGTGATCGGCGATCTTCCATGAAGTAAATGTAAGTCTCCATGTTTCGTTAACCGCGAAATTTCGTCCCGCGTGCACGCGATTGATACGCCGGCGTGTGTTGTCGCGCGTTACGTGACGCTGCTTTTCAAACGCCTCGATTCGAGGAACGACAAGGTTCTAGGTGTGTACCATAATATTGCCCAAGGTCGAAGCTTTGCTTGGCCTATGGTTGAATGTAAGAGTGGATGTTAGGACTCGTTGAATCGCCACTGTTTTGGGGATAGGATTCTAGGTTTTGTATGGTCTTCGCGTGTCTGAGGATTGGTAATAGATCGTGTAATAGGAGGCGGCTTCCGTACGTTGTTTGGACCTGCCAATATGGCGGCGGGAATATTCAAATTTAGATCTTTGACTCGGGTTTCGTTTGTTAGTGAGGTATTTGATATTTTGTTTTCGCGATGGTGGGTTTTTAGCTTGGTTGTTTTGAAATTTGTTTACTGTAAGAATTATGGTGGGAAATTTATGGGGAACGATACATGCATAGTAGAATATGCGAAATATGTAATATTAAACATTTGTGTTCAATATAGTTTAGAATATGTATTAAATATTTATTTTTAATATGATTTCGTATATCTTTAATAAAAAGAAATATTCAATTTAAATAATTAAAGTGATATTAAGCGCCTAATATTATAATTTTGTTTTGATTAAATATTCTCTGATCTTGCCTTCATTTTTAAATAATGTTTAATATTAAAATTTTATAATGATTTTTCAAAAACCATGACTCTCATCTGGTAATTATCAGGTATCAGATCATCGTTGATCAAAGTTTCGTTATGCAGCTAATTAAAATTATTTATACTTAATAATCTTTATTATGTTTGTAATTACTTTTTAACAATTTAGTTGTGAATTTTATGTTGATGCATATACAGAATAACAAATTATAATCAGTTTATATAAAAACATATGATAGTTACTTTTAATTAAGTAAATACTTAATTACGCTCGACAAACTCCTGATTTGTTTAAGTTCTTATATTTTCCATTTCTGTTAAACAAGTATTAATGTTTGATACTAAAATCAAATAATTCTGAATATCCTCTTTCTGTCATCCATATTTTGAATGAAAATGGATTCTACGCGATTTTCTCTTGTTAATTAACGCAACCAACCGTCCAGCATGAAATTGCTCATACATCGTATTTGAAATTTTTCCATCAATGGACAAGCAAATGCCGCTAGAAATTTTTTAATCTACAAACAGGTTGTTTCGTTAGCTATACATATTCGTCAATATTTTTTACACAAAACTGTTACAACGAGGATAAAAATTCAACAGTTGCGATTGTCGATGACACTGTTCCATATCAAACGAAATAAATTCTCGTGGAAACAAAATAAAAACTCTCTCCATAGACAGACCATATCACAGGTCTGTAAATCGTACTCGACATTTTTCCATTTAAAAAAATTGTCACTATAACATTCCCTATCCATAGAAGTATCCTTTTATTACAATTTGTGAACTGTTCAATTGAAACACCAGGAAAAGAACATCATTAAAAAAAATTTCAATTGCTAGGAAAATCATTTTACAAACTACAAAGATCAGAAAAGTTCCGGTACCTAGCCAATAAAAATCGAAACTCTGTTTACAGCATTGCTCAGAAGGCAGTTTAAAATGTAAACGATAACAAAAATACTATAATGTAGGTAAATACCTCTATGTATCACAGACTAATAGGACTTCTCACAATCTGAGTGGTATCAGCACAGCAACAAAAGCTTACCATTAATTTTAATGCTGGCCATTTATATAAGTACCAACTTAAAAGCTACTAAACCAGTCCAGTACTTTTTTGCAACAAACTTCCCTTGTCGATCTTTTTCAAATATCCCAACTATCCATGGATTTTTAAAATCCACCAAAACAGCATGTTGCAAATAGGATAGAACTCTTTATCTACCATAGCCTTCTCAGTGATAAATATGAAATCCAATTGATTTCTTAGGCTTCTGGAATGTAAATAGTATATCCAAATCGTAAAATCACCCATACGTGGCAACGGCCGTTAAAGTGTTAAAATAAAAAATTTCAAATAGCATTCTAAACCTTCTTTCAACCATCACTGTGAATGAAGAATTCATTGGAAAAGCAGCATTAGCTCTGTACCGTGGAAGCGTAGTCCAAAGGCGATCCTTGTAATGGATGCCATTGATAGGTGGACGATTTAACAGCCGGAGAATCGTGCATTGCTGCACGAGCCTCGTATATGCCGCAAAGAAGCCTCGGTTTTTTTGCCACGACGATCTTTTCTACCACCGGATTAGGCCGAGACAGTATTTTCTGCCCGAGCTTCGTCTCGCGGCGTATGAAAGTGAAAACCTGTTATTCTCTATCGTTTCGTCCCCTACCCGTATTTGGTCACCGAACGAGATCGTCTTGGCGCGCTTGTTTTAGGGGCTCGATCGATTTTTACTCCCATCTGACGATTTCTTGCCGGGGCACCTCGCCACGAACGGTCGATACCATCGATCGCTCGATCGTTAACGGTTTTATCCGTCGGGCATATTGATCCCATTGCCAGCGAATGGGAATACGTCGTTGTTAGGGGGGCACTTTAGAAAAAGCTTGCCGGTATCATTAACCCTTTCGTAGTTGTACAAAGTGACGAGGCGTGTGAAAGGATGGGGTTCGAAGATCGGTTTAATTTTTGGTAAAAATATTTGCGAAGAGTAGGTACGTTTTGTATTATGTGGTTTTTAATGGGGATTGGTTAAGAGAGTGTGCTATGGAAGGGTTAATGATAATTGATTTGTTGTCGATAGTAACTGTGGAAGGTATTGATGATGTTAGAAGTGAAATTTTTGATTTTGTGGTAGAGGTAAAATACAAGGTTAACCGTTGGAGGGGATAGTAGATTGTGGTTGTTATCAGTAGTATATTTTGGTTATTAAAGTAGACTAGTTAATTACGAACTGGCGAAACTATTTAAGCCAGAATATTCTAAAACCAACGGTGTTTAAATGCGTAATAATTTTAACAGCAGTAGTTTTTCCACAGCTATTTTCCTTCAAGGTTACTTGGCTCGCTCGTAACTGATAACAGTAAACATTTCGTGTTGCCGTGAAATACCATTCAGCTGGCGTGACCCACAATGAGTACATGCAAGGTTCGGAAGTACAATGCGCAACATATTCTGGATATAATAAAAATCGAATCTCCTTCAAATTAATTATCAAATGTGTTGGAAGATACATATGAATAGAACGCGTTGGTATAATTGTTCAACACAGTAGTTCCTGCGTTAGTTTTTAATTCTCTAGTCTAGGATAAACAGAAGCATAAATTATTATAAAGTAATATAATTCCTTAGACTCGAATGAAAGTCCACGCAACAACTTCTTTGACTCAGTCTTCAATTTTTTCTATTCAAAGTCTTCAAACTTTTTCTGTTCAAAGTCCTAAACTTTTTCTGTTCGGAGTCTTCAACTTTTTTCTATTCTAAATCCTCAACTTTTTCTATTCAAAAGATCTTCCTCAATTCGAAGTCTTTAACTCATTCACACCAATGCAAATTAGTCTATTTTTTCTCGATTCTTATAGCCAGAGGAATATTTTTGTCGAAGCAACAATAACTCCGAAAATCACGATTCTATCTTAGAACTCTCTCGCTGTGTGCATCCGGTAGGGACAAATTAACTGGTTCAGGAAGAGGGACGGAGTTTATCGCTGTAGAACAGATAAAAGGATATCGCTCTCGCGCAACCTCGCACCTGTTTGCACCGTAGAGTGATCCGGCGGTTTGGCGGAAGGAAGTATTTCCTAGTCTTCTCAAAGGAGGCGTCTGTCTGTCGGTTTTGTTGTTACACGTGTGCTGGATCCCGTTTCTCCAGGGCACTTTGCTCTATATATCCGACACATAATTTATCATTCAGCGGAGCTGTTATCATAGCCTAGGATGTATCGATGTTTTTTTCCTGCCGACTGGCTATTTAGAGCGTGATATTCCCCTCCGCCATTTAGAGCACAACGGGACCAGACTGTTATTAAGAAAATATTCCACGATCGTACTTTTTAACCCTTTAGGAACTCAGCAGGTTTAAATAATAATCTCTTGCCTTATAACGAATTATACTCATGGCGCAAATTATAACTCCTCTGTTGGAACACACATTGTTACTTAACTGAATTCAATAAAAAAAGAAGCAGTTAGAGAATTCTTATGCAATCATTAATGTATTAATGGAATTTTTAATTATTCATAAATTATTCATTAGCGCTTCCATTTTTTTCTTGTATTTAATTTCACTGTAACGATTGCAAGCTTTAGAAAACTCGCAAGGCAAGGGGTTAATGGTGCTTTGATGCTGAAGGTTTTGCAGCTGTGAGTGCACAGATGAATACTACCTTATCTGTTTTAAAATTTGTTTAGTTTGATGAAAAGTAATATGAGGATGGGAGATCTGGTTCTTATCTTTGTTTTGGTGGGCTCTAAATAACATTCCAACAAGGTTTCTTGTACAAATGGAAGTAGTCCTAATTAGAGCTGCTTAAAATAATTATCAAAATGATAAAGAATATATCACACTTTTAAATCGATGTAAATTTTTTAAATTTTGAAAGCAATCTCCATGTACAATTTTCTTAATGATTCGCTAGCTTTGACATTCCAATATCCATAGAATAATTTAGATACCAATGAGGATATGAAAGTGCATAAAATATTTCGACATCTATCTCCAAACGCTACCATGTGATTTCACCAAGAAATCATTTGTCATTGTCACATATTTCGATTTTCTAGTTCTAATTCGAATTTCTCCTCCCTTTTTCTTCCAATCCAAATGGTTTCCCATTGTGTCGTCCAGATCAGGAATAGAAGGACAACCTCGTCTCGCATAGCAAAGTATCATTGCTCGATTTTGAGAGTCGAGTTACCAGTGTATCACTGACTTGTGATTAATCGCACGGAGAATCTGATTACAAGGAACGTTAGGTAAGATCGGCTCGTAGGATTGTCTTCTATTTGTCTGATGGGAATAAACGCATCAGCTGATTCGATCCGTGCACGTGCAGCCAGATAGAAAAGTCTCTGGCAAACTTCTGTAAAACGATAAATTCTATACTTATATCAGGAAACATTCCAATCACAATTTACAGTTACTATTCACATATCTAACCAATTAATTGGGAGATCTTAGTTTATTTTTAACATTTAAAATAGATCTTAGCCTTTTATTCTAGTATCTACCTTCCCATTTTTAATTCGAATAACAAATATTCATTACTCCACAAAATGCAGCTACAAAGCTTACTATTATTTACTCTACCTACCTATTTGATTCGTTATACGAATAAGATTTTGCCCTATCACTGGGAATATCTCAAATACTGATACAAGTGTTGACACAACTGCCGCCAGAAATCGCTCATCAATTCCAAGAACTCGGAACAAAACGATTTCCCTCGGCCATCGTCAAAGGCCCATTTGCTTCGCAGTAGCGATTATAATCAAAAGGATCAATTCGTCGCGCACCCATCGTGACCTCCTGAATCACGATCGATTCAGCCCCCCCAGCACGTCCATCGACTTTCATTTTCCACTGTCTCGAGGCGCGCACTGAAATAGACTCCCCCTTTATGTCGTGGTTGTACAAGGAAAATCGACTAATTCCATTTTTGCTAAAATTCATATTTTACTTTACTGTTTGACTTTTCTTAAAACTTAGTTTTATGGATTGAGAGGATTTTCCTTGCACGCCCGCGATATGCACTCGAGTGCGCAGCGAGTCCGGGCACCGAAAACGCCGAGCAACTCGTGCACCTGGGTTTTCGTGGACACCACCCTTTTCCCCATTTTTCCCCTCGTTTCTCCGCCCCCCCCCCCCCTTTTGGGCCAGCACCTTTACGAACCGAGGCAGCAGGTGCGAATCCCTCGACGCACGGAATTCGAGTCACGCATCAGCAGGTGCGACGTCGAACGGTTTTTAACCGGACGAACTTTGCATCGCTGTCGTTTGTCCGTTTCGGCGGGAAAGCTCACAGATTTCGCAGTGCCTGGTTTCGTTTGATTGGACGCGGAGTTGCGGCCTTATCGATGGCTATTTGGGTTGGAAATCGATGGGCGAAATTGGAAAGATAGCCGAGGTAGAAAAGCGATTACCTAGAGGGAACTGTGGGAAGATTATCTCGTGTCCATGATGTTGGGGAAGGTGTAGACGAAGATAAATGGAGTTGGACCTTCTTTTCTGGTTGTCTATGGCTCCACGGGGTGAAATTTCCATGGTTATTAGTGTGGAATTTTTGGCGACAGAGACTTATGGGTGAATTGTGGAAGGGATATGGTAGAAATTACTTTTGGGGCAAGTTTGATCTTTTGTGAGATACCTACTTCGGATGTTTTGAGTATGGCTGGAATTATTTTGTGTTATCTCTTGGAAAATTGCAAGTATTGCATAAATGCAATGTGAATCTTATAGACGTGGGTGTTATGTTTATCGTCAAATATTGTAAATAGAATAAACAATCGAATACTTTTGAATATTATAACTCTAGAATATTGTCCTTCTTATAGAAGAATAGGAGAATTATATAGAAGAATATTTTTCTATTATAATATTGTTCTTACCCAAATTATATTTGAATATTACCTATAACTCTAGTGGTCTATCAACTACTGTAGAATTTAGTCACAGGTTTGTTTAAAACTCTATACAACAATTCATAGGTAATAGACACAGTAGGTGATTTTTAGTAGATTCGAGACTTGAAAATAGACTGTAATATATTTCTTGAGTTTTCAATTCCTATAAAGAGTTTATCTTCCTCGCCCAGTAGTTATAACTTGTATATATCCGAACAAGAGATTATTATGGATGTTGTGAGGAAAACATTCCGTGCCGATATCCCAGTATTTTCTCCTAAATACGCAAGCAACTTTCAATAGGGTTGGTTATTGGCCCTCCAATGTCGTTATTAAAATCAGTGGCAATTCACTCGGCATGAATGATATTCGTTTTCAGGCGGCTCACATAATGATTACGCTTGTTAATTGCCCAGGACCGGCTTCGTTGTTTGAAAGTCCGATACAATGGCCTGCGTTATGCTCGTTTCGTTCCACTCGTGTAATAATTGTTTCCGGACAAAATGGATTATAGAATTTGGACATTTTCGAAATCGTTGGGCTGTGTCTTTCGACTGCGTTGCTGGATAAATTGCGTAAAAATTTGGTTACCGAATTACAGAGAGGAGAAGAATTTTCGAATGGGAAACAGGTAGTTGGAGTTTTTTTTATAACTATTGTCCTTATGTAGTAGTAGACATTTTATTTCACAAGTCCAGTTCTTTGTTATATACATTTTAATAGTGGAAGAATCGTTCTCTTCCAATGATTCTAATTTGCATTCTAAAGTTATGGTGTGTTTGTGAATATAAATATTACTGTGGTCATTGGATGATTGTTCCAATCGATTGTATGTAACTAATACCTCTACATCCATTACTATGAATTTTATATTAAACAGTGCCATTTAAACAATTATCGTTAAAGAAGAAAAATATACAAATGTACTAAACTAGAACCTTGTCGTTACATCTGCCCTAGTACTCACAAGAAAGTACTCAACCCTTTCAAATAATTGAATCACAAATTAATTGAATGCATTGCTTACCTTGGATCTACCTGGACCAAAGCAACTTGAGCTCAAATCTTTCAGTTATTCCATGAATATTAACCACCTCTCGCAGTTCTAAGAATTCGAGTTTTTACAGTTTTCATGAAAATTTTATAAATATCAATATTTCTAATGTAATTTTGTCATTCCCAATCCTTTCAGAATTTCATAAGATATGAAGCATTACAAAAGATTCGAGCTGGCTTGATTCAAGTACGTCAAAGTGAATTATGTCTATTCGAAGAAATTGAATCCCTAAATCAATATAAAATGCGATAGACCAGTTTCGATGAAACGAGTACTACTCCCCACATGAATATTTCGAGCGCTGGGGCAGGGCGTTTCTTTGAAACGGCGTCGAGCGTTTCTCGCGGTTGGTTTCGGTGTGTGGAGCGTAAATGAACCCTTTTGTCACCGACTCCGGTCGCAGGAGCGTCCTTCGAACGGCGCGTAATGCACATTAACATTAACTCTGCGTACACGATCCTCGCAGCATGCTCCATTCATCTGTGGAACGGCTTTGTGAGGACGAGGAACGTCTGAAGCACTCGCGAGGCGGTCGCGCGCCTTCAGGGAAGCGAAAAATAGTGCCCAGTGACGTAAAGCGCCGCTGGCGAGGATCCTTGACTCCGAAACTCTAGTCTGGTAAGGCTACCACACAGGGACCAGGTAAATCTTGCATTTCCTAATCGCGAGCGTTCTCCAAGCGACACGGCGCCGACTGACCCCAACGAGTTATCCACCCCCGCGATTCTACACAGACCTTTCGCGAGCACCCTTGCCCTTTCTTGAGAAAATAATACGACCGGCGCACGATTAACACGTTTGCCACCGCGTCTCTCAGACTGGTCTGGAAACATTTATTGCATCACTCTCAAATTTACGTAATAGCAAAATTTTCATAGCATTAGGTAATATATCGGATATCTATTAAATAGATTTCCAAGTCTAAATGTCCATACTTTCGTGTTTATGTGTATAAACTTTGAAAGACTACTTTTAATCTGAAAGCAATAAGTATTTGCAGTCATGGAATATAATTCTTGAAACAGCTGAGAAGTTAATAAAGTAGAACTTCGTTTTCTTTTTCCGAAAACGAAGCCTCGTATGAAGGAAATTATTCTAAATTTCCGGCTTTATTTATTAATATAAAATCACCCCTATCATTGATTAAATCATGAATTACGAAGCACCATGTAGAACTTTTAGATCTTGTAACTGAAATGGAGGTAATGTTATTTTAGGTCGATATCGCGTGCATTAACTTCAATACAGTTAGTAATGGATAGCTGGTTGCGATTCAATTAACTCTAAAATCAGTTATCTCGAAGTTTAATTAGCAGGATTACAATTTTCTGCTTTTGACGTTGGGAACACTTTGTAGCGCCGTAATTTCTGGTTATTAAATGATTCACAGCTTCCCGCCTCACTTATTAACTTTATGAATTATATTCTAGTGCGGGATGATTTGATTCTCATTACTGATTGAAACATTAATTAATAGCTAGAAGATAACGATAGATCAGCCTGCTCGCTACACGATCTCTTCTGCAATATACATTTTTTCCACTTGACTGACTTCAATTTAAATTCTAAGTTGACATTTAATTATTGCAAACTGAGGGAAACCTTGCATCCTTCATAATGACAATTTCCATAAAATTTTCAATTTGAAACAATCCTTAAAAGATATTACACTTCAGAATTATAATCAGTTTGGAAGCTTCCCAATATTGTTTCTCGAATTTATCTTCCATCCAAAGCACAAACTTGCCCCAGTTTTTCAACGAACTTCAGTATTCAAACGGTTGCTAGAAAGTTCTGAGAAAGTTTTCGCACGCTGCCCGATTTATTGCACGTACAGATGAAAACTTACCTTGCCGTTTCATCGATGCTCAAAGGATTGTTAGTCGAGCATTGTGCCCCTGCACAATATCTCGTTTAGAAAGTTCTGAAATTGTTACGAATTTCGTTGCACGATGCAAGTAAAAAGTTAAGCCTTGTGTTGAGAAAAGACATCAATATTTAGGGCTCTATTAATTAAGCGCTGCGATTTAGAAGCCATCAAAGAAATTCTTTTGACGTCATCGATTTATTGCGTCTCCAGGCGTAAAGGTCGATTCAAGAACGCGAGAAATTTCGATTCATGACGCTGGCTGACCGAGAAAATGCCAATCAACGTTCTTTGAAAAACGTTCCTCCATATTAAAAATTCCATCTGGAAATAGTTCACTTGGAAAATTCGCTTATCGTCGCACAACTTTCTCTCCTTTACATTTAGCGCATCCAGGCATAAATTTAAATGGAACGAGCGTTGATGAAAGTTTCTCGATGGATATTAATTGTCACGAGCCTCGGGCTAAGTGGACCATTTAAAATAATTGTGGTATTACAAGATACTTTCTTTGCTTCACTTTTCTGCAATGACGGGAGTTCCACGTTGCTCGTGGTCAGCCACTTACAAAAGGGCTATCCGTGTTTCACTAGCAGTGGCGTTAGCCTATTGCAATTAATTGTTCTTGGTGAACTTGGAATGAACGAAGATAAAGGGACGTTCGTCATGTTGGAAGTTTAGCAAAGAAAACATGTGATTTGATTACCTCTCATGGGACTTAACATTAATTCCTACAATTAATACTGGTTAATCACTTCTCGAAGAACTATACTAATAGCCACAGTTACAGATAATATAAAAATCATAAATCATAATAAATACACATGTGCAAGTTACAAATTTTAATATAATCTATCAAATAATCATTTAATTTTTAGCTTTCAATTAACTCTAAATAACATAAATTATACTAATTTTTAAACTTCCAATTAAATTTTAATATAATCTGTCAAATAATCATTTAATTTTTAGTTTTCAATCACACCTGACATAAATTATATTAATTTTTGAACCTCCAATTATATTTAACCAGTGAATATGCACAGTCTGCGCCAGATTTTGTAAAAGTCAAATTGACGTGAAATTGATTGAATAATTTCTTAATAACTTTTAAAATAAACTCCTCTATAATATACCCCTTTCTCTATAAAATAAACCCTCGGCGTGTTTTTACGTGAAAACACGCCGACGCCAGTGACACTATCAGAATCACCCGTCCCACTGTTGTTACTTTTTCTGGTCAGAAAATTCGTGAGATTTCTTCTGGTCTTACATCACTGGCCCGCGGGTGTCGCCTGTGAACGATGACACGGGGCCAGTCGTTAATTGTTAATAGCTCTATCCGTGCTCCACTTACCCCATTAAACTTGTTCCCGCATTATCGTGGTCGGTTCGAACGACCAACCAATTACGCCCCACTCGTTAGTCGTCTGGACTGCTACGTCGTGGATGGCCAAACGTGAGATTGCGCCCTCCAGGTATTTTCCTCGCGAAACTCGCCGCTGCATCCTTCCCGCTATCAAGTGCACGCTGGAAAGGAAGCCTGTGCAACATTACGGGGACGACGGAGTTATTAGCGCGTCAATCATCCGACGTTTCCTAGGCGAGTCGTGCGCGTCGAGCTTTTCTCGAAGCTCGCGATTAATCACGCTTGCAATTATTGAAAATTGCGCGCAAAGTCTGACGCGAGGCGAGCTGCTCTCGGGGCATGGTCGATAGGTGAATAATCGTTGGTGCGGCGGGTATTATGATCGCGTGAGTCACTAATTTCGAGAAGATTTATGCTAAGAAGTTGGAGAGTTTGACGGGGGGAAAGTGGCTCGTCTAACGGAGCACTTGTAGGTGAAATAATCAAACCTTTCAATTGCTGATTCCTCGCGCTTCTCCACGCGAAACACCGTAGGTACTCTACCGGCCACTCCTTTCTTCTGGGGCACTGATAAGGTAGCTCGATAACGTTGACTGGGACTGGGTTGTGCAATGATGATTTTTTTGGTTGCAAAGGCAAGAGGCAAGATCGAATTGAAATCTTCATGCCAGGAACGGAAGATAGTCTCGATATTTTAATTAATTTTCGTCAGAGATTTTCGGGGTACCCTTGCAACATCGAGTTTTATAATAATATCGAAGAGATCGGCGTTGAAGGGATTCGATATCCAGCATCGATATTGAAAGCATCCGATGCTCGGGATTCGAATTAACGGGCTTCGACGTTCGTCGGGATATTAAAGTACACGCAACACATTTACAGGGATTTGCATCGCGAACTCTTCCCTTGTTGCCGCGTGCGAAAATTCAGCAAAAGACGGCAGGAGGGGTGCAAAGCGCTCGTGTTTCGCGAAAGCTCTCCCGATTTAAGCAGCTTACTATCGCCACAGGCTACGGGGTTGCTGGATCTAAAATTTCCATCGACATAACGTGTTTTCACGTAATAATACAACGTTCGACTTGATCCTCGCTAATTTGCTATTCCTGGCTGAACTTGCGAAATCGCTGTCGAAAATTTGGCTTTACGAAGTCTCGTATTCATGGAACTCCATTGTGCTCATATCGGCGACAGTAAATTCTCCATTTAGTGGTTATTTCGTTGTATAGGAGCTAAAGAAAACCGATAGCTATGTCCATGGGGTTGAAACTACAAATAGGAATTAGGTGGAATAAATTAATGAATATTTGAGGACAATATAATGCCAAGATAAGATTCTAAATTAAGCTCTGTTGAATTTCTCTATCTTCATGATGTCCAGATATCACATGGATCTGCAATTAAGATTCTCAAAATCTCCCTTATCCACTTCTCACAATTTACCTCTCTCGATCTTCATTCTCGAAGCGTCTATCTTCAGAACGGACTTTCCAGATGGACTGATAGCCCACTGCAACGGCTATAATGCGAGCCTCTTTACGGTGCACCGTAATTTACTCGAAACGAGTAAAAATCGATGAAAGTAATGGCTCGAAAAGCGACAGAGGCTCCCGCCGGGTAGTGGTCAGAGGATAGCAAGCCCCGCACAATGTTATTCAAATTTCATTAAAGACGATTCGGCCTACTCAGTCATCCCCCGTCCAGGTTTTCAATTAGAGCGTGCTTCTGGCCCCTTAATCGTCGCAGCAAAGAGCCGCGATATAAAGTGAAATTCCTGAAATGGTCGGGCTCGTTCGACGCGGCCGTATCCAGATCGTAAAACCGGGCATTAAGTAATTCTTTTTAAATCGCGACCGCGCGTAAATTGTAGCATGAATTACATCCAGGTCCGCTCGTATCCCCGTCGCGTTGCTTCTTCTTCTTCTTCGTCTTCTACGTCTTCTTCTTTTCATCGTCTTCTTGCCCGGCTGTGCCATATTTCCCTTTAAGCGTTTCACCGTGCAACCGACAGTTATAAACTCGCGTTCCCTGGAAAGCTATGAGAAGAAAGACGTGACACCGTTGGAACTCCTTCGACACGCTGCCCTGTCTTTTATGGGGAGGACGGTACCCTCCTAGCACGAGTGAGAACCTTGAGAGTCGAAAGCCGCCACGAGAACTTTGTCCCTCGAAAGGGGAAGAGCAGAATGTTATTCAGGTTTGCGGGGCGAGTTAGTTCCCGTTGATGGTCTATCAGAAGATAAAGTCTCATTATATGAGATAAAGCTGTTCACAGGGGTTTTGTCGGCGTTGGTGGGAACTTGTGGATGGGCTTTGTTCTGCGACTGTGGAAGGTCATTTTTGGTGTAGTAGTTTTATGAAAAGGGCTTTTTTTAATATAGTGAGTGATGATTTGTAATTTAGGGGGGGGGGGGGGGGATTAATTGAAGCTGTGGTTTCATCAGAATTGAGTAAAATCTTTTGTGATAAATAGTTCATGATTAGAGCAATATCTACTGTTGAAAGAATTATCGAAAATTCTTTGCCCTTTTAATTAAGTTTGATACTTGTTACGTTTTAACGAAGAATAGTCTAGTTTTTCTGGTTTTCATACAGGAAACAGAATTTCCTCTCATGGCCGTAGTTAAATTAAATGTTTCTTAATTTAGTAGAGCGTAGAATTTTTCCACTAACGACTCCCAGCTGGTTTTAAAACATTCTGGCTTCCCTTGGAGTAAATTCTAGCTACCTTCGTGACACTGTACGAGATAATGAAACACAGGGATAAAAGTCGAATCTTCGTAAAACGAACACAAAACTTTGTTTGCTCCTTGCAATATCATATTTTCTGTAGAACTTCTAGAAATTTTCCGCATGATATTCAACTAAATAAGGATATTAATTATCCCAAAGTCTTCTTACCTTTATACTCAGTATTAGTAGTATATTTTATACTACTAATTCATAAAAGTTAATGGCCATACAAGTTCTAGCAAGTAACAATGTCTTCCAAGAGTTAGAAACACTTAAAGTAAAAATATTTCCCCAAACACTTTTCAAAATAACTTCTCGTTTCTATGTATCAAGTAAAACAATTTTAACTTCGTGAAAATTAAAAAATTACCCGAAACAATGAAATTGTCAGAGAAAGTGGCATCTTCCTTGTGTGGGAGGTTAATTAAGAGGGAATATTTTATCGCGCGTGTAGCATCGGATATTCTGTACATAAAAATGCGGCAAAGGAAGATGAAAGAAAGCAGGGGAAGAGGGAATATCGGGCAGCACAGGAAGCGGCTTTTCAGGCAGGTAGCAGCGACGCAACATCCGGTGTGGATAACGCCTAACAAAAGGGTATCCTTCCGTTCTCGTCGGCGAAATAGATACCGCTTTCATCGCGCTGCAGAAAGCAGATTTTTCGTCTAAAGGACGCTCCCATATTTCCTCGAGCCTCCGTGTAACAGCCTTCCCTGACAAAGTGAGCTTGTCAGCTTCGACTGAACTGCCGTGGAATTTATAACCCTTTAATGGCAAATCGAGTGAAAACCGTGCAAAGGCTGCGGCACACAAAGCGGTGTGAAAATGTTGGGAATTTTTTAGATTCCTTCTCGCGTGGAATTTTTAAAGGTCTCTTTCATGGTGCACTTTATTCTCTCAACTTTAGATGGTTCGTGTGAACTTCCAGGACGAACATATGTTACAAAAATTTCAGATAGATAACGCAAAGAAAATTCAATTAAAATAATATACATCAATTCCCTTGAATATGCTTGCAAAAAATTGCTTAATGCAATCTCTAAGTATCTCATTATTTTCAAAATTCTACAACTCGTGTGATAAGAATATACATACAGAGAAATGAGGGTAATATTTCTCAGATTTTTCATAAAAATCTGCTCGAGTTCAGAAGTGGGAAACCCATAAGCATGTCGGGCGATAAACTTTCCTCGCGTAATACGGAATCACTCGACTCGGGTGTTCCACATTCCTCATACGGCGTGAAAACTAATTTCGCCATACCCATACATATATGCCCGCGCTGTTTTCAGCTGCGGACGGTTTTTCCAGCTCGACTTTGCCGCGCTATTCAATCGCGCTTCCTTTTACGTCCTTTTTCCTTTCCGCGTCTCTGTTCCACGTGTAGGAAGTCGCGGTCTCGAGCAATTGACCCAGTTCGATCGCTTCCCGTCCCTCCCGTCGTTCTCCGTTCCCTGTCGCCTCGATTGAATTTTCCGCGCCACGAAATGGTCCGTCGAATCGGCGAAAACAAATGAAAACGAACGCGACATCGAGCCCCTCCGAACTTCCAGGCGCATCCGGGAAAGGTTTCTCACGAGTTTCAAAGTCGAACGCGGAGATGCATTCGGAAGAGTTGGCAGTGTTTGGCTGGGCGCTTCGTAGCATTCAAGTTTGATTAGATTTTTCTGGGTTGCTGCAGCGGAGTTTGTGCAATACAAGATATCCTGGGGAAAATGGAAATACTTTCTTTGAGGGACAACGAAAAATGCTTTCTAGAATTCGTTTCTGGTGTAATGGTTTGGAGGGCATCTGACGAATTTCAAAACTTTTTTTTTAACGATTGATTTTAAGTCAATGATTTATGAAAGATTGCGAGAAATGAGGCATTATTTTTTGGCTTGTGTGATCAGGACATGATTTAGAGCAGCGTGAATATCAGATTTCTGATTTAAAATTCACCTCAGGATTCACGCGTGAAGTTTGTGGATGTTTTTCTTGGAACATTCAGTATAAACAATCGAGAGGCGAAGAAACAGGTCGAGTTTGATTTATATCGTTCGAGAAAACTTCGAGATGCGAAGAAAGCAGAAGTGAAGAGCATATTCGAGATTTAAAGAGTGGAATTTCTAGTCCAGAAGTGTTTAAAAATATAGAAAAGTAGCTATTTCTTTTCTAAATACATTCGTTTCCCTAATTAGAAGTGGAAACTTGACCACGAAGATCAATTAAATCAATCTTCAAAAGTAACGAATGCCAACTAATCTGCAATTGCAGTTTCTGCGGAAAATTGATTCATTTAAAGTTAAAATTTTCATGGAAATTTGTATCATTGAAAATTCAGGTTTCCTCCACTCATAAATGCAAAAATTGAGCGAAATGGAACAATTACGAAATTTCTCGTGGTACGAAATCTTAAACGAAATTTCTGTAACGTTTTCAAAGTGTGTAAACCAGTAAATTGCACTAGCTGCATGATGTCATTTGACATTTCGACTATTCAAAGGCGATGAAGTAATGCAACGATTAGATTAGCTCGCGTTTTTACTCGTTTTTTTTTTCGTTTCTACTTGGACGTAGCAACGTAAACATCGTTTGAAAGTTATGACTAATTTGACCTATATTTCGAAGTTTGCCGTCTACCCCCGATAATTCTGAAAAATCTGCTCACCATAAATCTTTCAAGGCTTGCACTTAAACAGCGCGCTTTTCTTGCACTATTTTCCTTTCATAGATTTGCACACCCCTATTACAAACCCCTATTACTAACACTAATTTTCAGAAACCTAGTAGTAATTAATAATAAAAACTTCCCTGTTCAGTTATTCATTCAATTCCCCAATCGACCTGGCCTCATTCAGCGTTCTGCGACCGTAAAATTATATTTCCATGGTGCTCCACAGAAACATTAGTACCCTAAAAAATCAAATTCCTTTCGGAAGGAGCACGTTAGTGTAAGTAGCTCAAAAACGCAGTCTTAAAATCCGCATAATTTCATTTCACTTCGGTGACACCCTTCCTTAGACGTATGTTCTCCCCAACATTGATATCCTCTCATTAAACGCGAATAAAGTGCATTTTCCGGGTGCCCGTAATTCACCTGGACTTTTTGCTCGCTCCGACGGCGTCGTTCCAGATTCCATTCACGTGTAAAATATTTTGCAAACATTCATTTCGCCCGAACAACGTTTCGACTTCCCTTCCATTCACGGGGTTGATTCAATTTAGCCAGCGCGGACGGTCGAGAAAGAGAAGTTACAGAACCTGCTCCCTCTCCCTCTCTCTTTCTCTCTCGCCTCTCTTTATGCGTCTTCCTTTCATCGGTCGCCCACACCCCGTGCGCTACGTGATCAAGTGTGTAACGTGGAGATTTTATGACAATATCTGGGACGTGGGTCGTTGAACTTTTCACAGCCTCTTTTTGATTCACTCCAGGATCCGCGGAGGAATCAAATCGTGGTTAATTCTTAGAAGCGAAGATCAAGGAGGAGGCACGACGCGAAGCGCGCTGCAGCCGAGCGGATGTCCTTTCGGCGTGATATCATTTAATCGTCGGACGCTCTATTCGGCGTGTAGAGTATAAAATATATCCACGCGTTGTGCCACCGTGCGAAGGTTTAGTGCGGGTAGAATGAATATGGAAATGTCTATTGAAGTTGTTATTTGTTGGGGAGGGTGGCGTTGGGAATAAATGGGCAAAGTTTGCACTGGGTGCAGTGTAAATAATGCAAGTTCATACTTTAGGGGGGAAATTATGGCGTGTGGCGAAGTATGGTATGTAAATCGCTGGCCATGAGGTGCACATGGGTGTCTGAAGTAATTACGCGAATTAATGTTAGGAATTAATGAATCGGCATTTTAGAAGAGGGGGGTGTAAAATGTGATTTTGGGAATTATTTGAATTTCGTGAATATGCTGCTGTTTTCTATGAACTTCTGCATCCGTAAGTAGTTTATCTGTCATTTAATTCAAACATGTCTCTTCTAATAATAGAATGCAGCTTCTACGGCTTCTGTAATTGATTTAAATTATTCCCCGGTACGCCTCTCTTTATTTAAGTAACAATTAAGATGCACACATCGCGGCGAAGCTAAGAACAGTTTGCTCTCGGTTACTAATTAAATACAACGACCGAGTAAATTCCGCAAACCGCATCGATGGGCTGAGAGAAACTACACCTAGCCAATTTATTTAGTGCTTGCCGCTCGAGGCGCCAGTTTATCCAGGCCTGAATGCGCGTAACGAGTGTGTAAATGTGGTACCCGCGCGATCATTGAGACCTGGAGAGGTAACGCGAGTGAATGGGATAGCACGAAATCGCAAGTGTACCAGAAGCGTGTACGTGGACTATCGGGAACGGTAATCGAGTTAATCGACGGACGCTGAGTCCACTAATTAGCCAGGGACGCGGCGTAACGAACGCTAGCGAACGAAGATCCTTGGAAAGGAGACTCTATCCGAATATTTCGGTGCAGGAAGGTTGCGATGGTAGCGGCAATCCACTCGGAGGCAAAATTCAATAAATTCTGCACACCGGTTCGAGAGAAACGATTATCAATCGCGACAGTGTAATTGAATTCACTTGAAAAGGAACTTGGAGTAGGTAATACCTACTGCATTCGAATCAGTGGCTCTCGAGCATTTCCAGAACCGATGGAATCTTAAAGTTGCACAATGGAATTACTTGCACCTTCGATGAAGCGTAAACTATGAATCGAAAGGGATTCTTTGCAGTGATTCAAAAATAAGTTATTTGAAAAAATATAACAGTTCTGATGTCTGATCCTTTTTGACATCCTATTCAGTGCTTTCTTGCCAAATTTTCTGAGGAACTCAAAATTACCATTATGCGTTATAACGTTCAACTAGGGTGTAACTCGTGAACCCATAGAAATAATCCATAATGACTTTATTCTACAATACATTCTATTCTTAATTGTAATTTCAAAATTCCTAATTTTGTATTCGTAATTCTACGTTGCTCTTTTTATAACCGTTTTTGTTAGGGTCCGCAGTGAAGTAGGTATCCTTGAAATCGAAATAAAAATATGTACAATCACAGGTTTTTCACCGCGTCGCCGTTATTACCAGTCGCCAGTTTGCGAAACGACGCTTTGAGGTGGAGCAAAATCAATGTTCCGCGAAAATGTTATCCAACCGCGCTAATTCCATTATACGGATTTCGCGTTGCCCGCTTAATTGCAAAGCGAGCCCGCGTCCCTTTGTTGCCGAAGTGTGTACTTTCCAACGATTGTTTCAGCATCTATAGCCTTACATAATGCGTGTACGATTGTTGTGCAATCGCGCAGCTGCGCTTGTTCCAGCACACAACGAAGATGCAACATATTTTTCGCGCGTACACCGACGAATCTATACCTGACAGGAAACGTTACTTCCGTGTCGGGGTCTAATTGACTGTTAATCATTGGAAACTCATTATGCAGTGGACATCGTATTGTTCGCAGTGAAACGAAATTGAGTTTGATATTCGTGTTTTCTTCTTCATTATTCGCTTCATCGACGAGCGTATTCCGATCAGGTGTGTCTGCTATGTTTCAGTGGCTTGTTGGCCCACCCTTTGCAAGGTTTTCAAATTTTTTAAAAAAGGGTATATAAGAGTTTTGAAGAACGGGTGTTTAAGATTCTTTTGGAAGTGTTTTATTCTTTCGCAGTTGAGATACTTAGGTGTTAAAAGGGAATTATGGTTATTTTCTTCTGAGTTAGGCGGTTCTTTGAGTTGACTCAATACTTGAATGAATTTTAGTAATTCTTTAGCTTAGTTAAGTTTAATGATTATAATTGGAATAGGTTTAATGGTGAAATAAATTGCCCAAGAATCTTCAGTGGGCAGTATTTTAATCAGTGTCCTTTGATTATTATTGAACCACATGAACATATTTGTCTGCAGTTTAGTTATTTTTAAACGCATAATGAAGTGAAGAAGACACGGATTAAATAAATTGAATTCATCGGATTCGTCCTAGTTAACGAATTAATTGTGTTCAATCCCCTCGCCTGCAAATTTTCAATCAAGTCAGCCTTCAATTACTATTTCAATCTTAAACATTTTAAATCTCCATGGATCTTAAAAGTCTCACCGAGTCTTCCAGCAAGAAATCTATTAATAGTAAAAATTTATCAGACGTTAAAGCAATACTCGAATCAATTCGTCATCTAAATCATAAATTCGAAGTGCTTTAACCTTCTCAAAATCCATCACCAAGTCTGGTGCTCCAATTCAGTTGTTCCCAAAGCTCAAAAAACTCCAAAACAGAAGCGCTTCGCCACAAGGGCCAAGTGTTTTCGGCTTTTTCAACCAGAGCTCTGTCCAACTCGTAAATCTGTCGAACACATCGACTGTGTTTTCGGCGTATATAAATCGCGGATCGTAGTTCCAGCGGTAAGGGGAAAAGCTCTGTCTTCGCGCGCGGCTCGCGATAAGTTCGCGTCGACCTCGATAAATCAGCTTTACGAGCTTTACGTGCGAGTGGACGTGTTCCTACCGAAAGTGTCGCACAGTCCTTCCTTCGCGTTATTACGCAAGACGTTTTCGCGACTGGGATCTGACTTCCGCAGAAGAAAAACGAGGATATCCTGGTAGCGCGAAGGGAAACACGAATGGAGTGAAACTTGGAGCAGCCTCGGAAAAATTTCGTAGAAACAACATTCCTCATTTCTTACAACGGTTACCTAATTCTTTCCAGATTTAGAACAACTATGACAAATACCCCTAGTCTTTTAATAGATGGGGTAATTATCAGTGTTGCCTTCTTCCCCTTCTAGATTGATTCGTCACCGTAATATGGGGGAACATTGGCATTAAGGGGTAAAATTGGCTGGCGCCAAAATATATTCCTGGAAGTGGGAAACGTACAAAGGACCTGACTGTGTGCAGTGCATAATGTATCGTTCTTAGATCTACGGAATTTGTAATGGTGCACCCAAAGAAATTTGTTATGAATGGCCAGCTTTGAATATAGAAATAAATAAAAACATAAAGAAAAGAATGAATTAAAAAAAAACGAATTTAGGTGCCGATGTAACCCCCGTGTAGTACAATTTTGGCTGTTAATGCAGTTTATATTAACAGCTAATTAACTAAATTTAATGAAGTTCTCTTGGCGTAAGTAGGTTAAAATACTTTGTTATGCAGAATCGCCTTAGATATTATTCCACGCCACTGAAACCACGAGGATTTTATTAAACAAGCGCGTCAAGCTGTGAACTTTATTGCCAAAGATCCCGAGAATGTCCCAGCAAATATTGAAGCCTGCAGCATCAACTCCTCGGAAACGCGTAGAATTTCGCCTGCAAATGATGCACCATGCAAGCTTCGATCGTTTCCTTGAATTAATTACTCGCCTAGAATGCGAGAATCTCGTTACTTTATACCAGTTGCACATAATTTTCTGCAAGTTCTACCTTCGTTCTTCGCGGTCCTCCTCGGCGAAAGAATTTCCTCGTTGAAAAATATCGCCCTCTTAAATTAAGCTTTTGCCGCGAACCGCGGGCGCATTTTAATTTCCTTTGCGTTATTTACGCCTGACGTGGTTGTATAATTCTTATGTAGTGAACGAAAAGCAATTTTAAAGTAGCTGGAAAAAAGGATTAATAGGTACTTTGAACTCACAGGGGAAGAAAATTACTTGCACTATGTACCTGATTAAAATATGAGGGGTAAAACTGCTTAGAGATTTGGACAATTTTAGGACGTCTTCCACCTTTGAAAAATTCCATTTGTATAGGACTTTTGGGTGCTAGATTTCATTAACTTTATAATGCTGTGTAGCTGTCTAAAATCTATTTATATATAGCTTTATGCATACACAAATGGAATTTTCAGAAACATCTCTTTCGACAGACCTACTGTTTCATACTACCAAGAAAGGGACTTTAAGAATAACAGATTTCTGTTTCATAGTAATACAAAAGAGCCAATATCTACTTAAACAAAGGGGTAGGTAAATGTAATCGAATTCCGTGAAGAATACCATTCAATTTCTATGGCCTCAAAGATAACACGAAGGAGAGGTGTTCACTAAGTTGTTACCTGTATTAATGGAAGTACCTATATTATATTATACTACACTCTCTGCTGCTATACTAGTTTCATACACAGCTTCATCACATCTATTATATGCGTACACTCCATATCACGTTACAACCTAATAATATTCCAACTACTTCATCCTCCATTCTCTCCGTGGTTTCGCCGCCATAGTTGGCCTGGCGATCTTCTAAATAATACGTAATATATTCTGCACATTCTTCAACGCTGTCCAGAGGTAGGAGGCTTTCTTCCATGGGAGATTATTAAATGGGATAGTTTAATTCCGAGTTAAGTCCTCGCGCAGGAGACCGGCAGTCTGGTGAATTTCGAGTTCAAAGGCCGGATTTGAGATTCTCCCCAGGATTAAAGGCTGCTCCGCCGCGGACGACTATTCGCGCCGACGTTTCGTAAAAGATATAGGGATGCTTAAAATAGAGAGGATACGTGGCGCTGGACGAAGTGGCTTTTAACGATGAACCGAAGCCGAGAAATCGCCGAGACTGTGGCATGATTAAAAGGGGGAAGGCCAAGCAACTTTCCTTGCTCGTTATATTCGCGAAAAATTATTACCTTTTGTTTTTTATTAAAATTCTTGGTAAAACAGCAAGCTCGTTTATTAGAAATATAGTGACAGCGAGACTAATTTTGGAATTAAATTCTCACTTTGCTTACATTCTTTTTTTTTATAAGCCTGAAGCAGTACATACTAGAATTTTCGAAATTTAAGGATAGCGTCATTGGCAGTTGTAGATCATCTTAATTACTTGTTGATGCAAAAACTCGAATACTGCAAAATTTCAGAAATATTCAATTTCTTTGGTACAGTGAAAATATTAAAATTCTATTTTTCCCTCGAAAACACTTCTCCATCTATATCTATATTTCCCAACTCACTGATGGCAGCAATAGTTATTAGTACACTAAGTTATATTAATTATTATCAGGCTAATAAGAAAGTCGAAGGATCTCCTACTCAAAAAGTTCCATCAGAGTTCTAAAACCACTACCCTTAAAACCCTTTTATCCTTGAAACTTCTCAAACTTTCAAATCCCCACAAACGTGATCATTTAATTACTCAAGTCAGCCATCTCAGAATCTTCTCCCTTTGAACACCCTGCAATAAAAGTCAAGCACCCCGACGATACGTCGGGGAAAAATAATAAAATCTCGGGATCAAGTGACAGAAGGTAGAATCACTCGACGCACCTGGACCAAGGATACTGCGCTGATTATTATCGACAGTCATTTTCTCGAGTCCGACGTGTTAATATTTATTATCATTCCGCTGCTGTCAGCGGCAGCTTTTCGACCGGCGCTGCGAATCCACGGCGATTTATTGCGATGCGTGAGGGGCAGTTTCACGTACGACGGGTCCGAGGATTACCGTGCAAGGATGAAATCAGGAGCGCGTTATTCACGGTCGTTCAACGAGAAACACCGGTCTTCGCGGCGATCGTAAAATCATGTATCTGCTCTTTCGCTGTTCCGCCCGGCTTCACGTTCAGCCGAGTTCAGCCCGGGCTCTGGTGGTTTTCCAGTATATAGTTCCTCTGCTGGGTGCAAATCGGTCGATCAGTCACGATACCCAGATGGATATTCGTTCCGTGGCCATCGCGATTTATCTCTGGTATCGGGAGATAAGGCATAGATTGCGACGTAGGGCTTGTCATTCGTTGAGCAAGAGTAACGCGCGCGATTTCTTCTGTACCAGTCGCTGGAGATACCGGGGGATTAATGGCAGAAGTGAAGGAGAGGGAAAGTGAGTGGCCTGCTCGAATTAATTTGTGAACACGGTGCTTAGATTATCGAACGGTCACATTTTAATGCGAAGGTCGATTGTTTATTATGTGAGGCTACATTTATGGACCAGAAATTCTATTGAAACTTCTTTAGTTCTCAGGGACTTTAAAATAAGTCAGGATTACTGACCACGTGCATTCACGCTGTAAATGTAAAAAATATTTGTAAAATTGACGAAAATGAATGCATGAAGGCATGGTCTCAACACTGCATAGATCCTGTAAATGATAGCGATTATCGCAATTAGCTCGAGTCGATCCGCTCTGAATTACCACGACTAACGAACACGCCGCGTTAATTAGTTCCACGAAATTTATCCAGGTGCCTTCTTCTATCCAGACGATCTAACGTTGATCCATCGACGGGAAGCAACGGCACGGTTCAGAAACACGCGTGGAAAGCACCCTAAGTTCGATGCTCCAGTTTTGGGCTTTCAGTGAAATCGTGGCCACGTTTGCATTGTTATTAATAAGGGACTTCTGAGGTCATGATTGAGCTTATTAATTTTTCAATTTCTTTAGAATTTCACGTGCGCTGTTTAATTCCTAATTCTCTTGTCAGGATGTAAATTATATTGAGAATCAGAGGAACTAGTTATCACGTACTTCTTACCAAATTAATAATGAAGGCAAGCACTCTCGAGTATAAAAATAAATTTTCAAATTAAATTACATTTGTGATGACTTTTAGACAATCATTTTGTGTTCTTTATGAGGCATCAGTTATGTGAAATAATTGATTAGATTCATTGTTCTGCCGTTCCTACGTCCGATCAATTTATTCCCATTTCTACCCTTATTTATGAATATACTTTTTCTCGTAGATTAAATAAATTTACCTAATTGGAACGTGATAAAATTAAAATTATACGAGGCTCTCGAACGACTCCAGAAGTAAAACTCAGTAAATGTTATCGTAGGTTTAAAATCACGCCGTCTCGATGTCGTAAGTCTTTCTCTCGGACATCAGGCTCAATGTAATTGCTCTGTTCCGATGAGTGCCCTTAACGATCCGCGCTCTTGTTTCCCGGAGAATGATTAACGAACCAGTTTTCGATCGTCGAGGAAACGACGAAAAGCTCTAGTAAATGTAATAACAGTTCACGTGCACGATAAGATTTATAGCGGGTTAACAACGTGTGATCGAACGAACGGGGTGTTTCGTTAGATGAATCGGCGAATTCTGTAGGATTGTGTACCGCGAAGGTTCTTACCATTGGTTATTTCACGGTGAACATTAATCTACAGACATTAGTAATATCCACAAGTGAGAAAATGAAAAAATATCTGTTTTTCAATGTAGAGTAATTCACAGATTCGTTCAAATAAATTCAGAAGAATAATTATGAAAGCTACTAGGTTACTTTTTTCCTCTTATCTACCACATTTTCAATTTTCCAATTTATTTGCAATCTACTCTTTCGAATTCTGAGTCGAAACATGGGACTAATAATTTAGATATGTGATACATAGAATATCACACTTTGAAACGAACTTATGTGATCATTCATAAAAGCTTCTACATCAACTATTATTAAATAATTTTCACCAACACGTCCAGTCAGTCCCTCTCCAATTCAGCCAAAACAAGTATCGCAGAAAAGGAGCATCGAAACCGAAAGGGACGTCCAGAAGATTTATTTAGCGACGTATAAGTGCGATAAACGATTCCTCGTTTTTCTTTCGTTTTTACAAAACACCCGGGGATCCAGTGTGATCTCGAACCTAATTAATATTCCATTCGCCGTAAATTATTCGGATCGTTAATTAGCCCGGTGAAATTAACGAGCGCCGATTCTCGCGAGCGGGATTCGTGTTTCTCGCGCCTTCCTGCTGCGCCACGTGGTCCCTTCATGGAAATCGAAGTTTACGAGCAACAGGTGGTTAGAAGGAATATCATTACCGCGGCATTATATCGAAGTCGCTCGTAATCGGGGCCCTTTACGCTCTACGACTGAATTTCTTGGTATAAATCGCGGGGATGCTGGTGGACAATCAAGCTGTCAATAAATATCGATACGCGGAGAGTAATTCAAAGCAGTGAAACTAGAAAAATACGAAATTACGCGCAGAATAGACGGATTAAAATTAGAAATTCAGATGAACATTTTTGCAAAATGTGAATATTATGAAGCATGTGTTTTGAGTGTTATTTGACCTGCCATTAATATCTAGGACAATGCAAACTTGTGTGCTATGCGAGTGCTTTAAGCGAGTTTAACACTTTAAAAAATACTTTCTTCTTTCAAGTATATTATTTCTTAGTTCAAGTATAGTTTTATTAGCTTCTGTTTGAAATTTCTATGGAATCAAATTTCAAAGTCAAAACTGTTTTATCATTGAAAACTTGTGCTCCAAAATTTGGAAATATTTCAAAACAGTTCAGTACAATCTTGACTTATTCATTTTTCCTCTATATTTCAAAATACTTCGAAAGTAGGACTTCACAAATTAGGTACTTTCTTCCTCGAAATATTCTGCAGTTGCTATAATATTTCAAATCCCTCCACAGCCCCAACTTTCCTCGATTCCTCGAAACGTTGTCTTCTAATATTCCCAAGAGACGCCGAAAAGCAAATTGTAAACTATCTCACCGTCGAAAACGCTTTCCGTTCGGAGTGCCAAAAATGCTTTCTATTTGAACGCTGTTCCTCGGAGCTGCCGTGCCAATTTACGCTGAAAATATTACTGTGCGCGTTGAATCGAGCAACCGGTCGCGCATCGCCGCAACAGAAGATACCGCGATGCCTCGAGAGCTGAAATCGAAACTTATCTTTCTCCCTTTCGGTCTTTAATTACGAGCTAGTCTGACGGCCTATTTAAAAAGTGCACCACGCCCACGCACACCTACGAGCCCGCGACGCGTGCATAAGCGAGCGAGCCTACACACGCCGGCGAGCATAAATTATATCCAAGTCGGTTTGACCAATCGTACGGGCGCTGGCGCGCGATTAATACTTGCAAAATAATTGCGAGTACGCGAAGCCGCGTGGATGCAATTCCTCGGCTTCATGGGCGATTGGAAGACGTTGGGAAATGATCGTTCCAGGGGATTGTTACGTTTAATAGAGTTCTAGACCATGCAACTTAATTTCCTGAGGGACGATAAAGATTCATGTGATGTGCTTAATTAGGTGTCTTACGAGAGGCCTTTAGAAAAGTCATTTTTGAGAAATTCTCTTAGGTGCTTAAGCTTTGAGGTGTGAACTGAATACCTATGGAATTTAGGATATTGGATTCTGTAACGGATCTACTTAGATTTTCAGGGGTTGTTAACGCAAGAATAAGAAAAAATTAGATTCCAAAGCCCTGGGACATAAGATTTGTATCATAGAGAAATTTTTCGAGAAAATTTAATTCGTTGAAGCCTATTGCG
This sequence comes from Andrena camellia, assembly GCA_029448645.1. Lineage (NCBI taxonomy): Eukaryota > Metazoa > Arthropoda > Insecta > Hymenoptera > Andrenidae > Andrena > Andrena camellia. The sequence goes on along the minus strand of CM055680.1, from coordinate 29,965,595 downwards.
ACCCCCTTAAATTCTATAACTTTCGAAGGTGTGAGAATAAATTCTTAAATATTGTATGAAGAAGCATTGGAAGTCCACAGTAGAATCCTCTAAATACGTGCAAAGTTTGTGAGGAGTTCGTGGAGGAACGGAGCCGACGATTCTTGTGGGCCGATAGGGCAACGGCACGTTACACTTTATTATCTGGAAACGGCATATCTTCAATTGTTGCCTATCTGAAGAAGGCTATCGAGGCATTCCTCTATTACATATCGCCGTGGTGTAGTAGCATGCAACCGCGATCACGCGAGGCTGCACTCCCGATGCACCTCATTGTGCAACACGTTACTGCCAGATGGCCCAGAAATTGTGGGCCGCACGGTCACGTTGATTTATTCCACCGTTGTTCGCAGCTAATCCAGCTCCCTCGTCTAGTATCCACGATTCCCCATTACGCGGCTGTAAAGGGGAGCCTTCGTCGCGGTTACACTTTCGATTCACCGGCGGCCACGTGAACCATATACAGGTGCGGTAATAACCGCTAATGAAACTGTAGACACGACCTTTTTACGACGCTGATTAATCCCCAATGAATCGCGGAGAAGTGTTAGTCATCGTAAGGGGGAGGGGGGGGGGGGCGGATGGAGAGTGTTTACAATGGAAGGGTTACGTAACGCTGATTGATGGATCGTTTATTAATGGCTCGGTCTAATTCCACTAACAGACACTGGGATTATATAATTACCGCAGTGTTTGTTTTGCTAGATTGCCTGGACGACCATTGCTCGAACTTAGAGACTCTGACCAGTTTTGCCGTTGAATTTTTTTATCTTGGACGGGATGGTTTTCGGGTTGCGATTGCTGGTTGTTAATAGGATAACCGTTCTGGGTATTTGTGATGTTCAGTGATTCGTCGCAGATTGTTGGTATCGTGAGAGATTTTTAGAATTGTACGTGGAATTCTGAATTGTGATCAAGTTTGATTAATGTTACGCATAGTTTGTATTAATGAAAGTTTGAGGTAGTGAGTAGTTTTTTATTTTGATCGTAGGAAATGTTGGAAATTGTAAGTGAACTGAATTTCTGCAGAAAATCTTATATTATTTATGAGAATAGATTGAAAAAATTTGTTTTGAATCAGTGACATGATGTGACGTAAAAGTAATTTAATAGATATAGCCCCACTACGCTGCATCATTAGCTGCAAAATAACAATGCGGGGTCTATAAATAACTGTGCGAGAAAAACAAAACCGCGTAACTGAATCAAATATCAAAAACATCGTAGGTTTGCGTTTACACAGAGAACATAATCAGCTGAACATAATTAATTAATCATAATTATTATCCTATAATACACTACATGAAAAAAATAAATGTAGGTATTAGAAAAAAACAAAATACCTAAAATTTCCAACACACAAAAAGTTCCCTGTCACCTCAGAATTTCAGATATTCTATAGTAGCTTAAAAAAATATACACTACAGTTTTCAAATATAAGAAACGTTCACAAATTCCAGCTTCTTCTTCCCCTACCGTATTCCAAAATAGAATTAAAAAGTTATCAATTAATATCCACAGACATCACGGGTCGCCGATGACCCACAGAACGCGTCAATACTAAGATCAACTGTTGACCCTTTAAATTCCACTGAAGCAGTTACAAAATATTAAAAAGCCACGGGAAGGTCGCCCGCCGTGTCGCCATTTTGGAGAACGTTGCACTCGAAGCCGCGTCCACCAGCGTCGCTCGACGGTTTTGATTTTCTTTGCAGGTGCGAACTAGAGCGCAAAGAAGGGAGCACGAGGAGGTTGGCCGCGAGCTGCGCCCACGCACCTGTGCCTAACGATCGCGCGTAGTTAGCCGTTAATTAAGGCTTAATTAGCCAGGGGCGGGCAGCTCGCGAAAAATGCCACCGCACTCGCCCCATCTCGGTCCTACTTGACGAGGAGAGGACCTTCGTTAGAGGGCCCGTTTCGAACAAAAGAATAATCGACCGAGAAGATGCACAACGTCTCGACGGAGGGCGCCTCGCCCGGTGGTCGACGACTGTCGCGCAGTTTTCACTCCTGTCTACGCGGAGCTGACCACGACGATCTCGAATCAGGTAGCTTGATTGAAGTATATACCGAACCCCTTCGGGGGAGTCGATTGCTGGCTGGCCACTGTGGGCTGCGGTGATTGTGTTTCCGTGGGGCGAATTTTTCTTGATTTTTCAGTCCACTGTGAGCTTGTGGAGTGAGTAATTTGCTTTTTGGTGTGCGGCGGTGGTTGAAGGAAAGTTCAGGTGGAGGGGAAGAATGCGTTAAGGTAGGCTCTCGCCTAGACTCGGCTCATTTTATTTTTTCTATGCTATTTTTTATATCTGAAGGATATCGGGGGAAAACAGGGAATGCCACAAAACAGCTTTATCGAGAAAATTAAGTTTTAATACTTTAGTCCACCAGTAAAGAAACAAAGTTCAATGAATTTATCTTTATTCTTCATAACATGAAGCTTATACCTTAATTAGACATCAGAAGAAAAAAATAAATAGGAAAATAATAATTGTGTTACATTATTTTAACATTGTTTCAAATTTGAACAGGCCAGCATACTCAAGCAAAATAAGAAATAAGGTATAAATTGCAAAATCACGAAAAATAGACATTCCCTGCTTTTCCCCTTACCCTACATATTTTGACAATTTGACTCACGTTACGCTTCGCCTCGGTGTGACTCCGATCGGCGGAATACTCCTCGAGAATATTTTGAGGAAGGGAAACGATGCGTTGTGAGAGCCTACCTTTAGAGTTTGACTGGGAGGAATTGATAATGTGAATGTTTCGTAGAATCAGGGTAAACGACGGGTAGTGTTAATTGCGTGTGTTTTTGAACTTTCTGTTGATCATAGCTGTGTGTTGAAGGTATGGTTCTGAATGCTCCAGGCACTAAGACAGAATAAAATGAAGAGGTCTCTACTATATGTAACTGCTTCATTGCTCTATTTTTTGGTTTCTTTGTATAAATTTGACGATATTCGCGGTTTGTACCTCATACAGAGGGGTACACCAGCGTGACGTTAAAAAATGGATCCTCTATATTATGACACAAAGTCGGTGACGTAGTCTTGAGAGGCCAATTGATTTTGTTTCGTTTACAAAAGAGGCAGCTATCAAATTGATGGTACCATTCAGACGTAGTGGTTGCTAGTGACTCTGAGTGTTCTCATTACTTGTAATGTATCTTGTGTGGTACGCTCTAAATGCTCACTGTTAAACTACTGGGTGTCTCGTCTCAAAGGGTGGTCGGGGGTGTAGGCATCGTCCATGAAAAGGATATATCGATGGGTTACTGTACAAATATTCTATGTCCGCTTTTTGTGAAATTGTGTATTTCTTTAATTTTATTATAAAGTACCTTTGCAATTTTAAGACTGTTCTTCTCGAAAACGCTAAAAGTAGACATGGAATATTTGTGCATTTAAGGGGAATCCTATTTTTGGGGCTAAAAACATAACAAATTCAGGGAATTCTTTCTGAAGAAACTAGCGATTCGATTCGTCTGAAATTTGGACGATGTTTTTATGTATCTTTGAAGAAGTTGCAGCTTCTTTCTATTAACTTTTAGACCGTTCACCAACAGGCGACGAATTTTTCGCGGCGCGGTGGTCGATCATGCATACCTTCTGTATTTCTTATTGAAAATTAATTTAAAGAAAGCTGCAACTTCTTCAAAGATGCATAGAAACATGGTCCAAATTTAAGATGAATCGAAGCGCTAGTTTCTTAAAAAAAAATCCCAAATTTTGCTATGTTTTTAGCCCGAAAAATAAAAATGCCCCCTTAAGCTATCGATATAATAGTAAATTTGCAGAGGTGGTGAGGTGTGCAGACATAAATGTGATTATTACGATTATGCACGGCAAATCATACTTATGTACAATTGAGCTTCCGATACCTGAGCAATCCTATTTGCCAAGAAACTTTTACTCCCAGTCACCAAGCTCCTTTCATTACACTCAAACATAAAGGATGAATTCAAGATACCTCTTTTTTAAGAATCCGTACACTGCACCCCACACAATTGTCCGTATCTTTGAATCCAATAGAGGTATTCAAATGCTCCCTTTCTCTTGCAGCAAGGCACTATACAATTACTTTGAAATAGGTTCCTCGAAGAGAATTCTCAGAAATCGCAATTTAATCTACTACTCTCGTACCTGTGGCCAATTTAAACGCCACTTCTAGGTTTGTAGTTGTCGCTAGTTCTGTCGCTCTCCTTTTTATGGCAGAGATTGGATGATTCCGAGCGCGGTGCGTAGGATAGCGCAAGATTTACATGGCACGTAGGTGACACGTATGCAATGTTACGTGCCTACGCTCGTTAAAACTGCACTTGCACTTTCCCATAAAAGAAAACCTCTCGTGGGGAAAAAAAAGAGAGCAAGCTGCAGTTGGCCACTGTTGCTACAGACGCGTTTCTAGACGAAGTTTCAGAGCGTCGAGAGCCTGAGTATAACTTCCACGTTGCTTGAAGTTCGGCGTTGATAAATAATTCGACGGAACACTTGTGTGCAGAAAATAGAATACATTCCCTGGTGTTCGATTTCAGTGCTTCAATTAATTGAATATAATAGCTTTGTAAATGGGGACACACTATAGAATGTTCCTATTTTTCACATAATGTTACGTAAAAGTAATTAAACTTAAAGTGTAGATTATTAAACTCTCGCGGAACACTCACACTTAGAATATATTTAGTGAAAAGCTGAAAGTAATTTTTACACGATGTTATTTGTATAGAAAGTCAAAATATTGGTGCAGCATACAAGTTGTTATAACAAGCCTTGAAAATACAATTTTCTACGCCAACAAAAACATCCCCTGCATCGAATAAAATAAACTCGACATCTATCCACTGTTTGAAAAAAAGCTGCTAGGTAACATCTTCATTCAAAGGAACGGAGGAAAATAATAATATTTACGTCGCCCAAATAATTCACGTGAATATACTGCACCGTTGAACCAGAACGTCTGACGGCCACAAATCTTGAAGGCGTGTCTTAAAGGTTTTAACGAAACAAACGTCCGAAAATAATTTCTATGTGCCACTTCGCCAGACGACTGGTAACACAGGAGTATCGCGGAGGCGTCCAAAAATTCACCTCCAGGCAGCAGCGTCTCTTTTAGTCTCTGGTGCAGCCGAACGGGGGGTAATTTTCCTCCAAAAATAGACCGAAAATTCGGACTGAAATTCTTTTTGACAGAGGACTTCTTTTTCGAAGAAATCCGATTTGTAGTATTTTTTGATAGAAGTGTATTTGATTTTAAATTTTCACTAACGACATTTTATTATGGAGTAGATTTAACTGTACATTTATTTTGTGTGAGTAGATTGAGAAAATTACTTACTTTCTAATGTGACCTTAAGCAGAGTTAGTGAAAGGGATAAATGTTAATCTGAAACGGAGGAATTTTGAAGGCACTGCGACGTCATAAATTATATATGACTATCCAGTGGAATGAATGCAAATTTTTCAGATTCCGAATTATTAATTTAATTGCATAATGTATTTCTGTGATCCTTAAAAAGGCTCATTTAAGTTTGAACCTCATTTTCAAAACCAGTTATGACATACTGGTTCGATGAATTTTGTTCGAAAAGATTGCTAGAATTTGCGTGTTTGTAGCAAGTTTTTTTTAAAACACGATGCCACTGGATGGTGCGAAATATTCATCATGTCTATAAGTAAAGAAATATTTCTCAAAACTTGTCAGTTCTGTCATCCAATAAAAAGCTTAATCACTAATTCCTGTTTAATAATTAGTGAATAATTTTACTACAAATCTAGTCACTTTGCAGTCGACCACCTCTTGAATTCCAGAACATATCCCCATTGAATTAATCAATTACTTACATACAAATATCATAATGCTCCTTAGACTCCCTCTTTTAAATCCTCTCGACTTAAAACACTTCACAAAAACCGGCAGACTACAAGGCACACGACGCTATAAACCATCTGAACATCTAGCATACAAGCTCATTTATCATGAAACAAAAGAAAAGAACAAACCAACCAAAACATCCCTCCCAAACACATCACTAGCTTAAAAAATGTAAAAAACAAATAACAAAATATCACTCAAGAGCCACAGAAATATCTCTCAACAAAAATATCTGGGTTTATCATCTGTGCATTTCTCTCACCTACTCTCAAACCTACAGATGCTTCGATATTAATTCTGAAAGCTACATTAGTGGTAAAAAATCTGAAAACTCATATTATTACGAATCTACATAAATAATTTGAGCTATATTGCTAGCACTAGCCTATTTTGGCAACCCCTAATTTATGGATACAAATTTTAAGATATACACTGCCGTCCATAAATATTAGAACACCCGCTGTATTTATAATAATAATTATAAGTCGTCTATATTACACCCAGAAAAAGATAATATACTAAAAAAAAAAGAATATTTGCACTAAATGTGATACATATTTCGTAAAGATTGAATACTGTTCACCGCTTTTATTTCTGGTCTTAATTTGAAATATCAAATAAATTAAAATTTCTTAGAGTCCTCCAATAAATTGCAACATTTTTCACAATTATTCCACCCGGAATAGGTGTCCTAATATTTATCGCAAGTGCAGTGTAATTCTTTCCAACGGAACCTTCTTATTTTTGTTACCCTTCGCAGTTCAAAATTACTTCCTCTCGGCACTACCGTACCGTCTAATTCCACGAACACCGAAATGTGCCATCGGAAAACAGCGTTTTCTAACGGTCCTCGCGTCCCACCCTGCGCATTTTCCTGAGCGCCTACGTGAGGCGTATTTACAAGATCCCTGGCGCGGGCTGCAAGCTTAACCGAGGGAGGTCGCGTTAATATTTACTTTCATACACAGCCTCCGCACGCTGCAGTTGGTTCTCGACTGTATCGTGTTCGCTGTCTGCCAGGGAACAGGATCCCTCGTGGATCGATCCAGCGCCCTGATCCCGCAGTTCCACTATTTATCTTTTCGCGGCACGATAATTACCGTCAACCAGGACTTTCGTGCCCCCCCCCCCCCCTCTTCCTCGTGCGCGACTTCATCACTCATGAATGGATCCGTGTCTCTGCACGGCGATTTAATTGACTCCGGACTGTCGCTGGAACTCGTCCAGACGTTGCACTTTTTACGCGGGCCGCGAGTGCTCCATTTTATCACCGATGGACTTCAAAGGGTTCGAAGTAATTCTCCTGCTCCCTTCTCAGGCGAACGTTGAGTCTTTGTGCTTCGATGGCTGAGCGTTCGCTTTTAGTGAGCAAGAAAGACGCCGTTGACCTTGGACGGTTAATTAACGGTTAATATGTGAATCGAATAAGTACTCGAGTGAACGCGTTCGCCTCCTGAGAAATCTACCAGGCGATTCTTCGTCCCGAGTGACATATTTCGGTGTGAATCAGCCATTGTGCTCCAGCAGAGATACTCTGTTCCCTAGTCGAACGGACCTTGACGCAATTTGCGGTATCAACGTCGATGGAAAGGTGTCCAGTGAGTGGTACGCTTTGATCTGAGATCGAGGACTCGGTTTGTCGAGGGAGTTTCACGTGGGCAGTGAATCGATCTGCTTTTCAGTTGCAATATTCATTTGGAACTGGCTAGAATCCGCTCAGAACTGACCACTCCGAGTGTTAAGACAAGTTACCGATGTAATCGGCAAGGGAATCTTTCCATCGGGCCAAATTTCAGGATCGGTATAAAGTTTTTTTTATCGCTCCTGTCGTTATACGCGAAACAGGCTTTTTGTGGAGGAGGTAAAAAGTCACTGTGATTGCTTCAGACCATTAATAAAACATCTCGAATCTGTTCTACGATGTGTGAAGGACAATGAGGTAGTGACTTCATCGTTTCCATGATTAAACGAGCGAAACGGAACAAAGAGCGACGTGTAACACGGGGGAGCGATGCAACAGCCTGTGGAATAGCGGATTTGAGGCTTTTTCAATCCGTTAGATTTATTCGTGGACGATCTAATAATTGCTGAAGGACGGGCGGCTTGCATGGTTATCGGCCGACTAGTAATTAGGGTGCGTCAGCAACATGAGAATCCGATACGTGCCGCAGGATATCGGAAATTGTTACAAGCGTACGTTGATTTCTTTTTGTTTCTATGCGTTCATCTACTTAGTTTACACATTTTTTTTATCGGGCAACAAGTCGATTTAAAATAGTATCTATAGGATGTAATGAAAAAGTGTATTGTTCGCGTGGGATGGCAGCGTGGGGAGGGAAGTTATAAAAGAGGTTTCGTAGTTTATTCCTGCTGATGTGGTGTATATATTTTTTATGTTGCAAAATAGATTAGATATGTATTTAGACCAGTGCAGTAAGGAACTCAGTTTAGCTCGATTATGGTAGAAAATAAATGGCAGGGAATCTTGCCTCGTGACTTAATTTTTTATTTTATTATTTTAACGTGTTGTTACTTTAGGTGAGCTTGTTTTGTAATGTATTGTTAATTTGAAATGGGATTTTATTGGGAATTGTAATTATTGGATCTTGTTTCGGGGATTAATGGAATTGGAGTAATCTTCAATGTGGAATTGGATTTTTCGAGTAATGGATATTGGAGGCAGTTATTTTAATTTTGTTGATTGTATTTATTTGATATCAGTCGTGATTTGATTTTAACAAAATTGCGAATTGTCCGGGCATTGTTTACTAAATTTTAGCGAGGAATTTTAAATTAGCTGATTAATTATAAATTTATAATTTAGGTAGGAAATTTTATTAGAGAAGCTTAATTTAAATGCTGCTACAGTGTAATATTGTTTATTGGGATGTAAATGCAAGTGGTGAACACTTGCAAACATATTCCTCCGTAAATTAATAGAAAAATTTTAAAATAAGTATTAAATTGTTGAACATTATTTTAAATATCAAAGCTTTTCTGTATTCTGCACGAAGCAGCAAAATCATAGTCCATCATCTTTCCATTACTTTCAAGGTAAAAATACAGTATTCCACGGACGAGATTATTATCAGTTCACTGAAAAGGCTATTTTCTACAGCGTGAAAAAAATATAGATTTCCCTTTGCTTCACATTTAGAATTTCTTCATCGACAGTTAAAGCAGTAAGACATTAAGCGCATTAAAGAAGGCTCTAAGTTCACGCTTCGTTATTCAACTTAAAAGAAGCTTGGTGTATTATTAAGTACTTACTCAACTTGCCTCGTTTATCGTTCAACTGTTTATTTGTTTCCTTGAAGAATGCCAAAGCTAACTGTGGAAATCGTTGGAAACTACTTTGTACAAAGTGGATGAAAAAATCATCGTCCCTGTATATGTAAACTTAACATAAAACTAAACAGAAAGGGACAGGGACTAAAAATTTTATATGAACCAACATAAACAATTGCTCTATGCACTGAACATCCCAAACAACAACCCTCAATTAAACCCACAAGTCTATCATTTTCCCCAAAATATTTGCAAATTTTACTCAATATTCCATTTTAACCAATCCTAAATATTAAACTACGCGTGTTACTTATTAATTATTAGTATTACTTCCGCAAGAAGATAGGTAAAAATGGACGAAAGACCAAAACAGGAGAATTTCAAACAACCAAAACCCCCGTCACTAAAAAAATATCCCCCAAATCAGTTTAAGAATTGCAAAAATATCATCGCGAATATAAGCAATAATTTTCACCCAAAATCTCGATTCCATGCACAGGAATTGGAAAAAAATCCTCCACATTTTTAGTCTGGAAATATCCTTCACTGCTATTCGTGAGCATTCAGAAAACAGGGAAGAATCGAAGCGCAATGGCAGAAGAATAGGAAGAATGCCAGATTGAAGTTCGTCTGAAGTATCTGTAAAGGTACTCGGGGGCACAAAGCTCGATCATCGTGGTATCGAGAGTAACAGGATCGCTGCACAGGCCAATTTTATCGATCCGTCGACTGTCGGAGTCGTTGTTCTCCCTTTTCGCAGGCGTATTTTTCATCCCCTAATTGTGCAGTCGCTTTAATAGCCGCCAAACTGGCAATTAACTTGTATCCAGGGATCCACTCTCTCTTTCTCGTTCTTCGTTTCTGATCGCCAGTTCCTCTGCGGGTCCAGCTCGTCCTCCTTCCCGCGCTCTGAAGGAGCGGGGCAAAAGGAGCAGGGAAGGACGAGCGAGATAATCTCGGTGGCCATAGAAATTCATTTCCATTCTCGAGGGGAATTAAGCTGCACAAACGTCCAGGTCGAAATACCAGCTCCACGCTGGCTTTTTATCGGCTCGCCTCTGTTTTACGCGGTAATAACGCTAATTGAATCGATCCGGCTCCTCCTGCCAGCCTGCGCCGGCTCTCGGTTCGCTCGCTCGCTGGTTTTCGCGCGGAAATTCAGTGCCCCGCCGTGGTTGCGTCAAGTGCAAGGCGGCTGGAAATAACGTTGCACGTTCTGAAAAACGGCTGATCGGTCGCTGTGGGCGGAAGTATGTTTGCGCTGAAAAGCCTGGAATCACTCGTGCTCCTGTCGAATAGGCGTCCTGATTTCTTGCACACCACTTCAGACCGAAATATCTAGGCAGTGTGCACTCTTTGGTAGGGCGTGCTTTCGATGCTAGAGAATGGAGGAGTTCGTCGGTTTTTCGTTAACTGTATGTACGCTGGTATGTTGGATTTCCATTCTCTTCTTAATAGGAACTTAATTACCTATGCTTTGGTGTATGATTACATTTCTGTGATTTGTATTTTACACTGGATACTGTAAAATATGATGGACAGTGCATAAAAATTAGTCTCAATTCAAGAATTTCATTGTGACTTCAGAGAGCATACTGGTGAGATTGCAATAGTAGCTGGTTGGCAAGACTACTTTGTAGAAATGGTACCCATGGCAGTCAACCTGTTAATGGATTCTCTAGGGCTGTAAAATCCCCCTCATAAAAAATTGGAACATGTGTACCTATAAGGCGAGTGTCTACATTACAGACTATATCAATTTTATTCGCCACTTGCTTCTATTTTTAAATGAGTGCATTAAGCAGGAGAGTTGAAAATTGACACTCAGAATATTTTACCTATCAATTTACCCTGTATTCGATGTATCATCGTATCCATTACTGATCCCATCGAGTAGAAATTATTTACTGCCACCAGAAATCCATCGAGCAATATTATTATTCAGTGAAGCTTATCGATAATCACAGCAAAAGTATTCGTAGAATAATAAATTGACGTGGAAGGGAAGTCTCTTTGAAATATACAAATCGTGTACCGCGTTTAGAATGCAGGAAACGGAATCCTAGAGTATTAGCCCCTAATCGTCAGCTATTTCTACAAAACCATGAATGCCTTGCAGTTTTCTGGGGTGGCCTCGAATTAGGAGGCAGCGTTCGTGCAGCCTCTGATAGAAACTTGAGCAACGATGATTCCCGTCGGCCTTTTCGCTCCGATTTCGTCGGCGCAATCGTGTTATTATTGAGCGATTGTACGGACGTGTTGCGCATGGGATATCTGGTACAACAGGAAGCGAAGCACGTGTCTCGAATTGCTCGTGAAAGCCAGAGATTCGCGCTGAAATGTCAAGGAACTGACGGCCATCCGATCGTCAGACAGCATTTCAGTAGTGAAAATTCGCATACGGTCGTTCGCGTATTTTTAGTGTCGAAAGATTGAGGCGTGAGCCAACGTTTAATTATACGTCTCATTAGCTTCCCTTTTATAGCGTCCACAATGTTAAAATTCAGTCTAACTTCCGTGGATAATTAAAATTGTTGGTCTGCATTTATGCGTTCCTTTCAACTCAGGCGTGAAATGTGTTTGTAATTTAATATCGGTTAAGGTAATCGGATATTAGTAAATGCTGAACGCCGGTACTGGTGGATGCAAATGGAATTGGTTATTTTTAAATTCAGCATTTCAAAAAGATATTGCGATCAATGTGGACGTTATTTCCTCTGCGTGCAGACAAAGTAATTATTTTAGAAGTTTTTAATTCATTGCTGTATTATATCCATGGAAATATGAATATTTTATTCCCAAAGGTAATTAGACAAACAGTAGTTTCTTTAGAAAATCGAAGGGAAAGTAATTGCTAAAGTTAGCCATGCTAAACTATACCTAGTCATTAAAGTCAGGTAAGGGTTTAATTATTTATTGATCACTTTGAGGACTCTAGTACAGTATTTAGATATCAAAAGTTAACTCAACTGAAAACAATAGTGATGTTTCCATCACAGATTTTACATTGTACATTTGGGCAAATACTCAATGGATAACAGTGAAATTCGTTCCTAGTCGAATGGCGCCTTATTAGAGGTTCTAATTGAAATTTTCCCTATGGGCCAAATGACAAAGGTCTTCCTGAGAGTTCAAGAAAGCGGCTTTCACGCGTGCAATTTCTTTCGCCGTAAGAAAAGGCATAATTGGACGTCTAATCAATCATAAGCAGGAACCAGCAGTTTCTAAAGGCTGAAAGTAATTGATGAGTTATGATCCAAAAGCTTGTCGAAATCGATGTCCTGGATAGAGCTCGTTATCATTTGTCCCTTGAGGAACGATGGTCGTCACAAGGTTCAGTGATCCATAAAAACTTTGACGAAAGCTTATCTTCTTATAAAACATGGTAATTGATGGATAGTTGTCTCAGGTTTTCCTATATTTCATTATTACATTCAACAGACCACTTATTACTAGAATACCCACTACGAACTCACAGCATTCACTATTACGAAATTTCACAAAATTTAATAAAATCTAACAGCACAGATCTGTATATCATAAGTCATTTAAACACTAATTAATCCTCTAACAAGGTAGTAATAAATATTCCTCTAACTAGAATAAATTCTACGTCCTTATATTTACACTGTTTCACGTCGCCTCAGCAGGATTCATTTTTGCGGCGTTTTGAAAAGAGCAAAATATATAAGAGAGGAGATAATACCATTCTTATAGCAACTAATAGCGCAGTTAGCAAATTATCGGGAGGAATAGCTGGGCAGGGAGTGACATTAAATTGTACGTAAATATCAGAAATTGGCTGATAATTGACTACTCCGAATTTTACGATCTCGTTCACGGTAATCTACATATAGATTATGCTCGTAAAGTTTTTGTCCATAGTACTCGCAATCGATGCCCGTTTCGAAAGCGGAATATGAAGGCGGCGTGCGTGGAGGTTGCCGTGCGCGTGCACATTCAGTGCTCGCCTCGTACTTCAATAAACAGCAATCGGGTTTAACTCGCGGGCAAAATTGCACGTCTCTTCCAGAACTGGAAATTCCTACCAGAACGTAACTCGATCGCGCGTTCGTGACTCTATTAGGAATCTGTCGCCCCTTTAATAAACCGCGTGCACCACGCGCATTCCTTCCCTCGACTCGGTATTTTTATATCGCGATGCATCCCTGTAAAGAGTGGGGGACTAATTTGTAAATTTAGGCACCGACGAAATTCAGCTGCAATTGTGGGCGGGCTCGGAATTTAGGTTTGGGTCATATTTCGTTTTTGAAGTTGATTTTATCAGTCAGAGGACTTGAAATTTTGAAGCATGATTTAAAAGTATTTGCATATATTCGGGTGAAAGGCAATTTGCATAATAAGAGTTTACTAATTAACTTGTACAGTTTTTTTTTTTATTGAAAAGTAATACTTGTAAGTGAAAGTTGAAGGGAAAAGAAAACACATTTGTAAAATACACATAGACGATATAGTGTACAAGGTTACACATCCAATATTGGGTTCCTTTATTTATTCAAGTTTCGTAAATCTGCTAAATTTTTCCTAGTACTTCTATCATTATTGTTATCATTCGAAAAGCTTGCAATCATCACCCCTTCAATCTTAACGCACATGAAACACAAATACAGTACTGGAAATAGTGATTGCATTACTCGAATAAACACGTTATCACTTATACCTCTCTTCTAATTTGTACTAAAAAAATATTATTGCAGAAATGTGTAGCTCCACTATCTTGGCCAAAATAAATTGCAGACGAGTTCATTTTATCAATCATATTGTTACACAAATTGTGTACTATGTAATAAACATTTCCAGTACTGCAAATACTAAACACAACATAACAAATACCAAAAACCACAACATATAATACTTTCCTAAGACATTTAAAAAACCCCCACTATCCATCAAGCAACAATCCAAAGATACCAATACCAACGACCATAATCCTCATTACATATTTCACCACCTGACTTATGCCTAAAAAATTCTCGTCAGAACAACCCGGCGGGAAAACTTCGAAACGCACGTGCGAAGTTTCCCATGTGTTTGGTAGCTGGACGGGAAGGCATGGTCCGCGCGGATCTCACGCAGCGTGCTTAATCAGACCGCAATTAATCCGCGTGCTTCCCCGTCGAGTACAGTTAGACAAAAGTGTCGAGCGTCCTCGTGAGCTCTCGGTGCCGTTGGCAAGTGGTTCCTCCAAGCCCTCCTGCTTGGCCGTGCTCGCAAAACGTCGCAAGAATTGGAGCGTGGTCGTCGGATATGGTCTGGGTAGAGAGACGCCCATTAAATCAAGTGAAAAAGCTGTCCCTGTGAAAAAGTTGCCGCGAAATGGGCTTCTGTTTGGACCGCCCAGGGCCACCTTCTTCTTGGGGGACCGTCACCATCCCTTCTTCTCGCGAGCTTTTGCGAACATGTGTCTTTATATTTTCAAATGGCGTGGACGTGTTTTCGCGCCGAGGGAATTGCATCCTGTGCACGGTTTTGACGAGTCTTCTAAGTGATATTTTCTAGAAAGCATTGGAAGTGTTGTTTGAGGGGCAATGATTGTTTACTTTGGAAACGAATCGAGCAAGGAGTTCGCGTTTTATTTCGCTGTCTCAGGGATAGTCGCGGTAGTGGAACCCATGAGTTATTTAGTAATAAGAATTTCAGTTTTTGTAGCTTGTAGTAGATCTTCTTGAAAGTATTATCAAGGGGTTTGAGTAAGGATATGTTTGATATTATTGGGTGTTTATTGTAGCGTATATTTAATAGATTTCTTTTCTGTTTCAGGTGAGTCTAAAGGAAAGCCTTTACTTAAAGAAAGTCGACATGATTCACGAAAACGTAGGGGTGAGTTGCACTTGTGAAATATTTTAGAATTTACTTCGGGTACTCATTATCTTAGCAACGTGACAACTCGATTCCATGGCTCTTACATGTTCGTTACCACGCGTAAATGACCAGTCAAGACAAATCTATTCTATTTCCAATTATTATCTTGAACCCATTAAATATAGTAATTCTATCTGCTCCAAAACTTCAATCTTTACTTCGAAATGGAAAGGAGATCGTTACCAACTATTAATATTTTGTCACCTGGAATACAGAAAAAAAATTATTTCTCAAGTCAACCCAGAAATAACTTATTAGTAGAAAGAATTAACTTGCCGCGAACAGAATATTCGTACCCAGTGGATTAATCTGTCAGCTATGCACGGTAACAGTCAGGTAAGAACTGATAATCGATAGTAGCACCTGTCATCGGGCAACAGACAGGTCGAATCCCAGTTTCATCGTATCCAGAATCTAGTTAACTAGGAAACACGCGTAGAGTTCAGAAGTTCGTTGACCGAGAACAGTAGTTTCCATGCACCGTGCCTTTAACACTTTGTCAGGCTGCTATTGTTATCGATCTTTCAATGTTGCCCGCAAATTCACACAGCTCCTCGATTCTTGCGCACTCGCAAGACCCAGTGGAGATCGTGAAACGCCCGTTTCGGTGCTCGAAAAATTACATCATCACGCTTGTATGAACGCGAAAAAGCAGACTTCGCGATGGAAACCTACGCGATGACAGGGGCAGGACAATTCGAGCGAAGAACAATGCAGCTTGTTGAGCAAGGTGACGGTAATTTAACCTGCACAATAGAGTATACAAACTGGCACGAAAGAAATTACTCTTTGTCTGTGATTGATAACCTGACGAAGTTTGCTTCGCACTTTTTAAATTGCGGTTGTAATTAATCTGTTAGGAGAATGTCGTCAGACGTTCTTTCACTTATTGTCTGCTTTGTAAAGCATCGAGACTTTAGAGGCCATTTTAATTGTTCGGTTGGGGAAAGGTGTGTAGACTTGTTCAGTTTGAAGAGAATTGTATCTTAGAATCGGTGGTTGTGTATTTAAATTCATACATTAATTATCAAATAGCACACTAAGTAGTGATTTAATCTTGTCGAGATAGGTGACTTCAGAAGTGAGAAAATTTTAAATTTTAGGTAGATGTGATAAATAACTAAGTAGTTGAAATAATATTTCAGTGTTTTATTTGGAAATTAATTGAATATTGATTTACTTGAAATAGCAAGAATCGAAGAATTGTAGAGAAATTCATTGCTTCATTCTCAGGTACGTAATTATTTCTCCCAAAATTCTTTCTCGACAGGAAGTAACATAATTGTATTTCAAAAATAAAAGTATCAAGATATAAGTGAACCATTTCAAGGACCATTTGAAACAATAAAATTCAAAACTGCCCAGATCTGAATACATCACCACATACATTCAAGCCTCTTGATCCAGTGATAAATATTTTCCACTGTGGAAGGGTCACAAATTCTCGTTCCTTCTCCCTTCATCAACGAACGACTCTTTTCGCCCCGACGCTGTTAAAACGCGACTATCCCGGGGAAACGTTTGTAATTTCATAAAAGATAGAGCCGGAGCCTCGGTTTAAACGAGAAAACAAAACCTCACTCTCGCCGAAAATCCACGGGCTAGGCTGACGGAAAATCTAATTTAGGTCCACCGTGAATAATTAAAGTTTTATGGCGAGCCGTGGGAACGGGCCAGGGCGAAAGTAAAAACGTGTCGTCCTCTGCCACCTCCACTTTCGTAAATTCTGTTCCCGTGTCGCAACGATTTCGTTCTGCCCGACGGAGCCGTAAAAACGGGGGAAATGCGCAGGAAACCCTGGAAAACTGAGCTTCGTGGAAGCAAGGAGTATTTTCTCTCGTCCCAACGTTTAGTGGGCAATAACCTTCTATCCACACCATTGGGAATTTTCAATCGAAGCGTTATTCAGTTTCGAGGCCTTTCGAATTTTATTCAAACTCGAGTAATTCGTGAATCGTGGAAGTGTTTCTTGATAAAAAGCTTAAAAGCTTTCAATTTTGAGAATATTGAAGTTGATTTGTGGAACTGAATTGAGTGTTGGGTCATTCGTTAGCAATTTGGGTAATTTCAGTAAGTGCAGTGAAATTTTCTAAAGTCACCGGCGATCTTCCATAAAAAATTTATCGATACTTAAAATTTGGACGATTTTAACCACTGTAAATACATTAAAATGTTGGTTATTTTACTCCGTATTAAAAAGTTTGATAATTCTTGAAAGTCTTAATGAGTATATTCTTTACATCCGTACGACAAGAATTCTTTCCATTGCAAGTACATATATTAGACATCGAAAAATTATGAGAAAGTTTATCAATGCCTCGAAAATTTTGGGGGTTCGATTATATGAAGCGATTCGATATTGGTATCTTGTGCTCAAAGTGTTTCAAGCATCCATGAAATTGTCGAATACATTGTGAGATAAAATTGAAGGAAACGGGAGAAGTTCGAAGGCGTTTCTGTGTCAGCCTCCTCTCGCAATTAGCTTAATTGTTGGCGTAATTAGTCGATCCTGTTGTTCTGCTCGCGCCTACGGCATTCCAGTGTTCGTAACCTTGCGGTTAATTTCTTTCTGCCAAGGCGACGAGTACGTAACAATGGCTATTAATAATGTAACGTATAAGACGATTCTCAATCGGATTGTGAGTCGAGTTATTGCTTCGCGATGAATACTTTTGCCATGATTTTATCCAACAAATAAAATCATTAAAATCGCTAACACAGAGCCTCTGATTTGGGGATTGTAAAATATGAAAATAGAGTCAATTTATTTTTCTGGCAAAACAAATTAACGGGTTGATTGTAATGTAGTTTATTCAGTAGCTGATTACGTCTCGCATGTCAGGGTTTGCCGCATTTTCTGTCTACTTTATTGAAAAGAAAAGATCAAATATTGGTTACACTAAAGGTAGGTACTATAGCTACAGATATAAAAAAAATGATGGGAATAATGTAATAATTAAAAATTTCTATTTTAAGAAATAATTTGAGTAAATTTTCCTTCCATTTCTCTTTCAAAAACTTACATAGTTGTACTGATAAGAAACCATACCTTCAGGTGCAACTACTTTCATATGATTTCATTTTATGGGAACGGTATGTGTAATTGTTAAAAATACTTAATGCACTGAATTTCAGACGTATATTTATTATATACCAAAGTCTTGAGCTTGTTGCATGTAATACCATGAAATAGTTTAAAAAATCGCGCTCTACTTATATGGTAACTACTTCCAGTAGCGCAGTAAATTTCAGTCGGTAAACGAACAAGTGTTTTTTCGCTTTTACCGACACCCGGTTGGTAAAAAGGACATTCTTGCACGTGGCGCCCCTCGTGAGAATGATTTAAAGCATGATGGCGCTACGCCTTATAATTTTTAAAGTTAAATTAAACATTTATCAAATACAATTCTAAAACACCCATAAACTGAAACATTGTTTCAATCATTAAAATACAAAAAAATATGAGAAACATTTCATACGTGCACTTTCCGTGGAACATTAACAAATTCCACGAATACTTTATTTTTCATTCCTATGCAAATTTACGTGGAAGCGTTGTCTTCTGTGACTGACAGATAAATGCTTCCAAATATGTATCTCCATCTTATCGTTTATATCTCAAAGCACGTACAACCCGTTATAAAAAGCAATCAGTAACGTCCCGCACATGCCGCGTGTTACGTGTCCACCCAGCGGCGTAGGAATAATTTTTACCTTCTTTCCCCGTATCTCAAATAAAACCAGCGACACCATAAAACACTCCCCACAATCTCGCATTGTAAGCCATTCCACACACAAAATCCTTTATACATTTCCACTACTTAAAAATATACTCTCAAATCATTCTGCCTCATCTTTTTTAAATCCCATTTGCAAGTATACCAACTGTCTACGCCTCTACAGTTGTAAGAACACTTCTGTCCACCTCAATGAAGCAGATTATTGTTTATAGTGGATAGGTGCCGCTTGTCTCGCGTGTTCTACGCCCATGCGTGTGCCAGGCGGCGTATGAACGGCCATTAATGGTCGTACACCCCCTACAAGGTGGAGGAGAAGATCATGGTCGATCGTATAAGGCGTTCCATTCGTCGGATCGTTGACCGTGCAAGGTGATACCGTATTCTTCACCTCGGGCTCCTCTTCTTACGCAAGCAAATCAATTTCCACTTAAAGACCACTTAAGCGCCTTTCACCCTACGCACCGTTGTATCCATAAACGCGGCTCCTCCCATTTTCCACGGCGACACGGTATGTACTTTCTAATGCCTCTGAGATACCGTCTGCTTATCGTGGAAACCGCTTTTCCACGGTGCTCCAATCTCCTGGGCGGGCCTGCTCGTCGGTCGGGCATCCTCCCATACGAATCACAGGTGGTTGGGTTTGATTTTACGTTAGATCTTGATAGCGGGTCGCATGGATTGCGGCTTTTTTGTAGTCACTCCAGTTACACGGCCTGTTGACTCGGGAACACGCGCTCTTCGTGTTCTACGATTTGCAGGAATCTCACGTGGTCAGAACGTTGGCACGATCCTTCATCTCTTTAACCCTGGGGAGAACACTAAAGGGTATGTGTTTTGTTCATAAATTAATTCATTATTTTTTATTATTGTAAGTCACCAATTAGGATATATTATTGATTTTGAGAGTGGCGCAAATCATTCAAAAGTTTGAAAAACACATTTTCGTATACCTACTAATTTATATTCGCATAAGTTTGACATTAGAAGAGCGTATATAGGTACCGTGAAAATTTCTTTTACTGTAAACGAAAACCATACGCTGTAAATATCCTCTTTAAAGGTACCGAAAGAGAAATACAGAAACAAATTCGGAAATGTTAAGTGATTTTTGAAATATTCAAATTTCAGTTTGAGGTCGACTCCGGAGTGTCAGATACACTGTAAAAGTGTCACAGTGTCGTTCTAGGGTTAATGGATGGAAGGGAATTTGAATGTTAGAGAATATAGGAGATTATAATGTGTAGAGTATCGGAAATATTATTTTTATGGTTAATGATTGGAGGACGCTGAATTGGTACCACTAGGGAAGCTAGATCTCGCATATTGTAGTGTACATTTGGATCTCTCTTTACCGTTGAATTAATTAGAATTTAGGTGTATTATGTTTGAATTTGTTGAACAATGGCAGTTAGATTTTATTATAATATTCTCTGATTAATTAAAATTCAGGTGACTTGAATGAACGTTAATTACACGTGTCTTCGTATCACGTGCTCTGCATCAGTATAAATTCAGAGCAGTTTTCAAAGCAGTAGTACATCCCCTAAATGCTGAGATTTCCTCTTCATTTTGTTTAGTTTAATGCAGCCTCGCCACGTGCTAAGCCTGTATTTCCAAGTCACTTTTCACGATTCTTTACATTCAGCTTAAGCGAAAGTAACGTCGTCACGCGTTGAACGCATAAATCATGATTCAAATCTTTTAATTATCGCGTTCATTATTACTGCCCCATTTAGAAATAAATTACGTAAACATTACGAGCAATAGTTTCAATGCAATATCCACCGCAAAACTGAAAATCAATAGAAACATACAATTTGTCTTGAAAATGTGTTTCTTTTAATTTGATCTTATTTTAAAAACCGGTCTCCATGCTGCTCAAGCATCCAGCAGTTTATTACAATATCTGTAACACAAAAATGTAACATCTTTACAAGCTCTTCCTTTTAAGTAATTCCTCTGAAACTTTGAACACACTTCGCTGTTGAACATCGACGTTAATACCAACAGACGATAATCCCGTGACACTGGAAAGGATGCACAGTGAATCGCGGATAGGTTTTTCTAGTCGTAATCGAAGGATTAATTCGCGAAGCTCGTCGAAGGATTAATTCGCGAAGCCCGTCGAAGGCTGTTGAATGATGGCAGGATGAGTTCGAGCGTCGTATTTCCAAGTTCAGCTATGCAAACGAGACAGAGAATTTTAATTTCTTGCTACTCGAGGCGGCTCGATCGGGTTGCCACATCGTTTTTACACCACTCTTCGCCTACCTTTCAAATCTCGCTCCTTTCCCACCTCTGTTCGCCACGCGTCGACTAACCACACTATGGCTTTCAGTAAACAGGCTTTGTTTAAACTTGAACCAGTGTTCTCGTATGCGCGGGTCATTAATACGCTAACATTCCCCGAAGATACGAAGCTTTGCCTTTCCTTTAGCATATTTAAACTCTACATGCTTCTCTGAACACGGCAATGCACACCTTTGGAATTAATAACGTACATACTATAATTTAAACCAATACAATCTATCTATCAGACGATACACTATATACTTTACATGAATTTCCTTTAACTTGTCGCGTGACCGATCGGCAAAAAATAGTATCCAGCAACATAGTACTAGCATAACTGAAGCCTTTCCAAAATTAAATATTTTTTTCACAAAATTATCCGTATTTCAGAAGCTATTTGGAGCAAGAATCTACAGTCCTTTACCTCGAAATTACAAATCCAACTATAATACAACCGATCACAAAAATCCCAAATTCTCAGCTCAAACATTCACCTTTCTCACGATCAGTTCCTCGATACAGTCGACATTCTTCCCTAACCATAGGTATATACCTACCCTCCACTTTCACCTTTTCATTCCTCCCATAGCTGAATCCTTCAAATCGATTCTCGGCCTGCACACACCCCCGCAGAATCCAGAGAAGGCAAAGCTTCCACCTGAATTTTCCCGCCAAAATATCGAGCACTGCAACCCCCGTTTGCGGCAGATTGTTGCACGCGGTGTACACTGGCTGTATGCAATATTTAAGGCGAATCGGTGACCCGAGCCTCGCATACTCCTCTGGCGAGTGAATTCCTCTTGATTAGCCGCGGCGAGAATGCAACTCGAGCGCAGTTGCAGTCGGTTGCATCGGAACTTGCCACGAGTCCTGCATCTCTGCGGTTGGACAGTCGTGTACATGTATGTATATACGCTCCTCCCCTCTCCCTCCCCCGTATTCTTCACCGGTGGACTCGCTTTCTTTCTCGCCCTTTCTCTGCTCCTCTTCCATCCATCCTCCGGTGTCTCGTTCCCTCTCGTCCCAGGAACGTAGCGTTAAATTTCGTACACCGTCTTGCGCTCGATCGCAAAAGCCGATCGGTAACGGTTGCACGTATCTTAAATTACATAAACAGTTACGTTAGTGAAATCATTGCACGCGCGCCTGCAGTATTTATTCGCCCCGATAAAAACGCCGCGATGTTGAAATCCGCTCGGCACAACCTGCACACTGGGGCGAAAATATTTGCTCCCCGTCGATCACGGTGGGAGAGGAGGTCGTTCGATCCTTGTGCTATGTTTTCCGTGCGGTTTGTAATGATTTAGGTGGCGCTGACAGGGAAATGCATGTCGTTGTTTTGTAACTGTGGCTCGCGTAAAGTGACTTGGAGCTTTGGAATTTCTTTGAATTATCACTAGGATGTAGTAAAGTTGCATTTCGTTTGATGTGCTATGAAATTGTAAGATCGATAGTCATCTTTCCTGTTTCTTGGTACTGTAAGTGCTCCTGCTACGAGAGTGTTTTTATGACAATTTATTTTTGCAGCAGGTAGAATTATTATCAAATATGTTTTTATACAAAAATTACTATCGTTCAAGCTTGTCCATAGAGTGCTCAGAAATCGAGGGCGGAATCTTTCTGAGCGTAGGGTAGACCGGAGTAAAGTGAGCCTTGGGGTAAAAGGGCTTTCTTAATTTGTCATTTAAAAATAGAATTTATTTACAAATTTTGGTAACGTAATAAATGCATGTAATATAACTATGATAAGTATACACATTCGGATATCGAAAAATGTAAATTCGTTTAAAAACTTGAGAATTAATTTTTAGAGGCTTCCGATTGGTTTCCTTCTCAATTTAGCTTTTTAGATAAATAAGTCATAAATATATTATTTCAACTAAAAAAAGCTACACACGTGATTCCAGCGCAAGGGGTTAATAATTACCTAACCAATTTTAATATACTCTAAGTTTATTTGAATTATTGCTACTGGTAATTTGTCAATAGTAATGTTTAAATTATATTATAAATTTATTTCTGCGCATTTTTATTGAAAGGAGAAAAGTGTATTCTACTTCAAACTTTTTTAGGTTCATTTTACCACGGTTTCCCCTGCAATACTCCGCGAAATAAATAGAAAAAACAAACTACCTACGTTCAATTTGTAAAGAAGAATTGCTTTCACTCATCAGAGATCCATGTCTGCCTCCCATTTAAATGCATAGAAGATAGCAGATCCTTTGAGGCAAGTGAAGCTCAGTAACACAAAGTATCCCCTCATTTCTGGACAGCAATCTTCAATTTGTCGCTTGGATTCACCCCAACCACTACCGGCGTCGCAAAATATACTCCACCAAATTACAGTGCCCCGAGACTGGACCTCCCCTTACGTACCATGAACTTACGATATCTCACGTCTGGTTCGACACAAAAATTAGGTCTTCCGCCTTCTATCCGCTTTATCCTCGGGCTTCGATCCCACGACAGACATTCTTCCTCCACTTTATCGTCTGTCTTCCCCCCGCACCATTCTCCCAAGTCACCTCTCCGTTCCTCCCAGATTCTCTATCACTCGGAATGTCCCTTAAGCTGGGCCTGCCCTCTCTCATGCGCCACTCTTTTCTCTCCTGCCCTCCGGAATTCTCTCTTACGCTCTCTGCTCTGCCTCCGTTTCATTGTTTCGCTCTTCCTTCGTTCTCCCCACGAGACAGCTTCTCGTTTTAAATTCATCGCCCCCTGTGTTTTTACGGTCCAGGCACGAACCGTCACAGATAGGATCGTGTTTTCCCTCGGGGACAGGAAAATCCTTGGTAGTGGCCCGAGCTGTGGATATTTTAGGCATTTTGGGGGTATTGAATCGTTGTCGGGCGTCCACCGAGTCTCCTCTCATAAATTTCCAGTCGATCTGCGCAGATTATGGGTTTAAGTAGGGATTAAGTGTCAGGGGATATGGTTCATTCGTAAAGTATTTTTTCAAGATGCTTCAGCTGGTCAGTGACCATGAATCGGCCTTCAAAATTTAAGGGTTAGATGGACCATGGAAAGGTCCATTTCTAAATCCCACTTAACTTTACCTTATGATCTGTGCCTCAAGATCAGATTAATCGCAATCATTAGATACAGGTACCAAGTCGGTGCAAAAGTTCGTTCGCTCGCTCGCTCGAAATCTCTTTTTATTGCACCTAAGTACTTGCAATACTTTTACCAGAAAAGTGGCAAAAGGTCATAGATAGCCAAGGAAAATTCTTTGATTAAAGAAAGTTAATGAAGTCTTCGGTGCAATAAAGCGAATGAACTTTTGCACTGACTTAATAGAATAATTCAAGGGCCATCTCCCCAAATTTCCATCTCCCATGTCTATCAAAAATGGAACTCCAAATTTTCCAAGCAAACACTAGACTCAAGAGAGAACTACAGCCTTTCAAAAATCCGCAAAGAAAACTGCTCGTTGCAGAAAATCTTACAAGCACAGATTCCTCAGAAAGCCCCGGCAAAAATGGCTTCTCCTGGGTATAAGGAGGAAAAGCAAAGTCAAGATGCCTGGACTCGCTTCGGATTATACATAGTGTTTCCTGTTTTTATTCAGGCACCGTCGTCACAATGCAAATGGCGGGCAACGGAAGTCGTTGGCTCACGAGCACGGATCACGCTCCGTTATTTCCTGGCACGAGTCGCCCGGCGCCTCCACACGCTCCTTTTAATCCTTGAAAGCGAGCCGGTGAATCTTCTTCGTGGGTTGTTTTCTAGCCCCCAACGAAACGCGTGCCCCAGCTCCGAAAGGGATTCCAGCTCCGAAACTGTTTCGTGGGATGCTCCGTCGCAGCACATTTCTTGCCAATGACACGCGCTTCCCTTATCGATCCTGAACTCCAGACTCTCGAGTCTAAAGCTACACTCTAGTCAAACACAAGGTGCGACCACAGAAATTCTTAGGCCGCAATCATCTTTTCATATGATCGAAAAAAAACGAGGGAGAAAACTGTGCTACTGTGCTTTGTAGAGATACACTAAATTGGAGTGACTAATTGGAGGTTCTCTTAAGTAGTGTGAAATGATATTCTTGATAGTGGAAGTCGACGAACATGTTCTTAAAAATTTTATATTCCACCTCCTCCCTCCTTCCTTATTAAAATTCTTTTAAAGATTTATATAACTCATTTACCTAACTCGGTTTCGCGTGTGCGATGTAACATCATTTTCTAGGCTACTTATATTGAAAACTAGGTTAAAAAAATATCATATAAGAAGCTACCTCACTCCCTCTCCACCCCTTGTAAGAAAACGTAAGAAATTCTCGACCCCCACTACCCCAACAGCCTTGCGTAATTTAAGGACGACCCCTTATAACGATCATACTCTTCTGAGCGATCATTTCTGTCGGGAGAGGTTCGCATAGCGTTTAAAGTGAACTCCAAGCTACTCTTGTTTTCAAAGTAAAAGTACTGGAAATTGCTTTACATATTCTTTCAAATACAAATTTTCTTTCCAAAAAATATCGAAGTGGAAACACGACAAAGCTGTGTACGTGTAAAAACACGTAAACGTCAGTTAAAATATTCTGATTATGTCCACTGGTCTTCAAGAGACTCCAGAGTGCTATCGTTATCTCTCAGCCTCTGCGACAAAAAAAAAACAGAAAACGTGGCGATATACGTTTATAACGATTGCATTTTTATTGTAAATCTGTATAAGTTTCTCGTGTATTAGGTAGTAGAAATTAACCCCTCAGACTTTGAAGATCGAATTGGTCGAGAAGTCCACTAATAATGACACAATTTTTATATTTTGTGAAGTGACAGTTTCAGCGTACCTACATTCATGATTCATTGGTCTCACGGAAAGAGAAGTGACGTTCAGACGGAATGTAGGTGTGGGGAGCACGGTGAAAGAAGCTTAAAGTCAATTTCCAGTTCGCCTCGCAGGCAGACGTACGAGGTATTTTGGTCTCCCATTTTCCCCGTGCCGGAAATAAAGCAGTATTCTTAGAGGAGAGGCGTCTATGTACCGCGGTTTCCGGTACATACGTCCGTTTCATTTGTTTCTCTTACAAACGAGCTTCCAACGTGGAAAGAATCACGAAACGCAAATAGCCGCGAATGATTGCTCGTACGTCGCATACAAATTAGTCGAGATCCTATTATTGTGAATGTTTTTCCACTCGTAGATGTACAGTAACTTCTGTTTTCCTCCCACCCACATAGCACGTACCCTCAGTTTTCCGTTTCCTAATAACATGCCAACATTGCGGTATGTGAAGATTTCTTGGCGCGCACGAGCTCGCTCTTTTTCGACGCTTGCTCTTCCCGTTGTTCTCTCGCCTTCTTTTCTTTTTCGAGAATCGCCAGCCATGCTTCCTTCGGCCCACAGAACGACGTGGGTGGCAGATCATCTAATACATCGTAATAACTCTGCCACTTGTGCATAAAGTGGAGTGCCAAGTCGCATTCAGGCCAAGGTTTCACTTTGCATGGCGGACCTTTCGAGATGATATGCACATATAAATATGTAAAGTTTGCAAATTTAAAATTACTAACATCTCTAATGCTTGAGATTCGTTGGAATATTTAATTCCACTGACTAGTGGTGTTTGAGCACAGTAAATGAAATCGCGAATTGTGTGATCACTGTTCAAACGAAATGCAGTTTAGAATGTGAAGATTAATGGTAATAAATTTCGATGGGAAAGATAAAAAGAATTTCTTGGCTTCTTCCCATAAAAATTGATTGAATATTTTATGAATTGCTTACCACCACAAGAAGTACGTGGACAGTCATGTTGCAATCCATTTCGATGGTAGCAATCGCAGTCTGTGTAAACCATTCCAGCGTATAGCTCCCTGGACTTAACTTTCCTCAATCGAAACTTCTTCGCTTGTGCCTTCGATGGTCTCTGCGACTTCGCTTCCGACCTTTGAGGCTGTGACCTTATGTGCTTACTACGGGGCTCCTGGAGAGTGGGGCTTCTGACCTGTAAAAATTCCTCGTTTTTAATCAGGCTTCACATTGATACTTATGGAAACCTAAACAAAGAAATACGAATTAAGAAGGTTGCATATAAAAAGAAGTGTTGAGTACATTTAATAGATTTATCAAATTTCAACAATTCTATTCTTTAATACATTTATCTTCAATTACAAGACAAAAGAGAAAAATCCAAGAAATCTCCAAACTAAACAAGAATACATTGAATAAAATTGCCCAATACTTCACACATTAACTTTATTGCAGTACATCATTAAACACACATATTTACTCCCCAAGCAACTACAATTTTGCAATTACGTTCGATACCCCCAAAGCCGCCCCCTTCAAACGCAAATCGACCACTATCCACGTGTTCCACGTTATCCTGCGCAGGCATCGATCACTCGCTGGTCCAAATCGCCTATGTCCGGTTTGTACACGTCAACGAGACGACAGAACAGCTCTTGCCTCTTCAGCTGGACCACAGCGTGCGGGACAGGCAGGGAACACTCATCCTGAAGACCGTTCCTCTTCGACCGACAAACTTCATAACGTTCCAACTGACTAGGAGAGAAGTGCTCCTTGTAAAGCGTGGCCAATTCCTGCGGCTGAACTCGGGGCACGTAGCCCTCGACGAACTCCGCTATCTGTTTAGAAGTCGGCCTTCCACTTTCACGAGCTTCTGCTCCGGGAGACGTCTTCGACTTCGCGCAGTCCCCTGACAATTTCTCCGTTTCACCTCGACATCCTCCGCAGTCCGATTTCACCAAGGCAGCTCGCGCTGGGACACACTTGGCTGACTCTGGACCAGCAAAGTCACAGCAAGGTTGTCGACCACGTCCGAAGTAACTGCGCTCAGATTTAGGTCTCTTTGTCGGTGGACAGCACCTGGAAGGGCAAACTCCTCTTCTAGGACGCGGTGCGAAATGACTCTGTGGAACTGTGTCCGAGGGATCTAGGCCGTTTCTGCGCTCCACTTTCGGTGCTCTGTCTTTGCAATCGATGGAGTAGTTCTTCAGGGGGTCCTTGAAGCCAGCACAATCAGGGACGCAGTCCGGAGGCGATCGATAGACCCAGGACGGCTTTCTCTCGGCTTTTCTCTCGGGGTAGCCTTCCTCGCAGATAATTTTAGCTGGTCCTCGATGTGGCTTAGCTGACTCGCTTGGTTTAGACCCCATGCCGCAGCAGTAGTGTCTGCGATCCTGCGGGAAGCTGACATTACCCGGTCTTGGTTCACAATCGCCGACTCGTGTTTCAAGGCCACCCTGCTGGCGCGAGATCGAGTTTTCTGGTGGGCATGGGGGAACCACAGCCACCGAGTGACCACCAGCTCGTGGGACAGGGGTCTCGAAGCAGATCGTCGTAGGAGGACCCGCGCTGTGTTCAGTGATCCGCGATGGCGGTCCCTTCGTTGTGCAATCGACGGTTTTGGGCGGATCGCAAGGATTCTCGAGGGATCTTCGAGTAGCTGGGCAATATAGAATCTTCGAGCAAGGTTCACGGCGATTTCCCTCGCCTTTGGTGGGCTCTAAACAAATGATTGCGTACGCGCAATCTGAGGGCAGCTTTCTGGTTATCGCGGATTTTGGACGGTTGACAGGTTTTAAGTAATAAATAGTTGGAGAGTCTGTGCATTCTTGAGAACAATCGTTTTCGTCATGTGGTAGTAGTTTGTTGGGTTTTCTTGAATGTCCTTGGGGTTGGAATATCAGCCTGAAGAAGAAAAAGGCTTGGCTGAAGCTGTAGTCCTCTGAACAAGTTTCTCTTCAGAATTAATCATTATAATAGCGACAATGGGTATTGTAATTAGACAACTGACACTGATTAGGCGAGGTTTAGGTTACAGTCATCTAATCTTTTAAATAAACTCTTCAAAGAAATTCACGAAATTCTTTCAAATTCCACAATCTGACTAACACTCCCGAATACTGGCATCAAAATTAATTCACATAAAACCTCTATGAATAAACAATTGCTCATAGAGCCAAGGTGCTAATAATGACAATATCTCAGAAAATTTCAAATTCCTGCACGCATTCTACACGTGCACCACTAGACTGTAATATAATTCATAGAACTGCAAGAGCAAGCAGGAAGATGTCTATATAAATCATATTAGAGATCACCCCAACTGGCAGCTGTCCAACACTTTCTCAGAATGTAGGCTGCAGGGACGATCAAAGTCCCCTTAGAGGAGGAATAAGAAGATTTAAACAGAATTGCTCTCGATCTGTCCCACTACTGTCACTCTCTACCTAATCCTCTGCCATCCTGTCCTCGACAAGGAACTCTACCCCTTGTCTATTTTGACTCTCTAGTACCCTCCTACCTGGATAATGGCCCCGACGGTGTCTGCCTCGCCTTAGAGAGGTGGCACGTCTTCTTCTGGATGGCTGTGCTCTCATCCATGGGTACCTGGACAACATGTGCCATAGGTTGATCACCTTCGAGACGACACTCCAGGACCGTAGATCCTGGTGGATACCGCGGACAGCAGGTGGTTGTCGGATGTTCAAGGCCACAGGGCTGTTGGAATCGAATTACATACAGCTCGTATCGCGCAATCTTTCCTGCGTCCCTTCCACGCTGTCCCCGAGATGGCAGGGGGGCTGGCTATCTTTCGCGAAATGATTGCCAAGTTATTCTTTTAACGCCTCTGCAGCGCAGAGGTTTACGCTTTCTAAGCAGCTTTTACGAGGTTCCTCTCAGCTGCAAGTAAACGGTTCTTGGCGGGAAAAGTTCGTAATGGGTTTGTTTGGATTCTGATTGGCAGCGATCTTCTAGCCGTTTGATAGTCTCTCCGTGTCGATTGCATTTGTGCTGTACCGACAGCTGAGATTTTTTGTAAATGAGGAAATTTGTATTTATTGTTGTGTATATTAATTTTAAAAATAAGATAGTTTTATATGTAAACGAGGGAGTTTTTAAATCTTCACTCGCCTGCTTTTGTATTTTATCTACACCTGAGATGTTAGTTCGCGAATGAGCACAGTTGTGTAGGTAGACGAGGAAGTTTTTCTCTTTAGGAAGTTGTTGAACGAAAATTTCAAATGGCTGCAGACAAACGGAGCGTGCAGGATTTGTGCATGACAGAGATTGCGTAATGAAACGTTTCATAGGTGAAAGTGATTGATGAATCGCGAACGGTAGGGTGAATGTAAACATGTTGAGTGGTGGTAAAAATGAGCACTAGAAGTGTGACAAATTGATATGACTGCGTAACGAGAAGTTGATCTTTTGTGGCGAAGATTGGAGGAAACGTAAGTTTATATAAATTAATGTTTGTTGCATATAAAAGTATGTGAATCAGCTGGTTTTTCTTCTTTCTTCTATTCACACTTTATTGGTGAGTCATTTATTTGGGATTCACTATTAATAACTAAATTTGAATATCGAATAGGAATACTCATAAGTGAACATTTATCAATGTTCACCTACGCTTTATTTAAACGAGCTTAATGATTACTATAAACTGGAAAACAGAGCTTCATTTAACTTCATCCTGACATAACTTATTTTCACTTTCTCATCACTGGAATTTACTGTGAATATATTAAGTTTCTCATTTCACACTTTTTACATTCATAAAATAATCATTCTGAATAATTTGAAGAGAACTGAATAATTAAAAGTGAAGTCGTACCAAGCCATCCTCTTTTAAAAGTGAAACGATGCACATAAACACTTCAAGCTGATCAAAATTGATCTCTATAAACATTTTTCTTACCTTACAAGGCGCAGCTCGTGGGTGATCATCAATTTCAGTGCAAACTCCCACTAATTCACCTGTAGCACCGTCTTCCCTGAAATTACGAGTACTATTCATATAAAGGAAAATTTCACTCTGGCTAATTTTATTATGCTCGTTGTTCACTGAAGTTGATTGCTTCGAAACTTCTGTTTCCAGTATTCTAATATGCTATTAGTAACTCGCTTTAGAGACATATATTTAATTAATTTTCTCGAAATTTAGGAGATGGGAATTTTTGAATTACTTAAATTTTTAAGAACTTACGAATAATCTAGGTGTTATTATTTGTTTTAGCACTTTTCGTGTGGAATTCTATTTAACGTAGTATTTTTTCTTTTCAGGTGAGTCCAAATGGAAATCTTTACCTAGGGGTTGTCGGTATGATTCTCGAAGAAGTCGAGGTGAGTCGAATTTTAACTTCTCGATAGGTAGAGAATGTGATTAATGATGGGACAAGGTAACTGGTTTTAATTAATCATCAGGAAGAAATTGAACAAGAGGAGAATTCGGATGGTGTTTGAAACCAAAACGTGATTGAAAAAATCAGTATAAAGAAGCATTTAATTTTAACGTGACTTACACTTGATAAATAGTAACCTTTCCTGGCAGACAAATGTCAAGAGTCCGTTCCATGTTTAAATATTTTGTGCTTTCACGTATTAGCAGTTTCTTCTTCAAAATTAATTTCTCAGGTTTTTGAGCTTAAAATACACCGTTATTCACTCATCATTTTACAAATTTTGATAAACTCCACGTATCCACGAAAAAGTTAAAAATTTTCACATTCTTCAATCACCTGAAACTGAATACAAAACAATTTTCTTCCTCTGTTTTAATTCCTTTCCTTATAGTAATATTTAGAAAATTCACAATATAAAAAGACAACTTCAAACTTTGGACTTTATACTCTATACTATATCCGTGGAAATTTAATTTTCGAATCTCAGATAAGGTACAAGAGGCTTTCAAATAAATATGTTCGAATTACTAAAATAAAGTCGTGCTAAATTAGAATAATTAAGTTGAATTCTAATAATATTCTACTAGGCTTAATGATTTCCACTTGAATTCGAATATTTTATACAAATTTCAGTAAAGCACGTGAACTCAAACAAATTCAGATAATATTCGAGCTAAACCACTATTCCTCGCGAATACTATTTTTAAGGGAGTGCAAAAGCACATACAAATTTATTCTTAACGGTCTGTAAAGCGTTCAATCGTGACTCATGGTTTGGTTGTGCTAATAATATAAATCACCGAGCCTTCAGTGGCGGTAGCGCCGTTAACTTTCCAGTTAAAGAAAACGAGAGTTGTAAAACGCGCGTGCAACACGCGGCTACCCGTGTCGCCTATGCAGCCACGGCTGCTAGAAGGTTAATCTAATTGAAAATATATGTTGCTTTATCAAGCGCAATTCCTTATCGAGGCGGTCGCAGGCGTGGAAACATCGTGGAGCGCGATACATTCCGCGATGCATCACGGGAGAATTAAACTGTACCAGTGCACATTGTACGGGATTAGAACAAAAAATTTCAGGCAGTCTAGCGCACTGCACTTTACAGTGCGTAAAAATATTATCATGTTTGGTGTATTAGTTTGGAATATCGATTATTTGGTTCAATTTCGATTTCACTATTTTTTTGCGTTCTTATTCTGAATATGAATTAATAGTAGTCTAATTAGAAACGCGAGGTAATAGCCGTGCCACAAGAAACTCCGTTTTATGGTTCAAAAATGAGATTTACGCACCCACGAAGACTTTCGAGAATATTATGACCAAAATCGATTATACTGAAGCCATAAATTCGTTCATTATTTTCTACGGTATGATTCTGAAGATGCATATTTTCGAAATGGTTTCCTAATATCTTTTCTTTGCGAAATGATCGCAGAGATAGAGGAAGTAGGATACATCTCATGCCTGAAATTTTTTTATTAGAAATGTACCTAATAGTCATTTCCTCGCCTAACGTCGCTCTGCTAAACTTTCGCTCGTAAACTAAATTGCAATCCATTGCAAGTACAGCGTAAACTGTTCCACTGTTCCTCTACGGAATTTCTCGTGATACTTTTCATCTAACATCCTGGATTGTGTGCCTATTACTCATACAATATATTCCGTGTTTATACACTTTGCTGTTTCTACTTGAATCGCCACAGTAACTAATTAATACTTGCTTGTTTCCTCCCATCAAAATTAATAGAAAATAGAACACTACTCAAATTAATGAAAACTTCTACTTGCTGAAATCATAGCTACCCCCCAGACACTAGTCGACAAACATTTATTACTACAGATATCCAGAATTCAGTAATGCAATATTCATACTCTACTATCCCACGATCCAGCAGAATCGTCGTTACAAAAAATCACCGACAACTTCTGCTTCCTGAAGTCATACCTGGCCCCATCACTAAAGCAATATTCCCGCAATGAAACGGCGTAATCCAGAAATCCCTCGTTTATTTATACCCGACTATCGCGAGTCTAAAAGAGATCGGGAAAAAATCCTCGCCCCGGCAAATAGAACAGCGCGCGAGTATCGCTCGGAGGAGCGATATAAATCGTTATCGAAGGTTTCGCAGGCGCAGGGGCATCGCGAAACGATAAGTTCCCCCGCGGAACAAGGTAAACACGAGATGAAATATCGTGGCCCCCGATGTGTAGAGCCCGTCGTGGCGTTTACCTGTTCAAGCAGCGCGACAGGCACACGCAGCATATGCGGTTTCGTTACGGTTGAACGGTAGAACGAGCATAAAAGCGGGTCGCCCCGCGCGCGCGCGGGGCTGACAGAGAGAAAAAAAAAAGAATCGGCGGACCTTTCGCTGCGCGGCTACGGAACACGGCCGGCAACACTCGGACAGACACTCGCCGTTGTCTTTCTCGCGTTCAGCTGAACCTGACTCAACGACTCGGCGTTGCGCAACACCGTGGCGGGTCGCGATTTCGCAACGATCCGCGTCTCGATCGACCCCGGCCCGCTCTTAATCGCCAGATATAATTGGAGGATCGGCGTGTGGAGCGGGCACTGCTCGATCGTGGAAATGGGTGTGGAGGGAACGAACTCGCGATTAATTTCGGCGGCCATCGACAGTTGGTTCCGCGGTGGTAAAGGTTGCTTTTATTGGTGAAAGAATGCTATCGCAACAGAGTTGTCAGTCTGTTTGCTGTTTTGTTATCTGGTGTATATCTGTGCTCCGTAGCCGAGGGAAAGGCCTTGGCAAACAGGGAAGTTTGTTGCTCTCGGGAGATAGACGTTTTCGGTTTTCGCGTGGCGCCTTTTATGTGCACACTGGGAGATATGTACCTATTGTGGATTGATATGATGGTTGTAGGCGTTCGACTTGATAGAGTAGATTGGGTCCATTTGCTGCGGTTCTATCTGGCTGATAACAGATGTGATTTCTTGATATAGAATTTATATTGTACCTGGAGAAAATTATTTAGGTATGACTAATTTGCCAGTCTCTATTTCTCCAGGCAGAGAATAGTCATTGTCCTTTTGGAGCACCATATTTGAAGGGCAATGTAAATCTAGTGGTGGATACTCCAGCTATGTTTTAACCGACTTACAAAAATGAGGAGGTTCTCAATTCGACACCTATATATTTTTTTATGTATGTACCTATTCAGAACATTCGTTGTATCTGGAAGAGGATTTTTCAATGCCTCTTATGGAATTTTATATTTGTAGAATTTATGAATTCTAGAACTGTAGTTTCAGGAGATTGCTTTATGTCGTACAATTTATGATATCGTTCGTTTTATCCGTGACTAACAATAAGCATTATCATGCGGAAAAACTCCTTCTCTGTTGATCATTTCTCGACGAATTTCTGCTTGAATGCTATTCTACATTATTCAATAGAACTTCAATATTTTACTTACATTTTACTTAACACATGTGACCAATTTCTGATTATAAGAAGGTGTGACCACGAAGGGGTTAATAATTTATTGTGGTGGAATAAAATACAGTAAAGAGGATAGCATGATACCTAACGTTACTATACCTTAGAATGGCTCTTTCACAGTAGACTCTCCGAGTGTCCTCAGTTTTCTTGAACGCGTCAGTTCACCCGTGGAACCACAATAAATTATTAAATTCAGACTCTGACAACTTTTGATGCGAACTGTATTAACGTCAGCAATTAACATGGCACTGTCTCTCCTCTCTTTCTTCGCGCAGAAAGTAAGTGTCGGATTTATGGGTAGATTAAACGACGCCGGGGGAAAGGAGATTAAGGGACAACGGATGCGCATCAGGCGTGGTGCGTGGGAAGAAAAACGACGCCCTTGCGTGGCTCCGCGCGGACGAGGGCTCCGCGCCTCCTCTTTCGTCGCCGTCTTTTTGCCCGCGCGCGTCCAGGATGCCTTTACAGTTATCGACTGGGGACGTCGGGGGAGGAACGGTAGTCGATGATGGGACAGACCCACCGAACAGGGAGATGTAAGGTGATACGAATGACAGGGGATGATATGGAACTAATTTATCGGCGTCTCATTAAGGTCTTCGGACCCTGAGTCCAACCGAGTTGGACGAGTTATGTATTATATTATTCCATTAGGTGGTTAGAGATTACGCTATTCAGGGGGGAATTAGAGCACTAGGTCTGGTGGGAGCGAATGACTGCAGCGAGTGCATTTATCGCTTTTACTTTAGTCACTCCTACTGGGGTACAATGGACCAGCACGTGGGGCACACGCTATCGTTGATTGACTAATTCAGGGGCTTCCCTCCTGCTTTTTCCTTCCTCTGACGCCCACGAGGGGACTTCATAGTGCACCGATGTGGCTGAATGGTTGTAATTTTGTGAGTGAGGATTTGTTTGGAGATGCTTTTAGAGGCTGCTAAGAGTTCCTTATGAGGAAACGTTCCCAGCTCGAAAATTCTGATTCTAATGAAACTTCGTGTGAAAGTAGAGCAGTGTTTCCCAACCTTTTTTGAGTCGCGATCCCTTTTTATAATATTCAAATAACCTACGACCTGCATCTTTATTTACTACACCTACGTGTACTTTTACCAGGAAAGTGGCAAATAGTCTGGGTTAGGTAAAGACTTTGCTTCAATAAAGTGAACGAACTTTTGCACCGACTTAATACCATTGATAGAACGCGTTTCGAAAGAGCATTCTAAAATTCCCCGAGGGTAATCGAGGCGTAATGCTCCGCAGCCGCGATCGACCGCCCAGATTATCCTTTAATTTAATTACAAACGGTTGTAAATCGTGCAGCGTTAGAATTTTATCGAGCGCCGTAATAATCGAAACGGATGAGTGACGCACAAAGAGGACAGGAGGAAGCGTGTCCAGGCTAATGACTAATGTCGTAGAAACTAATTACTACCCTCGCCGACGTTCCCCCGCGATTTATCTATCGCGCGGATCGATAAGACGGCCCTCTGCTCGTCCAGGGAAGTAAGTTTGATTTATATCGCGGCCACTCGTGGCCACGCTCGAGATTGCATTAGCCTCTCGCTGCTAATTACCGTTTATTGTACCTCGAAGCTGCGCGGTTCCAGCCGCGACGATCCTCGTGAATCGGTGGCGAGAATTTTTAATTGAGATCGTTTCGAGCTTCGCGATGCTCTCTTCTTTCTTTGGTGACTGATGACTTGTGACGTTTAGTTATGAGTTGGGGCGGAAGGTTTCTTTGTTTTGGAGTGGCCAATTCTTTACGCTCGGATTTATTGAATGTTTGATCAGGGACTGCACTTGTTAGATGTAGGGCTATCGAATGCAGAATACTCCAGTATAATAAATGTACGAATTCTTTTATTTTTATAAGATCTAATGATGTTGGTGTGAGTGACGCGTTTGGAGTGCAAATGTTGAGTAATGGGAGGAAGTGGAAGTGAATATATGCTACTATGCTGTTTTATATAGAGGTCTACGTGATTCAAAGCTTTTAGGATAGTTTCTGGACCAAAGAATCGTCAAGTTAAAGATTTTAGCGTGTGTAGGGTGAGCTCCCAGTTAGGCGAGCTCGTGAGAATGAGAGTGGTCTTGAAAAGGAAAGTTGTACTATTGAGTCGCGTTCATGTTCCTGTCCCCCGAATACCACGGTTCAAGTATCGTTTCCTCACATTCACATGCAATGCACAATGACAGGCTCACACAAACTTATTCTTAATCCTCACACCTTGATCAGTTATTCTTTAAATACTTTTATGCACAAAGTACTTCCCCTTCTTTAATATCTCCCAGGCATAATTGAGAAATATTGCAGTGGAAACAAATATTCAAGTAATTTATTTATAAGGTAGCTACCCCTTACAATTACAATATTTAACTACAAATTACAAATTTCCTATAATAAATAAGTGTAACTTTTATTATCAGGTATTTGTAGGTGGAGTGTTATTTTGCTTCAACATTTATTTTTATATTTTCTTACGTATTGTTTCAGTAGCAAGTTTTCAGAAGTTTTATATTACTTTATTATATAATTAAAAATAGTTTAAGCAGAAAAATAGCACTTTTAGCACTTTCTTTTATGTGGCCAAAAAATAACCCTCCATTAGCTCGATGTTAAACCTTAAACCTTTCAACAACTTAGGCTTCCTAGGGTTAAAGTCCACTGTATCCTATCTATGTAGCTACTCATTTCGTTTGCTCAGTGTTCTTCCATTCGGCAAAAATCCTGTCGAAAGGAACTCGGCCCAGCATCCCTCACAGCTGGCCCTTCCCATTCGCTGGAAGACAAAGTGGCGTCGAAGTGAAGTCCGTGTGCAAACGCAATTTCCTGGCAGCGATGCACAGCAGGCTGGCCGGCCTCGCCGTAAAATGCTAATTGATTTTCGACCGTCATTGTGCCCGACAGAAATGGTCGCAACGTGACGAACATCTGACATCTTTCCTGTCTGCCTTTTGTGCGTCTCGTGCTTCCTGTTCTCTTTTTTTTTTCCACGCGATTGCAGCATCAGACGGCTGCTTTGATTATTCTAATCAGGCGGTTTAGAAACTGCTCGCTTTGTCGCCCGCTTGACAATTTCTGCTCGCTGAAATTCCAATTGACGCCTGCTGGCATCGGCTAGGATGGTGGGCGTCGCGTCAGGTTATCTTGAGAAGAAGACAGCACTGTCTCCACAGATAGGCGAGCTTACGAATTCAAAGAAATTGATTGATTCCTGTAATAGTAGATAGCATTGAAGTTATGTTTAATCTAGGATTGATAGTGAAAAGTATTGATTGGGATCGTTTGAAGCTCCGAAGACCCTCTTCTTCCTCTAACGATTCGCGGATCGTTGAACTTATAGTTACTTGACGGGCTGGAATTTGCATTTTGCATAGAAACCTTCTAATTTTAAAAGTTGAAATGGGCAATGGCTTCGCTCCTGTGTAGAAATTTTTAAATCCACGGGGAAAATTAATTTTCGCAACTGCTTCAAATACGGGGCATTGGGACTGGAGCTGTAATTATTTGAATATTCGAAGAATTCGAAAAATTTCGAATACGAATAAGTTCTTCGAATAATTCAAATACGAATAATTCGAATTAGATTGTTCGAATATTCGTTACAGCTCTAATTGGGGCCTAATAAACGAACATTTGCCGATATTAATTTGTAAGTTTTTAAATATTGTATGCAACTGAATTTTTCGTGGTGATGTCATGAAGTGTTCCTTATTAAAATCGTCGGTTCTTAGAGGATGAAAGTGTTCTAAGCAGACGAGCGACACAGATTCCTTGTTCTCTCGCGTGGGTCTTGCAAAAAGAGCTCGCCGATCTGTAGACGTTGGCATTGCTCTGCTCGTACAAGACTAAGAGTTTTAACCGTTATTCGCATAACGTCATGCACGTACGGATATATCTCTCCACGAGAAGAATACGAACGTTGCTGGACTCTCTTGTTACGAGATCACGTTGGCCTTGTTGCAAAACGGCTGCCATTCTGTATCGTTCATCGGCGCTGTGATTGTATCTTAACATACGTTTCGCTGTTCAATAAAATATCACTCCATTCTATCAACCGTCCACTTAAAAACTGTGTCTAAACAACCGTATTTCATACTGTATTTCATAAGGCGTGATGCTGCAAGTGTTATTTTCTCAAATATTCACAAAGCTGCCCCATGTTCTGAGATGCAGATTTTGCAGAGGAGGGTTCAAGGAATGGCGTGACATTTTTTATTATAGAATGAGGTCGTCTGAATAGTCGATAGACACCATGACACAAACCGTGAAATTAACACACGTAAGTAGCATGTAATAAAACCTAATTACGCAAAACGGTTCACCTCACATCGCTTTCTATTCCATGAAGTACATGAAAATGCAGCCTAGAAGAATTGTGCCCCTTCACAGAGGACGCAACGCGACTGAAATATGTTCACGTAACATCACCTGCACAATCTTCTCATGCGGAATAAAAGATACCACCTAAACGAGTCGCCTCACCTTTCTGATCAAAGCGGAAACGCAAGAGCTCACTCCGAAACCAAATAAAACAATGTAAACAATATATACAAACGATCGCGGACAACAAGGTAAAATCCAAAAGCCCTTAAAGACACAATGCTGAGACGCTTCTCAGAAAGTGAAAAAGAGCACTCGAGTGCACCGAGCGACAAACGGCGGGGGTAAGCAAGCAGGGGGGACGGGTCGTGGGGCGAAGAAAGGAAGACGGAGCAAAGGGGACGCGTGTCGAATGAAAAAGAAGCCCGTGACGCACGTTTTCCTCGCAAAGAAGCAGGATCCGTGGCAGCCAGGCAGCGTAATACGGCCGTGGCTTTTCTTGTTGCACGCACGATCCATCACGCGTGCATGTTACCGGGGCCTTATACGCGTCGTTTGCAAGCGACAGACGCGTCCAGGGCGCCGCCGACGGCGATGCTTATCTGCGATCTTCGTGGAATCGATCGCGATACACCGCTGGAGAACTTGACCGATGGATCGGGTCGCGGTGCCCAGTGAAAATTCGAAGGAAACGCTCAAGGTTGCCCGTACCATCGAACCGAGCCTCGCGGTGCAAGGCTGCTGGAATTGGAACGGACTCGAGGATCGATCGGGCGCAATTTCAGCCCCCTGGCTCCACGGACAGCTCGGGAAATGTGGGATCCGTGGACGGAATGCTGCTCGAGAATCGAAAACGACGGGTGCTGGAAAAATTAACGGTCGGAGGTACACCGATGTCCATGAGCATTAGGACACCAGCTGTATTTGCAGAAAATGTGATACAGATTGAGTGCTTTTCACTGCTTTTAAGGAATTACATACCTTCGACAGGTCGGGATATAGAGTTATTTTTATGATTTTTATTTCGTGTAAAAAAAAACGTTATAT
Source organism: Andrena camellia (assembly GCA_029448645.1). Lineage (NCBI taxonomy): Eukaryota > Metazoa > Arthropoda > Insecta > Hymenoptera > Andrenidae > Andrena > Andrena camellia. The sequence goes on along the minus strand of CM055680.1, from coordinate 29,925,496 downwards.
TTGAAAATCAAGATATACACAAAAATGTGTATAAATTAAGCTGTATTCTCTTAAAAAAAAAATTTGGTATCTTAAAAACTGATGCTATAGTAGCACCTTCTACTAAGACCTCTACATATTTGCGGAACCAAAAATATCTCAGAGATTATTGGACCGATTTGAATAAAATTTTTCACAAATATTCTTAAGACTATAATCTAGTACCTACTTGTCGAAGCTGATTTTTCGATTCGTGTCTTGTTTTTTTTTTTATTAGTAAAAGAAGATGAAAACTTAGGTCGAAGATCACTTGACTTTAAGAAGCTGCCATTTTTAAACAAATAGATTTTTTCAAAATCGGCGCCGATAAGTACTAGATTATCGTTTTAACAATATTCGTGCAAAATTTTATACAAATCGGTCCAAAAATCTCTGAGATATTTTTAATATCGCAAATACTGTAACTATGAAAAGGCCTTGGGAGAAGAGGCCACTATGTCATCATTTCTTAAGATATCAAACTTCTTTTTGAAGAGAATACAACTTAATTTATACACAAAAAGGTGTATATCTTGATTTTTAAATATAACGTTTTTTTACACGAAAAAAAAATCATAAAAAGAACTCTGTTTTTTTCTTTCTTAATTTAAAATACCAAATAAAGTAAAATTTGATAGAGCTCTTAAATGAATCTGCAAGGTTCTTCACAATTATTCCACACAGAGTAGGTGCCCTGATATTTATGAACGGCAGTGTACGACGCCTGTCAGTGGCGATGAAAGCCACCCACCGACGAAATTGAAATTTAAATGGCGCCCACCGGCGGGAACATGCCTCCAGCAGCGCCTACTGAGATGATTGAAATTCAAATGGCACCTGTTTCATGGAGACCCAAAGGATGACACGTACTGTTTGAGATTTGGGTGGAGTCCTGGGGTTTGGCGGTTTGATTGTATTAGGTGATCGTAGAGGGGACAGTTTCGTCGATGTTGGAGAATAGTTGACAATTGATTTAGTGTTCTGGAAGTAGGTCGGGTGGATTGAAAATATATTAGATGACACTTGCTGTGTGTAATGAATTTTAAATGGCGCTCAGGGTTCGGTGATTGAGCAGCAGCCAGGGGACGAAGATTGCATTATATTATCGTTAAACATCAATATTAGATCGGTGTCACGAGCTACGGTCGCATAGTTGCAATTAACCCATTTGCATCACAAAGTGTAATATTCCGTGAAAAATGTCTGCTCTGTATCACCAAACGCGGAATATTCCGCAAATTGATCTTTTTTAAAAAAAATAACTGAAAGAGAAATTATGAATAACTTGATAAATTACATACCTATGATCACGCGTGTATGTTCCGGTGATACAGATTTATCGTCAGGTTCACAGTTATCGTTATAATTGAAGGTCATACAATTTACATGCGCGACGCAAATGCGTTAGGGAGTGAATTTTGGAAATAGTTTACTGATTACCAACTACTATTACAAACTCGACTAAACAGTCAGAAATTTTGATACAACTTCGATCATCACCGCCGATTAAGGAAATTCAAATTTAAAATGCATCTAATTAACCTGAAACCTAGCTTCGTGGAATTGCAAGTGGAACGCCACCCACGGGCAGCACTGAAATCTGAATAGCCCAAGGTTCGGCACTTTAACATCACCCACCGCCAGAACTCAAATTCCAGCACTATAAACGCAATTACAATGGTCGTAGCTTGAATTTGCATAATAACACAGGGTAACTCGCGTTCACTGAGTACCTACTATTAACACAGAACAGCGCGGCACAGCGATTTCGTAACGCGAGAGAACCCGGTGGAAGTTTATTTGTTTTTTTTTTCTCTCAATGGACCTAGAAGGTGACTCACAAACGAATGGTCCAATGGTGATTTTCCACGGACTTTTTTCTCGATCCTATCGGCCGGCCACACCGTCACGGAAACGCGTAACTGGGCTGGAACTGCTTCGAAGAATTCGTGCAGGAGCAAAAGGTATTACCGATAGTCGACAGCTTTCGAATCCATATTTCCTATCGATCGAAAACCTTGCGCGAGACGGTTCAAGGGTTCCTCGAGCGCGCAGTGAAGCATTTTCGAGAGAAAGTCGCCATTGTGGTTTCGACTGGAATGGGAATCGGTTGACGAAAATTATTGACCTCGTTGTGTGCGCGATTCGGTAAAAGCGGCATAGTTCCATCCACTCGTAGATCATCGGTCCTGGATCTTTCCTCTGTTTATCAGAGTGCATAATCGAATAGTTTTCTACGGTATAGTGATCGTGACTGGGAACGGACGGATTTGCTCCAGTTTCGAAAGCGTTTCTATGTAGCAGGAAATCGAGGAAACGATTATCGATCGTGATCCTAGGTCCTGACTGACTCACTGCGACTGGGAACGCTGAGAATCGGCACAAATGTATGGTTACTCTCCGCGCTCCTTTTATTTCCATTGCTTGGGAGGAAGGATGAATGAATTAATTTAAAGCTTGCATGGTGCACCTAAAAATTAGATACTGTGTCGTGAGATTTATAGAGATTTTGTGCTTACGATGTCTTCAGAGTGTGAATGAAATTTCTTTCGAGACAAAGGAACAGCCTGCATGGCGAATCTTGTAATTAGCACATTATTATCGCATGGAAAATCCTGGGATTTGGATCTATCGCTGTTTATCAGTAAATCTTAATCACTGTCGTCATTAGTTGTTGCATATGTGTAGACAGCGATAGGGCCATTGTTAAATTTCCACGGGAGATAAATTACGAAGTGGTTGAAGCAATTCACTTGCCGTTTAAATTGCATAATAATTTTATCACCATATGTGCAATTAATGCAGTCGTTTAGGGCCACAGAATATTAGACTATATACATTAAATGTATTAGAATTACTAAGTAGTTATAATAATTCGGTTTATCCATCTGAGTTTTCATGATGAATCGATTTTAATAATTACATAGTTTTTGATTTTAGAAGTATTCTGTATTTTGAATTTTATATATACATTCTTTGCATTGGAATCATTTGGAGGTAACTGTTCACTCGACAGTAATAGAAGCAAAATACACGTGCCAAACGCAGTTAAACGGACCTAACCACTGTAATTGATACACAGCATCCATGCCTCGCACGTGTCATGAATTTTCATTCACACAATCGCGTTCGGAATTAGATTCTTGTATTATGCTACAGCTCGAGGAAAGGCACAGGCGCAACTTTTCCTAAATAGGAACCTGCTTCGAATGGAGCGAGATCCAATAGGGATGGGATCAAGTTCAATGTAACTCCAGGGCTTGAATCGATTCTGCATCTAAATGTCGTGGCATTGGAATTCAATGATACTTGTAGGAATAGGAACAGCATGGAAGTCGAAACCGATCTCACTTTTAGTAAGAAAGTATGCTTGTAATTACTTTGGTACACGTGTCACGCTCAATTACTTTCATTTTTGATATTTTATAAATGTATAAAAATTGGGTATGTACTTTTAGAACTGATATATTACCAGAGCAGTTAGAAGATATACCGAAAAAAAAGATATTACAGTATTACAGATATTAATTTCCTCTTCTTAGCAAATAGATATTATAAACAAATACTATGGTCATCTTTACTACCACGGATTCCCTATAATCAAAATTGAAACCCCCTTTTCTCAAATTGATGAACAACAGACTTTCCCGTGATACTTTCTAAAATCCACCAAACAGCGTACATTAATTTTAAACACGAACGTGTAACGAAAGCACAATCGTTGCATTAACACTCCACAATTAACGTTTAATAGCCACCTGCTCCGAAATAAAATTAATTTTCAAATAGCAATACTAATCCACACACATCTCTTTATAAAATACTAAAGCATCTCTGAATCCCCATTTTCTCTATTTTCAAAAGAAACTCAATCTTCCTCGTTACGAATTCATTAAAGGCTCACATAATTTCCATTTCTTTTTCTCAAAAATGTGCATTTAAATCAACTTCAAAGTAAGCTTGAAGCTTGTTGAATTCGGACGTTGATGAACTAATAAAGAATGCCGGCCGTGACACGCTCGATCTCCCGATCCTGCGCGGCGAGTGGTCCGAAACGTTCGCGCGAGTATGCCACCAGGGGCGCTGCAGATCGCGCTCGACGGTCGCCCGAGCCAGATAGTCGTGAGTCCGTCTGCCGTGCGGGCGATCGTGTGACGCCGCTGCTCGTTTCGCGTCTGGTCGCGGCGCGCGCGTGTTCCAGCCGAAAAAGTGTGTGCTCGTCCTTGGATAAAGAAACGCTGGCTGGCTGGTCCGAACGATTCGCGTGCATTCCACGGGCCTGGTGACGGTTCCACGGGGACCACGAGTCGACCCGATATCTCCACGCCGTCGTCACTCAGACCCTTTTACTTTTCTTCGTACCTGCGGACCGCCTCGAGTCCCTTCCATCGAGCGGTGGTATATACATACGTCGCGGTTCGACGTGGCCGCGACGAAAACTGGCGTCTCAGAGCTGGAGATCCCTCATTCCCGTATTCGTGTAGCCAGCAGGCGGAGTGTGTGTTAATGGTATTCCTCGCATTCCTCGCGCCTTTTTCTCCGTCCTTGGCTACTCTGATTGTGTGAACGTTCCTGTGGGGTGGTTGGTCGTGGTCCGCGATCTCGAGGGAAAATCGTCACGAGGGATAGAAACTGGGACGAGTTGGTGGTTAACAGGTGTGTGCGTACACGTTGTGCACGCTGCGATCGTCGTCCGAGTTGTGGGTCGAGCCTGCAGCAATCTGCTGGGGTATTCCGCGGAAACCGATCGCTCCGCAGAGGTCATCGGCGACGATAGCCGAGCGAAAACATGGGACGATAGGGAAAAAACGGGCACGGTTCAACGCTGCTCGCTGGTATATACCTCGAACACGTTACGCGTGTACCGAGGAGGTCGTGTTTATTTGTTTTCTTGATGCACGTGCTCCTGGGAGCCCGTACGTCGCCATCTATATTTAGAGGAATCGGCTGGGCAAGAAATTCGGCGCGCTGTCGACCCTTCGAAATCTCATTCCCCCCTCTTTCTCGCGAAGGGAAGGGACTCTGACGTCAGTTCAAGGAAACTTGGATCGTGGGACACAGGAAGAAGCGTATGGTGCGTTCTGAACGAACTTCTCCCGCCTAAAAAGTCGAGGAGAGTAAAACGTCACTGGGAGACGTATTGACCATTGTGTCGCATGTGTTTTGAAGCTTTCGCCTAGGTGGCTAGTTTCCGTTCAAGGAGCACAGAGTGCGATAGAACCGAAGAAGAATAGAAGCTGTATTCACAGAAATTTGCAGCGCATTTTGAATAGCTCTCCGCGACAAGGCAGTGACGGAAATGGAGCTCCATCGAACGATCGACACAGGACGACTAAACCGTGACATGTGAGCGAGTGGCGGCCAGAGACATGTTGAACACAGAGACCCTCGAGGAGTCCCCGAAGCGGAGGTCGACGTTCTACGTATCGTTGGACGGCGAGGCTCGTCAGACCTCGAAGATCCCGAAGACAATCGGCTCAGAGCCGGACAAGTTCGCCAGCAACACGTTCCCCATCAGCACGTCGAAGACGGTGCCCAACGTGATCCTGACGCGCACGCTGAGCAACAACGAGTCCCTGTCAAAGAGGGGCGACGAGTCGCTGCCGGAGTCGCGGGGCAAGGTTCAGTCCCTGACGAAGATCTTCGAGACGCCGAAGGGCGATCAGGTGGCGAACGGGCCCGAGCAGAGGAAGAAGGTCGAGAGGACCAGGTCGTTCAAGACTATCGAGAGATTCCAGAGCCGGTTCACCGGCAGGAAGGACGCCGTCAGGAAGGATAGCCGACTGAACAACACCATCGCGTGCTTCGAGGTGGAGAGCGAGGAGTCGAAGAGGAAAGTCGAGGCGGAGAAGCGTCCCGCCGCGTCGAAGGTGCACGAGGCCAAGTCGAATGGAGCAACGAGGATCGGGCCCGGCGAGACGAAGGGCAAGCAGAATGGGAGCACCACGTTCACCAACCTGCTGATACGCAGAACGCACAGCACCAAGCTGGCGAGGAGCACCAGCACCCTGGTGAAGGTGGCCGGCAGGCACGCGTCGGTCGACAGCCCCTGCGGTTCCGCGACGCCCGCCAGGGGCGAGAATCATCGTTCCGGAAACGACAAGTGTAAGAACGACGAGGCGCACGATGATTCCGCCGCGGACCACGACGAGGGCACCGAGTCGTCTGTGTTCGAGGACGCTGACGCTGACGCTGGGATACATTCAGGTACTTGTGGGTTTATTTGTCGTGGGAAGCAGGCCGGTGATTGAATAATGGCGATTTAATTATTTCTGCGGTCATTGATCGATCAGAGATATATTTCTGCTGTATTATGGTGTTGTGCAGCTGCTGCGCGTTTCGGAGCAGGCTTCTGCTCGTTGTCAATCCTTTTCAAATGTCCGAGCTATTTGTTGTGATAGAAATAGAATTTTATAGGATGCAGTTTTATAGCTGATAGAAGGGGAGTAAGTTCGAATTTCTGTACCTTTGACAATATGTAGATGGAAGTTATATATGTATGCCTTTACATAAATCTAAGATCTAGGATCTTTTATGATAGATAAAAGTAGGTTTAAAGTTTCAAAAAATTCTAGCTCGATCGAATTCAATTTTCTTCTCTTCCAATACGTTACCAATTTGTTTGGGAATAGTCCTATGCAGTAATTAGAGAAATATAACAATTCATACACAGTGCTTCAACCTTTGCATAAGAGACAGAAGACAAAATCTTTAAATTTTTCTAATTTCTATATACAACTATCACCACTCCAATCAATATACCAGAGTAATAGAATACTACTGCAATTGAACTTAACTGCGGAGAAGCATATCGCAAAACCATACATAATTGAAGAAGTAATTAGCAGTAACCTTATTAAGTACCTCTAATAACATTTCGTACAAGATCATATATCGTTCAGAAGCTCCAAATGCGTTTTAATGTGAAGAAAACTCCGTATACTCAACAGCCTGTTAGCCTAAGAGCTTTAGACTAATAGGTCGTTACATTTGTTCACATTCCCTCAATGGAACAGGTTCCCAAGATGCGCGCTAACTCCCACTGTCGAGGGAGGCAAAGCTCTAGAACTGGTTGCAGTCATTCGATAACTTCGATCGTCAGTAAGAATTCGAGTTATCGAGAGACTTCATTTTTCCACTATTTTATGCGCGGATTTCGGAAAAATCGCGCTGGAGGTCGAAGAGCTAAGTGAAATCGACTGAGTGATCGTTAAGGACTCTTTCGAATTCGCCGGTCGAGCGTGTAACGAGCGTTAATTACTTGATTTTACATGCGAATGAGTCTGAAGGCATGTCGGTGCTCTCTGTTTAGGAATTTACCATAGACTTCTCTAAGAGGAAGAAGGAGTTTCCATGTCTTGACAAATTTCAGCATTAGAGATAGTAGCAGGGGATCTTTAGCGTACACGACGCTTCTGTTTCTACGCCGTTCGCCATGATAACTCGTTCCGATAAGCCTGTGAATCACGTTATCGCGGCGAATTCTGTATTTAGATAGAGTGTTTAATCATTGAATAAATGTGCCAATTTTGGATATAGTATAAACAGACGGCTTTTAAACCTGTCAGTTCAATTCGCGTGAACCTTGATAAATCTCTGAACATCAGCATCTTCATAGATTCTAAATTCCCATAAAATTCCAGATAGGCTGCAAATTCCATAAGTGCACTCGTGAATCTCAATATCGCAGGAAATTTCGCAAGTTGCGCAACGAGATTGCCGAGCCCCAGATTTGGCGAGAATATCAAAGCCCTCGGCAAAGTTCAGCTTCAGAAGGTACGCAAAAATTTACACGGCATATTGAGGTGGAATGCACGAAAGCGCACTGGCAGATGGAACATTTCTGTGGCCCTGTGTTTTATGAAATTCTTGACTACCACGGTTCGGAAAGCACCGTGAAAATAAGAGATATGAAACTGGTCACGGGATGCGTCTAAGGGGTGCAGAGGCGAGCGAGGGTGCTCTCATAAATCGAGTTGAGGAAGCGATCGAAATTCGTGACTCCGCCGACGAATTCGACGGTCCCGTTAGCTGGACAGAAATTGCACGGCGAATGAACGCGAGCTTTTTATTTCTTGTTTGGCCGCTGAGGGCCACCTTAATTAAGGACGAGCGATTACGGACGCTGGGCGAAGACCCTATCACCTGTTCCCTCGAAGTAAATCGTGTTATTCCTTCCACGCAGTGGCGACTCACGCTTCACCGTCTCACTTTGGTCGTGGAGTGTACGAAAACCTTTGGTATTTGAAATTTGGGATCAGTATAATATTAACCAGAAAGTTCTTTAGGCTTTGACGAATCTTTGAAGGTTTATTGAGTAGCGTGCAATTTAGTGTGCTTAACGAATTGGGGTGGTTGGAAGCTTTAGAAATTTCAACTATTGATAGCTCTAGAAATTTGAAACCTTGATAGCTCTAGAAATTTAAAATCTTGGTAGCTCTAGAAACTTTAAATTTTGATAGCTCTAGAATTTTCAAACATTGATAGCTCTAGAAATTCAAATGTCGCTAGCACTAGAAATTTCAAATCTTAATAACTCTAGAAATTTATAATATCTACTCGTTGATTTCAATTAATGATATTTTATACTGTGACTCGCAACGGAAGTCAACGCTATGGAATTGAACCAAATGTTCGAAGCTTCGATATGGGTCAGACTCATCCTTAGATCTTTAAATTATTATATAATCTTGGTACGTTGAAATTCCTATATGATCCTCAAAATAAAAGTACCAGCACCGAAACGACGATGGTTTTCGCTCGAGCGACTGCGAACAAAGAGCGAACTTATTCTCGAGCTAAAGTCACACCTAACCGAGACTCCACTCGTGAGCGTTGCACTTAATCGAGTTTCACGCAGGATTAAATTAATTGATCGCCATGTCGCTTTTAATACTTGCCCACCTCGCTAAATATTTATAAACCGCTTGACGCAACGGGACACGGGTGACAAGGTTAACGAAGGTGTTAGGGGAATGTCTTTAATTAGAGAACGTTTGGTTCTCCGTCGGTGCAAAGCTCCCCGGATCGAGTTTTCTCTGTTTCGAGGGGCTGGTGTTTATCGAATACCTGCGCGAAGAATACGGAGAGACTACTTATGCAGCAGCCTGCTCCAAACACCTGCCTTCTGGGCCAGGTCGAGAAGAAAAAGGCTGTGGGCATAATTGTAGTTCCCACTGCGAAGCTTTCGCGTGTGACCTTCTAGGGCGAATCCTTTGCTCGTTTTTTACTGGAATATTATGGAAGGGTGAACTCGACTCGAATGGAATATCATCATTTATTGAAATGGCCGTGGTGCAGGGGAACGTTTTGGGGGGGATAGGTGGTGTTCCGCCTTTGTTCTTAAAAATGTTTAATCGATTATAGTTCATTCTTCAATTCTGCTATTTCGAACCACTAAATATGAGTCGCATCTGAGAATCGTTTAAAATTTTGTTTTGTATTGAAAGTGGTAACTCTGAAAATTTTAATAAGCCTTGGGAATCTTCATGGGATTTTGGTGCAAAAATGTTTTTCATTGACAGAAGATTCGTGAAAATTTGCAGGATCTGTTTAAGACTTTCAAATTGTTACGATTGAATTTTATTCACTTTGTGGAGTATTAGGCTTTAAATTATTTTCTCTGTTACATTCTAATATTTATTTTTATTTGTTGCAGGTAAGAAACTCTTTCAATTAACACTTTACCCCGTCCCAGGAATGTAACCAAAAATTGAAACTGCAAAAGCACAAGATTCACCCCATGAGTGGGTAATTTTAAACAAAATTACTATTTAATACACCTAATCTGAAGACTATTATTTTTTATGGCCCAGATAAGGGACCGTAATGGGCGTAAATTATCTTTTCAAGAAAGAAAAAAAGAAACATATCTTATTCAATTTCAAATTTTTTGAATAAAGGAATTTTATGAGGCGTAATAACTAAACCCGTTTTTATCTCAAGTGCAACAAAAATAAATCTTCATCACTCCAAATTCATAAAAGATGTCTCAATAGGTATTTAGTGTTCCATTTCTCTTAACTTTCTCTTACAATCACTCACTACACAAACAAACGACTTGCAAGAATCAGAAGCCAATATCCAGAACAAAATGTCATTAAACCTTCGAAAGCCGTCTGACATTTGTGCATTACTAAAACTCCCATCATCCAAAACGATCATACCGAGAAAAACAGTCTAACCGACATAGTAGACCAAGTAACCCGTCACGAGCCACAAGGAATTCGATCGATCACGCTTAATTCCCCCTCAAAAGCCGACGATCCCCGAGCAAAAAAGTCGGGCCATCGAACAAAAGTGCCTTAGACAACGTCGTCCACTGAAATATTCATACGAGCTTACGTCCTCTTTGCTTCCGTGAACAGAACGCTCGCGTACGGTCGAGTCATTACCGAACAGAAATGACGTGGAACTGTGCTGGTTCCTCGTGATCCGCGATCATTGTTCGCCAACCATTTGTAAAGAACCCAAGGGGAAAAAAAGAACTAACGCGAGAAAATAGCATGGGAAACGTGGAAAAAAGGGGGGAAAAATCTGAGCAAAAAGGGGACAACGATTTTTATTCTCCGGTATCGCGATTGAGCTGCGTACCTGATGATGCTATCGCGATTTTTCATAGTGGAAGGGGAACGGGGGGGGGGGCCAGGTTGGGGGACGTGAAGCATCGTGGTCGACCCATTAAGCGCTCGTTTGCGGTCGGATCGGTTCCGTTTTTTGGGGTGGTCGCTCCGTTTTTCACGGAAATGTGGAAAGGAAAGCGTGAAAAATGGAATTCGCGTGACTGGGGGGGGGGGGGGGGCGGGAAACGAGACAGATAAAACGACTCTATTACGATCGAGCGTAACTTATCTGCGATACTGGCGCAATATGGCCCAGAAAGCAATATCGAGCGATATCGAGGGCTGACCTTATGTCGCTTTTTAGGGAAAATCGGACGCGACTATCATCTAGGCCGCTTTGAACGCTCGAGTTAACGTGTTCGAATAACGTACGAAAAGTGGGGACCGAGCTTGTATTGTACTTTTGACTCGAGTGGTTAATGTACGGGGACGTTGTTTATAGATATTGAAATTTAGTAGTTTCCTTTCGTTAGTTCATCTTCTTGGGCTGACAAGTTGTCTAGGATTCTTGAAACTGGCGTCCTTGTTGGGTTACTTGTCTTAGAACTGTTTAGAATGAGTAGAGATATTGTGTTTGTAGAACTGTCACGTTTCTTCACGGTTGTTTCCGTTAGTTCTGTCTCATTTGTATTATTTAAGTAAAGAAATATGTGGTGGGGTGAAATAGAACAGAAAGCTTCATTTTCTCAGTGTTTTCTATGTGTACTCGTTTCACGGTTATTGTGCATCTGCTATTGGTTTCCTGAAAATTAACGTTCATTTCATCACTACAAATTTCATAAAATTCTGCACAGTTATCTGAGTGGACACTCGAGTATGCATACTTTTCTAAGGTTCACTAATTTCAATTAGTTTTCACCACAAATCCACAAGCCACCTTTGCTTTTGTTTACTAGGTGTAGAAAAAGAACTCAAAATTAGAATATTTTAAAAATAATAGACTACTCTTGGGAAACATGGGTTTTTATAGTTGGTGTGCATTTCCGTAGAACTAGGGTTGATAAAAATCGAAATGATAACACAATCCTCGCTGCGATAACTACTAGCGGTAATAACGGGAAACAGCATCAGAATCTCGTTCCTTTGCCAGCATGTAATTGTGTTCTAATTGCGAACGTTCAACGCCGAGCGGATGAAACCTGCACCGAGAGTGAAACAAATTTCAGGCCGTGCGGTTGTTGAATGTAGGTCTCGTTATGAAATGATTTCGACACGGCCCCGGCTGTTACTTAATTGTGGCGGATCGTGCTTAACAATCGATATTACGACGTGATGATATTTGAGAATAACACGGGAATGCAACGGTGTTTGGACGATATTCTTTTCAGAAGTTGAACGTTAATCGCGAGCTTCAATTGTGTAAGCTACTGATATTTATTAGAAAATACGATGTGATATTTAAATAGTATGTAGTGTTTTATAATCAACTGGAACGTCGATTTTTTTGTCCCTTTGTAGGAGGAATATTTTCTTTATCTGAAAATTTGGAGGAAGTATGAAATTGTTATTTGAATTAAAGATGTACAAAGCTCTTTTGGCATTGCTCCCTTTTCTTCGTTTCTTTGGATAGAATTTTTAATATTCCAGGGGAATTTTGAAATTGAAATTTTACTGTCACGATAATTAAAAATTTTTCTGTACTTCCACACATTTAACTCAAGGCAAAATCAAGTTGATCTTGCGGTTCTGCATTCATACTTGTGCGCCCAAATTTCTTCACAAACCGTATAGTGTATACACTCCAACCTGCGATATTTAATTTATTATATGTTTATTTTATTTGTCCCCTTAATTTAAAACATGCCCCTTTACACATAATACTTCCAAGTAAAACCACCCATTACAAGCATTCAGCACACCTTAAAATAATACAAGTCCAACGCACGCAGTAGCAAGCACACAAGGCACTAATTTAAAGAATACTCAGAAGTAACAACCGCAACGAACCGGCAAAATTGCATTTACCTATAGACGCCGGCCACAGTAGAATACACGATCCTTAAAATCAAGCAAACCATAATGTATTATATAGGTAATACAGAACTCGTAAAGGCTGTCATGGGCGTATGATTGCACGTGTTTCTTCAAAGGAGACTTAAACACAGGTCTCCGCTTGTGCCATAAATAACACCGGCGTGTTTCATAGGCTTCCAACCCGAATGCTTCCTTTCCTGTTAATAAGGAAACGGCCGATCGCCGTGGATCGAGCAAAACGATTTCTCGAAACGAGCCCGCCAGATCTAAAAAGCCAGGATTTCCAGTTAACGGTAGTCCCGTGATGGAATTTGTTTATCATTTCCATCAAGATTCTGCGAGCTTCTGCGCCGTGGCACGCGTATCTCTCTGTTGTGGTCCTGAGGATAGAGCGAATCGAATCCTCCGGCAGGAAATCGCGTCCTTCCGCGAACGGTCGAACGTGAGAATACGCCGGAAATTCATTCCCAGCGGATTTCACGGCGGGCTTCGATTCTATGCGGAAAGAGAAGGAACAGACCGATTTGCGTCGCGACTCGATTCGCTTTCTCACGATCCGTTTTCGAGCCGCGAATTTCGATGTCAGCTGGTGATTAGGCATTGAACGAAACGGGAGCTGGGTGGAGATGAAATTTACAGGTGCTATTGTTAACACATTCGCAATTGTACTGGATAGGTACCTACCCATGCAGAATGAATTCGGTGTCGTTTCTTTGTGTGAGCGAATGTACGATGAATTCTTATAAAAGTTTTTAGTGTAACTAAGAATAATAGTTCAGTATAAAAATTTAATTTCAATTTTAATACAAATAGTTTGAAGATGAAATAAAGAAGAAGCAAGCAGGTCCTTAATCGTCGTCTTTATTCGCACAAATTAATACGGGGATAAATATCTGGTTTCTGTAATAAACAAGAGATTTAATGGTGCCATCATTGACCACCGGCTTATATTGGTGAAAGTATATGGCTACTTAGTATTACATAATGTGTTGCTAATGTGTTAATGTTTCCAAATGGAGTTGAGGCTACTCGAGGATTCGAAATTAAAACTGCTATTATCTAGATTAGCTTACTTAGTATGATTATTTGAGTAATGGGTGAAATAGCTGAAATATCGAAGTTCGTTTGAGATATTTAACTACTTAGGAAGGCGTATAATACTGGATCTATCCGACTTAAAAAGAATTGCTTGAGTTCTTGAGTGAGTTAGCTATAAGGAATTTCTCCGAACGGAGTAGTAGATTGTGCAAATTATTTGAATAGATTGAGTGTTTTAATATTAAAATTACTTAAAATATCCGAAAACTTGATTTGGTTTGCATAATAGAATTTTATTGAAATATTGGGTATATTCTCAGGTAGAATGATCATTCCCTAGCTTCTCATGAACCTTTTAACGCCCAGACACAAAAAAGTTTAAAAGTTTTAAAATTTAGTGTATTTACTATCGATTCTTTTTATACGTTCGAAAATGATGTAACGTATTCATCACACTGGGCGTTAAAGGATTAACTCGTCGACTTCAATTCCTCCGCTACAATATTTCTCTACACTTTTATTCATCTTCTACTGTACAGCATTTCTTTCATTTGTATTTATCTTCGCTGGAACACCAGTTAGTAGACATTTTCTTGAGCGACACCGTCATATTTTCTCGACGCGTAGAATTGCTTGCACTGTAAAGGCGCGACTGGATTCGAGCAAGCGGCCGCTGCAATCGCGAAGTGAACGGATTTCTTTCTTTTGCCCCGAGGGGGGCACGTTTTGCGTGAGAACAGGCAGTAATAACATTTATCAGTGCATTTAAAACAGTTCCAAACAGGGACCGCTTATTTCCTATTTTCCATCGTTTTTCCTGGCTTTCACCTCGTGTAAAATGCGTTTCACCGTTGCCGACGATCGTTATCATTCATGTGGTTCGGTTTGGTTGTTTCGCGGACAAACTTCTACTCGGTCGATGCGAAAGTTCTTTTTATTTCTCCCTTTGTTCCTCGCCTATCGTCTACGTAAAAAAGGCGGGACTATCGCAGTAGGTTGAATCTGGAAATAGTAGGTCGCATTATCGAGGGAAATCGCAAGCTTTAAATGTTCTTTTCTACTGTGAACTGTAGCGTCGTTCCACTGTTAGCCCTGCTGATTTCCTTGAAAGAATTTAATGCCAGGTGATCTTTCTTTTATGAACGCCAAGCTCCAGTTTTCTTAGAGTAATGTTTCATTGAATCTTTGAAAATTATTTATATAAATCTTATCACATTGAAATGTATTTTGGTACTCGTGTAACGGATATCGAGTAACAGAATATAATTATTTGTGAATAGTGGCGAAGAATGGTAAGCCTGATATGTAGGTAATAAAGCTGCAGTGGTAATTCAAGGGGAAAAGTGGCTGCATCGCACCGAATGCGGAAGGGGCATAAATATCAAGGGAAACATAAAATGGGGTGGAGCACTGTATTATGCATTCAAGATTAACGGAAGGCACAAGCCGTTCGTGTAACATTTTAAAAGAGTGACGTATTTTACATTTGATACGATCGGTAGGATGGAAAACCGAAAAGGCACTGCACAAAGGCCTTTGACTCGGTTTGGGACGCAAGGCGTGGCCTCGTAAAAGAAGGTGTCAGAATGTCAGAAATTTATTGCGGACGACCCACAAGTTTTAAGTGTCGCTTGTAAAACTATACGCGTGTGTAGATAATGTTTAAGGGAATAGTTGATAGAAAATTAAAAACATTTACGAACACTTAGCGTTAGATCTCTCGTTTGAAATTAAAAGACAGCACAAAGTATGTTTAACTCGAATTCTTTATGCATGTTAGTTGGCATCGAGCTTGGCAAAAGAATTCTACGTAGACAAGCGTTGTTTAAGTAGTCCAACGAGCGAGAGACAAAAATGTGTCGCGATAAATAACTATCGTCGGCCCACTCCGTTTCCCAGAGCGAGCCATTTGTTTGCGTAAACAATGCAGCAGTTCGTTAACCTTTTAGCTCGTTTATCATCTATCGAATGGGAATAAAAGGGCAACAAAATAAGATATTTTTACCAAACTCGGTAATGAAAATATTTAATTAATTCCGGACGGATTTTTTTCTTTGTAACGTACATTGTTTTTTTTTTTGTAACGTGTTATATTACAGTTACGTAGTACAGTAATGGAAAAAAATCATGCACGTTGAATTCTCCACAGGAACGAAGAGACATTCTTTCACCCCTCAGCATGAAAATTTGCATCCCTATTTTTCTGCACCCCTGCACAACTTTCGTCGCCACTAAAGTTCTATATTTACAAAATCCCTTTGCGTGTGCCCCAAGCAGAATCGTAACCACCACAGAATCCCTGGAAAATCAAACAATATTCAAATTCACCTCCTCACGCATCGCGACCAATGAAATCAGCACCTTTCGCTCGTCACATCCCAAACTAATCTGAGATTCCTGTCACACGTCGACCCAGTTCCTCCCAAATTCCGCGTGCAATTATCGCGCTTCGTTGCACCCAGCGCTCCCCTACTTTCCCCAGAACAGAAGCTGCCCCTCGTTACCGATGCCCGTCGCGTTCTCCTCCCCGAGGGAAGAAAAATGCCGCGCTCGTGTTCGAACGCGGTCGACCGGTTCCCTCGCGAAGACAAATCGACTTTCCAGCGGAGGGTCGGCGCGTCCTAAGTACACAAGCGTCCCGAAACCAGCCCGAATTTACGCGTCTCTCCGCGTTATTGTCGTCGAACGAGTCGTGCATGAACGCTGGGGAAGAACTATACTCTTGAATGGTTAGGCAGTATTCTCGGCGAGCAGCCAGCTCGGCCGGATCTGAATTTTTCCTTGGCGGTCCCGCGTGCATCGCTTGGGGTCCGTTCGGTGTGCACGTTGGAGACTGGAACGGGGGCATGCGCGATCGCGAGGCTCGAGGTGCATCGCGTTAGTTGTGTTTCTTTCGAATTCAATGAGGTGTTTGAGGATTTTGGAGTGTGTATACTAATGTAGGCTTGAAAGTAGAATCGGCTTTGGAAACTTTCCATAAGACCTTCTGAGGAGGGGTTTCCTCAAATTATTTGGGGAAAGTAATTTTTGTTTGGATAAATTTAATAAGATAGTGTCACGAATAATTCTCTGATGGACGAGCAAACTAGTATACCTAAGTCGAATTTTAACTCGACCTTTTTTATTTCTTTTGTTCAAGTTTCTTTTTTGTTGTTTTTTGTGAATCGGAGTTAAAAATAAATGTTTCTTTTAACATATATGTTAGCAACTTTCGCGTCCAAAATTTAACACCCGATCTTAGATAATACTTTAAATATTCTAAGTGTCTTCCTGCAATACTAATAATTCTGAATTATACTCGTTTCCCTATCCACCAAAGAATTGGTCACATAGCTTTTCCTCCATCGGACTGAATCGCAGTTTCATGAGCTCTATGCATTGCTCTGTATTTTCTAGAAAATCACCGCCTGGTATTAGTTACACACCAGTACAAGTATCTTTTTCCATCTTCTATCCATAAATCCACCTAAAATCTCCATAAAGATTCAAGCAAATTTTCCAAAGTGATAATGATATCTCATTAATCGTTCATCTTCCTGGCGAATCGTCGTCGGCACTATCCATCAAGCTACGTGCGTACAGCCACGATTTTATTCCACTTCCTATACGACACGCAGCGGCGTCGAAACCGGTCCCCGGTCTCTTCCGATTTCCGCGAGGGATCGATCTGAAACCGCAGGCGAGGTCAGTTTCGATTACGCCCACGCGGAGAGCGCCGCGAGACTTCCTCGATTTTATCGAGTTCAATGGGGCTGCCGGAAGTGACATCAGTGGTGCCGGCGGTCGGAAAAGTGACGGTTGCACGTGGCCTCCTGCAGTCAGAAATCATTAGGCCCGAGGACAGGATCAATTGGGACGGCAATTTGCCGCGAGGCTAGTAGAATTGAGCGTTAACTCGCGCGCGGGGCTTGCGCGATTCCGCCAAGAATTACATATCCGCCTAATTGCGAGGCAGATCGTGCTGGGAGGACATTGTTCGAGGATCCGCGAGAAGGACTTCTGGTCACGTCGACGTTGATGAAACGCTCGGTGGTTTAAACGGGGGGGCGTTCCGATAGGCAGCCGTAACTCGGAGGAGTATCTGAGCAAATATACATAGGTATCGGTATCATTTTGAGAGTAATTTTAGCGTGGAAGGGTAATGAAAGGAGTTCATGTGAATTTATAATAATTTCCATTTGTTGAAGATGCTGGACATGAAAGGGAACTTCATTTAGTATTCTTGAAATAATAGTATAATACAATTGGTGTTTTTCATGGAATGCAAAACTGAGGGTATTTTGACATAAATTGATTTCTCGAATAACTATACTTTTGTGGCTCGACATTGGTACCTTGCATATAATCACAGTTTTGATAACTCATTCTATTTTTCTTAGACTACTTAGTGCTAGCTTCGCATAGCAAATATATGCGAGATACTACATACTTGTGAAAATGGGCGTGGGAATATTTAACTTTTCCATGTCAAATCCCTGTAATAGTAAGACTATGACTGCAAAAAAATATTTGATAGTGGATCAAAACTCCGTTCCTTACAGGCTAAGTTTCAGCTGGGTTGGAACTTTGATTGTTACTTCGTAACAGATCACAAGTAAAATAGGTCTCCCATAAAATTTACCGTAATCATGGTGTAATGTAAAGAACTTGCTAGGTCTCAAGGAACCAATAATTTAATGCGCAAATATTCCTTTTCGTTTTCCATTTCTTAAAATTTCAGTCTCTCAAAGAAAGAAGAAGGCGAGAAGATGGATATATCACTGAAATCTTCTAGACTGTTATCTAATTTTCCCAAATTTTTCTTCAAAAAAAAAAAAAAAAATGCAACATCCTACATAAAATAATCGTACACTTTGCATACTCTGTGTATACTATGCAATCGTTTAGATTGCATCCAATACTAATAGACAGCTGGAGAATTCGAAGTGGCGGCACGTCAATCACATTAAGCCCGTGAAAAAAAAAGGACTTGTTTATATATTACTCTACGATAAAGCGTAACCTTAAAGAGAAGGAGAGTGTCGTAAGCTGCATTCAAACGAAAGCGCGCGTTACGCTGGCGGAGTGCAACGAACCCGCGATTAATTATTCGCGACGATTACCCCGACGCTCGGTCTGCCGCGTAACACGATAACGTAATAACGCCAATTAATCTCGCTATTATGATTGATCGGCGCGTCATAATTTCTACTCGCGCGACGATTACGTTTCGCGAGACACGTCGGGGCTTTTGTTCCTAAAACGAGACGCGTCACAGGCCGATAGAACGCCACTTGTTAATCGTTCAATCGCCACCTTCGCGATGAATAGAAAGTTGTTTCGTTGAATGGAAATGGTCGGTTGATTCGCTGAATTTATGATTAGACTGAAACGTGTCTGCTATCTCTTTATTTTCCTTTTTGCACTTCAGGAAAAGCCAAGTGGTCATGTCTGTTGATTTCTTTTTTGCTAACAAAGTACGCTATTGCATTTCTGAATGTATTTATTGCGCGCTATCTGCTTTGCTGATATTTTAAATATGTAATTCTTGTGGGGTTACTTTAGAAAATACATACATGGCAAAATGGAGCAATAAAAACTGAATTCCTATTATTTACTACGATAATGTAAAAGCATTTAATAAATATATAGCAACCAGGCGATTATTCCATCAAATTAACATAAATACGCCAGAAAAAGAATCATGAATTATTCTTCCCAATTTGGACACACTGAATTCTATTACCAGGTTGCGTAATTTCATAAATTATTATAGACGCGAACCAAATTTCTTACATTAATTATTAACAACACAGCTTCTCAGTGAAATCAATCGCATACATATAAATGACTCTCTCATTTATAAATACATAAATGAATAACCACGAAGCCAGTATCAAAAACGTTACCTCGTATCGTACAACAATTAGAATCAAGTAATCTGCCTGGTGCTGTCCATTAACGATCAATCAGATGTCGCGTTAATTTCGCAGGCGCGATTTCGCGCGACGATCGTGCTTGCCTCGGCAAATTGGAAACCGCAGAAGCTAGTTTGGCGCGTTTCCGCGACCCACGGGACCCAGCCGAATGTGCACGTCAGTTTCCTGTATAAACTTAATGTCCTTACTCGTTGATTACGTTTGCAAGTTAATTACTTTGGCGCGCCTTGATCGATCGCAACGCGCCGTTATTATCCAGTGACGGCCGAGATACGTTTAATTGATTCCACTTAATTAGGCGCCGCTATTTTCTCCTAGACGTCGTGCAACACGCTTTTACAATCGAAATCGGGGGATCCGTTTTGCGAAACGATCGAATAAATTAAAGACCCACGACGGCCATTGGTCAGATTTCTTTTGTTCTTGCGGAGTTCCCTTGCGACATTTGTATTTGTGCATAGATGGCTCTTGAAATTTGATTTTGGAGCAAGGCTCGATGAGAGGAAATATGTATTTCTATTTCGATTCGTTGGATTTTGATTGATTTTCAATTTAGAGAAGCATCTTCATGTTGTTGTCTGGCTTTTGTTTGATTTTTTATTGAAGAGAAAGGATATTAATAGGGGTAGAAAATTAGGAGACACCCCCAAAGAAGGGGCTTTGTAAAAAGAAAAGAAAACTGGATTTTATTCTTTAAAGAAACTTTTATAATCACCTATTGAATTTGCATTAAATGAAATTGCATAAAATAAATATTTCTTAAAAATATTTTTATCCATTCAACTCGACTCCCCCCAAGATTAAATCCCGAGTGCGCCGCTGGTAGTGGTAGCCATCTAATTAGTGTTACAGAAAATGCTGCAGGTATGCTTAGAATAATCTGTGTTTTATAATTAAAAATTAAGAATAGGGAGGCATGGTAAACAGAATAAAATGCGTATACAAAAGTAGCATCAAAAACTAAATAAATCTACGAGCACTATTCTAACTACAATTGCCACTCTCCCTTCCACATCGCGTACCTGTTTCTCCCAAAGAATTTTTTATTTCCCCCAGCGACTGGTGACCTCGCCTCCTATTACCCAGAGCTGAACCGGTGACAGAAAGGGTTGAGGATTAATTTGCGCGGGGGGCGTCCGTGTTGATGCAGATTCGATAAATTAGAGGGATTCGGTGCAGAGGAGACTTAACTCTGAATGCACCAGGTCGATGGCCCGTAACTTTTTCCCTTTTTTCCCTCATTAGTTCCGTCGATAAGGATCAGCCCTTATTGTCGTCGGAGGGATCCTCTGTCCACGCAGATCCTTCATCGAAGCCTATATACGAGCAGCAATATTTAAATCTGCTTTGGTAACAATGAACGGCACAATGGGCCCCCTTAATCCGCAAAAATGTGCCCTTTGTACACGGTACTGTGGGCCCCACCCTGCTTTCCCATGATCCCTTTAAAAGCTAGTTTATGGTACGTATCGGTTATCCTGACACCCCTCGAGAGGATCCTGCGGCTGGCATGGAAGTTGCCCTTTTCCCTGGGCTTTTGTCAGTCGCTTGTTTACGTACGTGCAAGCACTATCGACGACCCATCCTATCACGTAGCTCCCTTTTACTCGTCGCATTCGCATAATTTGTCTGCACGAGCCTGCAGTCTCAGTTTCCCCCTTTTCTACTGTTTTTGTTTCTTCTTTTATAGTTGGCATCCAGTATTGACGGAGAATTTCTTCTTTGACGTTTTTGTTTCTTGTGAATAAGTGAATGTACTTAAAGGCGTTTTGGTTATTCCTTAAAAGTATCTAATAAGATGTGTTTGGTTTGATGAATCATAGTTGTATAATTAAGTATTATGAAGCTTGCAAGCGTGTGCAGTTTTCTTTAATCTACTTCACTTTTCTCGCGACTAGGGCTATGTATTTTTTTGATAAGTAAATTTGTGAAGGTTTGCAGCTTCAAAAATTGAAGGGGCTCAGTGGAAAACAAGCACATGTCACCATTTTATGAGTTTGTCTATGTTCTTTTTAAGCTACATTGCAGGAATGTGTTAATGCTAGGTACAAAGAAACTGTGCTTGTTTTCCACTGAGCCCAGCTTTGACAGTTTTATTTTCTGTACGTCTTAGTAGTCTTCCTCTACGTTAATTTGTTGGCAAAAGCGCAATAAATATACTGGAGAGTAGCAATTACACGTAAAGCATTAATATCATTAATTATCAAATTAACATGAATTAGTGATAATTAATTAATTATTAGTACACGTCGTTAGTAGAGTACCTCTTTATTATCTCCATGTAGCAATTGCTACTTTCAGTACAATATTTTCACCCCAATTTGTTTATTCTAATTCAAATACTGATACTTTTTCAACAAATTATAGAAGAATTAAAACAGAATAATCTTTGATTCGATAAACACTTTTCAATTAATTATAAATATTCCCAGCTCCCTATACCGTTCATTGCCAAAAACACAAACCACATACCCATCATGTTTTAATCCTCCACAATTTCACCCCATTTGCAACAAACCACAAAGGTACCATTCTCCAAACACTTTGCCACTAAAAAATCAACGAAACCATTTCAAAGTACGACCAAAAATAATTCAATGTTTATATCTTACCCCGCGCAATCTTTAAAAACAAATGCCAACTTCTCCCACCTAATCAGCTCTGCCATTGCACAACTGTATCGTGCCCCGTATCGTTGCGTTGCGCAACGCGCTGCCCAACCTCTGGTACGTGCAAACTTTTGATAATCGGGCCGATTAAGTTCGTCCAGCGTGTCACGTTCGCACTGTATCTCGCGCAGGACAGCGAGAGAGGAAGGATCGAGGCACGTTTAACGAGTTTACTCTTATCGCGGGCCTCCTTTCCCTCTTGCCATTTCTCCCTCCTTTCCCTCCGCGTGGTCGCCGTTGTCGTCTTCCATGGTCTCCTTCTCTGAACGAGGATGAGTCACGTTTACTACGAGCCTCCTCTCGCGAGCCCACCTTCCTCGCCTCGTCATTCTCCTTGGGGATTAACGACCCTGTCTGGTCGTTTTTCTTCAACCAAACCGGAAACCGATCTCCCGTTGTCCCGTCGCCGGAGAGACGTTGGGAATACTACGTTCAGGGGTTGTGGCCGCGATACAGATCACGGGAGAGCTTTTTCGAGGGGAACGCTGGTAATGGGATGGACGCTGGGCAGGCAGGGCAGGTCGAATGCAGTTCTCGTGTTCCACTTGAAGGGTGAAAGGGAAGGTGTTGATCGAAAAGGACGGATTTTCACTGAGACTTTTTGGTTGCTGAGAGATTACCGATTGGATGGGTAGGTTAAGAGGGTGGTTCCTTGTACTTGAGAGTAGTAGCTGGAAAATGGCCCTTGCACTGTGCATTGCTCTGTGAAGGTGTATAATTTGAGGGAGATAGAAGGAGACTTGTTGAACTGTTTTGGGATCGAGGAAGGGTTCAATTTTCTTGCGAGTTCATGGCCTGTTAAGAAGTAATGTGAATGTAGTTTGCGTGGCTCATTTATGCATAAAGATTCAGTATTTTTCTTGGTGTGAGGGGAGTAGTAATTCTCCTGTGGTCTAAAGTTAGCAGAATTAATTATGAATCTCTGATGTTATTCACAAGTTCGATTAGTCCACCATTGCAATTTCAATCAGCTTGTCGTCGTCGGCTTATCGAGGTACGTACCCACTTATTCTTCTACCGGTCGTAGGAATGTCATTCCGTGTCAGTGGAATTCCTTGGATCGAAGTTCGAGGACTGCGCGTTGCGCAATACGTAATTCCGCCTTTTCATCTCGCGAGTATGCAAGGATCCACTGCCGCGTAACGGGCTGCTGACTATTTTTCTATTTCCAACTGTTACGGGACGATTTGCAAGTATATTAGCTACTTAACACCTCTCACTTCGGGGGGATGCTCACCATTGCCCTTGTGACTGCATGCAACCTTCCTTTTTGCTACCAATATTTCAACAATTTCAAGTACAATGAGTCTGACTTAACGAGTTAATTGTAAAAAGCAAATGAGAAATACCAAAGCATAGCAGTGGACGTTTTAACCCCTTAAGGACTCAATTAAACAAGTCAACACTGATAAAAAAATATACCTAAATATCACATACCTAAATAAAAAATTTGTTCACTGGCCCTCGTAATATTGCGCGAGTGGATTTTCAAGGCAACGTAATATTACGCCTGCGCCCAGGTGTTAAGGTGTTACGACGTCTCATCAAGTGATATTCACGGTCCCTCCGAAATTACTATTCCTACCCGAGAAGTCATCTGGGGAATATTACACCCCCTAAACAGTCCTTGGGACTGCAACGAGTGCGCGCCAGTTTCATTCGATGCACTTACGGCTCTGCAGCCAGAACTGGGACATCCGGTAGGAGCGTGGTAAAAGCCACCACGCGTGTGGACGTTACGAGTCCAATGAATAATGCAAATACGCTAGATTATCTCCTCCCCCCCCCCCCCCCGCCCCTTCTTGCAGCGGCGAAACACTGAAAACCGCTGCACGGGAAAGTGGATCGATGCGTGGTGGCTATGGCCCAGAAAATTATAATCACTTCCAGACGTGTTCCGTCGTATCTATGCTAATCGCGCAAATTAGCGTGGATGCCGATTGAGCTGTGCAGACGGAGCCGGACAGTGGCGATAATTAAAGTAATTACAGGGAAAGGTGGCTTTCGATCGAAAAAAGAAACCTGTCGGAGCCGGAAACGTATTCGATGGGAAATCCTGGTCGTAGCAGGAAATTGTTATGAGAAATTTCAAAGTGATCCTTTGTTTTAATTGCCCATTTGATTGTCTGTTTAATGTCGGCCCATAAGTGAAAATTGAGGGGCAGATGAATGCTGAACTGGTTTGAGAGGTGCATAACTTAACTGGCTAAATTTATTTTTGTTCTTTTGAATTATTTGTTCGCGAGGAATTTTATGGTAGCTCGTTGCATGACACTTTATTTGCCATTATTAGTGTGTAGTTTTAGTGTGAGGTATTTGGGGTTGTATCTTAACTTTTGAAGTCAAGATGGCAAGTGAGGGGGTGACGTAGTTGAATGCAGCTGAACAGTGGTAAAATTTTATGAAACAGCTTGCTAGGAGAGGGACACAACTAAGAAAAGTAAAGTTTTCAGGAAATCAGTTTGAAATATTTTTCGGTAGAAAATTATTAATTACTGAACCATTTAGCAATGAAAAAAAAAACCCTTTTATAGTTTAACTAATAGTCTGTGGGTCTCTAATAAAATATTTTGAATTGTGACATTGTTCTTGTCAAATAATATAATTTTATTATGTAATTATGACGCTTTTTCAAATAAAAATTTTTCACTTTTAAAGTTTATCTTTGCAGATATCTTAACGATTTCTTACATGTGTCACTTTTCCGGCAAATCGACGATATGTGTCTTTATCGCATTCTTTGAGATTGGCCATGAAGTAAATATGCAGGTGGTTTGCATCACGGTGTACAGTTCACAACAAAAATCTCTTGCATCGAGTTTATCTATCAATGAGTCATCGATACTTGGCTGTAGTTGCCTGCAGAGTAGTACAACGAATGATTCATTTCCAAATACTCCAAAGCACTGACTCCCAACGTCGTTAGAACCCCAAATTTTTTCTACAATTTTCATCTTCCCAAGTTACCGAAAATATTTCTCCTCAAGTTAAATACTAATCGAGACAAAATTCATTAGCAACACTAAAGAACTGCCTTTGAAAGGAATCATTTTCAAAAGCCAAGCGGTCCAAATCGTAATTTTATATATCGTTGTTATTTCCAAAATTTCCTACACTCTCGTCTACCTACAACTTTTCGATGCAACAATCTCGAAACGGAAACAAGTCGAATTAACTTTCACTTCCGTCGTAGTCCGAACTGTGGAGGATTTCTCAGCTTCTCCCAGTGCAGCAGATTTTCCTCTTCCCTTCCTGTCGAACAAAAGAAAATAAAGGCACTCCGTTTTCCGTTGCAATCTCCAAGCTTTTCCCTTGTTACCCGAACAATCCCCTTGTCGAAAGTTTCCCAGCAGTTTCGGGGCACTCGCTGTCGAATGGCGTCGCGTTATCCGGAACACCTTGCAGAACGGTTATCTAGCACCGGCCGTCTCCTATCCATTATCGATAACGAAAGCGGTGGCAATAAAACTGTTGGATTTTTCCTCGATTTCTGTGGGGAGGAAACTTGCCTCGTTGCCTCGCAGATAGACATGGAGGAAAAAGACGCCTTATCACCTCTGTACACTATAACATCCAGAAAGATTACGAAAATCTTTTAAACAGAAATTTTTCATAAAATACACAGAAATTCGTAGAATATTCATTTAAATCAGAAGTTAAATATTTTCGAAATAAATTTTTATTGATACTGCATATTGTGCTAAGTTGTAGTAAAGCAGAAGAGGTGGATAATTTAAATTAAAATTCCAAGTCTGCAGGCAAAAACAAAGGAAGTGGTGTCTTTGAATGACGAAACACGGGGATAAGGGAGAGAAAGTGCCACTTACGCGGATAAGCCGGTAGAAATAAATGTAATAGGCGCCGCGCGTGTTCTTGTCGGCCCGCTGTGAGTCATACGCGGTAAAATGAGTCTCGCAAAGGCGCCCCACCTCCACGAGATACATAATTAAAGCTGAGTATCTAGCAGAGAGGGCCAGAGCTGTCCTCTGAATCAGCTGGGTGAATAAGGGCCTCGATTTGGGGGCTTCATGTGTTAGTCATAGTTATTACGGATCTGGAGCTCGATCTGGGGAGTTAGCTGGTGTGGATGAAGCCACTAATGAGGATCACTTTGTGTTCTCAAAGATCTGGAGCAATCGAATCCTTCCTAGCTCTTTTTTTAAATGAATGTTCGATTAATAGTTTACTGTAGGACAGGCTTGAGCATTATTTGAATAAAATATTTTAGAAATAATTGTTCACGTAACATTTTACGTTATTTGACTGGAAACTATTCTCAAATCCTTTCATCACCTGATTTTACTTGACAAAGCAAATTATATTTTAGTTTATTTTAAATTTGAATAAATGACTCTTGAAGTAATTTTAACATATCGTTTTTGAGACGGTGGTCTTTCTGGCGAAATGTTCGACATGAGAAGAACTGAAGTAAAAATTTATATTAAAATGATTTATTTGGTCTTAATAGAAAATAAGGTTAAATAATGTATTATTTCAAATTGAATCATTTTACAAAAGAGAATTTATTGCCTTAATCGATTCTCAAAATGTTCTGAAATTCGAGGAAGTTGCTTGTAATCATAAGCGTTCACACTCCGCCCTTAATTAGTTCATTAAGCGGGGCCATTATCCTCCATGCGCGACGGCCTCCCAGCGTTATCAGTATCACAACAGCGATATTTTTTCTGTTTCAGGTGAGTCAAAAACTCGTGCCACCCCACTCCTTTCCTCCGCAGTCTTTACGGTGATGTACACCATTTTGTTAAATTGATTTTCATGTTCCCTGGTTTGCTTCGATATCGCGGCGTTAACACCGATACTCCTAATTGATAATTAGGAAATAACAGTGTAGAAATTTAATCATCGAGATGGAGTAGCATGTTGGAAATTTAATTGCAAAGCGCTTCACTGAAGCGTTGAGCTACCATATACGGTGGAGAAACGAGAAAGTTTTTAGCCTTTTTACACGTAAAAGCTTTATACGTATGTAATTAGTGTTTCGGGATTAAGTCAGTGGATCAGCGCTCAATCCTCAAAGACACAGAGTCACTTGAAAAATCTGTGCTAATGTTTGTGTCAATGAATTAAGACTTTAGAGTATTTGATCTGGCGTTTAAGAAAATTATACTCCTCCATATTCCACTTTCTCATAATCCACTTAATTTTATTATATCCGTGTCGAGATATTCCTGTGAAGACAGAGTCGATAGACTTTCTTCTGTGTTACTACGAATTACGAATTGTAGAGTTTGAATTTTTCATTGATGATTCATCAAGTTAACCTAATAACTTCAGTGTACTGATTCACAATAATGTTCACTGATATTAAATAGAATGGAGGTAAAATTAGAATTTCCGCAAATAATGCTTTCTGCAACAAATATGTTAAATTATTTGTTTCTTTATTGTACAGAGTGGTGCATCAGGATTTGATTATGTGAAGAAGTTACTCACTTTCGGAAATAAGACGAAGTGTTTAAAATATAATTTAAATGATTCCAAAGGATAAACATAGATAAAGGAATTCATCTTACCCATAATGTGCATTAGATAAAAATAATGATTTCCTTAAAAAAGAATTAGTAAACCAAATAGCTCGAAAAAAAAATGATCTTAGGAAACCAGCATTACGTTTATCGTTTCGTCCTTTAGAACCATTTAAACTATACTAAACAAATTTTATGGTATCTTCGAAATTAGGCAAATTCAATAGATGTATTATTTCTAATGGAACATCTTGTGTATTATGACGAACCAAGTCTACAACTTTATGATGCACTATAGCCCGATCCTGTCGCCAGTCTGACGAACGCTGTTTCTGCTCAGAATGAGTTCAAAGATCCCATTCCGTGGTTAGACCTCTGTCGTTTCTCAGCGAAACGGAACTCTAAATATGTTGTCGCTGGAGTTTTATTGCGACATGGTATTTTTGCTCTGTGCTTGGTAAGTCATTGGGAACTTCGTAGAAAGCTCGTGCAGCACGAACTTCCACCTATACGAGACTTTCATGAACATGAAATCGGAACTATTAATAATAGGTAGTCATAATCAAGTCTCGATTCGTAGAGAAATAGCTATTAATCATTGTTTAAAGTTATCATAGCTAGTGAAAGTAATCAAGGTTAGCAAAATGGTTGACAAAATTAAGAAAATCTCTGAATTTCAGAACTGGAAGAATAGATAAAGTGATTTAGAATTAGAAGAATTTATTATCAACACATTAGGTAATATTGGAAAATATTTAATATTATTTTGAAAACTTTACTTTGGAAATAAACTAAATTTGGATTTGATTTTGTACTTCTCCGTCTCAGCGTTTCTTTAACAAAATACAAAGCGAACTCCTTGCTGGATTCGTTTTCAAAGTGAACGTTCTAAAACTCCCGAACGACACTCGATTCTTTCCAAAAACTTTTTAGAGAGATAAAGTACCTATATAAACGTTGGAAGAACTTATTTTTAATGTATTAATCTCGATCTGTACAACACTGGATGCATCAATGAGAAACCAAAGACGATCCAGTAGAAATCTCGGAAACCCCCTTCCCACGATAGAAGATATTAGCTGTAGTGGAACTTGCATAGTTGCAGCGTCATCACTCAACAAATTTCATCGGTGAATCGTAATGTGTAACGACCGAGTGGCATGCGTCGAGCATCAGCCTCGGTGGGATGATTCCACGAAATATTCTAATGACCCCGCGCTGTGGTGGGCAGCAAGTGGCCGTTGCTCGATAAGTAATAAACGCCTGTAGAAAAAAAAACGTGGTCGACGAACGTTGCACGAGAGGGTATCACGCGAGCCTTCAATTATTGCAGTAAATCGTATCGTTTTGTTTATATTCTGCGCGCACCGGCGAGAACCGTTGCACGGGAAATAGGTTTGATTGGTTGAAACAAGGAGAAGTGGCTACGGTAATTTACTCTGTAATGAGCTGGGTGATTGGAGGATCTTTTTGGTACCTCGGCAGACTGGTTTCCCCTTTTCCTTTTGACTCCTTCATACCGTGGAGGATCGTTCTTTATTACTCCCAGATAGCGTTGATGGTAAAAGTAGAGTAGCTTAGCCAACGGAACTAAATAGTCCTCCTAGTATCCTTGGCTGAAATTATTCCACTGACCCTGTAATAGCGATGGGCGGTTCCGTTCAGGAAAATCGATTCTAATGAAACGTCGATACGTGAAAATCGAGAAATCGATAAAAATAATGATCGAAAATGTGATCGAAAATAGAACCAATTAAATGCGATATAAAAGAATTTTTATTGAATCATTATATTGGAAAATATATATAAAACCTATGTATTAATATTGTATTCTTTACGCTGAGTACCTATGTATTATAAATTTTTTAAAAAGATTCTAGTTTATATGTATGTTATATGTATGTAAAATGATACACAATTTCATTTTTTATATACAGTTTTAGTTTATTTAATTTAGGACTGAATTCCATTTTCATTTGTAGAAACTGACAAATAAAAGATTATAATTAGAAAATTCTTAAAAATAAAAAACGTCGATTTCTTCTCGATTCTTGGTTAAAAAAAAAATCGAGTTTTCGAGGATTGATTCTTAGAGTAATCGGTAAATTAATCAATTCTTTAGAAAAATAATCGATCGATTCTTTTAGAATCTAGTGGAATCGCCCAATCCTAGCCTGTAGAGTTTACCATATTTTGAAAACTGCCAATTTCTTTAATTCCGAATGATTAATTTGACCATCTAACAATACTGGCATCTAACAGTTAATAATTGTGCCTCCCTTGGAAGGGAGAGGTCATAGAAAATTCAAGTTCTTCAAACATCTTTTCACAGATACGACTGCTTAAGTAGTTCCTTATCAATTTCGACAGTGTACTGAAACCTGATACCCGAACGGTTCAGCAGCTTCAAGTTTTACGAGCTGGATCGAGATAAAAAGATTGTATCCCTCGATGTGATTTTCTAGCAATAAAACACCATCACTAAAGGAACTCGTAACTCAAACACGCTTCGCAACAATCAATTCACATCGATCCCACAACGCATACGATAAAATCCTTCAAATGAAACAATGCCAGCATTGTTCCACCCTGTAATTCCCGCTGCAAACGGTTTCCCAGGCGCGGGAAACTCATCCCGCGGCTCCGGAAAGTCGTCACTCGCCCGTGTTGGGAAGAGTGACGCGAAGCCAGAAAACTGTGAGCAGAGGGCCACAGCCGAGAGGACGAGGGAAAGCATCGCAGCCTCGAGTGTCGATGATCTCAGCCCGCGGCGTTCACCGTGAAGTCACGGTGACTTATTGCTCCGGCATTTATAGAAGAAATTGCCGCGCGGGAAAACAGGTCCAAGGGAAAGAAGGGGAGCAGAGAAGGGAAAACTGCAGTCTGCATTGCTTAATTACGAGCGACTCGAAGGTGAACGAGCTCGTGTCGCGGACGGAATTAATTACTATCAACGCGACTGCCAACCGCTTGACAGATGTACGTTGTTATTGTAGGCACGGCGGTTACATAGGTGACTTTGTGACACCGTGTAGCTCTCAATTAAATAAGCAGGATATTTAAAAGTGGTGTTAACGGTAGTACGACATGATTCTGTGCTCGAGGATATCACGACAAAGGCTTAACGAGTAGGCTTCGATTGACGTAACTGCTCGGTGATCGATGAGTAATTATTGGCTATGGTGTAATGCATTCTTAAAATACATTATACTCTGCAGCTTTTCACGTGGAAAATTTTTAGCGCGCTCTGCAGGTGGCTTGGATACACTGTTTCTTCGAAGTTGACTTTTATAGCTCAGGGGTTTCTTAGGTTTCTATGCAGAACACTTCATTCTGACTTGCATATATCACATTATTATAATTGATGTATGTAATTCTTTTTGTGGAAACGGGATTGTGTTTGTTCAGAGTGATTCTAGAATATGGCAAGGAAACGTTCCCAACTTGAGAATTTTGATTATAACAAAACTGTGTTAATTGTAGAGTA
This sequence comes from Andrena camellia, assembly GCA_029448645.1. Lineage (NCBI taxonomy): Eukaryota > Metazoa > Arthropoda > Insecta > Hymenoptera > Andrenidae > Andrena > Andrena camellia. The sequence goes on along the minus strand of CM055680.1, from coordinate 29,894,284 downwards.
TATCGGAGCATGCAAGAAGCGATTTTCTTTTTCTATGGAAATTTAGTTTGAAACCAGCACTATAAAGTTATTGCGTTTTTTTTAATATAACTTTATTTTTCTATTTGTGGTGCGATATGTACATCATAAAAGTGAATATATTTTGTATTTAAAGTTCTATTCTAAACTTATATCTCTCCACAATTTTACACTAAATGAGTAGAGGGCAGAGATGGGCAAAGATTTATTTAAAATAATAATTTGAGTTCAAATAAAAGATACAAAATTTATTCGTTACTCGTTGAAAAATGATAACCCGAGTTATCTTTATTTGAAGCACCACGGATGAGTCAGTTCATTCGACGGGAGTTCATCTGACGGTCACAGATTCTTTATTCGAGGGCCTTCCATCTTGAGCTTCAAATAATTTTTTCATCTTTACTTGTATCTTTATTCGAGAATTATTTGAAGCTTCACACTTTGTGTCAGAAGGTTCATAATGATAATATTTCAAATTCATTGCTGTTATTTAGTAATTTCACCTGCTTGAAAAGAGATGACATTACTCAGAGCAGTTGCTAGTATTACCTTGGAAGCCTCGTAGGGAAGAGAAAGTGCCAAGTCGAAACCTAACTAATCTATTCAACGTAGCGTGCAGCGGAATAGCATCTCGTGAAAACCATATCTGAAATGTCACTTTATCAATGCGCCGTTGTACTCGTCGACGTCGCAATTGAATGACGGGAATCCGTGGTGGGTTTGCACACCTGCGAATTAGCAGCTGCAACACCTGCGAATTAACAGTGGCGTTGCGTTCATTAAGCGACAATAAGTTAGCCATTTACAGCGATACCGTGAACACGACCGATGAATAACAGTTTCCTTCGACTTCTTCTTGATCGAAGAGTGAAACATGCGCCGTGCTTACGCTTCGCTCTAGGTGGATATTCACGAGGAATTTCCAAGCTGGGTAATCTGCTTTCGTGATAGGTTGTAATTAGGCGTGCTTTAATGACGGTGCCTAAGGTGATGGTCATTTTAATTCGCCACATTTTACTCGTTTCCGTTCAAGAGCAGCAGGTTGGCAAAGTTGTTCGAAATGAAGTGCATGAATTCTTATTTTGTAATAATGTATCAGATCGTTTGTAGAATTCCAAGGTAGTGATTTAAGATTGAAACGGTAATAGGAATAGTGGTGTGTGAGTGGAATCTTTGATTCTACTTGGAGATAAGTGCAGAAGTTAATTTTGGTATATAAAATTTTAAATCTTTGAATTCTACTTTCAGAAGTAATTTTGCTCAATTCTGCGCTATATAGTACCTACTGGATTTTCGAATAGGAAACAATATATTAGAGTAATTGCAAAACCGGAAGCCAGTTTGCTATTATGAATTACTAATTCTTCCTAAAACAGTTATTAATTTGTAGAAAGATTGAATATTTCACTGCCGTTAGTTGTTGCTAGTAAATATTTAATTTTTCTTAATAAGTAGTACAGGTCGCTTTGCAAAATTTCAAAGCAGTTTATTACTGCAGGGCAAGTGCTCGTTAGAATTTGGAATGTAAATTTCCAGCTCACAAACTTCTGTTGCGATATTAGCATCAAAATTCCTGAAGAATCAGCCGTTCTTTTGCATAAGCAAACTCGTTCCGACGATTGAAATGCGAACAAACACGTGTCGACGAGATGCACTCGGTTGCACAGATGCACGTGCAGCTGATTTGTCGTTCGATGAAGCATTCACGTTCCTAAAAACACGAACAAGAACCCGAAGAAGTGAAAGATACTAAACAGGAGCAACAAGAAACAGAATAATCTTCCCAAGACGTCGTACGCTCATCGTACGAATGAAGCTGGGCAAATTATAATTTGCAAAACCGGTATTACCACTGCCGTCCAGCCACTCCGAAGCGATAGATTTAACAGAATATAATTTATTTGAGGCTTGTCGTGTGTTTCGTCGCCGTTTATTAGGAACACTTACAACTTTCTTGTTCGTTGAACAGTTTATCTCTGTTTCTAATCGTTCACTGCTTTACACGAAATTCTCTTACAATAGCGGAACTGAATTTTCAAAATTAAAAATAAAAAGTAGCAGAATCCTCATACTTATAAACGTAATAGGTCCAATTGAGGACCTTGCAACAACAGGGGTGCAGCTCCCTTTTTGACAGTTTTTGAGTTATGACGTGTAATATATCTACGTAAAAATTCCACATCGTTTGGTGCACGTTTCATGCAAAACCGATTTATTGCAAATAACTAAAAATATAAATATTCTAATTAATATTAATATAACATGCTATAATATTAATATTTTATTATAAAATATTTTTTCGCCAAAAATAGAAATAAAAACTTATGAACTGAATAACTACTACTTATTGTTGTGAAAATATATATTTTTCAATTTTCTGTTTAATGTTATGTTTAATGTTAATGTTTAGCAATAATTTTATAAACAGTTTTTTTCTAATTTACTCGAAGTTGGTAAAGATGGAGCCTGCAAGGTCCTCAATTATAACGTTTGCAAATTTTTTTCGTATATTCTACGAATTTTTGCTCCGTCGTTAAATTTTCAAATTTTAGTCCATACTAATGCTTAAGATTAAGAATTCACCCAACCAGAAGAACACCCCCACATAACCACACTCCAATCAAAACTGCACCCATTTGCAAGCATTTCTCTCATCAAACCAGCCTCGTACAACAATTATACCGCAGAAAGATTCCCCTATATCGCCACGGTGGCCCGACAGTTTCGTTCGCTACGACTTAACAGAATCCACTTTACTCTCCGTACACCATTAGCTCCTCAGTTAATTACCATTGATTCTCGCCGACTCTCGTATAGGATCGCCATTAGCTCGCCCAGAACAGAGAGCACGCGCAATTTCAAATTACATTGCGACACACGATGGTAATGCGGTTGAACGTTGCTCGAGCAGCGATTACACCATCAATGGCCGTTAAAAAAAATAGGAGGAAAAATTAAAAGAAGGGACTTTATAAACATTACCAACTCGAAACCTCGCTGGACATCTGCATGTGCACGTGCAGCTGCACCTCCGTTTCGAGAGAGGCACTCCTCTGCATCTGGCTGTGGTCGGTAGGGTCGCGTGCCCAGCTCCGCTCCAATTACCCTTAATTATTATCACGATAATCATTATTACCGGAGCGGGAATGTCGATCGGGGGAGACGATAAAGCCAGGAGGACGAGCTCTCGACAACGGAGACTCGCGCTCGCCCGACATTTCCCCCCTTTTTTTCTTCGCTCTTCCCTTTCTCTCGTTTTCGCCGGCAACCGTGAAAGATCAGCTGGCAAAGATAACGCGCGCGTGCAATCTTCAGCGGAAAAACGGCTCTGAACGGTGCTAACTGGAGACTTCCTCCGACTCGATGTCTGGTTCCAAGATCCAAAGTTTCGAAAATGGTCATCGTCCATATTTTGGAAATTGGAAGTTGGAGCGCAGTAGTAGTTTTCCAACACTTGCACTGTAGAGTGATAAAATGTGGGGTAAAGTGAAATGAGTTCGTCTACAGGTGCGTTTGGTAACCCTCTCTTTTGTTAGTAGTTATTGACAGTGTTCGAAATATATGCAGACGTTGTTTATGGAAGTTGGAATTTTGAGAATTTATTTTTGAGATTTTAATGTCATTGAGGATTTGAAGCGATGTGTGTGAAATATTGACCCAATTCATGCACACTACTGGTTGCTCTGGAGCAAATATTCCAGCTAAGTGTTTTAGAGAGCACAAAACAGAGAGTACCTAAAAAATTAAAATATCATTCACATGTCTACGTGAACTGTTTTCATTATTTTTATGTGTAACATCGATCCTGATTAATCCATAACTGTGTTTGAATATTTTTCTTTCAAATTAACATAAATTTGCATAGCATTAGAATATATCAGACGCTAGGTTAGACGCTCAGTTTCGCTAAGAAACACACCAAAAGAATGAAGCACTTGAAATTTCACCTTCCGCATGTGTATAATTTAAAAAAACAAGGTACATACAGCTTCTGTCAGAATTTAGGTATTTACGTATTGCTAGCAATCGGTACCCCGGCGCACTGTCAAGGCATAATACAGTGACTCACAGGTTTCTTCACCGCAATTTAGAAGAACAACTAATTCTGAAAGACACTGCCTTGCTCTTGCTTCTTATTTCTTTATATCTAGGTTAACATCATTTGATCCATAATTTACTATGAAAAATAAGTGTACGCGCATGGTCGACTCAAATTGACAGTCTCTCGCAAATAAATTTCTAAGTGAGTGTATGTATGTACCTAACGCATTGTATGTCGCTCAAATCGCACAATTCGCCCTCGATATAAGCGCATCACAAGGATTAAGCCCCGCCCGCTGTATTTTCGCGCGCCCTCGCACGAAAAAAAGAACGCTTAGCTGGTCGAGAACCCTCGCGAGAGCTAACGACGACGATTTATCGCGAACTGTGAACGATCGTTAAACTCCACCGACGCCAATCCGATGGAACAACGAACACTCTTGTACCAGCCGGTTGTTCGCGATTAAAGGTGACCTCACACCGTCCAAGGGCCGCGAGCGCGCGCGACAGCTCTTCCGAGAATATAAATTAACAGCGGCCACGCTCATGCTGACCCAATTCCAACAGAGATTTATATCGAGAAACCCGAATCGTTCGTGCTCTCCACTCTAATTAATCGTTATTTATTAACTCCCCGAACCTGTCGATGCAAGAGCAATCATTGTTCTCCGCGATACGAGATTGTCGGTTATTAATCCTTTTAATAAGAATTGCTGAAAATTGCCGGGCTGTGGTCGAATTTATCGGGACACCGCGGTCCTTGCACTCTGTTTTTTCGTTTGCTTTATCGTCACTGACGGTGGTCATTACGCGTTGCGTATGCCAGTAATGAAATGGTGTCGCAAGTGAAGCTGTTATAGGTCAGAATTCGAAAGTGAATCGAAGTCGAATCGAATCGAAGTTAGTTCCCTCGATTTAACTGGAGAACGCATCTTCGAGTACGATTCCTCCTTAACTCTGAATTGTGCCAAGTATTTTCAAAATTATTTCGTGCCAGCTACAGCTTCAAACAAACAAAAAAAGAAACACATTGATACTAAAAACACTTTAATGACTCCCAACATCCACATCCAACTCAGATCACCCGAGGATACTCTATGTCCTCGTGTGGGAAACTCAGCATCGTTGGAAACGCGACGCGTTTGCATTGCGAGCACGAAAAACCCGTGGCCACGTTATCGGTGCCAGTCCAATTCATTTTCGTGGCCCGATTCGAGCTTAATGGACCGAATAGCAGGCGGACCTCGAAGTGTGCAATCGCCCCTCCTCGAGGGCTCTCGTTTCTTTTACCCTGTTCATGGATACCGGCCCTTAGATAAGGGACCCTGACAAAGGGCCCCGAGCTAAAGGGCGAATGGGAACGAGAGTCCTCGAATCAAGCCTGGCAATCGGAAATACTACGCGAGCTCCATGAACACGTCGGGCTCGAGTGAGCAGCAGCCCAGCCGTATGTCGCACTCGAGCTGCGCTTTGTACCGCTTACGATGAAAACTGCCTTTAAGCGCCGAGATCTTGGCACGTTCAGTAGGTGCAACGAGGGAAACTGTGATGAATGGGTTAATTTAAAGGGGGTTCGTCGACGAAATGAGGATGCATTTGTGATTTTTAATCTTGGGGGATGAAGGGGGTGGGATACAGTTCAGAATCGTGGAGATTGAGGATTTATTGGGGCTGTGGTGTGGTTTCGAGTTACTTTAGATTGATTTGCGTGTTGAAATTAAAAATTAGTGAGGTATTTCGAAATTCGTTTAATTAGTTTGGTTGCTGGAAAAGTGATTTGAGGCAAAAGAGCTTCGAGAAATTGAAATTCAATGTGGCAATTATATTTAAAATATTCTGAATGTTATAATATATAATATTGAATGTGCATCGTGACTGTAGAAGTTAATTGTTACTTTCTAAATGGCCCAGATTCACGTTCCACTTGCTTTGCACTGTTCAAATTAGCACGTATTTCTAAAATACATTTTCAGTTTCCTGTAAGAGCAACGCGAAAGATCTTTCTGTTAAATAAAACAGGATTGGCTTTCCTTGGTGAATTTAAAGTACCCAAGCTACTCGTTCTTTGAGCCAACAGTATCTACAGATTTTTAAAATCAACGTTTCCATTGGAATGACTAATGTTAATAAACAACAAGTGGGTTAAAGATACTCCATATAAAATATCTCTCTGAAGTAGCACTCAGGAGATTTTTCGTGCTGAACGTGTTTCCACCACCTGCACACTCGTTTCACAGATTGTCGTAGAGCGATGACGATAATTAACAATCCGACAGCTCATGGGAATCTGTTAAACCTCGGCAAGCGATGATTAATACGTTAACTTGCTTAACAATCAACCTGCAACACAAGGAACCTCGTAATGCCTTCAAAATACATTAAAAAAAAAATTATAAAACTCCACATCTAAACAACGAAATTAGAAATCTCGTAGCATAGATACTACTGGTAATTTAAAAATCACTTTTCACGATATTATCTCGTTTGAAAACAGACAAAGAAATATAAAGAATCATTTACCATCGCATAACTGTACTTATAAAAGAATATATTACCTTTCTTTCTTACTCAACATCGGAATTTATTATCGCAATTCCATTTGCAGTATCCGTTTCGTTTAACAGCAGAGATTCTCAGTGATTCTATAGCTCGCTCGTACTCCGTTCGATATTTGATTAAGACGTTTACGCGCGCATTCGCGAGCACATTTTGTGTAAATGTTTATTCTCGAAGGCCATAAAACGCGGATAGGCGAAGCCTAGAGATGGATGCATTTATGTATATCACGTGAATGACATCGGCGTCGCGTCTCGATCCACGCTTATTAGCGTAATAGGCAGGAAGCTATTTGTAACACCGGCCGATCGCTCGTAATTTATTCTTTTGCTCGACAAGCAATTATTGAAGCGCACCGACAGCTCCTCGTAGCTTTTAATACCCCTAGCTACTTGTTGGAAATTGCTCAACAGCGTCTAAACGATCGCCTCCAGACGTTCTCAGGATGTAGTTTCCTGGATGGTCTGATCGGAAGAAGTGTAGTCGAGCTAGGCAAGAGATCGTTGAGTGCAAGTATCTTTTCTTGAAAGTCGATGAAACAAAGTTGTCTGATTCGATATTGATTCTACTTTTTGTTTTAATAAATAGCAAATGAGATTCATTTCCTTAAGTAGGTACTTAGTAAAGTTGCAATGCACGCTCTCCTTCACCTTTCGTTCTTTATTTGGAGAGTTGATTAATTAGTACTCAAGGTGTGTTAAAAATATTTGAATAATTTTTTAGGAAATTTCTGTGGGTCTACTATGAAATTTTTCGTGAGCAAGTAATTTAAAAGTTGTGTAATTTATTTGAGGATTTATTAAAATGGAATATCGATTATTGTGTTGTCTCCTGGAAAAAAGAAGGGAAAGTTTGTCAATTACTTATTGCTGTAGTTAACGAAAATGAAGAAAAACCTCGATGGCCAGGCAGTAGTTAGCAACGGCGTTCTTGATCGATCGCAATTACGTCGCAACTTGCTCTAAGGAGATATCACCGTCGCTCATTGAATTATGATCGTCTTTATTGCTTTTATTGCCGGGTAATCGCCCCGTGGAAATATCGTTTTTCCCCCCCGTTTCGAGACAAAAACGAGGTCGAAACGTGTCGGTGGGAACGAGGATCTTGTACAAGGTGAACTGGCTGACACCAGATGGTTCACAGAAAAATCAGAAATTCTGTTCCTTTCTTTTCGATGAGCCAAGTGCTGCATTTGGATCGTCACTAGGTAAACTTCTAAGTCATGTTAGAAATGCAATGGCTGGCCTGGATTCAGGCTCCAATTACTTCGACTCGTATTAATCATTTTAGTGTGAAAAGTTTATAAAATGCATCAGGCAGTGCACTCGAAGCTTAGAGATCATCTAACTAACGTTATTTCATTCCCTTCGTTTATTCACTAATAACCCTACAAATTTGAAAGTAGAAGATCTTCAAACGAAACCTTCATGTAAGAAATGATCTGTTCTTCGTTAATTACAAACTAAAGGCAGCTTCTATATCACCGTCTACTTGTAATCGAGCTTAACTACCTAGAGCAGCCTGGAAACACTTTAGAGACCAGGCATTCCCACAAAATGGGTCAGTTAACACTATCTACCGCTTTCGAGTACACGTGTGCTTACCATTTCCATCAATCATCTCGCGTGAGCCCTGGAAACTCACTCTTATCTCATATTTATCATCGACAAAATTGTGTCATTAAAACATCTCCATTCCATCCACAAATTATACTAACGAAGATTCTCAGGCTTCAAAAATTTGGAAAAGATCGTCAATTATCATAAATCCTATACTTCAAAACCAACACATAAATCACTGTAATCCTTTTCTACAAAATCTTCTACTCAGGGTTGCCAAATAAAGTCTTCCTAATAATTAATACCACAAATAATAGTTTCAATAATCACTTAACACTTCAAAAATTTGAGAAAGATCGTCAAAATCTGCGCCAGATAAAGTGCTAAGCTATCTTTTCCAAAAATCTCCTAGGACCACCGAATAAGGCCTTTCACGACGCCGCGAATAAATAATAATGGTGCTCAGAGTAGCGCAGAAATAACGATGGAAAATGGTACTCCGTACGGCGTTATCGCGTGTAACGAGGAAAAAGCGTGGAGGAGGACGAAGCGTGCCGATGGAAAGGAGGATCTTGGTCCCGCTGACACGTTCGGTACCCGCAGCCACTCGCGGGACCTACATTGTGAGATAAAGCCTGTTTACCTGGAAGGGAATAATTATTCGAGGGGAACCAGTTCCGCGAGCACGGCTGCGCGTGCATCGTTCGCCGAGAAGTCACCGTAAAATATCGCCAGATCGTGTTCCCCATGGTACGAGGAGCAGCGCACGGCTTCGATTCTGGGTACAAGGCCGGGGTTTCGATTCAATTAGACGTGCCTAGGCTCGGCTACACCGAAACCACGCTTCCTTGTTCCACTGCTGCCTTTTCCTTGGGGACGTTGAACCGTTTTGCATCATTGTTGGTCGATGGCGAAGGGCCCCGACTGAGGAAATACTTACCAACCGCTGAAAGTTAGTAAAAGCTGCTATTCTCAGTAATTGATAGGTCTGGGTGTGGTTAAGGTAGTTCGTCAGCTAGACTTTTTCCAGGATGTAGGGAAGTTATAGAAGCTGAAAAATTGAAGCATTATACGTTTTGAGGAGTGTTATAGATTTCAAAAGGGTTGATGCAGGCAACTGGCGAAAAGCAGTTAGAATTATTTCTTGTGCAAAGGTGATTGATCGCAAAAGTATGAGCATTGGAAGGTACTTTAACCAAATTTCAAATAGTTTTGATTCGAACATTCTCTTTCCAAAATATGTATCTATATCTCAATACCTGTGTGTGATAAGAACGAAATGAGAATGTTTCATATGGAAAGGGGTAATGAATTGAGCAAATTGATTGGTATATTAATTTCCATTGTCCCTTGCCGGGGCTCTGTTCGATATTATTTTTCATTAATATTCCATTTAGAACGGCATTTCTGCATAGTAAGCGGCTACAAAAGAGGATCACTCATAATTGCAATTAAGCGAGGCAACGAGTGTACAATCGAACCGTAGCGGATTTGAATTTTAATCGGCTAATTAATATTCATTAGCGATCCGGAAGGGAAGGAGGCCGGTAAAAATCTTTCTTTATTAATCGCCTCCCGCGACTCGATAATTGAGCCTCGAAAGCATGTGTGCCGTGGCACATAATTTACCGATTAATAGTTAGCCCACTGCTCTCGCCAGGGCTTTCTATTATGCAATTAAAGCACGCGTAGGAAATGTCAATTCGCCACTTCCTCGTTTCTTCCAAGGCAGTCAATTAACTATATTCTTCATTCATCGGAAAGCAACGTGTTAGGAGGAAGAACTTCGTTTATTTCCATCGAATTCGATACCAATATCTATTTCTCCGAAATTCAAATCCAGACGAATCATTTATACACCAATATGTGTAATTTTCATTCATCAAATATATTCCTAGCCCCCCCCCCATAAAACATCGAAGCTCGTTCAATCCTTTTCAATACTATTTATTTGCGAGTACAGAGTACAACTTGCGTAGCTTTATCAATTTCCACGTCCAAAAGAGTGTATCGAAGCGTTGCCCCACTTTTTGTACATTCAGATTCTGGCTAGGTAAAATATTAATACTTTAAATATTTTATTTAAATGCGTCACATAGTTATGAAACGAGCCTATCTACCGAGGAGTATCTATCGAGATACCTTTAAAACGAGCCACTTCTTTCACCCAAGAAATATTTTCCTATAGCGAACAAGGCACACCCTTTATATCACTCATCACCTTGTACCAACAACTGATATCAAAGTGCAAACGTAACCATGGAATACGAAAAATTGTCCAACAAGAATACGATGGGGCGTGTTCGTACCCCGTCTTATTTAAATTGAGGCTTTGAAGGGTCCACCTGAAGCATGCGCAGCAACGTTCTGCAGCCCTAGCGCGCGGCGCTTAGCGTCGATCCCACGCTCTTTGCATAACGTGACTGACCTACCGTATCGTCAATACTTCCCAAGTGTACGATCTAACGCGGCTGTTACACGTGAACTGGCCTCGAGGAAATTCGCGTGCATTCCGCGAAAAAGGCGCACGACAGTACGCACTGCTTGACCTTTCGCCGATGCGGGCGATAAGCTGTTGCACTTTTCGACGATTTCTACGATTCATACGATGCATGACCCATTTGCGGCGAACGTGGTGCCTCGTCGTTGACACCAGAAGGAGTTCATTAATTTTTCTGAATGGAGGAGCTGAGGAATAACGATGCTGTTTAATTAATATTCCATACATTATTAGTTAGTTATGAAGTTTTATAGGAAGTAGCCCTCTGCACTTGATAAAAGCTTTTGATGTACAGGGGTAGTCCTGGCAGTAGAAAATGAATTGAATGACAAAATTAGAAGGACATTCTGATTGGGGCTTCGTCTTTTAGGTATTTGTGTTTAAAAATTCGGGTTATTTTTTATTTTTTTATTTTCTGTTTTTGTAATTTGTATTTTTAATTTTTTTTTATTGTAGAAATTTAGTAAGTTCATAAACTATTAAACCATATTAATTAAATGAACTGAGTTTTATTTTTGTATGCTCGTTTCTTGTAAATATATGATATTGGGGCAATTTGACTCTTTACTCGTCCGTGTAACATCACAAATTCCGTATAAGGGTTAAAAGAAACGCGCGGAGATATGGCATATGTTTCACAACGGGATGCATCCTACGTCGAGGAGAATAGAAGAAACAGACAAGCCCGCGACAAAGTTGTCGAACAGGAAGTCGGTTGCACCATACAAGGGCATTGCATCGTTAAGAAAAAGCCGCGAATTTTCGTCCCCTCCTTCAATCTCCTCGATAGAAAACTCGTTTCCATCGAGGCGATGCATCATTCGTGTTCGTCATACTCGAAGGATCCGAGATCCTATAAATTTCATGGAAGAAGTATATCAAGTTTTTCCGATCCCGACAGCACGCTTTCCTTTTGCTTGTTGCTGCGTTTTTTGGAGCGTGGGATGATCGTTACAGTTGCGATCGATTGACACGGTTTTGGTAATCATAATATTGGGTCGCTGTATCAGATTAAATTATCTTCTGATTTTGACGAGACGCTTGTAATAATTTTTGCAGCGAAGAGTGTGCTAAGGTGTTAAAGAACTTAGCCAGTAACTGTGAGATCAGCTCTTCGAGATTAAATATGCGAAAACTGAAGTGGATCGAGAACTTTGTCATAAAGAAGGCTACTCATTAAATGATTCTCCCCTTGAGCCGGGCCACGAGCCACCAGCCGAACGATGAAGAAGATAAAGGAGACATCTGTCCCTCAATGTCCCCAATTAAAAGCTCCAGGCATTCAACATGCAAATGGGAACTTTCACCGTGCAGTGAAGGGCTCGCTGAAACAATGGAATTCGTAAGGAGCCGAGGTGTGCAAGCTGCAGCAGCCTCCTCGTCACCGGTTCCATGAGAATCCTTCTTTATATGCTGCGCAGAATGAAATGGTTTTCCAGTTGGGCGGCGAGTATAGGCATTTCACGGGTATTTTCGCCGTGATCCATCCACATTTTCCCTGCGAGTCGACCAACCGTCATTAATTCCATTAGTACTTCACGGGCCGCCTGTGAGATAAATTTCGCATTTGATATTAATCCGTGACTCCTGCAAGCCTTCATTATTCATGGGGTTCGCCTTGGATAAAAAGGTGGTCGCATGCGCAGGTGTTTTTTCGGTTTCAACATTCGAGCAGATTGGGCCATGGCACGTTGTTCTGTAACTGATCTTATTACTTGTAAGAATTTCGTAATACTTAATTGCATTCTATTAGTGGTTTTAATCTCGCATTATGCTAGTTACCGATAGAACATTGTATATTCAATGGAGCTCAGTAGTCACGACTATAGAAACAATATGTACATTACTATACAGAATTGTACTTGAGTTATTACTCGTTAAATCGATCATATCTCGCATACTATGTCAGCGATTTTCATGAAACTGGAATATGATGTAGTCCACGTGGAATTAGGGAGGGTTTAAGTCATCATTTTGCTAATTTTCAATTTGTTTAAAAAGTGGAGACCATCAAAGTTTGCAATTTTCGCCCACACGCTAAAAAACGGCTCTATCAATGAATTGTTATCGCCAAGACTATCGATCACACAACTAATTATAATGCATATTTTAAAAATAATACACTTTAGACACTATACGTGGTGCCTTAAAAGACTCACGATTTCGCAGTCGTGTCTCCGCAAAGAGAAAAAAGTCACGAGGACATAATTTAGGCGTGTAAACGGAGGCTGCAGTCAATTCAAACCAATTTCTACGTTTAAAATTCATGAAGAATCATAAAACGAGAATTTAATGAGCCTGGGAATTTAGTTGTTAATTCAACGCCGTCCGCTTCTGAAGGGGACGCCGTCCTGTTTCATTGGATAAATCATCCTAGCGATGTATCATCTGCATAAAGCGGACCGTGCGAAATCAGGTTCGTCCGATTTGATGTTGCCATTAATCGTGGGTAATAACTTACCCTTAACAGACTGTCAAAACGACGAATGCAAAGAAAACTAGGAGGTGGAAAGCGGTGCGATATGGGATTATATAACTCGCTGACGAAAAGATAAATGTGATTTTATTTGTCGCCATATTTGGAAACCATCCCCGCGAAAATACGCTTCAAATATTAAATTTCAACCTTAAAATAACTCATCACATTATCAGTAATACAATTACTCATACAAATTAACTAACCTTTCATTTCAATAATCAAATACGTTTACAGAATACTTCTAAAATTCGTTTATATTACCATTTCTCGCAATCACAGAAAAGTAAAGCATTACAAATTAATTATATTTCACAGTTCACAAATTCTGCAGTTCCTAAAAAAATTTCCCCGCATCAATTTCTCAGGCTACTTGAAAAATCGAGCCAATTCCAGAGTCGTACACAAAGAATCTCCCAACCACCTCTGGTTTCTTCGTACCAACGTAGGGGGCGACATGCAACGAGCATACGCCCTACAATCTTTACGTCCAGGAATTACGAGCGAAAGGCTCGTCCCAGCATCTCGCTCTCCCTTATTCGTTTCTGTCGTCGGAACGGAAACCGGTGACTGGCGTATCGTCGAAAGGATGGCTTTATTAAAATAGAAATGACTTGAGGGGGGAGCGAGCTCGGCTTTCCAGGCGGAAGAGATTCGCCGCGAAACGAAAGGGCGAACATCTGCTGCTCGGAGCACGGGGCGCACGATCCGCCTCTGTGTCGTCGTCACTTTGAAGGCCCGCCTTTGCTCATTTGTATACCATTCACGCGGGTCGTATTTGCGCCGTACGCGTATGCATAACGCGTCCAAGCTCTCTTCTACTCGCGCCCCCATCGCGATGCGCCGTCTGGCCACTTTGGAGGCTGCAGAAGAAACGTGGTGCCGTGCTCCTTCGTGGTCTTCTTCGTGGCTTCGGCTTTCAGGCGGACGCACGTGCTCCGTTTGTAATTTAACTTCGGTATGGTTGAAGTGGGAGTTTTGAGGGATGATTGTGTGGGGGTGTTGATGATGGACTGTGTGATAAAATTGTGTACTTTAGTTCTGGGTATGGTAGGTTTGCTAATTTCAAACCCGAGTAGTAGGAGTGCTGTGATATTAACTATTTCCTTTGGTTTTCTGTTTCAGGTGAGTCCACAAAGTACTTGGTGTAGGCTTCGGCTTCAAGAATGCTACCACTGTGCATCGTTCTGGTGGTAAAGTACTTGCTTTCAATAGTGCTGATTGAATGTAATCAGAAGGTTTACATTGTTCGGGAATAAGTATTTACTGTTGGTCTTGTGAATTGAGAATTCTGGGTAGAAAAGGAAGAATTCGGTAAAATTCGTATTAGGTACGAACGTGAAGTATTTTGAAAAGCAATACTAGTGGCGAGGGCTTTCAACACTTTATTCGAACTTGCTATTAAAAAAGAATAGCAAATAAAACTAGAAATAAAGCTAAAGAAAGTTTCTTTTTAACACTTTATTGTTCAATATTAGGTTTGCATAAATTCACAGTTGCGATATCTTATCGAAGCCTCAGAATTCTGAATAATTACGAAAGAAAGTGCAAATTTGCTCTAAAACACAGAACTGATACAGTGTTAACAAACTTCTTTTTGTAACACTAACAATAATCTTGTGGTTTTGAGTAGAACATTCATTTTCCCACATATTTACTTTTGTATTCTCATTCACCGCGGAAAATGTTTTACTTATTATTCTCCTAAAAACTGGAAATTACAGCGAGAAAAATGGCACGTACAACTCCCATACGACTGCACCATCCATCGCCATACATCACGGAGGCGTTATTAATGTTTCAGCTTGATTTAGCCGAAGAAAGTTCCGCGAACTCGTTCGAGTTCTAGGGAACGAGTTTTTCTCGTTACCTCGATTAGAATTCGAAAGTGCATAACCCGTTAATGCGTCAGGTTAATATGCATACGTATGCACTGACCGCTCGTGATCTAGAAACGCGATACGCAACGATTGTGAGAGGCGATTTTATCTTGGAATGCGCTGCTTTTGTCCTTTCATTCATTAGGAATAATGATGACCGCAGTATTTTTAGTTGGACTGTTGTTTACCTTGTCGTGTATCACACTTGAGTTTCTAAATAAACTTTGTTAACCCCACAAATGAAATTCAGAATATTTTACCCAGTGAGAGTCCAATAGTTTGACTAACGATTACAAAATTTATTTAGTTCCCTCAAAATTAACCAGCAATTTTAATTTAATCTTGATTTACAATCACACATTCCTAACAACAGCCCAAGTCAAAGTGAAATTCACAATCTCCACTACTTAAATTAACGAACTTTCCATAGAATTTCGAGTACCTACGTACTAAACTAATACTTATAAATTTTTAAATACTCCAAAATCCTATTCAATTTTTATTTTCATTGCATTATTGCAGTATTGCAACACACCGAATACGTTGCACAGTAACATCATACCCATGACTGAACGCTATCCATTGACGCGGTCAGTGTTTTTACAAAAGCCACCCGAATTTTGGGAAAATCGACGCGTAACTCTGTTTGACGTTCGCTTGACAGATGGTTCTTGGAAACACGCGTCCTTTATTCTGCATACAATCGCGTATGCACCGATGCATCTGGAAAAGTGATTTCTAATGGCGCGGCAGATAGGGCGAGCGATTTGTCGGAAACGACGTTCCTAAATTTATGATCCCTTCGTACAATAGTCGTGGAGATTTACGTGACCTGGTTCACGGTTCGTCCAAAGATGCAACCAACAGGATTGGTCGACGAAAGACCATCGTCCAGTTGGCCCAATTCGTGAGACTAGAAAAGCTGACTGTGACGAATCGACTTTCGCAACGACCAACACGGTGTGGTATGTTTTATGGGGGGAAAAAATGGGACCATTTTGGGGAGAAGATCGCGTCGATTGGTGTGTACACAACACGATTTTTTTTTGGTCAATTGCAGGAAAAATTGAAAATGGATGGGAGAGAATTGTGAGGGGTTTTTTAGCTGCCCTAATCTTATTTACCAAGGGTGCACAATTTTCGTTGAACCTCTAATGGTAATCGAATGCAGGCTATGGCCAGATGGAAACTTTGAATTATTATCAGTTATAATTGAATATCACAGCTAAATCAACGTCACAGTCTAAAGTCACACAAGTTTTTCAAGTGTAATTAAATTCGTACGTCATCTTTCTAATACCACAAGCATTTCGAAAATTAATTTAATGTTACTAATATCTCCCATGTATGTATCAAGTATTCACTAATAGTGCAGTAGGTACTCACACAACATTAACTTGTGCAATAAATCTTCTGCTCTTCGTCAAATAACCGAAGGTACTTTTTGCTCAATGCTGTACTTATTAGAATTGAAACATTAGACTGGATAATAGTATAGTGAAATAATGGTAAATCCAGTACTTTACTTTATTCTGCAAATTATAAACTCTTCCATAACTACAGGATCTATAAATTAACACACCTTTTTTTATTTTTTTACATTTTCATTGCGTAGAAAGAAAATTGCACGATATTCCACCAAGGCAAGTTTCAAAATGCACGGTGATAGCATACATTACACACGTCACTACACAACACGCATTAATTTCACACCCCCGTGGTAGGTCCTCGTTCCTCTTCGCGGCAGCTCGTCCGATTGCAACCAAACGCATCCAAGGAAGCGCGGAACGTCGCTTTCAGGCAGACGTTTTACAATGCACAATGCGCGTGCACGCGCATACGTGTCTCGCCGGCCCGTGTATCGTCGACATAAATTGTGTTTGGTCATCCTTCGCCTATAAATAATTGCGAGCGAGGGACAATAGGGTGGACAGCTGGATACGCCCTTAAAAACCAACCCCCGGTCGGCTCGTACGAGTTCTCTCGCGATAGCTTTTCGATGGACTCCATTGACGCGTGCAGAAAAATCGACGTGGCGGGGGGTGTCGTTTGCGAAAATAATCGGCGGATGAAAAGTCGAGAAGCTGATTTCACTGTCAGATCGAGTGGTGGAACGTGTCTGGAACGATTCACTGGTTTTGGTGGGCTTTCTATCGAAAGCTTTGGTTTCGATCATTTTGGAGCGAGGATTTGAGGTGGCTTTATCTTTCCATTGCTGCTTAGAATTTTATTCGAAAGTTTGGGTGATGTGATGTACTATTTTCTATGGAAATCTTTTTCAAATGACTTAATGGGAATTATTTTTAAAATTGATATTCTTTTGTGCTCCAATCTAAGAGTTGCAGAGTTCTAATCTAAGAGTGATCAGTTTTCAATATCTATTCAAGTGAAATTTAAATAACCATTAGTGGAAAGCTAAGCTAAACTTTGCGATGTTTTTTATATTTTATAGCACAGCCAGACATAGCATAGCATAGCAAAGCTTAGCTTAGCTTTCAAATGGATCCCCAGCTTAATACAGTGTTCTAAATGTGAATCTTTAGGAAATCTAAAAATGTTTAAATCTGTGTTCCTGTCTAAAATTGCTACAAATTTGTAGAATTATCAGAAAATTCCCTCTGTGTCAGCTAGCTTCATCTGAATAGTAAAGGCCAGGTAGAATCGCTGTGCAACTCTGTGCAGAGTACACCTTTCGGCTCCTTTGCAACAGTGTTTCGCTGTCATGTCAAATTTAGCGTGATTTTTCACGGTGGACGCAGCTTCGGGCTACATAAAAAGGATCGAGTGCGCATTTTGTTCGCCGCTGCTAATGACCAAGGCATTGTGAACAACCCTGGCCACTATATAATAAAGCGATAAATTAAAAGCGTCCAACCCCGTGCGTTGAGTCGTGTTCTTTTTGGAACGTGTTAACAGTCATCGTGGGGTTAATGGCGTGTGAATCCCATGAATCGCGCCGGTTAGCGGTCGACTTCAATGGAAACCAGTCGAGTCGGTCGTCATAGCTAGTCTTTTTACTGACTGGGTCGATTTATCAGGCCAGTTCATAAGGCAACGCTCATTTTCGATTTTCAACTTTGACGGAGACACTTGTTGCTCTTTCGCGTCAAACAATCATCTCTGCTGCATAACTAAAAATCCAAGAAACTTTTTTAAATTAATGTCACTTTACAATTGATTCATTTCATCTCATATGATTGAAAAAAAAAATATCAACAATATCCAAGACATGTATTTGTAATATTACATTCAAGAAGCATATATTGCTTGAGGGATTTTTGTTATTTTACAACCACATTTTCAATTCAGGAATCGTGTGAAATTTCATTCATTTTAAAGTAATTTTCAAGCTCCTTTGAAGATTTAATATCGAAGAATGGAAGGCTTGTGAGAAAATTAGTGTGACTAGACAGCATGTAAGTAGGGTAGTCCTCGAAATAACTTCGTGGCGTGAGACACCCTTTCTCACCCCTTCCTCGTGACTGGTTCCCACAGCAGAAAAAAAACATCGAAGAGTTATGCAACGAACGGAAATCCTCCGGTCTGAAGCGAAGTGGAGTCATTCGAGGCCAGTTTTAGGTTACTGCCCTGTAAATTGATCGATGCACGGGGGATTTTAAAGGGGCGAAGTGTAGATTTACACGAAAAAGATAGTGTATCCAAATAATTGAAAAAAAAAAAAGGAAACCAGACGAGCGAAAAGGTCAACAACCCTCTACTAAAAATAAGTCTTGCAGTATAAAAATTTCGCACCATGTCACCTATATAAATTCGACATCAAAAGCCACCAAAGACACAGCCTCATCATTCCCCCTCCACCGCTGAAAGCAAGTAGAACGCATTCTAAAAAAAAATAACCATCGGACGAGCGTACAAAGAAGCGAGCATACATAAAAACCACCGCGTGGTTCTCGTGTTATTTCGCCCCCGAAGCAGCTCCTCTAGCCACAAAGAACGACAAATCACGTCGCGTTTCCAAATCACGTGTCGGCGTTGATAAACCTCGAAGGCTTACAAATTCCATCCACGCCGTACCTTAATTAGAGATCGTGCTACACTCGTCACAGACTTCGCTGCCATGCGTATTTTCGCGCGGATCAAGCCCTTTGAAGCTGCCTCATCCGCTGCTTCATCCATTTCCATTATCTCGGGCGTGCAGGTGGTATTTTCAGCATCGTCACTCGACGGAAAATAATGGGATTGTATTTCGAGAGGGGAATAATAACGGAATAATATTATTCTAGTGTACCCCGGTCTGTGGCGAAATACGCGCTGAATTTTCAGAAACTTCGCCGCAGCTATTTCCCCGAATTTCCTCGACTTTGTTTAATCTACTCTGTCTGCGTAGCTCAGCCTGCAGGTCCAGAAATTTCGTCAATCTTATTTGAGGCAGCCTTCGAATGATCTATTAAAAGAAATTGTACGAGCGGCTGGAGCGTTCCTCGGGTGGTGCATTGTCCCCTGAAGAACTCCCTCATCTAGCGGGGAGAAATTCTTGGCTGTTCGCCAGACGCTCCGTGGAATGTGGAAGGAAAATCTTCCTGCGGGATTTTCAGATTCCGCGGATTGAATTTCGCGTGTTTCGAATAATTTTCACAAGCAGAAAAATAGGCGTCGAGGGGCGAGGGTGATATTTATGCGTTGCTTCGGCGGTGTTGTCTCGAAATTATTCTCATTTGCACCTGTCAGTGAAGCGATAAGTTTTGTTTGCTTGTATAATTCTCTCCGTCGTTTGCTTGTCAAGCAGCTGAAGAATTGAGTTTCTTAGTTTTCAGGTGGTTAGTAACGAGGGTTGTTTTTTTTTAAATTTTCTTTTAAACATATTTGTAAAGATATTATTTTCTTCTTTTAACTACTGTCCTCGGGTATTAATTGAACAAATTGAACTGTGTGATATTCTTCAATGTTTCAGGGCTCAGGTTTTTGCTCTGAAACTTGTTAAAAGCTTCCAAGTGACTTCAAAGCCCTGGTGAAGTTTCTATGGTACTTGTGAAAATCATTTTCCAAGAAAATAGTGGCTGTATATTAATTTGAAAGATTCTAATTCACGTGGATGTGGAGGCTTCCTCTAATACCACCTATCTGCTAATTAATCGGTAATTATGTCACTAAATTTCGTATTCCAGGACCTACACAACACAATATTGTCACGAGGCAGGGATGATCGAGATATTTCTGAACGATAATAACAATTTCGAATTTATTGCCCCGAAGCCCCGGTGGAGATTCAATGGCGTAGGGTTAAACGTGGTTATCAGCACGACCAATCGAGCTTCTAGCACCCAGGAAGCGCTTATCTCGGGCGTAGTTGACTTTATAATAAAGTCGGTTATGCGAAGATGATGATAAAGCACTGATGCTGCGATCTCTTGTTACTCCGCAGTTCAATATCATTGTCCGTGTCGAATATCTTCGCATCTGTAGGTGCGACTAACATAGTAGTAATTTTATTCAAACAGGGAACAAGTATGGCCACACAGAAGGAAGTTTTCATTATGGTTGGCACGTATTCTGGTATCAAGTTGAATAATTAATTCCTGAGATACTTCACGATAGTAAAATCATGCAGGAAAGTTTTATCGAAAATTTGTCATATGTTGAAGTTTAAATACAGATAAAGAAATCATTAATTCTTCGAAATTGAGGGACGCATTTTTTTCGAGGGGACCAATTTTTTTTAGATATTCATTGCAATAACATACGTAACTAGATAGTAAAATATAATACACGATACTATGTGCAGCTTTTCCAAATTTTATAATAAATTCTCGCCGTTATTTTTATATTTGAACACGACGCTTTTGGTATTTGTATTTTTCAAAAATACCTGTCAGTGGATGAAGAAGGAAGCTTTTCCCGTTTGATCTAAAAATGCGGTAGCTTTTCCTTCCTTTCGTTGTGCGTGCAACTTAAAGCCAATGTCGAGAAACACCATCAGGATCGTAAATTCGCGACCACTTCTTGTCACGGCCAGCAAGCGAGCTTTGCATCGTGATCTTATCTTTCACAGTGCACGCAGTTGCAGAACTGTCAGTGAATTCACTGTACATATTTGCAGACGGTTGCATTCAAAGGATCCACCTCGTTGGCTGGATCCGAATAATGTTTCTGCAAACGATGCATACCCCGTTGCACCTGTGTATTGAACAGAATACTTGCAACCATATCCCAGAAGATATCAAATTTATTTATTTATTACGGTAGCAACCCTGCGGCGCATTATAATGACATGAAAATACATAAATAGAGAACGGACAAATAAGGTAAAATTAAAATTGAGATTAAAATAATAAATACCAAAGAAAACAACAGAAGGAGATGAAATAGTATAAACAGATATTAGAGATACAAGTATCAATATTGCAACTTAATCATCCAGTATACCTACGCAGAACTGAATTTCTGAAAGTGAATAAGAAAATAGCGAAAAAATTAATAGTATAAAATTAATATATATATATATATTACAAATGAAATTCATTACAAAGTCTTTAACCACTTTTATCGGAGGCTATTACTTAATCCACAGATTTTATTCAATATGCATCTACTACTACAAAACTCCCGTGAAAATCCATACATAACACTCTAAACTTCTATTATATTTACATGTCCAAAAACACTATCGGGTTACATCTAAGGAACAATTCAATATCCAACCAGTTAGGTAGATCACTCCGTTTAAATCAGATTAAGTTGCATAATTTGATACGAGTGGTTAACAGATTACAATCATTTGCGTAGAAAAGACCACTGCAGTTCTCGCAACATATTATTTTGAAAGGGCGAGCAATAAATTATTCAGCAACGTCCAATCAAGATGGAAAGTAAAGATGGCGGCCCATTAAAGGAAATCCGATGCCGTTCATTGATGAACAATCAACGGTTAAAGCAGTCCAATCTCTGTTGCGAAATGGGCGTTTGTGGTGCTTGAATGGCAAGAGTTAGTTCCTTGTTTGTCAGGAGGGAATACTCCCGTTGGGTGGTCGCCGTCAGCCGCTGAATCGGATCGTCAGTAAACGATTTAACGAGTGCTCCGATTCTCCCTCCGAAAATCCAGTCGACATTGGCTGCGTCTAACGCGCCATTGCGTCACGCAACGGAATGCGAGAGGTCGACCTTGCGGGCTGCACAATCGTGCATTGTCGACCATTGAATGGCACGCGATTCTGCATCGGCCTCTCTTCCCATGGTCACCAGAGGAAATTAAACTATTTAATTCGCGACAGATGTTTCCCGTTCGGTACATCAATCACATCGCCTTTTTCAATCAAAATTACGCAAATTTTACAAAAAATTTCGTATATTCAACCTTTTGAATTGAACAGGCTCCACATTAACCCTTTGTGTGGCGCAAGGTTCTGAGAAATACAGAGCATAAGTACTTATGCTCTCACTATACTGTGGGATCTGGAACTAGGGTTGCCAACCATACTATAATATATAGTGTTGTACTATATTTTTGTCTAGTGTAGTATGTACTGCTAAAAACAAGATATAATACATAAAAATACTAAATTTCCGATACATCGATAAAATTCTAAAATTTCTACTTATTCTTTTATTCTACGGCTACATCGAAACTGTGATTTGTGAATGTAAACTTTAACAGAGAGGATTTCTTCCATAATGCGCTAATTATTTTCAAATTGCTACGTATAAATAAAATTCAGTAATTCTTTTTCATAGTCTTATATTGAATGGTGCCTACGACGTTTCTTATTAAAATATAAATTCTAGTTAATTTAAATAAAATAATTTCGTAATACTATACAAAAACTTGTATCTTACAAAATTCTTTTTAATCCAAAATGGTATTCTCTTGAATATATGTAGCTTACTTTTTGATCGGTAAATTCATACGATCTTCGTATCGATATTATGAAAAATATATATATCGCTAAGCATTATCGATAGTTGGGACCAATATTGTTACACCTCCACTCTCCACAACTACGCGCAACCTATCGCAACAGGCGCGCAAACAGCAACCCCCCCGCGATAACCGTCCGCAGTAGAAAAGAATCGCATGGGGCACTAAACGAGCGACGTATCAATCGTCGACCACCAGTCGGTTTCGTTAAAAATCCTCGATTGTTCGGCGCTCTTAGCACGCCCCGTTAATGGTCCATCAGCAAAAGCACCCTTCCCCATTGCGCCCGCAGACAGTGCTCGAAACGGAAACGTAACGGAGAACGGAACCGGGGATCGATCGGTTTCGGGGTGGCTGGCTGGCGTGCACACGATCCCGATCAAAGATGAAAGGGTTCCGCGTGCCGCCGCGCGAAATCATTAATACACTCGTGACTTACGTGGCTCGCGTGCCTTGCGCTTGATGTCAACGGGTCCAGCACGTTGGGGGGGCGTGCGGGCAGGGGTGTCGGCTCCGTTTCGTTTCGTTTCATTTCGTTTCAATTTCAATTCATTTGGGTCTGACGAGAGCTCTTTGTGCACCGCCTCCGTGCACTCGAAGCCTCGGGGGCACAAAAGATGCGTTTCCACCCTGCACTGGGGCCGGCTGCAGCTGCACCGCGAAAAGAAAAAAGGGTCCACCAGCGGCGAGTCGCGAACCTGGCTGCCCCTTCCTGGCGAATTAGCTATTCATGCTCGATTCGCGGCGTCGATGCGTTTCGAGATGCGCGAGGGCGTGGCGCGACTACCTCGGCAGTTTGCTCTTTCTAGGCGACTCTACACCGTTCACTTTGCTTGAACAATGCGGCTGATTCGACAAAATTCAGGGGAAAGTGAAGAGTGTAAATTACCATGAAATCAATGTGTTCGAGCGAATTGAAGATTGATAGAAGTTAGTCAACTTCTTGTCAACAGAGTTACTAGTTTTCTCAATGCGGTTGTCCATTCGGGGTGATTCGTTCAATTAGAACACGTGTACACGCGCATCTTGAACATTGGAAGGTTTTATTTCAGTTGGGTCGATGTATTTTTTGTAAATAGCTTACTGGTTTCTACCAAAAAATTGTTTTTAAGGGCAATAAGAATGTTGTAAATAATTTGTAGTGTGTATAAATATTTTGTATGTTCGACATTCTCTGTGTTCTAAAGGGTTTCCCGTTGATAATAATAATAATAGTATTTAATAAATGGAGAGAAGGCCAGACTTCATTGTTAATTTCAGTGAAATTTGTAAACATTCGCCTTCTGTCAGGGTCCTGGTTGGTTTTACGTTCGATGGATGCTGCTTTCACGTGCTCACTGCTGGGGATTTAGGTAACGCGTCCCGCGACACGAGATATTTATCGGAAGTGAAACTTTGATGAAAGGGAACAAGGTATTTTTCAACTCAGTTTTGAAATCGAAATGGAATAAAGAAAAAATGAATTTTTAAAGAATGTAATACAATTCCCATTCCTCTGTAATTTAATCTCGTCACTTTTTATAGTTCTACTAAAAACTTGAATTTTCACCATGACACGGGACTTGTTAATGGAGTAGAGATTATGGTATATTTTGGAACAGTAGAGCTTCTGGGTTTCATGATCCCTCGGGTATTTTTATTAAAATAGTAGAGCAATGTAGACTTTTTGTACTTTAGGAAATAATTGTGTGCTAGATTAAAGGGCCTCTCAGATGTAACACGAACGAAATTCACTGGGTAAAGTATCCTGAAGTAAATAGAATTATCTATTCTTCATTTATGTCGACTAGGGGTTAATGGAGCTGTTAAATATCTCTTTCGTCTAAAATTATGGCACTGATAATATCGCACTTAAGTGCAGCAATTAAGCAATTATTTGTGTCGCTTTTAAGCGATGTCTCGCTTATGTTAGTCCCTGAAATTGTTCGCAAGAATGCTCTGCACTAACAGGATTAAGAGGAGCATCATCGTCGTAAGTAACCCTCTGTCCTCCATATTCCAGCGGACCGTAAACCGGGAATTAATTAGTTGCTAGCACGGCAGCGAGAATTTCGGATCTTTACGACGCTCGTAAAAAGTTATTTCGCGAGCGGGACCGTTTCATTCCCCTGATAAAATTCAACGAGTTTCAACAAGTGACAAACGTGACTCGCCTCTCCTTTCGAGCAAATAAAAATGATATCCGCGTGCTTTCGTTATCGACACTACCACCTAGGTAGTTGCGAAATAAATGTTTCCTGCTTGGTGTAAAGTAAACATGGTGCGTTCAAAGTAAATCTACAGTTCAAGAGTACTTGTGGAGAACACTGTAAGTGCCAAAAATCTAATTCTATACCTACTATAGTATTACCATTGAATACCAAAATTTTTTTGTTTAATTTTGGTACGTACAGTGTTTTCTACAAGGACTCTTCAATTTCTTCTGAATACCAAAACTTCAAAAGCTCACTAATTACTAGAAACTAAATACAGGAACTAGAAGGAAACTATACAAAAATAGAAGATAAGAAAAACCTACATAACTCCCTCAAACACCACATTCTAAAGAAAAAAATCTCACAGAATGAAGTACCTACCTTTCAGTGGCCACAAATAGAACTTACAACAATCTACAACATAAATAACTTCCAAACAATCAATTCTCCTTTGAGCAAACAATCTTCCAATTATTTCCAGCCACAGATTGCAATTTCCTCTCGTCCCTCCTCCTTGAATCAACATCCCCCGCTATCGTCCTCTGCTAAACCTTTAATTCATCCTGCAACTCGAAATTAGATACCCAATCGGTGGTCACAGTTACCAAGGAACATCTTCCTCGAAGTTTGTCGCGCAGCTTGGTTTCGAGAAGACGTCTGCCTTTTGTGCACCGTTCCTTTGTCGTACGCCCATTGAATTCGTGTCACGGGTCGTCGTCGGCAAAGAAAGCGTCCATTCAGTCGCGACACGTGCGTCGTCTTTTTCCCTCCGTGCACCGTGGTACGCGACCAGTCGGTGGGACCAGTTTTTCCGTCCTCCCGTTGACAACTGGACTCTGGAGATGCGGCACGAACGTTTTTCCCCCCTCGGAAGTATTACGTGCATCTCACGAAACCGCTCCAGCGGCTGAGCTCGCTTAATTAAACGCACGTTAAACAAACAGCCGATTTATTGCGCTTTTAATGCCAGCCAGGGCATCCTTTATCTCCGCTCCTCCGATTAGACTGTTCAAACTCGATGGCAGTGGTAGGCAAAATTTACGTACTCCTTTCTCGGCGAAGGTTTGTAACAGGACTTTCTCGAAATGTTGGTTAATTGTGTTTGTAATGTGTTAGTCGCGTTATCAGAGCTGAATATTTCTATTGAATCTGAATCTTTTCGTCTTTTCAGACCTACGCTGCCGTTTAAAAATGTTGGCACATCTGTGTGGAATAATTGTGAAAAATGTTGCAAATTTATTGGAGAACTCTGACAAATTTTAGTTTATTTTGTAGATTAAATTAAAAGCAGTGAAAAGTATTTAATCTGTATCAAATATCACATTTTCTGAAAACAGAGCAGATGTCCTAATATGTGCCGGTGATTATGAAAGTGGCGTAAGTGAAAAAACCAAAAAATTGAGATTTCTCTTATTTTATGTTATATTCATTTATATTTCAATATTATGAAAGAATTGTTTCATGATAGTGTTCCTTTCGTAATGAGCCGCGATAGTTCACGTTCATTTCGATAGTCATTTGTTCTCTGTAAGTAATTTATGAGAAAGGAAATAATTAAAAAATTAAAGAAAAATGAAAGAAAACGTGAATTATAGTTAATTATGCTGAAAATATGAGAAAAATTAGGAGAAATAGTGGTGAAGAATACATTTACCAAAAATGGTAAAGTGGTTGCTGGCAAAGTATTTGAATTTATTCGAATTTATTAAGTTGTGAAGATCGAAAAACTACGTTTCAGCACTTTTGGAATTTGGAGGACGTTCAAAGGCTTAAAAAACACATTTTCGTACAAGTTACTCATAAAATTTTACAGTGATAAATATGTTTGACATTAAAAGATCCTAATAATTACTGCAATAACCCACTTGCGACCCGATATCATTTCAGTTGGAATTTTTACCTGTTCTGTTTGAATTCGATTCTATTTTGATACAGTATTCGACGCAGAAGTTTTGAATTTGTATATACACTTCTTTTTATTCCTGATATTCCGTGTTCCGAAAATATTACGGCTCGTTTATCCATTTTCAAAGGCTGGTTTACGTAGTACCGAGTTTACGATGTCGTAAAGACGCAAGATTCAGGCCCACGGCAATGGTAAAATTTTACGGTGGAACTTCGCGCAGTCGCGAACGAAGTAGCTGCGAGATACAAGATTGTTAACGCCGCGATTGGTTTGGCCAGCTGGCGATAAATTAACTTCGAGCGTGCTTAATACTCTGTCGCCAATGCTAGCACGTAATAAAACTCCGGAGGGAGATTTAAGGGATCGTAAAGCATCGTGATCGACGTTAATCTGAGACATCTTATTTCACCATTCTAAAATTAACTGAAATCACTTTGGTAAACTAGTTGATCAATTTTATCAACATACATGTAGTTACTGTAAGAAGAGGTTACTACTGTATCTTAATCTAATGACCATTTATATTGACCATAAGACTAACGTTACATAGTTAATTTCATGTAACAGAGATGAACCCGTTTCCTAAATTAATCACACCGTTTTATTTCTACCTGTAGCTGGTCAAGCATCAGGTGGCACTGACACATCATGACCACCCAGTGTACACTGGTAGCAGGTATTTTGACTCGACTAAGGTCTGTCAATATCATGTTACGTATTTTGACAGCGAAAAGTGGATCTGATTTCCCCTCGTGTGGATAGTCTTTTGTTTGAGGTCCAGTGTCGTCCCTCGATTGGATGTCTCGCCGAAGTGATTCCTACGCTGTCGTAACAACCTCTCAGTAGGGAAGCTATTTCTCCACCAAAAAAACTTCTTTTCTTTAAACTGAACATGACTGCATCTCCACAGGGAAAGATTTTCTAACATACTAACCACTTAAAAAAAGGGTAACAATTAACATTCAAATCTCACGAAATTTAATTCTACATTTCTAATTCGTCATGTCACGTGGAATCAACCCCTCGATCATACCACCGGCTGGGCACAACAGGACGAGCAGGACTCGTCATACGAAAACCTTCGGGAACTGCGGTATGACGAGTTCAGCTCGTCAAGCCACTTGAAGCGAAAGCGTAGCGAATAGGGTCCGGGTCCAAGGCAGGGTTGTAACGAATGTTCGAATAATCTAAGTATTCGAATAATCGAGTATTCGAATACTCCTAATTATAGATTCGAATATTCGAATAATTAGGAGTATTCGAACTTGAGATTCGAATAATTAGGAGTAAGTATTCAAACTTGAGATTCGAATAATTAGGAGTATTCGAACTTGGGATTCGAATAATTAGGAGTCTTCGAATATTCGAATTATTCGAAGAAACTATTCGTGTTCGAAATTATTCAAATATTCGAATATTTACAGTTCTAGTCCAAGGTCTGGGCTACGTAGTATTGAACACCCGAAACAGAGGCTTACTGAGCATTTCTCATATCTCTACTTTTTGTAGTTTCGTGGCTTAGCAGTTGTCTAATGAAAATGCGGTAACCTCGGCTCCACACATGCATCCCAAGTTACCGACTCCAGTTAGAATAGCGTTTAACCCTCCTTAAAGGTACGTTTCAGCGTTTCGACCAATGAAACTCGTCCCGCAACTAGATGCAGCTCTAGAACAGAATGCCTCCACGCTGAGAGTTTAAATAGCTGGCAAGGGTAGCATCTTACCTTCATCCCCATCGTCACAAAGCGTTCCTCCAGCATGCAAGCTCAAACTACAATCTAGCGGAACGCAGGACCCTGGAGCTCCGAGTAACTTGAAACGAAATCAAGCCACAGGGACCCAGCCAGCAGATCGTTAGCGTTAAGAAACGTCCGAATCTCGTTGTGCCCTGAGCCAGGTCGAAAGCCAGGGGGCGCAGGGTGCACGAAGAAAGGCCAAGTAACTCGAGACTCTTGTACCTGGAGAAGCGTTTAAACCGCTGACCGTAAACACAGAGGCTGAAGAGAAAGGTTCTGGTCCCGTGGGGCTCAGCAAGGGCGTTAATTACAGGGCTGTTTTCGTCTCTGTCTCCCCCCCTCAGCCGATTTCCGTTGCTGGAAACCTGGTGCGAAGGTGGCAGGAGCGAAAGAGAGCCCTCGAAGCACCGCCACTCGTTTAGGCTCGCTCGCGTCGAGTGGCTAGTCGGTTTTAAATGGACACAAGGTAAGTCGTCTCGAGAATGGCTTTTAAATTAATCGACCACGGGCCACCGAGCTCGCTTTCAAACGATTCGAGCTCGACACTTATTATTCGGAGCTGCGTTTCGGGGTTGGAAGCTGCTTCGAGGCGTTTGAAACGTGGCGCGATCGTTTGTAGAATTAAAGATTGTGTTAGGGATTCGGTTTGAAATGGGGAGTTGAAACTAAATACTTGAAGATCATTCGTTAATTTCTGGTAATGTTTTAATGCTGCATTTTGGTACGTCTGTTTGCACAGATTTACTGGGTCTTATTGCATAATATTTGCAACGTTATTATTCCTTTTAGGTACAGCGAAAATTATAGGAATATTCTTTCATTCTCGCTTCAACTTTTTTTTACCAGTGTTAAAGCACAAATCAATAGAATGAATTTAATAATTTGTTCATCTTGTTGGGAATCATTAACACTTCAACACGACAAGGGGGGGGGGGGGTTGCATTCTGCGCACGGTTTTAGAGAGTCCTGACGTTGATATTTCCTGCGAAGCATTGAATTTGATGCAATCAAATATCATTGCACCTACATTGAATAATTACACAGTGACAAATTATTTCAGTCAGAAAGTCCTCCCAAGCAAATCGGGTACTAATCCGAGTCTCTCAGACTTCTCCCGAGTGACCAGCAGAACTACCTGCCGTGCCTACGCCACTTTTAATCGCAGATCATTGTTAAACGCCACGGAACGCGTAACAACAGGTATCACGTTGCAAGCACCAGGTCGTAACAATCGCTGCCTCTGTTCACGGATTCCGAGGTAAAATGAAACTGACCGTCGCTGTACCTGCGCCGGAGCAGTCCCCCTCCCGGGTCATTGTGAGCGTTGCCATCGCGTTTTCGACGGAACGTCCGCATTATGGGGCCCCTGAATGGCCCCCGTAGCCGCACAATGCACCGTTGTCGTTATTGAAATCGCCGGGTTCCAGCATTGCTCCAACTATGCCGTGACCGAGTTCGAGTCATGCCAACGACCAGTCTCGAAACGGAAGTTCTTTTTAATCGCGCCCACGAATCTACGTGCTCCGTGCCCCCCCCCCCCCTCCCCTTCCTGGATAATAGCGCTCGGGATCCTGTGCAGCAGCTTCCGCGTACGTTGGGATCGCTTGCAGGTGCGTTAATGGCTGGTGAAAATCGACCGATAAACATCTCGCGAGGAGAAATCTGCGATCATGAGAAATCTGCTCCGTTCCCCTTGTGTTGCGTTTCGCGGAGCTTGGGGAGGGGCTGGAACTAATGTGAATGAATTGACTCGGTCTTTGTGATAGAAGTTAGAACCTCTCCATGCAGAGACACTTTTAGGGATTTTGATTGGTATTTGAGATAAGTTTCTTTATTTTTTAACCAGTGCTATCTCCGCTAACAAGGGGAATTCGGTTACCCGAACATTCCGATTTTTTTTATAACACCCTTTAAAGGTTAATGTGTGATTTCCTACTTTCCTGTGTATCTTGCAAATTGTAGTAGATATACAAAAATTATTAGACAATTTATTGCCCTACAAAACTGTGCAAAGCCGTCAAGTTTCCATTGTAATAATTTTTATATATCTACTATAGTTTGCAAGATGTACAGGAAAGTAGGAAATCACATATTAACCTAAGGGGTGTTTCTCACCCTGAAGAACCGAAAACGGGCACAAACGAATAATTGACTGAAAATTGCAACCTACAAACCAGCACAATTTCCAAAAAATCGGAATGTGTAACGAGTAACCGAACTGAGGAGATTTCTTGAGGGCGTCAGGCCACTGCAACATCTTCATCATTTAGCTATTATTTTCTAACTACCGCAGATGCATGGCGGAAAGTGGACCATCTTCGCACGGGTGGTCTAACAATAACGCCATATTCACGAAATATCGTAGAAGTGCTCGCGAACTAGATACCAACCGTGTGAAGTCACCCCACTCTCTGCCATTCTTTTGCCTCACTTGTAGTTTATACAAGTGTACCTAATTAAGAAAAATTTGATTGCCCATAGCAAATCACTACAATAATGTACAATGTATATACTTGCTGGTCACCAGCACAGTGAATTCGTGGTAGAAAGGTCGAGCCAGGCAGTTGCCATTTTATAGCCCACGTTCCACTAAAATTAGGGTGATTCGCGAAAACTCGGATTCAGGCTGAATGGTATATAAAAGTTTCCCCGCGACGGGGAAGCCTGGGACAAAAGCGATTACTTTTACAATACGGTTTCAGTTTACCTGGCGCTGCTCGCGACCGAATTACCAGTCACGCGCTTGAAACGAGATACAATAATTAACGTCGCCGTTTGCCCTCCCCATCCCCCTCCCCCCTCCCCCATTGCAGCGGAGACGCCCACTCATCGAATTACCCTGTGCTAAATTGCAAACGTATGTTTCAGACACGTCCTACGAGAAGGCCTGTCGTAGGGGTAGCGCGCCTGCCACCCCTGTCCTCGGAGCACGACCCTTGGACGTCACCCCCAACAGAATCGTCGTAAGTAGATTTCATTTGTTCCCTGTAAGTCCCTGTAATTTTACAAGTTCGATAATACACCACGCTTAACCCTTTCACTGCGGGGAACTCTGATATTGGGTGTATGAATGACGGAATTGTAAAACAGTCGACTCTATGCAAATGAGTTCCATTGTACGGAATACTTTTTAATATATTAAGTATATCGTTTCTCTGATTTGTGAAACGTGATACACGTTCAATGGCGTTTTATCGTTGCAAGGGAAATTAGTTGGTTGGAATATAGGTATACAATTTTATTCTATATTTTTGGTACATCTTTTCTTTTTAATTTTAATTTAATTACGATAGACGGACTAGACAGCCCTTTGGTAGAAATAATTACAAATGAGGTAGAACAACGGACGCACATTAAAAAAGAAAGACAGAGAAAAAGAATTGATGTATGTGAAATTGGAAAGCACTCAACAGGGTAATTATTGTTCAGGTTGTAGATTATTATTTAAGTATAAATGATACAGCATACCTCCAGTATAAATTCAAATCATCTGTTATTTGTTAATCGTAAAAAGAATTGTATGCTTGCCATAATTTTCTTACGTAACTCTTGTTACAAAAATTTCTTTATTTCTTTATTTAAAGGTACCAATAACTTGGCTGATCATACGAAACAAATATCAAAAAATTTGTTGATGCGTGAAAGTCCAATTTTATATCTATTAATTATTATTATTTGCTCTTCGTCGACGAAAGCTCTTCATTTACCCGCGCCATCAGCTCCCATGAATTTTTGGAAGGTCGTTGTGCACCGGTAATTGGTAAAATATCCCCGAGTAATTATTTTATCACGTCGCCTCGAGCTCGCAATTAACGCCCTGGGCGTCTCCTGTTTCCGCGCGTTGAAGAAGATCTTTCGGTATGCTGTCCCGTCGTAGATCCTTATCACGAGGAATACTTTCGGCGAATCTGTCAGCGCTGCGCCAAAGTGCATTAGACTTGCAGATTAGATCTGCCTCGGGGGACCCGGAGCTGACGATAAACGAGTCCTTTCTTCAGCGATTTATCGTCCCTGTCCTCTCGCAGGATACGTCGATGCACGAAGAACGGCTTCCGTTGTTTGAATTTCTAATTACTGGTAGACGAGTCGATCAATTTTTGTCTATATATCGCGAGGGGGAGGGGGGGGCCAAACCTGTGTGTCTACAGTGTCGATGCAAATTGAAATCGAGAGAAATCGATGAGGGTGAAGATTAACTGGACTAAAAATCATGTATTTTTTGCGAATTAATTACAAGGCGATGAATACAAATTGTGACTGGTACTTTTGGCTAATGTGTTATTAATACTATAAATTGTAAAAAAAAAATTTTTATAATATATATACATATATATGACGGCGCTACAGTCCTCTGATGTTTAAAAATGATCACGCGAGACGATTAAAACAACATAAGTCGAGGTATTAATCTGAAATTTGAATGACCACTCCAAGCATCGCCAAATCACTAGTGGTTTTTAGGAATATTTATTTTTATACCAGAGTAAGGAACTCTGGAGTTTTGAATTTTTCTTTTAATTCCTGCACGACGCTGAACAAGTGGAAAATTCTCCACTCACGTGTCCCTCAGAAATCTGCTGGACTCTCGAAAGATAAATCGTCATGGTTGAGACTTTTGTTGCAGCTTTACATCCAGCGCTTCCGGTTAAAATACACGCCGGGCTTCCCTGGCTCCTGCCAGAGCCCCTTTGGGAAGCATTTCGATTTCGAGGCACGGAAAACGGAGCCTCGGTTTTCCGATCACGTATCTTCGATCTCTCGAACCTTTCGTTGCATCGGACGGTCGCTGATGTACCGCGCGCGCCTTCTCTTTTATTCAGACGAACAACGAGCACTTCAAACACCCACGTCCATTGTGTTTCTTCGCTGTTCTTCGAAGTCGACGGTCGCGCCGCACTGCCATTTCAAACTTTTACAAATATGCTGATTTCAATAGTACACGTCTTCTACGTCGCCCTATATTAATCCTCTTCGGATCTCGTTGAACAATATTTACATGGTATAAAGTATTAAATCTCAGATATATTTATCTATTTTTATATTTATTTATTTAATATATACAGGATAAAGTCCCATTAGTGTGCAAGCGAGAAAACAAAGAAACATAACAATACTTAAAGTCGATATATCGAAACTATATTTTGCACTTTATTTCTTTTACTATGGTCCCAAAGTGCTTCTATCTAAATCTTACCATCTCTGTACCAAATTCAAGTCAGATCCCTGCCATATAAAATTCTTCTTTAATAATCATACATCTACTATAGTGTTTTAAAAAAATTCAAAAATCCATTCATCTTACTGGATCATCCAATCGGGTCTCTACACGTAAGATTCTATCAAACGGAATATCCATTTGCCAGGGTCGCGTTGCTTTCGCGAAATGGCAGTTGGCATCGAGCAATGAGGTTGCATCGGTGCAACCTTCTCCATTCAATCATCGAGCCCAGCCGGGCAAAGTAATCGATTTCTAAGTCCGCGGGTGCTGTAACATTCACGACACGCTGCTCGGTCGCAATTTCTTCCCTCCTTTCGTGGGAGACAAGAGGGTGCCTTCTCGCGGGAGGCATCACCTTTGCCCTTCGCTTCAATTTCGTTGCGTAAACCGACACGTCGCTTCTCCCTCGGCGGATGCAAAAGCGGCTGGACGGGACCGCGGTAGGTATGGAAAATATCGATCCGGTGTCTTCTTGGTGTCGACTGGCTGCAGGTGTTCTCAAATCTCACGTGCTAGATTGCTTTCTAGGCCGTGGCTAGGCGATCCGCAGGTGTTGCACGTCGTGTCGATTTGTGGTAGACGCAGGGAAACGCGCAGCCAGCGCGGTGCAACTGAGGAATAACACTTGGAGGAGTACGAGACGCTTGGCGCAGGATAAACTCGTACAGGCTTCAGGTGCAGGACAAATGGCTGGGACGATTTTAGAGTAGTCATTTTGTGAGCACACGGGTATTATTCTTTTGCTACAAGGGGGTGTACAGTTACTTCGGTGGGTATCGTTTAGAAGGTGCTCGCTACTTTTTCATAAAATTTTTCGGGAAAGGTGAATAACATAGTCTGTGACACGAAACTGTGTTTGTACTACTTGGTTCGAGTGAATTAGACACAGGAATTTGATAAAAAGCAGTGTGAGATTCTCGGCATTAAAGTGCTCTTTGAACTGGTCTCTCTTTCAGTTTTGTAATCCACCCTGTACGTTTCGATTTCGTTGGCGTGTCACGTTGATCGATAAAGGCAACTCGGTAAAGCTACAAGTTTCTTCGGTAGGGGACTTCTCGTTTGTCCCGTTTTGAATCATAAATGGCTCTGACGTAATTGACCGCTGTCTTTCCGTTAGAACGTCTATTATTTATACATATGAATACGGTTTTCCTGCAGTGTTATGGATATCATACTCTTCAATATTTAAGATCCTCTGTTTATATATTTCCTCAAATTATATTTAATAACATCACGTAACAAAGTACTACTGGACCTTCTTGGCACAGTGTGCAAAGTAACAGTAGAAGGGTTTTAAGTGTCAGATCAAATGATCTCAATCTGTAGTATCATAATTACAAACAATTTTAAATTATCTTTGTTGAGAAATAAATTGAAATTCGTTTTCTGTGCGTTCAAGGTTCCACGTATTCCAAAGGGTTTTAAATTTTTAACTTTCTACTAATTCAAGCTTATTATGTATATGGTACTCCATAAAATTTCTTTGGTACAGACGATTCCCATAAAATTGCTCCACGATGCTTAATTTAAAACACAGAGTATTTTAAACCTCACAGAATTTCCCATAAATTAATTCAAGGGGAGCGAAACTTCACCACCTGATCTTTTGGTTTCGTTCGATTTGAATATTATTTTAATTGAAGAATGTTAATTATTGTACTCCACGAGTTATGGATAAAAGAAGTTCATTTCGTTCCAGAACAAATAATATTCTCGACATTCATTACTCCACTATGGAGTTGGCAAAGGAAAATGGACGATCTTGAAACTTGAAACGATCGAAAATAACGTTCCACTGATCGCAGAGGTACTCTGTTTCTGTAATACGTTTTCGATTCAATTGCCTCTTGTCCGCAAGTTATTAACGCGCAGGGTAATTAAGAGGAACTTAATTACGGTTGGGTACCAAGGACGATAATAAATGAGACAAAAAGACAATCTTTTTGTGCCTGCTTTACGTAGAGATAGCACCTTGTTGGATAAGGTATCAAGAATTTAACATTGACCATCGAAAGGGTTGGGAAACTTGAGTTGGTACAGAGAGAAAGCAGAAGTTTCGACGATCCATAATGTATTCAAACAAAGTATCGACTTTGAACCGTATAGTATTCCAAAATCTCGGTATTACGCTCTCCATGGATGCGAAATTTTACTTTTCATCGATTGCCGACCCAAAATTACTTTACATCCATCCATTGACTCAAAGTGTCAACGTTTTATCATCCACCAACATAAACTTTCAAATTTCTATAACCCCTCGATCCAAAATCGTAACGTTTTACCGCCCCTGCCACAAAACTTCACCTTAGCATCCTACACCAGCTCAAAATTTCGTCGTTCCCTCGTCCATCGATTCGAATTCCAACAACCCACCATCTCCCGGCACAAAATCTCAACGGCCCCATCGCCTATCCACCCAAAACTTCAACGTCCCCCAACCCATCGACCCAAAATCTCCGATCCTCATCGCGGGGAGCTGACGTGACACGAGTTGCACGTAAAAGGAAGACATCGATTGCCGATCTGATCGAGTCGCTTTGAAACAGTCGAACGCCAACGAGGCCCCCGGAACGAGCAAACAGCGGATCTCGCCCGCAGATTTCCGCATCTGCGGGCAGCATTCGTCACAGCAGCGCAGTCCCGGCTGCACCGCGGAGCTCGCGCGACGCGATTTGAGAACCCCCCGAAGACGTTTTTGTCCTTCTTACCGGTGGCACGGCGCGACCGAGGGGCTGAGAGGCCAAGGGGTGACCCGGTTCGCCTCACCTGAATGCAGGGGCAGGGTTTTTGGTCGTGGTACAAAGGTGCGCCCCAAGGATCCCTTGACTTCGGCTACCCGGATGAGCAACATCTGCGCCAGTCGACGACGAGATTTTGCCGCGAAATCATCTGCTCCCGCGGAATCCCCGTCGAGACGCGAAATAACTGCGACCCCGCGGCATAATTCAGGGGGACACGTGCTCCTTCGCCCATTTAAATCATCGTTGCAGCCTCGAAACTGTTCGCCTTTTCTCGCACCTAATTTTCTGACAGGTCTTGGACTGTTCGACGATCGATAAGAGTGAAAAGGTGCTAGGTGTGCTGAGCTTTTCAAGGACTGCGTATTTTTGAAGATTTTCAGAGTCAGTGATTCTAGTGAATTTATGTTAAAATTTGAAAGTGAGAAATCGTGTTGTTTATATGGCACAGTTGCGGTTGAAGAATATTGAAGGACTTTGAATTTTTGAAGAGCTTCATTGTTTGGGCCACGTGGAGGAAAAAGTGTTATAATAGGGAGAATCAATTTCTCCAATTTCTTGAACACACTTCCCTTCGTCCGTCTCTGAGAATTAGAAACACTCCTCGCGAGATCACTGATCAAGATGGCGGCGTGAAAATTGTGAAGCTAATGTTAAACAATCGTTTCCACTGAACACCAGTAAATACTCTATCGAAAGGCTTGTACCATCCATGTGCAAAGAAAGTCCAATTAAGGAGGGACATCTGTCCGAGTTTCCTCGACGCGAAGGCTGTTGCGTCAACGTGAATTCGAGACGTCGATGGCAGCGACAACGAGCAATAATTTATCGAGGCGCAGTAGCCAGTAAATAAGAGACTCGTGGCCAAATAAAGGAACATCAAAGGCGAAGCAGCTCCGTCTGTCCCGAAGGGTCGACGTCCTCGCAATCGACGAAAACCGACGAGCAACGCCTGCTGAAAATACTTACCGCTTGCGTTTTCGCGGGTCTCTCGCATCGTCGTCGAGACGCAGAATGCCCGTCGAAGCGAGTCGAGCAATTATCGCGAGGTTTCCTTGGCGCTGGACGATTAAAAACCGCGAATTTTCGTGCCACCGTTAATCGACTCGTAGGCGCTTATCAGTGAATCGCAAACTCAAAGGGACTTGTTCTGGCAGTGGTCTTCGTTGCTGAAGTGTTGGATCAAGACGGCGTCAACATTCGTGTGTGAATTGCAAATTCAAGTGAAATTCAATTGCCTTTAATAATAATTGTGATTTGAATTGTAACTTTTATTGGCGAATTGTGAATTTAGAGTGGAAGCATTGATGGTTTCGTTTGATGGATTTTAAACCTGAAGTGATTTCAGCTGGTGCTGTTTGTCAGGCAACTGGATTCTTAATTAAACTTGTTATGGTGCATATTAACGCTGTTGGATTCTAGTTGCAAAGATTCAGACACATTTGTTGACCTTTCATGACGAAATTGAATATTTAATCACAGTGTCTTGGAAAATTGAGTAGCCCGAAGCAGCCATACTACTTTTCATCGACAGATTGCAAAACTTGATAGTATGCTTGACATTAAGAGCTCTGAAAGTTGACAAGAGCTGGCGATATTCGCGTTCGTCGGTAGCTCGCAACATTTCAGTCATCTTTATTAATAATTATCACCATTGCACTCAATGCAAACCAGTTCCACGGTTAGATGAATCGCGCCTTGTTTCCACACGGCGACAACTCGTCAAGGGGATTACAAAATTCAGAAGAGAGCTCGCATCGCATCGCAAATTGCAAAACTCCGCGCGACACGTATCCCCCGTCCGCATGAGTAATTTGCAAAATTCGAAATACATTACCATCCACTTACTTCAAGGACTAGCGAACAAGTCTGCTACTTTTAATTCAGCAAATTACACAACTGGCAGAAAAAAAAAACTATTAAATACCATCGCGCATCTTCCACTAGGCAACATTTAAGAAGTCATCTGCGTTAACCCTTGAACAATTTAGGGTCCACTTTGCCTCAGAATTTTACTCGTGCCACAACACAAGCCTTCACATTAGATTTTGGTCTTGCTACGATCTACAAACCTTATTCTCTTCAAAAACTAATACTATCAACAAGAATCCGCCATCCGAGGCTCAAAGCTCCACCATGGTCAACGACTAACATGATTAAAGTGAAATCAATACCTGTCTGCTTCTTTCAAGATTTAAATAAGTCATAAATAAAGATTGACCACTGGTTGTTTCTTAATATTCTCAAATTAATCACTGGAACAAGGAAAGAATACCAAAAACGGCAGAAGATAGCTGATATCCAGGGCTACATACACACACTGCTTTCCGCTACTGTATCCCCGCGTCTTTCGCAACATCGATCATATAAGAAACAGTTGCTAAAACGATTGAGAAAAGTGAACGTGCCACGGCTGCCTCCAGAAGCATAAATCACAAGCGATCGACGCAGGAGCGGCGCGCAAGGATCATTTAAAGAGCCCGTGGATTTAAATCCCCCGGCACGGTTGGCCCTGAAGGGAAGCGAGAGGCTCGGAGGATCTACCTGGAGCCGTCGATCCCGTTTTCGGTGGTCGTGGAAAGATACCTGAGCCCAGGCCTGCTGGGATTCTTGGCTCGTACTTCCGCGTGTGAAAAGAAACCTCTTGGGGAAGGGGGGTAGATTGTGTGGGGGTCGAAACTACGATATTCGATGGTTGTTCGAGGCAAACGAGGAATGGTAACCGCGAAGGAAGGACGTCCGACAGTTGCTGAGCTTTACCAGTCATTTACTTTCTCTCTTTCCCATCAGGGAAAATTAACAAGTGCTCAGATATTTTATTCTGCGTGAATTAAAGTAGCTAAGTGCCAATTGGAGGGCACAGTGGGGGGTGGAGACCTGTTGCTAGAATTCCGAGGTTGGTAAAGGATTCTGTGGTCAGTGTGACGGTAATTAAGTGGCTGTTATTGTGCAAACGGTACTTGAATCGAAGCGCAGGAAATTCTACTGGAAGTAACCAGTTCTGTGTAATCGCATTATCGACGATCCACGATCGATACGACGGGGAAAGAGTCCCCGCCAGCTGGGGATCTTCACCTAAAGCCTGGCCTCTATCGCGGCGTGCTTCCCAGCCGCGATATAGGTGACGCGGCTTGCAGATTACACTGCATCCTGACATTGGGCAGGCTTATCTCTCCCACACGTGCACGATAACGCCTCTTTTGCTACGTCGGTCGGTGGCGCGCGTTCAGTGACAAGGAGTACTTTTAACCCGAACGGTCCAGCAGCCTTTAAGCCTGATTAAACCCGCCGACGTTAAATCAAGAAGAGCCATTAATCACTTGGCAGCTCCGCTGAACGGTGCCTCGGTGAAGAGTAATAAGACCAGAGTGAAAGGAAGCCAGAAACGACGCCAGGACTCGCGTGTAAACAATGAGTCCAGGTGTACAATAACGACGGCTAGAGAGATCGACGGTGCACCAGTGAGAAATTACCAGCCGTGGTGGAAACTAACGAAGTAGTGTGTGATTATCGCAAGTCTCAGTGGAGATTTTGACAGGAGAAATCTTATGGGGCAACCAACGAAATCGAATTCTACTAGATAGATTCTAGGAATTCGTAGCGACAGCTGAATGAAAATCGTCATCATTGCGCAGCGAGCTTGCTGGTGACGGTGAATACTATCGATGACTCAGGACCGAACGCCGATAACTCCGTTGTTTACGTGCTGCAGCGTGCCATCGTTGCAATCGGACGATATTTCTTGAGGAACTCTTGAAAAGTAACCTTCATCTAGTGGGAACTTGGAGTTGGGGTCGATAAGGCGAGATTAGGGGGAGATGAATTCACGAGGAATGTGCGTCGACCGTGTGCTCTCGAGGACCGATATGCTGGTGAACGCGAAGGGACGCTGAGGACGTGGCGCGTTCTTTTCACGCGGAGGAATTCGTGGACATCTGCTGCTGTTTGTTTCTCACGCGCCGCAGTTCGTATGACCAGGAGGAAGATGTGCGTGAAACCGATGGAGGAGAACGAGGAGGACAGGGTCGTCAGCATGTTCATAAACTACTTCGCTGTCAGGGTAAATATGCGCAGGGTGGCGAAACGGAGTCGGTTTCGCGCGTGAACGTTGGGGGCGGTTGTGTGGCGACGTTTGGAATGCCGTTCAGGTGGTTGAAATACTCTGCTTCGTGGTTACTTTGAATTTAGATGTATTATTGTATTGTATGTTTTGCTGGTTATATTAATTAAGGCAGTTGCCTGTCTGAGGATTTTTCACGTGGAATGACAGACTGCACGTGGAAAATAATAGTTTATGTTATAGTTACTGGAGATATTAATAAGCGCAGGCAATGATATTTATTTCGATATCTTGTGGAGGATTTATATGCTGTTTTTCTTTTATGTGACGGATTTGTATTCGAATATCTGAGATTTGAAGAGAAAATTTCCGGGTAATAATATAGTTACAAGTAACGGTAGCTTGAAATATATTATTACCAATTTTCACTCACAGATTAGCAAAGTAAGTGTCGAAAAATTGATAACATCCTTCACTTTCTGGAAAGAAATTTGGAGAAAAATTACTATACATTAAATTTGTCACTTATAGGGAAGAAATCTCTTCGATCTCCAAGTACCTAATTTTCCACTTTAACCCTAAAACTGATGAGGGTTAGTGTACCTAAGTATACCTATTTCTACGAGAGAAGTACCTATATACAGATAGACTATATATACAATATCTTTTTAATAAATTAATAAATTTAGTCGCTCACATATAACGATAGAAGTGACCGACAATCTCGGAGAATGCATTAATATAAATTGGAGTAATTTTTTATAAGAAATCACAGTGGTTTCCCAGTCATTGCGACCGTTTTAATGGCCCTCAAGTTCATTTAATGTTCGATATTCTTAAACACGCATGCTTCACGAGTTTACGTTAGTTTTTCTATGCAACTTGGGCGTACCTCGGGAAAATTTGTGGCCCGTCGCACTGTCGGGTGCATTTCCTGGAACATGCAAAACATTTGGACTCCTTCCGAGTTTCACTGGCGCTCGGCCAGGTTGTCTTTATCCGATGACCCGAAAGAGGTGGTACGAAACGCGTTCAAAAGTCGATGAAAGTGGAACGGGCGATTTAACGTATTCGAGAACGTTTCGGCGGTCTTGCTGAGAAATGTACTACGCCAAAGAAAAGGAGAAACAATTTTACTGCATTCGGGAGCGTAACGATGTCGTTATACTCGAAAAAAAAAAGTCAATCAGTAGTACATTACTTCTGTATCTAATTTTAAATTAATTTAGGTAGTATGAAATTTAAGATCAATGCAAATATTTATTGCGATAATATTTTAATTATCAAGATGTGGGCGTATAAAGGGACTGATATTTTAACAACATAAATTATAAAAATGTTCGTCAGATTCTTACTGGTAGTACTAGTGTTTAACATTTTCGTTAGATTATTAAATTCCTGTGATTTTTAGGAATGCCTTTGAGAAGTTTCGTGTACAAGGTATACTCTGGGTTAATACTAGTTTCTTAAAATAATTCTGTTAAGGGGGAAATAATCTCTTTCAGCGTGTCAGATAGTAGTGAAACTTTCTGTATGAAATATTGCCTCTGCTAGAACAATTCCATAGGGGAGAGACCTAGGAACGCCCCTATTTTTTTTAATGAAATGGTATGTAAATTGCTCCATTTTTAATTAGTATTCTTATTCTAAGAATTCACTTCTACTCCCAGCATTCTGTTTATCCAAGGTGAAATGAAACATACTGAAACCGATAATATTGCAAATTCAAATAACATTTTATTAATTTCTTAAACATTCAACAATCAAAAGCTAGACATTCAACATTCTTGTGCATTCAAGAGTGAATATTTACCATTTCTGTTAGTAAAATCTCTAATTCCATTGAAGTTCATGAGGGATTAGGGAACCATATTGATATAATTCGATTGTTTGAACTTTGACGGTATATTCTATACTTCAAATTTCAACCTTAAAATAGAAGGTACGCATAAAGTACCTATACGAAACAAAATGAAATGAAATTTGGAAGTGATTTTCGGGCCTAACGGTCAGTTGGTACATCGTTGCTCCGGCTGCACGTGCTGAAACCTCCCAGTATCAAACACAGTGGAGAGAATACCTTTCACCTGAGCAATGTCACGAAAGATTCCTCGATAGCGCGACGAGAGTCAGTCGATGATTTTCACTCGCGGCACGATCAACTTTTGCTACCGGGACGGTTTCTTCGTTGCCATACTCCGACAGATCATTTCCAAACATCCTATCGCTCTGTTCGATTAAGACCACGAGCTTTTTCAACGTAAGAGAACGTTTTCCTACTTTTCAACAGGAAATAATAACAGTAATGCCGTGTATCTTGCAGTGACATTAAAAAAAAAGAGATTAATTTAGGCGTTTCTGTTGTGAACAGCTGTCTGCATATTTTTGTGCCACAAGCGTGG
The DNA here is from genome assembly GCA_029448645.1 of Andrena camellia. Taxonomy (NCBI): domain Eukaryota; kingdom Metazoa; phylum Arthropoda; class Insecta; order Hymenoptera; family Andrenidae; genus Andrena; species Andrena camellia. The sequence continues at coordinate 29,851,126 of CM055680.1, read as the reverse complement.
GTGAATATAGTGGAATGAAGAGCTTAGAATAAGATTTTAGAAAATGCTTCCACCGTGAAAAATTGTATAATATTGCGCAAGGCACGCAACAAATATTATTTCAAATCTCTGTGAAATGTATCCTTTTGATTTCCTCGATAATTTCAATTATCTTCGACAAATGGAACAGAAGATAGTTACTCGATATTCTGCTCCAAGAAGATTTGCTACCTTGGCGAAGCAGAGGATCGCGTTTTACCGCAATTCCACGTCCGCGTTCTCCCTAGCTTCTTCTGGTCGTTGGGATTCTCGTGTAAACGAACTCTCGCGAGTCAGTGTTTAACGTTTTAATTATTTCTACCGACGTCAGACGAGTTCTCCAGTTTCTCCAGTCTCGCTTGGATTTCTCCTCGTGCGCTTCGCTCAGCTGTTCGCGAGTGACATGCTTCGATCTGTATGCTCATTGACACAGTCGTTGAATTTGCTTGCACACGAGGCTACCACTTCATTCTGCGTACTACTTATTATACATTGTGAAATTGTGAAATAGCTCCAGACTTAGAACAGTCGATATTCAAGCTGCTGACAGCTTAACAATCGACTGCATGGCGGAGGGTGGTCAATATTTACTCACTCAACAATCTCAATCCTCCCGAAACCAGCTCTGACATATTAAACCTAAGAAATTCCTTATTTTGTGAAAGAAGTGTGACAAGTAAGCAATAACTAACATATCCTATTGTTATAATAAATGCGAAAGTGTGCGTTGGATGTTTGTTACTCAATTACGTCGCAACTACGCAACGGATCTTCTTGAAATTTTGTATACGCCTAGTCTAGGACCAGGGATAACATATAAGATACTCTTTATCCCGATTTTTTTAACCGATCTGGACCAAATTTTGCATAATTAATCTCTAGAACCCTGCGGAAAATATAGGCTACCATGAAGTCTAGAGATCCCACCCCTTCCCCCTTATTTCACCCCCTTGAATGTCTCTCTATCCTTCGGCGAGGATAAGCGGAGCATTAGAAGCTTCCAAGCTTAAAATTGACAGTAATCTCTGTAAGGAATCAACTAAATACAACACATTCCACTAATTCCACTAATTTGCGAAAGGGTTAAGCAGATGTCGGTTTAAACGCTACCCCACTCGAATTATCGGACTCCGAGCTAACAGCGCCCTCTTTCCTTGCCCGCAGAACTTCTTCTCGAAGAGGTCGTTCCGCTCGAACCCGCTGAAGAGGACGAAGAGCGTGACGAAGCTCGAGCGACAGAAGCAACGCGGCGCTGGGCTTCGGGGTTGCCGTTCACACGAGTCCCTCCTCTGCGGACAGGCGGTGACCTCGATGGACCTCGCGGCCGTGACACCGCTGCATCCGAGCCTGCTTGGCAGACCTCACTGCTTCCAGGTCACACCCAGCACCGGTGGGCCCAAGTATTTCAGTTGCAGGACCGCTCACGAACGGGACCAGTGGTTACACAGGTTGGTACCGTTCCCTCTGCTTTTTCTTTATTCTTTCTTCCTCCCGCGATGAATCGCTTGGGCCTGGACCGGGCCCACTCGTCCAGCTCGGCGAACCGTCACGCGGGCGTTCGCTGCCAAACGACGAGTCATCGCGGAAACAATGCCCCGCTCGGCGACCGAATCTCACCCGTAGCTACGTTAAAAATGGCTTTTTAACACGTTCGCTACTACCATGCATCTGGAGAACTGTTTGTTGTAGAACAGTTTACATTGTTGGTGGTTGGTTCGATTAGTGTAGGTACAGTTTTAATTGGGTGCACAGAGGATGTAATTAAGTTGGCTTTCTGTGTGTCCACTGGGCTACTTGAAGTATAAGGCTTCGAGGTTTTGAAGATTTAGACCTCGTTTGGTTGAGGTAAAATAGAAAATTATCGGTGTCGTGTAAATATTTGTCAGTGGAAATCGGGATGCCGTGTATATTTGAGGCATTGAGAGCAAAAATGGACTAACCCATAATGAAAAAAAATTCTTTTTTCCTATTTTATATGATTAGTACAGCCTATTGGAATACGTTATTGCTACTAACTCAATTTCGCAAGAAATGTGGGTTAGTCCCAGTAGACATAGTGGGTTTAATGGTAGAGAACGTGTTAAGCGCTAGGAAGTGTAGTCATTTTGAAAGTTTTTATTTAATAAGCAAAGTTATTTACACTAGTACAGTAGAGCGTCAATTATCCGAACTAACTGGGACCGAGGTGGTTGAGAAAATCGAATTGTTCGGATAATCGAACAGTTCGGAGAATGAAGCATGCATATACTTAGGTACCCAGTTTATAGTTATAGGAATTATTCTGTAATTTGAAATGTAATGCATATTACGCAAAATATATCTGTAGAATACATAGTAATTATATACAATTAATGTTAAGGAAGTTTATTTTTTAAAGTAATCTTTGATTTTTGGGATTTGGATAATTGACGCTCTACTGTATTACACTTATCACTAGTATCTCAAAGGTTTATAGTTAGGTGTAGTATAATATTCATATATTCTAATATGGAGGCAGCCCTTTTCCAACGTACTTTGAAAGTTTAATTTCGTCGGGTAGAGTTTCTAACGAGTACTTGACCTGTACGTTAAAACGCAGTTTAAGGAAATCCGTTCAACCCGACGCGGAGCAGACGCGACGAACGGACAACTCCCTGCAGATTTGGCTCCTCGAGGCGAAAGGTGTGCCAGCCAAGAAGCGATATTTTTGCGAGGTCTGTCTAGACAGCACCCTGTACGCGAGAACCACCGCGAAGTTGAAGGCCGACCTTTGCTTCTGGGGCGAGCACTTCGACTTCCATCATTTGCCTTCTGTCAACACCATACAAGTGAACCTGTACAGGGAGGCTGATAGAAAGAAGAAGAGGGACAAGAATGTTTTAATCGGTAAGGCATCTAACCGTCAAATTATTCAATTTCTTTATACAGTACTTACAGGGGATGCTCGGTACCTCGAAAATTCAGAAGAATTAAATATAAAATATAAAATCTTGCAAAGCCTTATACTTGGGGAGGGAGGGGTTAAGAAATCGCCAAAATTACCCTTACGTAATTTAAAGACGGCCTCTTTCGGTAATGAAACTGTCCTAGGGATGAAAACACCCCCTCAGGGCTGAATCAAAAAAATTGTGAATTTTCATATTATCGTGAATATCCGAGGAACATCCATTAGGATTGTAACTCCATTACAATATTATGTGGAGTGCTTTAAAGCTTGTAGAAAATCACAGTATTTTTACTGAACCTTACTTCCTTTACAAAATATCCTGCACACTTGATTACGAAGCTCCATTTAGCCAGCCACGAAACTTTGTTAAATCTGTCTTCAGGTTCCGTGAGCATACCGGTGCACAACGTTACGTCGCGTTATCTGACAGAGAAATGGTACCCCGTGGTAGGGGACAAGGGCCCGTTGAAGGAGCCCCCAGCGTTGAGGGTAAAATGCCGTTTCCAGTCCGTGGACATACTACCCGTTCAGGTGTACCAGGAGTTCCTGGAGTACCTGAAAACGGACTACAAGTCATTGTGCGAGAAATTGGAGCCTGTGATTGGCGTGAAAGCGAAAGAAGACATCGCCACGGCTTTGGTGGCAGTCATGCAACGGGAAAAGAAAGCGCCACAGTTTCTCGCCGACTTGGTTATGATGGATATACACAGAATAGGTGAGTTCTGTAGCTAGTTGCCACTTTTCATTCTACATTCTACGTTGTGGGTCAGAAAATAAATGGCACAGAGACAGGTGTTTTTAATTGAAGTCTGTCTAAATTTCTCCATAGCATTAAATGCGCTATCACTGGAAAATACATCTTCGTACATCAGTAGAGTGTTGTATAAATTCTTTAACAACTTCTAATCCTTTTTCTATTAATATTATAATCAGCGATATTTCTCGTAATATCGATCTTATACCTACGTGAAAATTCTACTTTTCTGGAAATAGTGCAGAGTCCAAATACACCCAAGACAAGCGTCAATCCTTTCAGTGGCAACATTCGACCATTTAGCGTAAACCGTGTGCGGATTTCCTTCACCCATATTCCTTAAACACACTCGCTGGACGCCCATAGGCGTTCCCCGCACAACTACCTTGCACTGTATAAACGCTTACATGGGCTCACAGCCCTGAGAAGGTTAGAGAAGCTGAGGACACCTCTCGTCCGGAGTGCCCGTCTGTTCATGGCAAATATTGAATTTCAGACGACGAGAGGCTCACCTTTCGAGGAAATTCCTTAGCCACGAAGGCGATGGAGGCCTACCTGAAGCTGACGGGCGATAGGTACCTGCAAGAGACCTTGGGGGCCGTGGTCAGGGGCGCGGTAGAGGGTGGCGACTGCGAGGTGGACCCACTGAAGGTCGCCTCGGTGGCGGCCCTTCACAAACAGCAGCAGAATCTGCGGAACGCCGTGGAGCTCGCCTGGAGCAGGATACTGGCCAGCCACGCTCACTTTCCTCTCGAATTGCGGGAGTGCTTCCGTATATTCCGCGAGCGTCTGGCCGACATGGGCCGCGAGGACATCGCGGACAATCTCATCTCGGCGTCGATATTCCTCAGATTCCTCTGCCCCGCCATACTCAGCCCGTCTCTCTTCAACATCACGCACGGTGAGTCGAACATCCTGCATGACATCCTGCCAGCTCATCTCTAATTGCTAACGCATCCGACGCTCTATTGGAGCGTTGGGTTTCTGAAGGGGATATCGAAAATTGATGAAAAAGGAACGGGATGTGTTTAAGGGATTGCTGATCAGATGGTTTGATATTTGATACATGTTTGTGTGCTCCGAGGCCCATCAGTTGAAATTACAATACCTACTTACCTATGAGCTATACACTGCGTTCTAAATTCAGTGGTAATTTATGTTATTTTATAAGTGGCAGTTCTGTTGAATTACTCATAGTTGCAGCTACTTTTTTTCTTTGTTACCAATGGGTGTCGTGTTTGAGGTGATAGATTTTGATGGTTTATTGAATTTAACTTTTAGTTAGATACCTGGATCATGAATATGCAAATTTATTTAAGAAAAATTCTAGAATTGAAGTAACTAAATATGTGGCACTTGAAGGCGTTCGGAAGTGTTTCCCAAGATTGCATTAGATCTACATGTTTTCTATAAAATTGTAATGCTTATACTTCGGCCCCACGTGGTCAGCTCAACGTAATCAATTATAAATAAACTCATTTACAGTTTAGAATGGGTCACATTGCATTTCAGTGTCCAATTGCAGTTGCGATTCTTAGTCATAGATGAGTGATTCGTAATTCCTAATAACACTTCCTGGAAAATAACATTTTTACCGAGTGTTGTCTGTTATATGTGTTTTTATGATACAACGTGAGTTCGAAAGGATAAGATAGCTATGCTTTTATATCATTGCCACAAATGCGACATAGAGTAATAATAGTATTTATCTTTTCTGGTATTTTATTACTTTATCTGCCTGTTTACTATAATATTACGCAGCTATGCTAGCGAGGGATTGTGGGGAATATAATAAGACCGCGCAGAATTAGATAAATTCTTAATTAGTAAAATAATATATATTGGATAATTCATCCAATTCTCAACACTCTCTATCCCTGCATGAATCTTATTTTAAACACGAAACAAATGTATACGGTCGCAAATAACATAAAGATGGAGAAAAAAATTTCAAAAATTGCTTCCCACATTTGTTCATATATATTTTTAACAGTTACATAGCTATTCTATGCAAAATAAATGTTAATATTACAATCGCTTTGGCAAACTGATGCTTTTCAGAGGATTATAGTTGAACAATATTGAAACAAAGGGGGTGGGTTTCAATTATTTCCAGAATACCCAAACGAAAAGGCAGCGAGGAATCTCACCCTCGTCGCCAAGACGCTCCAAACTCTCGCGAACTTCACGAGATTCCAAGGGAAAGAGAACTTCATGGAGTTCATGAACGATCTCCTGGAGCGCGAGGCTCCGTCCATGAAGAACTTCCTCCAGCTGATCAGCGTACGTTCAATTCTTCGTTGACCATCGCGACACGAGACGTCCACGTTCGTAATTCATAACCAATCAGATATCCCTTTACAGAGCCCATTGCCAAAGGACGCGCCAGCCAACAATTCCTTAGAATTCGACGGCTACATCGACCTGGGGAAGCAGCTGTCCCTCTTGCACGCCCTTCTACGCGAGAGTTTAGTCACGATCTCCTCGTCTTCCTCATCACTGCCCCCATCGAGGCTGCCAGAGATCTTAGAAAGGATCTCCCTAGCCCTGGACCAGCCTGGTCCAAGTCCAGTGCCAGCCGCCCATCGCTACCCGAACTTGCAGAACAATATATTCCGTTACAACGACCCGACGATCGCGAACAGCAACACGAACCTCTCTGTATCGGCGACGTCCACGCTCAGCAACCACAGCACCCTCAACGGAACCATCAGAGACAGCAACGAGGTGCTGCAATCGAACACGCTGGGCCACAACAGCTCGCGCAGCCCGAACGTCGCCAGGGCCGCCACCCTTCCCCGAAACGCTTACATGCCGACCAACGGCAAGCTACAACTGCAAATCACCACCGACGACTATCCTCTGGAACCGCCAGCCTTTGTATCCCGTTCACCAACCCCGATAGTGCGGCAACACAGGGCGATAGGGTCCAACAGAACGGGCGCTGGCTACAGATTAACAGCCAGCGCGAGTTTGGCGAACGTGAATCACTGCCAAACGCACCCCACCAGCCCGACGCGATCGGAAAGCCACAGCAATTTAAAGGACTCCAACTACAACATCACCACGTCGCAGAACAACCAGTCCAACATCTGCACCATCGTCTCCCAGCAGCAGCAACAGCAGCAGCAGAACCACCGGCACAACATGGCGCGGCTGCAGACCCTCGACATCCATGACAGGGAGGATAATTACAATCATAATAACTACAACGTCTCGAGATCGACGAGCAGGAACCACTGCAACAAGGAGGAGAACGCGAACCAGACGCAGCACCAGAACTACAACAATGTCTCGAAGACTACCGTGAACGCGAACGTCGTGGTGAACCCCTCGTCGAATCTGACGCTCTCGATCAACCACCAGCCGAATAATAATTACAACAACAGCAAGACCAGTAACAACACGACTGCCAATGGTAATCTGGTGGAGCTGTCGGACCTGCTGAGGTACGCCGACGACGAGGTCTCCGAGTCCAAGTCGCAGAAGGGCTCCCAGATATCTATCTCCCAGCTGAGCAACGTCGCCTCGTCTGGGTATCAGAGCTTTGCGGCGTATAGCCAGAGCTCCAGCCCCGTAGACCTCAGCAGCAACAACGCTAACGCGCACATTCTTAACACCGCGCCCCTCGCTTTCGCCAACCCTGTGTATCACATGGAACCGAATCACGGCAGAACCGGGAGGAGAGGCAGCAGTAGCTCCGAGGAGAGGGAAGGGAGCGGCGGCGGAGTGGAGGGCGTGAGAGGCGTCGATCTCAGCCCGTCGCCTCCACCCCAGAACAACGTGAGGAACCTGCAGAGGAACAGCCAGAACCAGTGGAGGCAGACTAACCAGACGCACAGGAATAACTCGGAACAGAATCAAGTTTGCTGCACGAAGCTGAGGAGGAGATTGTCCCTGGACTCGACGCGGGATCTCTCTGATACCAGTGAAGAGGAAAGCTGCACGACTAGGAGGAGCAAGTCCCGTAGTCACCGAAGCATCGATCAGGTAACGTATCGCTTGTCTACGCTTATATTTTGGCACTTGGTTTCTTTGATGACGAACGAAAGTATTAAGTGTGGGATTTTACCAAATCTGAAACAGGGGACCTAGTCTTGTGTAAAAGGTTCTCGTTGTGCAGTGTACTTGCTATTTGTAACACAAACACTTGGGGAAATAGTGACTGTTTTGAGCTAGTAAAAGTAATTAAGTATTGGGCGTATAACTTCTGACTTTATTTCTTTAAATTACTTATATAGGATTTGAATATGGTTTCATAAATATAGTTATAAAGAAACTTCATATTTCCCCCAGCCAGCCACTAATCAACAAATAAGGCACAGAACTATCGGACCCTAAAATTCTATTACTCACAACCCTCTCATATCATCCAAGTTTACAGCCCAACCTTCAAACTACAACCACCCAGAAAACTCTCCATTGAAACGATTAAAATGAATACCAGGTAGGAAACCTCCACCAAGTTCGTTCGTCATTGAGGAAACCAAGTCTGACAGCCCCTCAAAACATGCAGCTGCAGCCAAGCCGACGACGCAACCACTGAAAGGCCGCTCTTTAGCTCGAAACGTTCGCAGAGCCAAAAGAGGAACTTATAATTCTCATACGATTCACCTTTAACTCTTGTATGTACATAAGTCGCCGTAACGCGTTACCGTTGTGAATAACAAGTTCCTCTTTCCGCGTGCCATTTTCACGTTCTCTCTCTTTCTCTCTCTGATCTCTGTCGCCTAACGGAACGCCCGCTCCGAAAAACGTTACGCGCCTTTCTCTGTGTACTTATGCGTGTCTTGTAACTAACATCGCCACGTCTCTTCGTTTCCAGTACGAAGTGGAAATCGAGAGGCTGCAGAGTAGCGTAGATCGACTGAGGGCCCGGTTAGGCGCAACCGAGGATACCGATATAGACGGCGTTGCACCGGATACCAAGATGAAGAGCATCATCTCCAGGTACTTAATCCCTCATTAACGCGTCAGCTAACCCCATCGATCACCAAATTCGATTCTCTGCCTGAGTGTGGACCCAAACCACCCCCTCTTAATCACACCCCCCCCTCCCCACACCCAGATTATAATGTTCTCTATTTCCGCGTATCACTCAAGGCCTTCCGTCTCATGCTCGGCGTCACTTCGACTCTCTTCTTCCATCCTCTCTACCTCACGTCTTGCCTAATCGCGTTTTCATTCGACGCAAGAACGGTCGAAGGAGTGTCAGCAGACTTCGACGGCTCTTCCTTCAGCACGGTTCTCATCGTTTGCCTTTGATCCACGCGGAAATGGTTCTTGGAGCGCGATTTAAGGAAGGCAGAGCTGAATGTATCCCACTGTGGCTCTTAGTAGCTTTAATAGCCTCGATACCCTTGGTACCTTTCGACGAACATTCTTCATGGCTCTACTTACGTATACACGGGTGTTACGTTTTAATAGATTCATTGTGGTTTTGTTCCCAGGAGTATACTCGTTCAGCTCTGTCTACCCACCGTGGTAAATGTAAAGCATTCGAGATTTAAGGGCTAAGGTGTAAATAGAAGAGACAGTGAATCTACGTTTTCTTCTGTGCAACGAAATATATATATATAGTTTAACGGGAACAGAGAGAAACGCTGTCCCCCGTAATTCCGAAACCACCCGGTTTACTGTTCTCGAAATAATGTATGTTTAATTGATTGTGTGTTCCTGTGCATTCTATCCGCTGCATTTGGTATACTCTGGCTTGATCTGGACCTTGGTGTAAGAGTCAATTATATTTCTAAGCTTTCTTACGTTTTTACGTCACACATTTCTAGCATAACATATATATATATATATATATATATATATATATATATCATCGTTCTATTTCTTGGTTTTTGTCCGACAATTATCTATATATACATATATATATATATAAAACATGTGTGCGATATACTTGTCGCTATAAAGCGTTGCTAATGTCCGATACGACAAGTTAGATTGTTAATCAGCTCACCCAATTTTGTACTCTGAACCCAGTGCCCGACGAAAGCATTCTCACCAACCCCTCAGCGCGTTACTTACATCACCGTCCAAAGAAACATTCTGTCAGTCACATGCCGTCGAATACTCTCTCCACCGAATTTCTCACCGATCACAAACCTTGCCTCGTACACATCACGGTTCTGTTTCACGTGTGCACGGATCACTCTGCAAGTATACCGGTCTCTTTGTATCGGGTCTGTCTAGCGTGTCGCGATAAAGGAACATTCAGGATACTGAAAATCAGAAGTCGGAAATATAGAAAATTTTGTCGTAACTTGCTGACAAGGGAAGATCGCTAAGCCGGAAATTGTGATTCGTTCGAAACTTTGCAGATTTGTAGAGAACCTCTGTAAAAGTAATTTCTTGGTTGCTACGTTTTGGTTCTTTAGGGTGGAAACACCCCTTAAAGGTTAACGTGTGCTTCCTCGAAAACTGTAGTGGCTATAAAGAAGTTTGTTAGAATGAAAATTTAATGGTATTTTATGCTCTGTGAAAGTGTGCAATGAAAGGGTTTAAACGATTTTTTATTTTTAAATTACGCACACGTGACAAAACAAGTTACGACAAAAGTTTATTCTGTTTTTTTTTTTTGAGATATTTTTTACGCTAGAATCACTTGTAGCAGTTACGGAACACCCTGTATGAAAGAAGATGGGAATACGAAATGATTTTGTTAAAAGAAATAGTCATTTCCAATTGAAGTTGCAGAACAGGGGTAAAAGAGAAATGTTTGTGTAACAAAACTGTTTGTAAATAATCAGAGGATTAGACTAACTATTAGCAAGTTTGTGTCTTGTGAGAATTAACTCTAAATACTCCATCGAGTGTTTTATCCTGAACGTTTCTTCCACGGCCACTACTCACACGCTTCAACTTACAAACCCCACTGCGATTGTTCGCAGAGAAGCAGACCGCCTTGCTTCTTTATTCAAAAGAAACCTCCCCCGTGTACTCATTGCACTGTTGGTCTGATCCTTTACCCTCTTTTTCTTTTACTTCCTTTAATTCTCCGAACGTATGGATATTTTGCACCAGACACACTTCGCTGCTTCCTTTGTATTTCGTGTTCCGAATACATTGATGTTCAGTTCTTAAATATGCATCGTGGTGCGCTTGGATCCTCTCTGGCCTCCCTGTGAAATCTCTCTGGTCTCGTGGTTCTCTCGCCACTATCCATCGCGGCTTCCAAGTGTACGTAGACCATTAAAAACCATAACGCAAGCATAGAAAACGCTGCAGAGAGACTTAACAGGCGAAGCTCAGTTCCGTGTGCGCTCAGAATCATCGGAGCATCCTCCGTTCCCCTAGAAGAACCCGCATATCTGTCCCTGAAAGGACACCTCGATCCAGTCCTTAGGATCGAGTACTACGGGGATCCCAGAGGGTGCTCCATGAGAACAGACCTCCCAGCGTCCCTGTCAAAGCGTAGCTGGCTGAACCGATTGCTCTTCTGTTCATTGTAGGTTAATCTCCGTGGAGGAGGAGCTGCGCCGCGAGCAACAGAAGATGTCGGCCACGCTGTCGTACAAGCAGCGCGTGATCGACGCGCAGGAGCAGCAAATAGCCGCCCTGGACGCCGCGAACTCGCGTCTGATGACGTCGAACACAAGACTGTTGTCCGCATTGAGCACCCTGAAGCAACGGTACAACGCGAAGACCCAGCTGAGCAGTGAGGCAGCCGCGTTGCTGCAGAACATCGCCGACATCGGCGAGCTGAAGAGCTCGTCCTGTTGAAGCCTGCCTGGGGACACCGCTATGGACCCTCCCCCCTGCAGGAGCAGACCCGGTGAACCAAGAGCGAACGAGAAGATGGGCGGAGTCGCGAGATTGAGCAATTGCTCTGTCGCCCACGGCCTCGAGGTGGCACGGGGTCACCCAAGGATGTCGCTAGATTGTCGATCGTTGCTAGATCCCCGGCCACGAGCCTGTGGAAGGGGTTCGCGTGATTGGAACATCGAAGAGGACGGGTCCGGGTCTCTCTGGACCATCCTCTACCTCGTTGAAATCCCGTGGACCGACCCTCCTCAGGCTCGTTGCTCGAGAGTACCGCGAAACCCACGAACCTCCTCGCGCCAGTGCTAGGTTTGATGAACCTAGGTAACCGGGGGGCGCCGTGGACAGAGGGGAGACACGTTCGTGGGAGAGAACGAGAGTCGTGCGAAAATAGAGGCTACCTAGTGATTAGGCAAACGGTTTAACTAGATAATTCGCGTCGAATTTCACGTGACATAGCGTTAGGATTATTTGTACCCCCGGGGAGGCTGCGAGGCCTCCCCCAAACCCTGTCTTTCGCGATCGAAATGGCGAAGCTCTCTAGTTCGAATGTGGACGTCGATCGATCGTGTTCGTCAAGCATTCACCCGGCAACTCTCGTCCCGGTGGCTTTTCTTCGTTCGACGCGAACGAACGGAAAAGTCGACGCGCAGGTGAAACCTCATGGGTATTTCGGTCGAGTGCGAGAGAAGATGGCCAGGAATCGATAGGACGGGCTGGCGAGAGGTCGATCGACTCGTCTGGCGGTGGATGAAGCATTGGGGGTACAGTAGACGATGAGCCGCCGCTAGACGGTGAACGATGCCTGTCTCAGTTGCTTTGTTTTTACCTCGCGTTCCTTTCGCCTGGGTCGATGAAGATTGGTGAAGTAAGTTCGTATCTTGGCGATAATGTTCGGGGTTAAATTTTTTTATCTGTTTGTACGTACTCTTCTCGAGCGGACAGTGAAAAGTTCAGAAGGAAGCGTATCTCCCGAGCGAACCGTTTCGTCGCAAAAGAGTGTTAAAGTTCTGGGCAGTTGCGTTGCGCAGACACCTCTGAGTGCGATCTAATTGGCCACGGTTTTAACAGTCTTTTACTGGGAAATGGTTTGCTCGAGACGCATGGTTCTTTTGGTACTCTTCGTGAGCTTCTTGGCGAAGGTGAGCTTAGCGACAAATTTTTGTATTAGGTCCCCAGCGATCTACACTTGTTGATTCGTCCGCGAAAGCCACGACCATTACCGGTTTTTTTTATACACCCTACACTTCGACGCACAGCAGCATACACCGTAATTGTCTAGAAGACTATGCATTATATATCGTATCGGCGTTCGTCACAGCGACGCGTAACGGCAACCTTAAGCACCGCGAGCCGTACTTCAGGACACCTTGTACATGCGTCTATATTTTTCTAGTTTCCTTCATTTACACGAGACCTACGGAACCATCATATAGCAGATTTTTTAATTTCTTTTTTTTTTAAAAGAACATACTCGCATCGTCGTCCTTCCCCCCGAGAAAGAAAAGCGAAGGGGACGATTTGAAATATCCACGGCGAGAAACAATAACCCCCCCTAACGAGGTACTCGAGTTCAGTTGGCAGACCTGCCAGAGGAAGCTTTTGCACGCTTGCTTGATCCAAACACCGATTCTTACTCTAAGCGACAATATTTATTTAGTAGTTTCTACCAAAGATGATGAAGTGGTTTTCATTGTAAAAAGGGAGCGCCGAGATTTGTGTAAGATATATATGTATAAATATGTATTTCGTTTCGTCGATGCGTGCCGCGCTGTTTCCACGCGATGAAACTCGGAATTTACGGTGATGGCGGAGAAGAAGAGGGGCGTTGCGCGCGACGCGAGAAGCTCGCGACACTCGAGCATCGAGATTTCTTAGCCGCGCGCGGATTTTCTTTCTTTTTAATTTCTTTCTTAATTAGTCCCGCACAGCCAAACGCCGTCATGCATGACAGTTAGACAACACTATTGACCGCGTCTTGTCTCCGCTCGCGAACGTTAGCGTGTTACGTTTCTGTTTCTTTTTCCATTTTTTTTTTATTCGTTTGTTTCTTTTTTACATCACAGCAAAAGCAGCGTTCGATTGCAAACGTTGTGTAGCGAGAAAGAGTGAGAGAAAGGAGAATCGAGCGAACGAGATTGCGCGTGGACGACGACTCAAGTGAGAGAACATGTGTGCGTATGCATGTTCGTGCGCGTGTGTATGCGTGAACGGATGAGACGAGTGAGAGAAGATTACAAATCCAATCTAATCTCATTCGGAGGAAAAAAAAGTATTATTCTCGTCGGACTTTGTATCATAGCTTATTATCGATCGTCAGTGAGAGCGTTTTAATTTTCTCGCCTTCCGTCGATTATTTTTGTATAGAGATATATATATATGTGTATGTATACATCTTCCCTGTTTCTTTCACACACACGCTCCTCTCCCATCCCTGTCCCCTCCAGTTGATCATCATCCATTTCCCATCTTTTTTGTACTTTCTTTAACGCGATCTTTGAAGCTGTTTTCAATCGTCGAGTGTTTGCACAATGAAATTAATATATTTAACGGTATCCCACCCCCTCCCTACCCCCTCCGGCCCCACTCTTGTTGGACGATGTAATCGATAATGGATAAATAATCTATTTAAAATGACTCGAATAGCGTGTACATTGCTAAGTTTTTTGGTATATTCGTTTCTGCAATACATCATCTGTATTTAAACGTATAGCATCTACTAGTAACAGTACATGAACAAATAAATATGATTAGACGTATTACGTATACATTTGTTTTTTAACTACTAATCTACCGTTCCCAAGTAATAAACAAACTATTGCAAAATGTCCCTGGGTCCCGAAAACTACGAATATAAATTTTACGAAAACGTTTCGATTCCTTGTTTTCAATAATTTATACGTGTCGTAGGATGGGCACTGTCTATTTAGATATGCGCGGAGTGCAGAGATTTGAGGGAATGTCAGTAGTAGCGTCAATTTTTAATAAATTTCGACGTACGACACGTGAAAATGTTAGTTAAGTGTTCCACTACACGTAAAGTAGTAGTAATCAATGTCATCTTGCAATTTATCGCTTGTGTAAGCTCTCAAGGAGTTCCATATTTCGGCGCCATATAATCTCTGGATCCCCGAAATAGATTTTCGAAGAGAAATCCACGCGAGTCGTTGACAAACCGAGCCAAAGCGTAGCGTACCAAACAGGACCGACGCGAGGATGGTTTGCGCCCTTATGCAAGAAATTTTTTGGCACCCCCAAATTTTTGCACCTGTTTCCTATTTAATATGTTTTGTCTTTACGAGGTATAATAAAAAAAAGAATTATATTTAGATTTTGTTCACGTGGGAGTTGGATACCTTTATTATTAAGCGTGCGATATATTTTTTAGCGCCCTCTTCGGTTGGCGCCCTTATACAGCGCATAACTTGCATAATGGGTTCCGCCGGCCCTGGTAGCGAAAGTCTTCTATGTCAAACCTCGCCTTTAATCAAGTCACACGTATACAAGCACGCACACACCTTCCAGCATTTCAACACATTTCAGAGCAGTTCCCGAGTTGGACGCTGTTCATGAACAGAGGTCACTAAATTCAGTCCTCAAATTATGGGTCGGTAACACAGTTTGGGTGGTGACACGACCATCCATAAGGTGATAGGTGTATTCTATACCTCGTCTGTGACAATACTTACACTACTCACACACTATTCTTCAACACCGTTCTTACACTTCAGACAACAAACAACACACAACACACATAATAGTTGATAAGTTTGGATACTGGTTTTAAGCTTGCCGCGAAAACCCAACAAAGTTGCAAGGGCAAATTTTTTCAACAATGTTGCAAATAAAATTTGGCTGTTCGCGAATCAAAGGCCCGTTTTTCAACATTGTTGTCTTCCCGCGAGCCTCAACAAAGTTGCAAACCGAAAATTCGCTTCTCTTGCAGCTGCAACAAAGTGGAAAACCGAAATTGTGCTTTCTGCGAAAAATGCACAAAGTTGCAAACCGGAATTTTATGCCTCGAACACCCCAATTTCATTTGCAACATTGTTGAAAAAAATTGTCCTTTGCAACTTTGTTGCGTTTTCGCGGGAAGCTGAATAACTTACCTGACTCTCGCTCTAAACAAGTCACACATATACAAGCACGCACCACCTTTCAGCATTTCAACACATTTTAGAGTAGTTCTCGAGTTGGGCGCTGTTCATGAACAGAGGCCACTAAATTCAGTTCTCAAATTATGGGTCGATAACACAGTTTGAGTGGTGACACGAAGTTCCATAAGGTGATAGGTCTATCCTATACCACAGACCAGGTATAGGATAGACTTATCATCCAATGTAATTTTGTGTCGCACGCTCGGGGGCTCGCCGAGCCCCCTTACCATTTTCGTGTCACATCCAACGTTATCGACTCAGTCTAAAATAAGATTACAATGCTAGGGTAAAGAGTACAATGATTGGCCATTTAGGCTTCAGCTTGATACCGTTTTGCAAGTCGCAATGCTTGAGAAACGTTACGATTGGGAAATTAAGAAATCTAATTTAGAATGTTTGAAACGCGATATTAAAACTTCTATGGCGAATTTAAAATTTATTATTATTATTAACCAACCATAGTAATTGTAGGACCAACATTGAATATTCGTAGGCAAACTGTCGTAAGTTTTTGTTAATTAACCAACCATAATAATTGTAGGCCCAACATTGAATATTCGTTGGCAAACTGTCGTAATTTTTTGTTATATAACCAACCAAAATAATTGTAGGCCCAACATTGAATATTCGTTGGCAAACTGTCGTAAGTTTTTTGCCGTAGGCCCTATGTTGGGAATTTGTAGGCAAAACGCTAACTATATCCCAACTAATTCCCAACTGTTGGCTACCGTTGACCAACCAAAAATGCTACTAGGGTATGCTCGCTACAGCAATCATTTTGTTCGATGGCATGCAGAAAGATTGAAAGAATGAAAAAGTAGGTATCACTCACCGTTCGTTGAGACAGTCTCACTGCTATCCATGCAGACAAGCATCCCCCTTCAGCAGTAGCTATTTGATCTGCAGGCCAATGTCACGCAGCTGCAGGGTCAGTACCGAATAGAACGTGTCACACTCACAAATATGTCGCATTAAGTTCGCGAGGAAAAAGCAATAAGAGCACCGCTGCTCTGAATTAATTCTAAATGCGTTAAAACACTGATTCTACGGTCGCGTTCACGTTACTAACACGCGGGGCCACTGTGCACTACGAAATACTTTATCGCGAAATAAGCACTGACTCTACAATCACATTGCACACGATTACAAAAGCACTTCACACTTTTAAACATCTCTCAACAGTGGGAAGATGTGTTCGGACTCGAGTAAAGTGTTTCCAAAATAGTCCTCTAGATACTGAGTGTAAGGTAGTAGAATTTTGTTAAACGGCCTTCCACATAGTCCAGTAATTGATGGAATTGATGCAAGAATCGTGAAATAACGAAATAATATCCACTGTGACTGCACAGATATTCAGCGATCCGATCACCGTCGCGGACAACGTCGAACTGTTAGGGCACACCGTTCGGCGATGTAGTGACTTTGGTAGAGGTTGTTGATGTTTTTGTCGCGCTCGGCCGACTCCCAGCTAACTTGAAATTCGTCAAGGCCAGAAATAATATTATATAGCAATGTCCATTGCAAAATTTTCACTTTCCACAACTACAGTCGTGCACCCCGCACCTTCTACACGTATTTTTATCACTACAAGATGTGATCAAAGACTAGACAACTCTTTGTCAAAAAGTCTACTAGATGATAGGCATATTCTAGTGAAATCTTGTTAAACGGTCTTCTATTTAGTCCAGGAGTCGAACGAAATGATGTAGGAATCAAGAAATCGAGAAATAATATGCACTGTAACATTCACAGATATTCGCCGATCCGATCACTATCGCGGATAAAGTCGAACTGATAGCTCACACCTTTCATCAATGTTGTCACATTGGTAGAGGTTGCCGCCGACCTCAACTGTTTCCCATGCAAGTTGAAATTTCTCAATTTCGAATGACTCAAATGTAATTACTGTTAAGAGAAAAGATTTGAAAGAACTCACACGAAAGAGTTCAACTTCAGAAATGTAACTCGTATTCGATACATTAAGCATCCCGTATGATTGTGAAATTAAAGAAAAGTAGTTTAGAATGTTTGAAACGCTACATTAAAACTTCTATCGGGAATTTAAAATTTATATATTGTATTTTTCTACGCGTATTAAACATTTGGAAGCACACGCAGTAATGTTACTATTCACGAGTACTAAGTATGTATTCGTGGTCACTATGCTCGCTACAGCAATCATTTTGTTCGATAGCATGCAGAAAGATTGATAGAATGAAAAAGTATCACTCACCGTTCGTTGAAAACAGTCTCACTGCTATCCATGCAGACAAGCATTTCCCTTCAGCAGTAGCTATTCGATCTGCAGGCCAATGTCCCGTCAGTGCCGAATAGAACGTGTCACACTCACAAATATGTCGCATTAAGTTCGCGAGGAAAAAGCAATAAGAGCACCGCTGCTCTGAATTAATTCTAGATGCACTAAACCACTGATACTACGGTCGCGTTCACGTTACTAACACGCAGGGCCACTGTGCACTACGAAATACTTTATCGCGAAATATGCATTAACTCTACAATCGCATTGTACATGATCACAAAAGCGCTTGCTGTTTTTAAACGTCCTTCAGTTTCTGAAAAAGTATTCTAGGTAACGGGTATATCTGAGTGGAATCCTGTTAAAAGGCCTCCCACATGGTCCAGTAATCGATGAAATTGATGCACGAATTGTGAAATCACGAAATAATATGCACCATGACATGCACACACTTCACTGAACACTGAACCGATGAATTTCTCAGGGCTAGACAAAATTTTATTTCACAATGCGTGTTTGAAAAGTAACTCGATTTGCAGTTGCATCCATGACCCTCATGCATTATGCAACTTTCTGCGAGGCATCATGCAATTATTATTACTTCACTAGAATGGTTAAACAGTGTACTAGAAACTTGCGGGAATGTCAGTAACAGCGTCAATTTTGAATACTTTGCGGGGTACGATACGTGAAAGGGTTCTACTACACGCAAAGTACTAATAAACAATGTCATCTTGCAATTTATAGCTCGCACGAGCTTTGAAGAAATATCATTTTTGAGCGCCATAGTGTCCTGATCCCCGAAATGGATTTTCGGAGAGAAATCCGTGGGAGTCGTTGACAAACGGAGCTAAAGCATAGCGTAGCAAAAGCCTGCCTTCTATGTCAAACTTTCTCACTCTAAACAAGTCACACGTATACAAGCACGCACACACCTCTCAGCATTTCAACACATTTCAAAGTAGTTGCTGAGTTGGACGCTGTTCATGAGCAGATGCCACTACATTCAGTCCTCAAATTATGGGTCGGTAACACAGTTTGGGTGGCGACACGAGCATCCATAAGGTGATAGGTCTATCCTATACCTCGTCTGTGCCTATACTTCGTCGATGGCGCTAGAACCATATCAAATGTCGGTTTTGTAGGCATCTTCAATGCATAAACACTATATAAATTCAAAATAAATATACATATATAGGATTTATAGGATTGAAGTATTTGTTCGTTGCATTTTCTAACTAAAAATGCACAATAAAACACTTAAACGGTAATGCGTGGAAAATACACAAGAACATTGTGGCAAAGAAAATAGAACGAAACTGCGTGATAGATGTGAAAAGATACGGGGACCACGTGGAAAGCAGGGAGGAAATAGATAACGTAAAGAATGTGCAATGTGTGGATAGTGTTGGAAACGTTAGATATACGAGGTATGTGAAAAATCGATGTAGGAGAAATTCGGTGTAGGTATTTAGAATGTGAGTAAAATGTATCCTGTTTCAGAAACATGGGATTCCTGTATACATTAAAATATCTGACATAATTGATATCTTAATATATAAAGCAGAAAGTATCTGTTGCCTAAAAACTTTCGAACGGTAAACTCTGGGGTCACGAAATGTGTCTCAGCTGATTATGTCTAGCTAATCCAGATGAATGTCACTATTTTCACCAACAAAATTAAATAAAAATTTTCCTTTTATAAAATCAGAATTTAAATTTCGGGCGAAGCCGAGTAGTAAATCTAGTATGGGATATGTAAAGTGTAGCATCTTTAACAGTTTACCTGTTAGCGTCACCATGTTTAGGGGTGAGGTCGAGGGCGGATGGGCCCACGCTGTCCTGTCTTCGAGAGTTTTTCGACTATAAGTAAGCCTGATAAGAGGGTGCAGGAGACTAAACAGTCCTGGCGAAGGGCAATGGCTGATGACCATTGGGTCTCCTGTTTAGCTATCGAGTGTCGGAGGATTAATTGTTTAGAGAGAGAAAGAGAGCGTGAGAGTGGCAAGCGACCCGGCGCTGTAATGCTGAATAGGGACTTTGTTCCTGGAGGATCTGGCCACGGAGTGGGGAAGGCTGTGCCTTTTGGTAAGAGGACTGTGACGAATGATGAAGCCACACGGCATATACCCCAGCGACTGTTCTGGAGCGAGCTTCTTTGCCACCCTTATAAAGTCAGAACATGTAAAGAATTCGAAACATGATCTATTACTCTACATTTTATTCTACATCGATTGGAATCCGCTCGAATCCACCTCCATCCCACTTTTCTAACCCAGCCCCATAAGGTTTGCCGGGTCGAACTTCTCACAGGAAAGAGAGACCATGTACGCCGTCACAGGAGATGCGCATCCGCTAGCAGAAACATTAATTGCTCGTATCTCGATAATCACAGCTAACGGCTGGTATGTGTTCGTGTAATCAGAAACTGCGCGAAACTTGCCGAACAATCGCGAAATCAAGGGTCGACGTTTCATCCGACCTTGCTTGGTAATTAATCACTAACCAGAGCGGTATCACGCGATAATGACACCGGGGCCCTGATAACGAACTATCTCCGTCGGATCCGTTTCTTCTGCGAAGCTGTAAACCGAGATGGAAGAGGTGAAGAACCTGGGAACATCGGGACGAGCCATGGGACATCATCGAGGCGAGAGTTAAAGACTTAATTAAAATTAAAGCAAACGTTTTACGTCTGTCTTCGTGGAGCCGTTGAGAATCTCGCGTTATCGCGTGTTGTTGTTGATTTAAAACGGATGGTCGGTTACTTCGATCGTATTTAGTCCTGCTGGGAAATCTATGGGGGAGGTTGGAGGAAGAGGAGGAGATTAGTAGCAGGAGAGATAGGAGAAGAAATGACACGTAAATTGGAAGAGAGGATTAGATATGAAAGGGAAAGTGGGACAAGAGAATCGAAATGCAACAGATTCTACAGGGATGTGGTAACGAGGGAGGTATCAAGTGTAGAATTTTGGAGAAAGGAGAAAAATCGTGGGGGTGTATGCTAGAGAGATTTATAAAGGGGGAGATGGTTTAGAAAGAAATCAGAGGAGGAAGAGGTAAAGTTGACAGGTAGGAAAAAAAAACAGGCTAATGCTAATCCAGGAATAAGGATAAGCTAGAGTAGAAATATACTAGAGTAAGAATATCTTTAAAAATTATTAATGATATCAAAAAATATTTCAAACAAAAATTCAATAAATAGTTCTCTTGAATATGTAAGCATACTACATTAGAAAACATAAGTCTATTAATAATTAACCCTCATACGTCCCTATTGTCAATTTGACACATTTTTCTCGCAAAAATGACGATACTCTGTCATATGTAAGTAAATTTACCCGAGGCTCTGTGAGGCTATATTATTTGTAAACGATTTGACCAATCCTATACCTGAATATACAGAAATTTCATTTTTTATTTTCAATAAAAGAATTTGCAAAGTCAACGCTATTTATCTTTTCATTATATTGACATTTTACCATTGTGTCAATTTGACACCAAGGGACAAATTAAGTTGAAAAACAGATACGAATGACGGTTAAATAAGATATCCACGTAGATCGACCCAAGGAGGACATCCCTTCTAGTAAATAATTCAGGAACAAGTAACATTTACGAATTGAGCACAAACAAATATCTGTAAAGAAAAGCTCAACAAATAAACTACTAATTCCGAACATACTTGAATACTTTTAATTATCCCACACATTTCCCAGATTCTCCCATCTTCAATTCATCCTAACACTATCACCTGACACTGCCATAATCCCTAATACCCAGTGTCGGATTTAACGGGCGGTCGATGAGCAGTTGCTATCTTCAAAAAAATTTAGGATTCATCCAAACACAATATTCTTTCTGGCTTTCTAAAATTCTCATACCACACGTGCGTACATTTATTTGCAATTCTGTTACATATACAGGGTGTCTCAGAACGTTTGCCACCTGGGCCTTTTTCCTTAAATCCGCCACAGCCAACACCCATCTATATCGATGAAACCAGATCCACACCAATTCCACAAGCTTATCTGCCATACACTTATCGCGCCTATCATACCCAGCAAGAATTTGCAGCCAAGTGCCTCCCACGCCGAATCCCGCGGCTTCCTTCGCAGGAGCAACACCTCTCTACGCTGCCGAACGGTGCCAAGGTTTACAATGACCGATCCTCCGCGTTGCAACCGGCAGCCTCGCGCGGTTCACCGATCCTCGGCGACGTTCATGCATGTTTATTAATAACAGTCCGCGCAAGAGCCACCTGCCCTGCCGTGATAAGCCTATTGAAGTTCGACTTATAATTAGAAACGTCGTTACCCGCGAACGTCTCGCGCTCTCCAGCGCCATAACGACACGCTTGCCCGTGATTACGTGACAATCCCGCGGTGCTGTTCGCGCGGGGCACCGCGCCCGTCGTAATCAATTAAATTAATTTAAATTAACATCGAGCCACGAAAGAAGTCGACACGCAACAGATATTGTATGCATTAAAACGTCGACGTGTTTGTGCAAACAACTATATTGCCGTGGCGGGAATAGTTGGGCCGTAGATACCATCGATGTCTAATTGCCGAGGCAGATAAAAAGTTATGAAACCACGTGCCCGTGGAATATTTCTGTCGGCAAGCCCGAAGTCGTATACCCGCGGCACGCATGGTTTAATAGTATGTATAACATAATTGTCATCGTTGTTATTTTTTAAAATTGTTATAGGAATTCAGAATGACGCACCAAAGAAGAATATCGTAGGTATATAGATTCCCTTATATTCATCTAAATATATTTTCCTTCGATATTAAAGTAGAAGTTAGAAGTTTCATAGGATCTGCAACCTGGAAAGTTTGCGTCGGGACGAGATTGATCTCTTCCATGGATCTCTTTCCTCATTTAAAGCCAGAGTGTACAGAGCGATATAAACTGTTAATATTATTTTATATTTTATTCCGTTACTTTTTGTTTCGTGGTAAACCTGTTTCGCTACTCTGCGTCTTTTTCACATTCTTCTCTCTTAAAATGGGTCTTACTGGTTCATGGGAAAATAAAATAAATGAATAAAGAAGTTAGAACAGAGTAGCACAAACTTTATGTAGAGTAGACGTCCCAATTACTGCTACTGTCACTTGACTTATTTCACTTAATAAAAACGTAACGTATAAAGAATAGCGTACCAAAGAAAATTATTAAATTGGGACTGTTCGTCTTCTTCTTCTTCTTTTTTTATTATTATTGTACACTATTCTTTATACGTTACGTTTTCTTTAAGTAAAATAAATCAAGTGGCAATAATAGGGACACTGGCAGTAATTGGGAGATCTACCCCAGAGATTCGAAGCGGGGTGACTTTTCAAAATTTAAATCTAATCTGTTAAGAAGAACTCTTGTAACTTGTAGCAGTATCGTTTCAATCGCTCCTGAAGATAATTCCTCTACTTATCGACTACTGAAGTAAGCTCGCGAAGATTATGGAATAAGGAGCCTAGTCACTTTGAAAAAGATAAGAATTTTCGCCGCGAATTATTCATTTCTGCTGTTTAAGCTCGCTACGTGATAATTCCGCTGGTCCCGTTTCTCTCTGGCTCCAGCGATGACGACTTCACGAAGCAGCCCGCGGGAAAGTGACTTAAGGAGGCGGCGGGCAGATAAGGTACAGCGAAACAAGTGTGATAAGCCGAAATGAGATAGCGGTCGCCGCAGCCAGCCGACGATATCTCAAAGTCAATGTCCTATGAAGGACTGCCGCTAACACTCCAACCACCGTACGTACGGTTTTCTGATTACGGCCGCATCGCTGCCAGATACACACACAGCACTATTGTTCCTTGTCTCCCGCGACGCCGGCGCGCTCTTCCGTCTTTGTCCCTGGAGAGGCATCGATGGCTAAATGCGCAGCCATCGCCGTTTACCTTTCCTATTTTCGCAGGTTCTTGTTTAACCTCTTGTCCCTGCTGCCATTTATTCCACGGCGGAGTAAGCAGCTTACTTTTTCACTTGGATCCGTGCGAGTCGATTAAAACGCAGTTTTGTATTTCAGTTGGAATTGGATGGGTAGCTTCTGTGCGGTAGTCGTATGGCGATGAGCTTGGAGGATTCTGGGACGAGGATGACTTTTAAAAATTTGTGTGATTGATAGTAAATGTACAGGGTGTTCCAGAATTATCTATTTAAATCGATTCAGTCAGATATCTTGGAAACTGTTGATGATATCAAAGAATACTTCGGGCAGAAGTTAAATGGTTTCGAGTGGCACATAATGTGGTGTAAGTTGTTCTTTCGTAGGTGGAGGCGTGGACATTTTCTATTGCATCAATCGACGCAGCTGGCCATTCTCTGTGAAAAAGTACTGAACCACTTGTGGCAAAAAACCATTGGTTTTAGTATTTTCTTTCACGAATGGTATGGTATAGAAGTTACGAATATTAACATACTATACAGGGTGATTCACCTAAGTGTACCATTTAAATTACTTGTAAACTCTGTGTTATAGGAAAGAATGGTTCAAACAAAAGTTGTATGGTATGAAGGGGGGCACTAAAAACTAATTATTACACAGTGTGCAGGCTTATTTAGGTGGCACACTTAGGTGAATTACCCTGTATACAATATTAAAATTAAAATATCTCCAAACTGATGTTTTTTTTGCCATAAATATTTTAGTACTTTTTATAGGGAATAACCCAGCTACATCGATTGATGAAATAATAAATATATGATTCTATTCAAAAAATTACAGTTGACCATCATATGTCTTTTACACTTCCACCTATGAAAAAACCACTTACATCGCATTATGTGCCCCTCGAAACCATTCAATTTTTGTCTGAAGTATTTTATAGTATCATCAACAGTTTCCAAGATATTCGAGTGGATCGATATAGGTAAATGGGATTTTATTTTTGTAGATTTTTCCTGATACTTTCTCTTACCCGGAAGAGATGGCGAGATGGTACCTTTACCGATAAATGTTTTCCTTCTTGTCTCGTGTATTCTACTTAGTTTCTCGCTTCCTGTTTTCCCCTTAATTTCCCATTTCCGTCTTAAAGAATCTCATTTAAAAGTGCAATTTTCTATAACGCAACATTTACATCCGGTAAGGACTTAATGAGAGAAACTCTCGAGGTAGCAAGCTTCTAATTGATCCAGTTCACAATCTATTTCTTATGCAATTTTGAACATACTTGGATATAGTTAACTAGAAATAGATTTTTCTGCATGTGACAGTTGCCTCACACAAGTTCAATAATTTATATGTTATATGCACTAACTGTATATAGTATATGTATTAACTTATAATAAATTTATATTACGACGCTGTTCAACGAAGCTGAGTCTAATAGGGATTAATAAAATGCAAATTTAATACAGAATACATCTGATCTGAGTTGACATTCCTTCGCCTCGACTCTATAACAAACGAGTCAGCCCCGTTAAATAAATATTACGCAAACATAGATTTCGATAAACTACACAACGTGCTTACGTTAATACGAAACTTGGCCACGATAAAGCACGGTATCTAAAGACTCGATAAGACCATCGAAATCTGACTGACCTTAAACTTCAGGCGACGCTTGGACCTCGAAAAGAACTCACATAGTCACATTTTTTCTGTCTTTGCCTCTTCATCTAGCGATGAGCAAAGGAAACGTTTTATCTTTAATTCTGTCCTTAGACAGGGTAACATTAGACAGGTATATTTTAATGTATAAGTAATACTTGGTACTGTTTAATATGTTAATTATTATTTCATAAGTCTTCACAAAAAGAAGTATTTATTTAACAATTTCTCTGTGAGCAAGGTAACGAATAACCATGAAATGAAAATTCAATTCTGTGCTACGTAAATTAAATACGTTTCTCGTCAATTAAATTAATTTAACTCAATCATTTATAAAGGATCAACCCAACTGAAAACACTTCACTAATTATTAATTATTTTGCTCGTTAATATCCCCATTAATGGATTAAGAAACACCTTTTACATTGAGGTAATTAATTATTATCTATCGTATATTTCCAATAAATTGCATAAATTGTTTGAAGATCTTCTTCGGACGCAGCGAGTCTCCGAAGTTTCGCTTCTTTCTACTTGAAGATGTTCTCGCGCAACGAAGTCACCATTAAAAGCGAAAAATCCCTGAAATTATTTATCATTCCTATCTTCTGAAATGTATAAACCATTCCTACGGAACAAAGCTTACAATTATTTAGTTTCTTCTGTTACCAAAAATCGAAGTCAAATAAATAATAAACGGTATTCTATTTCTCATTCGTTTTTACCACAATTATCGTACTGTTTCCTTTCATTCAATAAATATTCTCTCTGCCAATGTGTGATTAACGACATTTGAAGTTTGCAAAACTCGTACCGAAAGGAACAAATTACATTCCACGTGCATGAGTGTGTATAAGGATTTCCTCGCTGTTCCAAATAAAATTGCATTGCCGTCGTATAAAGTATTTAGTTTCCCTCTGGGGTGCATGTACATCATATTTGAATTCGGTCGGATTTCCTGCGAACGTTTCAGCTTTGTTAATTATACGGTGTGACCGATTTCGGCGTTAACGTTTCGGTGATTTCGCAGCGCTTCAGAACAAATACAGCCGCGAAATATCAGGAATACGACTATGAAGATAAAACCTCTTTGACCTAAAAATATCTTCCTACGCAGATTAGGTGACGCGAGATTTTCGGGTTCGAATACGGCAAGTTCTATGCGCGATAACAGCATAAGGTTTGCTAGCAGATTTTCAGATTTTATGAGAAAATTCCGATGCAATAATGAAAATTGGCTACAAATTCCAATATCCCTCCTATTAATTTCTGAAAATTGTATGGAATATGTGATATTCATATAAGAAAGAAGACACATTTTTAGAAATTTCTTTCAGACACTTTTATGCACAGAAGTCGAAAAATGTATAAAATTTATAAATAAACTTCACTTTGATGAAAATCAATTGGTGATCCAATAAATAAATTTCCAGCATTTAAAAAATCGATGCCCACATTATTACCTAATTAGGTACAAAAAGAAGCTTGTCACTATCTTCTGAAAGTTTCTAACAATACCGCAAAAAAGCATGTCACTCGAATTCGGCGTATCGACTGATACACGAATAATCGATAAAAGGCACTTCCTCTGCGTGGCTTCCTGACGACCTTGAACGATCGAAAAGTGGGCGAAAAGATCGAGGGCTCTCTCACTTTAGATGATTAATTGCCACTCAAAGTTTCTGGCACCATGGAACGTGGCTGGAATCGAGTGACACACAGTTGATCGAATAAATAGCGGGGGCGTTGACTTTTCGTCGGCCATATTTCGTCGATCTAATCGGCGATCTGCGATTGAAGCGACACGATATCAAAACGCTTAGGAAACTTACGGCCGTGTTACAATGTCACGAGCAAAGGTCCATCGAGAGAGTTCGCCGTCGATAACGGGAACTAACGAGAGCTAATCTATCAAGGACGCCCGACAGTGAAATTTTGACCTTGAACAGGCAGCACCGTTACGCGTTGAAAGCTGGAAAGCCAGTCGAATACTCAAATGCCAGAACAGGCAGTGGTTAGCGATGAAACAACGATTGGTTTATTCATTTTTTAGTATGGGAAACTTCCTCCTGTTTTCTCAGCCAGAATTAAATTTAAATAAAAATTTTGCTGTATTGTTACGAGTGTCTGGAATTTTTGGTGTAAATAATTGAATAGGTGGAAGTAAAGGGAGAGATACGAATAAGTGTTCAGATGCTTCAAGGCTTGTGTGATTAATGGGTTCGTTAGCAGTCGAGCCTTTTGGACGGAAATTTTGTTTACTTAAACATTGATTATACTACTTCCTACTTAGGTATTAATGTTCCTCTGTCAAGTGCGTATTAGAGACGACAGCTTCCTAGGTATTTAGATACTGAACCTAGGGCAACACTCGTCTTCGAAAATAGTATTCGAATATTTATCGAAGCGGGAGATTTATTGATTAGTTTCTAAAAATCTGATGATGCAATGAACAAATCTTTTAACCCTAAAGTACACATTTTGTAGTTTGAGTTATCGGTTAGTGAGTTGGTTTAGCATTTTATAGGGAAAAGCAACTCGACATTAGCGAGATTTTAAACAAACGATTTATTGCGGAACATATAAATTGCTCTTGAAAAGTAACTTTTCGGGGGGGAGTATAAATTAAATTTTTGACGCACATGGTCTGCTCTAACTTTAGGAAATTTTCCTAACTGTTCCAATTTAATTAAATATTGAGGTCGTACGCAGTTTTCGCACACTATGAAGTAACAACCGTTCATTAATTTAAACTACATCTCTGCCGCGACCTTTGTATGTTACTTACAAATCTAAAACGCCACGAGCATCATTATTGGATTACAACATGCTCTACATTCGATCCAAATATTTCAAAATGCGCCCCACACCTTTCAAACGCAAAATATTTCCACGAAGCTTCTGCATCATATCTGTTGACTCATTAACCCTTTATACAACCCCATTATTATTTGAGAAACATCTCAAAAGTAGGTGCAGGGTACAGATTTTCCTCTTTTCATTCAATAATCATCCCATTCCAATATTCAATAGTCATCTCAAGAACAAGGTAAAAATTCCATCCCTCTTCATCCTCTAACGCTCCAGCTTGGAAAGCTGGCAGAAAGCAGAGTACGCAATACAGAATCCGCGAGTCTACGTTTTTCAAGAGATGCTTCCACAGGAATGACAACAGCGACGCGGATCCCGCGGACGCTTGGGAGACAAGTGCGCGATCCCACCCCCTGATTTCGACGCGCACCGAATCTGACCCTGGATCGTATCCCATTACCGCCGGAATCGGTCATCACTGACCCTCCCTCCATCTTCGGGTGCGCTCCGTCTCCCCAGTCGGCCGCGATGCGCGTCGATCGCGATGCGCGTCGATCTCTTCGAGGCGGCCCCGGGGAGGGAGTTACGGATTAGAAGCGGAATCAGGAAGAGAGAGCGTTGCACCGCTCGAGAGGGTACACTGTACCAGTGAACCCGGTGTACGCTTGTCGCGGAGTGGAGGTGAGCTTCCCCACCCCCGGCCGGCCGGGAACAGGGGGAGCGAGAGAGCCGTCCCGCGCAGAGAGAGAAAGCTGAAGCGAAGAGAGGGGTGTGCAGTAGCGGCGGAAAAGGGACAGAGCCAGAGGAGTCGGGGGAGAGAGCGTGGAGGAAAGAAAACAACGCGAGTGGCAGAGGCTTCCACCCCTTTTCGCCTCGCTCTTCCTCCCACCGCCTTCCGCGAGAGTGGGGTTCTCGCTCTCTCCCCACCCACGTCCGTCGGTCCTCCCTCCCCCTCTAACCCTTTTAACGCTCGCCCCTCTGGCCCGTGAAAACGCGTCGCTGAAACGTCGTTACGCTTCCAACTGACGTAGCCGTTGTCGTCGTTCTCGCTACGTCGACGTGCCCGAGCTCGACCGCGAGGTAGGGAGGCGGGCGACGCTGGTGGGGCGAAAGATCGCGAGGAGGGGGCAGGCGACGGAGTGGGGGCGGCGGTCGGCGTGGTGGGGGCAGGGGAGCGAGCGACTGGTGGGGAGAAGGCGGCTGGGTGGGGAGTAAACGCAAGCGGAGGAGAGCTCGACGACGGCAAGGAGAGGTCATTGACCCGAGCAGCAGGCTGCCGGCTGCTAGAGAGCTACGTCGCTCGCGCGCGCTACCCTGGCCTCTCCTCGTCTGTTCCGCGTTTGTTCGTAACCTCGTGTGTGCTGTGCCCGCGACAGAGAGAGATACCCCGTACACTTCTCTAACTCCTCCCGCAAACTGTCCTCTATCTCCGTCCACCCTGGTCGCCCCTCTCCCTCGCTCCCACGATCGTTCACTGCCACCTTCTCCCCTAACCCCTCCCACACTCCTTCTCCCTCTCTCTCTCTCTCTCCGCCCGTTTCTGCATCTCTTTCCCTACCTCTCCGGTTCTCCGTGTCCCTATAACCACGTGCCTTCTCTCTCCGCCACTGTTCGTCGTCGCGATTCCGGCAGGGCGCAACGCGAGAAACAGTGAGAGAGAGGGAGAGAGAGAGCGAGAGAGAGAGAGAGAGAAAGAGCGAGGAAGGGGTGAGAGAGAGCGAGAGGAGTGTCAGGGAGGGAGGGAGGGAGAACGAAAGACAGAGTGCGTGTGTTTCCCTACGACGTTGCGTTACAACGAGAGATCCCGCTGACTGCGGAGAGCGCGTGTTCCGCGTTACGAGTTACCGCTCCAACTCCGTTTTCTTCTTCCCTTCTGTTCTCTTCTCTCTCGCTCTCTCTCTCTTTCTCTCTCTCTGTCTCTCTATTTCTCTCTCTCTCTCTCTCTCTCTCGCTCTCTATTTTTTCTTTCATTTCCACGCGTGTGTACCCCCGCGCACCAGCGTCGAACAGCAGCACCGCCGACGACACGGTCCGCCCCCGTGGCGTTCGCCTCGCTTTCGTCCGCGAGACTCCTGCCCGTGGCACGTTTTCGGCGCGCGTTTCGCCCGATCGGTTCTCGTCCCTCGTTCGCCTCGCGAAGAATTCTCTCCCTCGTTAGTGCTGCTGTACCCTCCGTTCCCGTCGCCACGACGGTGCTCTCTCCCTCCCTCCACGACCACGTCTCTTTCTCTCGCTCCCTCTGAATCCCTGCTTCCGTCTTCGTCAGTCTCTCTCCCTCCCTGCCCCCCTCTCTCACTCTCTCTCTTTCTCTCGCGCGCACACATACACACACATATATACACACACAGAGTCTCTCTCTCTCTCTCTCCCTCTCTCTCTCTCTCTCTCTCTCTCTCTCTCTCTCTCTCTCTCCGCGTGTCTTTTTCCCCGGCTTTTCTGACCGCGCGCGTCCGTTCCCTTCTCCACGAGGGAGGAGAGACGTCTGTCGCGCTTCGAGGCTCCACGCGTGCACGCGCGCGGAGAGTCGGCTTATCGCGGACGAGCGTGCCGAACGCTTTCTACCCGAGTGTGCCTCTCTGCATCCTCCTACGCCGGTCGTCGGTCGCTCCTACTGCCGCGTCGCGTGGTGTCCAAAGCGGTACGGTTCATCGGCGGTGCGAAACGGGTCGCCGGTGTGTCACGTCGGTTGCCGCGGTGCTTCGGGTGCTTCGTGGACAGCGGTCCCCGGCTGACGCTGGCCGCCCACGTAAACGCGATCGTGTGCCGGTCGTTCGGTCACCACGACCCGTCCCCGTCCGTCCGCACGGTTGTGCCTCGCACGTGAACCCCGTGTGCCGATGCTGGTCCCCACCTCGTGACGTCTCGCTGTGACAGCCGGCAAGGATTACTCGATACTGAAGGAGGCGCGCGAGCAGAAGCAGAGGAAGAAGAGGAGTAGGAAGAAGAAGCGAAGGAAGAGGAAGAGGAAGGAGGAAGAGAGGGGATCGGCGGAGGTGGAGAAGGAGGAAGAACGGAAAGGAACAGGAGTAGGAGGTGGAGGAGGAAGAAGAGAGCCGCGAGTGCGACGACCGGGCCACAATAGTGTACGCCGTTTGTTGTTTCGTCGGCCGGTTTTCGGTCCACGTTACGGCCGAGGAAAACGGGACGTCACGCGGGAGAAATAAGGGAACCGGGAATAGAAATCGTGTGGTAGGGGGCCGATCGAGTATTAGCGAGAGTTTACGCGAGTGCTACGTAACCAAAGTGTGTGCTGTTCTCCCGCTGCTTGTTCACAGCCCCGATGTAATAATACGTCCACGCAAAAGAGAGAAGAAAGGAGAGGAGAAGAGAGGAGGGAGAGAGAAAAAGTAGCTTCCAAATAGCCTTCTGTCTGTCCGTCGTCGCGGAGATCGCGGGTGGAGGGGCCCATGCCTAGAGGAACAGTGGAAGGATCAAGTGAATCTGATCACCTGTGGTGAACGCTGTAAAACCGGGAAATGGGGGAACACGCAGGCTAAAGGCGAAACGATAGTGTGGGGGGGGGGAGAGAGGAGGGAGGGAGATGAAGTAGAAACGAGAATAACGAGATAAAGAAAGAAAGAAAGGAACGAAAGGAAAGATAAAGGAACAGGAAGAGAAATCTGTCACGTCGTGATCAGCCGGAGAGCGAGAGAGACTCCCGGATATATTCATCATGCATGCACACCCATACACGCATATTACATATATAAATAGATTGCATATACGTATGACGTTCGCCCGCGTTACGAGTTCGCCCGACGTTCTCCAGTTCCGTTCTTCACCTTTCCCTCTGTCGTTTATTTCTTTCGTCTAATCGCGTGCTTTCTTTCTCTCCCTATCGCGCGTCACACGCCGCCGCATCACCCACCCCCGATTTCCTCGCGGTCCTCGCGCTCGCCCGCGTTCATTCCTCGCGGCACCCTAGGCCGGCACTCTCTCTTTCGTTCGCGTTCCACGCGTCACTCGCTCCCGTCGAAGCAACAACGCACACGCTTCGCTCGTCCGCTTCTTCCCGAACGATCCTCGTACCGTTCGTGTGCACGTGTCCCTCCAACACACGCGCATTGTGTACATTATCCGCGACAGTGTATCGCCGCTTCGTCCACCGTCTCTGTCCCACTCGACTCTCCCATATCCGTCTCTGTCTTTCTGTGCCATACGCTTCTATCGGCGAGCGAGCGCGCTCGCGTGCCCCCCCCCCCCCCACCGGCCGTGGCCGTTTGCCGTTTCTCATCCCGCCGTTCTCGCTCCAGTTGCCTCGTCGTCTGACACCACCGGGGAACACCCTGGGCACCGCAGTCACCCGCCTCTCAGACCCACCAAAATTTAAGTATCGACACCCGCCTCGGTCTCGCGCCGTTACAATTCCACGGCCAACCGTTTCCTCTCTAGCCCCTCGCCCCGCGGCCATGTGCACGCGCTGAACGAAGCGACAGATAGAAAGGGGCAGAGGGGGAAGAGGGAACGGAACACCGTGCTTGTCTTCCCGTCTCGAGAGATCGACAAGTGTCGCGGAGAGGATCCGTCGCGATGAACGAAACGCCCGCTTGTCCGGTCGAAATTGATAGGTGACGTTCTTCGCTGTCGAGTGACCCAGAATCGTGTGCGCTGTGCTACGCAAGAATTCGAGGCCTCGTAGGCTTCGTTCCCGCCGCGATACACGCGTGGTGCGCGCGATTATCGAGGATCGACCCTTGCGATCGAAGCAGCGATCTATCGGGCCGTGACCGAACACCAGATAGAGGATCTTATCGAGCGGCGAAACTCGTGCCGATTAGAAGCAACGGCGATCGTTGAATATCGGACGATCGGCGCGTGCACGCGGTGCCTCCACTGGCCAACGAACCTGCCCCGTTTCCCGTGCCCCGCGGGACCCGTCGCTTCGCCGAAACGATCCTCGAATTTATACATTCCGTGAACTCCGCCGCTTCGGGACACCGCCGTACCACCGAAAATAAACCCCAGAGAGATCGTCGGGGTCAATTATCGATCTTCCCCTCGCGGCAACGAACGTAGATAGATTTCGAGCCACGGTTACGACACTTCTCGCCTCCGGCCAGACCCGCATATCGGTTCCCCCATGCAAACGCTCGCGACGTTGAAAATCTGTAACTGCTATCGTGCCGTACAATCGAAAGAAACCGCGGTGCCGTTATTTTTTTAGGAGACACAGCGGCTAACACGAGCTCGATCGTCGGTTGCCGGTTCCCCCCTTTTTTTTTTTGCTTCGATGGATGGATAGAGGACGGTTTCGAGAGCCGCGAGGATCAGAATAGAAAGGGTGGAACAGAAAACGTTCCCCGTGGTCGAGGAGCCACGATCTTTTTTGATCTCGTAACACCTTTTCGGCGCGCCGCGTGTGCACGCGAGAGGACGCAGCACGCGTGCGTAATATCCGACACGCGCGTCACGGCGGAGGCCGTTTCTGACCGACGCCGGTTATAAATAAAACGCGCGTCGCGGCCGCCGCGCGCGCGGCACCGCATTACGCTCGAGCCAGCCTCCTTTCGTGCCCAACGTGTAACAACGTGTCAATGAAAATAGAGACAGCCTGTCTGCCCCCGTGGAAACTGAATTCGATGCACGATCATCGGCGGCCCCCGCGCCGCTGCCGGCCGCAAACAGGGTCCCCGCTGCCCGGCCTCCATTGATTTCCGATTCCGCCGCGGGTTCATTGTTTCGTCGTGACCTAGAGAGCGGGACAATTAAATATTTCGCCGTTTCGAGGTTGGGCTATTCGAAGGTTCCTCGTTTTAGAGGCTGGTCCCCGGGGTCGTTGCTGCGATCGCCGGGCGAATTGCCTGCGATTAACGTGGGACCGTTTTCGGGCCCATTAGCAATTCGGGCAGACATCTTTTGGAATTTGCGTTGGCAGGGTAAGGATCGTTGCGTGGACATTGGTAGGGTACTTTCGTCACACTGTTTGGGGACTCTGAACGGTTTTCTTGATGATTTGATTTGTCACAAAGGATCTTGAATTTCTGAAGTGTTCTCAAGTGTTTGTATAAGTATTTTCGAGATTTGTTTAGGAGACAGTGAAGATGCACTTAACAGATTTTGAGGCCCCCTTATACGGGGTGATCACTTCAACGCAGTGTACGATTTCTTAGGAATTTCCGATAAGTGTCTCTGACAAAAGTTGGATTTTAAAATTCAGAGAATTTACATGGCACGTGCTTATTTTGCTTATTGGCCAATCCAGCACTGTTGGTAGGATGTTTGATAAGATTGTTGGAATTGTTCAAGGGGGCATTTTGGAAGTTCTCTTTTGATAATTCGTATGGTTATTGCTTTGATAAAAGAGCCAAGATCTGACAAGTTGTAGTGGCCCAGGAATGATCCGATATCGGCTATCAACACCTTCCGTATTAGCCGGTGAATTTATAATTGTGCTAATCACGGCAATCTCCTCGTAATTGTGTCGAGCTGGAATCGTAAACTGCTTAATTAATAGAATTTTCTAGCGGACAAATTTCACTCGTGCGTTAATTCGTTAATTGATTAAATCGAATAGTATAATAGAAAAAATCCACATAGTATGTAAACTCAAGTATATTAATTTTGCCACTCAGTCTTCGCTACCTGTCACATGAAAAATTGCAATTTATATTACTAAGTAGGTATTTTTGTACATCCTCTTCAGAAATTAGAATTTAACTTTCTGAAAACCTTAATGCTTTCTCAATGCAGATACATTGACCACTGTGAAATGTACCCAATTTCTAGTCCACTTAAGTAGATTATCAATTTCTTGAATAATCTCAATGAAACGACACTCCAGACAGTACCTACGTGCTTTCTTCCCACTTTCCACGGTCGACAAGTAGACCGCCTAAGCTTCTAACATACCGACTCCGTCTTACCATTCTCAGAATACGGGATTTCCCTTTGAGCGTATCAAGCGAGACGACCTTTGAAATCGGCTCGCAGCTTGCTCACCTAACGGTGATTAACCGAATTGATCTCGTTATCCAGCAATAATTCGGGGCTGTCGAGCACGGTTGGCGGTCCTGCCCCGCTGAACATCGACTGTGCTCGATAACGAGTCAATTATCGACTGCACCTTATCGTAACTAACGTCTCCCTCTGTCGCTTCACAAAGCTGCAGAGAGAATCCATCGATCCAACGATCGATCGATTAAGAAACAATTTAAAACGGTCCGATAGATTCTCGGCAGCTCTGCCACCACTTTCCGATCGACCAAAGATCCTACAATAATCCGCCTGCACCGCGAGGCGCCGGAATCCACCCGCCGTTAGCTAATTGGCTGTAACGACGATGAATCGCGACCGATCCTCGACAGTGACAGGGTAGGGGGTTACGATCACGCGGTGTCATTCGCTCGCATGACGTTGCTGATGCGTTGCCACCGCGCTCGTCGCTTAACGTCCGCCACGGCGAGGGTGGACGCGCGTGAGCCGCGCGCGCGAATCAGGATTCGGAAATTAAAGAGAGAAACGAGGAGCGACGCCCGCGTGAAATCGACGAGGCGATCCTCTGCCAAAGTAGACAGCCAGCTGTCGCCAGCTAGCTGCGATCCATTCCCAGCGACCCGCACAGTCCCGATCGAGCCGTTGATCTTCTGCGCGGAGTAACGCCCATCGGGGACCGTAAAGGGACCGGTGTCTCGAACGGCTCACGCTCGTGTCGCCCTCGCTAAGCGGCCCCAGGGTGGCCCCGCGACTCCAACACCTTTCCTTTCGTGCAGCGAACGCGACAAGGAGGAATCCTCGCGGGCCCCGGCTCCAGCTGCCGGAACGGACAACGTTACGCGCGAAGGACGGCCGGCAAGCTCGACGGAGCGGACGCATGAGGGCAGGCTGGTGCGCGAGCCCGATGCTGGACTGTGATGACCGCGAACCACCGCTGCCGGAGAGTACTCGAAAGCGTCGAGATCCCGTGTGTCCGCGTAGTGCACGGACCAGACTGACGAACAACTGAGAAACGTGGGTGGCGGAGAGAGAGAGAGATAGAGAGAAAGGAGCTGAGCGTTGTCTCGCGTTCATGAGCGGGTTGCACGCTCCGGCGAGCCATTAATCCACAGAGGAGAAGTATGGGGCGCAAGCCCGGGGGCGGTTAGTGCGCGTGGAACGCGATGGTCTGGCGTCGATTCGCGGCGCAGGAGCCTCTGTTTTCCTTGAAACAGGGATAGGAATCCAGCCGCGAGAATAGTTGACAGTGGCCGGGGCAACAGAAGGGCTCCGGCGAGGGGACTTGGGGAAAGATCGAAGGGCGGGGGGGGGGGGGAGGGAGAGAGTAGTATTATGCAAGTCGAAGGGCGGAAGTGCGAAAGCCGAGGAAGTCATCCCGCCAACTGATCCCCGAAACGATCGGCGGACAGCCGCGTGGGGGTAGGTGGGTGTCCGGCTCGGTGTCACCTAGAGCCAGCCGATCCTGGAGCTCGTTAACCGGGAGCTCGCGTAGCGAGCAGGAAGAGCGGCGCCGAGGAACGGTCTGTGACGTTACCGTGGGCCGTCCGCGTCACGTTAACGGTAACCCCCGTACACAACACGCACGCGACCTAGTCGGCGCAGCGGTGCGGAGCGGAGCAAGTGGAGAGCGGCTAGCGAGCGAGCGCCTCGAGGAATTTAAAAGTGAAACTGTGACGATCCACCGGCACTCCACGCGTTTCCCCCTTCTCCTATTTGCTACCGTTCCCTACTTCCTCGACGTCATCGTCGTCTTCCCTCCCCTCCCCCTCTTTCTCTCTCTCTTTCTCCCCGCCCCCCCCTCCCCTCCTACTCCTCCTCCCCCTGTACACACTTCTTCACTTCACTTTTCGCTCCTCGCAGTGCTCTTCTTTTCTCTTCTCTTCGCTCGCGTCTACCTTCCGTCGTTCTGCTGTTCCTCTTCACGTGCTTCGTCGGCCCTCCCTCATCGCCCTCCCACGCCGTCGGTCGCCGTGATCGTGACACGGAAGGGAACGCGCGTTCGCGGAGTGAAAGTGATCGACGGTTACGATTTTCCTGGCTAGCGATCCACCTAGAGGTCGCCTGGGCGACAGGTCCCCGCAGATCATCCGCGAGAATGACACGCAGGTGCGGGAGCAGCTGAAAAGCGGCCAGCGCGATAGCCCAGCCCGGTGTCGTCCAGGCTCGCACTTCCGGAACAGCCGGTGGGGGGATACAAGCTACGCGAACAGCTGGCGCTCACGTTGATGGCCGATCATCGACGAACCAAAAATGTAAGTCCCATCATACATGTATATATATATATATATATATATATATATATATACACACACACACACACACACCTATATATTTGGATATGCGCGCAAGTACCACATGCGGCCACGCCGATCCACGTTCGATTCTTGGGGATTCCGCCGCTTGGACCCTCCATCCCCCTTAGCGCGCGATGATCGAACGAGGTGGACAATGCCCGGGATCGATGGACGATTAGTTAGTGCGCCCTTCGCGGATTTTGTCACGTTTTGAGGTGTATTTTAGGAATTAAAGTATCGGTATTCGATGTCCTGGCATTAGTTAGGACTGTAATGAATATTCGAATAATCTAAGCATTTGGATACCAGAGAATTCAAATTTGAGATTCGGAAATTCGAATACCAGAGAATTCAAATTAACGATTCGAATACAAGAGAATTCAAATTTGCGACTCGAATACAAGAGAATTCAAATTTGCGATTCGAGTACCAGAGAATTCAAATTGCGTTTTGAATACCAGAGAATTCAAATTTGCGATTCGAATAACCAGAGAATTCATATTTTAGATTTTGAGATTCTAATATTCGAATATCGGAGAATTCGAATTTGAGATGATGAGTTTCGAATATTCGAATACCAGAGAATTCAAATTTGAGATTCGAATACCAGAGAATCCAAATTTGAGATTCGAATATTCGAATAATTACAGCTCTAGTATTAGTCTTCTGTGGGATTTCCTTCAGGTTTTATGAACTTATAATTTTAAAATAGTAATGGGGTATCGAAAGGGGGGTTATGTAAGAAATTGAAACGCCTTATGCAATTTTCTCGCATCCCCCGGTGATTTCCATGAAAAGCTCTACCGCCTGCGTTTGCTGCCATTTCGGAGGCCGGTGACGAAGAAAGTGGTGTCTTTACGCTTGCGTTATTCGAGGGGTAGTTTGTAACTCGGAAGGAAGTACAAACGCGTTGGTGATGTAAGATTTTCAAGTGCAGAAAGTCAGGGTTCAGAGTCCGAGAGCTTTGCGTTACGATTACCAGTTGGAAGGGCCATTCTTAGAAGTTCGAAACTCTTCGCGGAACTTTGCTCGAGATCCCCTTCCGTTTGCTACAGCCGTAACACTTAGCTAATTCCCCTCCCCTGCCGAAGTCACTTGCCACCGCGACTAACGAAAGATCTTCCAACACCTCGGGTGACAAAAAGTCCAGCCGATGATCGTAAAGGGTTGGCGATCCCGGGAAATTTCGTTCGTTCGCGTAACGACATCGTTATCCAAGACCGATGCGGGAAAGGTGGGGAAAAAAGCGGCCGCGATCCTAATGTACCGTTGCGGGCCGCGGAAAATTGCAGAAAGGAACTTCACTCTCGCGATAGAAAGGAAAGGAAGCGGATAGAAACGAGCTCTAGGCGGCTCGCTCGTACCGTTGGATCGAGTTTCACTTCTTCGCTGACTCTTTCCACCGACTCGTTTTCGCGTCCTCGAGAAGAAAGCGTTTCCCTTCCCGTGGAAAGGGAATCTGCGACCTCTTCCCGGCCAAATGATCGCCGACTGGCGAGTGAAGCGCCTCCGAACCCTCTCATTCTTCCACTTCTGTCAACCCTCTTCGCGCCATCTTGCCCCTAGACGTGCTTGCCAATCCTTTCCCTGATTACTAATGGGTCGCCATTCGCAATCATTCGAATTACCTTCCCCCGATTTCGAGCTGCGATTAGATCTGAAGAATCGTCGAAGTCGACGTCCAGTGGTCTTGACAGTGGATGCCGCGAGTCGCAACAGTTGCACGTGAAACGTGAACGGTGGATATAGGAATTTGAGAATGTGCAACTCGCTGGAGGAAACGTAATTCCGGTCGAATTCGACGGATTTCCGAGCCCGATGCACTGTAACAAAAGCGAGTGGACTTGACCGGATTGGTAGGTAAAATATGTGCTTGGCCGAGATTCTTGAATAAAACCCCGCAGACGCACTCGACGTTCATCTGATTACGTTTCAATGCGGCTCGCTTCGTCTCGAAAGCGCGACGCACGGGACGAAAGAATTGGGACGCTCATCAGCGTTTATTCATTTCCGAGCACCGCCGCCAGATTTAGAGGGCTAAACGACCTGCAACGCGCATTTCTCTGTGATCCTTTTTGGGTAAATCGCGTTCAACTGTAACCTTGGCGAATCTTAATAAATGCACCTTTGATAGCTCTATTACTGTCTTCCCATTTAACGAGCTCCTCTGTGACAAATTAGCGTCGGGAGATTTTCGCCAACTTTAATCGTCAATTATTTGCACCAAGTTCATTATTACGTAAAAGATTATTCTACCAAAAATCCCCCACATGTGTCTTCTTCACTTCTCAAAAAGAGAAGACGTCGCGTTACCCTCTCCTTCAGTGCGATTATCTAAATAACTAAAAATTCAACTTTCGAAGTGTTATCACTCCTTCGCCCCCGAGCAACGTGTCCAATTCCATTCGACTACTTTAGAAATTGGAAAAGATTCCAATTACAACCACCTTCCATGCTCGACGACCACTGAGACGTTCCCGCCGGTGGAACTGTTCGTAATGCGGTTCTATCATTCATTCACACTCGAGGGGAGGCTAGAGAGCCCCGTCGTTAGGGCGAGGGTGAAAAAAAGGTCGCGTCGGATTCCATGGGGAAGCTTGCGTATCGACTGGAACGTTCGCTGCGGCGGAAGGGTGAGGGCTGGTTAATTTTGTATCGGCGAGCGCCTACGCGCCGTGTGTGCCTGCCCCGCAGAAATGCCCGCGCGCGTATGTAGGTTAATCCAACGCTCGATGGGAATCGACCTGCGGAGGAATCGCGACACGGGTCAGGTTAACGAATGGGGTAGGTTAGGAACGTGCCAATCTCGGCGCACGTGGCGCTACGTGTACCTGCACGCCTTTCTCTCTACGGCTCCGCTGCGACTTTCGCGACTTTCCTCCACCCTTTCGCGCGGAGATCGACCAGGGAAATGGCCACGCTCGAACGGGTGAACAGGCGAGGGCGGCGTTTGGATTTTTTAGTGGGATGCTCGATGCTCGCTGGTGGGAGGACGAGTTCTTTAGCGAGGATGCAAGTAATCTTTATTGTGGCTGAAGAGATGGAAGGATGTCGGGTGCTGAAAGGAGGGTGAATAGTTTGGGGGTTTTTCTAGGAGAAGGTAAACTGAGGGGGTGATACTGATTTAAAGGGAGCTACGTGTTTCTTTGTGGGTGGATGACTTTTGAAGTTGAGAGCCTGTGGTAGTTAGACTGTGGGGTTTGATTAGTTATGGATTAACTAGCTCAGTGTTTCCCAACTTTTTATGCTTCACATAGCCCCTGGAAATGGGTATATAACTGGCGTACCCCTTGTATATATAGATAAAGCTATAGTTGTGGTGTAACAATGGGAATAAAATAAAAGTACATTAAATTTTCTATTCATAAATTACGCATATTGAATTAGTTGGATTATGGTAAATATTGGAAAGTCGTGGCTATTGGTGATCGATTCGGATCGGTAGCAGGTTATTTGGTTGCTGAAGGATTATTGAAGGATGACGATACTTGCCAAAGGTTAGAGAACTTAATTTCTGATTAATGATGTCAATTTTTATTTCCGATCGAGTAGAATGATAAATGCCAGGTTCTATTAAAATGGAACTAAAATTGTATCCATGAAAAGTTTGCCTGCAGGTACATGCAAAATTATTCACTTTTCTCATAAATGAGTCAAGAACTTCACGTATCTAGTATCGAGGAATGATAGAAATAATTGTTTAATAAAAGCGAATTAGGTGGATTGAATTATTTCTTCACTAAAAGGGATCCCGCTGCTTCTGACATTTCAATCAATTTTAACTGAATCCTGCGACTGTAGCAACGGACATGCTAATTAAATGCTAAAGTGCTCCAGATCAGAAATACTGCTATTTCGATGGAAACATCGGAGCTATAAAAGAAGCCAATTCCTCAAACAAAGAATTGTGTCGGAACTATAAAAATGAATTACAACACATTCATTACAAAATGAAAAGAAATTTAGACACTAAATCAAAAAAGACACTATAATAAAAAGTCTAGGAGAATTACCAGGTAATTAAAAATATCAAAAAACCATAAAAATCCTACCAAAGAAAAAATGAATAAGTCTGCCATAAAATGATTTACATTTAATTTCACAATTCCCTGAATCCATTCCACTTTACTCGCGTCTTTCCAGCGCAAGAAGAATGGCGGACTTACGTAACGTTAGCCAAAAGCGCTTATATTGCCGCTATCGCGTGTTGCAACGTTTACAAGCCATTAATACACCGTGTTTGAAGAAACGCTACACCCCGTACAACGCCTCGATTCGGTCGAACATTCCTCGCTATCGTTGGAAAGTGTTTCGCCCGCTGAACGGCTCGTTTGTGAATGTACAGCAAGGCCCATTTATCTCGCTTCCGGTCTCACCGCGCACCCAAGTACACAAAACCCGCTCGGCAGACGCATCCCGTATATCTTACCATAATTTTCCGTCCGACCGCGGGATCTACTACCGTTACTTCCACGCACAATATAACTCTAACGACAATAACTCGAGCACAACGGGGCGCTTCAGGCGGCGATGAAAAAGAAAAGGGAAACTACTCGGTTCGAATGATA
Organism: Andrena camellia; assembly: GCA_029448645.1. Taxonomy (NCBI): domain Eukaryota; kingdom Metazoa; phylum Arthropoda; class Insecta; order Hymenoptera; family Andrenidae; genus Andrena; species Andrena camellia. The sequence continues at coordinate 29,809,086 of CM055680.1, read as the reverse complement.
ATGACCCTATCGAAGGAGGCCAGCCGCGAAGCGTTATCGAGGATGCTAGGCGGTATTTGTGTCGGGACAGCCGTGAATCCATACACCGCGGCTGAAAAATCTAAAGATGAATGTTAGGAAAAGGAAAATGGATTACACTAAGAGGTGTGTCGCTCGCGTGTCTTGTAATTAGATTGAGAAGAAACCGGGGGATAGATTAGGTTCGCGTTCTGTGGGCACCTATGGGGCTGCTGGAACATGAGATTCTTAGGATTGTAAAATTCAGCATCGTATTCTTCATAGGGTCATACCTATGTGGAGATGAATATTAATAGCGAAAATAGAATTGGAGGTATAGTGTTTCGATTATTAGTAGGCATTTCTATTATTAAGATTTCTGTTATTTCTATTGTTTCTATTATTTTCTATTATTTTCTATTCTTTTCTATTGTTTTCTATTATTTTCTATTAGTAATAAGGTGTGCTGGAAAATACTTGATCTTATGAGTTGAATGGAGTATCAAATATGGCAGATTTAACTTCAAATCGGACAACATATATTAAGAATACCTGTATTACCTCTTTTTCTATAAATCGCATAAATAAATATAAATATATACGTCCTTTGAAGAGGACTGAAATTTTCTTGTGCTAAAAGAAACGCGTGATTATGTTTTATTAACATTCAGAAATCCCCACATGAAGTTTCAGCTTTCCCCACGTTTCCAAATATCCCTCTGTCTTCGCCAAATTCTCGCGCTAAAGCTTCCTCTTCCTGCCACCATGTTTCTTTCCGCGTTTGCAACACCGACCCCGGAAACAACAGTCACGCGTATCACAGGCTAATGAATACGCTCGGTTTTTACCGTACTCCGCGCGACTGGTACGATTCATCGGGGCGCGTCGGTAGAAAACTGTTCAAAATTCCCGGGCGCGACTGATCTCCGCAGCACCACACTCAAGGCCCGCCACTTCCTCGTGCTTCATTGTCGCCGCGGCGATTAAGTGCGACGTGCGTCGCCTTCATTCATTACCCAGCGGAATCAATTCCAACCGGCCCTGAAACGCCACGCAGGGAAACGTTTTTCCACCCTTCCACCTCGTCGTTCTCTGTTTTCGCGCAGCGCCCGCTCTTGTAATGATTCATACGCGTGTCAACGATACTTCCTACGGCACGAACCGTTCAATACCTGTCCTCAGCCCTGATTTACAATCTCATTGTACTTGTCGCGGATGTTCGCTGCTCAGTGCAAGCTGTTCCGGAAGTTGGTTCATCGGGTATCTTCGAGTCGCGTATTTCATCGGGGAGGAAAATGGGACCAGCGGTGGCGAGATCGGTATTTCAATGAACTTCGCTTCTTTTAGGAGCCGTTTTTAAATTATGCAAGGGTAATGTTGGCGTTTGCTTACCCTGTCCCTCTCCCAGTATAAGAATTTGTAAAGTTTCATATTCCAACCCCCCACACCGTTCCCCTTCCTTATGTAATATTTTTTACATCGCATATTTTTAGTTATTCAAATTCTTTTAAATGTTTATATAATTCATTTAACTCGGTTTCGTGTGTACGGTGAAACACACCTCGCCCTCTTTGCAAGGAAACGTAAGAAATTCGCGACCGCCCTCTAAAAAGCCTTACGTAATTTAAGGACCACCCTTAAAGTATGTTCTCCTATACGCGTCTGGACGCAGCTTTAAGAAATTCAACTTGGATTTCCTCGAAAATGAAGCGCGGTATCAAAAAAAGTTACTGTTTCTTTTCGACTTATAACAAGTAAATAAATCGAGAAGAAAGAATAAAATTATTTGATATTGCGCTTCATTTTCGAGAAAATCGACTTTGAAATTCTTGATGTTGCGTCCAGTCGCGTATAGGAAAACTTACGTTTAGGGCCTAACGGTTAGGAGAAGTTGCTCGTTTCACCCTGGTTTGAAAGAGAAAATTTTGCTTCTGATTATGTATGGTGCGACCTTCAGTTTCTTTTTATGGTTCCTAGTGTTTTGAAAATTTTTTGAAGCTGCGAAATCCATGCTGTTTGGTGTATTATGAAAAATCTATGTGACTGACGGATAGTGGTGTTCTAAAATGTATTTAGCTCGAGTTCTGTGGGGTTAATTGAGACGAGTTTGCAGGCGTAGGTTTCATCTTGTGTCGTTAGTCCGATTTTCGAGGAAGATGATGCTTCCTATGGGAATTTGTGATAGGTCTTGGAGAATCCTCAGGTTCTGTTTAACTGATACATGAGTTTTGAAAGCTTATCGATGGCTTAGTGCGCAAATATTGTATGTTCACTTTTAGAGTTTTCGCGAAAAGCAGGCTTAAACATACAACGAAGAAAAATATTATTTTTGACAAATTTATGAAGTACTTAGATATAAATGTGATTTTTTTATACAGCATAAAGAAACAGTCAAGAACTATTTGTTGCACATAAGAACTCAAATTTCACAAAAAATGTGCTTACAATACTTGCGCGCTAAGCCATCGATATCATACTTATTTTTTAAACTATAAATACACCTTATAACATACAACAGTCACTATCCTGTTAACTTATCTTTCATGTTTGAATTAAATACCCCTTTAGCACAGCTTATTAGCCAACATCTATTCTTTTAATCTATGTATTTCCTGTACAAGTAATCCAGGGTGTTAGTGAAGTATTTTATTTTCAACTTTATTTAGAATAGCCAGATGCTATCAATATTTTATCTGCACACTTATGTCAGGAACATGACATTGAACTATGTAATCTTGGTAATTTTAAAATACTTGATGCTAAAACTAGCTTCGTAAAAAAGATTAGATTGCGGAGTTTTAGAAGCAAATGATGGAGTAAACGAATTCAACGCGTACAATTGCAATCCACTTTTTTCGATAAGTATTTAAAACCTCCATGGAAAATCTGAGATTCCCATTGAACTTATCGCCACACTTCCCCCTGTGGACAGTCATTACCAAAATGACCACGATGCCAAATACAACCGTACATACCAAACGCAGTGTTACTTAATACGTATTAGCACCAATCTACAATCCCCGCCACGCTGATTGGAGGCCGAAATGAAAGACGTCGAAGCCAATCGATCGATACAACGGCCGTGCAGCGGATGACTGTCGAGAATAGAACATCCATAGCCGCGACGTTTGCACGGTTATCGAAATAAGTAATGACGATTCTTCGTGCTCGTAGCTTATCAGATACGAGGCGAGCGCGTCGCAGCCGGTCGATCCGACCGTTTCGAATCACGTATCACAATCCTTTCAACGAGGGAACAGCCTAGCCCTCTGATCGCAGCGAAACTAACAGACCCCCGGTCATAAAAGCCACCACATATATACACGCAGGCAGGCGCGACTCATCTTTGCGCCCAATAAAACCGACGCGTCTCGATTTCATTTTCGCGTCGGACGGCTCAGCGTTTCTCTAGGCCCGCTCTATGGAAAAGACCCGTCGCGGTTGCCCCCCGGAGTTCCCCGCGCGCGCGTGGCCGGCTCGTTTCCGCGGTTTTTGGGACCCAGCGGTGATGGGCGGGCCGCGCGCTAGGGAAGATCGAAAGCCAGGGAGAAGAAGCTCGGCGAAAGAGACGGGAGATCGAAACAGATCGAGCGAGGAGGACGCGTTCGCGCGATAAAGAGAGAGAGAGAGAAAGAGCGAGTGTGACTCGGCGTTGAGCGGGGCAGGAGAGGCAGAAAGAGAAGGACAAGGCGCGATGTGTACGGTAGCGGGGCGCTACTCGTAGTATCGGTGTGTGTCGCGCTGGAGGCCGACGGAGGTCGACGACCTGACGCTCGGCGCTAACCGGCGGCGCTCGTGCGCTGTCGGCACTAGGTCAGTGATGGAGTCACTGGCCGCCCCGAGCGTCGAGGCAATGACACCGAGCACGCCGTTGCTGCCACCGAACCAACCCCCACTCCGCTCTTCGCCCCCCACCATTCGACCAAGCTGCGAGCTCGCGCTACGCGCTCTCTATCCCTTCCTCACTCCCCCGTTCGCGATCCCCTTCCCGCGCGCGCGCACTCATACACACACCGTTGCGCGGTCAACGCCGCGAGCAGCGCCCCCGCACTGACAGCGCCCGCGACGCGCTATCATCCTCCGATCGAGAGCGCGCATATGTAATCGGCGTTGCTTGCACGGCCACGCCATTGCCTTCGTGGCTCGCGCCAGCCGGCGAAAACAAACCAGGCTCTCTCGTCATCTTCGACAGGGACGCGAGGTTTTATCTGGGCAGAAATTACCAGGGGATGGCAAGGGTTTTTCGGAACCCTTTGAAGAATTGCTAGGGGTGAGATGATTTTTTAGCGGTGGGTATCTGCCTGAGTTAACCCTTTAATCGTTATTTCAAAATTACGAGAGTGATATACGGTGGCGGACGGAAGAAAATTTACAACTTTTAAAATCGCATAACTTTTTTAGAATTTGTCCAAACGACAAGAGTTTTTTTTTTAGAAGCTAAAAGGATTAGTTTGCTAAGCGAGGTGTTTCGTCGTTTTGAAAAAAATGCAGTTGGTCGGAATAGCAAAAAAAATTGTAAAGGTCGTTTTCTAAACTTTTTTTTGTGAGCCGAATCGATGATTTCGGGAAATTCGCGATTTTCGACCTTATTCTGCGATCTTTAAGCGTTTATAGCTCAGAGCAACGTTAACCAATTTTGATGAAATTTTAGGCATGTTATAATTTACTTCAATCTACAAACGCGTTTCTTGAATTTTCATTACAGACTCACAAAAAAGTTTAAGAAACGACATTTACTATTTTTTTTTTGCTATTCCGACCAATTGCATTTTTTTCAAAACAACGAAACACGTCACTTAGCAAACTAATCCTACTAGCTTCTCAAAAAAACTCATGTCGTTTGGACCTATTCTAAAAAAGTTATGCGATTTCAAAAGTTGTAAAGTTTCTTTCGTCCGCGACTGTACCTTGTTATTTTGAAATGGAAAATATCGATTTTTTTTATAATCCACAATATATTTTTGACGAGCATGCTTGATTCCCGAAACCAAAAACGCTGAAGCCTACTTTACCATCAGGATGCCTATGGATGGTTGCTAGGAGAAGTTAAAAATAATCAGGCGGTGGAATTTTACGCACTTTGGAAATGAGCGGTGCACCGGTGCAACAAAGAGAGTTAAAATGTTAAGGAGATGTTTTGGAAATTTTTGTAGAAAATAGTGTTAGTAATACTAAGTGATTTTTTTATATAAGTTTGATGAAATGCGTTAGGTATGAGTTTTAAATAAGAATTTTCACTGATTTTCTTCTATTGAAGTGATTCAAACACTTTGTAAATACAAAAGAAAACTGGATTTGATTCTTGAAATAAATCTTTATAATCACCTAATGAATTTTATTGTATCTGCATTGAAAATATTTATATTCGTTCAACTCGGCTCCCCCCACGATTAAAGCCTTAGTGCGCTACTGCGTGAGAGCATAAGACACTTTCGGATTTGTAATTGTATGATAGGAGATGTTTCTTTCGCTTCACTTTAATGCTACCGACACGATTGCTCTTTTATCAAGCACCGTTTACTTCGAACGGTATGCAGATCCGTCGGCTACAAGGTCACCATTATTGCTACAATTAATTTTAATTGCCGTTTCGGGTGAACGGATCGCTGTCGCCAGATAAAACCTTCTAACGGAATGTGTTTTAATGACACGCTTCTCGACACGTTTTATTCTGGGACTTGATTTGGATATCATGCCGGCGCTGCGAAAGGAGCGACTCCGTGGCAAACGAATTTTTCCATAGCAGCGGCGAGCTTCTTGCTGAAACGAATAGATTCTCGAGAAGATTGTTTCCAATGTCGATATATTCCATGGAAATTCTTCGAAACTATTACGAAGAAATAATATCCCAAAATCTATTTGCAAGAATTGGTGTTATCAGAATTTATCCGTTTGCAGCAGAATGCTAGAGTTTATTTCCATTTACTATGTCACTAATTGTTATTGAATATCTCTTCGTACCAGCTTTGAAATTAAATTTAGAAAATATCACGCGCGGGAAGAAGCATATTTGCAGATGTCAAAACAATTCTAAGAGCTTAAAGCTGAAAGAATACAAAATGCCAAAGATACTAATCAAATTTGTCATTGAAAAAAATATTCCTGTTATAAATCAAAGATAAAAAACTTATTAATTCCTAGTGATCCATTCGGCAAAACTGCTACCATGTTCCATCAGTTATTATTCAACGTCTAATTAAAAATAGTTAACTTCGATCAAACTGTTTGCACAGAGATTTCAAAAGCTTGCCAAGCTGCAAACAAAAAGCTTCCCTCGACCGGTTTTTCGGCAGCAAAAAAGAAACGCGGAATTGGCAAGTAGGAGAGCTTGTTATCTCGCGGGGGGTGCGAGTTAAACACGTTTCATTTAATTCCCTGATTAAACGATAAATCGCGCGGGCGAGGGACGCGTGTCCGAAAAGAATCGGGCCGCTCGCAATTAATTCAATTCGGTACGTCGCAATTGCGCGGCGATACTACACCGTGACGTTGTGAAACTCGTGCAGGCTGAATATCAGAAGCGCCGTTGGCCAATAGGTCGTGTAAGATGAAATGTAGATGAAGCTTGCGACACCGGGAAGAGTTCGAAACATTGATGAAGAGAATCATGGCGAAGCTGGATATCTAACAATAGACCCAAATCAACGACTCCTGGCAGGCAAGATGAATCTGTTCGACTTCTTCGATCGTGCTTCCTCAAACCATTTTTCACCGAGCAATGCCTTTTAATCAACGGGTCTTTTGGAGAATATTTTCTGAAACGATTTCAGATTCAGTAGGAGGATTTTAAAAATCCTATATGGAGGGGCATGATTTTTAAAAACTTCACGCGAATTTTGTGGAGTTTCTTTTATAATTATTTTTCATTATTGAGTCAAGAGATGGCGACGTCAGGGCGCGATGTTTATTTCCATTTAGTATTATTATGTTTACCGTTTAGTATTTTATTGCGCACGAGTGTACAGTTTGTAATTCTTACATATTTATTATATTTTTATGTTAAATAAGAAACACACGTGTTGATTATAACTCTCACAAATTTATACGTAGTTATTTATAGTATACTTACAATTTGAGATGTAATAAAAGTCTAGGTAATCCCCATTAAGGATGCATTAAACATGGATGCTCCACTCCGAGGTGGAGAATTCTGTGTTACACTGACTTCATGCTCTCAAAGGGTTCGCACCCTTCAATTTCTAATTGTATTGCTCGCAGCAAACTACGCTGAAAGCGCTGAAACCTTGGCATCTCCAAATTACTCGCATCACACGGAGCCACGAGTGTTTCATTCATACGTACAAGAATGCTGAAATTTTCCAAGGGCCGGCAAGCTGGGCCAATTCATCCCCTAATGATCGAACGTGCCGCTTACAAGTTACAATTGGACACGATCGAACGCGCCTCATTCATTACCACGGCGACTCTCTCGTCGCGTGATCCCCGGCCACGTGAATAATTACCAGGTCCAGAGCTCCCAAAGGCTGCGACGGAAATTCGGGGGTATACGCGTCGCACGCTCTTTTTTTAAGCTTTTAGGACCTCCCGCGTGTAAAAACACTTTCGTCGGGCTTTCTACCCCATGGTGTTCCGCGCCCCCCTCCGCCCCAGTCATCCTCGGCACCGTCCTCCACGGGGATTGCCTGCAGGAATGCACGAGAACCGTCGTCCCTATCCGTCTTCGAGAACCCTTCAAGAACTTCACCCTCTGCGAACAAGGCGTCGATATGGCGCGCTCACGGCCTATCGAGGCGCACGGAATGCATACGACCAGTTGACGCGCGATTCCCTCGCTGGAAATCCGCTCGGAGGGTAATTGAAAGTCGAAAGGAGAATCGGGACCAGATTTTCGGGGGGGGGACAGTCTCAGAATCGCGAAGATGGATCGCTTACGGATTTCTATTTGCTTGGAGATCAGTGGGCAAGATTTCACGACGATCCAGGTGGGAAATTGATTTCGAGGAGACGCGAAAGTTGCGGAGCTTCAGGGCTAGGGAAATTTCCGTTCGACGATGTTGTCTTTGGAGGGATTTGGAAGACGTGCAACTTGGAGTTTCAGACCTTTGCACTTTGAGTGGGGCAGGGTTTGGAAAACATACCCTTCGTTAAAATATCGAGGATATCGACGTGAAACCACTCCAAAACTGTGCACAGTAAGTGAAGTAGATTCGAAGATTATTCGAATAAAAATTTAAATTCATGTGTAGGTACATGTCAAACTTACAAGGGAACATATCGAAGTAACAATCACCGATTTTCATGCGACTTTGGTAGAAGGTAGTTCTTACGAAAATATTTGACACGTACTTCTTTCATCGGTTGACATTCATGTTGAAGGGGTGAAAACAGCCCTCAAAGTTGAGGGTGAGAAATATATTTGGTGGAATATCTTGGAAAGTACCAGAGTTAAGAGAACGGTGTAAATGGCAAAATTAGGTATTTTCTAATAAGGAATGCAACTGGGCTAACAGATTAAAAAAAAATCCATTTGTTTAAATAATACATTAAAAAAATACCATATTGTACTAATTTGTTTGCTACTACATCCATTTAACATCAGCTATTTTTTTCTGCTGTAAATACTCATACAGCTAGCAAGGTTCTATCAGTAATCTTAATCCCATCATCCCTAAATCCTCGTAGGAGATCGGAGCCAGGCTGGGTTCGCGCCTCCCCTCGCGATGAAATCGGAGCATTGTTAGGCCCGCATTGAAATTCAGAATCGCGAAAATTCGGCTCTCGGCACGAGGCCTCCACGCGGCTTCACATGAATGTTGCAGTAGCCGCGATCGTGCATTATGCATGCTGGATAATTCGTGACTTTTGATTACGTCGTGTCATCAGCGCTTTATCGGTGCCTCCATTGTCTTCCTCTACAGTCCGTGTGCCCGCAGACGATTTATACGTCCCGCGTCTCTCCTTCTCCCATTCGGCCCCCCCCCTTGCTCCTTCCATCTTCCTCTCCCTATTCGTCCTTTCGATGAGCCCGTCTCCGTTCTAGTAATTACGAACTTGAAAAGCACTCTGGACGCGATGCAACGAGGCGTTGCACTCGCAGGCCCGTATCGAGTGCAACCTGAGAAATTCATTTTCTTTGGCCCGCTGCAACGGGGAACCCTAGGAATTATAATTCGAGGATTGTCCAGCTGGGATCTGTGAAATTGCAACCGATCAATTATCGAGTTTCAACGATACGTGGAACAAATTGGTATTTCTGCTACTTTCCAAGTTTATTCTCTTCTGGCTCACTCGCTATGACAATTTCTTATCTACATCTTCTAGACTGAATCTTCAACTCTATCCAGGGTTCACACAAATACATATATTAACACCACCTTCGTGTGTTACATAATTACTTTAGCTACTGGAAATATTTATTCCATCACTCGAATAAATACGTTGTCAGTTATAACTCTCTTATTATTAATTAGTAGCGTCCACCGAGGCGAGTAGGAGCTCTTTGTGTATGTGTAAAATAATAATAGTTAAACATTATTTGTAACTAGTACCCCTTTGGCTTGGACGTTAATAATAAAAAATAAAACCAAACTTAAAAATCTCTCTTCTGCAAACAAAAAACCGGAAAGGGAGAAATATCCGATTCGCCTCAAAACTTAACCCCAGAAATCTCTGAAAGAACTATAAAAAAATATTAAAAATATAGAAACATTGTTGAAAAAAAATATTATTGCAACAATGCGTAGCTCACTATTTTGGCCAAAATAAGTTGGACACGAATGATTTTATAAAAATGAACGAAATTCATTTAAATCCCATTCACACACAGATTTACCCCTGTCCACCCTCTTGAAATCCTATTTAAATTCAATCTTCACCGTAACAGACACTAAATTAGTAAAACCCCATCAGTTATCGGGGCGATCGTGTTACCCCGTAGATGATTCGACAGTCACGAATAATATTCTTCCCCTTGATAACCCCTTACACCAAGGCGAGGGGCGGTATCGATTTTCACCCTTCGTTTATCGAACAGTCACCCTTTTACCGCACGAGCCATTAGGCACGGCACACGTAAGTTCGTTAGAAAAAAAAAAGAACGTTGTGAAGGGAACGGGAGGAGTGGAAAACAGCGTGTCACTTTTCCCGGTTTCAATAACGCGCCGATCCCACTTTCACCCTCGGGGGATCCCACGGAAGGGAACGGCAGAAGGGAAAACAGGGTGCCCGTGGTGGATGGGGCGCCATGATGATCCAGCGTGCGTCATACGGGATGCGAAATAACCTTGGGCTAGCGGTACCGTGAGTAACTGCAGCGGGGTCTGCGGTCGGATTATCGCGTGATCCGTTCGAGAGTGATCCTCGAGTTCTTTGAAGCGGCGTTTTCGAAACGTCTTTGCTCGGGAACGGTGCTTCTTTCTGCTGGGGATAGATGACTGGACAGTAAACGGAACTTTCGGAGATGAGAATTCTGTTAATTGTGACGTGAATTGGCTGACGGCGATTTGATTTAATTGCATTCTCATTAGGCTGCTGTTAAAGCTTTGTTTCCTTACGAGCAGCGGGCTGGAACGAATTTTTGCAAATACACTATGTTGCAATACTGCGATCTTTATATTTTCAGTGATATTACTATTTTTATCAATTACTTCTTCAAGAAAAATTGTTCCTTGAAAGACGATTAGACATTATTAGACACGAAAGGAAAGCTTCTTCGACCGTAGGTCGAATTCCTTCAAATTCAAATTCGACCATTTCACTACTCCGCCTGCATTCAGAATAATGCCACTGCCATTTCTGGCAGAAATATTCCTCACGGCTTATAGAACCATCAGACATTCAATAAAGTTTTAACCTACCAAAATACCTCGACACCCCCGAGCCCCGCCAAAAAACTATCGAGGACTGCCCCCGGAACCAGCGAGCAGCATTCGAAGCGACTCGAAACGGAGCAATGACCGAAAGTTCCCGAATCGATCGAAAGCTCGGGAGAGAATGGATTGAATGCCCCGTCGCTGCGCCGTGAGTCACGGGCCGGAAAGGGAAAACCCGGAAGCCACGCACAGAGCGGAGCAGCATGGCGATCTGCCGGCGCAGACGTGCACAGAGAACTCGGAATAACCGTGGGCTAGCGGTACCATGAGTAAGTTAGCGGAATCCTCGTCTACGCTACTCCAAGAGCCAGTGGAGCGAGTCCAGCCGCGGCTGGACTTTGGCTCGTTCGCCGGCCGTGTCCAGTCAACGACGGCCCCTGAATGGCGGGATACACCGTCGGTTATGGTGCGGCTATGGACTTTCACCTCTTTCGAGCAACTCCCCGTGCCACGGCTCTCGCTTCACTTCCATTTCACTAGCGCCTGTCGGCCACGAAGGAGCTTCGATGAAACGCCACGTACAGTAGACTGTGGGCAACGGCTCCAGATGTCCGAATGGCTCTTAAGAGAGCGATTAATTTTCGGGGTTTTAAGCGCTGTACTGGTCTGGTGAAGACTGAACCCCTTAAGATTTTCTTGAAGGCGTGAGATGAAAGGGGGATGCATGGCAGGGGGGATAATTAGGTTGGAATAGAGTTGTTGAGATATTTTAAAAATGGATTTGTGATATGGTACCGTGTATTACTGTTGAAATATAGGCGAAGGGTAGTGTGATGGATGTTCAATCGATTTTCGTTGTGCAAGCGTTGGGAAGTACTTTGGTTCATAGTTTGTAGAAATGATTTTTAGTGGAGATTAAGTAGGGAGAATGAAGATGTGATTGAAATCTATCCAGAGGATAGCGTAAGGGAAGAATGTTTCTTTGAACGAATTTCAACATCCTAGGTGTTTTCAATTTCAATATCAATTTCAGCAGAATTTCTTATTGCTACAATTAGATGCAGTTAGGTAGTAGTATTTGATCTGTAGATTCGCAGAGATTCGCCAGCTCGACGAGGAACAGTGTCGAATCGCTAAGAATCAGTCTCTGCTCGTAGCGGTCTTACTTTCTAAACCTCAATTTGGATGTCTCCCCAGAGAGATCCGGGCGATCTAAAAGCGAGCCATAAATCACTGGCTCGTCTTGCGGCTGTCAGAGGATACTCGTCCTGTCGACAAGGATTTCTCTGCGCCCCGAAGACGTTCATTAGCCACGCTCCTTCCACGTTGCGTCCTCCGACTTCGGCTCGTCTTCGAAGGCATCTCAATACCGAAGCAGTCGAAACACGTATTTCCTCCTTCAGCATTCGCGTCGACAGTTTGATCGTACAATTAACTCACGAGTGAACGAAATTATTAATTCCATCCAAATTCTTCTAAATAAAAGATCCCTTATTCTAATCACAAAAACCAAGAAAATCGATTGATCGAGACTTAAAAATTCTTCAAGATAAACCTATCAGCAGAAGAAAGAACAGAACTGAGAAATATCAAATTCATAAAGCAGATTCTGCTCCGTGTAAAATTTCACGAAGCTACAGGCAGAAGTGAACCATGTTCAAACACTAAAGAGAGGTGTCGCAGGCTCAAAGATGGTCATAAGAAGGAACATGTTCACTCGATCGTAAAAACCGCTGCGTGTCCGCCTTTTACCTGATATTTACCATCTCCTTATGGGCTGGCCTTAGCCTCCAACTACTCTGCACCAGAGATGGGCAAAATTTTTATTTAAATAAAATTTCGAATAACGAATAAAAGTTAAAAAAAATTATTCGGCACGTGTCCAGTAAAGTTGACCGGGGTTAAAGTTAAAGTTGAAAAATTTATTCGACGCTGAAGTTGAAACGCTCGACAAATAGAAAAATTAACTTTACTCGTTAAATAATCTAAAGTTAAAGTAACTTTTATTTAATCGGTTATTTTTTTATTTAGTTAGTGCCCAACCCTGCTCTGCATCGATTCTACGACCCTACGCAACAGTAGGGCAGCCTTTTTCTATCTCTTCCACTGTCCAAACGAAATTCATACAAACTTATTCAACTTAACACGCGACGATGTTAATTCCATCTTCAGCCACCACCTAAACCGTCTATCGTCCGTCCGACTGTTTACCTACTAACGTTCCCAATGGAGCTACTGCTAATCCATAAATCATGATTCCCCCGAATCACGCCGCGATCTTTAAACAATTCCCGGTGTATCGCGAGAGGGCGCGGCCTCGTCGACCATGACATTACTCGCGGCTCTCGTACGCGGAATAAAATCGTTTTCTCGAATTTATCGGCGGCGTCGATCTCCGCGAAACAGTCCCAAGAATAATCCAGCGGTATCGGCGCACGCTCGGTAGATCCGTGATCCGGCGTCTACGCGCTATGAAAACCACCGCTATCGCCGCGTCCAATCTCGACGAAACAATGGTTGTGCAAGCTTCACTAGCTCGAACAATTAACTGGGTTACAGGTGCGATAGGTAGGGGCTTTTCTTACGTTCGTGTTTCGCGCTCGAGCACGACTTCCTTCTTCTACCGTCCAACGGGAGATCGTGACGAACGTGCCCGCGCGCCACGAAACGGATCCTCGAGCTCGTAATAAACGCTGCATAACGTTACTGTTGCTGGCAACGGAACTAATTCCATGGCTGTTTCAAGTTTCCGTGGAATCAACCAAGTGGCGTGGAGAAAAGTTGGGGTCACACTTTGGAAGCATGTGGGCTTGAGAGAGGAAAGAAATTCAGGGGGTAAAGACGTTTTTAAACATGATGCTTTTGATAGCGATGCGGTGTCATCGTTTGTGAGGAATGATTGGCTTGTCATTGGGTGGCTAAAATTGGAAGTCAATTCGTTCTTTAGATTTCGGGGAATCTTCATTTGTATGAAGTGTTTCTTGCAGATTTATATTTATATTTTTTAATAGCTTCAATGATTTTTGGTTCGTTTTACTATTCGAAGAATGCGTTGCAGTGAGAAGAGCATTGTGAAGTGTAAAATGAATTGTAAAGTTGAACTTCGTTTTCCAATTGACACAGATTATTATTAAAGTGATTATCAAAATTCTGAATAAATATACTGCTTAATATATAAACCTTTATCTCAATTTTCAGTTTCACTAGAAACAGAAAATTAAAATTGCGATAAAGTCGGTGGTATTCGTAACGTTGACTGATTGTAAAAATTTGATAGAGTTGAAACTATTCAATACCGGTGCATTCGTAGCCGTTTGTGAAATAATCATTTCCATCGTTAATTAACGACGAAAATGCGTCCAGCGTCGTGTCTGCCACTTGTAATTTATTATTGACGGCTATTAGTACACATTTCGGCGGGATATTTTCAATGTAAACGGCGAAAACATGTTAGCAGTTGTTTCAAATTAAATGCTGGTTACGTTTACGTCCAATTATTGATTAAATATTCACAAACATTTTCCTTCGTTCCAGGAAATATTTTTTCTGCAACAAGAGAAGCTGTTTGTAATATATGGCTTTAATACATTGCAGCAAGCACTTAAAATTCATACTTTGCCAGTGGTTGACAATTGTTCAATAATTCGCTGAAAATAACGGTGGAAAATAATGTCAGACTTTCTGACGAATTTCATTTTCAATAAATTTTGAAGGTAGGTAGGTACTCGCGAAATTTTAAAAGCTATTGCACGCATTGACTTATGTACGAAAAATTCTAAAATAGAGAAAATTCAGTTATCGTTTGCAGAATCTCATACAGGCGACTTTTCCAATAACTTTTAAATTTCTATTTACACTTCTGAAACAATCGGAAAATGACAAATAATCGTCCAGAACTGCAGCATCTAATTCTCTATGATTAACACTTAAGTAGGTACTTCAAAATAAATCATATTAGGTATACAAAAATGAAGTACCAGTAATAAAATTGTCAAATATTTCCTAAATATATCGTACGACAAAATTAAACACAATTTAAAAAATTCCATCTCCATCTGCATCTTCCCACATCCTGTCAAAAGCAAAGCCCACCCACGCAATAAACCTTATTCCACAATTTCGACTTCCTCTTTCCCACAAGCCCATCTTCCTCCAACTTCCACTACCTATTCCAATTCTGCACACACTCCCTACTACTTTCTCCAAGATCCATTCCTCGAACAAAGCTTTTCCAAGATTCGTCTCGCTCGATCCAGCAGCCGGAGCCAGATCGACCGCGATCTTCGTGGAATACATTATCGAGCGCGCAAAAGTGGCAGCTAAGAAAAAAAGGGCAAAGCGAGGGGAAAAAGTGCGAGGGCACGACGGCGGCCGCGCGCTTGCGCCCGATGGATCTCATTTCACTTTTCGTGGCTCGGAAGAGCAGCGCGCTCGGCGCGGTTGCAACCTGATTGCACAACCGTTCCTCATAGCCGGTCGACCGTAGCTTCGAGCGAGATCCAATCCTGGCCAATCTTATCCTAGGCCTAGCTGGCACGATCGTCTGTCTGGCTAGGTTGGGCTAGATCACGTATTACGCCGCTGCAGCAAACTTTCTCCCCGAGGACGATGCACCCGGCCCCACCAGAGTCCTGCATCCGCCGCAGCGATATAAAGAGTCGGCTTGACCCGCCGTGGCATCTTTTTCCCCGGCTACGAAACCGAACACCCTGGGGGTTTCTTGGTTTCTGGCGCGTTACAGAGGAAGATCGCGGATCGTGCGCTTTGTTCTCAGCTTTGATGCGAGGATTAATGAAGCAAACGTGGCGGGATGGATGCAGCGCGGAGTCGAGAATGGTTTCTCACGAGGCACGAAACGATTAAAGGGAAGTCCTGGCAAGTGGGAGCGCGAAGTTCGGTTAACGAGGTACAAAGGATTCTTCAAAGATTGAGAAACTTTCTGGCTCCAAAGTACGCGAAGTTCGTGCTCCGAAGACTAAATGTTCTAATCCTGCGGCATCCACGAAACGAGGGGGTTCCCTCTTCCTGTGTAATCGCAGGGAGGGGGGGGGGGAGTATGGCCGAGGGTGTTAGATATGCATAAGTGATTCCTTGAAAACTAGAGTAGTGTAATGATAACGAAAACAGTACTCCCGGTAGTTTAGATGTGTATCATAATTCCTTTGGAGGCTCGAGCTTGGTGGGAGACATGTTGAAACTTGAAGAAGTTTCATTTGAATAAATCACTAAGTAGTTCAGAAATTGTGGATATCCTCGCTTACTACTTGAGAATAAACTAGAGTGGGAAATATATTGACTAGAAAACAGTTGCCTAGGGATGATTAATTGGGGACATGAGTTTTTAAAAGGAGAACTTTCAAGAGCGACGTTTGAAAGAAAATGCCTTCATAAAGTATTTTCCTTGTCATCATCGACTTACAGTGCCGAGTGGTCAAAGGACAGTTTAAACTTTTACACTGTCAGCAGGAATAAAAAGGAGATAATTAAGAAAGAATTATGTCTGAAAATTTATATTCCACAGATTTGGGAGTTGCCCAGAGTAAACCAATGATATTACCGTAATACGTAAAGCTTAAGCAGTGCATATTAAATTTGTTACGACGACATGTGAAAATGTGAGTTCCACACTGTTCTTTTCACCAACATTGTGCCTACAGGTGCTAGACACTAATTCACTTATCACTTTCTGCTATTAATATCGCGAATATCCTGTAAAAGAATTTTGAAATCCAGCAATCACCTAAAAGTTCAATTTTCTCTGTGTTATTGTCGCGTAAAACTCGCCAATACGAGGCTAAGGAACGAGCTGCGCCTGGTCGAGTTTAAAACGCGGGATTTACGCGTTACCGCCGCAATTTCGCCCCAGGGGCTAGGCGGGGCCGATCGAGGCAGCTTTTTTTCCGCAGTCATCGTCTCGGTAGCTAAATTAGTTTCACGGGAGCGTAGGAGAGAAAGGAAAAAGGAGAAGACGTTCGTGATGGAAGATAAAAACGCGCTCAGCCATCCGAAAGTGCGTCTGCTGCTGGCTCGCGAAGTCTGCCACCTGCGATTCGTTTCCTCGAAAGTAGTCGCCAGCGGAACGGAAATGCGCGTGGAAATAAGATGACGCGGTTCGTGCATCAATGCTATCTTCCTTCGCGTATTTCTCTTTCTAATTTATCAACATTCTCATTCATGATTCCCTTCTTACGTATACTCTCGTGGAAAATTTGCAGTTTACGCGCACACCATTCTGTATAGACTTTCGGAAAGCGAGTAGATACCTAAGTGTTTGTGGAAAATGTTGGGTGGTAATTTGAAAACGATATTCAGGGCGAGAATTTTGAAAGAATATTTTTACGTAGACCTAATGCGATTGTGCTTTCGGTTGCATAAAGTAAGATATTCTAGTGGGGAAAAAGTTGAGAAATTATTTTGTGCGTGTAAAAGTGGTGCCAGTAGTTTCACTTAAAGTCTAACCATTATAATAATGAATTTCTATTTTCGTTCAAAGCCGCGATCAAAGCAGTCCCAACGTGCATGTACCTACTCACAAGGCACCGCGTTTGTAAACGCAGACTCATTAGTTCGTGATTCGTTAATAATAAAGACGCGATGAATAAGAGGATAAGTCGTAGATGTTACGTAACACAGCGGGGTCGCTGACACTGATACACTTTCTCCAGCGAGAAGTTATCTCTCTGGTAGATTTAGGTAGATAAATCTCGGTATCGTTTGACAAACGAAAGACAAGTAACGCGACGGCTCGGAGAATGTCTCGGTTTTTCCTGAACGGAATTATACGTATTGAAATCGAGTAGCATCGAGCCACCAGGGAAGAAAAGGAGAACGCCTCTATTCGACGAGCTTCGCTATTGCTGCTGGACAAGTTGAAGAACAAAGACAAGCACCGTGGCTTTAAAAAGTATGATAAGTATTGCAAGCACTTTGAAGTATCAGAAATCAGAAGTTTGTAACGTATTTTTATAAAAAAATTTAAAACATATGATTTCGGCGCACAGTTTCGGTCAATTAAAAGAATAAAAGCTAATTTGCAAATAAAAGAAGTATCATCTTTTATTTGCAAATTAGCTTTTATTCTTTTAATTGGCCGAAACTGTGCGCCGAAATCATGTTTTAAAAATTTTTTAAAATTTTACGGTCGAAACTCTAACTTCATTATTTGTAACGTATTGAAAAGAATTGCCTAACTTCACCCTACCAGGTGTCTAGCAAGTGTCCCGAGCGAAGAGGAGCCGAGCCTGGCGACCCCATGGAAATTTCCGTCTTCCCTGATCGGCGCGGTTTCCCTGCAGCCTGTCCGCCGCTCGTAAATTCTGCTCCGTCCCATTCAGGCGGACCTCCCCCGTTCTCCTCCTGCGTGCTTTCGCGCCCCGAGGCCCCGTCCCGAGATACGCGCGAATGTACGCGGACCGCGGTTGCATTTCGATGTATTTTTATGCCCGAGTCATCGCTCCCACGGTGTATTTTTATCCGGCGCGAGTGATATGTAACGTTCCGCGGCGATCGCGGCCACGCTCGGGACACCCCGACGAGGAAGAAGTCTGCTCCAAGTCGATGGCGAATCCACCGCGAGGATCGCTTCGGAGGGATGACAAGCGAGGACGGTTTTGCGACTCATTTCTGGGTGTTGCTAAGTTTGCTTTTTTTTTCCACTGGAACTTGTTGATTTATAAAGATGCATTCTTTGAGGAGTAGAAGGAAAGGAAAGGCGTTGCAAAGTGTTAATTTTATGCGAGTAAGTTGCTTGGTGATGTCAAGGTTTCTTGGAATCTGGCGAAGGAATTGAGGGAAGATTGTTGGAAGATGTACTGTTTATTGGAGAGTCGAGGCTCTTTGCGAATTGATAATGCCAAGTGAGATTATAGATTCCGTTTTTTGGCACGCAATTCTTCAGTTTCCCTTTGAAGATTAAACGCGCACGAAAAATTGAAGAGAGCTTCCATTGAATAGTAGACAGTAGAATTCAGAATGTACTAAGCCACCGCATTAAATAAATATCTTGTAATAACTTCCATTCAATTTTACCCTTCAAAGAACACATCTCTAATACACTAATAAACAACAACAAAAGAAGCCCCTTCAGAGCTTAAAAATAAATTGCAAAGTCTACCTGGCGCAATACTTTCCAAGCCGGAAATTCAAAAAATTATGAAACTTTGGGGATATGTAGGGGGTATGTATTATGCAATTTTTTTTGGTGTCCGAATTCACCTTAAGGAGGTGAAATTGACCCCTGAAAATTCGGCTATTTTCCGATTTTGTGTTAAAACTCGTGAACTGTAAGTTACCAAGTGATAGACCTAATTAAAAGAAGTAACTTGTATCTGAAAACTTTTTTCTATCTCTTCCAGTCTGCGAGTTCTAACACAAAATCGGAAAACAGCCGAATTTTCAGGGGTTATTACAGAGCACCTTTATGTACTTGCAGCTCATTTTGATTTCACATCTTTTTTTATATTGTAATTATTATTATCTTCTATTTTTTGTGGTTCATTTTATAATATCTACTCTTTTCCGTCCTTGACTTTTTCATGTACTTGGCGTAATTTTTTTACTTTTTGAAAGTTTTTTATGGGTATCCTCTACTACATATCTCCAAAGTTTCATAATTTTTTGAACTTTCGATGTTGAGGATCTTTCCTTGTTAGCCGTCCCCTTCGTTACACCCACGAAGGAGTCGCTGAGCTCCAAGCAAGCTCCTCTCACATTCAACGAATGCAACGAAAAACGCAGAAACACCTCCCAATATGTACCCCCACGTCGAGCAAGATCCTTACATGGAAATTCACCCCCGCGAAGGGCTCGAGGTACCGAAACCAGACTCGGGGCAGGGTTGAATGGTCGGCGGAGGGAACAAGGGAGGCGGCTCTCGCTCCCAAAGCGTCTCCGGCGCACAATGGGCGATATTCTCGTACGAAAATTCGCGGGAAACGATGAGAAGTCGCAAGTGTCGCCCCTGTAACAGGCCGACTTCCGCCGCGGTGCAAAGAGCAAATGGCCGTTCGGCATTAATGCAGGGTCATTGACTGGTGGCGGTGGTTGTACAGCATCCACGCACACGCACGCGTGGCGGTCGCTTTCACGCGTGGGAGGTTATTAAAAGCCGAACGAACGGCGAGAAAAAGCGGCGGGCTTAAAAAAGGAGCCGAACGTTGCCATCTTTCTGGCGGGTGTCACGGGGGAAGGTTTGGTCCAACGATTCTAAAGACGGCCCAGGCCCCCCCCCCGGTCCCCTTCCGAAACAGACGTATTCTGGCTCCACGAGGAGGCTCGCTGGGGTGACATCTTGCCCCGAGCCACGGGGCGTAATTGGGATATTGTTTCGTGGAAGGTAATAGGCTTAGGGAAATGGACACGATCGGTGGCTGGCCAGGAAATTGTGGCTGGATTGAGTTTTGACCGATTGTGAGTTTTGGTTGTTGGGAAAAGTGGCAGGGTTCCTTTGTTTTGGGGGATGTTCGAGGGGTGGAAAAGAGAATACTGGATTAATTAATTTAGGCAGTATTGGAGAAAAGATTTGTTTCGGGGCCACGTGAGACACTTCTGTAGACCATTTAGGTATTTTTTATATATTTATTTTGGGAGGGAAACGGGGTGGTTTGTAAGGGATAAGGGAAGGTAGAAAATATCACTGGTCAGCTGTAAAAGTGTCTTGTGTGAGCATATTGTGAATATTGGGTACCTTTTGACTTGTAACTTGTAATATAGTAACTTAATTTATGTATAGGGTAGGATATATATTATGTATATGCTTGGACCTCTTATTTTTCTTTTAAGAAATAATACTGACAACTAAATAATGAATAAAATAAATAGCTTGGTGTGTAGTATCTAACTGGATCCTGTATCAGTTAAGTAAGAGTTAATGGACATTCGTAAGTTACATTAAATTAATTGGATATAAACATTAGTAGAATTAGTGATGAAGAATATTGCGATAGAAATTGAGCTTAATTTTATCGTGTTAAATGTTCCTACTCGTCGTTGATAGTGTATCGTTGGAGGAAATTAGATGAACCTTAACCTTCAAATGGAACGGAAGAATGTTAGGCACGAGGCGCAGCAACCTAAACCTTGCCAATGGAGGGAATTTAATCGCGACCACGCTTTCCTTCCTGTCGGATAACAAACACGAGATAGTTGACAATAGGCATGGCTGTTACGGTCAGCTGACTCTTTGATAAAAAAAAGAAACAAGATAATCCCACCGCTGTGACGATAACAGGCCAACATCGCGCACCCGTTTCATGGCAGTGAATTTTATTTCCACTCAATTGGTCTCGATTACATGCTTCCCACTGACTGTGTATTTAGAAATGAATTTCTCTGTTGTATGACGAAATTGTGATATTTTTTATGAAAAGAATTATAAGTGGTAAATTACTTGGAATAGGTAATAAGTAATTAGATGATCTTATAACTGGAGAGGAAATCTCGTGAAATGTTTTAAAGCTTAAAGCAAATATCACAAAAGAGAGCATTACTGTATAAAGTATTATTGTTTGATGGGGTACCTTATTAGGTAACCTTTGCACTCCAATTTTAGCGAATGTTGCAGTTATTAAATATAGAATTTGGAATTAGAAAAAAATACAGTAATTTCGTTATAACGATTGAAATCACTAATGATTTCACTATAGTAATTGGAATAACTATTGATTTCACTATAGTCATTGGAATCACTATTGATTTCACTATAGTCATTTAAATTACTATTGATTTCACTATAGTGATCACTATTCAAACTCTACGAATCAGGAATTCTTCCCCAATTACAAATTTTAAATGACATCAGTATGTAACTTTAAATCTTAATACTGCGTATAATATCTAATAATAGTAATTATAACATAATATCTCTTTCATCTCTGACGACTAACTCATTACATAAAACTCTATCCCCTAATTTCTTAGATCAATACATAAAGTAACTATGATCGAACACATATAGGTACTATAAATACCACCGCTAAATAATCATTAAATAATAAAGTTTCGCGTAGTAGATTCAAAAAAGGTCACCAAAAACTAAATGAAATCAAATTAGCAAAATAATAACTGAATTTGTGGTGACTCACAGATAACAGAAGATGAGTGGCGTTTTCCCTCGAAATTTCAGGGCACAACCACGCGCAAAAGAAATACGACTACATTCACTACGAACCTCTGACAAGGAGTGATCGTCAACAGTGTTCGAATTTTCGGCTCTCCGTATCCTTCCCCCACTTTTGGTTTGTTTTTGTCTATGCGTGCCTCGCGGTAGCTCAAGGTTACGAGCAGGTATGAAAATCGGTCACGGTCGTCGATGATCGTATCTCTACAATACCAAACAAAATTGTAGCGTATTTCTTGGAGCCTATTGAGGACTAAAATATTGAATGCTATTGGGGAAATAAAATGCATTATTAAAAGTCTTTCAATAAATCTATAACAAGTGAGCTCGTCACAAAATCTATTTTAATAAAATTAATGAATACGTTAAGATATGATTTTCTAATAAAATAACGATAGCAATATCATAATGATATTAGCTTCATGCGCAAGCAGATCGTGTTTTCTTCAATTAATTTTTCTAAATATGTAGTTATTTTAAAATGGGGAATATTTTGTGTCCAATTTTATTTCTTGCTGATTGCTCCATTATGATAAGTATAATACATCACGTTTGTCATTTTTAGTATTTTAGGCAAGAAATTTCATAGTGGACAGATGAAAGAAGCCCGTGTGCTAAAAATTCCGAAAGCTCGACGAAAACTGCGCGCATCCATCGCAGCTTGACGAGCTTGAAAGCTCTGCGGGGCTTCCGAAGTGCAATGACACTTCGGTTGCAGCCATCGCGACCTCTTTTCACTCTTTCATGCATGTAACACGAAAGTTCTTTCGATGCGCATACCGCGTTATACAATTGGCATTCAGTTTTAAATAAACTTCTGCTTCGAAGTATCGGGCTGAAAAACATTGTCGTAACTTCTATAGAATTTTCTGTACAATAGGAATAATATATATTCATGAAAAGGGGTGAAAAGGATTTCATATTTTATACATGGAAGAGTTTCAAAGCTTTTCGTACGAGGAAAAGATTAGTTACCATTTCTGTAAATGAGAAATAATATTGATGTATTAACTACTAATTTAACGATAAGTATACTATGATTGCAATGTTATGGTGTTAGTGAATTAATATTCCAGTAATAGGGAATGGAGATTCTACGAGTAGAGTATGATGATACTGACCTCGAATCAATCAAAGAATTTGATAATAAAGTATCAAATAACACTTCAATTAATAACGAAGAAATTACTCTTACAGTTCAGAAAATTGATCAATTATAATGTAATTTTAAACCGCTACAAGTAACACATTAGTTATCTGGCAGCGTTAACTTTTACACAGATTGCATTGCACTGTCTACATTCCCCGATTAATTCAATTCAATTTCAAATATCGAGATACGTATTTTTGTAATATTATATGAATATTCAGGTGTATGTATATTCATGTAATATAACATGAATATTACCATCCATAAATATGATAATGTTACATCAGGTATACATATGAATAAGTGAAAGCGAGCGTAGCGGAAGTGGAACGCGCGTTTAGATTAACAAGTGAATAGTACCGCAAACGAACTGGTAACGATAAGTTTAAAGTTCAAAGTTGAAGGAGATACAGGTAAACTGACAAATACATAAAACATTGTTGTTACCTCGCTGGGTGATATTGTTCAGAAAATTGTTCAATCAAATGATGCACAGAAAATAGAATACTAAATACTTACAGAATACATTCAGACAAAAGCCAGTGTAAAATAAATAACTGGTTCCCTTTATCGTATCTTATGCATTAAGTTCATAGGTATGCGAGAAAAGTTTGAACGTAAAATGTCCCATATGTACACAAACATGTGTCACAGTCTCATTATGACACTACCCAAAATTCACTTAAAAGATCAATGGATCTCAATACAAAAAGAAAAATACCAACGCTTTTTCACAATTCCACTTTGAATGACGATCCACTTTGTTGGACAATCCACGCTCCACTGCTCAACACCTCAAAATATATAAGTCCCGCATCAGACCTCTTCATCTTGAAACTGCTATTTCAAATCTACTCCCTTACCACCCAAAGTACCTGTTCCCAGAAGTCACACAAAAGTTTCTAAATATGCCCAAAATCCCACCATGGCCCCCCAAAAAATTATCTCGCACAAAAGGACCAGTATCACCCTCCCCATAGATATCGCAGTTAGTGGCATTCTCCTTGGCAGAAGGGTTGAACCTACCCCAGAAAAACAATACTCCAATGACTCCAGCAATCGAGCAGCCCCTCCAGTACCGACGAAAATATTAACGGACCCCTTTCCATCTGTCGAGCGTCTTCGGCGACGTCTTGGGCGTTCGCTGGCAGCGGGGAAACGCGGAAGAGAAACGCGGCAGGCCGTTGCCTCGAGAGGGCAAGGTGCATGAACCGTGGGTGGTTGCGCAAGCCGCAACCTCCTCCTCGTGTACCTGACCATGCAGGCGGGTCTCGGTTCTGGCGAGACCATGATCGCACGCAACATGCATAAATTACGTGTGGAAGGAGCGCGCGCGCGCGCGCGCCCGCGCATATGGGGGCAACGTTGTGGCCCTCGCGGCGGTGAAAGTTGCCCGAGGTCAATTCACGGGCGGCGATTCTTTTCAGCGTTTCAACCGCTGACAGCGCGAAACCCCTCGCTTATTACGCGACACCGCGACTCCTGGATCCTGGGTGGGATCGATTTTTAGAAAATCCTGGTCCGTGGTTCTGGGGGAGACCAAGGGGCGAGTATTCGAAAGTGTTTTGCTGCAGGTTTCTTTGGATGTGGAGTATATGGTGCAGCATAGGGGTTTTCGAAATTTTCAGAAATTTTAAGGTGTCAGTTTTATCTTAACTGTGATAGGATTCTTGTTTTGGGTGATGAATTATCTTTGTTGCTAATGACAGGTTCGTGATGGATGACAACGACCCTTTCTCTCATTATGTTATCCATATTTGATCTTGAATAATATCTGGATTTTTTTAATTCTTCTCTTTGTTAACAGTGATGTTTACAGGAATACTTCGAGTAGAAGAGGTACAATATTTTTTTGTTTATATACCTACTCGTTTACTATTTGCTGGCGGTTCCATCAACTGACCTGAAGGATCAAAACATCTTACATTAAATTTAGTGATAAATAAGGGAGAGACAAAACGATAGTAGAGTCGCGAAACGAAGCTACTTCGAGTATCGTGAATTGGGCAATTAGATCGAGACAGTAATTAAGTAATTCGCACTGAGAGCGAAAACGGACTAACCCACATTGAAAAGAAATTAATTTTTCCTGTTTTACATTACTGCTACTAACTGAATTTCGCGAAAAATGTGGGTTAGTCCGTTGTTGTAAGCTCAATTGTAAGATTCATTGACAGAGCTGTTTCACTTTAAGGTTCCGTGGATTCCTCAATGGGATCGATGGGACCTGAATGAGACTCCGCATGGCCCTAAGTGACGCTCGCGTGTTTATTTTCCCACGACATTTTTCAAGCCGATTGTCTCGGCGCCCGAAACGTGTTACTTTAAACGGCCGGCCGATTCGCGACGACCTTGCCTATTTCGCTGACGCGGATTTCGCTGACCACGCATGTGGTGCGAGTGGAATAGAAATAGGGAAGTGGGTCAAACTATCCAGGCGTTAAAGTAAACATCCTCGAGCGTCCTAGCAAACGCGTTGCTAAAAACCGCGCGAAAAGAAGAAACGAAGAGGAGTTAGAGTCACGTGAAGTTCCTGTCTCACTATTCATTCAATTTTTCCTGGTCCCATTGACGAGTGGACGAGACCCTGAAATAGGACACCATGCCATACACGGCTCTCATTCTTTAATGCCTCCATCGATGTCCCACTTAACCGCTGAATATACGAATTCACCATACCTCTACTACCACGTTGCAAGAAATCCTGTGAATTTTTTAAATCGAATACCTACTTATTTTAAACGATTATAGCCAACTTACAATTATATAGTTACTGTATAGGTAGGGCCTACGAGGAGCTTTGATAAAGCAAACGCTATCTGAAGAATTGCATAGACCAATTTGTGGGAACATGAGCCTGTAAAGCTGATATTTTGTTATGTAGTTTAAAAGTATAAATTTCAACTTCACCGTTGATTTAAATTGGATTTAATGCAACGCCAAGTTCAAAAGTGTAGGTTTTGTGGTGTATTGCTTTAGGAAACTGATGCAATCTATTTGATTAACACTAGAAAGGTGGGAAATAGAAGGAAACATTGATTTGTTTCTACAGTTATAACGATTATTTACAGCTGGGGTTTGATCTTAATCTCTCGAATTGAGGAGAGTCTGCTGTACGTGGATCTCGTTAATCCGATAGTTTGCTCTCCGACCAACTCCTGAACCCTGCAGGATAATTGGGAAGAGTCTGTCGGGTACGAGATAGGATAGGTGTTAAACTGACTGTGGCATATAACTTTGATCGCGAGAACTGGTTCCAGAGACCATGACCACGCTCAACCTATCCGCACCGCGAGAAAAAGAAAAACAGGGAAAGAAAAAGATGATGAATTGGCGAATGGGTATCTGGATTTGAAATCGCCCGTGTCGGCTGGGAATAATATTTTCCAATGATACTTATTCCATTTCTGTGTGTATATCCCTTTCTCTTCGAGAGCCACTCAACTTTCTAAATACATATGTACTCCGTTTCCTTCTTCTTCATTTGATTAGAACGTTCGATTTAAACTCACTTCGATGTCGTTGAACTTTTGAGTCTCGAAAAGAATCACTTCTACTTCGATGATACACAAATGATAAAAAATAATATATACATTAACGTGAATTTAACTTAACTCTTTTAAAATAAATCAATGTGTCAATTAAGGTGTCATATATATTTTCCAATTTCGAAATCATCGATGTGGAATGTGTTGCTGAAGTGAAATTTCCCTGATTAATCATTTACACAGTGAATCGATAAATAAAAATTTATACGAATGCTGAGATTTCATTGTCTCGGAAAATGCTAGCTGATCGTGTTTCACTTCCCAATCCTGTTTGAATAATAAAAATCAGTGGAGTCGTCGAGGCAAAGGGGGCGAACGATAGCTCCCTCGTCAGACTTGCAATTTTATTATCTCCCCTTCGCGAAACCCGAGGAAAGATCCCACTAATTCCTCAGGGCGTTTATATCGTCTCGGATACGTTCACTCGAGAACGGACCACCAGCGTTCAAGATACATCATCGAGTAGTTTACATCAACGTTTACGCCGTTCACGAATAGATCTCTCCATGAGAGCACGTTCTTCAACCTCCCATTCCCTCTTCACTTTTCTCTTCCCCGTTTTTCCCACCCTCGAATCCACAAGGTTCTACGTGAAATTGGACCACTTAATGGGAATGGTAATTTGCTCATTAAACCTGTCTGATATTCGCCAAGTTTTACTACTTCAATTGCAAAATATGCTGGCTACTAGTCCTGACTTCCCTGATTTTATTCTAGCTTTCGTGGTGGTTCGTAGCTTTAAAGGAAATAGAAAATCTGTGAATCGGAGGTGCAATGTTTTTTGGGAAATTTTGTCAGATCTCTCATAAAACTGTCGAATATAATTGTGAAATTTTATCTCTATTGATTATACTCTTTGTGGTTGAGTTATCTAAAGCCTTTGTACGAGTAATTATCATTGTATTTATCTAAGGAACTCTGATTTATAGTGCAGGTACTTTGTTACAGTGTATTTATTCTTCCATACAGTGTTCTTAGAATCGTTTTAAATGTAGCTGGCGGCGATCTCCTCGATCCCCGTCCCGTTTCGTCTCCTCATTTCTTCGTGTCGAGACTATCGCGGCGTTGAGGATCGATCTTCCTCGACGGAATGTTTCGTGATCCAGCAGCCACGACGAGGATCATGACACTCGTGACGCGGAAGTCCAACTGTAGGAAGAACGGGCAAGACAAACGGGGTGGATGCATCTAGCATCTCTTCGTCTTCTTCCGTTTACTATTGGCACTGGCTGTGTTCAACTTTAAATTCTAGGCGCAGCGTGACGGATAAAATGATAGTTCCTGTTCCAGTGAGCAACAATACAACGAATTACATCATCGAAGTATAGAACGATTTAATATGCAGAAAGTTCTACCGAAGGTCTGTTGCTCAGGAAGATCTAATCGCTTATTCAGAAGTCCCGAAGTTCGATATATAATAGTATAGCGAGTTGTAATTTATTATGGTTTCTCCAAATTTCTATTCTCAAAAAATTAGTCAACAATTCTTCGTATTCTCTAGACTATCGTTTGTGGTAATAGGAAGAAACAAGAAGTTCCAAGTGGCATGGCTTACAAGTAAAGTTTCGAATTTTTATAACTAGACAATCACATTTGAAGTGCATCCATATCCTAAACTCAATTCACTCAGCCAGCATCGACGCCTGTGTCATAGTACCTACTAAAAAGGAAATTAACTGGAGCCTAACAACTGCAATAACCTTCCACTCGCACGTAAGTAGTTTAAATTCCTTTCGCTGGACGTACCCCATTTGATTTTTAGCATAAAAATAATATCCTTCCAGCCCCCCTCATTCGAACTTCTCACAAATCACAGATCACTCTACAACCTTAACACCAGCTTTCCCAAGACCTCACACCCTTTCAACCCACCCCTAAATAATCCACACAGTCTACTTGAAGAAAAGCCTTCAAAGAAAAAGACGAAACCTAAAATGCAACCACGACAAATCCCCTCTCCAGTACCTTCGCCAACTCTTACGCCCTTCCTCGCCTTCGTGTTCTTCCTTCGTTCCGCTTAACGATTCCGATGTGCGTGCAGGCGAATCGTGAATAGGCCACCGCGTGCAATTGCATGCGCTCGTCACACGCATAGGGTCAAACTTAGGCGCGCGTGCACACACACGCGCGCGCGCGTAATGTGCGCACATGCACGCGCATACAGGGGCTAGGCAACGAGGAAGGTGCCGCGTCACCGACGAGAGCCAGTACGTCGTAACAGTGGGTCACTAGTGAAAGTGGCTAGGCAGCGAGATGATTGCAATTGCACCGCAACCGGGGGAGTTTAGCGGCCTCGCTTCCTGGTGGCGGCCAGCTACCGGCATGCCACGATTCCTCCCGAGTAATCACCGTTTCTTTGTCCGGGAAATTGGTTTCTAAACGCTCCTTCCGACGCCGACGTCGCCTACCGGTTAGGGTTATTGAACGTTCTACGGCCGATCGCCAATACGGGTTAGCTTATAACGAAACTTGCTTTCGAAGCGAAATTGATCAGCTCCGTGGAGTGGAAAGGAAAAAATCATCCATGTGGCGGGGATACGAAAATTCAGATAGGTACTTGTAGAAAGTGGTGTTGATTAATTTGATACAAGGCCGGCGTGAGGTGTGTGAAATGTGTGGAGTATTCCACACTTGAGATTTTGCTGTGTGTGAAATTCCACATTCGGGAATTTGGAAGGCTTTGGTCACTATTTTTATTTTTTGTTTGCGTACTACACTGTTTTTTAGGCTGTTGAAATTTGATCTTTTAATTCGTACTCTCCCCGCCCACCAACTCTACTTACCACTCTCCAGAAAATTTGTTCCCTGATTTGATACCCTGAGACGCTTGATGGGGGGAGGACATTGAGGATTTGGATCACCGATTTCATGCAAATTTTTGGGTATAGATACAGAGCAATATGTGTAATAGTGTACTAAACACATAAACTGTGATGGTTAATATTTTTTTTAGAAAATCGAGCTCAAAGATTTGCCTCTGTAGATTTGACACTGGGTGATTAAGTTGCAGTGCCAGGATTAATTGTGATTCGTACTTATTAATTATTAATTAGTTCTGCAATTTGATATTTAAGATATAGATGCAGGGTGGTGTAGAATATAAAACTTTAAACTCAATTGTCACAGAAAATTTTGAGTAGGGTGGCATATGCATTGAACAGGGTACTGTAGATTACATGAACTAGATTTTAGCCAAATCGATAACACGAACCTCGTGCATTCTTCTTGCGAGACCCACTTACAAGTGTGTAGATCGATATTTTTTAGGATAAAATCCACCAAATGTAGCTTTCACCACTTTCTACAGGACTGCATTTATTTTTGCTACGAGGAGTAATGAAATTCTTATTAATACACATACCTTTTCAATTCAAGTTACAATATAACACCTGCCTTATACAAATAGAAATTGGTCAATCTTCCCGTGACAAAATCTTACGTTTACATTCTTCGAAGCAAAATTACCCATCGGTCGACAAATCGACGCAGCATCAGCACCGTAAATCACGCCACCGAAAATTTCATTCATCGCCCGCAAGAGAAGAATGCATTTAAATGCAATTCCCCCGCGGTAATTCGCGTTGCAAGCGACGCCAGTGCAAACAATGACAAATCCAATAAAGAACGTGCACAGAGGCGTGCAAAGGGCAAAAAAAAAAAGGAAGACTTGCTCGCGGGACGAGGAAACGGTGGACACCTGAAGCGATTCGAGATACCACGAACGGACGTTTTCTCGTTCCGGGCGTGCGGCTTCATAATTCATTCCTGCCTAAGGCTTCCTAATCCACGGGGAGGTATACAGTTCGAAAATAGTTCCACGGAGGAACAGTGCCTGAAGAGGACAAAGCAGAGGGATCTTGTTCTCGCGACTGAGTCGAGATCCATCAGGCTGGCCTCGAATTTGTAGATGGATCACGTTTGATGGCGGAACGTCGTTAAATCTTTCATGAGAGCCAACGCAGAGGCGAGGGAAAATTTGGAAGTCGAGACTCAGTCCGCCCGTTCGACTGGCCTCACTTCCTGTCACGCAGCGGGGTGGACACTGCGCGATCCCCTTCCGGGTTCGAGCGGTTAAATTCGAACGAAAACCAGCTGAACGCGGACAGCCAGAGGGCTCGATGGCGTGAATTCATTGAATGAGGAAAACGTGAACGAAAAGCGTGAAACTGATTAGATATTGAAATGTGGAATAAAGAGAAGTGAAAGAAGCTTCCATTTCAGTATTCAGGAATAATTTTGAGAACATATATGTAGGGGAGAGGTGGAATGAAAGGGACATTTTTGTTTAGGACCAGATAATAAAAAACTAAATAATCATTCGAGTTCTAATTAGTAACATTAGATAATTGCAATGTCCCTTTCTTCCCACCTCTCCCCTACCATTCACATATACCATTCTTAAAAATCCCTGAAGAATTCAATTTTCTGTGAATTCAACTACATAGTTTCTAAGCTGCAGATGAAACCTATTTGAAGCATCGATAACCCTGCAGGAACCTAATTTCTCTTCCTATGAAACCATTTAGCTTCTTTTAACTGGCCTGATAACGAAACGAAACTAATAACGAAGCACCCAATTCGATTTACCTACGCAACTCGTGGAGGAACGACGGTTAGCTGCGCGATTTCTTCGCAAACGCAGTGGCCGGGGATTATTTAGTAGCTTATCGCCTATCAGCTATAACCGTTGCTCTCGATACCGAGTCCTCAAACATTTGCGTGCAATCGTATTGATTTTCTATTTGCTTTGTCGGGCAAACGTAACCTGACTGCGTGTACGTGCAGCCACGCTCGCCGATAGCTTTAGGAGGGTCTTCGAAATTCGCCAGGTTGATCCCAGTAAACTATTGTGTCCGGCGTCTGCACGGGTCCCCGCTGACGGAAGTTGTAATTCTCGCGGAACACGAGCGACGACGGCTGCGCGACTCCGAGAGTTCCCTTTGTCGCAGTGGCCCCGCGAAAATTTTAATTGCACCACCGAGGTCCAGGCTCGTTTCGCCGAGCATTCGTTGCTGACAGATTTTACACCGAATGTTCTGCTTAAATTGAATGCCACGAAACCTGCGCTGCTTTCGTACAAGCGATGAGAAAGATTCTTCCCTTGGGGCTACTGTTCCGAAGATCCTTTATCTCTAAACTCTCGTCGAATTTTTCATTCATGAATCTTTTGAAAAAACGAACGTGAAGAACGTGAAAAGGGTTGAAGAAATTTTTTTGATTTTAAGGTCATGATGGAAAGAGAAGGGAAAGGGTAATGTGAGACGAATAAGAGAATGTGGAAGAGAATTAAAGAGAAAAAGACACGGAGGTAAACACACGGTGTCAGTGGGTTAATGGGGAGGATAAATAAGAGCGCAGATTATAGGTTCGCGCGAGCGATGTCACCGGTGCAACCGCTTAAATATGTCCGTTTTTGTTTCCCTTCGCGATATAGATGCCCGGTACACCCCTGCCGTCCGCGCTTTCCTTTTTAATCCTTCGATGTTTCAATATCAGAGCCCCGTTATTCCCTTGTTCTTCTTTTCAATTCCAACCTCCGTTTCAGATTGAATCCACTGTGCAAACAGTGGGTCGCTGCCGCAGGTTTAATTCTCGGTGTATGTGTGGGTGACGTGTTGCATACGCGATACAATAATCATAGTTTTGTCGATGAATTCCATTTGGACAGGATAAGTCGCGGGAAACACTGGGAATGGGGAGGGACGTTATGGGGGTGCGTTTCATGTGCGCAGTGGTGGATTCCAGGGCTTTCTCTGCGAACCATTTTAAATCAAATTGTTCACAGTTTCTGCCACGATAAACAGATATATATATATATATATAAACTTGCAATCCTGGCATAAATGATGCAGAAGATACTAATTATTGCAACTGTTAAAGACGATGATGCATTGCCACTTCACTTTCGAACGCGTACAGAAACGGGACAAGCGAGGGCGAGATTGTTTACAATGCAATTTCACTCGAAGAATTTCAATCTAAATAAGACGCCCCAAGTTCATCCCCATCCTCGTTAAAATCAAATCGCTCGTTCAGACAGGTGGAGCACCCAGAGGGGAGGGGGGGGGGGGCAAGGGGCCCTGGCACCCCCAAAGAAGGGGCTTTGTAAAAAGAAAAGAAAACTGGATTTTATTCTTTAATCCTACAGTGCACACGTGGGGCCTGTCACGCCCAAGTGAACAGCTCTCATGATATTGAAAAAGATTTAATATTTCGTATTTAGATTCAGTATTTCATTTTGTTATAAATATTTTTCTTAACAAAGATTAAGTGCAATAGATTTCGTGCAGTCTAAAAACATTTTCTTCCTGAAAATATCCTAGATTTGGAGGTATGGGCCTGTGAAGCCCAACGTGTACAGTGGTATTATTTGAATTCACGCGTGCACTCTAGGGTTGAATAAATTTTGATACTCGCCTAATGAATTTTATTGAATTAGCATTAAAAATATTTTTATCCCCTCGACTCGGTTCCCTCAAGATTAAATCCTGAGCGCGCCACTACTGTAGTCAGGCTAACAGAGCAAAAGAGAATAATCTAATGGACAGATTTACGCGTACTTTCGTCAAGTCAAGTAGCAACCTAGCAACGTCCACCTACGTTCCTCTGAATATCGATCATTTGCTTGCAATTATCGGGGATGGTACACCACTGGCGAACGTCGATTACCGTCTACACCTGCCCCTCACCTCGCAGACCGCGAAACACCGTATAAATACTCCGTGTGTACGCACCCACTCGCTGTAAGAGTACACACATTCGGTATGTCTGTAATCGTATATCGCGGCCCACCGACGCCGGTCGTAATGTCTGATCAATGTTGCACGAGCAACCAGTCTGGTACGTGTTCCTCGCCCCCTCTGGACCCAAGAACCGGCCTGTCCCCTCCCGCGGTATCCACTGATAACAGTATTTTCGGCTTCGAAAGCTAATAACAGCCGCGAGAGGCAACGCGTTTTATTCAGGCGAGCGACGATTTCCATCGGAGCGGGACGTTGATCGAATTTCGCGGGGGTCTCGCTGGTTATTAGGCTGGTTAGGCTGAATGGCGAGGCCTTCGCGAGACGGAAATGGGCAAAAGTTGGAACGGCGCTCGTAAGTCGCGTCGCGACACGTGCATCCAGCAGATTTCCGGCTTCGATGGACAATTTCTGCGGTTCGTGAATCATCGCGGGCCGATTGGCAATGCGTCAAAAGTTTGCATAATCAGCGCCGAAAATAAACGACTGACAAGCTGGGTAGATGGTAGACACGCACTGGGACGCGAAAAACCGTCTACCCGCGAAATTAGCATCAAGCCGCTAGACGAATCATCGTTCGTTTTAAATAAATATTGTTGTTATCGGAGCGAGCGAGCTGGTGAATCAGGCCATTCTTGCGATGGCGGGGCGAACGAGCGACGAGTTTAGCGTGGTAAAATTTTCCGGCGAAAGAAATTGGTAGAGCTTTGAGCATCCAGAAAAGATGTTTTGATGAGTTTAATTTAAAACAGACATTACCTATCACTGTTATAAGACAAAGTTTAAAAGTCAGTGTACAAGAGTTAATATCTTTAATTAAACGATTTCGATTACCAATAACCATTATTGCCAATGATTAAATTTTTAACGAATAACCAATGATTAAATTTTTTTTGGTTACTATTAACTATAATCGATGACGGAAATTTAATTTTGGTTACCAGTAACTAATATAAATGACCGGAATTTTTTTTGGTTACCGATAACCATTATCGACGGCGAAATACTTTTTGGTTACATTCGATCAATGTTAATTACTCTTAATAATAATACTGATAATTAGTATTCATTGGCAGCATGAAGAAAAATTAATTACAAAACTTATTTTATGAAGCAAAAATTCCGGTCATTTATATTGGTTACTGGTAACCAAAATTAAATTTCCGTAGCCGAAAAAGTTTAATCACTCGAGTTGTTAGTTGTAATCAGAATAATTAAAAATTAGTATTTCTTAATCATTTCATTTATTGAGAAATTTCTTTGAGATTTAATGACAACTGGCTTGCATGTAAATAAAAAATAATTTTTACTTAATGACTTTTCCAAAAAACTTTTAAAATACCTAACAGTTATTTTGAATCTCTGATTTAAAGTCGAAAGCAGAACCGCTCGCCCCAATCGCTGTTAAACGTACGACAATACGATCAAGAGCTGAGTTTAGTGCTTTCATAAAACGAGAGAATCGCGGAGACAATTTTTTCTCAAAGGAGCATTTTCATAAAAACAGGCAAAATCAAAAATATTCTTTCTGAAACAGGACAATGTAATTGTTCTGTCTATAGAACTGAAGGTGTTAAGGTAATTCAGATTAAGTATAAAGTACTATCTACCAAGTATTTAAACGTGCCATCAAATATTGAAAACAGCCAACGCCAACCGAAGCAGGAAAAGGGTTGCAATAAAGCCCGACCGAGGCGTTCAAGTCGAGCATAAATCTTAGCTCGTCAATTAACATGAAAGTTAACGCGAAGCAAAGGGGGAAGAAGAAAGGTGGGGGCAGTGTAAGGTTGGCGTAGGGACACTCCACGTCCCTTTTCTGGTCTTTCTGAATGTTTGTTCATTTTTTCCGCTCAATGCTTGCCCTCTGTCTCCCTTCCCCGACCTCCACGCCCCTCTTTCCCCGCCAAGCCCCGCCGAGCCCCCCCCCCCCGCTCCTTCCTTGGGCCGGAGTAAGGACGGGCATTGACCTCCACGCGGTGTATGGAGCGCTGCACCGAAATACATCGTTGTTGCTCGCACATGCGTCTCCCCTCTTTGCCTCGCACTCTATCTCTCTCCCTCGCGCACTCCCGCGCACGCTGACGCTTCGCGTCTCTCTCTAGTTCTGTCTCTAGACCACCCTGTACTCCCCCCCACACTCCCCAGGGATGCACGGAGAGGTTCACGAAAGACGTGAATTTTCCCGAAAAGGTCCTCTAATGACACTAATAACGACCATTTTCGTATAGGTCCACGGTCCACCTTCGTAACCTTTGCGGCGTCCGCGTTTCATCAAAATGTTTGCGAATATTTTATGCAGTAGAAGCGACACGGGTTGCGAGACCTGCCCGTCTGGCAAGAATCGACAAAAGGTTTCGCATAGGTAATGGTCAGGGTGGCTCGTGTTTCGCGCCAACAAGCATGGCGGCCGCGCGAAAACGACCAGACCAATTATGAAACACGCGGTAGTGACCGTGTCGGGCACACGATATTTCGGACCTACGCCAACGTGACACGGGACGTCCGCGGGACAAGGGACCGGGCGGAGAGGCAGAAAAAGAAAAAGGGAAGGAAGCACGACGGGCCGGCTCATTACCTTCGCGGAGGAATAAAAATTTCGGTCGGTCGCGCTCGTTAAAAGAATGTTACGGGATCGGCAGCTGGCCGCGGGGGGGGGGGGCGGGGGTAGCGGGCGGGCACGACAATCGTTGCATTATGGGTGCCGCGACTGCCGAAAGGCCGGGTTCAACGCCCTTTCGATGCACTCCGAAACTCCTTTCCTTCCGCTCCTTCGCCCTCCTTCCACGATCGATAAAGCCTGACCGTGAAAACGCGACGAATGTGCACGACGACGTCCAGTCGATTTTCAGACCTGCCCCTCTCCGTGCAACGCCGTCGCTCGTTCCCGCTCGCGCGCACGTACGCCGGTCCTCTTCGCACTGCGCCTCTTCGCGCTCACTTCGTCGCTCTCTCTCTCTCTCTCTCCCTGGCCCGAGCGTGCGCCACGCCGCGGCTCTCGACGACAACTGACGCCGGTTCGGGCGTTTCCGACGATCCTCGTCGCCGTTCGGTCGCACAGGCAGACGTAACTTCGCGGCGTGGTTCCGCGAGTGTCATCTGAAATTTTCGCCAGAGATTGGCGTTAACACGGCAATTAATGTCACCGTTGGGTATCCAGGGCGCGGCTCGGGTGTCCACGATCGGTACAGATCGATCAACGAGCAGCACGCGGAAAGGACACGAGCTCGTTGCTAGTGTGTTGACGAACGCAGCCGGGAACGAGGTGGCCTGGGACAGGTCAAGGACCTGCGCCGCAACGATACCAGAGCAGATCTTGCACTCTACGCTCTAATGAGCTGGAGACGGGAACACGGGCTTTTCGTCGTGCCATTGACGTTCCCTCGAAACGATTGGCTCCGCGCGAGGTATGCTATGCCACCGCGTCGAGGCGTGTCAGAGGGTAGGTGTCCCGTTGGAAAGATGCGTCCGAACGTTGCACGATTACTTACAGCGTAGCTCGTAACGATGTACACATACGATTTTATAACCCCCACCCTCAGGTGTACTTCACCGCAGATACAAATAAAGTGGAATAAATCAGATGATTCCCCTAACCCGTATCCGTGAACTGAATGGAATTGTATTTATTGTACTCTGTATCGATTCCCAGTACCACGTGGTATCCGTCGCTCCCATTCGACGCGGTGGAGGGGGGGGGGGGGGCGAGAGACGAGCGACCATTGTGCGCCCCGCGAAGGATAAATTGATAAACTTGTTGCTGCGGTCGATGATTTTGTTCGCAGCGAGCGGGGACGTTTACGAAAATCCTTTCCCGTTGAGCGTTCTGTGCCGCTTCGATACGACGACTCCCCCGTAAAGACTCGCCAATGGAGACTCCCTGCTTCCTCTTTACTTGCCGAGCTTCCGCGTCGGGTCAGAGCGGCACAATACGAATAATGTTTATAATTGCTCGATTGTACAGCCACTCGACCCCCGATAATTCTTCGCGGCGCGGGGGGGGGGGGGGATTCGTTATCGAGGGAGAGCGACACACCGGCCCGCCACGGCCTCCAGAACCGCTCCATACGCGGCCACGAATAATTACTGTCCCGCGTGTGCATCCGTGCAGTTGCGACCGATGCGCCTCGACACCTAGCCATCCTGCGACTCTGCCCGCTTCCGCGTACTTTGTTGCATGCGTCACGCGCCATTGAACGGGCGAATTACTTTATCGCGCGACGCCATGCGGAGCATTTGGCGTTTGCCGGATTACCCTCGCCGGCGAAAATGAATTTCTCCCGCCCGGTTATATTTTTGTTTAATTCCCTCGACGCGCCAGGTGACCGACATCTCGGCAGCGGCCAGGCGTTGCTGACGCCATAGCGCTTCTATGATAACAATTGTAATCGCGAGTAATGCGGAGTTATCGCTAGCTAGAATAGATCCGTATAGCCGCCTTGTCCTCGGGACCCCATTCAAAATAGTCTCCAGTAACCGAACGCAAGTCTCGAATTTCCCAAACCGAAACGCGCACCAAATATACCTTCGCCCTAAAAATAATTCCACCCTTGAGATCCGAACGGGCTAAAATCATCCGGAGTACCGACGCGGGCCAGGTCCGATGGCAAAAGCTCCGAGGCACGGTAAAAGCACGTGCCCGGGAGGGCAGCACGGCGTTCGTAGGCAAGGTTCGTAACAGCGAGTAGTTGCGACACGCTTTTCACAATTATCCACGGCAAACAATTGCATTATGCGCCATGTAGCAGCATAATATTTCAAAAGCAGCTATTCTCTGTTTATATGTATCACCATACTCCTATTTAATTCTTTATACCACATTCAATTGAAAACCTTGCAGCAACAGGGTTGCAGCTCCATTTTCGGCAGTTTTTGAGTTACGACGTGTAATGTATATTAAAAAAAATTTACGCTAATTGAAAAATATATATTTTCACACAATAAATAGTAGTTATTGAGTTAATAGGTAAGTTTTTATTTCTATTTGGGGGGGGGGGGAGGGAAATATTCTAGAATAAAAATATTAAGATTAATATTTTTATTATTAAATATTTCTCCCCCAAAAATAGAAATAAAAACTTACTCTGTAAAAAT
The DNA here is from genome assembly GCA_029448645.1 of Andrena camellia. NCBI lineage: Eukaryota > Metazoa > Arthropoda > Insecta > Hymenoptera > Andrenidae > Andrena > Andrena camellia. The sequence goes on along the minus strand of CM055680.1, from coordinate 29,770,672 downwards.
ATATTTTTTGCAATTAGTGTTCTCTTCTCAATATTAAGTCAAAACAGCAAATTTATAATCAGTTTTTTTAAGATTAATATTAAGATTAATATTTTTATTATTGAATATTTCTCCCCCCAAAAATAGAAATAAAAATTTACTCTGTGAAAAAATATATTCTTCAATTACTGTTCTCTTCTCAATATTAAGTCAAAGCAGCAAATTTATAATCAGTTTTTTTCCAATTTACTCCAATTTGGTAAACATGGAGCTGCATCCCTCTTGCTTCAAGGTCCTGAAGTATATACCTACAGGTTCTATTCACCCTATATCCGTCCCTTCGACAGAATTCGTCAGGAATATTACTTGCGAGCCCGCTGTGCCATGCATTGGTCTATAATACGGTCTAGGCTAGATTCTCGCGCAGAGAAGAACGAGAGGGGGGCACAGAGTGTAAAGAGGAGAAGAGGCAAGGGGGAGGGGGATGGGGGGCAGAGAGATTCAGCTCCATCTGGTGGAGGTGCATGGTGATATTGGCTCTCCATGCAAGCCTCTGTGTGTGTGCGTGTGTGTGTGTGTGTGTGGCCCTTTGCGTGTGTACGTGTACGTGCATACGCGCCCCCGTCTGTGGTGTGCGTGTGTACGTGTGTTCCACAGCGTAGACGGTTCGTTGACCCCGCGGCGCACTCTGCGCTACACGTATTCCAAACTACACAAAACACAACGTGTCTCGGTAATGCTTTACAGGCCGTTTCGAATTTAATCTGACACTAGTGCCGTTTGTGCATGCGCAATCGCCCCGGCGAAACACGGTGCATATCCGGCGGCGGTGGCCCAAGAGGCGTAGAGGCGACCGGGAGTGGAGGGAGAGAAAAAAAAGTGGAAAGGATTTAAGACGCGAGGGGCGCGAGAGAAACGATCGATCGGTTACAAAGCGACCGTAAGATAGTGGGATTGGCCCTTGAGTAGGGAATGGTACCGGGGATGTATCTCGCTGGCTGGCGCGCTCGTCGATTTCGTCGAGCTCACCCTTTTCCACCCTCGCACGCCGCCCGATACCGATTATGGACGTGATACGATCGCGGGGATGGCTGCAACTGACGTCTCGCTGCAACTGCCTTACTTATGCTCTCGATTCGCGGGAGCATCGGTGGCGTGCTGTATCTGGGGGTTGGGCCTTCGATGGATGTTGAACAGGTTAAGGAAATGAGGGTTGATCACAGGGAAGTTGTACTCCGCCTGTTTCTGCCCTCTCCACAATAGAGTCATTCACTTTCCCATGATATTGTACTGTATGTAGTTTCTGTACTGAGCCTGTTAACACTTTGTCCACGACTATCACATGTGAGTTCACAATTTGGGTCTGTTTTGGGGTGTATGTCAAGGGTGTTGATTCTATTTCTCATTTGCCACTGGTACAAGCGTATAATTGGAAGATCTCTGTGGTCCTTATAGGATGCAGGTGTAAATTTGCTAAGAATCAGTGAATAGCTCCGAAATTTGTCAGACGTAAGTCTCCTCTCGAAGGTGTAGTCGATAAAGCGTTAGTTTTGATAGAATGATAAGTGGATGGTGATTGGAATATTAGTTAATTCTATTGTAGCCTTAATATCTCGGATTTCGTGTTCATTCGAGTATTATTTTTAAATGAAAATTAGTTTGGGAAGATGTTAGGGAAGAGGTAGCAGGCTACAGATAGTTTGCTGCGGAAGGTACATGATGAATATTCCGACGCGTGGAATTCCTATTAATTGGGGCAATTGGTAAATGGATATTGATTGGTAAAATGATTGGATGTATTGAAATGGATGTTAGTATAATCGTGGCATAGTTTTGATGTTTCGAATTTATCTGATTTGGAGTATTTGGCAAATTAACGCTGATTAGGAAAACGAGAGAGAGATGAACATGATGCAAGAGTGAAATGTATACCGCAACTGAAGTTATGTTATAGCTGCTGCTCGATATCTGAACTATTAGCGCGTAATTAATATGCGGAGTTTAATTGGAAATGTTAGAACTAAAGTGGAATGTGACAAATGCAATGGATGCGCAACTTGACAGAAAGTAGATTCTAAAAATTTTGCAACAACGTTTTTGTGAATTTAAACAGGATTATTGTTAATGAATTTATTATTTTATTTTAGTAACCCTTACTCTGCGATTATTCATTTAAAAGCTGACGAAAAATTTAGAAGTACCAGTCTCTTTCTTTTTCACGAAAAACCATGAACAGTCAACGTTTAAATTATGCGTGTAGTCGAGGCCTCGAATCAATATCGATGCTTTTGGCAACGATTCAAATATCTGTTTAATTACTGGCATTACAGACTAATGCTGATCGCTATCGTATTTTATGTTGTAAGTGTCGTTATGAGGATGGCGTGGTAACGGAATATTATTTATGAATACGATAAACTGTGAACTCCACTATAAACAACTGAAAACTATGTGTTCCTAGTTAATTCGGAATTTAACGAAAATTTAAAATAAAGTGTTTTAAATTTCACTCACTCTAAAAACGTGGCAACAGCATTCCTCTTCCTGCTCTCCCATTCAAGTTTGGCTGGCCTGCAGCATAAAAAGTATCCACACTGTTCGTTGGATTATAAAGAAAAGTTATTGTGGAGACATTTTAATTCTCTGCACGAAGTGTTTATATTACCAAATTCGTAGAAAGCTACTTGTAATGTGAAAAACAAATTAAATTTCTATGTGTAAAATACAATAATCTACTATACTAACAAAAGCAATGGTACCTGACATCTCATTACTTTTTTGCACGAATGCAAAATCCTCGAGGACATCAGGTTTCTCGAGACGCCAATGTTCCCCCGTCTACAAAATTTTTCACTACCCCCTTCGAAGTGCCTCGTAACCCTTTCACAGCGTGCTATCTTCGCGCAATCTAATTTTTCTGCGGAGATAGGGGTTCTGATATAAATCAGGGTAGCAATTCCAAGTGGCCTAGCTGTATACGCACGCGGAAATGGGATCATTGAAATACTAATCGGCCGCACGTGACTTTCTCTGGTTCGCGCACGATAGTCCCATGCAGCGGAGGCCACTGGCGCTCGCTTTCTATAATTAATCCCAAAACCGTTCAAGCCACGAACGCGTGTGTCAGCCTAAACGGGCAGTATCTAATCTTGCATCTGATTAACCAGGAAAAACGTCACGCCTAGACACCCCTTGGTTTTTAGATGGAATTCTTTGAGAAGTGGTCATGTCCTCCAATTTGAATGACATTTAATTACAAAACGATAGCTAATTGCTTCTTTATTTTAGGAAGTTTAAGGGCAAAACAGTATAATTCAATAACTAGAGCAATTTGAAAAAAGAACGACGAATATTACCCAGGCAAAAACAGAGTTTCAATTCTACGCGAAGTCAAAGGTACCGAGGACAATGGAGAGAAGCTTAAAAATTCGTATGACCGTGGAAACGGGAATTCCTCGAAACTGTAGCCCGTTGATCGTGGTACCGCCGTTAATAATAGATCCCGTCGACATCGAAACCTCCGCGAGCCACGGGCCTCGGAGGAGAAATAGATAAGTCTACCCCTGGCCGAAAACAGCTGCTTTCCAATTTCACCGTGACATCGCTGGTGACTCGATAACGAGCCGCGCACGCTGAGCAAACAAACGGGGAAACAGATGTAACCATAATCGCGGTTCAGCGTCGCCGAGTTTATCAGTGGAAACCACTTTTCCAAGGGGCCCCCGTCAGGGAGCAGCTCGTCTCTCCCTCGACGATGGGAATCTCTCCTGGCGTGGATTTCCTCGTTTTTGGGAACGATCTCTCGGGCCTTTTGTGGTACTAATTCGCTTGGTTAGTGGACTAACGTCCATCAGCAGCTCGGTTAAGTAATCTTGATCGTTAAATTCAAGATAAATGTTTGGAATTAGTATCTACCTCTGATTTGGATATTTCTGGTAATTCTCAAAATCATTTGCATAAAATTGCAAGTTCCTCTTCAACGAATAAAACATTATAGAATTCTCCATTAAAATTGTATATGGCCTTTTTTGAGTAATAAAAACAATTAATAATAATATAATTCGTGGGAGGACGTGTAGAGTAACTTTGAATTCTCCACGTTTCGAATCTATGAGTTTCTTGTTCTTCGAATCGAGAGTCAAGGAATGTTTTGCAACAATCTAGGAAAGATAGAAGCATAATTTGTGCTGTTAGTACCCGGTATTTTGCGTTACATTCCTTACTATGGATAGAATATTCCAATTCAAGTATGCCACGTTTGACACATGCATTTGTCGTAACAAAGCGAGTAATTAAGATTGAAGCTCAACATTTATCCTCGCTAATGTACCGTCTACGCAACGAGTGAATACCTTTCGAAGTGATACTCCCCCTTGCTCTTTTATCACTGCACCGTCAACCTTTATTCCTCGAGATCGATACGGAGGAACCGGTTATCGGAAACGATTTGTCCTCTTATTAGCTCAGATAATCGACGTTTCGCCGTACAAAGCGAAAGTGCTTTGAAATTATTATCTTCTGCCGGGGCACAGGTATCGGTGATAAAACCTCCGATTGTGGCCTCCTTTCCCCCATTTCTCTGACTCCTCACGTGCAATCTTTCAGAAATCGTTTGCGCAGAAATCGACTCGAAAAAAATTTCCCTCAACTTGTACAATATAATATGCGAATTGAACTTTTATACGAAAATTTGTATGAAAATCTGAATACACTTGTATATTCAATAATTAAATCTAATTAGCGACTTATAACTACCGTCTGCACTTCTGATAAATGTAACCACTTAATTATTATTTACTTACAAGGGGAGGGGGTTGTGAAAGTATATGTAGAGAGTGAGTAGTGTCAAGAAATTCTAGAATATTAACATGCTAATTGTTCATCAGTGTTATATAAAAACCATTTTGAATTCTAAAACTTCGAAGACCCTTCTGAAAATCGACTTCCCTTTTGCAACATCTAGATTTCTAGATCTTAAAAGATGAAAGTCTTGTTCTGTTAGCGATACCTTTTTGTTTCTAAAAACTGGTACTTTTCAAAAATATTCTGTTGCCGGTGAACACGACAGTACGATGTATAGAAGAATACGTGTCAAAGGCCGGCCCTGACCGGCAGCACAGTGGCGTGCGGACAACCGTTGGCGTGCACAGCGCAGAAATTGACGGTTAAGAAAGCCAGGCTAAATCATATCCTGTCATAATTGCTCGTAGTTTAACCTAATTCCTAACAGACGACCTACGCGACCACCTACCGAGCGGCTGATTTCCCAACCGAATTCTAACCCCCTTCTTAACCCCATAAACGTCCACTTTTCGCGGACGCCTGACTGTGAGTCCTTTAAGGACGATTAAAATCAACAGGGTAGTTTTTTAATTGTATTACTAAATTTTACGTCCGTCGCGGGGTTTACCTGTAATAAATCATGTAATGGTACTTTTCCTATTTGCTACTTAGTGTTTAAAATCATCTACAAGTGAAACTGGATTGTCAACATTTTTCAATAATCATATGTGAAGTTTGCTCCACAGTGATACTGAAGTGCTTTCATTCAGCTTCGCATGTCTAGCTCTGGAACGAAGTTTCTCAAACCATCTTTCATATCGACGTATACTAGTAACGTTCTCATGTCCTTGACTACTTCTTTCGCAGTAATGTCCCCTCTTCAAATTTGCATAGTAAAATATGCCAAATGTGCTTCTCCATCGCTTCCATTTAAAACTGTTGGAATACCCAAGCTACCCAACCTACTCTCACCAAACTTTGGCACAATATTGAAAGTGGCCCGCACTCGTACTAGTATTAATACCACGCGAACGTAACCACGCGCCATCCACTTTTGCCTCCACAAAATCCCACCCGCTGAAAAACGATTTAACATCCTTCCAACAAGCCCCGACCCTTAATTTGCCCGCGGTGCGTTTAATTCGAAAGTCATTCGAGGGACCGTCTTCGCAGGTCGAATGTAGGTTACGCTCTTCAGGGGAGCGATTTTCAAATAAGGCTCGTGCAGGGCCCATTCAGCCGACGTCTGTGGGGAGACCGAAGGGGCGCCCTACCCTCCCGTCGATCAAACTTCCTCCGAGGACCGTCCCACCTTTCACCGCCGCGTCCTCGAGCCGTTCGAACGCGGAGACAATCGAACCGCGGAACAAAGGCGCTGATTAAAAAAAAAGGAGGGTTTAGTCCTTGGATGCAGTTGGTCGCGGGGTAGGTTGTTAGGTTGCCAAGCGACAAACCGTGCATTGACCTACCCCATCGGGTTCGGGCGGGAGTGTAACGTGTACATCACAGCGTGACAGCGCACGTCGTCATGGATACCGCGTGTATCCCCGTAACTGGAAATCATCTTCTTCGATATGAAGCCCCGTCCCGTTACCAGAGAGAGATGTTTCAAATGCTCGCCGAGAGATCGCCGCTTTGGCGGCCATCGATCGGCTTCGATGGAATCGACGCGTTCCCTTGGGGGGTGGACTCGTTATTGGGGTCGAAACAACGGGGCTCTGAGGTTTCAGGCTCGGAGAGAATTAATAATTAATCAATTAATGATATAATGTTAAATGTGCTTTCAAGTTTGTTTTCACTTGCGGCGATTGGGGAATTGTTTAGAAGTTTATGTTCGAGTAGCTAAATAGCATCGTCGGGGGACCAAACTGTCTTAGGAACTGTTTCAAAACGCATCGTATGCAGCAGCAGTAGAAATGGACTATGGAAAGAGGTCCTTTTTAGTTTCATTTTATCATCAAACTTAAAATTCATTGTGTCTGCTTTCCCATCGACAGAATCGTTTGCTTATCACGAAAAGGTACCAAAAAGGGGCTTTCGTGCTTATCAAGCTCAATGTAAGCCGCGGTATGATCCCCATTTTTATCCTACTTTTACATCCCCAAGCCTGTGAACACTTCCTCGATACCATATACAAAAGCAGCTGCAGACCAATTAATCCCCACAATCCACAGCCGAGCACAATACCGTAACCACCCACGACAAAAGGCTACCACCTCATCCCTGCTGCATTCCTGTGAACGCGTCCCGGAACCACCCGTCTTCGCGATGCAAATCCTCCCTCTCATCCCTTAATAAAAATAGATGGCCAGGAATTCTTAAGAGTTGCGTCATCCGCGACCGAAAGACACCCTTACGCCCAAGCTTACGTCGATCACGAGGCAATCGATGCAATTACGGGTGCAGGGGTGCGATGACATTCGAGGGTAGCAGTCAGGGGGGGGGGGGAGGGCTACCTAACCTTCACGGGGGCCAATTCCCTCGCCCGGGAGTCGTCCGTGGCCCGTCGAGTTTTCGAAGTCTTTTCGAGTCCTCCTCGTCCCGCGTCCCCACCTGAACCACCCCTCCGCCGCAGCAGCAACCCACCCCCCCCCCCTCCTCCCCGCGAAAGCCAGACACGTGGATATAGCTACGGTCGTATATCGTATAACGCGGCAGACTACCGGTCTGTCGGTCGTAAAACGAGTGCAACGGCACCCTGAGTGCCAGTGCTGCCGGTTATGCCATGGCTGGGGAGGCGGTGCAGGAACGACAGCAGGGTAAGTGTCGTCTCGGGGTTGCTGGACCTTCGAATTGGACGTTGCGGTCTGTTACGCGGGGCCATGCTTCCGGTTTCTTTGTGGACGAGCTAATTTTTGAACGACGTCGGTCGATCGTGATTTCTCAGAGGGTTGGAGGGGGATGATGGACGACTGTCGTGCTTGCGACGAGAAGAAAGGCTTTGTATTGCTCGAGGAGTGTGGGAAGAGGAAGTGAAGATTCATGAAAACTTTGATTCTTCGAGGAGGTAGATGTTTTAGATTTTAGAGCGTTCGTTTCAAGGGAAGTGTTTTGTTTAGTCGGAAAATTGAGTTATTTATATTTAGGAGTGGGAAGAGTGATATTGGATGTGAAAGAAGTAGGGGAAAATCAATGAGGGAGGTAATATCTGATTTTAGGGAATGAGTTGAGGTGAGACTGTTTTGGAGAAGAGTTCGTAGAGGGACGTTTATCTTTGTACTTTTTAAAGAGAGTATTGAAGGAATGTTTTTGAATGTAAATTGTCTTCAGTCAGACGTGATTAAAGTATTCTTCACATTTGCCATGTATTCTGTTCCCCTGCGATAACAAGTGCACGCAATCTCGTCCGTTGCTGCGCTTAACGCAGCAGCACGATGAAGTAATTGAACGGAACAATAACATCGTCCCGTGCTTTCGCGATGTACCGACTTGTTGCGTATCCCACATGCTGATTTCTATCTATGGAGAAGCAACGTTTGCCTGCCATCGCGGGACAGCCTCTGATTGCAGGTACTGATTTCTGCGTCCATTTTCGTGTCCCGTTGCTTTCGTTTGAAAATCATCTTGTTTAACGTTAATACAACTCTGCCTTACTTAATCTGCGTACTCTCCTCAAGACATTCCAGCGTTATTCATATGTTTCATTGAGGAAAGTAAATAAGCAAATTTTCATCCGAATTACACTTGACTTAATTACAGGGCTAAGATCGTGGTAAAAGTTTCAGAATCCCAGGAATGAATCAAAATTTGACAGGTCTTTGTCTTTGCTTAACGATTCCCAAATAATTCTACAGCAAATATAATTCGTCGCGTAGTCTTCAAAATCGAATACCTAAGAATCTTTCGTAAACCTCAATGCAACCCCTATCCATCAGTTCGCATTAAAACCTGAATATTCGCATTAAAACCTGATAAAACGCCACTCATTGCGAAATCCCGGAAAAAAGGAATCCCCGACCGTTCGATTAGAAACGAGCGATCGATCCTCGCAAAAATTCGCCGACAGAAGGGACAGCCCGCCCCCGATCAGTCCCGATGTCGATACCCGTCGACGCGTTGCGCCGGCAGGCCGAAAGGCGTTCGAGGCGGGTTCGTGCTCCACGGGTTCAACGAACCTTGGGGGTTCTTGAGGGAACGGCCGAAGTTCACGAGAAGCTTCTTGGGAGCACAGTCCCCGATTCATTAGCGTCGGCCACGTTCATACGTGTGTTCCATCGCGCGGCGGTGGCGCGCTGCAACCGTGGGGCGGGGTGTGTACACGCCGTGCCGTTTTGAGGGTCACGTTCACAGCGCAGCATCCCCCACCGTTCCTCACCCCCGTGACGGGGATGGTCGATTCGGTGGTTGCGCGAGGTCCGGGCCGCAAGGGGTGTGAGGTACTCGCTCGGCGAACTTGCCGCCGCGAGGGCTCGGGAGGGGCGGCGAGAAAGGGCGAGAGCCGCGGGGCGGGCGGGGTGCGCCGGCAGGGAGGCAAAGAGGAGAACGAACTGTAAAAGCTTGGGGTTCGGGTGGCGGGTAGCGGGGGCCAAGGGGACGTAGAGACGCACAGCTGAGCCGTCGGTCGATGCAACTGCACGCGAGCCCCTCCAACGAACCGATCCTCCGCGTCCGTGGCCCGCTACCTCTCGCTCGCTCTCGCCTACCCTCACGCCTCCTCGCCCTCTTCCTTCGGCTTCCAAACCCCCCACCACCGTTTTCCAACGCTACCCCTACGCTCTCTCTCTGCCACCCTCGGTCAACGACCTCCGCGAGGCAACGCACCAACGACTCTCTCCATCCTCCGCTCCTCTCGCTCGCTCCGCAGGCCGCTCGTCCTCCCTGCTCGCTCCCCGCCGTTCCTCTCGGCCGCTCCGCAGTTTGTTTACATCGCTGCAGGACTTTTAATCGCGATCGATTCGCGCCCCGTCACCGGCGTATACGCGTGTACGCGCCACCATCCGCGGCCCTGGATCGCGGCTAGGCCTGGCTGACCCGCCGATGCCGCCCTCGGCGACGACGACCCGCGCCCGTCCCGCGGAGAAACGGGCCCGGCGGCACACCACGGGGCCACGGAGGAGGCTGTGTCTCTTCCGGCCGCCAGGGTCAATGCGTTGCCTCCTCGAAGTTCTAGTTCGCGATCCTCCCCGCGGAGCGTGGATAGCTGCTCTCGTCGGGCACACGGCGCACCGTTGCACCTCGATGCCCGTGGCACCAAGGTATGCGATTTAACGGATTAATTGCCACGAGAATTGCCGCGGAGCTGTTCCAGACGTTGGGTAGCATCGATTTGGAGCATGATCGTGCGGCCGGTGGTTTATCGCTGTTTTATGGTGGTTGCAGATAATTGGAATTTAATTACCTCGTATAACGCTGTGGAATACTGAGGTAATGTACTCTACAGTTGTTTTGCTGAATGGCCATTGCGGGCTGAATGTTAGGTAGCTTTGTTTGTGGTAAATGAAATTTATTTATTAAGCTGCGTGGAATATTTACAGTTACCAATGCCTTGTTACATATCTTTTGAGGCGCAGTAGAAAATTTAGGGTGACTTTCTATGTGAAGAGCTGTGCCTCTCAGTTCTACTTAATAGGTTTTACTATCCACACGTGGAGCATTTTTTGTCGCGAATACAGTCTGGGAAACGCTGCTGGTGGATGCAAATGTAGGCCACAGAATAACAGTAATAGGTAAAAAGGATACGTCATGGACAAGTTTATCTCCAAAATTGTAATGAATTCAACGGTGTACCAAGTCTACAATTTTAGCGTAATTAAACTCGCTTATTCTACTACGTTGTTACTGTAACGAAAACAGTAGATGTTTAGTAGATTACTTTGCCAATAGTAGCAGTGCAAATAACACTTCCCCCTCAACTTCTCGTATCCTGAAAAACCAACCCCAGATGTCATATAGCCAAAGAGCATTTCCCCTCCTTCGCCGCTGTAGACTCGCCCCTTAAAACATTAGCATGCATAATGCACCCTGTTAATAAATTGCTTGCACTATACATTCGCGCGACATTTCAACGCGACACCAAAAACTAATAAAGTGCTCGAAGCTAGAAAGGCCCAACTGCCTGTTTCAACCAAACACCAACAACCCACGAAATATTACTAAAACTCCTCGAAAAACCCTTGAAACGTTCAAATTCGATTATCATCGTCCACCAAAATAATACCAGCAACGCCGACGTAGGCAAATGTTCAACAAGGGGTAGGAATTAAAACGCGAGCCAGGGATGAAAATAAAACGTCCGCGGGGTTATGTTCTCGGGGCTGAGGATTCGAGGCTACAGCCGGCCGTCAATTTCTTAAAAGTGTTCATTCGTTTCCCCGAGCGGAGGTTTGCAGTCCAAGGGTTCCGCGATTCTGGCCAGAAATGGTAGCGTAAATACGGCGACCCGTCAAAACGGACCACGGTGACGGACTATTCCTGGTGGCCATCGTCGTCTTTGTGTCTCCGTTCGCTTCTTCCTCGAGATCGAAATAGGAGCTGAGGGCGTTGACTAACGACGGAAGAGCTCGATTGATGCCAACAGAGGTATCCTCCGCGGGCATGTCAATTTCGATGTCTTCCCTGTCCCACCCCTCGAGCCTCTAGCCTCGTCCCAGCCCCCAGTTCCTCCCTCGTTTTTTTTTTTACCCACGATCGAAAATACCAGCACTAGACTTTTACCGGTCCAAATAAATTATTTCCTTTGTCGGGGGAGGGGGGGCCCCGCCGTAGGGCGCATGCCACGGCCAAAGGAGGAGGATTAGTCTCGACGCTGGTAAAATGGGGAAATAATTAAAATTCGAGGACAGCCTCGCCTCGCGGGAAGAAAGGAGTGCCTGGTACGCGGAAAGAATGAAAATCCTCGCCGCAGCGTGCAACGACATCCGCGTTTTGACGCCTCGCGAGACGCGCACCCTTCCGTGGATTACTTATCTTCGCGTGAGACATTTTCGGCTGCTCAGCGAGTATGGCTCTTTTGTTGACGCGTCACATCTTTCCTCAGAGGTTACGTTTTAATTTATGAATCAGCGTTCTTGGCTCGTTTTTTTTTTCGAGAAATGAAGGGGATGAGATTAGGGTGGATTTTTAGAGATTTCGTGATTTTGAAACCTACTGTAATTTGTAAGAATGGGTGATTCGTAGAAGATCAATTTTGTGAAACAGTAAGCAGACCTGCGCCGACTTCCTGGGAGATGTAATTTCATTTAAAATAAGGATAATAATAACATCCGTGAACTTCATCATTCCGTTAACAGTTAGGGACGTTCGCGCCAGTAGGAGTGCTCTCGGAGCTCTGTTACGTAACGTCGTTATTCCAGCGCCCAGCAGAACTTCCCCCAATTAGTCCCGTAATTGTTTTCAAGCAAATTAGAAAAATCGCGCCTCGGAGGGTGTTGTAGGTGGATAAAAAATTTAATTGCTTACAGAAGCGAAGTTAATGAATCGAGGCTTCGGTTTCAATGGTCAGGTCAGTGAAACTTGATCGTTAGATGTCTGTAGACATGTAAAGCGCATATCATCATAAAACAAGTAGGTAGAATTATAACAATATAGAAACAGAGCCTTTGGTATTGATTCCCTAAGCAATATTCAAGCAACTTCCTCATGTGCCTCATTCTCGGTTCCCATAAAACTTTGCTATTTCCCCAGCGATCTCCAGCATCGCAAACCACCGTCAGCTTTTCAATCGAAAGACCAGCTAAATTACAATTGAACCCCCACTAGTCTCACTGCGTCTATGCTCGTTCTCATTTACTCGACGATTCGCCTATTCACTACGATAGCGAAAAGCACACTCGCCGGGCGGCTGCATTTCTACGAAGCGCCATTACGCGATCCATCCTCGAACAACATTTCACAGAGTCAGGATGGTCATTTTCCTCGCGGCGTGGAGAGATGTAACTTTGCCGAGTTCCCATACCGATCGAGGCCCCCTCGACGCAGGAGGACGCTAAGGGTGAGATGGTGAAAAACGCGATACGCGCCTCGCTCGAGGAAACTTCGACGTAATGCCCATCCCAGACACGGGGAAATCGTTTTTCTCTCGGTTCTACTGGCCGTGCCCCTTTCGATTGGATTATTGTCACGGCAGAAGACGCTAGTAGGTTTCTTATCACCAGAACTACTGGTTAGACAGCTCGATATAATGATCAAATGCAGAACGGTGTCACTTTAGAGAAGGCTCGACTGCTTCGAATTAATTTCAATTTAATACTAGAACTGCCGAAAGTTTAACCTACCCAAAACCGCCAACATCGGTCATATTGACCGGCACTGAAACAGATAATATAAATTTCTACTATTTATGTCAATAATTTTTACGCACAAGTCACGTAAGTATATATTTCCTTAAATTTATTAATATAAAGTAGCATTATAGAATATTATCCATGAAAGATTAACTACTTTAAGGAGAAGTCACAGGTACATATGTTTAGTTGCAAAAATAAAATTTTGAAGACACAAAAACTAAAAATGGTAAAAATGACCGGTGCGGCGGTTCTAGCGTTAACGAGTTAGTTTAACCGAGAAGGTCTAACATTTCCAAGCAAATGAATCCTTAGAGTACGATTCAAAAAGCTAAGACTTTTAATAAACTAGCGCTTAGACGTCACAAACAAAGGTTCTATCATGGAATCGAAAATGATAGAAAGAATATAAAGTGCCTCGACGCACCATTGCGTTACTCCGCGGATGCAATTGTTGGGATCGCGTGTGTTCGAGGTGAATCGCGAGCATTGGCGTTGGAACACGATCAAGAAACGCGAAAAGGGCTGAAGCAGACGTTTAAACGCGCCCTGCCATCCGTGTCCCCCGCGATCCCTGCCGCGCAAAAACCTCGGAACCATTTCACCCTTTCTCCTACGGCGAGCCGGGCTATCTGGTGCCCTGACCATCCCCAAGCTGTCCTCTTTTCTCTCCGATAGAAAACATCTTCCCGCTCCAACCGGGTCCTCCCTCCCTCGCTATCTTCTCAGCTATCACACGAACTTCGTCATCCAACGGAGAGGGAGGGAGACCTCGGAAGCAAGACGAAAGGAGCCCGAGGAGGGCGGGCGGTGCAAGGACAGTTCGCGTAAAAAGAGAAAGCCCTCGAATCTGTGGTGGTAGAAGCAGGATAGTTCGACAAGGGGTGCAAGACTCAACGATGCAGAGGAGTGCATGAGCCGCGGGACGGTTGAAGGGGTTGAAAGAGTAGTAGGAAAGGAAGAAGTTGGGAAGGGGTGCGCTACCGCGTGGGGTGGGTGAGAACGGTGTGCATTGAACCCAGACCGGTATCGAGCTGCCCACCCAGCCATCCCCTTTCTCCTCCCTCTCTCTCTCTCTCTCTCTCTCTCTCTCTGTCGATCCTTCTCCCCGCCCCAGCACACAGAAAGCCACGTACGCGCGCGCGCGCGCACACACACACCTATCGACGTGGAGTGGAGTAGTCGCGGTGCGCCGCTGTTGCTGCCGGTGGCAGGCGCCGCTGCTGATGCTGATGCTGTCGGTCGGTCTGCGGCCCGGACCTGCCTCAACGCGAGTCGCAGTGCGCAGCCAGGGAGTGTTTACTATTTTCGCGCGTGCGCACAGCCGGCCACCCCCTGATTCATGCCAACGCGCCCGGTAGGGGGGATGAGGTCGAACGTATAGACGGGTGGATGGGTTCGGTGGAGGCACGGCGAGCCGTGGCAGGGATGACACGCGGCCGAAGGTGGGGGGGGGGGGGAGGGAGGGCCGTAGGAGGCCACGAGGAAACGGGGGAAACGGGGAAACGTCGCGCTGGTGGGGGGTAGGTCCGTAGGAGCAACCCCGAGATGACGGGTCGGAGTGGGTGTTTGGAGGGGAGGGCACGGAACGGCCACGCGGGCGAGGAGGGGCGGTGGACGAGGTGCATTCGACGGCGAGGTGCATTCCAGGTGGGGAATTCCCCGGCAACGTTTTATGACACGTAACCTACACCCTGCACCGCGAGTGCACCGCTGCAGCGGCCGTGGCGGGAGAGAAAGTGCAGCGGATGCGACGACACTGGACCCCCGCGAGGGTCGGACGACTAATGATCGCCCTCCCCGCTCCCCCTGACCACTCCCCTCCTACTCTCCTCGCTGTGGTTCGCTGCGTTCCCTCCTCTTTTTCTACGCCGGACTCTGTCCCGCGCTCTCTTCTAGCGATTCCGGTGTCGATGCAGTTCTCCGCGGGGTGGGGGCATCTGTTGGGTGATTACAAATATGCAGGTTTGATGGGGGACATTCTTCGGGGGTTGGTAATACTTGGCTGATGGGTGCGCTTCGGGGCTCGATGACTTGTTGACGGTGGGTAGATTTCGGGGTTATAGTTGCCATGGGAAAATTCATGCCCCACACATCGCTGAGTGGAAATGTGAAGAGCAACTGGCGAGGCGTTAGAATTCCCCGACGAGATACAAAATATCGTGCCTCGCATGAGACTTTAATCTCAAGACACGATTAGTTCATTATTTTATTATTTTTTTAATTATTTTGTCATTAGTTTCGTGAAACTAGACTCTCATCAGACAAGTTTCAGCATGAAACTTTCATGGTATATTTTCAAAAGTCTCATCTCTCTCGAATATTTCCATTATTTCCGTTTAGTTGTTGCTGAGATTTTTGTCTCGTGGTAGAAAAATCTCATGCAAAATCTCATAGTGGATTCGCACCTTAAAGCCGGGGCCACATTTGTTACCGCACCTCGCTCGGTTACCGCGACCTGTTACTTAGCTAACTGGTCATGGTAACTGCATATTGTGACTCGATACTTGGTTCGGTCGATGAATGTCTGGGAATCGTCCACATTTGTTACCTCGGTTATCTAGGTAACAGGTCGGGGTAACAGAGCAAGGTGGGGTAACAAATGTGGACCCGGCTTAAGCGTACAGTCACTCGTTACACTGTTATTAGTATCTGCACTAATGTATACGAGAAATATTTTAAAAATACACATGTTAAACCCAAAGATCCCCAAGTATAATTCCAACATCTCCACACATATTACTTCACTTCCCCCTCATCGAGTCTCGCTTAACTAGCAAGAGTACCAAGGCCACGTTCAACGCGAGGAAACCCATGAAGCTGTCGCGTCCACCGTGAACGCGTTGCCAAGTCGATGGCTCAAAGTTCGTACCGCGCTGGTCCCTGCTCAACAACGGAGGAGCATGCTAATTACACAATTAAAACACAATTCGCTTTTTGCTCCAGTTCCACGCCGGTTACGTCAGCGTAGCAAAAAGCAAACAGCATTTCATATGGCGAGGTTAAAAGTCCCGAGGGGGGAGGGGGGGGGGCGAGGGGCGCTGTCGTCGGCGAGGCTGCCAGCGTGGAAACGGTGCTCCCATCGATACCGCGATCACGAGTGCCGCGGGATCGAGAGCCGCCTCGCCGACACACGTCCAACGAGTTCCACAGAGATTATGGTCTGTAACGTTCCGCGTTCAAGGTGAGACCGGGTCTTGGCGTACTCTCTGTCTCTTATCGTGGCCGTGCATCGGCATAATGCACGGCTCGGTTGCTCGACGAGCCGTGAAATCGTTGACGAAAGCACGGTGCCTGATGTCGATCGATGCTCGCGGCGATCCAGGCCTGCGTTACGCGGCTAAACCGAGGGATCGCGGCTGGGGACGATAGTGAAAGTAAACGGAGGAGAAGCAGAACTTGGCGGAAAAGAGCTGACGATTTCTGGGGGATCTTGGTCTTTGATCATCTGTAAGCTTGCCCTTGTAATGGCTCGCTATTTGTCGGCTAGTCTTGGCACTATTCGCGGAGACTAGAGGATCATTAGAGGCTTCGGGTCGTTATCGATGCAGAGGGAAGGAGAAGATTTTGGCAACACATGGGGGAGGAAGTGTACTGAAAATATTTATTACATCACTCGAATATTTAGCGAGTATTCAATTTCACTTCATTTAGTATCAGTAGCTTTCGGAAAGTAGTTGGATACCAATTACTGTATCAATCGTGTATTTATGAAAATTGTTTCATAGGACATGAATTTAGGGATGATGCAATAAATATTTCCAGCACTGTATGAGTTATAGCTGGAGTTTCAATAGCAGTGTTGATGGTGCAGGAGGGATTTGAGATTAAGTTCTGATTGTGATGTTATGAGTAACGCTGGGATTACTAGTCTATAGGTTCACCTCTAGCAAATTTAAGCGTCTGAGCGTTCGCATAAGCAGGAAGCATAATCACTTTTTTTCAGTATTTACGTTTCTTTTAGTGTACTCATTAAAGTGTAATTATTCTGTATTGTTTAAAACACGTCTGACCTGTCTTATTGCATAGTAAATCTGGGGAAGTGATTATCCAGAAACTTCCTGCCGTCTCTCGAAAAAGTAAAGTGAAAAGTCTCTAAAGTGGAACAAGTCAATATAGTCATGTTATTTTTCAAGGAAGCTTTCTGTTTCGGTTGTTAGAAAATGAAATATCTGTGGTTGTGAAATTTTAGAAATGGTACCTAGGGGTTCGACGTTATTTCAGTAAACCTGAATAAAGTGGATGCAGGGAATTTCAAAATCACTCCTAAAGTGTTATTGGGGCTAGAATACCGAACCAAACAGTTCGCATTCGATTTGAAACTTCAGGTTTGTGACTTGGGATCGAGAAAGCAATTTCTGCAGAATATTCCTTGTGGTAGTGCCGACAATATACGCAGTATTTATGCGACAAAATGAGAAGAATGCAGCGAAAATAGTTCACTGTGCTCTGCATCATTTTGGGTTCTGTCTATTACTATGCTTATTTGTAAGAACGTAAATTGAACTCGAAGGAATTTCTATCATTCGTGATACTTTGTTAGTTCTATAACATTTAGACAAGGCACAAATATCTTGAATGAAACATGAACCAATGTTACGGACTAAGAAAATAGCTACCTTAATATTTTATCGCATTTGTGTATGTAGCTACGGTACGACGTTAAATACCTACTACTACTACTTTCAATTGAACATAAAAGATGGCATAAATATTAAACAAGGATTAAACGAAACATTTCTATTACACTCACCATGCCATCGGTACCTCAGACCATTTTCCTTCCCAGTTTCTGCAGATCCTGAAACAGAAGAATATTTTTATTAGCGTTATAATAATACTTTCAACCAATAAACAAAAGAAAGAAATTATTAAAATCCTCTAAGTGAGACATAAACAACTCACCACAAAAAGCAAACCCAAGCAGGATTTACAACGAACAAACATCATTCCACGAAAGATAATCCTAGTCCTTAAAATGTTACACTTCTCTAGCAAACAAAATAGTATTTCACAAAAGACATTGACTATAGAATAGCCAGAATAATCTGCTTCCGTTAAACTGATTAAATACAAGGCATTGCAAACGAGTCTAATTCACGTGGTGCCCAAACGAAAAATTCGACTGCCAGTAGTAGAAATCGTAATTGGTCAGGCGCAGTCTTGATTTCCTGATTGGAGCAAAAGCGGCGATCATTCGCGTGTTAATTCGTGAAATCATCGTGTCTTGGTCAGCCCACTTCAGAAAATGGAATTTATAGCATCGTTTTAAGAATTAAAACGAGTCACCAAATTACGTCACCAACGTTCCAAATTATACAGCTGTATTTTAATAAAAACGATGGTTTTCAACGAATCTATTACATAAGCAATAAGTCTGCGACAATAAACGGAGACAATAAATCGGTTCAATTGCACTCGATACAGTTACTCGTTGCACCACATCAATTTTATAACGCACCCGCGAGAAAGTGTCGGCCAAGTGTTATTCGTTATTCGCGGGGAAACGATGTTCCCATCGAAATACTGCGTTGCACTGGTGGCGTTCTACAAGCTACATACCTTTCGACACTTGTATTCAATGTATACGAGAGAAATTAATTGATGGGATTTATTGGGCGCGTTGTTCCAGTAAAAACAACGACGAGTGTTTTTGCTTGTTAGTGTTTTAATTAAGGTTCACCTTGTTCCTTGGAAATTTGTTTTTACCGGAAAAGCAGTAGGTACGCTGTAAAAGAATTTGAGTGCCATTCAGTGGAATAAAATGTGGAGATTGATGTTTACGATATTTAGTAAATTTGCATTTTTAATCCTAAATAATTATAATTCCATTAAATAATCCTAAATTGTATTGGTGTACTCTTAAATAATATTCCACTATTTTATATTTTCTCAATTACAGTATTTTATCTTCTTCTCATCAGCCTATATTCCTACAAGAGATATGCTTCCACAATTACCTATTTAATTCCAATGTACTCAAGCACAGAAACTTATGGAAGTAGAACGCTGCTACTACAGCTGCGATAACAAATCACTCACCACAATATTTCTCCACTACCAATTTGAAAGTCTCTAAATATTGCAATCGAATACATTACTTTGCACACGCAAGCATTAAATATTCCCCCAAAAAACCATCGCAGCGTTCGAAACCAAAAACGATTGCGTTGTCCATAAATCCATTTGTCCTCCCCCATACCTTTCCCGAAAATCATGAAAAGTATGATTTTCGCAACGTCACCTATCGCCCCACCGAATCCGTCGATCGATCGACAAACATGTTTGCGCGATTCTTTCGATACGTCCGCGTTAGGATCGCATGTTTTCGAAGCGGGCGTTAAAAACAAGCCGTTGTTACATAACCGCGCTCGCCACGTAGTCCGACGACCTTCCTCTATGGAAAGGATGGATCTGAAATAGCAACGACCCGAATATGGGTCAGCATGCATTGTGGCACGACCCTCTTCACGCGGAGCGCCGCTGCAGCGCGCAGAGGCGACTCGCGCGCCCGCAAAAATAGACGCTTTATCAGACTTGGCTCTAGGCAACTCGGCGCATCGCGATCATCGGCTCGATCCTCGAAAATCGCGCTTCGTCACAGCCCTTTCCTTCCACTTGCCATCGATATTTTTCACGCGCGAAATATTCCACGCGGTCCAGCTTTTTCAAGTTGAACAATTTTTTTATATTATTTAGGTATTTTGAGGATTTTGAAGCGTTGGATATTGAGGGGATCGTGATTTTCGAGTGTTATGGGATGGTATTAAATATAGATTTGTTGGAGGATTTGGAAGCTTGTGGAGTTACCGAGCTTTTTCTTTATAAAAAAAAGGGTTGTGGTAGGAAAAATTCCCCTTTGCACAAAATTTTGGTAAAGGAATATTACACCTAGTAGCTAATGAAAAATTATTACTATTATTATTATTATTCGTAATTGAAAATTTATTGATTTCCTTTTTAAGAAGTAACTAAGAGCTGATATTTGATCTACAATTAAAGCAAAAACATGTTTCACTTTAAAGTATTAAGAATTCTACCACCAATGTGACAAGCGGTATCAGGATTATTATATAATTTTCTTCTGGTGTTTTAGCTTAGCTTTCTAATTACTGTATGATCGTTGAATGACGTGGAAAATTGAAGCACCAGATTTTGAAACGTGACAGATTGTTTTTCCCATGATACGTATCACAACATTCTTTTCATCGTTGCGTCGTTTTGACCTCAAACGCTGCTGGTGTACTAAATCGCATGCATTTGCACGTATTAAAGACTCTTAAAAGCAACGGCGCGCCGTGGAACGGGGGGAGGAGGAAAGCAGGATGGAAGAGGAATGACGTGGCAAAGAAATGAAAAGACGAGAAGGGCTGGATGTGAACGAAAAGGCGTCTTCGTGGAATACACTCGGACCCCCGAAGTAGGTCGCAAAATATTCTATTACACGGTGGATTTATTCGATCTCGATTAAACCGCTGATTACGTCCGTCCGCCAAGCTCGACGTTATCAAAAACGTGGTAATCCTGTTACCAAGCTTCCTATCAAATATGCTCCCTTTCTTTGCCGGATCGAATTGAAGGCGCAGGAATAATCTATTCCAACCTCGTGATCCTACGTATCTCCATCACTCCACATGAGTCGATTTTCAGTAGATTTAATTATCACTATTCACTGCCCAAGGCTTTTGATAGTCGAGCGAAACTGATGTAGATATTAAAATAGGAATCCTTGGGATATTTCTCAGATGTCTGTCGTGATCTGAAATTAAGTCGAGGCGTCACGTGCACACGAATTTCCATGAACTGTACAACCAACTGTACCTGCTTGCAAAACGCTCGCAAAGAAAAGAAAAATAGTGTCACTATTCACAAAGACTCGATCACTTTAAAACCATCCCAGTTTCTCTCCTTGAATATAAACATACACCAAGGATTACTTACATCCTCAATCGTCCCTGTCAAAAATCCCAAATAATTACATAAACGCGAGAAGAATTGAACTGTTCAAGAGGCTCGAAATAGCATCGTTGCGCTATCGATGGAAAATTGAATCCCCTAATCGACAGATATTCCTGGACTCTCCAGTTTAATTGGTTTAACCTTACCCAGGGAACGAAAGCGGCCGCTCATAAATTATTAACGATATCTTTTTTATCCGTCCCCGTGGCAACGTTCAAAGGGATGCACCATCCCTTCTGCTTGACTCCCTACGACAGAGACCCACGACCCACTTTCAGTTCCCCGAGCAAAATTCCCTGTCGCTGGCGGAAGAAGTCGAGCCCTGGTATTCGAGAGTAGAGACAGCCACCGTACAGAGGGGCGGTGGAGGGGGTTGCACGGGGGATGGGGGCATAAAGTATTCGAGAAGGATCCGTGTACCAAGGGGGTGGGAGAGGGTGGATGACAGGGAAAGAGCAGAAGAAAAAGCTCCGCGAGATCTTCGATAAAAGACCAAGGAATACAGGGGCGAGGGGGAAAGGGGTTGCGCGTCTAGAGTCGGTTGGGGTAGGTCAGCATCTATTTTTACGTATGTTCCAGCGTACTCGAGTCCTTATCGATTCGATACACCGACGGGCCGCGCGTCAACCTGATAAATAGATTACTATCGACGCGAGGATTAATCTCCTCGAATCGATTAATCCGTCGCTGATAATTACTAGTGATTGAAGTTTCATGTTTGTTCTTCGCCATGGACGGTGGAAATTGCGGGACGGGGACGTTCGCCGGTTGCGTCCAGTTCGGATTTATGTTTCGCAGTCTCGCTGACGTGCTCGATTTCAGAGTTTCAGAGTCTGATTTCAGAGTTTTATTGGGCCACTTTGCGATGGAAATGGGTCGTCGAATTCTGTTGACTTTGCGCGAATGCGTGATTGCTTAGGGATTTAAAGGACGCTTCTGCAATTTTTTGCATCCGTTATCTGCCTTATCTTCCCGAGAATTGTATCACGCAAAATGCAAAATTACTTTAGGTGTTAGTAGGAGGCATGTGTAACATTATGTGCTGCTACTTGGCACTGGGCATGATTCTTTTATACGAACCTTATTTAAGGGGATAATGTACCGAAACAGCCATGGTAACGTGGATACTGGATATTTTGCTGTATTAAGAGAACTTCTAATAGCATTCTTTTCGTTGTGTGTTAAACTTTCATTAATAAAAATCAGGTAGATTCCAATCACTTCCTGGAACCTTAAAGCACCTTCAGGCCCTTACCCAGAGATGTGCAAAAATTTTATTTAAATAAAAATTTCGAATAACGAGTGAAAGTTAAGAAACTATTGTTGAATTAAGAAATTAACTTTATTCGTCAAATAATCTATAGTTAAAGTAACTTTTATTTGATCCGTTATTTAAATAATTTTTTATTTACTTAATGCCCAGCTCTGCCTCAAACCTAAAGATTCCGCATAAGGGGAATAAAATGGCACATGAATATCAATTTTGAGAATTCCTTCAACGAAACAATATTGAACCGTGGGGCATTTGACGCGCAATCTTGAAACACTAAAATGCATAAGACTTTTCAGCTTCTCACACTAGGCATTTTCGCGGCTCGCGACTGCCATTTCAGATATCTTCATTTCACACAGACAGAGCTGATTTACGAAACAGATGAGAAGGTACGAAATATGAATATATTCGGAACACGAATACCCACGTAAACCCTCCTCGTCAGGATTGTAATTACTCAAACTACCAATTGTAAAAAACCTCTAACCCTCAAGCGTGCCCAAAGTTACCAAAGCAACTCAAAATCTACCTTAGCACCGGTTAAAAAGGAAACAATTTCTTTCCTTTGCCTTTCGATACACTCTCGCGCAAGTATCAGAAATCCTTGACTTCATTCCGCTCGTCAAAGTCAGACAAAGGCGACCGAGGCTCGTCCTCACCTGGAAGATGGTCCCCGACACCCTTGATCTTCTCAAGGAGCAAGAGAAACGCGGCGAGGGGTGGTGGGCGGGAGGAGGGGGTGCCTCTTCGGCGAGTACCCCGGAACAGTTTACGTGCGCACGGAGTGCAGCCCAGCGTCGAGGAACGCCGGTCGAGGGGGAAAGAAAACGTGGCGGAAGGAGAGGCTCATCGGGCACATCCGCGGCTGGCAGAGAAAGGGAGGGAAAACGAATCGTCGGGGTGGCCGGCGAGGGGAGGGGCGCGACAGAGAGGGAGCGAAAGCAGGAGGAGGAGGAGGGGGGTGGGGCGCGGCGGAGAAGGAGGGGAAATGGAGGGACAAGGTGGGAGGGAGGAAGAGAAAGAGAGGGACATTGGGGTAGGTCGGACGAAAGCACGGAGAGAGAGAACATTGCCTGACGGACGTCCACGGCGAGGGGGAGGGAGGGCGAGGTGGCAGAAGAGGCTGGCATTCAACCAGGTGGTGGAAGAGGAGAGGTCGAACACGACGGAAGGCGGAAAGAAAGAGCGGGAGAGGGAAGATCGGAGGGAAAGGAAAGAGGGAGCAGCTCACATTTCGCGGGTGTCGAAGGAGGACAGAGGCGGGGGGGGGGGGGGCTCCGGGGCATCTCGGGCGGAGGGTTGGAGCTTGCAGAGCGTTCCTCAACCTTTGTCCCAGAATGCCCCTCATAATGCTGATATGCAACGCTTCGAACCCGTTAATCGCGCACCGTTCGCAATTTCGAGGCGACCGTGCGTCAGTCGCCTTGACAAGACACCCTGCCACCTACGATCTACCCCGTCCCTCGAATATTTATGCCGCGGAACAACGGGCCCCGCTAGCTCGCGGCTGGTTGGACAGTCTACGGACTTCCGGTTACGCGCTGGAAACCGGTGGATTTAGGGTGCAGTCGCTTCGAACCTCGCGAACTTTGAACTTTGTTGATTATGCATGCTACAGGATGCTTCGTAATTCATTGTATATTCGAGAAGGGTGTGATATCCACTGATAAGTATAGCGATGGAGGGATGATAGTTTACAGGATGGAGCATAATAAAAGTACCATTTGGCGAGATATATCTAGCCCTATCTGCGCCATGTGGAGTTGGGCGATTGTTAGAATAGTTGACCACTGATCTTCGTATGATAATCTAGCATTAGTTACTCGTGTGGTTTGGATATTAACCCCTTGCCCAGCGATACAGGGCCCATTTCGACCGGTTCTAAATATCAAATTACATGTGCTACTTCGTCACATTTGCATTATTATGATTTTCTTTCTCTTTTTCCTCTACATTTACCTCCAAATTATATTCTCTGTAATTATGTGCACAGAAGTACATATGTATTACATCTTGGAGAATACCAGGATTTTAGATCACAAGAAGATCAAATTTATATTAATAAATGCTCATTCTGAGTAAAGTGCATTCTAATTATCCACCGTCCGAAGGTTAACATATTGGAAACAAATATATTAAAAAAAAACTTTGTATAACCTGTATATGTAGAAATATTTGCTTACAACTAAAATAATACTCTGTAATCAAGCTTGCTCAATTAAAACTCGAAGTTGGTACACACGTAGGTAGGGTAGATGCACCATTTGTGGCCACTTTAAGGTATTCTACCAGTTTTGGCCACTTCTTAAAAAATATAATATTTTTCCGTGTAAGCAATAAATGTAACCTTATATTTCGGGCGGTATACTAAACAGAATATTTATGATGTGAAATTCTCCACATAATAATGATCTGCAAGCACATTAAAAATAAGATAATTACGCACATGACCAAAAACAGTGCAAAGGCCACAAACGGTACATCTACCCTATCTAAATCTTTTTGATCGATTTTCAAAAACGCAGCCTCGCGTGAGGCATCTTATTTCACAGTTTCGACCCACTTTTCTCTACAGATTCCCTCCCTCCTACATAGTTTCTACGTACCACGAGTCTTGCGGGGCTCGGTTATTTATTTCTCCAGGCTAGAAACGGATTATTGACGCCATGGATCTACCAGTTTCGTTTCGTCAGCGCAGCCAGAATTACGCGTCTCCCCAGGGATTTATGGTGCTGGTATTTCGGTAGGCGTTCGAGCAAATGTTCAGGGGAGGCCTGAAAACCGCGCGCCGTTCCCCGATTTCCTCGTGGTGTTTGATAAACACGAGCCGGGGCGAAATAATCGTTGCAACGAAGACAGAGCTGCTGCCGCAGGTGTTGACAGTTCCGCGGTAATTTTCGGCCCCTAGTAACCTATTCCGCGGCGCGTTTTTGGGTCAAGCCCGATCGAAGATAACCGGCCAGTCGAGAGAGCATTATGTTTTATCCGGCTCCATGGGCTTATTTGGCACGCGTTGAAATTTCACGTCGCAAATACGAACGGGGCTGGCGGCCATTCAAACCTACCGGCGAAATAGGTCCAATCGACTTTCATCGTAGATGCGCGATACGCTTCCTGGAATGTTCTCCAAGCATCTGCTAACCCTCTCGCGAAGAGAATTCTCTTCTCTCACCCTATCTTCCCACGTCTATCGGCGCGCAACAATGACGTTCGATTTAAAGGACATCGAAATTGACACTGCTTCTCTTGGCGCGATGAAATTCATAATCGATAACTCTTTATGCTTAAGTTTCTAGAGCTCAAAGAAACAGTCACCTAAATAGGTAAAGCGTGTTCCACGCCTTGGTACCCAGAACCTTACGAATTCGACGAATTTGGAGAGACCATCGACTTGGTCATTTTCCAAATTCCACCATCCAATAATTCAGGATAGATCGAAAGGGACGTTCGCTTGGCCGCTTCCCAAATTTTACGATTCTATAATTTTCGACGGACAGATAGATCCTCCATCTGTTACCACCTCGAATTTCGGCATCTGTCCCCGAATTAAGGGGCTGCGCGCAATCAGGTATCAGAAATCAATGATAGATGGGTAGTTCGGGGGTTTCGCGATGTCTGACGAAACGACAACAAAGCCCGAGAAGAAAGTTTCGATGAAATTTACGGGGAGAACCGCTCTCATCTCGATAATTGTCAGAAGCTCCGCAGCCCCTCCAGCCCCTTCCCCTCCCCTTGTCGTCCGCGGGGAAAGCGCCGAAGTTAATTGTCAGCAAGATTGGCGTGGAAAGGGTTGGTTATTGCTGCAATTATTACACTCGGTTATCGTTATTCGCCGGGCGAAATGCTAATGCTCGCCTCGAATTACATAGTCCACGCCGCCCCTCCCATTCCGTTCGGCCCCTCCGCCGTTACCTCCACGCCTCACACCCCCCCCCCTCCCTCCCCGCTTCTTCCCCTTCGTCGCCCCGTTCTTCCGCTTGTGCCGCGTAATTGCTATCGCGCACTGTGTACCCGACCTGTCCTTCGCCTGCTCGGTTGCATAACGAAATGCATCGAGCGTTCTTTCCTTCGCTGCAACGCGTCACGTGGGACCACTGGTTTCACGTGGTCACGCTTCATCCCCCAACAGGTAGCATCCTTCTGTTCCTTCTCTTTCGCGTTTAATTGGAAGCCAGTGTCCGTGCAGAGCTTTCGTCGGTCCGTGATGGAAAGAGAAATGCAAGGGGATGGGTAAAATATTTGGTAAGAGCTTGGGGATGATAATAGTTGAGTGCTTCATGAGAAAGCTGCTGATAACGCGAAGGGTTGTTTAGTGAACGCATTTCTCTTGCGATGTTTCTCGATACTGGGACGATTTAACGGAAAAATGCTTCGCCAAGTCATTATGCAGAGAAATATGCGAAGTATTCGATAAATTTAGAAAGCGTATTTTCAGCGCATCGATTGGAATTATTATTATATTAGAGCTGGGAGCACTTTTAATACATCGATGTGGAAATACAATGGCAAGCTAATTTATGGAACGAGAATATTTATAAAGAAAGTTGCAATATATCTTATAAAATTAAGAATGATCGTGTTGTCCACGTTCCTACTATAAGTACCTCACGTTACTAAAATATTTTCACTTCAGAAATTTAGTACCAGTAGTATTAACATTTCACGAAGAAGTGTTCAAAGAATGATACTCAGAAATGTAATGTATGGAGAATTGCTTATACATCGACATTTCAACATAGTTAATTAAAAACACTTCCATAATAAATCCCAGCTCCATTTAATACGCGCCCTTATCCGCGACCGATAACCCTTCCAGAAATATCTCCTCACGACAGAGTTTAATAATCATCAAGAAACTTCATCCACCCTCGCTTAAGCCACCCCTTTATTCCACCGAAGACTTCAGACTCAACATTACTGTACTATTAGCGGATTAATAAATATAATTTCAAGTTCCCCGCAGATACATTAAAGAACCACATATAAAACACATCCGATTCCAGCAGCCAAAATAAACACGGGATTTACAACCAACTGTTTCGAAGAGATACGGATCTTTATCAAAGATTCTTAACACGTTCCCTGCCACGTGGGTCGCCATTGCATATCCATCGCGAGCAAAACTTTCATTAACGGGGGCAGGGGGGCTTATCCTTCGACTCGGTGTCGACACCATCCACAAAAAATTCAAAGCAACCTCAACTCCCCTATAATCAATCGTAATCCTGATCGCTTTCCAAATCCCCCCTATCACCCTATTAAACAAAGGAACGAACCCCTCGAGCTGGGTGGCCCAGCGAGCGTAACCCTTCCGAGCAGTAATGGTCCCGGTGGTTTCGTTGAGAAGCGAGCGTCCTAGAGCCGTGAAAAGCGTCTCTGCGTCGCGAAACTGCGGAAAAAAAAAGGGCGGATGTTTTCCGCACAGCCGCGGCTCGAATCCCAAGGTCTAACCTCCTGTGGCCGCTTCGAGAATCGCGTGGAAGGTTTCGAAGCGGGGATACAGTCGAGGAACGGCGGAGGGCGCGAGGGGGTGGGCAGAAAGAGCAGTGAAAGGGAGAAGGAGAGGGCTCGATGGGGAAGGGACGGGAGGAACAGAGAGCGTCCATAGACGACCGAGGGGGCGAGTGGGGACCCAAGGGGAAGCTAGAGCGAGAGGGGGTGGGAGAACGCTGCAAAACGGGCAGCCGGTGAGCGAACCGAGGCGCTGTGACGACTGACCCAGTTACTCGACGGAGGTAATGACCGATACTACACCTAACCCTCCTCCTCCCTTTCTCCCTGCGCGCACCAACCTCTCCTCCCTCGTCGCCGGAGCACACGTACGTGCCACATGCACGAGCCTCGCTCTCGCGATGCATCGCGCGTGTCTGCGTGCATGCTGCATGCAAACACACGCTCCCCGCGGCGGCTACGATAGGCTCAGGGATGGCTTTGCTCGTCTAGGCACCCTGATTTTCATCGCTGATCGGATTAATGGTGGGCCCCATCTATTCTTTTGAGAGATTGGATCGATTTTAGGGGTAGCTTTGTGGCTGTCCACCGAGTTGAATGGGTGGGCCAAGTTGGGCAGGTTTAGGAGATTGTAAGGGGGTTGATGGGTTGAGGAGAAGTGTTCAGGGTGCTGATGATTGTGGGGAGTTTGAGTAGTATTGGAAGATGTGATGTTTGCTTTTTGTACATGTGAGAACAAGGCTGAACGATTATTATTCAGGTACTGCTTAATTAATGACTTCTTGTGTGGGGTATTTCAAGAGTATTTTGAAGCTTGTAATGCTTTGAAAACTATGGGTCTGTAATCGCCTCGATGCGATTGCCAGTGCATAAATTAAGTTTCAACTATGGACAATGTGTTCTTGCAGACCTACTACGAACTATTTCGCGACAGTGTATCGATTATCTCGGCATAATTTTCTTAACGAGGATTACCTTTGTGCTAGGTAGGAAAGGAGACCTGGTGGTTTCATTAAATAGGGGTGTGAGTTGAAAAAAAAATTGTACTAGCTGAAGTTCGTGTCATTCTGGATAATTCATACTCGAGACAATTTTTAAAATAATTGCCCCGTGGAAAGTTACAGAGATACAGACCAGTCATGTTGGTTCTCAAGTGTGTCTGACCATAGACCGGCCACATTCCCTTGCTCACTCGCGCTCTGCCTCTTGCTCGTATTTTGGTGGCACGGATCATCATATGTTACTTATATTCTATTGTATCTTTTGCTAGGAGCATTACTTTAATAATTGTTTAAACTGAAAATCGATTAAATTAAAAAGCGTTACTTAAAAGTTACTATCTGAAAAGTAATATTTAAAAAGAATTCATAAGCTCACATATAATCAATATATACTTAAAGGAAACTACGCAAAAATGTAGATATTCATGAAAATTTTCATATAAGATTCTTAATTTTTACCACCATTCAATCATAGGTACTTAAAATGTTCTATTTCAAGATTCTATTTCAAAGAAGGAATAAAATAAAATTAAAAAAGGATGACGTGAATACGTTTGTGGAAAATAGTTTTTTAACATTCTTTAAACCTTTATCTGTCTCACTATTAAAACTTAGAGAAATGGTTACTGTATCAAGATTTTTAAGACTGATACATCGAAAGTTTTTTTAACTGATTTGAATTCTTCAACGTGATCTCGAATTAATTAGAGGCCTCTTTGTCCCCCATAACTAATTTTCGTATCCATTTGTACCTTGAAAGCTGTGTTGAATCAAATCACGTGCACATCTGTGATGTATACGTGAAGGAAGATGGAATATTTCAAGAGTTCTGCGTTGCAGGGAATCGCTTCTGAGAATCTAGTTCAAAATTGAAATTCGTTCTACGTGCGTTCTCTCACGCGATGCGTCGCCCGTGGGAGCTTAATGAGATTTTCGATTTGCGCTGCTCGATTGCGGGGTCACATATATGGGACCTGAATTCCAGTTTTGAAAGGGAACGTATTTTCATAACGATGGATTAAAAATAACTTAGCATTGCGTTAGATAAACTAACGTCGTTGGAAAAGAAAAATAAGTGCACACTGGTGGTGAAAAGAAAGCTGTAAACAGTTAAAAAAATTGCTACAGTTAAACAAAATGGAACTGCATTTCAAATTTTATATCGTGTAGAGAAATTAATCGTATTTTATTTCTATAAAGACCTGAATGTAACAATTTTAAGCTGTCTTTTCACCGCTACTATAAACAAAATAATACACATACATTCCACCAACTTAATCTCCCAAAATTCAAATAGCATACTATTTGAAAAGTAACATTACTGAATCCCAGTCCAATATCATTCACATTTAAAAAGAATCCAAAAGCTCACATAGAATCTATTTACCCTTTAACAAATACACGTTCAAAGACTGCGCATTAGGAAATAAACTCTCAAGCCAAAGTCATGGAAAGTCCGAGTCCAATAATCCACTATCAAACTAGAGAAACCATCGACTTCACCAATCGTGCGAAGGGTTGGTTGCCGCGCGAAGACGACAGGAAAAACCAGAGAAGATTGCGCTTTGCGCAAGGCTGTACGCGAGAAGGTATTTCGTCGCGAGGAGAGGGCGATTTTTTAAGAATACGTAACACGTGGCATGAATTACCGTGCAAGAAGGTGTCGTGCATATTAGAGGAAGGCCAATTACTTCGGAATATAGGACGAAGTTATTGAAGTTTTTATTACGTTATGCAATGAAACTTTCCTCCGCCTTCGGGGTGAGCTCTAGCGCCTCCTTCAACGTTCATTCTCTATCCACGTTGGCTTTTAATTTCCAGCCGCACGACGCACGCACAGGCCTGAAACTCGCGACTCGATCGACGGTCGTGACGTATGTATTAATTTAATACGTCAGACGTGAAAAGAGAAGAAGCCCATGCGTTATCTTGTTGACGCGGCTGGTCCGTTCGGTGCTTGTAAACACGTCGGCTGCATTAAAATTCCGCGATAACGAGCAATAACGCGCTCACAGTTCTATGGTCGCCGCTCTTTCCCGTCACTCAAAGCTTTCAGCTTATGTTTCCTTGATATCTATTTCAGTGTTCATACGATATTTCTTTTGAATCCTCACCCGCTTGTTCACAAAGTCCTGTTGTAATCCCTTAACTATTTAATCAAAAGTACCAAATTTGAAACACCATTTAGTGAATCGAAATTTTTTCAAGAAAGTTGAAGTGTGTGAAAATATAAAGAAAGGATTGGAGATTAAGGGATTAAATAACCCCTAATCCCTAAAATAGCAAAATTCCGTCGCACAAAGAAAATTGTGGAGACAGGAAATATAAACAGTGGAATGATATGACACTAGTAAACAAACTCTAATGATAAGTAGCTTTAGGATTACTGATGTTATCTCCACACTCTCTGTATACTAACGGGTTATTCCCCTGTGGACAATAATAATAATAATAATAATAATAATAATAATAAATACGCTTAGATTTACAAGGTAAGAAGAAATGGATAGCAGCGGAAAGTAAGAAAACCATTCTAACCCACGAGGGAACGATACAGTTAGTATATATAATAAACGTTGAACCGATGAAGAAAGTGATTGTCGGTTACGTGGCGACGTTTCCCCTGTTCGCGAGCGTAACGAGTGCAAACCTCGATGCCCCCGGATCGCGGAGTTCACGCCACGTCGTGCGAACCCTCTCTCGCTTGCCGAACACGAGGAGTCCGGCGCAAAAGGGTCCACTCCCGTACACACGATGTGCACGCTCTACTTGCGATCCGATTGACGGAGGGCTCTCCTCTTCGTGGCCCGATGGAGAGACGCGATGATGCGTATGACGGGCACTGCGCCGGAGCTCCTCGCTCTCCGTCGTGCAAGAATTTTCTCCGCGAAGATCGGAGCCGTTTTTGCTCGAGCCCCGTCCGCCTGCAGCGGCCGGTCGCTGGATTACTAGTCCCATACTGTGTTACGAGTACCCCATCGCGGCTTAAGAGGATATAACGGAGATCCCTGTGGCGTCATGTGCATAAGGGGGGTCCTTTCACGCTTTAACGGAAGTGTGACTGCGATTTTTTGCTTCCTAAGCCCCTCCTTGGGAATTGAAATGGTAATCTTAGGTGGGACTGCTACTTCAGAATTGCAACGAGTCGCGAGGAGGAGAAAGGAAGCGATCGACTCTGAATTATTTTAACTGGAATTTTAGATGTATCCCCTTGATGGAGATATTGTTTTTAGTAGTGGGAGATAAAGGCATCACGTGGGATGATCGTTTAGGCTTCTTTTCATTCAGTTTCCTCTACTACTTCTACTGCTAGTGGCGAAGAGGAAGAAGCTTCACTCCAAAGTTGGGCACTAACTAAATAAAAAATTATTTAAATAACAGATCTGGGTTAACTTTGTTCGACACACGACGAATAATTTTTCCAACTGTTATGCGTTATTCGAAATTTTTATTTAAATAAAAATCTTGCCCACCTCTGCTTCACACCTTCCAAGTCCTCATCAGAACCTGAAGATCTCTCTTGAACACACTTTAGTAGTAAAGTAGAAGCGCACAGAAGTCCTTACGATAAAAAGGAACGAAGGAATCACCCTTCCTGTTACCCTTAACAATTTTATTTCTTAACACTTTTAACGTATATTGCGTTTCTACATTCTCCCGATCTTTGCAGCGGTTTTCTCGTAAATAATAATTATCTAAAAGTCGAGCATCGTTTTACCGGCGCCCAATATTCACGCGAACCTTGGAAACGCTCTTCGTCGTACGGTAAATAAATGACCAGATAGACAAACTAGTAGACGAGGATAGATAAACGCCAAGTTGCACGCGGCCTTTCGTTTTCCTTCTGCCGGTTAAGGCCGTCGAGAGGATATTATGCAGTGATTCATAATCGCATGCAAGGAAAAAAGTCATTGCTCGTTTGCAAGGTAGAGTGGCAGCTTCGGCGCGCGGCTCGTTCAGCCGTGTAAAAAGCGCAGCCTCGATCGTGGAGTAACGCGAAAACTCAGCAGGAACAATGGAATTCGTGTGCAATCATCGTTTTTATCAAGCACGATCGCCACGGGATCTTTGTGAACTTGAAAATCGTCGCTTCGTCGCGTCTGACGGCGCTGACAGTTATTAATAATATTCTACGCAACCGCGAATTTTTCTTGTCGATACTAACGATCGTCGAGCATTCTTATCGTTACCACTGTGGCGTAATGTCATTTACATTTTGTGCGATGCAGAATACGCATAATTATTTTTTCGCATTTTTTTTTCCACATAATTATGAGTGAAATGGGAATTTTTATATTTATTTAAAGACAAAAACTCTCATGATTATTTTATATGTTTTTTTTAACTAGTTTTCTTTGTGAATTTATTGTGAATCGAATAGTGTGTGAGAAGGTAATTGTTTATAGTAGATGGAGTTAATAATTTGCTTGAAAATTGTTTATGTATCAAGTGGGAGTGCAGAGATCGTTAATTTATTATTCATTTTCGAGCACCAGGCCTCTCGAACAGAATACGTCTGACGCCGTACGGTCCCTCGGCTTAATCTACTGCGGATCGCATTCGACTCGCGTGACACTAAACGCGGCTGTAGCGTTCGCTATCACGACTCCAAGTCGCATTCTTACACTGTGCAGCTTTGCGTTTCACAAGGGGAGGAGAAAATGAGGCTGCATTCGAGGGAATATATGAAGCCACGTTAAATCAATCTACCAAAAGTACAAATTAATGCGTATATTTATTGGAGCAATTAAATAAACACGTAAATACTTATACCTCTCTTATTATTAGTACAAAAATGTGTGTAGATCATTATCTTGGCAAAAATCAGTTGGATACGAATCATTTTATCAAACATATTTCCATGAAAATTGTGAGTATGTACTATGTAAATTTCAAAGTGATGCAATAAATATTTTCAGTACTGTATGTATTCAGCAAATTACTGACACGGAACAAATTAATCATGTTCTAAATAATCAAAAGCTTTCACACTGACATTCTCGTGATTTATAGTATTTAATATATAATTGTGCATATTTATTCATTTATTACTGTCAGTAGTCACTCCCATACCACAATATTTAATTAATACAAAAGCTAAAAAAGCTCCGGCCAAATAGATCTATTACTTTTTCTTTCAAATGCGAAGATTAAAGGACTTTTAATGTATACTGGATGTAAGAGCCTGGCATTTAAAAGAATATTGTATAACAGATGCACATGTGTTTATTTAAATGATTGACAGAATGTTAATTACACTATCTCGAAACTATTACAGTCTAACTTGCTGGATTCATTTTCCTTACAAAACAAAGTAACCGGAAAGTTTTGAACATCTTAGCACAGTAATTTTTTAAATAAATACACATATAATAATAAACATATTTCTTTCTACCGAATGCGAATTAAAATTCCTTTACCAATCCTTTTCGCAAGAGAAAATGAAAATCCATCTAGTAGAAGACTTTTTGACATTATCCAATCAGAAGTTAAAACATTATCATAAACAGAGCGCATTGAACTACCTACAAAATTTCAGCCAAAGTTCATACACCACTCCTTCATTACTTTCCACATTCCCAAAGAAGAATCCTGCAAAGCCGACGAGCCTCGTCTCGCAAGAGCAACGTCACCACGTGACAGGGCTTCAGACGGGTGCAGTAAATCGCTAGGAATCACCGAGATTTCGCGCATCCTCTTGTTCCGGTGACAGTTGCCTTATTTGACGTGGAGTTACAGAGGAGTCGAGCCACCGGTCTGTTTACGTCTCGCGCGCGGTCGAAGTTTAACGAAGATCTGGGTCAAGTGGTGTTTGGAATCCTTGGATCTCGAGGAACGAGAGGGAAAAAACGTTCACCTAGCAAATAGGAGAGCGAGTCCCCCAGCTCTAGCGGCGGAATCGCGACGTCCTCGGCGTGCTCGCGCGTTGCCCGAGGTCGGTTACGGCTGGTGTCGCGACGCCTCTGTCGCGATTTCGTCAACGAGAACGCTAACAAGAATTCCTCGCCACTTGTTGACCGTAGGTCAGAGTCAAGCTGCACTTTTACGCTCCATTCTATCGAGACCTTCGACTGAGGAGAAAAAAGGAGTCGCGTATCGAGCACGATTGTCGCGATCCCAGCGTCCGTGATATGGACACTCGCTACTTTTCAGGGCATTTAGGCGGGGATGATCTTTCTTGGATCGTTAGCCTTGAATTCTTTAACGCGGAGTCCTTGAGTGACAGTGTCTTGATAATAGATGGCGGTGAATAATATGGATCAACAGTAATATCTCGGAAAGAGGAAGACTAGAGGTGTCAATAATAATCGGATAACAATAATAACCGAATTGCAGTTCGAAAACATCTTGAAGGTGCGAATCCAAGATGAAATTTTACATGGGACTTTTCTGTCATGAGGAAAAAATCTCAGAAACAATTAAATGTAAAGAATGGAAATAGTCGCGAGAGATGAAATACTCATAAGAGTCTAGTTTCATGACTCTAATGACAAAATAATTAAACAATAATAAAATAATTATCTCGTGAGATTAAAGTCTCATTTGAGACGCGATATTTTTGGATCTGCACCTTCATTTTCGCCCCCCAGGATATGTATTAGCCAATGTTTCTGCAAATCTTTAGACCTTAATAATAAAATTTCAAAATTTGACGAATTTCAACAAAAATTGCTTTCATCTACAACTATATTTTCAAATACAAAATTTCAACATATCAGAATTTACATTTCTAGAAACAGACTATTAGAGCATGATTGTTTTAGTATTGCGATTGTAGAATTATCACTCAAAGGTTAAAATATGCAGAAATGCGAAAATGACGACTCAAAGATGACACTGGGGTGCAGTGAACCCCGCGTGACCAATTTGTGATTATAGAAAGGTGTGGCCACGGAGGGTTAAGATAGCAAAATACAATGGAACTTTCACTTTTCCTTTTTCACCTATAACAAGTGATGAAATAAATTTGAGCGGTAGTATATCTCGAACACGAGTCACGAACCGCAAAAGCGTGTCCCCCGAAAAACGCCCTAACTCGTCACGATTTCTACAGACGCTGTCCATTCACCTTCACCCCAAACTTTTCCACGCGTAACCCACTGATAGGCGTGAGGGTGCCCGACGATAACGTGCTCGCCATTCGCACTCCGCACTAGATCTTGAACACTTTCAATGACAAGGCGGGAGGAGGCGCGACCGCGTGGGGGTGCGAAACGTACTCGCGAGAAATTGCCAGGCCGCTCGTCCGCGAGACCCGCTAAGACTAAGACGATAAGGAGAAGTAGGTCGGCGAAAAATTCGCCGATACCTCGGAGAACTGGGTGGAAAAATGGACGGTCGCGCGATAGCGAGGCGTTTCAGCCGCGCGCGTAGGGCCGACTTACGTAACGGTCGGCAGAAGGCGAACGCTCGCGCGTATTCCTTCGGCTTAATTGCTCGGGATATTTCCATCGCGCCTCCGCGTCGACCTTCCACGCCGTGGAGACGCGATCGGCGGGGCCGGATCGCGCGCGTTTTTCAGGGACCTGCGCGCGGTCAAACGCTCGCGTAGGTGTCGCGGTGCCGTCGCGACGACAATTGGACGGGACGAGTTCCACGCTCTATTTCGAGATTATCGCGGCTAGACGCGACTATCGCGATTAAGCAGATGGTAGGTGGGAATTGTTGAGCAGTGAAAGCGAGAAAACGGCATTGTTCTCAGGAGATTGAAGATCGCACGAGAAGAAGAGGGCTTTCGGCTCGAGCAAATTGCATGATCCGACGTAGTGGATTATATTATTCATGTTTAGTGGCCACACGGTTGTTAGGACTGAATTGTATTAAAGGGACTGATTGATAAGAGCTGCGTGATAGATAGTTGTAAAATGTAGCAGATTTACTATTGCAATTGAGGGGCCCAGTGGAACAAAAAAGCATATGCCACTGTTTTATGATTTTTTTGCGCTCCATTTCAGGAACGAATTATGTAATGCTACAAAAAAACAAAAATTTATGCATATTAGGGTGGTCCTTATTTTTCAACATTAAAATTTGTATTATCTGACCCTCTTAAAATCTTCTATTCGACAAAAAAAAATATCTTCGTGTTTTTTACTTGTATATTTTGATATATAAAGGTCGCTCAAGGACTTTATATTTCGCATGTACCACAAGTTTGGCAACTGCGACTTTCCATAATTGTCACATGTCAATTTTAATGAAACGGGGCCCATATTTATATATCAGAAACCAAAACCATGCTTTTATCTATGCGTTTGACAACCTGAATAGAATGTACGTCAAAGTTTGCGTCTGCATCTGATTCAAGAGCTGCTGATGAGAGAAATTTAAATGTCCATATAAAGCCTTATGACACAACACAATACAGTACACACTCGTTATAAACCCGTTTCGTCTATTCGATGTGTGCCCGAATTTTAATGTTATACTCTCACTTAAAAGTTAATAAAATTATTTTGTCCTTATTGCAAAAATTTCTATCAATTTATTAATATATTTTAACAAAAATTTAGACGAAATTCTTTTAAACTATTTGGAAGCTTCTGAGAGGGTCAGATGAAAATTTTAAAAACTTTGATTTTTTACCACACATATAAGGACCACCCTAATGCATGTGCCTGTTTTCCACCGAGCCCCTCAATTGTTGCAATGTTCGAACTCGTTCAAGTAAGATACCGTAAACTGGGGGAACATTTTTGTAAGATTTTGTTATATAATATAAAAATTAACATTTTTACATTTGCTTTATCCTATTATAATGTTGCACCTTTTGTGATTGTACTACAAGTGTCATAATACCTAAAAATTTTGTCCCTTTCCTTCTTTAATACATGTTATGAACACTCTTGTATTACCTTTTGGATGCAGAGAAAACACAGGGGAAGATCAGTAAACAACTAAATGCACTAAACACTCAATTAAAATTGAGATCATCTCAATTCGATGAACTAATGACACCTTAGAAGGGAACTTCGGTTCCCCAGATATTCCGATTTTTTTTAAACTGTGCAGATTTGTCGAGAATCTCAATGGAAGTGTCAGGCAATTTTTCGTTTTTCCCTATTTCTGGTCCTTCGGGGTGAGAACAGCCCTTAAAGTTAAATGTGTGATTTCCTACTTTCCTGTATATCTTGGAAACTATAGTAGATATAAAAAAAATGATTAGAATGAAAACCTGACGGCTTTTTGTCACCTATAAAACTGTGTAATCAAATTGTTTGAAATTTGTAGTTTAAACAGCAAAACAGCCCCCACCGAAAACTTTAAACAATTCGATTACATAGTTTTATACAATATAAGAAACCATTAAATTTTCTTTATAGCTGCTATAGTTTTCGAGATATACTGGAAGGTAGGATAACACTCGTTATCCTTTAGGGGGTGTTATCACCCTGAAGAACCGAAAATGGGCACAAACGAAAAATTGCCTGATACTTCTATTCCGCTTCTCTACAAACCTGCAGAGTTTCAAAAAAAAAAAATCGGAATGTTCGGGTAATCGAACTTCCTTTGTTAGAATCTATGAGCGCTCAGCTCACCTTACTTTAGCTCGATCTAGCCTAGAAAACTGTAACTGCAACCTTCTATATTAACCCTGCTACGGCTTCCAGTTCAGCTGTACACGTAACAATGCCAAAGAGCGAGAAATACACGTATTGCCTACACCTTCCTTAAATATTCCTCAAAATTAGAAAGCTCAAAGAAATGAGAGACCTCTATCTGTATAGTTATACGCTGCAATGTTAACATAAACTTCTCACATTTATCAGAACTTCCCCGTTTGAAACAACAAGGAGTTGCAGTTCTTTACAAGGCACTATAGCTCCCACGAATCAACTCATGTACAAACTTTACATCTATAGTTCTGAGACCACCCCTCGTCCCCTCTGCCTGTGCGTGTGGAGTGAATCGTCGACTCGAGCGCAGATTTTCTCCAGCCTAGTTAAACGTCGCAATAGCTTTTTACCAGCGGAAAGTCATCGTTTCCTGCCTCGATGACCGATCCAGGGGCATCGAATCTAGCGGCCGTATAAACAGTGCAAAGTCGACGAGGCGAGTTCCGAGAGTGCCTAGCTAAGCTCGTGGGTCGATGTATTCTCGGTTGTTTATTTAGGTCACGCGAGGTGAATCGCTTGCTACCGTTTAGAACAGGCGTGTAGCGAACGATAGCGAAGCAGAAAGCGTGTGCCCGCGGCAAACAGTCGCGAAAAACGCAACCCCTTAAAAAGGATAGTGGACCCAGTTCGTTGCATTATCGCCGTTTAAGCCGCGCGAAGATCAAAGGGTGGCTTTTTCTTTTCGCCCATAAACGAGAAACTTTAATTCACCCCTGTGAAACCAGTCCGAGTCTCCCTCGCGCCAGAATGTAGGCACTGTGCTATTTCTTACCACTTCTTTCGGAATCCAGTGTCCCTTTCGCGGTTTCTTCACTAAGGACACAATAAAGTTTCATCGATTTCCACGGAACAATTTTGTGGTGGATTAGATAGCTAAGTTGCTTAGAGTGGAAGTGGAGAATGCAGAAGGGGGTTGATAAAGGAAAGATGTGAGGAGGTTTTCTAGTCGATTTTTAATTTGCAAGGGGAATAGTTTACTGGGTATAGAAGGCTTTGATGTTAATTAGAAAGAAGTGGAATGTGTATTGTATTTAGGGGTGGTTCTTAAATTATATAATACTTTTTTAGGGGCAAGGGGCTCGCGAATTTCTTACGTTTTCTTACAAAGGGAGGAGAGGAAGTCAGGCGGCGTCTTACGTAATATTTTTTAACCTAATTTTCAATATGGGTAGCCTAAAAAACTGAGTTAAATGAATTATCTAAACCTATAAAAGAATTTTGAAAAAATGAAATTTAAAAAATGTTACGTAAGGAAAGGGCTGGAATATAAAATCTCACGAATTCTTATGTTGGCGGAGGGAGGGGGGTTAGAAATCGCCAAAATTACCCTTACGTATTTTATGGGTGGCCCTTTAAGTAAATGGGGTTTCAGTCAATCAATCAGAGACAGTCGGATTGATATTCAAACGATCACCAAAGATATTCTTGCTCTATTTGATGCTAGTATCATATTTATTAGAAGTGAAGGAATGCCAAATATGAATACTACTTTTCCTCCATTCTTGACATTACCGTTGTTATCGTTATCGGCGTTAATCATACAGCACGCATGTAAAATACAGACGCGCAAGATAACCGCAGAAATAAATGTCGCTGTGATAGTAACGGTAACATTCTCGCCATGAAATCTTCATGAAATTTTAGTTAGTAACTAATAGTGGACGGATCTCTTATCGGAGTTGGATATTTTTTCAAGCACGCCACTTTCACGAAATACAAGAGATAAAAGGCGAATGTAGGTTAGCGGTTGCACGTGAAAAGTT
The DNA here is from genome assembly GCA_029448645.1 of Andrena camellia. Taxonomy (NCBI): domain Eukaryota; kingdom Metazoa; phylum Arthropoda; class Insecta; order Hymenoptera; family Andrenidae; genus Andrena; species Andrena camellia. The sequence continues at coordinate 29,730,625 of CM055680.1, read as the reverse complement.
TACATTCGTGGTCTCTAGAAATTCAGAAATTTCTGGAGGGAAATCTGTGTAACCTATAAACGAAAAATCCACGCTCGTACGCTTTACTTTCATCGATACTCTGATTTTTTATAACTTTTCTATAGCAAAGGGGTAGCAGAACAATTGAAAGCATTGATAGTTTTCATTCGATATCATTATTTTTATTGGCTACCACTTTTCACATATAAAAGAATCTACTTAATTCCTTGCCACACCCGGACGCACAATATTTATTAGAAATAAACACGCTCGCTATCCTTGTCTAACTTTATCAATTTTTGCCCTCTGGCCGAGGCTCATCCCAACAATGATTATTCTAGTGTTTTAGACATGCAAATGTGCAAATTGAAATTCGACTATATCGTCACAAATTTTGCAAACTCGTGTAATTGATCTTTTTATTTTGAATTTTTATGGATTGGATATCTTGGACTGTTTAATATTTAAATAACACATATTGAAAGGTGTATTTCTCGATCTGAATTACTGATATTTTGAAAACGAGGATTCTAATTGGAACTGTAAATAAAATAGAGAATTATCCGAGAAGTCTTCTTTAAAATGTAATACATTGTCCACCAGTGAAGTGGGAAGTTCGCCAAAAATAGAAAATAACACCGAAATATGTATGGTCGAATTTGAAGTTCATCAATGTTCTCGGTTTTTTGGGTTTATTTGTATTTAATTGGTTAAAACAGAAATGCTGTTGCATGCGGCAGAATTTAATTCAATTACCGAAAACCGTCTACTTGCTAGTTTGAAATATAATTGTTATCACGGCTTTAATAATAACTCGTTAGAAAAGTCGACAGCCAGCTCCTAATAAAATATCTATCGTTCTATATTCGTAGGCGACATCTTGCTTATTTTTCGAACACGACACGGTTCTTGTACTTTAGTCAAATAACATGGTTACAATGTATTTCAGTCATTTCCTATTTCCGAATGAGACAAACTATTAGCGTCGAAGATGAATAATTTTCATGGAAAAAAACGTGAATATCATAAGTTATTTAAGCATGCAATACTATACACTTAATTACCATTTCCGTTGGGCGAAGTAACCTTGTAAACATCTTTACGAAATTAACCCTTCGTTGACACTCTGGGTTTGAGCCACCCATAAGCTGATTTTGACGCTCTGTACCTTTTATATGCAAAATAAATACATCTTTTCCAAATCCAACTTACAAACTATTTTTTCTCTGAAAATATTATATCCGAGCAATAACTCTGTAGATTTTTAGCTTCTAATATTTAAATTTGTAAAAGTTACAGTTTTTTGAAGATTTTTTTCGTGTTTTCTCGACATATGGTAATCTAGATTTTTTTTTTACAACTGTGATGAAATTTCAATCAAAAAACTATTGGAATACATTCTACAGACCATGAAATTGACCCATGATTTTTTTCATAACAATTGGATTCTTCAGATGAGAATGGCAGTCGTTGAAAAATTGTTCTGGGTGTGAGCCACCCAGGTGTGTTAAAGTTGATCGAAAAAAGAGGTGTGTCAACGAAGGGTTAACATCGAAAGCGTTCTTCGAGCAAACGAATAATTTAAAGGAATATCATACAAATAGAATAACATAAAATAAATTATACCACAACCAAATGTTCCTTCTCTATTAACATTTCCAAATGCATAGAAAAAGTTGAAAGCAGTGAAAAGTATTAAATCTGCACCAAGTATCAAATTTTCTGCAAATACAGCAGGTGCCCCGATACTCGCGAACGCTTGTGTATGCGTATAACGAGGCGCTCGCGTCATTCGCCGTTTTCGTAACGTGACTTTGTATCATGAACTTTTCGATGACGTTTGCGCAACCCTATCAGCCGGCGAGCAGAAAGCAAGCCTGCAGCCGTGCCCCGCGAGCAATGCACCTCTTGCGTTTGTTAGCGGCGCGGGCACGCGCCTCCTCGCGGGGAGCGCGAGGCCCGTTGCCGTTTTCGTCGTGGGCAGCCACCGACTCTCGAAACCTTTCAAAAGTTTTAATCGTTCGCGACGATCGTGCAGGCGGCCAATATTCCTCGTTCACTGGCGGAGCGCCATCCTTGTCGCGAGCACGAGGCTGGCCGCGTCGCAGGAAGGAAAGGGATCGATCGGATCTCCGGATAGCGAGCTGGGCCGGGATTTCTCGTTTCTTTGAGTAATTGGGCTGTCTGAGTCGCTGGCAGCGTTTGCTTTTTGAATTCCTCGGCGGTAACGTGGATTATGATGGGCTTGGACTGCGATGGTCCAAACTGTACTGTTGGATGCAAGAACAGCCTCAAGACACTCGGGCCCTTTTTGCATAGAACGCACAATTAGATTCCTCATTCTTTTCTGCATATGCACCCTAAATTTCATTTCCGTATCTTTAAAGTTAATAGAGCTATGGTAGATTTTGTGAATCTATGTCAACCAACTGACCCTAACATGACACGATCTATGACTATATTTTCTTCAAACATTATGCAAATGTTAAATAAATGATAAAAAATAATGTTAAAAAACAACTTTTTTTATATTTCTCCATTTTATGCAAGAAGGGCCTAAGAGGGCTATAATTAAAATTAATTTAACTGATTAATTTATTATATAATTCCGATTTTAATAATGCAACTACAAAGAAGACATCACATTTTTAAATATTATAAACATTTTTACAACAACTTCACTATGTATAAAAAATATCTAACTTCGTAATGTTTACAGATACTTTTCTCGAATCTGACTTTTGGCACTGAGGCCCTCCTTGCATCCAACTGTACAATTGTATTATTAACCCTTTGTCACGTAATTAAATATGTTCTTGTCAAGTAGTTTGATGCACTGAAGGGATCATTATATAGAAGTACCAAACTGTGTTATCTATCACGTATTTCGTTATATCATTAATTATCAAGTGTGGAAGTAATATAGAGAGATACTTGACGCGAATCAAGTGATATCTTTGAGAGTGCAACTCGTGAAATATATCCTTCGCCTCTGGTTAGAGAGCTATGTAAATTTAAAACGATATATCCATTTGATTGACACATTTGATGGATTAAATCACATGATGGATTAAAACAGGTGTCTGAAAACTATATAATAATTTATCTCCCCATCTAAATCAGTTACATCATACAAAAGTAATACTTACTAACACAGTGTTTCCCAAACTTCTTTGAGTCGCCGACCCCCTTTTATAATATACAAATAACCTGCGTCCTCCCTCCCCATATTATAAAGTAAAGTAAATTTAATAAGGCAAAGAAAACACATTAAAAATAGATATTTCAGAATATAATTCTAACTTAATAATGTTTAAATATCTTATTACGTATGTTAAATATACTTAAAGTATATTTAATATATTCAATTATCTTATTTAGTGTGATGGTTGTAGATGCTTGCATCTGGGTAACCAGCTTTTCCCTTTTTTCATTTATGAAAAATCAGCGTTGCATCGTTAATAGAATATAGCAATGTAACCATATTAAAATAAATAAGTGCTAAAAATCGCCAACTAAAAATAACCGCGGTGACTCCCCAGAAAACACTTCGCTACTCCCTTGGGAATCGCGGTACTAATACCACATCACAGATTCTGTTCAACCACCCCAAACCCCTTAAAATAAACGTGCTAAACACCCAAGTAGGTACATATATACTTTCCACCTCGAACATTTCAAGAAAGTAGACCCATCGAATGCTCCTTTTTCTACAGTAGCATCGATTCGCGTCTATCAAAGTCGCCTCGTTAAGAGAACTTTTTTTCTGCAAGTACAAAGCGAAGACGATGCGTTTCTCGTCGGCGCGAGCATCTTCGCGAGAAGTCGAGAGATGAAAAAGGAAACGTAGGAAAGAAACAGGTATTGGAAAGTAGCCGATAAACGTTAAGACGCTCGTTACAGAGAAATCAAGCGTCTCGTCTCGAGGCATGCCGCGATTGTATGGGAAGCTGTTGTTGCATTACAACACGGTCCCGCCGTTTGACAACGTGTAGCGCGGCTATTCGTTATGCAACTAGTGAAACCTATCGGTTGCCTGTCGATCAGGGATGCACGAAGAACGCTCGGGGAAATCGATCAATCGCTACCCTTGCTCCCATATTAACACCATTCGTCATTTGCGAACTACGTTTTCGAGATCGAAACCGAAGCACATTGTACGATTTGTACACGACACTGCTGATAAGATTCTGTTTGAGTTCGATGAATAAATAATGAAGATTAAGAGCTGGGGAATTACCAGAGAGAATTGAATTATTTGTAATTGCTTGCAGAACTGCTTAAAGTTTCCTTCTGGAATTCAAGTGACCTCGTAAACTCAGTTCCTAATGCTGCAGACCCAAATGCACGCTGCAGCTTATGAGTCACGAGCATGTATACGATTTGCTAAAACTAAACGGATCGTAAAACCAGGAATGTGCATACTTAAGTCTGAACATAGGAAATGACACGTTATCGTAGTGATAGTTCGGGGTTTGGAAAGAAGGGAACGAATGTTTTGGTTTGATTTGTGAGTTGAAACCATCCTTGAATGGAAGTTTTAATACTTTAGCTGTCAAATTTATCGAGGTCTACCGTGACATCTAATAAAAATGAAATTAAGTTTTCAGAAACTTTTATGGTTTTTTAAGTAAAACCTTTTATCTTCGTTGCTGCTGAATTTCTGTCGCATAGGGAGCAGGTAATGGATCGCTGTTGCAAGCCATGTAAATTTCATTCAGGAAATTTATCGATTCTGTTGCAAAGTCTGTTTACAAGAATGCTAGGGTTTATGAGCTAGGTTGTCGATAACCGGTAACTAATTACATAAAGAAAAGCGACGTGCAACGAGTCCACTTTTCTTTTCGACTCGGGATTTACGGCTGGTTGCAACTTTCTCGAATTAACTGGCAGCTAGCTCGACTGTCTCGATTGCAAGTCGGTCGCAGCGACAGTAGCAGTAGTTAGTAGACAGCCTATTGCAGTTACGCAACTAGTGAAACTACCCAGCGGCGGACATTCACGAAAAATAAATCTTCTTAGATCATTCTACGTTTTCCAGACGAATCGCGAGAACTGCCTTCGAGACATCGCAGTGTAATAAAATACATTGGATATGTGAATGATCATTTACAATTCAACACTATTTGTTGACAGTATTTAATAAATCATTGTGTTTCTTCGCTCAATGATTTAATAAGGAAAAAAAAATCAAGTTGATTGGGATACAATATGATGTGGTAAAAGGAAGCTTGATTTCGAAGTTATATTGGTACTTTTCTATTTTAATAAAATTGCTTTTGATTTAATTATAAGAAAAAAACTTAGCAAAGATGGAATCTTATCCACTGATTGGAATATAATTATGAATTTCTGCAGAGTTTCTACCGAACCATTGCTTGGCTTGCATAGATTAAATTTCTAATATCATTAGAAAGTGATTAATATTATTTGTAAAAGTTAGAATACTTATGTCAGCTGGTATGTAGTCCTCTAAAAAATGTTTTTAAGGAACGAGAAAAGAGCATATACACCTCGATACTGTTTTCATTAATTTACCGTGTAAAGCAGAGCCTGAAAAAATATCCCACGTTGTTTAAACATTTTTAACGTATTTAGTGTTTTAATTTTAACCAGGTCAGTTCTCAAACAGGAACGTTTCCAACGAACTTTAAAATTCATATTTGAAAATTATAAAAGCCGAGTTAACTCATCTCAACGACAACACGTGCTACAATGTGTAACATAATAGCATACTTTCTCCTGTTGCAGGAGCGTGATTATTAAATTTCCGCAAAAAGATTTCCTGATTTCGCGCAAAGGGAAGGATTAGACAGCATTTAAGTACCAACGTACTTTTGAATAACCCACTATTTAATAATTACTTAATTCATTATTTTCAATCACGTAACTCAACGTATGCAATCTCCAAGAAATAAAAAAAAAACATCTACGTTCAGAAAAAAAGGCACAACTCTTACCCTAAGCAAAACGAACAGAAACTTTTTAACAAAATAACGACCACTTCTTGCGTCGTTTCTAACAAAGCATTTTGTAAGGAACATGGGGCATCACTGTGTACCAGTTGTTTCAGATAATATGTTCGTAATATAAAGCTACTAACCAAATATAAAATTTCCAAAATTGTGCCACGCAAATAAAAATCTGTAGAGATTGGTAAATTTTACGAACGTTTATGTTAAAAGAATATTGAACAAAGTTTGCGTTCTAGATTTAAAAATCGTAATAACAGAAATCTGCCGATTAGCCATGCAATCGCCGCAGAGTCTAAGAAATCCAAACTAATGCAAGTGCTGGCGCTGCGCTCGCGCCCATCGCTACGAGTCCCGCCGCCGCTGCAAGTCGGTCGCAGCGACAGTAGTAGCAGCCAGCAGCAACCAGCCTATTAGAATTACGCAACTAGTGAAACTATCCCGGCAACGCGCAGCCACTGCCGGCCACCGTGTTCGTTCCATCGTCCCGTCCTCTATCGTTCTATCGTGTTCCGTCGATGGGTCGCGCGCGCACGCGCGTATTCTCGCGGTCGGCTCGAAAACCCCCCCGCGGCGGCTCCACGGCGTAAGTTTATTGCCAAAGTTTTTGGACACAACGACCGCGGGTAACCCTGGGCACGAGGAATAGGCCATTGCGCACTCGCATTGCGAACCTTTCGACGTGCATGCACGAAACGACGTAATCTCGCCCAGGGTTACCCCTCCTTGGACCCCCCCTTTTTCCGTCTCTTACGTGTACCCTTTCCCCCTCCCCCCCTCCATCCCTCCACCCTCTGCGCCGCGACTTTTCCCCGGCGAGAGTGACTCTCGATTTATCGTGCCCCGTGTTATACGCGTATATATAAAGACAGCCTCTCATCGATTGCGCAACGACCGTGCCCCACGTCCGAAAGATCGTCGCCCAGCGATTGCTCCCGATCTCTATGGTAATGACAGGGCTACTTTTCTCCAGCTAGCCTCGCCTAGCCCCCTCGCTACGTAAAATCGTCTCATCCGTTCGTCCGGCTCGTTCGTTTCACCGTTGCCCGTGCACCCTGGCCTTCCGCTCCCGTTCCTCGGGACGCTGGGACGTCGATGGTGGCGATTCGACGTCGACGCCACCAGGGAAGCAGGCGGGAAAGTAGGTGAGAAGGTGATCGGAGGGAGGGAAGCGGAGGAAAGGCTAGAGCGGCGAGGAGGAGCGCGCCGAGCGATCGCTAGCGCTGCTAAGGAGCGTTAAATAATCGCTTTAATTGGGTTATGCACGAGGAAATGACCTATGCGAGAGAGGCTCAACCTCGCGGCTCGAGACCTTCTGCCTTGCTTCGCCATCGCCCGCCGACACCGTGCAGCCACTCTCTTATCGGCTGCCAGCCATCGGTTTTCTGGCTGCTGAATAACACCCGCCTTCTCTTCTTCCTCCCCCCCCCCCCGCCCCCTGGCAACGCGACCCACGCCGATCGTTCGAACTACCCTAATGACGTGCACGGGAATTTATTTGTCTCCAAGCAGTGGCTCTCAGTGGGTACGCTTCTTAATGAGCTGTGATCAGGGTGAGAAGCTTATTTCAGTGCAGGGGAGCTTTGTTTTATGTAGCGATAATTAGGGGGTGTTATACACGAGGATGCAATTTCTTTGGATTGCACAGTGACCGATGGTTGGATAATTTTAACGACTCGTGCTTCAGCTGGGGTCCACCCACAGTTTTCAGAGACTTCCAGCCAGTTCTTTTCTCCATTTCTGCAGGCGATGGGACGCGGGGAGCTCGTCGGTCCCCCAAATTATCGGGCGGGAACGAGGGAACGACGTGGCAATTGATGCTAATTTTCGCGTAACGCGATCCCTTCGTTCAGATAATGCAGGAGGAAAAAATTCTCTTTTCCACCAGCCGATTCTTCCGAGCCGCACGCTTACTATTAATATGGTTTGCGGTCGACGTGGCGGTATTAAATAAGCGGTTAATTGGGTTACGCAACAGGAAGTGAAATGACACGATCGCTCCAGCGAAATGTAGGCGTCGTTGCCCGCGATATACTCCCTTTTAGCGAGCCTCCCTCCATTCCCCCCGGTCGGCTGGATCGCGAAATTAGGAAAAGCGAGGGAAACAAACCGATAGCTGAATAATAGCTCGATACGTTTTCACCCTCGATCGCTCGCTCGCTTCCGAGAGAATAGACAGTAAACCCGCGTCCACTCCTACAGCTACGCCTACTCTATTCCGTTTGAATCATCGTGCGCGTATGAAATATTACACAAAGGAGCCAACCGCGTTACCAAAGTAGGACTACGGCGCATCGACTTTTTCCTATGCTTTCTCCGCGAAGGATTTCGAGTTGGAGCAGCTCGATTATAACTTCTCTCGGTGGCTCCGCACTTTCGTTCGCGAAGCTTCGAGCAGTTGGTAACTTTATGATAATCGCGAGGGAACTGGCGGCAAATCTGTGAAAAGATTTATTACACAGCTGAATTTTCATTTAAGTACCTTCCTCGCCCGACGATGTCAATATACTTCTACATTTTATGTTTCAAACTTATTTCGTGGAATCGAAACGTTTTAAGAAATTTCCTTTATTATGTAATAAAAAATATGGAAGAAAAAAGTGTTGCTTGAAAATAAGCATGGTGATATGGTGTATAAAGGACCATTTTGAAATCGACGCATTTAATTCTAAAATAAAACAGGCTACTTCTAATAAACTATATCTACCAAATTCATTATACAACGTACTATATTTAAACAAGACGCCAACTGCTCTAAACTGTACCGCCGGTTTCTGTCACCTTTAATCGTCCTTGAAAAATTCAACAGTGCAAATTACGCAATGCAGCGGCTGAAAGGAACCCCAGGCTAGCTATTCGAGCTGTCGGACGAATTTTTATGTAACGACCGTCGCTCCTTTTCCTAGTTCGATCGTGGAATTGCGACTGGTCTGCATGTTCAGGAAGTAAGTCTCCCGCTAAGTGAAAGTCGTTAGTTCGCAGTGTTAAAGTAACCGTGTATAAGACGACGGTTGCAAAGAAGGAGAGGGGGTGGGAGTAAGGGGGGGGGCACGATCTAAACTGCATGTTTGAATCGCGCCGGCTGGAATCTGCTGAAAAGAGAGGCCAAGAAAGAAAGGAAAGATCGTCGAATTTCTCCTCGATCCGAAGTCGCAGACTTCCCCGACAGTCCGCCCGTCGCGCCTTTCAATTACATTCATTTTTCTTTTTCATTCCTCCGCTTGCCTAGGGCATAGAAACGCGTAAGAGGGCCCCGCGTGTTTCGTAATCGTTGCATCATCCGTCTCAACGGATGCATGAATTATAATACTGGTTGTTAATCGGTTAACGAGCCACGGAAATCGATACGCCGCGACGTAGGTTGACAATGCTCTGACTGCAACTACAACGCGAAGCTCTCTCTATTCCTATATTAATTCGTTCAATCAATGTCCCCGGTTAGTTGGGCCTAGTCACGCAGAAACCTACCAACCCTCAAAATGACAAAAAATTAGTTGAACACAGTGAGGATCCCATAATTTTGTGATCTTTATTTTGCAAAAAATTACCGACCCGTAGAACAACTCTTACATTATAGAATTATTAAAACTACCAAGACAAAGTTCCATTTTAGACCTCACAAAGAAAACACTGCAGACAATTTAAAATAATAGTAATTATACTACACGCTATTAAATAACCCATTGAAAAACATTGTGGAATAATAACAAAAAGTAAAATATACCCAGTAGAAATAAAGCTACTTTTCTTTAACAATTAAAATCTGCAAGCTAAATTTACTCAATTTCAGATCATCGAGGGTCGGTAGCTTTCTGCATAACTAGGCCCACTTGTACCTAATAGTGTTTATAGAATTAAATAATACTTCGCGGTGTACATTAATATAGATAAAAATTCATATTTAGCATTACAAGGTCTACTTTAAAGAAATTTTAATTAAAGATGAAGGTGTGTACCTTTTTAATAAAAGTGGCAATAGTGGAATTTAAGACACATTTAATTCTCTGAAATTTTAAAGGTACGTTGGGAAAAGTGGAAGGAATTAGCAAAGTTCAAGATTGCAACGTCCGCGCAGGTAAATTGCAGATTTGATATGACTGATTTGGGAACTGATCGAATGCAAGTTCTGCACAAGTGTTGACCGATCGGGTGAGTCGATGAGAACCACTGCGGAAGAGAGAGCGATCGGTCCGCGCAGCACTTTCGTGCGAACCCGCACGCAGATATGCGTGATCGGTTGTATAACCGCATAAGAAGCACGGATAATGGTGCGTGCACGCGTATAACATTATTTCCCCCGTTCAAGTCCAGCCAGTCCACAGCCCATTGTCAAGTTTAAGCGCCAAATTACCCGAGGCCGATCGCCAGTTCGATATCGAAGGCTTCTGTCCCCTGCCGCACGGTTCCTGCCTTCGGTCTTCCGCGATCACGTGGATCTATGTCCTCGATCATTCACGCGAAAGCCAATACACGTGGATGGAAGATTCCAAATTCCAGAAATCTAGTTCCTCTGCAATTTTGGTGCTCGGTTACAACTAGAATATTAGGTGCCATGATACACGGAGCCCCCTTTGAAATATCACAATTTTTCAATTATCAAAGCTTCCTCGTAAGATACTTTCTTCGCCGTAGATTCTTCCTTCCTCCCCCTTACGAAGTAGAATCCCTCGAATGCGAAGCACCCCTCTCACTGTCTCAGCTACCCAAGCTAACCGAATTCCCTGCAAATCTCAGTATCACCAGATCCCACAACCATCCCGGCGAAAGTATCGCGGTTAATTCTAATTTTAGTGCAAGCGTAGTCGACCATTTCCCTTCCAACGATTATGCAGCACGATCCACGGGAAAAATCGAGCCCTGTGAGTCTCTAAGTAGAACACTTCGGTCCCATAGCACGCCTGGGATCACGAACTTCAGAGGCCAACCTCCTTAAGGGGTTAGGTCCCCTTGACCGGATCAACAAGTATATACCACTTCTTCAAGAATCTATTTTGAAGTAACGGAAACAGTTTCGGGATGTTTTGGGAACATTTTGCAAACAGTGGCTCAAGGCATATAAGGATGTACGTGATTTTTAAGGAGCAGGTATCTCAAACGAAATTTGATCAATGGAATAATAAATAAAACTAAATCGTCTATCTTCCGACGTAAGATTCTTTCGTTCGGTTGAAAAATAACAAAATGAAAAGCACTTTGAAGCTAAAAGCTTTATTTTTTCACAAGAAAATGGCCCTTTATTTAAACATACGTCGAGGAAGCACTAAAATAACGAAGAACCTTGCTCCTTAGAAATCACGTACCCCGCTACATGACTTGAACCAGCATCTTCCTCTCCACAAAAAAAATCGAAAAAGAAAAATATTTTCTTACCGTTCAAACATGCCTCTAACCCCAACAAAAGGCTTCCCCCACGAAACCGTTTCCGTCGCTTCGAAATAAATTCTTAAAGAAGTGGTGCTTCTTGGTCCGGTCAAGGGGACCGAAAGCCTTAAACGAATCATCCCCCGTCCACCCCCCGAGACAGCTTTTCCGTAATTCTCCGCCGCGGCGGACCAAGTGGCCAGCTGTCGAACCTAGTCGGGCCGGCGTTTCGCGGAACCGGAAATTTCGTAGCTCTCTCTATTTCGAGTGCGCGGGTACGGCTATCTCCAACGCCGAAGCGTATCGCCTCGGATGGTTCGGCCTACGGACGGAGGAGGCGAAAGCGAGACTCGGCGGAGGTGGGACGGCGAGGGACGACGGAGGAGGCAGAGAAGGAGCGAGATCGAAGGTTGGCGCGGCATGGAAGTGTAGGTGCAGCTCCGTAGGTGGTGTAGGTAGAGGATCGAGCGTTATAGGGGCGGAGGAACGCGCGGGGTGGGGGGATGGTGGATGGCGGTGGGCTGGGGACGGCGGTACAGGGAGAGGAGGTGAGGCAGGAGAAGCTCGCAGGGGTTTATAGATAGCAGCGCATGGCCTAGAAACCGTGCCGCTCGGTGTTTTTGACCCTTCGCCTAGCTACCGCTTCTGGGCCATTGCAACACGGCACTCATGCTCGTTAAGCCACGTCCACAATGACTGCTCCGCGAGATACAAATATTTGGAACCTGGGCGGAACGAGGGTGGTCACCGTGGGTGATGTTGACGAACGACAAGGGGAGGGGATAGATTGAAAGTGAGCTTGATAGGATTTTTGTTGTCTTTGATAGGGCTCCGGAGATTAATGGTTTCTTTTTGAAAGTCGAAGGACAATTTTGGGAGGTTGGTTAGCTTACGGGTGGTGGAATCGTGAGGAGGGTGGTTCTTACGTTTTATAGGAGAACCTTCGTCTTTTTGGGAATGTGTCAAGGCTTGTTAGACCACTGCAAATAGCATCAATGGAATTAATGGAAAGATACCGAAGGTTTATTTAAGACGGGTTCGAATGGGGTGGAAACTATTATAAGCGGTGCCTGGCGTTGCTTCTAATTGAACCCGACGAGGATGTTTCTTATCAGTAGGTATACTTAGGTATTCAGCTTAGAAATTTCTAAGCACGGATCAGACACCTAACGTCAAACTCAACGAGGCGAAAGAAAACAGGGCGATACCAAAGAGTTGCAACAAGTAACGGGGATTTAATTCCACCCTCAGAGGCACCGTCGTTCCCAGCATTCCCATAGAATTATTACGATAAATTCTTTGTTCCCCGCGCGAGGGAACAAGACGCATCCCCACTCTTGACACTTACTTGTTCTCTTCGATTCGGCGCATTGCAGGCGAGTTGTTTCTACGCTGACAGTAAATTACAAACGACCGAGTTATCTCCGTTCCCTCTAAACGTTCGTCGGCGTAAAAAAGCAGGAGACAAAAGGCAGAAGAAAAGGCAAAGCGACAAGGGGGGGGGGGGGGGGCCGGTTGAATCTAACCGAAGCGAATTCCTTCGCTGCTTTAATGGGTGTGTTGAGCAATTTTCAAGGATGTAGGGTCGTATACATTACATTGTTCGATGTTTCTCACCCTCCGCCTAGTTACCGCTTCTAGGCCATTGCAACATATCGCGAGTACCTGTTAAGTGATATTCACGCTGCGACATGCCTATGTCGCAATGTTCTCACTTCGCGTCACCGGCGAATTTTGAACCATGCGCGATCTTCGGTAGGGAACGTAGAAGGAATTCAAAATTGCTCTTCAGCGAACACGCTGGGTTTCAGTTAAGAAAGGCAGCTACGCAGTCTCGTGTTCCCAGACGAAGTAGAAGCTGATCATGATTATCAGAAACGTACACAATCAACCCTTCAATTCGCAGAAGCCATAGAAAATGGGGGGGGGGGGGATAAAATTCCAAGAAAATCGAGTTCAAAATTTCTTCAAAATAACTTGACTCTAATAACAATAAAAAGCAAAGGCTTACCATCGCGCACTGAGCCGACAAATAAAATGGAAACTTTGGTGTACACATTGGCACCTACTTTTCCTAAAACACAAAGGGCACTGTGCCAAATTCTATTCTACATTTTCGCCTCCGTAATTGTACTGCTCATTAGAGGGCACCACAAGACAAGATTCTCTAAAATTTTCGTAGCTTCTCGAATTTACTAGCGCCTCTAGCTTTGAAAGTGGTATTTCGCCGCGTTCCCGCGTCGGTCGCGTGAAAAATCCTAATTCATCAACCCCTGTGCCGTGACGCGATCGCGATACACGAGGAACGCATCGGTGTTGTCTCAGATTGCTTTCGATTAGTCGTGTCCACACGGACGGATCCCACCCTGGAAAAGTGACGAGCTGGTGTGCGACCGACCTCCTTATCGACCGTGGTTTCGACCTCGCGCACGGTTATCGCTTCCGGGTCGTTGCTTCGTGACGGGTCATTTTAAGCGCGCCTCACAACGCTTCCGCCGCGGCCCCACAGAAATCTGCATTTTTATCGAGTCCCGCGAACTGGGACCCGCGAACCCGCCTCCCCCCACCGCGAAACCAACGAGTTCCACGAGCCTCGATAATCAGACTCGAGTTACCAGTTACGCTAAGAACGAGAAGAAAGAAAGGGAAAGAATTATCCTAGTTCCGTGTCCACTTTCTAAGGAACTTTTGTATGCCAAGCTCCCGGGCACGGCTCCAACTTCCTCGATTAATCTCCAATTAATCGGCGCTCCGCTCTAGATTGCCGGTAGCAGCTCGTATCAGGTGTAAATGGCAAGTGTGCCGTTACAGTTTTTAACGCGGATTCGCTTCCTGGTCGCCCCAACGTCCCCTTTCTCGAGTGGACGGACGGGAATCGGAGCCGTCCGTTTGCATATCCACGCGTCGCGACGGGGCGAACGAAAGGAAAACGTAGGCTGCGGAGAAGCGGGCAGACGCGAGAGTGCGCGGTGCCGCCGCGCATAGAGCATGCCGGGATCGGAGCCCGAGCTCCTCGGAGCTAGAGCCCGCCGTGCATACGCACACGACTCGCCTGCACCGGTGACGTAAGAGAAACTTTCGCTCACCTCTACCGGTTACCGGCCGCCGCCGCCGCACTACCTTGCACTTGCATTCGCGGCTATGCAACGAGCGAATAAGAAGAGTGCACGGGCGAGATATGCGCGGCGCAACCGAGCCCGTGACTGGTAATTCGCGCGGACAAGTCAGGGCCAGTTGTTAACTGCCGCGGCGTGGATTGATAATGACATCGTGCCGTCTTCTGGGGTCACCGCGTTTCCAGCTTGTATGGAGGCGCTTAAAGGCCCCCATGCAAATTTATTCCGAGCCATGCGAAATCAGTTATTCTCATATTCTTCCTTCATCGCGATAGCCGGCTATTGTCCAGCCGTTGAAAAGGCACCGAGGCAGGCAGCGATCTGTCCGCTGGTCCCTCTCTGAATGCTCGTGTCCCCGGCGGCGATGTTTTCAGTTCCGCGGCGTGTCCCGTTCGCACGTGGAAAAACGCGGATCACACGTGCTCCATATACACGGCGAATGATTTCCTTCGGGAGGCTTAATGACGACCCCGTATGCGCGTCACGCGCCACAGCGCGTACGTAGTACTTACGTCGGTACGCAGCGTCGTGGGACGAGAATGGCGGGCCGAAGCGCGGCGAAAGTGAGGGCAGACTTGGGTATCGTCACAAAGACCTGCTCGGCTAGAAATCGCGAATTTCCTACTGCCGCTCGCGGAGCATGGTCGGCTTCGACGTTTCGTCAGCTTTTAGTCAATGTCGGTGTACTTTCGACGGAGATAACAGGCTGCTGGGCGGGGCGGGATGTGCGGGGACCATGGGGGGATCCCTGGCCACTTGGAAGGGAAACTAATTGGACTCCGTTTAGCAACGGTGGTAATGGTTTTATGAGTAGATGGGATGTAGTATATGGGATTAAGGGGAGTAGGAAATCGTTCGAAGATCAAGTATTTCTTTGCGAATTAATTACAAGCAGATGAATACAAATTATGACTAATACTTTTGGGTAATGTTTGTTAATACTATAAATTGTAAAGACATTTTTTTTGGTAGGTAATATATACATGTGTATGACAACGCTACAGTTGTCTGGTGTGGAAGCGTTCTTTCTGTGGTTTTGCCCTGATTGTGGAAAAACCAAGGTTCGGATCGATTTGAAATTTTTACAGCATGCTAGAAATATATTCCATTCTGAAGTGTACTTCCACATTAAAGTGCAAAAGCTCTGGTTTCCGAGATAAAAAAACGGACAGGCATCTGTGTACCCCGAAAATCGACATTTATCGTTCAAATCGCCTTCTCCTAGTCGCTACTTTAATAATTTTGGTCCAATTCTTTTTTCGGGGGTCCACTTCGAAATTACTGGCTCTAGGAGAAACATATTCCAAGGAAACCGTATTATCTTTATTTCTAAGCTCAATATCAGGGCAAAACCAAAGATACTTTTTCTGTGACATTGTCTAATCAACCTCGTGCGGCGCTATTTGTGAAATAGATATGTAGACCAACAAAATATTTTTTTACTCTACGTGATAGTAATAAACTTTGTGTGAAAGGAAAAGTCTGTGCTTGCTTGCATCTCCTTGTAATTAATTCGCAAAAATACTTGATTTTTCAACGATTAAGGACATGCCAGAGTTTTGATCGGCTGAGAGATGTAGGTTGTTTGTGGTAAATATAGGAAAGAGAAGTTACTAAGTGCATAGTTAATAGAATTGCATATCAATGCAAATGCAAGTATATAAAAAAGTTCTAAAACCAAATGTAGCTTTCTGAAAATTTACCACATCTATCGGTTTAGGTAGCTAATGAAAAAATGCAAATTTATTATTATCTACTGTCAGTTCTATTGCTTATCAACGAGCTTGACTTGGCGAGCTTTAAATCCATAGAAATTATATCTTGCATAATGTATACGTTAGTTGACAGGCATTTCGTTGTAAAATCATGAACTTGAATTTACAAATTTACCATGACTGACAGTCAAAGTTGCTCAGGTTTAAATGTTGTTAATTTTTAGTGACACACTGACTACTTTGCTGATGTTTTTAAATTTCATCTTACTATGCTACTTATAATTACAAAGTGCAGAGTATGAATTTCTTCTAATACGATTTATGTGAATCTTTCGTGTATGTAATCCGTTAGGGGACATTTTCTTGAGTTTCGCCTACGAATAGGGTGGCGAGGCAGAAATCACATACTTCTTATCGTTATCAGTCGAACTACATATCAGCTTTCCTACTTCCTGCGTCGGTGTAAAGTTTCGTTGTGTTCTGCGCGATATTTCGCAGATTATACTCTAACTCTTCTAATTTATGATGCTGGATTATGTTTCCCTTTTAACAAATACGTTATCTCTGCAACTTCGATTATAATTCATTAAAAAGTACGTTGAAAATGACTATGTTGGCCGTGTTCACGTGAAAAGAACGATAACAGCAGTTGAACGAAAAACTTGTTTAGTTCTCCAAACGAGTTATTTAATAACGATTTTAGCCACGAATTAAAAAGGACCCTGGTCTTCGAATTTAAACGCCTGAAGGGTAATCAGATTTTGAGAGAATTATCCCCTGCATTGCCATTGCCCATCTAATGTTCATCGTGGTGCGTTTTAAGCGCTGCCACGCCAGATCGAGACACTCGTACTTGTCAAACGAGGATATCGGTCGAAGCGAAAGTGACTGCGAGCATCGCCATGCGTCATGGCGCATCACTTTGCTCGGCCGCATGGAAACTTGCATTGCAGGTTTCCTCTTCCTGAGTTCGAACTGTTTGCAAATTGGACGGGCATGCATACGAACCTTGGACGACTCCTCCGCCATTTCTGTGAACCAATACTCGAGTGAATGGGATTCCAGCCTAGCTGCAGAGTCTTCCACGTCGTGGTCACCACCATGAGAAGTTACTTCCGCTTTCGACTTAGAGAGCCTGCAAAAAATGAAATGTTGTGTTCGGAACCAAGCAGTGTTGACTGTTAAATTTCTGAGACAGGATTTTCCTTGTTTTGTAAAAAGATGATTTGTAATTCAGGAGAAGATTAGTTGATGTAGAAATTAATTTATATAATGTAATTTACAGGGGCGAATTTGTATGTTATGCCTATTTGCTTAATATGCGAATGAAATATTAAACATAATTTCATAGAAAGGACCACTTTTTTATTTTGGCTATTTTGACCCGGCGATCTTTAAACACAGAGACTTGGGACAATTTTAAAAACAATTCACTTTTCTTTCATGTAGCAAATTAACAAAAACTCATATGTGAGTTGTCATATTGAGTAAATTTTAAAATTGTCTGAACTCTTTTAAATTAAAATATTTGATAATATTCCGCGAAAAAGGCGGCAAAAATTCTTAGCCTGGGCGCGCAAAATTTTCAAATACGACCCTGACAATTTAATGAATCTTTTGTAACATATTCGTGAAATGATTACTTTTTACTGCGAACGTGTCTGTTGCCAGTGATATGTTTACCTATAAAACAGAGATGACGCTGAGTGACGGTTGAATTCTTTGAT
Source organism: Andrena camellia (assembly GCA_029448645.1). Lineage (NCBI taxonomy): Eukaryota > Metazoa > Arthropoda > Insecta > Hymenoptera > Andrenidae > Andrena > Andrena camellia. The sequence continues at coordinate 29,712,734 of CM055680.1, read as the reverse complement.
GTCGTTCACCGCGGTGAATATAATCGACGTGTGCGAAACGTGAGTCAGTTCTGGCCGCGATATTACGATGAGACATTACATAAGAAATGTTTTTAATCGGCGCGCGGCGATTGGTAGAAAGTCTTTACTGGTATGTTCCGTGTGATCATAAAATTATGTTCGAAAACAGAAAATATTTTATCACGCCGTTCTCTTTCTTATATTTAATTAAAATCAGGTGTACAGTAAATTGCATTTAGAAATGAAGAAATGATTCGTTACTAATATAAACGACAGACATGTCTAATCGACTCCACGAACGTTACAATTAATTACAAAATAAAATTAGAAGTGATCTTTGAGCTTTCCAACAACGATATATCAAAATCCAGAGCTGGGCAAAGGTTTTATTTAATTAGAAATTTCGAATAACGAATGAAATGTTTGCCTATCTCTGTCAAAATCTCAAAAATATCGATGTGAATACTAAAATATTAGAAACCAACACAAGAAATGTACATAATTACACATAAACAACTGAAGATTAAAACCACCCCCTTTGCCCCACATATTACTATATTCCAAACGAATTCAGATCTCCCAGTTACAAGATTTCCTAAGCAACGAATTTCTACTGCAACTCTAAAGCCTATCTCACTCATGCAATCACACGCTCCATCTGGGACATTTCCTTTCAACCCCATCCAACCCATTTCCCAATTACCAAACATACCCAACCACTCAAGGAAAGTCAATATTCCGCTGCAATCCCATCGGGATCTCCATGAAGAAGAGAGATCAGCGACTGGCAAAGTATCATCACCACCATCTAAGGGATTCCTTCAGCTTCTCCCGGCAAGAAAGCCAACGGGGGAAGCGTTTCGTAGCGCCTGGTTCGCGCGGTCATGTAAAAAGGAATTCCACTCGATCGCCGCAAATGGCGCGTACGCGGCTCCGCTCGTAACACCTTAATTGATGCCTTGGCAGGGCTGCTTTCCACGGTAGCAAATGAAGCTATTACCACCGACCGCGCTCTGTCCTTTTTTCTCCTCCGCTCCGTTCCTCCTCGAGTCAGCGAGCGTCTTCCACGCTAAGGGGCCACCTAACGTATACATCGCACGGTTGCGCGAACGCAAAATATGTCGGTCGCAACTTTCTCTCTGGCCAGAGGTTCTCAAACACACTTCCTGCTTTTGCGATCCACGCCGCGTGCGTGCGTCTGTTTGGCAACTAACGCTGTCTGCCCCTCCAGCAACGCGGAAAAGGTGCGCGAGATTTTAAGAAGCTTTGGGAAGTCGAAATGTTGGTGCCACGGTGATTATTATCACTTTGAGTGGTAATTTAAATTTTTTATAAAGCCTACAAAGATTCGCAGCTCTGAAGATTTTCGCCAATCATTAATTAGTACAGTCGTTACTCTTTTCCGAATGGTCTCGAAATGGTAACGAGGTTCTCGAGGTTTGCTTGATGTGTGATTGCTGGACGTGAAGTTGAACAGGAGTTGGGCCTGATATGGTGAAACATTTTCGACATATGAGTATGCGTTTTTGCCAATCGAATTTTAATTCTAAGCGAAGTGGGTGTTAAATGATCTTTGACTTGAAAGCTGCTGATGAATGGAGACCAAGAGAACGAACAAGTTCCTAGGATACCCATTTCGAAACTCCCGCTTGCCGAATACTGTACAGAAACGCTACCAACACGACAGTGCTACGAATTTGCATTTCATGTTGCAACAGAAGAAAGCGTTCTCTAAATCTTGGAAATAAGAGAACAAATAGCAGAGAACCAACAACTTCCAATACATCTCCCTCCCTAAATCTCATTCATTACTTTCCCAACGCTATGAAGGCCCCTTAACATCAAAACATTCCCAACAACAAACTGCTGCGCGAAAAATACAAGCTTCACAAACAGTTACATTCCCCAATGCTCTTAAGAGTGAACACATTAATACCATTCGCGGTTGCACGCATAACTCCATCATCCCCGCGCGGATGACATGCCAGCCGGACAGTCGAAACGCCAGCGCAGACAGCACGTCGCGATTTTTCGTGGGCATCCCCCCGCGGGATCAGCTCGAAGCGCTGGAAGCAGCTCTCTCCTCCGTAAGGCACAAGGAGCAGCATTTCCAATCTGGCTGTATCGCGCAGAGAGGAGCGAGGCCCGCGGGCCGCTTCGGCTCTGCTCGGTTTACGTAATGGTAGAAACATCATCGTTAGTCGCAAGACAGTATAAAGTCGGGTACGTTAACCCCGTGAAGCCGAACACGGCTTTCTCCGCTGTCGAGTGTTCCCCCCCTTCTGCCACCTTCCTCGTGCAACACTTTCCCCTTTCCTCCCCGCCGCGCCCGATTAAATTCACCTTCTCCCTAACACCCCCCCCCCCCCGCCACCTCCCGGCGGTTATCCTCCGCTCTCCCCGTTCCCGATCCTCCTGCTTCTTTTTCCCTTTATACGTCTATTTATACAACTATTTTTCATCCACTTGCTCGGGGAGGCGACGGTATCCCGCGTGTGCGATTTCCTCCGCCGCTCGGCATCGACCGGAAGCCCTCGCGCCTCGGCAGGGTGACTTCGCGGACACGGACGCGGCTGGGCGGGGAATTCGCGGGGGCGACGGTGGGTGGAGGAAGCCGCTGGGCGAATGTGGGATAGCTGACCTCCCGCTGGGATTTATGGATCACCGATGTGGCCTGCATAATTCTGCGACGCGAGCCGCGACTTCGGGGGGGGGGGGAGGGGGAGTCGCGATGAAAGTGTAATGGGCAATGCGCGGTAGGGGGAGGTTCGGTTTTGGTGGCGAACGCTGAGACTGGCGTTGCGGGTTGAAGAGTGGGTGTAAGTTAACGGTTGGATTCTTGATTGGTGATCGGATTTTTGATGATGTCGCAGGGGTAGATGGGATGGTAGCATAATTTAATATTAATATACGCTTATAGTTAAGATTCTTGAACTACCCTAATTTTGAGAATCTTGAACGCGTAGAGGTAATAAAAAACACTCATTAAAAAACTTTCTTTAGGTGTTTAAATATTATATTATACAAATATACTGCTGCTGTTAACTCTGTTGTTTCTTTAGCAATGGGGTTCACATTCAGACTAACTTCCAGATACACTGTTTGCATTAAGTATATAGAAAAGAGGGGGAAAAAAAATTAAATTGTTTGTTTAATATTTTTGTCGTATACTATGTTCGTTTAGATATATATTCTTTGAGTGTTAATAAAGAATCGTGAACACACAGATTTTTCTATATCGTGGTGAACAAATGTTACTTTTTACTGGGGACCCATGGGCATCCCACGTGGATACCTACTTGTGTTTCCAAAGTTCACGTGTGCAGTGCCGGGTTAGAAGCGGGACACGACACACAATATTTCATATGTACCTACTTATCCCTTCGTTGACACTCTGGGTGTGAGCCACCCATAAGCTGATTTTGACGCTCTGTACCATCTATATGCAAAATAAATATCTTTTCTCCAAAGCCGACTTATAAACTATTTTTTTTCTCGAAATATTATATCTCAACAACAACTCTGTAGATTTATAACTTCTAATATTGAAATTTATAAAAATTACAATTTTTAGATGATTTTCTTCGTTTTTTCTCGACATACGGTAATCTAGAAATTTTCCACAAACACTGTGATAAAATTTAAAAAAAAAAACTACTGGAATACATTCTAGAGACCTTGAAAATGACCCCTGATTTTTTTCATAACGATTGGACTCTTTAGATGAGAATGGCAATCGTTCAAAAATTGCTCTGGGTGTGAGCCACCCAGGTATGTCAAAGTTGATCGAAAAAAGAGGTGTGTCAACGAAGGGTTAATTCTAAGAACTTGGACACTCGGTTCCAGCATTCGTCATCAAACCTCCAAGTTCAATCCTCCCCTCCCTGAATCACCCTATTATATACCCCCTCTAACATATTCCTCTTCACTCACTGTTATTATTCCAAGCGAAAAAAGATTAACCAAGTATCCCCATAATTTGAACGCAATGATTCTACTACTTACTACTAAACTTCAATTAGAATCATCCCAAGAAAGTCCCTCAGAACGGCGACGACGAACCTAAAATTTTCCATGACCATAAAACCAACCCCTGCTCTGTTTATTTATTCCAAGCTCCTCCGAAGTGATTCCATTGGTGCCACCTGTGTTAAACCCGCAATACAGTCCCACCGCGTCGACCTTCCTCTTCGCGAATCATCCCTATCTCCGATCAAGACCGAATCGCCACGGTTGGCTGCGTCACGCTGAAAACAAGGCGGTCGGTGTGTGTCGGGAGTGCGTGTCCCAGCCTGTTGTGCGTGTATTCGACGGAAGAGGAAGAGAACGAGGAAGAGAAACGGGTATGCGGAGGGCCGTTGGAGGGATGGGAGAAGGGCGCCCTTGCCCTTGGCATTGCCGCTCGATACGAATAGTCAGGGCTGTCCAAAACGGTGCCGTGGCGATTTAACGTGCGCGTAAGCCTCGCGCACGAATACCGGCCGGAAATGAGCTGGAAAGAGGACACCAATTTCCGTTTCTGCGACGAGCCGCACGACTGCCACTTCCGTGATCGGCCACGCGACACTCTTCTACATAACAGTCGGAAAACCCTGCAATCATCAAACATTCTTCCGAGCCCCTCCACTTTCGCTGGAAAATTATTCAGAGGGTTCCTCGGAACCATGTGCATAAATCTGAACTCTAAGATCATCTAAGCTGGAGTTATGGTTTACATAAACACAAATTCTCCTTTAAATTTCGGGGCAGGACACTGGAGACATGTAATATATATAGAAAGATCGAGACTCCATCACCTAACGGTTCTATTAATATTCATCAAAGAATGTTCGAGCATAATAATTCAGAAAAGTTGCGTGAGAAAGTCGAGCTCCACCGTTATAGCTTCTATTGAACGTGAGCGAAATGAATTTCGATCCGCGTGTCCCAAGGGGGGGATAAGTTTAAACGTCTTCGGCTGGAGTTTTAGGAAGGCAGTGCGTCGTATACGCATGCCCTCGCCCTTGCCCTTGGTCGATACTCATCCCCTCGAAGGCTTTTTTTTCCGGAATGAACGCCACCCCTGCGACCAACCGTCGGCTGCTTTTATTCGGCGACCACGTGGCGGCCACGTGGGTGGCGGCGGCGTGCTGCGCAGGTGCAGCCCTAGGAAACGTCCCCATGGGGGCGAGCGCAACCCCTCGGCGAGGTGAACGCACCCGGCGAAAGTAGGCTAGGCGTGGTCTAATTGCGAATCTCCGTTGCTTAATCGAATCATTAGAATAATTTTCACGCAACGTTCTCACATAACGAGCTTGCAGCGGCGCTGATCACCGGCAGCGAAATAATCCACTTTAAAATAACGAACAACTTGCCTTTTACCTTGTAGAAAATGGGAACATTATGAAATTGATATAATAAAACAGGGAATTTCAAAGTGCTTCTGGTGGATTCCGTAAATATTATAGTTTCTTTTCTCGGTGAAATTTATTTCACGGGAATTAAAGGTAAATGCGTAAATGTCATGCACAATAGCGATAGTATTGATTCAGCTGTGAATTGCATTCACGAAGCCACGGTTAATCGGCATCGTTCTCATCAGGTCGAACTACAACGAAAACTCATCCCCTCCGAAGGTCAATGGCCTTGATCGTGTCTCCCGCTGGGGTCGAAGCCCTCCATTCGCCCGTGAGCTATGTATGAATCAGGATGCTCTTTAGGGTTGGTTCACTGACATCTGGTTACTCCGGCAGCATCATCTGATTAATCGATACAGGAATTATCGAATGTATTACGAAGCACCGTTTACACATGTGATTGCAGCAGACCCCTTTTTATCGAGCTCAGGACTAACTTCCTTTTCGCACATGCCACCCCTGTTTTGCACTTCGAAGACCGAGTCCAACTCGAGAAAAATCATTCATTGACTCTAATAGAACAAGCATTTCAAACTGCACAAGAATAAAAAGTTACCCTTAATGATTCCGTGTAACAGACCTGGACGATTCAGATGAAATGGAAGAATGCGATTAATAGTCAGTGTTTACGGAAATACTGAGTGTTTTCGTAGGGTGTAAGAAGTGATCACATACTCCTGTCAGATTTCGGCTCATCTGCAAATATCCCGGCGCCTCCTCGCATTTTACCGCGTCACGAGGGTGCCACGAAACGTGTTAACTGAACCCCCCCGCGTTTAAGTTCTCCCGAGAGTGGCACTCCGTTTAACCTACGCCAGTCACAGGAAATGTTTCGGTTGCTTCGGCGCGAATGCCGCGGAAAACGCGGAAAGTTGCACTCACGTTGCATGAAAAGTGCATTCCTGAGTTGTCGAAGAGCAACGTGCTCGACAGCCTGTTTTAAAATTCGTTCACTTCACGCCGTTCGTTTCCCCTTTGGTTATGTGGTCGCGCGGAAATTGCGAACGCCAGAGTATTTGCTAGACGTTAAGTAACAAGGGAAGGGGATATCAGTGATCGTTACAAATTTCGCGAGATTTATATGACCACTGAAGGTATTCAAATTCTCGATATCACTGTGTATTTAAAAATTATTTATTTACGTGAAACTCTATCATTTTCATGAAAATAAAAATGCAAATTCCGAGTTAAGAACACTACTTGACTATCTATTATTATTCTGCGGTTTCTAATTTTGTTTAATTTAAGTGAAGTGAAATCTCCTTAAAAATTCTGGAAATTTAGTAATGCAGCGTGAAGTTAAATCCAAGATAAATAAAAATTCAGCGCGCAGAATTCAACCAATGATCATCAGTCAGTTGTTATCTCGCGCGAGCTATTAGAACAAAATATTAGAGTCATCTAGGATCGTGTCAAACGACAAAACGTCATAGAATTCAACACTTTCACGACCATCGGACAAACAAGGCCGAAGAAAACAGCTTCCCGAGCGACGTTATATCACGGCACGCACGAACTTTTAGCGAGGACCCGGTGCGCGTGTGCGTAAACCTTTCGCAACGTCTTGACGGTCCCCCGAAGACCTTAACCTCTTTCGGGGGGCGAGGTCACGACGCAAAACCAAGCGCGACGAAAATATGCTTCTCTTAATTTCACGCAAAATCTGGTCGATCAAAAAATTCACCACAATCTTCTCTTTCTGTTTTAGGTAAGCCAGCATCTAATTTCCGATCTGAGCCGTAACTCGTCGAAATAAGTTGTAAGTAACGCTAATCACTGCTTCCACCCCACGAGTAAATCAACTAATCATAACAACCGCTTTCAAACAGAAAACAAAAATAGAGAAAAACCGGCGAGCTTCCTTAATTCCATGACCTTATCCAAAGAGACTCGATCACGGAGTCCTAAGCGGCTCGTAACAATCTTTAACCCCCGAGTAGCCGATCGTAAACAGCGACGCGCCAAGCCGCAGACGGGTCACTTTTGACCCACATCGAGATTTTTGCTGCGCGTGCTGTAGAACTAGTTTTTAAATGTAAATATCATCAATAGTTGTTGCTTCCTCTCCGCTGCGCTTGACCGTAAACATGGGTCAAAGGTGACCCACCATCGGCTGGTCGAGGTAACGAGTCTCTAGAATATCTATCCTGGTAGCACAACCAAGTATCGATGCACAAGAACCACAATTCTCCAAAGATTTCTCTGAAACTCCTCGAGAAAAGAATTCCTCGAAACCCACCTAACAAACGAGGTTTCAAATCGCCATCGGGGCGTCGTTTATCTGCAACACGAGATAACTGTGGCGACTTCTAATTCGGTCTTCTTCACAGCCGCCCCCTCCCCCCACCCCTACCTGTTCCTTAATTCCCGACGCGTACCCGTGGGGTCAAGTACAGTCCGTACAAGTTCTCAGATTGGTCGTATATCGGTGGCAGGGAAGGCGGCGAAGGGCCGGGGACGCGAGCCGGAGGAGCACAGAGAATCGGAATCGAGTGTGTACGAAGGGTGAACGACCGAGAGGCAGGGGCACTAGGCTGCTACCCTCTGCGGCGAGGGAGAAGGCTATACCCCGGCCGCGCGCTCTCCAGAGCGAGAGGGCGGACGAGAGAGTGGGAGAGACCCGGCAAAGGGAGGCTTCGATAGAGAGAGCGCATCGGTTGGCATCCCTCTTCCTCGCCGCACCCCACCCCCCCCCCTCCCGACCACCGTCAACCCCCCTTCGCTCCCTTGCCCCCGTCTCGCTCGCTCTCCTTCATCGTGGCGACCGAAGAGGATCAATACGAACCACGTGGTGGTAGCAGCAACGCCACAGAGAACGACGAGCCTAACCCTCGTGCACGCAACAACCTGAACCCAAAACCGGGCAAATACTACCGGGAACGGGGTTCCCCTTCGCCAGACTCGTTAGCCCGTGGGGCTGACATTTTCCCTGGTAGCCGCATTTTGACTTTTCCACGGCCCCAGGGGGTTGCCCTTTTTCTCTCCTCCCGCCCCCCCCCCTCCACCCTCCCTCCCACTTGGAAATCGGTCGACGCTGACTTTCCAACGCCACGATCCCTTGGGGCGACGCTTTAAGGGAGAGCGATTTTCTATTTTCGCAGTCCTGGTTTGGCTGCATGGGGGATTAATGGCGGTTATTAGGTGGAACGGGGAGCGCCACGCCGGGAAAGTGTTTTCTAATGAAGCCCGCAACGCGAACCGCCGCGGCTGATCCTATTTTTGGCCAGGCAATCGATCGCGTTACCTCTATTCGCGCACTCGGTTCAACCCCGGGCTTAAGCCCGCGCGCCGGTTTGCCGACCAGGGAACGGCCTTTATCTTTCTGGGACACCGAGTCATCGGTGCACAGAGGCTGATCTGCATCGATGATCTTCTGACCTCGAAGACCATAGACCGACGACGGGCTTGCCCCGGTGAATTTTGAGATCGCCGATCCGCTGCCGGGGGGGGGGGGGCTGGGCTCTCTTGCCTAATCGCGATCGCGTCGAATTCGATCGGCGGAGTGGGCGCTAGGCGATCGTAGGGGCGCGGAGGCTATCACGGGCGGCGGTAAATAACGTGGAACGGCGGCTCGGTGTGATCGACAAGATGGAAGCTCGATGGGAATAATATGTAGGTGACGGTGCAAATAGAATGACAGAGAATGTTGGAGCGAGAGAGGAAACGAGTTGATTTAGCGATATCGATGAATATACGGACTGGGGCGCGATAACATCTAAAATGGCAGCGGCAAATAAAATGATAGATTGCCCGGACGGCCGATAAGAAGCGAGTTATAGCCGACTCTTCGGACACTCTGGAATCCTTCGCGAGGAAAACAACGAGGATCCCGAGTCAATTAAAGTTAGTTCATTAACCGATACAGTCGACGCAATTAGACGACCCTTTGGTCCGAAAGCATCTTGGGAAACGATATGATGCCTTCCTAGAAAGCTCCTCTTATTTTCCTTCCCGTTATCCTGATCGAAGTAAAGGTATGCAAGAATGGAGGCTCCGAACTCGAAAATGCTGGCTGGTCAGGATAGATACGTTTACAGATATAATCTTCGAGAATTTTTTTAAAAAAGGATCACGATTTTAGGACACTCATTGGGCCACTAAACCCCTTAGTGGAGGGTTGCTAGAAAGGTAATTTTGCAATCGAGTTCGTAATGTAACCAGAATATTAATATGTTTCTCTACTTGGAAGTTAACGATCTAGGACGCTAAGTCTTCGAGAATGTAGTTAAAAGAAAATAAACGTTTTTTTAGCACCCCCGTTAAGGCATCCAACCCCCTAGTGGAAGGTTACTGGAGAGGTAATTTCGCGATCGAATTCGATAATGGAACCACAGACGTATCTCACAAAATACGCCCCTCTAGTTGGAACTTTAATGATATGTTCTTCGGGAATTTAGTTAAAAAAAGAAATGTGTTTTTAGCACACTCTCCTGTTCATTAAGCCACTCGAGCCCCTCGCGAGTTATGCGCCAGCATCTCTCCTATAACGAACACAGGCACGGGCCAGCGGGAAGAACACAAACACGAAGGAAGAGGGTGTAAAGCCTACCCTTGTAGATTGCTTTGAAGGAGGGTTGCTATTACGGATGGTTTCATACATTGCACACCCCTGACTTCGAGTCTAGGTCGGTCATTCACCCCGTCACCGTCCCCCTCAACATCACCCGACAACCCCTACCGACCTCCCTACAAACCCTCCACCACCCTTCACACACAACTGGTGCCCCTCTCTCGCCGCCACTTCCACCGCCAATCCGCTCGGTGACGTCATTCAAGTGCCCCCTTCCGCCTCCCGCCCTCCCTCCTCCCGTCCAGCCAGGAACGAAACCCTCCCCCTATGATATACCGAGAACGTTGCGAGTGGAGGGAGGGTGACGAAGAGGGAACATCGACACAGTGGCGTAGAATTAAGGGGGTTGCATGGAATTTAAAGATTCGCCCCTGACGGGGCTGGGACTGTGCTAGTGATCTTGTATCGGGGCTGTATCAACCGAAGGTGAGGAATAGCGTTATTCTTACCCCTGGATGATTTATTAGTTTAAGCTCTGCCGTAGTTTCTGACGCGAAATAGATTCTTGGGGGTGGTAAAGTTTGGTGAAACGATAAACTTCTGTAGCGTGCAATGGGTGCATTAATATTAAAGTATCTTTGGAGATAGAGAAAGACTTTTGTTGATTTTCATCTTTTTTTTTTTAATTTCAAAGTGAGGATTGGAATAGCTGCACGGGAAAATATTGTTTTTGTGATTGGAATATAGTTGTTTGAAAGAATAAAGTTGAAGACTCGTATTCGACTGTGGTACATTCAGTAACGGTAAACAATAATGTTAAGATTCTGAATAATTGCTACTTCAAGTGATTAAAATTAGATGACTGAGAGTAATCAAACTTGTTTCATCAAATATTTCTGTACTCTCCATAGTTATGTAATTTCTGTTTAAAACGCTTCCGGTAATTCCAAGCACCATTCCAGTAAATCAAATTGTAAAAGTAAAAGGCAAGCACGAAGATCGATCTTTTTAAAATTCCTCCAGTAATAACCCACGTCGAACAGTGAAAGGATTTAAAGACCCCACGGACTTCGCTAGTCGTATCTCCTAAAAATCGTAATCCCTGCACCTCGACTTTCGATTTCTCGACTGACGCGCGAACCTCTGCACCGAAGGCAATAAAAGCTGCACCTAAATTTACGGAAGTCAATCGCTCGAGTGGAAGGTATAAAATTCAACTTCATTACCATTCGATTATGCTAATAGCAAAGTCCATAACAGCGCCTCCTTTCTCCTCGTCTCGCGGCTTTCCAGCTTGCTTCTTATCAATTTCACTCGCATTACGATTCCCTCGCACGGTCAACTTACGTGTATCAACGCCCACGCGCGCTGAAAATCGAAAAGAACCGCGCGAGGTAGCCAGGAAACGTTAATCGTAACGTGACATAACAGTGCTCCAACTAGGGGAAGGAAATTACTAGAGATTTTATTACATAATCTGGCCTTTCTTTCTAAAACTCGCATGATCACTATTAATAACCGAAAATTAGAACGCCAGATCAGGCCGAAATTAACTTAGTAGGATAATTACTTCCAAACCGGAGGTCCATTTAAGTTCCATTGAATATTTAACACATGAGTACTAATTGTTATTAACCCTTCGTGGTCACGCGGGTTGTATCGCACCCCAAGACCAATTATGGAGTTCAAACATCGCTCCTTTACGACTTCCAAAGGGGATTCATCGCGAAAGAGAATCACTTTTTTCCAAAACCGTGGAGAACCGCTCTTCTCGACCTACAAATTTCATCGTGTCAAAATTTAAATTTCTAAAAACATACTATTAGCGCATGGTCGTATGAATATTTCGAACGTATAATTATCACTGAAAAGTTAAAAGATTCAAAAATACGAGACCGGTAACTCAAAAATTGACGCTGAGGTGCAGTGAACAAATTAGCGAAAAATTCAACGCACTGTTCTAAATTCTTCAAATACTCTGACGATTTTCTAGCTGCGGAAATCTTCATCTTCATCTTCGATATCGAAGAACTCGTTTATTCGCTTTCCATTTCTGTTGTCTCTCTTCGTGTGCCATTAGCAAAGGTTCCTAGTTAGCGACTGATTTCTACGCGAATTTTCGCCACGCCTATTGCAAATTGAATAAAGGAGAAGCGCATGCGAAAAGATTCCTACGCGAAGTTTTCACCGCGCGCGGGACGTTCGCGTGTTTAATCTGCGATGACGCAGCTCCGACAGTCGCCTTGTCGTCGAAGCATTGACGACCGTTGACTCATGAATAGTGGGCAGAGCGACTATTATCTAGAGGCTAGATAGAGATAGAGGCTAGATACGCGGCGACGAAGACGCGAGGAGAAAGTTTGCGGCCCGGGAGAAGCCCACCAGCTTGGATATCGCTCCTGTTTTACACGGCTCCGTCGAGAGGGGCACGCGGTGAGGCCTGCTATAGCGTTCCTGCAGCGAGAAATTCTATCCACAGGCTTGGACAGGTCAGCCACCAAGTGAACTCGACCAGTCGGCGAATTAATGCCGTTTCGAAAATCGACTGCGCTCCCTTCCGCGTGCGATCGAGTTCCAGCGAAGCGACGCTCGTTTCGAGTTGCTGCGCGAACCGGTGCTCGCGTGACCTGGTTCGCGTATCCAAGTATCCCTGGGATCAGTACGGAAGACACGGTGTTTATTAATAAAGCTTGGTATCGATTTTCAGGAAGAGAGCAGCGCGGTCGTTAGCGACAGATTTCGATTTGTTGACATTTTCAGCCGTTTCTTTATTACTAGCTTAAAGTACAGCATGCACAGAGATTGCCGATCGCGGATAGCGTAAAAGTTTCATTGCTTATGTTGGGGATAAACAATAACAATTGCTAACGCTGGCTCAGAACTCGAGAGATGTCACAAAAACCGCAAAAAAAAAGAATAAAATAAAAGAACAGTTAAAAAGCAAGATGATATATTTTCGTTGAAACTTCCTTACGCGAAACGGCAATTTCATGTGCACCAGCCTAATAATATTTTAAAATTAACTGGCGCCTGACTTATTACGCAATGTTTACTTATATAATAATGCGCTAAACTTAAATTATCAGAAAGGGATGAAATCAGCGGGAGGGGGTGTTGCGTCCAGGTTTCATGGTAGCCTATATTTTCCGCAGGGTTCTAGAGAGTAACTATGCAAAATTTGGTCCAGATCGGTCAGAGGGTTTGTTAGTTAATAATGAATATACAGGATTGTAATTAACAGGTAATAAGAAAATACGTGCAGAGATTCTCACAGAGTTCTCGCCGATTTATGAGTGTTTGCCCAATCTTCGGGGAAGATCCTGTTCTCAGGAGGATCTGACACCTCTTAGAGCGTTCAAGGGATGGAGATAGGGGGGTTGGCGAACTTTAATAAGACTTTCCTCACGTTCTACCTAGGTACCCTATCTGCTTTAAAAAGTTGACGTTACTTTTCAAGCAGTGCATTTCACACGCCGATCAGATTTACACTCGGATTCTACACCATGAGTGCCCAAATTCTAAATTTCTTAACGCACCTCGCAATTCGCGAATAAGATCTACCTAATTCAAAATTCCACTCATAAAGAACTCCGCCTGAAACCAACAGCGACAGTCCTCGAAGTTCTCGCGTCTCGGAGAAAAGGAGGAAATATTTATAAAGTAGATATCGATGGTGCCCCATTTGACATCGAGTCGAACAGACCCCAGGGGAATCCCTCGACAGAGATTTAATTTGGCAAATGCAAGTTTTCTAACGATAAAAAGCAAGGCTACGCTGAGAACCTCTGGCCTCGCAAGGCTGCACCGTGCAAAAGGTGAATGCATCGGCGCTTCCTACATTTACGCAATCGATCCCTCGAACGTAGTTCGCACGTAGCAATCGGCTCGCTCGTACATACGTGCACGCGTCTCGGAGCTGGCTCGCACACGTGGAACCGCCGCGATATTATCGTGCGAACACGAATGTGGAAATAATCGTTTCTCATGGATTCACGGTGCAACCCACTCTCATTCAGACCAGCCGGAGACAATAAGCGTGAATGAAGGGGCGGCTCGGGGCTGACTAAGACGGGACTAGGCCCCCGTTGAAAAGGAAACTCGAACGGGAACGCGTCGAGAATGGGATTAGCCATGGAAGTGTTTCGAGACTTATTCTCCTCGCTCCGCGCGGTCTGGCTTTTCACATATCGAAGCTAGTTTGCAATGAGAAAAGAGTTGGTTGAACAGAACGGAAAATTCCGTGAAACACAGTTTAAAATGAAAATTATCGTAGAGCAACGATGAATTACTACGGTAACTACAGCGATACATTTATTTTCTGTGATGATAATAAATTATTCTCAGACCAGCGCAGAAAAGGGACACCCCAATTTCCCAAAAACAGACAGTTTTAATAAAAAAAAAAACAGACAGGCAGAAAGTAATAACCGAGGGTGTCACGGCCCAGGCCATCCGCCACTCGACAAGACGTTCAATTAAGTTTCACCTTCGATCCCAGCCTCCAAACTTTACAACGCGCCGGATCCATTAATTACGAGTAAATTTCACTCAGCGGGACAAGCGCAAACACGGCTGTGAAAGTGCCATGCTCGCCCCGGTAGCCTCCCGAACGCTGCAGAAAATTGAATCGACCACCAAACTCAAAGCAACTCGACGATACCGATCTGCTCGGTAGCATAGTGTGTGCCGAGCAGCCGCTATGATAAAATCGTACGGAGAAGAAGCTCGTTAGTCGGCGTCTAGTTAATTAGAAATTTGCCGAGCGGCTGACCCCTCGAACGGGCGATTCCGCTTGCGCGATCGCGTTTCTGGTGAAAGCTGCTGCTCGCTGGCCCTTGACCTTCCCTCGGCCGAATTCCAGCCGAACCGTCGAGGACTCGTTTCGTAACCGAAGGCGAGCACGGCGGCCATTAAGCGTGCTGGCGCGGTTTCGTTGGTCCGAGCCGCGCTGGTGAAAGGCCTGAGCACCCGATGCTCGTAATGCTCGTGTGCGTGGTCGCGCAGAAAGAGGCGCGGAGCTTGAAAGCGACCCGCGACAAGCGAAAACGAAAGGATTCCCTGACGATGGTGTCGCGCGGCTACGGCTCCCCCTTTTAGCTTCGCGCTCTCGCACGTGAGGCGGACGGTTACAGCCGGCGCCGTTGCTTTCGCAAGACTTTCCCCATTGTTTAAAAAATAAAGCCGCGACCGTCCCGAGGTCGTTCAACCGCTCCGAACGCGCGTTTTAAAGAGGTCATTCAACCGCTCGGGCGACGCGCCTTCGTGCCCGCCGTTTCAAACGCCGCCAATTTCGGCGCCGATCCCCGATGCCGCCATTACAATTATAGACGCAGGTATTTCTGGCCACCCCTGTGCGGGGTTGGTGGAGGGGTCCAGGGTCGGCTCGGGGTATTGGGCGAAACGCGAAGAATTTAGAATGGGGTGGATGCGAATTTCAGGTGAAGGAATGACACTGGGGCAGTGGTAGAATATCTGAGATGTATTAAGGGAATCAGGGTTATCATGGAACGGGTTAGAAATGACTGAGCAAGTCCTCGCGTGGGGGGTGAGTGCTGAAGGTTACCCAATACGTGATGAGAAATATTGGAAATTTATTGAACAATTCTAACGAATCTTACTTCATTTAGAATTTTAAATTAAAAGCAGTGAAAGGTATTCAATCTGTTTCAAATATCACATTTTAGGCAAACGCAGCAGGTGTTTTAATATTTATGAACGACAGTGTATGTACATACATCTATTATACCATGAGAATCATCTTCTCGAGTATTCATCCTACGTGTACCACATCTATTTTACGTCTCGCAAATCCTCCAAATAATCTGCTCCACAAATCTTCCCACATTTCTCGCACCACCCCTAAAATATAATCACAGAGGCCTCTGCTAACTCGCGTCCCCGCCGCGACACGAATGCACGCAGCCAAAACGAATTCGAAGGACGATCTTTGCCCAACGATTGACCCAACTTCGGCCGTCGGTGCCCCGTAGTCTGGAGCACCGTGTCGACGACCAGTTCGCATCGATTCGGGCCCGTCAGCAAGACGAAGTGTATGCACTGGGAGCGCGAGCTTAACGACCGTAGATGCAATCGCGCCGCTGGGTCCCGAGGAAACGGAGAAGCGGAGGGAAAGGTCAGGCCCGACGAGGAAGTGGCCGAGCTCTCGCGATAATAAGCAAAGGAACACTTTCTACGCTCCCGAGAGGAGGGGGGCTTAGGTAGCTGCTTCTGCAGCCTCCTAAATGGAACGTGACGGCGTTAAGCGGAGCCGCGGTTTATGCGAGCCACGATCCCGTGGAACAGCGGCCGTTTCAATTCACACTTCTTGCATCCGCGCACAGGAAAGCGTGGCGAAACACGTTTCGCGCCACGGAAAATGAAATTCACGATACCGATGTCGCTTCTTTCAAACTGTCCTGGCCGTCCGTTTTTCTTTTACCTCGAACCGCGAGGAAACCGGGCCGATTGGAAATTCACTTATATATTACACTTGCTTTCTAGTGACAAGGAAACGTTCCCAACCCGACAATTCTGATTTTCATGAAACCTCACGGAAATTTAGAGTACCTACTATGCAAGCAGCAATTCTTTTTCTGCGGAAATTTACTCTGAATGGACCCTTAAAGTTATATGTGCTCTTTTGTTTTTTTAATATAACTTTATTTTTCTTTTAGTAGCGTGATAGAGTATGAACAATTTATTGAACAATTCTTATATTTTTGAAGTTTTGTTCTATCTCTATTTTTGCTATTAAAAGGGCGAAAAAGCGCATTTGTATTATTTTTTAGAATTGTCGTGGTCAGCGGTAGGTATTCTTTATGAATTATTTATGCACGATGGAATAGGATTCGTGGAAATATGTAATTTCCCACCTATTACATTTGCAAATTGAATCTTTCCTGCGATTCCTGGTAAATCATGCACAATAAATCCTTTTTATTTCTCTGATAGGTACTGCTTCCTTATGTATGGCATCTCTGCATTTTTTAAACAATTCTGTTGTAATCTCCACTGAAAATATCACGATGGGTACCTTCCTACATTTTACAAGTTGCGAACGAAGTACAATCTGCTTTGTTCAATAATTAAGAAAATGTTCTCTAGCAGTTCCTCATTCTTTTACAGGCGATATTTTATCTCATCACATACTGATCTGAAAAGTTGGCTCTAACTCCGTTTCTCTGCGAATTATATGTACAAACGTATGACTCCTCTTTCGTGGAGCCTATTTTAGTTTCTACTACTGAACGCATTTTTACCCCCGTGTCAGTACCATAACTTAATTTCCAGAACCAACAACCCCCTTCATTTAAACAGCATCTCTAACAATCATATTTCATCCTCGCAATGTCTAAATAATCATCGACAACCACGCAACAGATACATAAACCAACTTTCCTCATTTAAGGGATGAAAATCACCTGAATCTCCTCGTCAAAAGGTACCTTCCTACCAGAATAAATTTTCCTAACGACTGATCTGCAAGTAAACTGATCGCGGAAACTGGAACAAGGAAATTCTTGGAACACGAACCGTCTCGCCTTAATCGAATCACAGCGACACGGTTTTCCCAGCTCCAATGGCGTTCAAATGCGCGACCAAGGTCCGTCTTCAAGACGTTCTTAGTGGAAAAGTGATCGGCTGAAGCGAGTCGACAGGGCTTTTCCCTTCCCTGCAAGTCCTCAGCGGGTTCGCGCTTCCCCGAAAGCCCTCTTATCTGGGACGCGAGTGAACCCGCGTGGCCCATATACGAGGAACGCGAGCCTGATCCCTCCTCCACTCCCTCTGATCGCCACGGTCCGCGTGCTCTCCACGGCTGGGTCTAAACGCGTCTAGGCTAACCGAAGCGAGTCGTTCCTCCGCGCGGCGTACAATGGCAACGACGTTCGACCCACGCTATTGCTGGCTGGCAGTGAAACAGTCGGTGCACCTTATCCCACCGAACGCTAGCCAGCTAGGCCACGCGAGCAACCTTTTACGAAGATACGCGCCGTGCCTCGCAGAGATATATGTAGCGATGTCGTAAGAGAAGTACGGGGGCAAAGTCAGTGACACCCTTCAATGCCTTCCCTTGAGTCAAGACATTGGGAACGCGTGAATTTGGTAATACTTTGTGGACATTGGTACTTGGAGGCGGTGGAGGGCGTTTAAATGTAACCAGATGAGCACAGAGCGGCGATAGGTGAAGAAGTCACTGTACTTATCACTTGCAGAGATATAGTGACTAACTTGAGGCCCACTCAGGTGGCGTGTAACGCGATGTCTCTGAAAGTTCAAGGACCTTCAAGTACGAAGGGGGTATTTTCGTCTAGAAGGCCAATTTTCTGCCTTTCTTTAGAAGCGATGCACAAAAAAACTACACAGTTTTCACCGATGAGCATTATCCACGCGTATTTATTAACATTTCACTTAGTTGTAAAAAAAATTTCGGTCATATATAATAATAATTAATGGAGATATGGGTCATCTCGTAAAGCGTGTGCAAAAAAAAGTTGCCTCATGGTACACACGATTCCGGCGGTTCCGCTGATGCAAAACGAAAAAACCAAAAGAATTCTTAATCAGTAAGAGTGTGGCTATAGCCGGTAACAAATTTATGAAAATAAATTAAAAATTCACAGAATAGCGGGACTTTGAATTTAAAACTTATCTTTTCCGTGTTTTTTTTTTCGTCTTTAAACGGCCTTAAACTTGTGAAAAAAACTGTTTCGCCTGGATTCTGCTACCGGCTGGAATTATATGTTTTCTGAAGGTGTACGAAAAAGATGGACCAGATTGGCCCACTAGAAGCTGAGATATCGTGTATACCGTCATGAAAAACACCGTTTTGGGAAAAACCCACATCTCCATTAATTATTATTATATATGACTGAATTTTTTTTTACAAGTTACTGAAATATTAGGAAATACGTGTGGATAATGCTTATCGGTAAAAATTGCGTAATTTCTTTGTGCGTTGTCCCCAAAGAGAATAGAGGATCTCGTCCCTCTAGACAAGAATACCCCCTTAAGCTGAAATCCACCTGGAAGCTAAGCTAAGCTATGCTATGCTATGCTACGTTTTAAAAAATTAATTTCAATACATTCTTATGGAACCGTTTCCACCAAAAGCTAAGCTAAGCTGTGCCATGCTACGCTATATTTAAAAAAAAAACAGCTTCGATACATCGTTTTTCACCAAAAGCTACGATTCTGTGCAGCAATTTTTTTCTTTTAAATAATGAACTCAATAGAAAGTCTGATTAATGTCATTTGTTATACATCCTCTGAAGATAAACAGATCTTGTTGAAAAAAAAATTTTCTTATTTAATCTTCAAGTGATGTATAATAAATGCCATTAATCAGATCTTCTATTAACGTCACTGCTTGTGAGAAAAAAATTGCTAAATAAACACATGCTTTTCATGCGTCCAAGGTGGCACCTCCCTTAAGGGTACTACCGATTTTACCCTCTGCTGCTTTCACGACACCACTATGTTTCTGTAAAGTAAACTACTTATGTAGAAACCACGTTGCGCTTGGGAACGAAGGATGTATCGGCGTAAAGATCGAGACTCCCGATTCGAAACGTCTTCTCGATTCTTCTCTATAAAGAGCCTCCCATCCCACTTCGATACTATTTATTTCACGAGCTAAGCGTGTGCACGTGACAGTCGATTGCGCGCGCGAACGTTGCCCTCCTTATACAGAGCCCAGTGACACCCGATTTGGTGCATCTAAGGAGGCTCAACGGTGCTCGGATATAACTTACGTTTCATCGATGCCTACTTTCCCACGGCTTCCCAGGATCTACGTGATCTACGATGATCCGTTACCGGCTGAACCGTTTACACGTGTAAACAGAAACGAGCAAGATCGCGCGCACCGTGAGCTGAATTGACTTGGTATCGACCACTGGCGACGGGTCATGGCTGAGTAATTAGGAGGATGGTTCTACGTCCGCGGGGAAGCTTCGACGCTAGGAGACTGGTCGAAACTGCGAATCGATCTTGGGCTGTGCCCTGTAACTCGAGACGAGTAATTGTCCCGACGCGATTTTTCGTGAAAGGGTTCAAGGTCTTCGAACGATTCAGGAAAGGATGTTTGAAAACATGCGAAGGTGGATTTCTAATTTCTAATTGGAATAGCTACTTAGTTGCCCTGTTGCGAAATGTCTAGAGTCAAGTTTGCAGGCAGAAAAGAAAGATTATGAGAAGATTTGACGCTGGTAGAAATAGTGGTTGTTGCAGTTTCTCCTGTGCAGTTTCGTTTTCATGATATTGGCGAGTTATAACGATCGTTGTGCACTTCCAATATCGCGTAACAGTTTCGCGAAGGTGCTCGTTACATAAGGAATGAAAATCTATACGCGCACCGGTTTCTAAGGATGCGGTGCTCGACCAAATCGAAATTAAGATGAGAATATTAATTGATGCTTTTGAACCTTGCAGGGCTGTATTGATTCTTTCGAGTAAATTATATATTTATGTAATATTCAAAGATTATTGGTATTGAATTTTACATGGGGGCAGAGTTTAAAAAATTTTCTGAAGTTTTGAGGTATTTTAACGTAACGAAGAATCAGGGTAGAGTTTCAATTTGTATTTCGTATATATATTTCAGAGAGAAGCAGTAATTTATCCTTGACATAGTAGCTGATGCAATATTGTTGACGAATAAATGGCGAGACCGTTTTGCATCAAGTCCTTTGCTAACTTGTCGCTACGACAAATTATGCCGCTCTATTTACTGTGCTACAAAACGAGCGGTCGCGGGTGTCTGATTTCGTGCCTCGATCGAAGTAGAATTCATCAAGCTTCGATCATACCTCGAAAATAATATACGCCAATCTCTAATCCATACCGAGAAAGAAAATATCCAAAAACTATGATACATCCCACACTCTGAATCAAAGAAATTTGAGTTCATTGGAACTTTGATTAGTGCTGCTCAAATTACTCTGAATTCACAGAGAGACATTCTCAAAATCCCTTTGAGAAATGATAAAAATTCCTGCAGCCTTAAAAGAAGTTAAACCAACAGAAAAATCTTCCAATTTCCTCAGGACCCCGATAACAAAAAGCACAATACCTTGCTACTCTAATAAAGCTTCCAATATAAAAGCTACTCAAGTTCGTCCAGACCACGAAGAAGAATAATCCAACACGCCTTAATTTCTACACTGCAAAACCCTTCGATTGAAAGACTCTTAAAACACGTAACAACAATCGTTGAAATTTCAACGAAGCCTCGATCAGGAATGCCACAAATGTATACTGTCGCCGAAATTCATGAAAAACGCCATTCCGAATGGCTGTGAATTCCGCGCGGCGAGAGAATGGGCGAAAAGTCTGGGGACAAGCGAGCAGAATGAAGAGTGTCGGGACAAAAGCCCCGAAACGGGAAATGTTATACGCGGGGAGGGTTTTTACGTGGGCTGAACAGTCACGTTGTTCCGTGGGAAGGCAGAGTTCGGTATACAAACGTTTCACTCTCGACGAGCCGGCTGGATAACGGGCCTCTGTGCTCACAGAGGAGGTAGGCAGAGGTGTACCATGCCGAGAAAGAAGGGAAAGTAGTTCTGTGAGTCAGTGGGGCTTGCGGTACCTCGTGACGTTCGACGGTTAAGCAGCCTCGAGACTCGGGAACGGGAAACGGTAATCCAGATGAGCCGTATCGTTTATCCTTTTGGAACCGTTCGTCTTCTGTCGCGCTTCCACCGCCCCTCGCGATTTTCTGGTACAGTCAACCTTTACTCCCTTGCCACTCATTCGACAGCCCCAGCTGACTAATTACATACGAGGCCATGTAATTGAAGTATAAAGGTCCCCAATTTATTTTAATGATTTTTAGGAAATAGGTACTTAAATGTAGTTGTAAGAATTGTATTTAAGATTGCATGTGGCGTGTGTGATAAATTAAATTTTTATAGAATTCTGAGTTTAAATATGTGTGGAACTTAATGGCCTGCACGTACTGTATTATTATATTAATGCGGCATTATTAATGCAATGCAATAGAAGCGCTCAGATCGACGTATGAGTAGAAGCAGTAAGTACTAGCCAGACACCAGGCCAGCGAATGTCCAAAACTCATTTCCCTCCAAACCCATGCTTCTACGAGAATATTTCATTCCACAATTTCCCTTTATCTGCGCACAAAGGACCCTCCCAATGCTTCCACGACTCGCACACGCAATTCCCATTATCAAACCAGAAAATCGCTATTTACCTCTCGAAGGATTAACCTACACACCTACATTCCCCAATCGTTCTTCACCCACGTGCCGGCGAATTTACGAGCCACCTCTTTCCCAAAAGCCCGAGCATACTCCCCAAAAACAGCGTTCCCGTTCCTGGACCTTGTTCCAGCGAAATCTCGCATCCGAATCTCGCGGAAGATTCCGTGGCGATAGCGATGAAAGCACCGACCGCGAAACAAGCTCCGCCGCGGCGCGGAGGAATTCGTTAGGTACTCCGGGGAGCATATAATTTTTGCTTTCTCTTCCATCGGAAACGGCGTAATAGTGGCAGAACCAAGTGACACACTTCCCGGCACGAGGGAGCTCGGGAAGCTCGGTGGGCCAGGGCTTCCTAGAAGAGCCCACGGGCTGAGCAGCGGCTCGACGAGACCTATCCGTCACCGGAAATAGATTGTTCGTTGGTGAAACGGTCGCTTGATGCCGCGGCAAACAATAGTTGACCCGAATATGCACGTCGAAACGACTCGCGAGCCGACGAGCCCCGACCCTGATGAGACGAAAGCCGCTCGTTACGAACAATTGCGCGCTGAAAGGTCATTAACCGTCGCCGATTACGGGATAGCTGAAACGGGATGGCGTAGACGTCCTGCCCCTTAAATATTCCAGCGGGAGATCACCACCCCCCACCCCCGAGGACGACGTCGCGGTCCTTAACGAATGGCAACAGCGTGTCGCTTACGTGAATCATTTACTTGGCTGGCAACGATCGACAGGGATATTGTTCGAAGCAGGAAGCGTCTCGTCGCTCCGTCATCCATCCATCTGGGCACGGGCGACGATGAACGCAACCTCGAGCGATTCACCGGCGAATGGCTGACGAATCGGCCGTGTTTCAGGACAGCCTCGCGGGAAAAGGATCGTTGGGATCGTTCAGTAGAGACGGAGATCTGGGGACGAAGGGAAATGGGAATAGAAACTGGAAAAGTGATGGGCTAACTCTACTGTGGACTTCAGTATATACTTCTAAAAGTTCCTAGTATTTCTTTTTAAAAATTAGAAAATACTGTGAGTGGATCGAAAGAGACCCAAGTACCGTGGTAGGTATAACCCTGCAACAGCCTTCACAAATTAGCAACAACTTTCTTATATTTCTTGAAACTTAAAAGAACCCTCAACGAAATGAAAAGGGGTCATAAAGAAATAAGGATCGTGGAAGGGAATTTGGGAAATTTTTTTTAGGAACTGATGTGGAATTTTCAAGTGTAAATCGTGGTACTTTTGTAGTAGCGATCAGGGTCGCGAAGAGCTTGAACAACTGTTAGGGGTTAGGAAATCAAATGGGAGGACGATTGTCGTTGGAAGGTTTGTCCAGTGGATGTACAGCGTAATTGTAGCAGCGATAGCGAGAGTCGACTAGTTTTGAGGTCAGGGCAGGATCCTTGTGACGTACGGTGCTCCAAGGAGCACTCTGGTTGGCCTTCGACCTGAACGATCCTTTGCTCGGGCTCCTTTTTGCAGGACCATTCTTCCTGCCGCGACACTGTTCCGAGGATATCCTTAGAACAACCACTTTCCTCGATTTACCGAGACCGGGAACGTGGTAGTCCTTTCTCAATCGAAGGTAACTATTGAGTCCTTAGCGGGTTGTTAGACTCCATGTGGTGTTATACGATTTTGTAATTCATTAATTCTTTCGAACTGTAGAAACGATACCCTTAATACACTATAATTAAAGCTTCACAAATTTATTGTGGCACAATAATAGTGAGATAGATACTAATTTCTCAGAGGAAGTTCAAACTAAATAGAAGTGCTAATACGATATAAGCAGAAGAGTTTAATTACGTTAGAAGCTTCAATTACATCACGAATATAAGGTGGATTTTAAAGAAAATTACTAATACACAAAAGAATATATAAAGTTTGCTCTGCAGCGCATATCATTGACTTCTATCACTTTATACTTGGATATTCTCCACAGCGTGAATTAAAACTCGGTGCATACCAGGTAATTACACCTTAACCCATCAGTCGGTACCCTAAACCTTCAATAATTTCTCTCGATAAACTCCACTTGCAATAAAAGACGACAGACGTTAAACTTAAAAAATATTTTGCTACATTGAGATCCCTCAAAGCCAACGATGAATTCTTATCGGGATGAAAATTGTTCCATGTCCAGGGACAAAAATTCATGCGAAATCTCAGCAGAGGCTCCGTCATCCAAGATATTTCGGACATGTCTTTATGTAACGGTCTGATTGAAAGATCAAGATCAAGAGAAACGCAGCCATTGTCGGGTCGGAGCTACGGGCACAGCTGTACCGAAGCACGCGGTGCGATCCTTGGTCATGGACTCGCGAGTGTAACGTGGTTCGGAAGGTGAAAGTTTTTCGGTTATCGAACATCGTGGCCTAGACCGTAAAAGAATAACAAGAACACGTACACAGGCTGGCGGCAGTTCTCGTAGGCAGTTTATGCCTCGCTGCTTTCTCTTTTGATTCTAAATGCTTCTCTCTGCCAAGTGTGTTCCTGGTCCGCTTATAGCCCAGTTATCGAGCAATCTGTTGCCCGTTTTATGGTGAAAATAGTGTCACTAAAAGCACATCCTCTTCAGACATTTACGTGGTAAAATAACGAGTACGAGTTTAAGAAATTTAATAGTCACAGCCTGTTTTATCGTATCCGCGATTAGGTCTGTCCAGAATATGCTCTCAGAGTGTCTACGCTCTAATTCGGCGAATGGAAAGAATCGATCACGAGTACAGGAATAAATTTTGTACACCTTTTAAAAGCGTCACGGGATGCACAATCGATTCAGCTAATTATTAACGCTCGACCATACCTGAGCCGCGCAAGATCGATCGATCGATCTTCTTTCTATAAATACCCGTCTATCGCGGCAGATGGAGTAAAATATAAACGTCTTTAATACCGTCTAGAAGTCTAGACTTTCGTAGGGGATTGAAACGTTAATATTCCATTTGAAATTCACCAAATATCGATCCAATCCACGCTACAAGATCCAACTATCCAATATTTCCGTTCCCAAATTCCCTCAACTCATCCAAGCCCCCCTCCATCCCCATACAATACCAGGGGACCGGAACGGAACAGAAACGGAAACGATAAACGAAAAGAACGAAATATTTTTCCGGAACAGAAATAGAAAGGAAACTTTTTCTCATAATCTATTTTTTTTTTCGGGTGTAAGCCTCAAAACTATTTACTTGCATGCAATAAAATTGTTAATAATAAGTTTATAATCGTTTCTTCATAAATATGAAGCGACCGGTTCGGAAGAAAATTTGTTTTTCGTTCCAATGGAAACGAAATATTTTTCAGCAGGAACGGTATTAACCGGAACGAAATTATTATTATTGTACCTGAACCGAAACGAACGAAAAAAGCATTTCGTTCCAGGCCCCTGTACAATGCTTCACCACCACCTACGCAAGTGCCTGCATTACATAACAACCTTCTAAATTACAAGCAGCATACATACACCTCAACTGCTTTAATTACAAATCAACCCCTACTCCGACCAAGGAGTATCGTTTCCTGGTCGCCTGGATAACCGATAACGATCTTATTCGGCCCACGTACCGCGGTAGAAATCGGCCCGAAGGAAAGTGCAAGTTCGCCCGACGAGTTTCTCGCGGCGTCTCGCGTCACCCACGAAGTCGGGGGCGTGCGATGGGGGAGCGGGAGCGTGGACGCGAAATCTCGGGTTCGAAATGGACGAAGAGAGGAGGTACGGCGAAGCGTGTGCAGGGGGGCCCGCGATCTCAGCGCGGCAGCGTACGTCCAGATAACAACGGTGGCAGATACGGTTTTCCCGCGAGCGGCGTTCGCGTAACGCTAAGCGATCGACGACTAGGCCTGGTTCGCAGCGGCGTTAGAGGTTCCCCTACTGGAGAACGTTAGCGCACAGAGGGAACGGCGCGGCCGTTTTACGAGGAGGGTTTCTCTCTTCCACTTCCACGGTTCCTCCACCGCACGGCGCACGGGTTCCTCGTCGGTGAGCGCTGGTGCCCGTGGCCGCTGTCCCAGTCGTCGCCCTACTTTGTCGAAGCAAACTCAGCTCGACACTCGGTTTACACCTCGCCACGACGACGACGACGACGACCACGACAGGGATACGCACGTTCGTTCGCGCGGGCGCGCTCACCCACACGCGCAGGCAGGCTCGCTCGCTCGCACGTGCACGCGTATACGTAGAGGCGGAACGGAGCGCGGCCGCACGCCAGCCAGAGAAAACACGCGCGTTACCTACGTGCGTACGCGCAACGGGCTGCACGGGGATCGCGGTGTGCGGTGGTTTTAGTCGACGCGAAACCGTGGCCGACGGTGGTGGTGGTGGTGGTGGTGCCGGTGGTGGGTGGCTGTGATGGTGATGGTGACGGACGTGGCCGTTTTCCCGCAGACCGGAAGTGCAACGCGCGAGAACCCGAAGCGTCCCTATCGCCGCGCGGCGACGAGGAGCCCCGCGCCACGTGCCCCGGCCGGAACCGCTCGTTGCCCAACGAAACTAGCAGCCAACCAGGTGACCGTCCCCTGACCTACGGCAACCTGCTACGCGCTCCGCCGTCGTCGCCCAGTGTAACCCCGTGGCGGTGGGTGGCCGTTGCTCGGCCACGGGCAGCAGGCCCTCCGCGCGCAGCGACGGTTATCGGGGAGAATTCCACTCGCCCCGAAGGGATTTCAGGAATTATCTAGCGTCGTACGTTGCACCCTCCCCCCACCGATGCAGCACGCCGCTGAATCGATCTAACGTATCCTCGTTCCACTGGCCCGTCCACGGTTTACTACTCGTTGGACCATCGTTATAGCGGGACGACCGCTCTCGTTCCCGCGAACGGTCGACGCGTGCTCGACGCGAGAAATCGTCGTGTGGATTCACTGGGAAGCTTCTAGGAGAACGATCGTTATTCGCGCGCCGTTCAGGAGAAAGTGCATGTGCCTCTCGAGCCGGAAGTGCCATCGAGCGAGAATATTCAGCATCATCGTTCTGTCCCTTTCCCCCTCTCTCTCTCTCTCTCTCTCTCTATCTCTCTCTATTCTGTTCTACACACGCCTCTCGTTGTCCTGTGAAACGAATCTCTTCAACGAGAAGACGCGCGTGTCTGCTCCGCGCGCCGTCGAGCAGAGTCCAAGAGAATTTCAACGCGGTATCGGCGTGGTGCCTGGTGTGCGACCGACACGGACAAACTAGCTAACCAACGAAACGCGATTGATAAGCTCTTCTACGTCGCCTGAACCGCCACTGCCAACACACGACTAATCGCTGCCACTACCGACATATTACTCTCCGCTGTGATTTTTCCTTCGGATTTCCCTCCGGGCCTCACGCTGGCTTGCCCTCCACGGCCAAAGCCAACGAGCGTCTGTTCCGTTGCGCCGCTCGGAGCATGCGCCTGCAAAACCAGCCCGCAAACAGCCGTTCGAAAGGCGCGACCCTTGAAGACTGGAAAGGATCGCGGGAGCGGAATCGATCGACTTCGACATTCATTCTGAGCACTGCCAGCACTACGCGCGGGACCTTTACAATCCCCGTTTCGATCTGGAACCGCACTGCCAGCCGGAGGACCACCCTCGATCTCTCGGACGGGAGAGAAAATCTCCGCGCGTTATCCAAACAATTTCGAATCCAAGGCTGAGACTACCGAGCGATGTTAGCCGGCAGAGGACGAATCATCGCCGCGCGGACTTGACTCTTCCACGAAATCCTCGAGCTCGTCGTAACGGCCACGTTCTTCCAACGCGCGTCGAGTGTATACCGCGGGATCGAGGACCACCGATCGTTCTCCAAACGCTCGACTCGTCGCCGACGTCGGCCAAGTAACGCGAGGCGATAGGCGTCCTTCCTGCTGAACGGCTCGCGCGACAACGGGCCTAGGAAAGAAAGAAAGAGAGACAAAAAAAAGGCGAGCTCCGTTACGCAACCAGTGCGTGGCTGCCATTTTGGTCCACGCGCACGCACACCCGGGTACGTGGGTGCACGCGGCCGAGAGTGACACTCTCGCGGTGGAGCGCGTCGCATCGCGTCGCCTCGCGTCTCCGTGGAAAAGGCGGGCGCATGAATGGTGGCGCGGCGCGGCCGCGATAACAACGGCTCCGTTTTGATAGTGCCGGCCGAACCGGCGGAACGAGGAGGGGGGGGGGGCACACGGCCAGCCGACAGAACTCCGCTCGAAGTCGTAAATACACGCCGGTGGTGCTGGTTTCGCGCGCGTCGCAGCCGCGCGCTGGCCAAAGGTGCAACGAACTCCGCCGCGGGAATTTCGTGTGGCCACGTCCAGCTAGTGATGAGTCCGCGTCTGCCCGCGTAAATATACACCGCGGCGCGAACGACAGTCGCCTTCGACGAGGAAACCAGTGAACGAACCGCGGCGCGCCGTTCTTTTTTCGCTGTCGAAGGGAAACCGCGGGAGCAGGAATCGCGCGGCCGCCGCGCCATACGCGGCCGTCGAACGGCAGCTGAGAGCGAGACGAGGAGCGATATATTCCGTCGCGTTTTAAGTGAATCAAGGATTGTGCTCCTGTGCGGAGGTGTTTGGTCCTCTGGGTCCGAGGGATTGAGAACGATCGACGGTGTTCGGTGAGCATCGGTATCACCAAACTGAAATTGCTAGAAGCTTGCGAAGTTTAGTTCGCTAGCTGTTCACGGTTCCGTTCCTTCGGCTGTATCGCGTGCTAGAAGTGCCGGAAGTAATCGAAATTAATTCGGGCCAAGAGACTGGTGACGAATTCCCGTTCCTCCTGGAAGATAAGAGCGCCTGCCACGCTGCAAGGTAGAAAAGGGACTTTGCGCGGCAGCGAAGAGACAAATGGACGAGCGAACCAGGAGGTGAAGCGTTATTGGTCGTGACGGCGGAGGAACCGGAAAGACGAGGGACGTGCAACCGGGGGTTTTTCAGTTAGGACAAAGGATAACCCACTTCTGCAGGCGAGCTTACACGCGCAACTGGGTCGTACGTCTTGCGCTATCGTCGTTTCGGACACTGGCCTCTCCTCTGGATACTTAACAGCGACCGATATTCAAACGATTTCAAGGCGAATCACCTTCCACCGGTCACTCAGACATTTTGGATACACATCCACCCATCGTCATCGATCAAAGTCCGCTCGTACCGCGAATGCTCGTTGAAAACTTGAGCGAGGAGGATCGCGAATGCGTGGATCCGGCTTAACGGGCGGTACCATCGATCTCTATTACCAAGTTTCTTAATTGTTCGCGCGCGGGGGAGCGGGTGGTGGGGGAGGAGGGGCGCGAGTTGCGTGGAAATCGTCGAACAAATGAGGAACAAGTGCACGTGCAAGTGCTTGAGAAAACGGACGAGACGTCGGAGGCACGACGTTCACCGAGGGCCGCGGGTACTCGATTAGAGCCAGCAAAGAAGTGACGTTTTGTGATCTCTGTGCGGTACATGCATACGCCTGTCCCTGTACGCGTATACAGGCGTCTATGCACATGTGGGCGCAGGTGGGCGCGCGCGCGCAGCCAGTGTATAAACGCTGACGTAACACGACGGACCTCCCCTTGACACCTGATCGACGATCTACCGTCGTCGGCACGTCGGTGACCTTGTTAACA
The DNA here is from genome assembly GCA_029448645.1 of Andrena camellia. NCBI lineage: Eukaryota > Metazoa > Arthropoda > Insecta > Hymenoptera > Andrenidae > Andrena > Andrena camellia. Next base: position 29,683,049 of record CM055680.1, on the reverse strand, counting down.
CCGTGCCCCGACGGGCTTGTCGGCTCAACTCGAAGGGAGGACCAGGCGTTCGCGGCCGATTTTCATGTTTTGGATGCCTTAAACGGAAAAAGATGTAAGTCACAAACAGCATTGTTCCTTTCGTATTACGTAGCGGCAGGGGTTTCTGCTCGAAGGTGCTGTTACAGAATCAGGTATCCTTCTGATCCGGGATCAAGTCCACGAGCTTTTCTTTAGGACACGTAGATTCGAGTAGGGTTAAATAGCTTTGGGGGACGTCTTACCCAATTAGCGATACGTCTGGCTGCTTGAAAGCGAAACACTGGAAAAGGGGAGCCGAATAGAAAGAGACAATAAGTCACTAATGGATGCAAATCTAGCGTACAGGTTTCACCCAAGTCGAAAGGTCTAGGTCGTTCGGCAGGCATCAGATCCTCCGCTTCCTGCTCGCCGAAATTTGTGAGAATTCGTTGTGCAAACCTCGCAGAAGGACAGAAGCCCCCCGTCGGCCCCTCCCCCTTCAAATGTGCTCTCGCCTGGGATCAGGAAGAGGCACTTCGAAGGCAAGCGTTCCCACTGTACCGCGGGCATCGTGGACGCTGATGCAAGCGGCAGAGATACGAAAATAATTTTTTAACGAATTCCGGTAACCTTCGGGAGGCCGTTAAAAGCAAGGATCGCTTATGCAGTACGAAAAGGTGAAATCTCTTTACGGTGGTTTCTCCGCGCATAATCGCGGACGGGTACTTTTGTTGCCTCGAGCGAAAGATCGGACGAAACTAGCGACTCGATGTTCCGTTTTTTTTCTCTCTTCTTTTTTTATTATTCGACGATTACCGGGGCCGTTTAAGAGATGCTTTGCGGGCGCGATCCTTTCCACTCGAGCCTCTCGATTCAGGAACGGCCGCGCTCACGGTTCTCCAGCGGCTATTGTTTCTGCTTAATTGGCCGCTATCTATTCCCAGGATCATCATAGATCAATTTGCACGATCGCCCGTTCACGATAGGGCGGAACGGTTTCTCTGCAATCTATAAATACGTGAGACGAGGCGATACCTCGAACGACTGCGTCGCAAGAGCGTTAGACGCCTGCTACCACCGATTCAGACCTGCTCGCGCACAAACGCTGCTGGCGGCTCGAGAATGTCGCGTTCAGACCTTTGCCTACAATTACGTAAAGATCCAACGGCGTCAGTTGCGTCACGAAAACAACTGCGAAATGCTCTGCCCTTCGGTGAATTACTTTTTTCAACGCCAGCTGTGTTGCGTCAGCAATGCCGTCCGTGACGTTTGTGCATCGAGCACTGGCGGCGGGCGTTCCGTGCACTTCAGATATCGCCGAAAACGTGAATTTTCGTGATGGAAATAGTGAGGAATTTGCGTTGATTAAGGAATCTTTGAGATATTCCAGTCTTTTTCAGTGAAATTCTGCGTTAATTCTGAATATCTGATCTGTGGCACGTTTTGAAACAAATTTGCACAATTTTTCAAATTTCTGAACCATTCATTGGTTCCTCAAAATCTTCACGACTACATCTTCTGAATGGAATAGAGATCTGAAGGTTCAAGCACGTTAGTACGTGACATACGTGACTAGGGTTACCACCCTTTTTACAGGAAAATAGCGTAAATTTGCCTTTTGTGGAGTATAAAACAATTTACGCCAGAGAAAAAGTAAAAGTACATTTTAATCTTATTAGTTTTTGTCTTTCTTATTGCTTTTAGCATTACGGAGCAACTTTTTATCAATTTTAAGTAACTCAATTGCACTATTGCACTCAATATATATATTAAAATATATAAATAATTCGTTCTTTATTAAATTAAGGGGAGGTTCCGGTTAAAAAATCAATTTTTTTTTTATTTCATTTTTCGAATGTTCAACCTTTTAGAAATACGTGTTTAAAAGGATTTTTTGAAATTTGTAAAATTCCCGAAGGTTTAGGCACTTGAGTAGCAGCAAATGCATGGGTAATACCCGGCCACTCGGCACTCACGTAAAACTTTAAACGCGTTTTTCTCGAAACAGTGTTTTGAAAATCGGTGGAACTTGTATCTCTAAAAGTTATTAATTAATTCGACTGAAATTTTTTTATTTTGAAGAATATACTTCTAGCTTGTGGACAGCCCAGTAAAATTTAAAAAAAATTGAAAATTTGTAATTTTGAAGGCGTTGAAACGACGAAAAAAATAGAGAAAAAGTGATTTAAAAATTCAAGTGTCGTTATTTTCTGAAAAAAAACGTCAGTTTTTTGTAATTTTTTTTGGTCAGTCCGCGAGCGAGTTTCATGCCCTTTAATAATCTGGCATTGTTTTCTACTTCAGACCAATGGTTTAGGTGCTACCGGCTCCACCAAATTGGATGAATTTTTTGACGCCTCGACTTTAACGACTCCCCAGCGCCGTCTGCAATGCTTAATTATAAAACAAAAAAATTATTTCTATAGTTCAAGACATCCTTATTCCAATGCAACAAGTCCCGTTAAATTATATTTAGTAGTTTTCCTTTAATTAATTCCTAAATATCACCGATTTTTATGGGCTCTAGAACGGAACAGTATCTTACGAGGTGTGGTGTCGTTTCGAATCAGAGATGGTCATGGTTTGTGTAATGGAGTACATTTACGTGTAATAACGTAAGATACTTTTTTAAAAGAGTGGCAACCCTATAGGTTGCAGAGATAGATAGAGTTTGAAGAACATACATTATAGTTTCCCGAAGTAGATAGAGCCAGAAGTGTGTGAAGGAATCAGGAATTTAGGATAGCTGATGACGTGTCTATCTTGGACCAGCTTGTGAATCGCCGCGGACATCGAAAACACGAATGTTTCCTTTGATGCCACTGTTAAACGAAGCATAGAATGTGTATCGCGTAAACATTTCTACGAAGCACTTGGTGCGACCTCGGTAATGATTAATTGCAATTTTATGAACTCGGGGTACGACTCATGGAGGAAGTAAAATCTCTACGATGAGTCGTTAAACCTTGGCTAGACCGAGCACCTACCATTTCCGCCACCAATTTCTGTGAAAAATGCAATCGAAGATTCGGAAGTGGAATTCCTGAATAATGCAAGCAATATTCCAAAACCGAATATCACAAAATTCACCTCCACAAAACGATCCACCTTTCATGCTCGAATTTATCAGTAAAAAAATTCTGCCCATTTCCCCTCGACTCAGCCACGCGTATAATTAGTCAATTAGCGAAGGTGTCGATCGTTGCCACAGTGGATCAGAATTTTTTGGAAGAAAGCACCCCCTCGATCAGCCCCTTGTGACCTATGAATAACCGCGTTAAAGTCGCGCTAAGTAAGGAGAGCACGCGCCACGTCGCGGGAACTAGAGTTGTGCAACCCCGCTTAAAGTTATTCTGGCGGATGAGCGCAGTAGCCGGTGACGTCCCTAACCTAGCCTAACTACTCGAGTACTCGACGCGCGCCCTCCCCCGATGACGGAGCTTGAGATAGGTCGGGTACAAGCGTCCCGAGTACGAATGCACGCTACGTGCAGCCTGACCCGCTATAGTCGAGCGCGATGCAGCGCTACGATCCATCGACACGACAGGGATTATTCACCGCAGCGTTGCAGCTGATCCTCTGCCAGTGCTACCACCGTTACACCCACGTTCGTTCTTTTTCTTCGGTTCCATGGGGAACCATTTATCATAGATCGACACTACCGCGGAGCGCACTTCTTCATCCACGACGGGGGTATCCGTTATATTGGAGAAACAAAGGGGAAGGGATTGGGTAATACTGTGAGGGTGGTTCATCGATTAAGATACTCTCGAGAAACGTCGGAGATTAGGGGAAAGTAAATCCTTGAGATGTGTGGCGGGGGATGGGAGAGATTTGTGTGGATGTACGGGGGTGTATAGGGAGTCGTGGAATTATTGGTATTAGCTGGAAGATGGTGAATAAGTTTTAACTGCGAGGTTGATTTTATTGCAAACCTGTGCTAACCCCTTCACTGTATAGCCTGACAGACTCGGGCAAGGCTATGCATCGAAGCTATCGCTCTTATCTCTGATAAAGCAATTGTGGTATGTTGTTATCGAACGATTGTAGTGTAGGTGGCCTAATAGTTTTCTGAGAAAACTACTTCCAATGAAACAGAAAGGGGAGTCGAATAGGCGTTTCTATAGGAACCTATGCGTACAGACATTGAACAGTTTGCTGACTCATTATTCGTATTAAAATTGTTGATCGAGTGATGTCAACCTAGCGACTGTTATAATTATTCTTCTGAATTCATGTGAATAAACCTAAGCGTCACTGTGAGTGCTTTTAGTAGAGAGTAATTTAGCAATTAGATTTTCCAAACAACTATGTATTAAGTCTTAAGGAGAGGTTCCAGGTCTAAAAATCGATTTTTTTTTATTTCATTTTTCAAATGTTCAACCTTTTAGGAATACGTGTTTAAAAGGATTTCTTGAAATTCGTAGAATTACCGAAGTTATAGGCATTTGAGTAGCGGCAAATGCATGGGTAACAATCGGCCACTCGACACTCACGTAAAACTTTAAACGCATTTTTCTTGAACAGTGTTCTCAAAATCGGTGGGACCTGTATCTCCAAAAGTTATTAACCGATTTGACTGAAACTTTTTTTATTTTGAAGAATATACTTCTGGCTGGGGGAGGAGCAGAAAAAAATACGAAAAATGGAAAATTTATCATTTTTAAAGGCGTTGAAAGACGAAAAATATAGGGAAAAGTGATTTCAAACTTCAAGTGTCATTATTTTCTAAAAAAATGTCATTTTTCTATTTTTTTTCTGGTTTCCCCCTAGCCAGAAGTATATTATTCAAAATAAAAAAGTTTCACTCGAATCGGATATTAACTTTTGGAGATACAGGTGCCACCGATTTGGATGAATTTTTTTACGCCTGGAGTTTAACGACTCCCCAGTGCTGTCTGCAATAATCAATTATATAACAAAAAATATATTTCTATAATTTAAGACATCCTTAATACAATGCAAAAAGTCCCATTAAATTATATGTAGTATTTTTCCTTTAATTATTTCATAAAGGTCACCTATTTTTTATGAGCTCTAGACCGGAACCTCCCCTTAATGATATCTGCTACAGCATCATATTTCACGACAAACGCATATTTGCAGATCAATCAGGTTAAGTAATTCCACCCAAATAATCTGCGCAGCCAATAATTTTGACTAGCAACTTTGTGCCTAGCGATTAACCGCAGTACTAAATTTATATATAACATGCTTTATTGTTTCCATTTACTTATAGTATTTTCATTTGCATTTATTTATATACTTATCTGATTTCTTTGCAGTACTTTCCTCCTTCCTTCCTTATTCTACTTCACCTGTTTGCCATTTCCCCCTTCATAATTTAATCTACCATACTTCTATACTATTTCTATCTTACTTATTATTTAGTCTAACCTATCTGATCCTACCCTGATTTCTCTTCCCTCTCTTTCTCATATTCCTTACCAAATCTCTTAAATCATATATTAAATTGAAACGTCTGTCTGTTACCTTATAACTCGCGAACTAATAGCTCAATTCCGATGCGGCTTTTTTTTAACCTATATTAGAATTCTCGAGGAAGGTTTTAGGCTACTCAGCTTTCTCGCTTTATCAGCTAGAGTGCTCCTAGTCTTACATATAACAATAAAACCCACAATGAATTAAATCCGAGTTGTACCAGATACACACGTCGCTCCTCAACCACCATTGAGTTCGTAAATACCGTGACAGCCCAATTTTATTAGCGCCAGCCCAATGAAGGGCCTCGAAGCCATCGATCATCGACCCTACGCGCAAGCCGATCCGGAAGGACCTGGTTTCAGGGTGAGCTAGAGAGAAACCTTATCCTGAAAAACGTCACCGAGGCGTTTCTGCGTCGTAACGTGTCACCGATTATAACAGGCTAGATCGCTCCGCCTATAGAGGCCACGTGCGTAGAAGCACAGATAACAGCTAGCAAACTCCTCGCGACCTATGCCAATCTCAGACTAAATATACCCGCCAGTAATCGCTGCATTACGTACACCGACTCCGCCATGCCTTTCGTATCTCCGCCGCTGCTCTAACGCTATCTAACGCGCTCTAACGTCCGTATAAAACACATAAAAACCGAAATGGCGAATAGAGTATCCTTGGGCACACTTTCTGCGAGTGATAGGCAGAACGAAAAATCGATCTTCCTGCGGAGGTGTCGACCTAAGATCACGAACTCCTCGGTACCTGGCTTCGCGTTCGTTTAGCGAATAAATACTGTGGGAAGGCTTAGAAAAATTGGCTTACGAAGAACACATGCTGTGTTTCGTCATCTGCGCGACGCAAGAGCGACAGAGAGGCGCGTCTGACAAACAACAAAGTTGTGCGACTTTATTACTTGTTGCGACGGACGAAAAAATTGTGTAATAAGCGACAGCGCTCGCAATTGATACACCATGAAAGAAAAACGTCGTGTGAATAATGTATTCGCGCCGTAGTACGATGCCAATGGTAATGTCGCGCTTAAGCGGCGAAGAAAAATCACTGAACTAGTGGTCGACCTTATTGTGAGTCATTAACGAATGCAACGGGAGTGCGAGCTTTGCTGCGCCGCGCGCTCCGATGGTTTCAGAGGCGAAGAGTCTCTTGGGATTTAATAGTGCAAGTAATCAATGGGATGGCGGGAGTGCAATGCTTGCTGAGGGGAATTAGAAAATATGCACTTCTGGCAATTCTGGGAATTTTCAAATTTTAACGGGGCATATTTAAAAAATTTCTGCTCCGTTTAAATCGACCCCGGTTAATTAATCAAGACCCATTAATTTGTAGAATGACAAAGTATTAGAGGAACACGATTTGGTTCCCAAGAGATCGATAACAAGTGGAAATTGCTGAAATTAAATTTGAAGATGTTCACGCGCAGTTTGTAGCGGGTTCAAAAATCACAAGGAACGATTAAACCTGACATTTCACACGAACGAATGGTTACACAAGGCAACGTGTGAAAATCAGTGTCTTCTTCAGTCATTTATTTTCGTCGCTTCAATATTCAACCCCCTCCACATTTCAACGTACATAATCTATCCTCAGCAATCAATGAATCAACGCGAAATATTTCTCGATGCAAAGCGACGAAAGCTTCCCTATTAAGATTCAATATACCCTCGCGTGCATCTTCCATCTTCCCCTTCTTCTCTCCCATTAAATCCCTAGATCCTCTTAGAATCCTCTGGTTCATTCCGCGTTCCTAGTTCTCCACGCCAAAAGGGAGCAGGCATCCCGACGATAAGTACAGACGGAATTGCGTGGAGAGTGGTATCGAAGGAGCAGACCTAACAACGAGATTCCTGCGAGTCATTTGTTCAAGTGCTCGCTGGTCAAAGAGATTCCGCGGCTGCAGTCCTCTTCCTCGACCGTTACCAGAAGCACGAACGATCGACGGGATGAATTACGGCGACGCAGCCGACGTCGCACCATCACGAATATCCTTGCGTCGCAATGATGTCATCTGACCCTGACACGTGCAGTCAGCGAGTACCGGTATTCGAGCGCGAATACCCAGCGGCTCCGTTCGCGGCGGAGGGAGAAACGCGCTCGAAAGGTGCATGACACTCGCGCGTTCCTGGCTAACTAGACGCCTCCGCGGGTCGTGGCAGCAAATCGGGAAGATCCACCGACTCGCGTCAACCGGACCTGAGATTTCTTTTTAATCCTTCGCGCTCTAATACAGACGCTGGACGATGGAGCAGAGAGGCGAGGGCGGATTGAAAGCAGCATTAACTTTTGGACCCAAGCGTAACCGAGTGTGACAGTAGGTAGGAGGGAATACTTAAAAAATCGGGGAGATTACTTATGCCATTGCTCTAAGAAAAAGAATATCATTTGAAACGCGTATAGTAGGATAGTTAACGCGGGTCTGAATTGACCCAACCGTCAACTTCTGGGATCATGGCATTGCCACATCGGTGGACCAAGTGTAGAGATTCGAAATGGTACTATGTTGACGGATAATGTAAAAGAAAAATTCTCAAGGAGTCTTTCCACTGTGACGCCCTAAAAAAATTACCGTTGTTTGGAACCTATTCTGGTCACAAAAAGAATGTGTTTACTAAGTTGAATTTTTGTTCTATTTATTAATACGTTTTGAGAATAGGAAAAAAATTCTCTGTAATGGTATCAGTGAGTTTGATTTGACGTTTGGGAGTGGCCCTTTGCGCTTCCACTTTTTGGTCGTCGATCGGCCAGGGATAGTAGTTTCATTCGAAAGTGCTGTAGCTAAGTACAGAACTTTCAGATAGGAAGAAGTATGGTAAAGTGATTTCAGAATGAATCGTTCGTTTAATACTACGAATTCTAATATTCTTGTAAATTTTATTGAAGACAGCATGCAACGTTAGGCGAACCGTCAGTGTACCTGGGAGACACTGTGCAAAGGGTTAATTTGGATGATGAATTTGTAACGATCATCTGGGAAAAGCGTTGCGAACCATGGACTCGTTGCGTCATGAATCGCCTCCAACACGGATGTGTGCAGGAGGATGTATGTATTCCATGGTTGCAACGTTCACTTGGTCACTTTTATAGGCTGCTTTTGTTTAGACGATTGCCAGGGAGTTTCGCAACTGCCATTTTCATTCTTTGCTCTGTCTGAATCAACAGCGAATACCAACTGTTTATTGGATGTTTTGGTATGCTTGGTTGAGTGGCCTGTGGGAATCGAAACCAGACGTAGTCAGTGGAAAGTGTTCCTAAGGTTAACAAGGCTTATTCTGAAAATGGTACTAATACTTGTCAACAAGATGTTACTTTAATTGTGGCAAAATAGGTGTTAGGTGATTTCATCTGAAATTCGAATCTACATGTAAATCTAATCATCTTACCGATAAATTCTATTCTCTCCGGATCTAACATTCAAAATACCAAATGCAACAGGTTATTAAAAAAGAAAACAATATTCTTTTGTAAATTTCAAACTCCTCGAAATTCGATCGAGCTTCGACTTCTCCCCTGTCGAGACTTAATCGAGCACGAAAAAGAAAAGAAAAATAGCTGAAGTCAGCTTTGTAAACTGAACCAAGAAGGTTGAGTAAAATAATATATTAAAACTCAAGGTGGGTATACAGAACGATAGCTAATGCTCACGGACGCTGTTGGCTGGCCTTATAGCTTCGAACTTGTTAGAGCCAGAGAGAAGCAGTCGATCCAACATCTCTGGATACGAATCGCGATCGAGCCGCGAGACGGATCGTCTTCAAAGGGAATTCCATCAAGATCACGGACTCAGCATCGTCGATTAACGAGAGGCTTTAATGAGGCTTGTTTAATGCTACCGAATGAGAACAACAAGCCGGATAAGAGACATAAGACGATTATCGATAGAAGAATATAACATTTTACCAGATAATCGTGCGTAGCTCCAGTAGACGAAACATGAAATAATTCAGAAACTTCTGTCTAATTTTACACAGCTACTGACGGAGGGAAATGAAAATTATTTCACGACTAAAGCGAAAGGAATATTTACAAGTACAATCGAAATTGATGCTTCCTGGATAAAAGAGATACGACGTAGTACAATTTCTGGAACGTAAAAGTAGCTTCTCATTGCGAATGCAACGCGACGAACTTCATTTGGCACAGCCTCCACTCGCGAAACTGAAAATTAGAGTGGCCACGCACTATCAATAGCTATTTGCCGAAACCGAACGTCTTGTTTACACGCAATTCTGCCAACTAGCTTCGATCATGGCGCCAAGTGTCAGCGGGAAACGTGACCAAACAGTAGACATTGTCCCAGCCTCCTAGAAGGAATACATTCAGCTGGGAAACAAAGCCGCTCAGGACCGCGCGACGTGCACCAGCTGAGATACTATTTATACACCGTCTGCGACTCAATGAAACAGATCGAACCCGACAGATCGCCGGCGAATTACTACGGCCCGGCCAGGGAACCACCAATCGTTACTATCAGCGGACAGGGGAAAAAGTGATTCGCACGACCAGCTTGCTCGGGATCCGCGCGATACACCGTAAGACAAATACGTTACGAGCGCCACGATAGCCTATCGAGGCAGTCGCACTTTTCAGTCTCTCACTGTCAGATAAGACAGATATGCGGAGTGCTGGCCGGCCACCCCGCCGAGCGCAAGATCGGTCACGATTTTTCCGCGGGCAGCCGTGAAACGCGGTTTATCGCCGGCCAGCGCCCACGATGGTCACGGTCCAGCCACGATCCCGCGAGTTTTTCGACGGGTGCTCGCACACTGCCCGCGGAGGGTCGCCAAGTTCAGGCGTATATCGGGGGCGCAGCTGTCCACCCGATATCAATGGTCGAGGAAATTGCGCGGGTTAAAGGGCAAAAGGCTACGAGATTCGACGACGAGGCGAAGCGTCTTCGCGGCTCGTGTGTGCGCCAGCACGCTCGCGGCCGCGGCCGTGCGTGAGCACACACACCAGCGGCCGGTGCATGCCTGCCGGTGTGATTGACATCAGTAAGTATGCCATGGCCGACCGCTCACAACGTGCTGGAACGAACGACTGCAGGCAGCACTGCCCACACTGCCACGTACACACGAACGCCAACGGTCGCGGCCACTGTAAGAACGCCATCCGTCTAGGCTGGCTAGAAAAGCAGCTGAGAAAATCCTGCTGCCAACGCGTTTCCGTCCGCGAGAACGGTCGTGGCCGATTTTTCGGCAGGGGTTTAGCCGAGCGCGCTGCTACGGTGTAGGAAAGCACGAACGTTCTATCCCTCCGTGGTCAGACGTTTCACAAATTGCTCACACGGGGGTTCACTCCACCCCCAGCGTCGTTTTAGAGTTACCATTTTCGTATTTTCGAGTCTTTTAGCTTTTCAATGATAATTGTACATTCCTAACACTCATACCTTTTATAGAAATGTAAATTTTGATACGTTGAAATTTGTAGTTGAAAAAATAGTTGTGGATAGAGGCAATTTTTTTCGTTAAAGATTTTATTATTAAAGTCTGAAAATTACAAAAATATTGGCAAAGACATACCTACATACTCGAGTGCGATACACCCCGTGTGACCACAAAGGGTTAACTAAGTAACGAATTTTATTTTGAATATAAGAAACACTTTTACTTTTCCAACAAGACACCAGTAACAGAATTTTGATGCTGTAACGCCGAAAGTAATTCAAGTGCTTGTGGGATTCATTGGAGCCGTTTTTATACGCCCCAATTTCTAAAAGTAATGCAGAGGAAGTTTCTAAAAATATTTCATCTGGTGGATGCGGAAGTGCTTATTCTTAATATTATCATAATTCTCCTTCATTGACCAGGGGATGAGCTTAGTCTTTAAAAGCAGATAAGCTTTTGGGGGTAACGCCAGTGAAGACACATCCTTGTTTACAGAAGGGAGGATCCTGTCCTTGGGTAGTGTTGAGTTTCCTAATAATGCTCTCTATGTGGGCCTGCATTCTCATGCGAAATGCGTGGCGGGAAATGCATGGATTTGTTGAGGATTTCTTTTCGCTGTTGTTTACTGGTTTTGTTTTATTTCTTGGTTCGAGTGTGAACGCTAATGGAACGAACGACAGTGAAACGTCGAACTGGTTATGCAATCAGCGAGGAGGTATAACAGGTGGTAACGGAATCGTACGTGACGAAGGGAGCTGTACGATTTCGCGTACGCGAAGTACGTCATCGGTCTTCTGGGTCGTGGAAAGGATTTTGAAGATGACACTTTCTTGGGTGGCCAAGGTCAAAACAGAAAATTTAACATTCTGGTGTAATCCGTGTGAGTGTGGCTATCGTCTGAACTAGATTAAATGAGAAATACTGAAAAGTAAGAAAAAATAGCAGCGCCTGAAACAGACATCTCGATTTCTGCAAAAAATTCGCTGGATCTTTAAGTCGCGAAAGTCTAATTTTGCAAAAACCGACTTAGTTTTAATAACAACGAGAATGGGACATCTACTGAAGATATATACCCAGTTTGAAGTAAATCGGATGATTGGTTTTTGAGATATCATGCTAACCAATTCGAAAAACATCGTTTCAAGAAAAACGCGTTTAAAGCTTTAGATACTGTTTTCTTTTTATTAAATTTTTTTTTAAATGTTGCCTAAATATGTACAAATATAGGCATAAAGTTTTCAATTAATATAATTTGAGGGTTTCGCGTAAAAAAATCCCATATATCGCGCTCCTTTTCAGGCCGTCAAAGTAGGGAGACCCCTTAATACGGCTAAATACTTACAGCGTTAATGTAATGGAAACATTCGACAGCAAAAAATATTAAAATATTATATATTAATCTATCGATGGCTTAGTGCACAAATTTTGTATGTCCACTTTTAGCGTTTTCGAGAGAAGCGGATTTAAACATGCACTGGTACATAAGAAATTTATGAACGAGATAAATGTGATTTTTATACAGCATAAGGAAAAGTCAAGCACATAAAGACTCAAATTTCACAAAAAGTGGACATACAATATTTATGCACTAAGCCATCGATATATAAAAGTATTAGAGAAAGGCTATGGATTCTTCGGCCTAATTGAGGTAAAACGCTTTTTCGACAAAAACGCTGATTTTACAATTGTTCCGCGACATATAGATTTGAAACATTGGTAGAAGTTATGAGTAGGTTTTGAAGGAATCGAAGGGTTGAGAGGTTGTACAAATTGTGAGAAATGGTATCGATTACTTTCGTGGATTTTGGATCGTTTTTTAAATCAGCGCAGAAATTAACAAAGCTGAATTACTACTTCATTTAGAATACTATCAGACTTTTCTTCTAAATATATAAATTATAAATCCTCTTAAGTCGATGATCTACATCTGATTCTATATTTCAAATTAAATCCTCCTGATTTCCACCATGTTTTTCATGATACTGATCATTTAACCAATTTCATTATAAGGCCCACTCCCTTGTATCTGACATTTCTAACTCCCACTTTCTTCTTAACTTTCATTGACCACGATAACATCTCCCACAGTTTCTACCACGTTTCATTCAAATGTTTCCACTGCTAGAAATACCATAGGAAACAGCAACACACGCTTCTTACAAATTTAAAAACTCAAAGTTCATTCCCCTCATAGAGCGCACAACTTTTGCCAACAGTCCCATAAAACTGCCACTTTCCTACCAGCTGCCCCACCAGTACAATACGCAAACTACACCATCCAAACTAAAAGACACCGATCGCGAACTTCTTCCTCAGCTTTCTACCTGCGCCAACTCTTCCACGCCACCCTGTACACGATCCACTTGAAGCGCGACATCCTTCGACCGATATCATTCCGGGGATCAGAACCGATCCCCTCGACAATCACAAGTTCGCTTCAACGCTATCGCCCAGCAACGTCGAACCGGCGCCGTTCACTTCGCGCGGTGCGCAAGCGGCACTGTAAAGAAATCTAAATCCCGGGGACATTGGTCGCGATCCAGCCGGTTTACGCGGCCCGGCATTCCTGCGCACCAAAGCTGCTACACCGTTCAAATGTAAAGGTTCATCGTTCAATACCGTTTACGTAACCCCGCCACAGAGCCACATCTATCCACCGTTAACGACGAGGCCCCCGACTTCTGGGTGCTTTCCACGCGCTCTCGTCCAGCCATTACGGTCGGGGGCACCCTTTCGCGCCCGAGCCTCGGCGAAGTGGAGACACGGAGCAATAACGTGACACGCGTGACGTAACGTAACCCTGTTCCACGAAGGACGCGGTTTTCAACAGGTTCGATCTTCCTGTAAGATGGTATCGTTTCGCCCGAAAAAACCGGTATCCTTGCCCTGGCGAAACTGGGGTGGGGGGGCAGATGGGTGGGAAACGAAGGAGGGTGGGAGGACAGGCGAAAGAAGACGACGCAGAAGGAGGATTCGATGTCATGTACGATGACGACGTTCCACTGCAAGGTCCCCCCTCGCCTCGGTACTTTTACTTTCGTCGAATAAATACGTACAAAGAGAAGCAGCCCCCCCCCCCCCCACCCCCGCCGGATCGAAATCGACCCGGCTGCTGCACACACCCGCGGAGACCGAAACCTCCGAAACTTTCATCCGACGACTTTCATTACTTTCTTATCGGTTACGAGTGGAAACACTGGCGGCCAGCTGGTACCGCTCTCTCGCTCCGACCCAGGGATGCGACTCGATGATTCGTCGCACGCTCGATCCTCGGCGCGATGGTCCCCATCGAAAGTGAAATCGCGACGGGGAAGAAAGGGTGTGAGACGCGAGGGGCACCGCGACGCCTTCTCCTCCGTTCCTTATTTGGAGCTTCATTCTTTCCTTTCTTTTCCGCCGCCTCTCCCGGCACTTTCGTCGCTCGATGCGTGCACGCTGCTTTATATAACGCCCCGGGGGTTAATCGAGGATTTATGCAACCTCTTCCGCGTCGCTGTCGCCGACGGATTTCGCAACGTGCAGTTGGGGGCCATCCGTGACGTTCGCGATCCCCCGAGATCGTCGCGCGGAGTAATTAAATCGCTCCGCGCACTTCAAATCCTCCTTGGAAGGATAATCGCCCCCCCCCTCCTCCCTCCCCCCGCCCGCGGGCCTCGCCTCCGAATCATCTGTTTCAGCGAAAGTCCCCAGAAGGCCGAGCGAAGACCGCCGCTCGTGCAGTTCGGAGGACGAAATCGATCGCGGCCGCGGGTCGAGACGGCCAGAATGGTCCCAGGCGCGCATCTCCGAAAGAGCCGCCCGGTCTCGTGACACTCGAGCCACCGGCGGGGCTATCACAGGCAACTTCGAGAGAGTGAAAGTTCCCCGCGTGTTACACGCGTGTCGAGTTTTTGGCATTGGGCGTTGGGATTGGAGGGCCTCGGCTGGTATCGAGGTCACCGGTGCCACCACCACCTCGACACCCGTGGATCCACGGCTTCGGTGGATCGCGTGGCCCGCAGAACTCGATGCCCCAAAAACTTTGGGCACCGCGGACCGTTCACTTCGGCCGCTACGCGCTCCGCGTCTCGTCGCCTTCTTCCGGGCTCCCAGGCAGCACCTCGTCGCTCCCCTCGGCCCGGCCCACAGACTCCCGGAAGTGGATTCGCGATTTAATCCGCCCAAGTTACACGCGGCTCCATAACCGTCGCTCCCTCCGCGCGCCGGTCGCGATGGCTCGTGCAGTGACGTCGACGGGTCGGCTACTACCGACGATCATAAGGGCCCGCCCGAAGTGACTCGCTTCACCCGACGAGAACGTGGACCACCTCAGGGATGAGCCTTAATCGTGGACCGTCGCTAGTGACGAGCGGATGAACCGTTTTGCCTGTGATTCGTCAAAGACCATGTGACCTATCGTGACTCTGGATCGTATGGTGGATCGACGACCGTTTCGTATCGGGACCAGTGCCACAGTTCGGGATTTGGGATATTACTTGGATCCAGAGATTCGCTCCTAACCCCGTGACATACCATGTGCGCGAAGATGAGTGTTCTGCAAGGCCGCCACATAGGTAGGACTCCTGCTTCTCAACTCAACACGCTCTGGACACCGATAGCGGAGCGTGTAAAGTTCTGCTTACCGATGTCCCTCGTTAGATAAAAACCGTGTCCGTTTATCGTCGCATCCTCCTTTCCCGAAGCTGGCGAAGTAGCAGCGCGATAAATCGCAGATTATATCACTTTGCTCCGCAGAAAGGAGTTCACGGCCCCCCCCCCCTCGCGTTTCAATCGCGGGGAATTCGCGAGGTATAAGTTAACGCGCATCAAACTCCCTCGATGCACAAGCTCGTCGAATCGCCTGCCGAGGTGCAGCGAGGTGTTTATCAACGTCCTCCAGGTCAATAGCACCGCGACGCGATTTCACAATTGCACGCTTCGCTAATTGCAAATTACAATTGCGTCGCGGCCGCCTGGGACGCGGAATATTCCTAGACTGGTTCCCCTTTTCATACCCGACGAACGAGACGCGGGGGGGGGGGGACTGTTTTCAGAGAGAGCGCAGGTCAAAGTCGACCGTCGAGCCTTCGCATTTCTAGGCTCGATAAACACCCGGGTGATTAATTAAGTTTCCTTAAAATTTCAAGCGGATCGTCGACGGATCGTTAATTAATAATCGCACGCGCTCGCGGAACGTGATCGCGCGGGAACCGGAAGCCGTGGAGCAGCAGTCGTTTCAGCAGCGATATTTCTCGCCGGCTTGTAAGCGATCGCCGCGGTTTGCCTGGCACGGTCCCGATTGCGTAAACGACAGAGACCTGGGATCACGGTGTTCCTCGGTTGCTTCGACGCGGACTTTACCTCCAGATTGCAACAGTTAGTGGCCTCCTATCGGAAAGCTCGCTCGCGGACCCGCGGTGTCGCAACCGGTGAACTTCGCCCAGGACGTCGTCGGTAGTTTTCGTGGAACACGATCGGCTGAGTGTATCCCTGAGCTTCCTGCAGTTTCGACACCCGCGGCAGCGTGTTGCAACGCAGCTATGCGCTGATCCAACGAAACCGCCTGGCGCGAGCGAGCGCGCCGGCCAACAGCCGCTGAATAAATCGCGCCCGTTGACGTAAATAGGTGCCTAACAGATTTTATTCGAAGCCCCCGACGTGCCGCGGACGCCTCGGCGAAGCTGCTTCGAGCATTACGGGCAAATAACTGTCCACCTTGTAGCAAGTTCGAACGGTGTCAAAGAAGTAGTTACTTTGAGAATTCCACTAGCGAAGCTGGGTACAGGGACATTAGAGTATCTTCTAAGGACGTCATGGCTCGATTGACACGAGGCCCGTTTAAGTGACTCGCGAATCGCTCGCGGCGATGCAACGGCCTCGTTCGGGGTAGATGTATCGTTTAAAGTAGCTAATAAATGGTCGACGGGTGGGAGAAGAATTTCGATGTTTCCGCGATGCTCGCCGGCTTATGACACAACATGGCTGAGCTTGCCGTAGGAAAAGTAAGGTAAGGCCAGTGGTATAATAGAAACTTTCACTGCGGAGGTTCAACGTACCGAGGCCTCCTCTGACTCTCACTGGCCGTTCCCTGTTGCCCGACTCACGGGCATCCGAAAGACACAAGACACCCGATTCACGGCCCGCCTCTCTACCCGAGCCCCCCTGCCCGTAAGGGAAAAATTAACGCGGGGTTATATTTATAACGCCCGTTGTGGCGCGAAACGCGGGGAAATTTCTCGACGTGCACGGCCGCGCCTGGGTAAAGGCGACCCTTCGCGCGAGCTCCCCTTCCGTCCCCGCGGCGGTAACAGGCCGCTAATGGCGGCCGTTAGCAGTCGACCTATTGTCGTTGATAGGCCAGAGAACTTTCCTTACCGGATAATACCGCCTCCTTCTATGGTCCCGCCAGCGATCGAGGGACTCGCGCAGATAACGCGATACACGCTCTGAGGAAGTGGAGAGTTTCTCATGCTTCTCTTCTTCTTCTTGCCCCTCCCCCCCCCCTCCCTCCCTCCCCTCTATCTGCCTCCCTCTTTCCCGCGGCGAAAAAGAAAGTTCGGTGAATGTGGCGATTAAGTATCCTCTTTTTGCGGCTGTCGGAAGGAGCGTGGACTAGGAGCGACTCGGAAGCAAGAGACTCGGCCGCGGGGACCAGATCTTTCCACGCGGATCTGGAGTGGAGGCGTTGCATTTTTTTTTCTCCGCATAAACGGACCGATTTTCAGCGGTCGGGGCGCGATAGCGCGGTTAGTTAGTATTCAGCAGTCACCGAAAAGTTCGGCGCTTCCGCTGATACGCGGCGTTGGAAGGTGGAGACGCCAGAAACGAGACCGTCGCACATCCGCGAAGACCCGCTCAGATAAGCGATAAGTCGGTTTTTCAAATAACGGTACCACGGTGGGACGTGATAATGCGCCGCGGAGCTAGGCCTCCGCGTATTCACACGGCCCGATAAACTGTAGCGGGTTGCCAACCGAGGTGCCGCGCCGACTGCGGCACAGCGGTTAGCCGTACAGGAGAGCTAAACGATTCGGAGACAACGACGGAGCGAGCGCGGCTGTGTGTCGGCCACCGTTTAGCTTTTGTTAGGGAATCTGACCGCGGGTTAATCTCCGTTCGTTAACTTTCTCCGGGGTTCGTAATTCAGTCGGGCTCGCAAGCGTATTTTCGCACGAGACCGTTCATCCTGCGGCTACCCTTTTAAATTATGCCACGACGCTTCCTGGTCGATCGAGGTGGCGTTGCTTTATCCGCGCCTCATTACCATTGTCAAGAATTCGTTTCCTCGTGCGCGCAGCCAGATCCAATCGCGCGGCGGGGTGCTTGAACGGGAGTCGGTCGAGGATAGGGAAAGAAGGAAGGCCCGACGCTCTGGCTAGGAGGAACGGAGAGCCGTTAGTCGGACCAGGTAGTGGGGGAGTCGCGGACCTAGGATGTCATGGCGTGGGAGAGTCACTTTCACCATCGTCGGCCCCTATGTAGCGGTAAAATCTACGTGGCACATAAAATTACGCGCTCTGTTCCAATAGATCCCCGATGATGGTACCGAGCTGGCGGAAATATGTCACACGCCGACAGCGAGTCGTTTTCTATTCGTAACGTCACTGACGCGCGGAAACGTTTATCGGGCTTTCTTCGAGTTTGACTTTCTCACGAGCACACTTTTATGATGGACGCGACAGTGTTGGCTGGCTTCGAATGAAACTTTGCTGCGTAGCCTGAGTCTTTTATTTGAAATGTTTAATTGTGGGTATGCTTAGAATCGCGTTTGCAAGTCGCGGTGAGTTGTAGAAGGGGTTGAGGAAAATGTGAGATATTTTGGAGGAAGGATTCTACGGCTTCGCGTTTTTAATTTAGTTAACAGTTTACTACTTGCATTTTTAAAAGGAAACCAAGAACATTATGCATGGTTTGAGTTATTATCTTTATATATAACATTCGCATTTGTAAAAATAATATTGGAAACTTTAAGTTGCAAATGCGATATAAATATTATAGGTTATCGAATATATTATATATACCTAAATGAATTGTAGCATAAATCCTGTAAAAATTTCCCACTCTTTCCAACATCGCGTTCAGTATCTGACAAGTCTAAATAAGGTCAGGATTAAGGAGTCATTCTGGTAATCACGCCGCAAAATTCGGCAACATTCAGTTTTTTTTTTCTCAGTGAATACAATGAATAACAATGTCAAACTTTTTTTTCATTTATTAAGCTACTTATAATGTATACGGAACAATTTTTTAAATACACTTTTAATTGTATTTTTTCAGTGTTATCTGGAGTTAAAAATCGCGCCTTTGAAAAGGCGGCGGGAGTGTTTTCAGCTCACAGACTCATCTGAAACAAAAAAAACTAAACTGATTCTTAATCATTATGAGTACCGCTATCGCGGGTGCCAGAATTAGCCGCGTAAGTCAAAATTTAACAAAATTGCGCGCATTCAAACTTCGAGAAGAAATGGAAAGTTTCGAGACTTGAAGTTTGAATGCGCGCAATTTTGTTAAATTTTGACTTACGTGGCTATATCTGGCACCTTCGATAGCGGTACTCATAATGATTATGAATCAGTTTGGTTTTTTTTGTTTCAGATGAGTCTGTGAGCTTAAATCACTCCCGCCAGGGAGGTATTTCTTTTCAAAGTCGCGATTTTTAACTCCAGGTAACAATGAAAAAACACAATTAAAAGTGTATTAAAAAAATTGTTCCGTATACGTTATAAGTAGCTTAATAAATAAAAAGAAAGTTTGACATTGTTATTCGTTGTATTCACTGAGAAAAAAGAACCATGAATGTTGCCGAATTTTGCGGCGTGCTTACCAGAATGACCTCTTAAAGATTGTTTTTCTTAAATGCAATATCTCAAATAATTTGATTTCATTGCTCTAATTTAGAGCACGATGTATTGTATACTTAAACTTTCGATCGATTATTAATGCTTTCCGTTCATTAGCCACTCAATGAATTACATAACTTGCTTCCTGTTATGGTAATTACCATACTGGCTGCATCGATTGAATATAAATGCACAAAAATGATTGTAGGTATTGTTTGCAAGGGAAAATGGCAGGCATGAAAATGTTGTAACAACCACTTGCCCAAAGCAATACCGCTCGTAGAGCATTTTGCCTTTCTGTTATATAAAATACAATCTCTAACGTTTCATTTCGTTACGTAAACGCCATACCAAAGGAAGTAAACACTACGCACAACAATAAATTTATTTTAAAAAACTGCTAAAACATTCGTGCGGAAACAAATCTACTTCCAAATAATCAGAGAAACCCATGTAACACAAAATCCTATCTAATCAGAAGCAATGACAGCATTTCAAACAAAATCTACATTCTTCTAAAAAATAGCTCCAAGCTCAACTTCCCCCAGCGTGAAATTCAAATACTCAGAAACAACCGGAAAATCATTCTCGCCGATCAAAAACACCCGTCATACATGAAACTCGATTCCTCAACGGAACAATACTCGAAATTAATTTCCACATTACAGAGAAATAATTAACCGCACGCGATGCGGGAGGCAACAGACTTTCCTTGCTTTCATCCACAACAACTGGGCGCGCAATTTCCAGTGCCATTATACAACTGCGCAAATTTGCCAGTTAATCTGTCGCGGAAAGCTCATCAGCGCGTGGGTACACCTGAAACGCGGTAATAAAGCGTTACACAACTTAACAATTATCGAGCGACGTCTGGCGTTCAATTAGAGGCGGGGATGAAGCAGCGGAAGCAAGAAGTAGAAAAAGAGCCTGAAAACGCGGGGCGGGCCCTCCTCCCTGTAGCGCTGCGTTTAATGAAGCAAACACCGCGACTATCGGGGTAAAGCGTGAACCTCGAAAAAGCTTGGCCGAGATAGCCGAGCTTGCGTGGCTTTCAGCCCGGCGCAGAGGCTCGCGGACACTCGGCCACACACGCTCCGACACGTATACGGACAACTCGTGCGCATACTCGCGCGCGCGCGCGCGCACACACACACACATAGGTGCAACGAGATCGCCGGCGGCCTCTCAAGAAGAGACCGTAGGTTAGTGCATTGGCTGCACTTTCCGTCTCGGTGTGTGCATGTGCACGCCGGCAGTGGCGGCAGCTCTCGGCCGTGTGCATGCATTGGTTACGCAAGAATAGTGGTGTGTGTGAGACTGCTGACCCACATACGCCAGAGAGCAAGGACCCCGCTGCACCACGTACACCAGCGCGCGCTCACTCACGCCACACAGGAGAGCGTGCGCGCTCCTCGTGTGCGTGCCATGTGTGCGCGAGCGCCTGGCGCACGCCCCGTTGGATGCGCTGCTTCCCTCCCCTCCCTCCGGCCGTATGCCGCCGCACTTAACCGCCATCTGGCGTCGCGCACCGCCAACAACGCACACACTCGCCCACGTGGGCCAAGCCGGGATTAAGCGGCGTGCACAACTTGCAGCTCGCGTATCCCTCGAAGGCGAGGCGCGATTGGTGCGCGGTTGAACGAGTGTTAAGGATCTTGATGGTTCAGTAAACGTTTGGGAGATGAAATTCATTTGCGAATGATTTGTAACGCGTGGAATTTTTGCTGGGAGAAATACAGAGGTAGTAGCTTATAGTCTTAAGTTTCATTTTAAACGATGGTAGTCTGTAGAATTGTTTACGCGAGGTACTCTATTGCACATCTGAGTAGGTACTAAGTTCATCTCCCTTGGAGCCAATCACCACCCTTTGATGCATGCCTTTTCTACTTTTAATTAAGATGATTATATCCCAAAAGTCTTTATCGTATCTTCGAGACTATAGCGTTGACAGCTTCTTGTTTGAATTACATTAAGTTAACAATGCTTAAAAAAGAATGCTACGAGCACTTCTCTAAACGTGCCATTAAATCCACGATTATGAGCCCAGACAAAGAACGCGTTAAAAAGTAATTTAGAGACAAGTTGGCCATGTGCCTATAAAAGGCCCATTAAGTTTGAGGAAAAGTGTCCGAACTGAGTCACAACCAAATAGACATACAAGGGCAATTGACACCAGCAGCAACGGATAAGAGAAATCGTTGAATTAAAATCCCTGAAATATAGAAAAATCCACGGTACTGCGAGTCGCTATTACCTACTTAAACTTGAACGCAACAAGCTTGACCCGGCTATAAGCTAGGCATTCGCGATTGATCGCTGTCGAACGGCAGTCATAAAATTCAAGCTTGCACAAACTTTCGGATGAACTACCCCGCGTTGAGGATGAAGCCTGTCCTTGTGCTCGATCCACCTTCACGAACGGCTGTTTCAATGAATTTTTCAAAGAACGCGTGCACACCGTTGCCACTATGCAACCCGGTGAACGAGTGTTGACCGAGCAACGTCTTGTGTAAACTCCACTCGACACGCAATGTAGCATAACCACCTAAGTACCCTAATTCCCACCAGTTTCTGCCCCCTATCCTATCCCCCACATTAGCCGAGAAATATTGCCTGCGGAAATAAGCTTCCGCGCTAAATTTCAAAACAACCACCCCGCTGAAAGTTCCAACAACCTAACATTCCCAAGCTCCCCCAACATTGTTCCCGTCGCCCTTATCTAACCCAGAAAAAGAAAACGACGGCACGAAGCTAATGCCACGCGACATCGATTACCCGGCAGCACCCCGCCTCGCGGCTCGCGGCGAGCCGAATGGCGCTCGGCATGCAAATGCAGCCGCGTCCGGCCGATCCGTCCGCTATTGGCCTGTATCATCCGCGACATCGCGTTTATTAAAACGACCCGATGATGTGTCATAGACCGTTTCAACCGCGGTCGACCGTACAAACCGACCCCTCCTCCCGCCCGCGTGCTTCTGTCTTGCCGCGGCTATTAATTACACGGAGGCCGGCGGCGCGCGCGATAAGACACGATTTGTCATTATCAGAACACCCAGATGAGTGGACGCGGTATTATTAAACTGACCTGGTGCACGCCAATCGTCCGTGCACCCGTCGCGTCGTCCAGCCGCTGACGAAACTCGCCGAGGGACGATTTCGGTCGCGGCGTGCAACACTCCGCTGGACGACGGTACCAATTACTCCGTTCGCCGAGCGTTAAGGCTCCCCCAGACCGACGCGATTTATCCGCAAGCGGAGCGGCAACGGAATATCCGCAGCGAGAACGTTCCGCGTTGGTCTGAACAGCGAGCCCCGTAAGCCGCCACGCATAGTAAACTGCCGCGGGTCCAACGCGGCAAAATATCCGCTGCCGCCGCGAATAATCGCGCTGGTCTGGGCGAGCCTTTATCGCGCGCGCCGCGAACAGGAAGATTCTACGACGATGGGCGATCGTGATCTCGTGAGACGCGCGATCTCGCGCGAGGACCATGGCGCGTGAGATCGCAGGGTTCCGTGCTTAGCCACCACTGCATAGACCGCCATGCAACGATCCAATTGTGTGCTATTGGCTAAAGAGGGGTTAATGGCGAACTATGCGTTCGCTGTAATCGCGAACGCGTGCCTCCAACGCGAGCACTTTCACGTTCCGCTACGTTCTAGCGATGGCCGATATCCTGGGACGTGATGGACGATGAAGAGGGAAGTGGGTGACTTGGGGGGTCTCGTGAACTGAGTTTGGGAAGGTTCGAGGGGTGAATGATGAGAATTGTATTCTAATTTAAGGGAGATATTTTTTTTGGATGGACGAGTTACAGCGAGGTTACAAGTATGAAACGACTTAGGATTTCACTGCTGTTCAGAAATGTTAGGACGTCTACTCTGTGTGGAATAATTGTGAGAAAGGTTGCAAATTTATTGGGGGACTTTAACCAAATTTACTTTATTAGTAGATTAAATTAAAAGCAGGGGAAAGCATTCAATCTGTACCAAATATCACGTTTCCTAATACTTATGACCGACGGTGCCTGTAGAGATATGAAAATATGACTTTTTACACTCTCTTTTGATTATAGATTAAATCTTTTGACTCGAGATTAATTCAATAGTCATGAATAAAAACTATAGAAAAAGAAGTATAATTTTGCGTTGAATCTACAAAGAAAGTGCAACACGTTTTAATGAATAGGTACTGCAAATCAGGGATTGAGGTAGTGGATAGATGAGTAATCGAATGGGAGAAGTGTTCTTAATTGTTTCGAAGAACTGTTTAACAAGCACGTGTCGTTAATATCAATTTGCATCAATTTTCAATCGTTCCGTGTACATAAATTTCTAGCAGGCCTTCATTTTATGTGTTATGTTATGTTTTATGTGAATTCAGTTAATGTGAGATATACTGAGACACAAAATTATATACGCAACCAGAAATTTGATAAAGTTTGAAATAAAATATTTAGAAAAATTCATTTCGTTCTTCCTATTTTGGAATATATACTGCACACACGATATTAATGAAATAATGTGAAATAGTCAGACATGTCTGATCACATACTGGACGCTTTTACTTGTCTCTTTTATGTGTGTCTACGAAAAATGAGAAATAAATCTTTTTATCTCCTCACTATGATTTTGACATGCCCTAGACTGTACATAATCACTGCACTTCTTAAAAAATGGATTGCAAATTTATGTGTTCAGGAAGACAAGCCACCAATTAAGCAAATCAAACAAACTTTGGTATAGTCTACATACATACATCCGCGTAAAAAAAGACGTTAAGATTCATATGACGTCTCCCTCGAGAATAAACTGCCCTTGGTAAAAAATTTCATGTCTATCCTAGTTTTAAATATAGATAAAAACGCACTTAACTTTACAACTTGCAAAAACTGCACTACTTATACTATGGTTAACGAAGATAGAGCAACAAATGTGGAATACAAAATAATATACCTACTTCCCCACAGAATTAGAGTTTTAATATTGTAAAAAAACATCACAGAAAGGTGTTACAACAGAAGAACTGTAGGAAACTAGTGAAGCCATAACAGAAAAGAGTGATTAGTCGCATGAAAAGAACGTTTTACAACGCAAAAAGTGAAAAGAAATCGCAAAATCAGTGCTGACTCCAATTCAATGTCCGAGCATTTATCTGCAAAATCCGTTGAACTATCAGAGAAAACCGAACACCGTATCAAAGCTTATTGATTTTTGGTGCAATGTTATATTTCACGATAAAATGAAAATTTAATATCTGGAAATCAGAAGCTGTGCAAAAATATGACAAGAACCAAATGAAAAATTCGTACCCAAAAATCGTCCCTTTATACCAATAATTTCATGACCGACTGTAACTTCATTTTTGTAACAAAACAACTCCCTTTTATATCGTTTTTATCCTCATATTATATGACATTCTTAACGCGTCATAAACAAAAAGCTCCATGTAAATAAAGGTCCAAATTCGCCATTATTCTAAATTTCGCATTGAAACTTCCTACGAGAGCTTCACGACTCGTTTGCATATCACTGTTTTCTAATGAGAGGAAAACGTGACTAGACGTTTCATGATTAATGAAGATGTTTTTCGTGGCAGATAACAGCGAGACCCAGAGTTCAGTTTGCGCGATCTTCTAAATTCATCGTCGTAGATTAGCGCTTCGACTCGCGTCAGCGTGTTTTCTGAAGAGCATCGAAAATATTGTCCAAGAGTCCCTGAATGTGTACTTTGAAAACAATCAAGCTCGAAGTTCGCTTTTTAAGCTTCGTGCAAAGCATTGAACTTAAAGGGATATTTTTCGAAATCTCGCGCACATTCAAACTCTTAGACTCAACCGCTTATTATTACACCCTTGTATGTTTTGCTATACTGCTTGCGAATAAGTTACGCGGACAATTAACGAGCCCCGCGAACTGTTTATTGAACGCTACTAAATTTTTTTTCCGTGTTCTGCTTGCAGGAATTATGACCCTTACGAGCAGCCCGTGTGAGCTAGACAACATGAGCTTGTTTCAAGACCTCAAGTTGAAAAGGAGAAAGGTCGACTCCCGATGTAGTAGTGACGGTAAGAAGATACTTTGATTGAAATTTATCACAGCTCCCGAACGACGACATCGTGTGCACTATTTCATCCCTCACTGATCACAACTCGCATTCCCTCGCATTTTCCATTAACGTGGAGAGATCTCAACTTACTTTCGTTTCCATTACATGCAGCATTAAACTGTTTTTAGTACCTCGGTTTTTGTAAACAATATCCAGTACGCAGGAGCAATATTCGCACCCATATTCCGCTATGTTTCAAGTTTACTTTCTCTCGAATATCTTAAACAAGTTCAATGATTCTCGCTGGCCTCCAGTGTTTGTACTGCATTCAGAAACGAGTGAGAATACATAAGAATTTCCAACGGAGCCTGTTCGACTGTTGTAAGAATGAATACTACGGGGATAATGCGGTGACATTTCCAAAATCAGAGCGCTCGTAAATAACCGCCGATAGAACAATCATCGATTGTACAGCGAGCGAAACAATGCGTATCAGGATTTCAACAGCTGGCGTAATCATGTCTTTCGGAAGGATCGTATATCATCGCGCAGGCTAGAGCACAGCGTACAGGCAATCTTTTCTTATTCAGAATACGCGGAACGAGATCGCGAAAGTGGTCAGCGTAACTGTAATGATTAGTTGCCGCCCATAATGCCGTATTTGATACCCTTATTGCCCCTATTTTCATAAGCCGCGTATATTGCTCTCTATGAAGCGCGCCTATAACATCGATCATGCTTCATCCAGCTCTGCTTTGAGAACCGTAAACGCATAAACCAGCCGTCATGGAGGCGCAACTTTTAGCCGCGACTAGGAATTTATTGTCCGCCCGCGTACAAGCCTATCATGCTAAAATTCTTGAACCCTTTCCAATACTGTCTGGGTAGGTACGTTGGCTTCTGCAAGATAATAGATGGCAGTTTATTTAGATAATGGTGTCAACAAAGTGTGGACAGCGATCATAGTGGCAATCAAGTCTGCCGCGTGAAATGATCGTTGCGTCACTTAGTGGATATGCTTGATAAGTTTAAAATACAATTCCGAAACGGTTGCCGCAACAGTGTACATAAGAATTAAAATGTACAGAGAAATAAAAAGGATTTCTTGTCGCGGGTGGACATAATGTGAAGCGCATAAGGCAGCTAAATTTAAAATCGAGAAAGTCACTAGGGTAGATGTACCGTTTGTGGCCATTGCTCTGTTTCTGGCCATGCGCATAATTATCTTATTTTCAAATTGCTTGCGGATCATTATTATGTGGAGAATTTCACATCATAAATATTTTGTTTAGTATACCGCCCGAAATATAAGGTTACATTTATTGGTTACACGGGGAAATATTACATTTTTCAAGAAGTGGCCAAAACTGGTACAATACCTTAAAGTGGCCACAAATGGTGCATCTACCCTATGTCTACATCTGAAAATAATCGCAAAATATAGTAAAAGTATCTGGATGAAGTTAGCATACGAAGTTAGCGTAAATAAACTAGTATAAATATAAAATAAACTAGTAGCAATATTAAAATAAACTAGTATGAACTAGTATAAATATAAAATAAACTAGTATGAACTAGTATAAATATAAAATGAACTAGTGCAAACTAGTATAAATATATAATAAACTAGTATACGCTAATATAAATATAAAATGAACTAGTGCAATCTAGTGTAAATATAAAATGAACTAGTGCAAACTAGTATACATATAAAATGAACTAATATAAACTAGTATAAATATAAAATGAACTAGTATAAACTAGTATAAATATAAATTGAACTAGTACTTATAAATATAAAACGTGAAAAATCACGCCACTTGTCCTACGACCAAACTTTCCACCACAATACCTACCCCACTACACCCCAACTTCACCCCCCCCCCCCACAGCCACCCAAGACACCTGTTCCACGAGTTCTCCCAATACCCTTAAAACAACTCCGCGATAACACTGCCCACCAGCCGTTTCACCCTTCTTTACCACCCAAATCCCGAGATCCCTGCATCCACCCCCATCACAAGGTGCTCAAGCCGCCCACTTCGCTGTATCATCCCTCCGCGTGCCCTCATCGTGGTGTCCTGATCACGGTCTCGAGTGATCGGTCAGGAAGGATTGGTTACCACGGGGGTGGTTCAGACGTCCGCGTGGAGCGACGAGGGAGGGCGGTTAAGTCCAGGAAGAGAGGGGGGGTGGCGGTTGGTGGAAGCGGTGCAGGGTTGAATATCAACCCACGCGGTTTCCCGGACGTGCACTGCTGGCTAGTTCGGCTTCGCCTCAACTCGCGCGTGCACGCGGGAGGCGTTCGATCGCGCGTTTCTTTCAGAAAACGAACGCCTGGATTAGAGCCTGGCACCGCCGCCCCCCCCCCCCCCGGCCCCCCGAAAACGGCGAACGAAAGAAGAAACGCAAAGTAAAGAGATCAGTCACTTACAAAGAGGCGGGTTGCAGCCAGCTATTAAGCTGCATCGATTTTTCGAAGAGGTCGCGAACACATTGGCCGATACCAATGACCCTCGACCTACTGGCGGCTAAAGGTCAGAGACTGCCGTTGGCGGGAAGCCGAATCGATGGTGATGACGGTGAACCTGGACTGTTGTTATGTCGGAGGCGACGTCGACCCGGGGATACGTGAGAACGCACACGCAGTTTCCGCTCCTCCGCGAGTCGCGACGCCAACCAGCCCGATTTTCTAAATCGGATCGCGCGAAGTATCGTTTGATGAAAGCCGCGTCCGGGGGATCGTCGCGTGTATACATGGATGAGTCTTTTCGAGGGGCGCCTGGCTCGAGCCCCGTCAGCTCGTGGAATCATTGATCTTTCTTTCTGGGGCCACGCGCCGAGAAGCGAAGAGGCGTACGACGCAATTACCCGACAGGTGACGGCAGTGCTCGGCCAGGACGGTGCTCGCCAATCCCACAATATGGAAGGATCGTACGACGGAGGATGTAAAAATCGATCGTTGGTGATCGAGACCTACGAGGCACAAAGTGATACGTCGTTCGTTTTGGGGACTAAGGGCAGATTAGATCGCGGTTAATTGTTTTCTAAAAAGGTTTAATGGCATGATGATCAGTGAATACTATGGGATAGCTCTGATTCGTAGAGGTTCCGTCGTAGGATGTGGAAGCAACAGGATGGAACGTGTCGATTGCTTTTGCTTTTGCTTAAGTGGAATTGTTAGGAAGCTTCCTTTTCGCGCGTAGCTTGTAAAGTTGGTTAATAAGGCTTGACAATAATCGTCGAAGGTTTCTCAGGTGTCCATTAGGTGGCAACGTTACTGATAATTGAGGGAGGGGGAAGGAAACACGTTTGTTTTGGGCGCGTCCGACCAGTGCTGGGTTATACTACTTGACGCGATTTCTCGCGCGTCGTAAGTGGCAGAAGAGAAGTTTAATTGATTTAGCGGAGGAAACAGGGATATTCAGATAACGTATTTATACAAAAATCAGCGTGGATTTACAGTTTGTGTAATTAATTTAGCAACCCTCTGGCGCTCATTGCCAGAGAAACAGCACAAACTGAAGAAATCGTTTCTAAAATAATTGAAGAATGGGAACCAAATGCTGGAAGTAGAATTCCTAGAAACTTTAAAAATTTGGAGAATTTAATTTTACGTTCATGCGCCAACGCCGAATAATAAACTGTTTTATAATACACGCTCGTCTGAGTGATTTGCAAACGTTTCAATGCTCTGTGATCTTTCGTTCTAAGGACTTTTGAGAGGTCTTATATAAAAGTAACTGCAAAAAGGCACGAAATATGCGTACTTGAATTACGTATGTCCGTACCGAAGATGCGCGACGATTTCTCAGATATCCATGACAATCGACGAAGAGAATCGAGCTTAACAAAAAATCTTGTGATACTGTAGCAACGCGAAACGAGTAGATGCAGTCCCGGTACTCGGGGAATAGTTAAATATCATCGATATAAAGAATAATCCTTTATGATTCCACGATGATGAATTTCCCACTGAAACGGGACATGTTCGTCGCGACTAATCAATGGATGGACAGCTGGAGCTCGCTGAACATGGACCTTAGAGTGTTCCAACGGATACCACTAAGCAATTTCCCCCCGTGTTCGTGCCTCTACCATCCGTACAACGGCCAACCGATGCCGTTTCATCCAAACCACTTCGAGTTCCACCGTTACCTCAGATCACGACCGACGATGGGCCCGTACGCTGCGTTCGACCATCGATATCGCTGCTACGACTCGAAGAGCAGTCATGCGCCGTCGCTCGGTAAACAGGCAATTTTACATAGTAATTATTCACGAGCCCTCGATACGAACGCAAATCCATGACAGCCAGACGCCACTTCCACGTAAGCGATGATTCGTCATAATAGGCTTATTAATCGTCGTAAAAATAGCCGCGTTAATCGCGCATTGTTCTTCAGCCGGCCATTAGACACCATCGTTGGTCGTTAATCGATGATCGATGAATGAACCTACCACTGTAACCTGGCATTACGTGATTGGAATCGAAACGCTTAAAAGTTGTGGCGGAATGATTAATACCAGCAGAAAGTCCGAGCGAGGGGGAATAGGGTGATAGGAGATAGGATGGCGGGCGAATAATCGGCGAGCACCGATATTCACGGTGATCGGGCTATTAATAGCTTGGAAAACTGGAACCTAGGTACCTACAATCACAACTCGGCCTTGTCAACTGCATTCCTTCCTTGACCTACACCAACAGCCATAGTCCCCACATCCTTTTCACCAGCTAAGCACCACGGGCGAGTATTACACTTTCGTGCCGGCGGTGTCGATTGCTCTCTCGCTCTCCCCGCGAGCTATCCTTGCACGTGCAATCTCAAACGGTGCTCGCACCCCGGGGTACGATGCGAAGGGAGAACAAGGGGGTGGCGTCTACGTCTGAACAATCTTCAAGTAATACCACACGGTACGCGGTTACCATTCCCTCCCAAGTTACGAGTAAAGCTCAAGGAACCGCAGAGACACTTTGGCGAAGTTTACTAACGGGTACAGGGGGTCGCTTTTTCCATTGCGCTTTGCGGAGGATGAGAATTAATTGAGTGTGATTGTCATTGATCCTTCGTGAGAGTAACACTTTATCTGCACATTTTGAAGGAAAAATTCTTCAAATTTCTAAACTATTCAATGATTTTTGAAAACCTTCACAACTGTATCTTTTAATGGTACAGTTTTATCGATGATCACTGTGACATCTACCACTGACAATATTAAAAGTTATAAATTCCCACGTACATGACAGTGGCAGATAGAATGTTAAATCAAAAGAGTAATTTAGTATAAAAGACTCATGACTGCTATACATCTCTGGAAAACACTCGCCAAGGGAAATCAACTAGTACTATTTTTATAAGAAGATCTTAATAAAAGGAACACAAATATCAAAACTTAACTTGCTGATAGGAGACACAATAGCAAATTTATGTCTAGATGAAAGGATTTTTTATTCTTAAAAGTACAAGCTACCAAAATGTATTTTTTTTTTTTAATAAAAGGGAGTCAACTTTGAAAATTTAACTGGCTGATTAGAGACACGATTGCTTTGTATCACTCCAAAATGTGTTTCTCGCCACTTATTACAGGAAAAGTCACACTTTTTGGTCAGAAATCACTCTATAAACTTAGCATTGTTCTTTTCTCAAAACATACAAGTTCCACGTGTTAAGAGGAATAAAAAAAATGACATACAACTCTGCAACCCGAGGCTTTGTTCCCGAGATCCAGACAGCTGAAGCGTAGAAGTCCAACCAGAGCATAAGCAGTTGCAGTTTAGAAGCTCGACTTCCGGTGCCAGCAGTTCAAATGTCAGTGGCACGTACACTCGCGCACCTAAACACGAGCAGATGCACGTTCGCATATACTACGCTGTTAACAATTATTCAAGAACGCTACGAGACTCCGGTATAAGACGTTTTTACTTCAACCGCAATGCAAAAGCGATTTACCTAATTCCATGCAGTTTTACGATAAAATGAAACACTCTCACGGTCAAATTAATAAATCCCACCATTTGTACGCGTTACAAATGATAAGAATATTTATTTTCATCATTATACAGCAACATACACACAGGGACGCGGCGTGAAAATAATTTGTATGATTTATTCAGTCGTGGTTTATGAATATTTATTCGTGTATCGAAGAACACCGACCAAAACGCATTTCACTGTACTGTCGTAGGTAAGGTCCTACGTTAGTGAAACTTCGTTTTTTCACGACGTATCAGCTGTGAATATCAAGGAGCGTTGTTCCAAGCGGCTCTTACTACATTCAAAGTCGAAATAATCCTTGCTGCCCTCGACCTTAGACGATTACCAACGTCGACTCGACATAAGGATGGCACAAAAACGGTACACAGCGTGTAATGTCTATCGCGCGGCAAGAGTACAGAAATGTTGTCGTTCCCTAAGCTAGCACTAGTAAACATACTTATTATATTACACTTTCGATCAAAAGCTACACTGAAATTCTCTTCTTTCTTCTTACATTTGTGTTCCAATAGGCTCATACACTCATATATTTCGAACAAATAAACATTTCTCAAGCGTAATTACAGAATAAATTCTCTTCAAGGGTAAAATAAAAATATCCCGCCATTAGATACCGAAGCGGTAAAGTCAGAGTCGTTGATTCAGCCGTAAAGATATGAAATTTCATTTACAATACATGTTACTGTCCCCCGGCAATAATGTACCGTGACTCAGCTCGTTCGTTAAACTTTACAGGGGAGGTAATGGGCCCGGCGAAAGAGACAATGCATAAAGATTAAAGTTTATCGATGCATCGCGCCCAGCCGATCCTCGAGCGGATACATATGTACTTTATGCCCGCGCGGGCAACGAAATACGAAGCGCACCTTTCGAAATCCGTCTGTCAACCTTATAAAACGGCGGATTGGCAGCCCGCGCCGCGATCAATGCTATTAATCATCGCGGTAGACCATCGTTACGCTCGTGCACGATGATTAATAACATTTCCATAAAGACTGGGAACCCCCTCGGAAGACCAAGCCCGTTAACGCGAGCATCGCCCGCTCGGGACGGTTTAGAGCGGTCCAGCTCGAGCAGCGAAGAATCTCGTCCCGCGTAACTTTCGTAATCTCGGGGCGAATCCCGTCCAAAGACGGTATCGCCGACCCGCGATAATTGTTATTAATGCCAGATGAAGCAGGGTTACCTAACCGGGAGAGGAACGGCCACGGACAATGCGTTACATATTGTGCCGCGAAGTGTCAAAACAGAACGAGTCTAACGTGTTTATCTTCATTAGGGCAGGCTCATAGATTGATATGGATTATTTGTAATGCCGCGGTTCACTTCTCTGTTTAACGACTTAGGTACGCTGGAACGCTAGCAAATTGAGTCTGCAGTGGGGAAGATATAAGTCTTAAGGGGGAACACCACTGTGACGGCCGGAAAAGTAAGCCATTTTTCAGAACTTTTTTTCAGGAATAATTTACAGTTTTCATAGAAAAATTTTATTACCTACCTTTAGCACGCTGTCTTAAGAGACTATACAAAAAAATAACTAGAAAAACATGCATAAATTTTAATATATTAATTAATCTTCTAGACCCGCCACGCGAGCTGGTCGAATTGGTAACTATGGAACAGCAGCTCCGAAATCAAATTTCATTTTTTTTATAATCTATATCAGTGTAGTTTCCGTTGTCCGTACGGATTTTTTGATTGAAAACAAATGTTTTGAAATACGCTCGAAAAACTGTCCATCTTATTCGCGGATTTTCGAAACTTTTCTTCTAAAGCGCACCATTTTTACAAAAATAATTTGTTTAAGAAATCGGTACGCACAACGGAAACTACACTCATGTAGATTATAAAAAAAAAATTAAATTTGATTTCGGACCTGCTGTTACATAGTTACCAATCCGACCAGCCCGCGTGGGGGGGGTCAAGAAGATTAATTAATATATTAAAATTTATGCATGTTTTTCTATTTATTTTTTTTGTACAGTCTCTTAAGACATCGTCCTAAAGGTAGGTAATAAAAATTTTCTATGAAAACTGTAAATTATTCTTCAAAAAAATTCTTAAAAATGGCTTACTTTTCCGGCCGTCACAGTGGTGTTCCCCCTTAATGCGTTGGGATAAGTATTATTATCGTGGTATCGCGAAGTAAGCAAAGGGTGACACCAATTAGGGAGCAAGTATTTCAGTTGGAATCACTGGCTTCCTTTAAGGGGGTAGTGGACTATTTCAGCTTCAAAAAATCGATTTTTTATTTTTTACTGATTCTGAATCCTTTACTGAGTCTTATCCTTTAGGAACAGTTTGAACAAAATTTCACGAAGAAATTCAAATAATTGTAGAAGTTATAGCAGCGAACGTAATTGAGTGCACCGTCGAGTAACGGTCTCGCAGAGCGGTAATGGCATAAGGTACTTAACTTTCAAGCCGTTTTTCTCGAAACACCATTTTCAGGCACGGTGTACGTCATAACTCTTGAACCAATGAATATATTCACTTGAAATTTTTACTGGACGTGTAGAATTCCTTTCTCTACAGAGTGGAATTTCCGCATCAACATTGGATGTTTGTAAAACATTTTATAACTGATTAAAGACGATTTTTTTCTGTAAAGATGTGGGGAAAAAATTGATTTGTGTGTAACTTCCACAATTTTTGTTCAAATTCATCGGCAGAGTTCCACTCTGTAGATTTTGGTGTATAAAGTGATCCCTCCCCCCCCCCCAGCATTTTACTTTCATATGATTGGCTCACCTGAATCGATGTACACCACCTGCAGCGGCGCGCCGTGCAGGGCTATTTTCAACGATTAATAACTTCGACAATTTTATACATTCCGACGATTTTTTTTGTTGTAATTACTCGCAAACGTGCCCACAATAGATTGTGAAAAGCACTACTATAACGATTATTTGGTATCAAAGTAATTTAGCGTCAAAGAAACCAACGATTTTACGTATCCAATAGTGCGCTACCCCCTTAATTGATTAAGCGAGCATTTGATACATATTTCGATCGAAGGAAGATTTAATTTTCTGCTTTATGGAACTGTATTCTGCTGTATCTATGGTAAACGTCTTTCATTTTTCCGCTGCATTTATACACCGCACCTTGTACAGAAGTAGGTATCAAATTTGTTAGGGACCTTGTTTTTGCTGCATCATTTCACTGTACGTTGTGCAAGGGTAACTTTGCCTATGATATTATCCAAGATAAAGTACAAGTGTATGTGCAGCTCCTTTTTCAAGCGCAACAGGTTTCACAGTTGCCACGAGTTTGTATGTACAAATACCCAAGCCACTTTGCCTGAATCGCTGAGAGAATCTTTGTCGCACTCATACCATCCTAAGCAAACCTAGCAAAGCCCACATCCCCACAGTCCCCTTTTTCGCAACCAAGATCGCAGAAAGTCCTCGCTAAACGTTTCGCTAACAGTCGTCCTCCATCTCGATCATCGTTGCCATTTTCACTAAAGAAAGGCAGCCCATTATACCATCTGACGCGCACACGACACCAGTCAGGACTGGGAATTCGCGGCCGATCCGCGCCCAGTGATCGCGGCCTAGCCAAGGTAAACGCGCGAAATTGCTCGCAACGTGTATAAACGTGGGATCAACGCCTTATTTCTCAGACTCCCCGGTATCCCTCGGATCAGCAGGCTCGCCGCTCGGGATCCAGCCGGCGGACGCTCCTTCACCCATAAACTTTCCTGCTCCAGGGGAGAGCATGGCCGACACCTCGACCCTGTCGCCGGAGGCTAACATGCCGGGCTCGCCGGGCTGCCCCGTGGTCAAAGTGAAAAGCGAGTATCTGCTAGGCATCCCGAGTCCAGGAACACCGCGGGACCCTCTTCGGGGTGGCGGGACGGCGGTTGGGTTGGAGGCACGCGAGACAGCCTGCACGGAACGCGCGTCCCCCGATTCAGTCTTCCCGGACGCCACCTCGATAACGAGCTTCAGGGTCGTCGAAGACCAACAGCAACACCACCAACAGCAGCAGCAGCAGCAGCAGCACCAGCAACACCAGCAGCACCAGCAGCAGCAGCAGCAACACCACCACCAGCAGCACCACCAGCAGCAACGTGCTGGTACACCTGCACCTGCCAGGTCCTCGCCTTACTCGCCTATCCAGGCGGTCTCCACGACCCCCATGCCCCAGGAGCCGAGCTCGAGGAGCGACAGCCCCGACAAAGGTGACCTGTCGTCCGCCCAGACCAAGGAGGAGTCTGACAACTCGGTCTTCGACGGGGGAGGCGGCGGGGGCAACGGGGGTGGCGGTCGCGCGGAGATCCCCAGCCAGCCTAGTCACCGGAGCAGCCCGTCTTCGCAGTACAACCCTAACCAGAGCATGAGCCCCAGCGCGAGCACCACGCACGGTGCCCAGCAACAACAGCAACCGCAGACACCTCCCACGCCGCCCAGGCCCCGCGCGCCATCGGTACCCCCTCATCTTCTGGCCCATCACCAATTCTGGACGCAAAACACCGGCGTACAGGGGTTCGCCACCCAAAGGCTACTCAACGGGGTGATTAGCAGCGCGGTGAACTACGGCCAGAACGTCTCGGTCGTGTCCACCAGCGGCAGTACAAGCCTCAGCAGCAGCACGGGGAGCAGCGGGAATGGGGCAACTTCCACGAGTACGGGGGCTACCACCGCGGTCTCCTCGTGTAAGTAATCGTAAAACTCCGTCGTCCGCTAGACGCGGAGGTAGAGTTAGAAGAAGCGCCATTGATTGTACAGGGGAATCGAGGGTCAAGGAATATCGGGAATATCTTGAGAAGAGAGTAGCGGGTGTATCTGGTAGTTACTCCAGAAGTTTACATTAGAATTCTAAATTTTCGAGTGGAGTTTTCTTCGCGAGGTCTTTTAATGAAACTCGATGGAAATTAACCAAACCAGGTAACTAAATATCCCCCGCTATATCAAGCTTCTTCCTGTTCCAGGCGAAACTATGAAACCACCGGCGCAGAGGCCTGCACCGGCACCCCCGCGACCACCGCCCACGGTGATCATGGGCGAGATCGGTGGCGTAAGGACCATGATCTGGTCCGCGCCGCCACTGGACCCCGTACCGCCGCCCGCAGCGTCCTGGACGACGACTGCCGCGGCAGCGTCCTGTTCCTCGTCGGAGGAGTCGGCCGCCCAGCTGCTCCTGAACCTCGGCCAGGAGTCCAGGGGCAAGCCGCCCTCCGTTTCCTACGCGTCTGGCCCGCCACTCAACATGGAGAGCCTGTGGGCCGGCGACCTCACGCAACTACCTGCCGCGCAGCAGATGCAGGCGCTGAACCTGACGGCTTCCGGCTCCGGCCAGACGTGGGTAAGGAACGGGGGGGTCGTCAAGTCTGAGACGGCGTCGCAATCGATGTCGGTGGCGCCCCCCGCGCCCCCGATGCCGCCACAGGAGCACGAGGAGGACGAGACGCCTATGATATGCATGATCTGCGAGGACAAGGCCACTGGCTTGCACTATGGGATCATCACGTGCGAGGGGTGAGTTGCGTCATCGGTTCTCTTATTAGGGTGCAGGGGGTAGTGTTTTGTGACGGTAGGTATTCTGCTTGATGTACACTGCCATTCATATAAGTACTAGAACACCTGCTGTATTTGCAGAGAATGTGATATTTGGTACAGATTTAATATTTTCCAATGCTTTTAATTTAGAATATTAAATAGAATAGAGTTCGTCAATAAATTTCCAATGTTCTTCACAATTATGGTAGGTGTCCTAATACCAGAGGTGGGCATTAACTGAATAAAAAGTTATCTAAATAACGAATCAAATAAAAGTTAAAGTAACTTTAGATTATTTGATGAATAGAGTTAACTTTTTATTGGTCGAGCGTTTCAAGCGTTTAACCCGTTTAACCCGGGTCAACTTTACTCGACACATGGCGAATAATTTTCTTAAATTTTATACATTATTCAGTATTTTACTTAAATAAAAATTTTGCCCATCTCGGCCTAATACTTATAAACGACAGTGTACATATTATGTAGGTATATAGTACTTCACTCAAGTCGCGTATCAGGAAATATTCTTAAGGGTACGAGCCAATAAAATGTTCTTGGGTACTCGTTACAGTTATGTATGTAGTCATTTTACGCTACACTTACGTATACACTTAACGTGGGTGGATAGAATGGAACACTCTGCATAAGTCAGACATAGAATTTCAAAAAGTTCTTGGAAATTTTTACAACTCAGCCTTGTGCACGAATCACGACTAAAAAAAGGATGGTCTTGACTACTAATTAAACATAACAAGCAAGCAGGGGAGGAACAAAAACCTAGCTACCCCAAACTCCACAGAATACCTCTCACGTGCCTTTCACCCCAGTGACGCCCCAAATTCTTACAGAATACTTCTAATTGTTACCTCGATTTTCTACTCTTTCTTCTGATAAATTCATTCGGGACGAATTAGTCTTCTGACACCCGATTTCTAGGGGCACCTAGCAAGTCCCTCCCCGAGATCGCCAGCATGATAATTAAATTAGCTGTCTACAAAACTAGCCTGCTCGCATATCTCGGAATGCTTCGGTTTGAATGCCTTTCGGCGGCGAGTACGCGCGCTGGGGCTTCGGACGATCCGCTTAATTAGAGATAATTGCCCAGAAACTATGCGCGAAAAGTTAGAGTTACGCTAGTCACAGACCTAAGGGCGCCCCGCGACGAACTTTGGCCTTTGGGTGCTCTCGCCTTGCACCTGCGTCCCCGCATTGAACGCGGAAAATACACCGAGTTTCGAGTGTCTTCGAAGCTACTGCGTCACTGTTGGACTACGAATATAGACAACCTCCCACAGCACGAAAACAATGGGCAACGCCATCGGGTTTCCCAACCTTTGCCTTTTCGTGATAAGACTCTTCATTTTCATTGTTTACAGATTGGTCGTTACACGCGTTGCTTATACACTCCATCGGACACGTTCAATCGCAATTGTGGCTCAAGGAGAGCTGAATTATCTACTGTAGAAGGAAACCAATTAGGAATCGAAGCTTCGAAATTGATTCCTTTTATTAGCCAACAGCGTCGTTCCTTTTTCTTGTTTTATAAATTGGGATGTGGTGACTTTTATATTTGAAGATAGCTAGTGACCCCAATCTGCGGACGTTTTCAGGGTATAACGAATGAAATTATAGTAAAATTTATTTAAATGTCTTCCTTCCCTCATTTAGATATTTAATCCAGCAATGTATTAAATTTCTTTGATAGACACTTTTGAATTCTAAGTTCAATCCACTAAGTTCTGAATGTATATTATAAGTTCGATCAAAATCATCGCTCAGGGAGAAATAAAGGATCTACTGTAGCTTCTAAATTGATTCCCTTCGTCGTAAATTAACAGCGTTGTTTCTTTTTTATATTAAAACATGGTATCTTCTTTTTTCAAAGACACCAGACGGTACCATAACCCTCGATGTTTTCAAGGTAAAACGAAAAGTGTACTTCAAGGCGCTTCCCATTCTAATATCTCCTACCGCGCGGCTGATTAGTCCCTAAAGTTACTACAGGGTATCGTTACTCGACTTTACGCCTGTTTTCTCCTATGTCTATTGTTCCGTCGGACGAACCCGGCAAATTAGTTGGGAAAAGTGCGGGACGAGTTCCCCTATGCATCCCGGTATAACCGTAATTCTGCAGGTATGAATCTTTAATCCGTTTCTAGGTCAGAGTATCAGGACACACCCACATGGGGTGAGAAATTAACCGCGGAACAGTGCTCGCCCAACGAGAAGTCGATAATAAATAATAACTGTCCGCGGGGTACACTTAAATTCGATTAAAAATCTATATTTAGAGGAATGAAAGGCACGTACCTAGTAAAAAATAGGACGAACGTTAAGTTTAATGGACCTGCTGGAAAATTCATAAATGTCGGCGGAAGAGCACGATCGTAATTTTCGTCTCGTTTTCGACAAATATAGTTTGGTATCCGCGAATTTGACGGAAGCCTTAATGCTCGGCGCAATCGAATATTTTTTTTATAGAAATTCGTTTCTGTGTGGAGGTTTAACGAGAATGAACTGTTTGTGTTTAGGTGTAAAGGGTTCTTCAAGAGGACTGTGCAGAATAGGCGGGTGTACACGTGCGTGGCGGAAGGTGGCTGCGAAATCACGAAAGCCCAGAGGAACAGGTGTCAGTACTGCCGCTTCAAAAAGTGCATTGAACAGGGTATGGTCCTTCAGGCGGTTCGAGAAGATCGAATGCCTGGCGGGAGAAATTCTGGTGCTGTGTATAACCTTTACAAGGTTGGTATAAAACTATACAGAAGAACATTATTCTCATTCAGAAGCTGATCCACTTAAAATCAAATACCACGCCATCTTTAATGAAGAAAGGAATGCTTAATCATTGAAATTAATAGCAACGAGTTACACAAGTACAGAAGTCTGCAGTTCTAAATTCTATCAATCATAAAGAAAATACTTCG
The DNA here is from genome assembly GCA_029448645.1 of Andrena camellia. Lineage (NCBI taxonomy): Eukaryota > Metazoa > Arthropoda > Insecta > Hymenoptera > Andrenidae > Andrena > Andrena camellia. Next base: position 29,642,916 of record CM055680.1, on the reverse strand, counting down.
CCCTTCACATACACACATCAAATCTAAAAACATCAGAGGTGGGCAAAATTATTATTTAAAGCAAATTTCGAATAACGAATGAAAGTTAAAAAAATTATTCGTCGCTCGTTCCTTAACCCGAGTTAACTGTATTCGACCCATGACGAATAATTGTTCCAACTTTTATTCGTTATTCGAAATTTTATTGAAACAATAATTTTACCCATCTCTGAGGAACAGTCACTAAGCGTGTTGCAATTCAAACAATAACACAGACGTGTTCAATTCCACGGCAATAACGCACAGAAAATTCAATTTCACTTGAATGACAAAGCTCGGAGTATCGATTTTTAGCAACGACGAAGGAAAATGTCTGTGCCCTGTTTAATGGACCTGGGCGATCTTTGTCCCCAGGTGAAGTACAAAAAGCACAAGAAAAGCAACAAGACGAGCGGAGTGGGCGGAAGCATGGGTGGCATGGGTGGCGGTGGTAACGTTGGCGGTGTGAACGGGTCGGGATCCCTCGGTGGTAGCAAAGGCACCATGGGCTCGACGATGCTCGACAAGCATATGGCTGCGGCTGCAGCCGCCCACCATAGCCAACAGCAGCACGCTCAGCTGGCTAGTGGTTTCCTTCATCATCATAAAATTTCGTCGGGCGACCCGCTCAACTCACAACCTACCCCCAGTCATCCGAGTCACCCCGCGCATTCCGGTCACTTCGTCAACGGGACGATCCTGAAGACGGCTCTCACCAACCCCTCCGAAGTAAGTATCCATTAAATTCAATGCCTTCGCGTTTCTTATGTCTCTTATACATAAAACATGTAGAAACTTGAAATTTAACCACTGCCTATTCAGTTCGGTGGTTCTACATTGTTAAATTGTAAGTGATTTTTATTGTGTTCAATGGAAGTCTAAACGAACTGAGTTTAAAATTCTTGGGGCTTTGAGATAGGTTTATAGACTATATGGAATATTTTTTATGTGTAACTACAGTGGTGGTCAAAAGGAAGTTTGAACTGTGAACGGGAACAAAAATGAAATAGTGAATTAGAAATAATTATGTCGTTAGTTAGGTTGTTACCAACATAGTACTGTATAAAGCCTGGTATTAAATTTGCAGCATGTAAAAATATGAGCCTTAAACTTTCTTCCGACCACCGCTGTAGCTTCTTCGTGGAGAATTTATAGAATTTATGTTGTTTCTAATATACAAAGCGGTGATTTGTCATTTCAAAGAATGAAGGAGAATATAGTTCTTATTCAATAATGTATTATTTGTAAAATACATCTGCATTCGAAGGGGCGATTAAAATAACTGCGTCTCGAGTGGAGTTTCCTATCTTACAATTAGTACCACTTGATACCACTCGTGCCTCTACGAGATTAAGACTCCATCAACGAAATTAAAATTGAACAAGAGCAGATACTACTGCGTAAAGAGCAGACCACTCGTGGCATCCAAGGAGCATGGTAATCCTCGCTCGTTTTTCCATCCTCGCACTTGTACGCGAACTCGCGGATCCTGACGTGACGCAACGCGTTTGATTTCACGCGATGTTTCTGCGTGATAACTCGGAGAGGCGCGCGGCGGCGGGGGCGCAGGCTCTCGAGAGATTCCGCGAGATTTCTCTATCAGCTCCATTAGGGCGATTATCTAACAGGCTGATCCTACGCGTGAAACATTAATTAGCCTTTTGTTGAGACGTTGCCGAGCGCCGCGTGGTAGCCCCGTATAGATCAACGTCCGCGTGCGCGCACCCACCGGGGAGATCGGGTGATTTATTCCGCGCGGCTTGCTAGAAATCGAATGCAGGTCGACAAAAGTTGATCTTTCGCGAGGGGAATCCATCGCTGATGAGAACGTCCCGGAGGCATCTTCACTTTCACTTTCCAGGCAGCTGCACGCGATCGGATCACATGCTCCGGACGAAATCTTTCTTCCCTGCTCTGAATCTCTTCGGCTGGCTGCAGGCTCGATTAACCGGCCGCGATGAACGATATTCATCGAGGCAGCGCGCACACTAGACCCCGGCGCGGCGGAACGAACGTCGTAGCATGGATGGAGCATTCAATTGGCACCGCTTCCCGCGAAATAAATCGAACCGCCATCGCCTTACTCGGCGTTACATCATCGATATCTTCGGATCTGCAATGGCTGGTACTCTGTTACGAGCACGCAAAAGAATCCCCACGTGTTGATCACCGAGGCGCTCGAGGAACGTTGCTCGATCGATGGCTCCTGCGAGATCGTTGCTTCGGGATGAAAGTTGAAATGATAGAGGAAACGAGCATCCAAGATTTCGAAATGCTGGCAGGCGTTTGTGAGCGAGCTATGCGGCTGGGGAGGATGGCTCAGTTTGTGGAAGCTGAATGGAAACGTCATTGAGAATTTGCAGATGGCAACAGACCGTTGATGAATGTAGAGTTTGATTTTTCTTTTAATTGGTAGGTTTGAAGTTTTTGGTACCTATTTATTATTCGAAGAAACACGAAGTGGGAGAAATAGAAGTCACGAATAAATGAATAGTAGATACTCCTTCAATTAACATAAAAAAAACTACTTTCGTTACAACATTACACTTCGCGATAAAGGGAAATTCAATAGATATCTGAGGATCAGATAATGTGCAAAAATATCATTGAGCCTGGTGGAACCGTTCAGCTCGGAAAATCAGCCCAATGCCAGTGAAGTGCCTCGGTGATTCTCGAGTCGATCAAGTTGACCATGAAACGTCCCACAGATTTGAAGAAATCGTCAGGGGCAACAGATAAGGGATGTGGCTTAAATTCGAACTCGGCGAATTTCGATCGTTCCTCGACGGAACGATCCTGAAATGAATGAACTCCCCGTTGCAATTTCACTTTCTTACGACTCGGCTTGCGCAAGCCTCAAGGTTTCCCACATTACGAAAGCCGATAGATACAACGAGGCAGGCAGCTCGCGAGAGCCAGCGTCGCCCGTCGTCGTCGTCCTGCATGCCTTTTCGTACTGTCTGCACATTATCCTTTGCACGGAGAAAGCGTTGCATATTATGAGAGTAAGTCGTACCACGACGAAGATTAATCCTCCAGGGGGTTGGCTCGTCAAAAAACGAGACACCCTTGCGCCGTTGATCGACGATAATCGAATTCTATTGAAATGATGCAATTGCAATGGTACGTTCGGATGGCTAGAATATTTTCGCGATTAGTGGTGATCGAATCGTCGATGTGAGATGCAAGTGCATTAATCAGGCTGTTTTCAATTGAAATCGAACGGAAATATACGTGTTGAGATACGGTGGGAAGGATTATGGAGCAAAGATAGTGAGTTGTTGACGATGAGCTTGAAGACACTTTGTATTACCGAACGTATAATAGAAAACTTAGATCGGTTTCAATATTAATCGAAGATCAAAAATGTCAACCGATGGGAGAGGGTTGAAAGATTTATCAGAGAAATAAATATCCCCTAAGTTACCCGTTCTACTGATAGGGTAAGTGGTATCTCTCTGTATTAAATATAAAAAAGAAATATTCGATGTAAGATAACTCGGCTGTTTGAAAGCCTACAAAACCATCGCTGATGTGTGCAACAATCAAGGAAATTTTATCCATAATTGTAGCTATTCCCCGTGTGACACATTCCGCTATTAAAAGCAAGAAAATAAATATTCGAAGTGGTTTGAAGCAGAACAATGACGCCGCTGATTTGAAGGCCTAAGTGAGAACAGCCCATTGTTCACGCGCACAAGTCATCGGTGATATTCGAACGGGCGACGTTACGTTCGAGCGCATGAGGTATGCAAACAACGACAAGAATTACCGGGAACATTCGGTAGAGGCCATTGCCAAAAGTGAAATCGATGACTCCAACACCGGATAAATATTGCCCGCTACAGCTCCATTAAAGAGGTCACTTTCCATCTTCGAACGAATCATTGTGCGTTTTAAGACGCGAACGCCTGATGAATTTCAAAAGCTACTCCAGCTATTCCAGTTGCAGGAAGATTCCTGTTAATTCGGAATCAGAACAGGAACTACAGGATTTTGGTAGAACGATTTCTAGGAATGAGTGGAAAGGCACGAAAACTGTCGAGTTCGTGGTAATTCCTCAGGAGTGGTTTCTAGGTGGCTGTGAGAACAGATTACTGCTGAGTAGGTATTACGAACTTTTCTGGGAACCTTCTCAAGTATTTTAGACACGCTGTACACTTTCAAACTGGGAGATTTTTACTGAAGATATTTGCATGCCTTGCGATAGAATTGCAACGGTTATCTACTTTAGCTACAGGAGCTTGTTTCCGAAGCATATGGAGATGAATTGAACCTAGCAATTTTCATAAGAATAATTTCAATATTTCGAAGAAAAGTATCTCGCAGTAGTTTTAAACAAAAACCTGTGCATTACTCTATACCGAATTTCCAAGTATGAGCAGAATCATCAAGCTCAGTTTATAACTGATATCACTGAGAGAAAAGGAAGGGATCTTCGAAGTACATGAATTTCAGACAATTCGGAAGCATAGAATTCAATTAGACCTACAAGGGTAGACCAAGCGCGATCCCAGGCAACGTACCACTATCGTAGGATGCTGCCGCTCCAGTAAGCTCGGCTGTACAGTGGCGACTCGAAGGAGATAAGAAAGGAGAATCCACATGCCTCGATAAGAATCGTCACGACGTAATTCGTTATCGACACCTCAGCGAGGCATCCAAGTGAAACACGACGACGATGACGGCGACGACCACTCGGAGGTAGGGACAATAGAAAATCAGCGACAGCCGGTGCCAAGGACGGGCAGTTCTCCGGCGGTTTCGTAACTCGTGAAAGTCTGCACAAGGGACACTGACCTCACCCTACCACCTTCTTTTCCTCCTCCGACACCTTTCGTCCCTCCACCTCCTCCGCGATCGCCTTCAGCCGCGGCTCTGTCCCACGGTACCGGGGGCACGGTGTGCACGCGGCTTAAGGGTATATCCGTCGCGGCCGAGGATCGCAGCTTTCCCCGAAGGTATCGCCAGCTCGAGGCCGCTCTCCCTCTCGTGTATAGTCTACAAATACCGACCTCGAGGAAGTACTTCGAGGTCTGAAAGGTCAGTGAAAGGCCGGATCGGATTTACGTAGGAAGCGAGCCACCGCCGATTCCTCGGTGGTTCGTAACGATCGGACGGAGAGGATGACGATCTGTTCGCGAGCCACGAAGGGTTGCGAGCCTACGTATTCGATTTTCTGTGGGGACTGAACTTGAGGAAATTAAAGTGGCCGGGGGGGAGATAGGAGGGACATTTTGCTTTTCGATTCGGTGGTGTAAGTTCTTGGTCGTTAAGGAAGTTGAATGTGGCGATTAGGTTTACTGGCTAAAAAGCATGTATCTACCCTTCGTTGATCTTTTGTTTTTGTTTTTTGAAAGGGGGAAGTCGTTGAAAAATCTATTGATTTAGGTAATAAATATGAACACAATAAAGGTCAAATATGTGTTACTTAACATAGATTATAAAGTAACTCGTGATATTAATAAAGATAATAAACCAGGTAAAACAATTACTAGAGAATAAATAAAAGTAGATCAGTAAAGGAGACAAAAGACTGGATGTGCCATTAAACACAATTTTCTTATAGAGATTCATGTTTTACCTAAAAGTCAATTTCACTCCAGTTCAATTTCACTCATGTATCAATAAAATAAATTTAATAAAAATATCGTTAACTCACTACCCCAATTAATAAAATTTAAATCATTTCGCCCGAATCTCAGTAAAACTAAAATTATTCAATTCTTTCTTATTATATCCTACCATTTTATAGTTCAAGCTATCAATTCTCTCAAAGACAACTATTCTGTCTCACAAAAGGGAACTGTTGTGCCACAGAATCACAGAAACCTCGGAAAGCAAAGAGACTAAAAGAAAAAACAACTCCTTTTTGTTCAAGGTGGTACATTTAAGGCAGAGGCTAGACAATGCTGTGAGCAGTTCGAGGGATCGAGCCTTCCCTTTGGACGCGACCCTAGCCATGATCCAAACCCTTATAGACTGCGACGAGTTCCAAGATATCGCCACGTTGAGGGTGCGTTTACATGCTTCGGATTCTCAGACCACTTTCACCTCCGTCACCAATCATCGATCACAACGAGCCCACCTACCCCTACCCCATTTTTATCCCACGCCTCGCGAACACGGGAAACTCGATGACTCTATCGGCGAACGTGTTCCGTTCTCGTTGCAGAACTTGGACGAGCTGCTGGACCATAAATCAGACTTAAGTGAGAAGCTGTGTCAGATAGGAGACAGCATAGTGTACAAGTTGGTGCAGTGGACCAAAAGGTTACCGTTCTACCTTGAGCTACCGGTCGAAGTTCACACCAGGCTGCTCACCCACAAGTGGCACGAACTGCTGGTGCTGACCACCTCCGCCTACCAAGCGATGCATGGTCAGCACAAGTTCACCAACGTCGGTACCGACGGGACGGGAGCGGATTTTATGCAAGAAGTAATTACTGCCTTTCGTTCATCGCCACTGGAATCGTTAACTAGAACCGATTTCACGGGCTCGGGCGCTCCGAGCTTTCACCTTAAACGACGAACAAAGAGCGCCAGCCTTCGGTTCGCGAGGGGAGGGGGACCCGATAACACGTCCCACGCCTTTCGAATTCAACGGCGACGCTCGCGTTACCGAGGATGCAGGCGTATTTTCTTTGTGCTACAAGTACTATCCAAAGATATGCTATTGCGAGGAGTGACCGAACCCTTATGACTTAGAGCCTTAACACTTCGAGTGGCGCCGGCGTATTTTCGCGCCGAAGGATGGTGTCCACGGTTTTGGCGCGTTACCGAAAGTATTATTCGAGTGCCTCGGAATGTTTGCTCGGGGGAGAGTTAAGTGAAGTTTTCTCGACAGAAGCTACCGCTGGGAAAGATCTGGCAGGCTTCAAGGGCCATTTTTTCCAAATCTTGCGCCACTCAAATTGTTAATGTTAGGAGATATGGATGAAGAGAGTCTCTGTGTGTTCTTCGGAGTGGAATTAATAAGTGTGCTCGTGTGCAGGTTTCGAACAACATGTATACGTTGCAAACGTGCCTAACCAGCATGATGGGCCGGCCGATAACCATGGACCAATTGCGGCAAGACGTAGGGCTCATGGTGGAGAAAATCACATACGTCACGCTAATGTTCAGGAGGGTGAGGCTACGGATGGAGGAGTACGTCTGTCTGAAAGTAATCACCATGCTCTCGCAAGGTAAGTATTTTTATGTGAATGGGTTGTTTAAAAAAGAAGGAGGATGAACTCTTAACGGGTCTCTCTGTTTTCTGTGCTTTATCGAGAAACGTAAAGTATAAAGAAATATGTACTTTTTGATAATGCTGCAATTGGAGATGCAAAATGTAAGTGTGCAATAATTAACGGAATATTGATGGGACAGTGGTGCTTGTAATTGTTCTAACGTCTGTTTCTATTGGAAGAAGGAAGAAATTAGGCAACGAGGAGATGAAAATTGTTTCTTCCAATACCAGAAAGTATTAGGATTAAATTACTTGACATTTACAGTAACTATGTATGGTACAGAAGTTCAGGTTGAGGATAGAAGAAATTAAATTAATTAATTTTCATAAGTAACTAAGCTACTTTTAAGAGTCTATAATGGTAGGAATTAATGCAATTTCTAAATTGACAATCTTCGAATAAACTTAAAATATATTTCACTCCTCTTTCGAAAATAAAATTATTAACTTATATAATATTGTTCGCACAATTAGGAGCATCGCTCTGAATATTTTATGATTCTAAACTGATTGCATGCTAGTTCTGCGTTTCCTAGATATTGGGTTAAGTAATAAGTTTGTTCGAATTTTTTTAACTACACGTTAACTCATATTAGATTTACGCGATATCTCTTCGTTGACTTTTGGATCATTTACACGTGGCATTAACGTGGAACCTTTCATTTTATTGCTTCTAAAAAATTGGGATATAGGTATTTTTTAACACTGCCTCATATTTCTAATTAACTTCTCGGCTGTTCGACTTGAAATAATCTGGAAAACGGAAATGAAAATTTCAAGGAATGATAAAGTTAAAAGACTTCAGAAAGTTTCTTCATTAGTCTTATATCTGCAAATACTTATACATCGCTAAGTTTTTTACAATCTGCACCGCATTTTTACTATTACTTTCAACCATGATTTCAATAAATTTTAATGTCTCATCACGTGAAAAACTGATATTGTTTATTTCCAGAAAACTTGCAAATTACTCTCCACACATCTGCAATTCGATTCGTTCCCAGAAATTAGCTCTTTCAATCTTTGTTTCGGAGTAATTTCAGAATCTTACAACCCTTGGAAATCCGAACAATCTTGCAGTCGGTCAGAAAAGTCAACGTACACTCGACAAAATGTGAAATTTTCCAAAAAAAATACAGTACCTTCGACGATTCTGACAAAAATGAGTATACGTAGACATTTCTCACCAACTTCATTAGCAAGCCCAGTATAAAGGAGAACTTAACATGCTGAATGTGAAGCAAGATGTGACGAAAGAGTGGAAAAACTGTTGATTCTATTTGCGATTCATTCTCTTGTTCTCTGCCCTCTCTTAGCACGTGGAGGTACAATGGAATTAGAACAAATACAAGAACGGTACATGAGCTGCCTGCGAAGTTTTGTCGAGCACAGCGCGCCACAGCAGCCGAGTCGGTTCCACGATCTTCTCGTCAGGTTGCCCGAAGTAAGTTGGAGAGATTACAGAAATTTCGAGACGGTACGGGAGCCGCTGCCGCGTGAAACGTTTGAGATGTTCGATCGAGCGGGGATCTTAGCGAATCCCGGGGGGCCGGGGACGGGGGAGATCGTGATAGATTTCTAGAGGAAACGATTATCGTAGCGTAACAGCCGCGGTTACGAGTTGCTCCCGCGCGATCGAAAGACCGAACAAGAAAGCGAGCTCGCAGAACCGCCGGACCTAAAGTCGATCCTGTTTTCTTCCTGAATTCCAGGTGCAATCGGCGGCAGCTCTTCTACTCGAGAGTAAAATGTTCTACGTTCCTTTCCTATTGAACTCAGCAATTCAAAGATAGTAAATAAACACAAAACCAACAAACTGACGATAAACGAAGCTGATTACCTAACTATACATACTATACATATATAAATATATATATATAAATATAAATATATATACAAAAGAAAATAATAGAACCGAACAAAACAGGCAACCAAGCAAACAAAGAGGAAACGGGGGAGAAAGAGAATAGCCCGTGAGCTCGTGCGGAAAATAAAGAAGGGAAAGGCTTTGTTTGCGTATGTATGATAAAAAAAAACAATATAAAGGTATATATATAAAGTATATATACATATAAATAATATAAACGTGTGTGTCCGTTGCGTTGTACAAACGAGAGAAGATGTGCGGAGAGGGGGAACGGGAAACCGTACGAGAAGCGTGATAGGCGAGAAGACAAAAAGAAAATGCAGAGAGAGACAGATGAGCGACATCGGATGGAGAAGAGAGAGGAAAAGGAAATAGAACCGGAGGAAGAGGGACGAGATCGCGAAGAGGACCGAGGATGGAGAGAGAATGCTTTAAATAAGGGGGGAAAAAGTAGTAATGAGAGAATATAAAAGTTCGAGAAAAAGAAGGAGAGAGTGGCAGAGTGAGCTAAGAGTGAGAGTGAGTGAGTGAGTGAGAGAAAGAGAGAGAGAGAGAGAGAGAGAGAGGGGGAGAGAAAGAGAGAGAGAGATAGATAGAGAGAGAAAGAGCGCCACCTCGAGATGAGAAATCAATCGAGGAGGGAACTGAACTTTTTTATCGAAACTAAAAGACTATAATAATATATTTCTGTACGCAGTACCGCGCAACTACGTCATTGTGTGTTCACGTTGCATAATCCGATCGATAATAAGACTCTCGTTACGTACGCTCACTGTAGGCCATCTACTACCACCTACTACTACTACCGCTACTACTGCTACTACTACTGCTACTATTAATCACTACTCTCCATCACTATCGACTAAATAGCAGACTACCAAAACGACCGAAACGATCCATCGACCGATGTCGGCGACAACGGTGATCAGAATAATAAACGGCGATGATAATGCCCACGATGATTGGGGGGCGACATTGTTAACGACGATGATCGACGACGAGTCGCATGGACGATGGCGGTGAATTGTAAAACGATCGATCAGGGAGACAATCGACCGCCGAGTGTTCTCACCGTAAACGCAATTTCAATCTACACCTGTAAAATACACGCGTACATGCGCGGACACGAGTACGCATCCTCCGATGACTAATATAACTCCGTAACGCCTGCACACACGAAACCTCTCTCTCATCAAGACGTATCCACGTGATTCCAACCCCTCCACTGAGTAACGATCACCCGTCACCCGCGTATCCGCCGGCAAGCGTAAGCGTGATAACTCCCAGTTACCATTCGGATTAAGAGAAGACAAAGGGGAACACACCGCTGGTCGTCGACAACCCTCGAGCCGCTCGAACGGGACTCCGCCCGTTGCTGGGGCACAAGGGACTTTTAGCGAACGACGGCAAAGAGCAGACGCAGAACGGAACTATGCACGCGCATAAGGCTGATTAAATAGTGTCTTGTATAGAAGAAACAGAGGCCCGCTGTTCAACATATATTTTCGATGGAATCGTTATGGGACTTAAAAGAAACGCGCGGCAACAACGCCCCGACTCGTTATCGTCCTCGTTGTTATCGTCGTCCTCGTCGTCATCCACCGCCGCCGAATCATGGTCCGAAGCGCGCAACGCGGAAGGCCACGTAGCACGCGCACGTGCGCGTGGCGCATGCGATCGACGTTTCTGTTCATTTACAATTTTATCGCCATCGACGTGACACCTCCGCGCGTCACGGTGCATCACTCACCGGTCGAATATGTGTCCTTGTTTCATCGCGACTAAAATACTGTCTCTCGCGCCCTACGAACCGATCCGATCTTCGCCCGAAGAACGCCGACGGCGGGCGCGTCGTTTAGAGCTTACGAGAACTTTCGTGACTTACTTTGGACGTTTCTATTCGCGCGGCACGCTTTCAAGGGACGTTCGATAAGGTTTTTTGATGAAGTTTACTTGCGACGCGACTTTGCAAGATGTTTTTTGCAAAAGGAAATTTTTTATGGAATTTTTCAACGCTGATTTCCCCACTTGTACGTCGACTTTTTAAACCTCAACCTGGGGGGTCTTTTTACATATGTAGTCGGAGTGAATTCACCGTGGGCCGCCCCCTTCGGGGCGCGGGTGATGTACGCGCGCCCGCGGGGGCCGTTGCGGGGGCCGGGGATCGGATCGTTCGACGGGCGCCTCGTTTCCGGGCGCATCACCGTTCATCCGCGACCCGAGTGATTCTCCTTTCATATGATTCCTCGCTGAAACGACTGCGATAATTTCATAGTATTATAACGAGAAAAGGATGGAACGCTAAACGCGTGTGAACGAACGGAGGAGACACGAACAGCAAGAGGCTTGGTATTTCCCCCTTGCGGGGAAACTTGCGCCGAACGAAAACGAACAACCTCGTGCGCAGAAACGAGAGACGAGGGGGGGAAAAAAATATGATAAAAACGGTGCCCACTTTAGCGAATACGTAGATGATATACATACCGTGTATATGTGCGTGTGTCGCGGACACGCGCGTGTGATATTTTTGGTTTCTTCGTGACCAGGAAATACCAGGTACTCGGGATCGGCTCAATTATTTAATATAGCGAGACGCGTTGCAGGTGAGAACGAATTTAAAACGGAAAGGGAAGGAGGAGTGATATATATACGGGACGGGAGGAAGAAGCAAACCAGCTCGAGACGCGGTTCGTGTTCATCGAGGAGAAACCGGGGAAAAGAGAACGAAAGAAGATAACGCTCCTTGTATACGCAATTGTAATGGTTAATCGGCGCACGTTCTATCGCGACGTGATTGTTTCATCTTGCCTCCATAGAAGTTATCGTAAATACGCGCTAATCATCTGTACGCGCGCGATCACGAGCCGCGGCGAGAACAACGATCTCCCTTTTCGATCCCGAAGGCAGTTAATCGCTGCGTCAGACCGCCTTCGGTCGTTGCATTTATCTACCATAATTTTCGTCCACTCCCTTCGCGATTACCGGATCGAGACACAAAACGGTAGCCCAATTTCTGCTCAAAACGTACCTATATCGCGCCACGAATCTATCTCGCGCGGGGACATTCTCATCCGCGGCAAAAACCGTCAGTCACTTTCGCTTCAATTTCACCTCCTCGCTTCTGTTTCTCCGCCTTCATCGAAACAATCATCGCGTGGCCTCGTGATCGCGAGCGCACGTTACGAGAAATCAACACGAACTATTCGCAGACCTTGGGCCTACTAGCCTAGGGATACTTGTCCATACTATAAGACTTAACTAACGATGGGATACTTCATACGGTAAACATGTATATTATTTGAGGTTAGGAACTGGGTTGTAACGGTTCCTGTATTCCCCGGACATCATCGTACACTTGTCTCTGTGTTCAATTGGACGGTCGATGAGGTCGCAAAACGAAAAAACAAACCAACAGAAAACGAGAAGATTTCAAAGAGAAGAAAAAGAAGACGAAAATTTTACGAAAACCTCGCTAAATTAGTTAAGGAGCCTGTGACCATTGGCCAGCGCGTTTCGTGTGTATACGTTCACTTCTTCCCTTCGAGCGCAAGTATTCGTCACGGTTCGTCTCGTATTTGCGCACGAAAGTTTGCTTCGAAGTTACCGTTTGTACAGTGCAATACAGAGGGGAAGCAGCGTATATAATGTATTTATGGCGATACGTTCCGGTCCTTCTGCTCTCTTCCTTCTGTCTCCTATTCTTCGTAGATATTCTACGCCCTCCCCACCTTCTCCGAACGCCCTCTAAGCTCCAACCCGACCAGAGCCACCTCCCTCCACTCCCCTCCTTTTCATTCTCGTTATTTAGCTCGTAAACATTATGTACTTCCCGCGAAGAACTCTTCTTTTTTTTTTCTCTCTTGTCGCGTCCTATTTATTGTTAGTGTGTTGTACATACGAGTGGCAGTGTCGTCGGTCGCGAGATAAACGAAAGAGGGAGAGAGAACACCGCGTTAAAAGAACCTGGCGCCGAGTTGGACTGTCTTTACATTACATTATATATATATAAGTATATATAAATATAAATATAAATATGTATATTGTATAAAATGAAAATGTGCATCGATGTCTGGGAGTACAGTAGCTGCTTACGAGAGAGCTACGTGTTGGATCAGCAAGACTTAGGGCATTATACTACCCGCGAGTATTATCATGCCCAACCTTTTATATTTAAGTGCGAGTGAGAGTCTATTGAGAGCAAAAGAAAAAAAGTGAAGAAATTTAAAAAAAAAAAAATGAAGAAATATATGCCTCTCGTTTGTGGGTTTAACTTTGTACATATTGTACGAAAGGTTTAATAATAACTATGTTGAAAGTACTAGTCCTGTCTCTTTGTATAATTCCGTGTTATACCTGCTCTTATATTGTGTCGAGCGGCGCCACAATGTTCTGGCGCGAAAACCGAGTGATCGAGCACGAACGAAATTGCACACACTATACATATATATGTGTGTGTGTGTGTATATATATGTTACCAGAGCATTCGTAACGTAACGACGTAAGATATGATTATTTCTAACGGTCATTTCGATCCCTGTCGCGAAACGATATTAAATCAACCGGAAAACTTCACGTATTCGAGAGCACGAGGCAATATTTAGAACCGTGGAAGAGAATTGCTAGCGGACATTGGGACGAGAAACCCCTTGGACATTGACACGACGTTCAGATACGTTTTGCAGATTGAATTAATGGTATGAATACGTTTCGCTCACCAAGATGTACTCCTGGACCCATCGCCTTCGCTCCAGATGACGATTCAATGATTGATTCTCCTTGAAAACCACAAAACTTGCACGAAAATTTTGAGCGCGCACCATCACTTCGAACGTAGCGGTCTAGACTGAAGTGCGCCGCTTGTCACGGTATACTTGAAAGAAGCGCGAGATACAAACGTTATACCCAGAAACGACGGGCAGAAAAGCAAGCACGAATGCCGGATTGGCGAGAAAATAATACTTTTTCAATGAGTGAGTCAAAGTTACCAATTTCTACCTACGTTTAGGAAGTACATTTTTATCATCTCGTTTACCTTCGACTATTCCTTTTGTAACTGAGATTTGGGCGCCGTGTGAAACGCCGTTCTGCCGGGAACCGGACACTGCGTCACGCGTCATCTATAACTTTTCTAACGGAGCTTAACGCGCGAAATACGAACTCTCGTTTGTAACGATGCTTTACGACGCAACTTGCGAATATCACGCTTGAATTATTTCGATTCACGCAGTCTCGAACGTAAAGAATTATTATTCCACTGGGAATCGTTCGAACTCGATTTATGCATTTCTTGTGTTTGATGATAATGTTCTGAAAAATTATTTAAAGCGTACTTAGATATTTTACTACGAACTTTCACGCATGCTTAAATAATGCAATTTCATCAGAACCTTTGCTTCTAACTCGAACAAAGGAGTAAGGTTTTATAATTATTTTAAAGTCATCTTTTATTTCAACTACATTGATCAAATTATGGAAAGAAAGGCTAGGAATGCCCTAAACAGGCTGGACAACCTGCTTGAGCCTTTTTTTTTTGGTTTATTTTATCGATACGGTGTGTTAAAACCAAACCCTCTAGTCGATGGAGAAGAGAATATATATGTTTCGTTGTAAAAATAAATATTCTATTAGTTTTTAATTTATTTCTCGCCGTCGCTAACGATTTCCTGGATATTCATCGAGCTTGTTCGTTGCATTTTTTTGCTGCATTTCGTTGTTTATATTATATCGAAGCTGTCAAATTCGGTTCTGTGGTTTCATCGTTTTTACCCAGTGGTATTAATAATGTAATCGCAGATTATTAAATACGATACAACGAGAAGCGAGAGAGGAACGCGCCGCAGACTTTTTTAACTGAACGTGGAAGCTTCGGGCTTGTTACGCGGACACGTGTACATAGGCGATGTTGAGGAATAATTAATTCGTTGTTGTTCAGAAGAATTAAGGATCGTAAGGTATACAATGTTATTTAATCCGACTGATAATCGGAAGCTATCGGTTCCAGGCAGAACAGGCTGAATTTCACAGGTGGCGCGTAAACCCCCTGTATTTTTATGAATAAATAAAATATTTTAAAAAAAAAAAGAAGTAAATCTGAAGTCTGTTTGGAGATGCCTTTCATAGGGATTATAAATGTAGATAATATATTATACATAGTGAACATAAATACACTATATTATTATATATAAATAGTAAGGAATAAATAGAATTATTATATATACGATGAAAATAATATTATTACAAGTAAATAAACTAATTAAAGATAAACAGATTTTATGGAAATCATTTTTATTGTTCCACGTCCTATACCTACACATGATGTCTCTTCTTCCTCTTACACCTGCTGACGCTTACACATACATGTGTTGTACTTTATTTATCACAATGGCAATGATGATGACAGCAGTGCCGGGAATATTACGGAGATAATATGAATTTGCAATTTTCTGCGCGTTTTTATTACAGACATTTCATTACATTAACATAACAAAGTCTATACTTTCAAGGTACATGTTCGTTAAAATGTTGTCTACCTGTGAGATCTTTAAGGATTATGCGCAGTGTTCAAGCTCCTGCACAAGAACATTAAGCTAAATTAGTCTCGTCGTTTAATGTCATTGTCTTTATTCGCGTGAGCTCGCCAATATACAGAAATGGTCACAAGCGCTTGGACACTTCGATAAGATTAAAGCGATCACAGACAGAGGCATTTCAAAGGTGAATACTGCGAATACCTGTATAGCCGCAGAAGCTAATACTTTTACGATTTGCAGGATGTCTGTACTACGCAGGCATTCGTATTAATCATCTCTGTTCCACGATATATAGAGGCTGCAAAACCGATCAGTCGAGTTTGTAACGTAAACTCCGTGTCCTGCATCGTATAATCGATCTATCTAATACAATTATCGACAAATGTAAAATATAAAAGCACTGTGATTAATGTAAAACCGTATAATTGCGTATCGTAACAATCCGGGTATATATTATAAATCGTTATTTTTTATCGATAATATCGTAAAATGTAAAACGGTATCATGTAGATTGTAGGTGAAGCAATTGAAATGGACGCCGAAATATCTTGCGTGACAATAAAGTCCCAAGTACGATAAGGAGATGTTAAATGGTATTTCCTGGAATATAAAAAAGTGAAAAAAATTTCCTTATACACACGCACTTTGTTAAGCTCTCATCGTTATTTATATGATCCATCCTAGTTCGTCTATGATTATCCGTCAGTAGAAAGTATTTACTTCTAAATAGACCGCCGTGTTATAGTTCTGAAGGCACTGTTCAAAAGTTGACTATACTTTTTGAAATAACAAAGTCTTCAAAACATCCTCAAACGATCCAACATGGAAAATCGTTACAAACGTCGACGCAATTTTCACATGCCTCACTTGAACTATATCACAAAATTGAAAATAGAGTAGTTTCAACTTGACAGCCAGTGCCAATGCCAATGCCATATTTGTCGAGTCTGTGATCGATTAGGAATATCATGAGCTAGTAAATCGATGGTCAGAATTCAGGCTTATGATACGCAATGGCCGGGTGCGTTCCATTAATTATGTATCAATTACCGTATCATTATATTACACAAACGCTTATTAATTTAGAGGCACATTGCTAAAGGTCTCGGTTCTTAAAAATTGCTCCCTACATTTAATGAACTTATGACGATCTAGCTATTACAATTATTCAGTACGACAGCGATTTGGCATACAACGTGGAAACTGTACAAAGATTCGGAGAATATACTAATATTCATACTATTGCTCTGTACACATAGAAGTGAAACGTGGCTGAAAAGGCCGATACTCTGAAAGAATTCCAATTGTTTAAAAACATTTTACGAGTGGCATGTTGGGCACGTAATAGAGAAGGGAATGAAAATCGGATATAAAATTGTCATGTGCATAAAAATAATAACAAAACCTCTATTATATAATACAATTGTTCTAATGAATTTCCTTACCTAGGCAGGAAAACTTTGGCTACTGCTACATACTATTTGTACCTCGGCAGAATCGCCGAATTTATGCTGCTAAGAACACTGATTGCGCATCTAGAATAAAAAGAATTGCACGCAGCACACACAATATCTAAACCAGAAACAGATTAATTACATACTCAGGAAGACCTTAACAGTAGTATATATGCTCACGCTTTAATAAACCTGAATTCTACGCGCAACGATCGTAATATCAATTAAGCATTCACTATACTCAGAGACTCTTCCTTGCCGGAATGTTTAAATGCTTTTCATTTATTCATTCATACATTAATGAACCGTTTGCTGTTCACGTTCGCAACTTACTTAAAAGCTCTTGGCCTTCAGAACGGTACGTCCGCGATACTGCTCTGAGATGCGAATGCTTTACAGAATGTACACAGTAGACAGCAAAAGCGTCTAGACCACAGAGCGTTCACGTTTCTTTCTATGCGAATCACTGTTCAAGCTAGAAAACTAGAAAACTAGAAAAAGAACATACAAAAAGAGTATATTTCCTAAAAACCTGTAAAAACATTTCCTGAATAGATAATTGCACGATAATTCCGATTATAAAATTGCAAATTTTCTCGTGAAACAGAAGAAAAAATTCTTTCAACTAAAATTCCGAATAATGTATCGTCCGCGGAGATATTTTTGAAAATTTTATGCTCGTAGTACCAGCCTTGGTGCATCGACACGAAGAAACAGTCATGTAATTCTGTAAAGCCTAAACGCAGATACCACCCTTCTGCATCCAAACAAATAAACCACTAAATTAGATCACAAAAAGTATGGTGTAGTGGTTAAAGGTGGTATTACTCTTTCAGAATCAGGCACTGCTTGGAATAGCACTGGGCTTCTTTGATCCACAGTTGTGAACTGTAAAATACTAGCTATGTTACCACAACGATAACAATAATTTGGAGCCGACCACACCGTCACAAGTTTATCATCGAACATGTATCTGTAACCTGTAAGTAATATCGAAATAATAATTACTCTTTCCTTCCTGTAACAATGTACAAAATACACACCTTCGTGGACCAATTGATGAGCTCGACAAATCAGTTTTAGATCGTTGATATCCATGAATTTAAATGTTACTTTGTGTCCGAATAACCAACCAGCTCCGCGTGGACTAATAGTCCATGTTTCGACATCTTCAGGATCAGACCAGACCAAATCGCAGAAAGCACCTGAAGATAAAGTGAAAAAGTAGAATTCACCGATACATATGACCACGATATATCGCGTGTAAAATCGCACGATACTAATCCAAGTACCTTTATGTGGAATTTCTTGATTCCTTTCGATCGTCCTAATTTGATCTAGTGTCTTAATTTCTGGAGATAAGCCACCGTGTACGCAAAGTACTTGTTCGTCGATTAACTAAATAGAAACATGTATATTCACATTAGATACACACGCATAAGCTTTAGTCAAGTTACTTATTATTTATAAATACTAACAGCGGCAACTGTGAGCAAGTCGAATACCCTACAGCAATATTTCCAGGCATTAGCATTGCCATATTTGTTTAGACACTCATCTGCTCGGAGAATAATAAATATGATTATTACATGTGCAGAGGTAATAAATAAACGATACTTTTGGACGCAAACGTGTACTAACCATAAAAACCATAAACATGAGTAATTTGTCTGGATTCGTGATTTCCCCGGAGCAGTGTTATTCTATCGGACCACTTAGCCTTAAGTGTGAGTAGGCGGGTAAATGTTTCTAAACTATAATACCCTCTATCTACAAAATCTCCCATGAATATATAATTTGTATCAGGCACAGCGCCTCCATTGCGGAACAACTCTTCTAGATCATAAAACTGAAACGAAATAAACGGTCATGGGTCTTAATCAATTCGTGTGAAAGCATCTTGCACCCTTGTAATCGGAGTAGTTATCACTATCTATTAGAGATACGGGATGTCGTATCGAGGTTAGAACAAACGTATGAAGTTTACCTGGCCGTGAATGTCTCCACATACGGTGACTGGAGTGGACACTGGTTGAATATTCGATTCTTCCAGCAATAAGTCGCATACTATGTCACAAAGGGTCTAAACAAGATTAACGTTATTATCGAAGGAAATGCAGTGGGCATAAGTAACCTATCAGTATACGCTAATCATTCTGTCACATGTATCAACCAAACGTATGAAAAATAATATTATAATAAATAGTACTTAGTGTATATTATTTACCTTAAGGTCATTTTCGGGAAGGTATTTGCACTCTTTTGCAATTTCTAGCCATTTATCGATGTCTGACATTTTGGACTCGTATCGCAAGAAAATACTGATCGCGCCCTCACTCGCTACATATATATCTACCGCATTCACAGTTGATTTGTATTTTTAAGGACTCTCTTGACGAGTCAGTGCGAATTAATCTTTCAGTCTTTATTCATCTTAAACAGAAAACTTTCAACGTTTTATTTAATGAAGGATTACAAACCGCCTTTTTCATTGCGCGAGCTGCAAACATCAATTAATTCACTACAAGATGAGTTAAAAACGACCTTCTTCGATTCTCTTTAAAACTTGTATCTCATTGGCTCTTCATTTTTTATTACGTACAATGAATACACGAAACTGAACATTTTTTTAATTAATAAATCTTTAGCTTTCTTTGACATGCTTCTACAAGTAGTAATATTACAACTATGTCTGTCAATTTTAAAAGGAAATATTACTTTTGCACAAGCAAAACACGCTGACCAATAATAACGTTTCAATTCCAATGACTTTTCTTTTGTTCCCGATACATCAAAAGAAGCCTTAAAGGGACGTTCGACGTTATTACGCAGGCGCACGAGTGTTTAAAATTTTTAACATTCCAGTTACATTTTCTGGAAATATATATTATAATTCCATCATATTGATTATCGATAGTTCAATTAAAGCGCGTGTGTTATAATACAAATAAATGCGACCAGCTTATTCGTAAAAGTATAGCGTTTTATTTCCAACATAGCGTGCACATTTTACACCTATATTTAATATATTTCTGCATTAAATAACAACATCTCGTAACCAACAATCAATCTTCCCGATCGACCTTATTTACGTTAATCGAGGGTCACAGTGAAATGTGTAACGCTTAAAGAGATAAGATCATAGGTTAAGAGCAATTATTCTATAAACGCTCTCTTCATCTAGATGAATGTCATGCATCCCCCGTTAGCCAATGGGGAACTATCATTTCTGCAAACGCAATGGCCAGAAAGTAATGGTTCCCATTGGTCGCCGCCTACTTTCTCAAACGATTGCAAACGTTCCGCGCCAGTAAAAGTGTTTGCCGCGTAACGTTCAAAATCGATGGGTTCGCAATCGGGCAGAAAATGGACTGTTGATCGCGACAGGCCGTGAGAGACGGGAAAAGGCGCGTGTCCAGCTTCCTTCGGCAGTAAATTCCGGCGGGACGCGGAAAAGGGTCAGCGGCGGGAGGATGATATGGATTTTATCTCGCGGTGGAAAGTGGGTCACAACGAAGGCGCCTCTGCGCACGCTTCGATTATCGATTGAAACGTTACGTGCCTCGAGTCCGTGCGCTGGATCTCATTTATGTGAACGGCAGTGGATGCGGAGGTCCTTGGTGTGTCTTTCCCAGTAGTAGGCCAGCGGCTGACGTTTTACGTTTGTGATCCGTGCGCGGTCGCAGCGTTTGGAAAAATGCGGTGAAATTCGATGTAGATCCCACGGTGCCCTCGCGAATATCGGCCATTTTGGTAGTGCGTGCTTCACGAAAACGGATAGGATCACTTCTGGCAGCTATCCTCCGACGGTTGTGCGTGGAAGTGGTGGCAGCTCGGTGTCGCCCACAGGACACAGCCGTAGTACCGAAGACGATCGTGTTCCTGGGTCAGTGAGCAACCAGCCACGACAAAATGGCAGGGAACACGGGTATGGAACAGTTGATCCCGATCGTGAACAAGCTGCAGGATGCATTCACGCAGCTCGGGGTGCACATGCAACTCGATTTACCACAAATCGCGGTGGTAGGCGGACAGAGCGCAGGGAAAAGTTCCGTTCTCGAGAACTTCGTCGGGAAGTAAGTATCCCCGTGCCCTATCGATTCATTGTTTTCCATCGTTAGACCGTCCCATGAGTCATTAACGATAATTACGAGGATATTCAGGCGTTTGATGAAAGGCGTGGCGAGTTGCGCCACGTTATAAATTTTCATATCCGTCATCGGGTATTTTCATTTCACTAGCCCCCTTTTCTATGCCCCTTCAGGTTAACTATTTTAATCCCTATCGATCGTGACATCGAAATCAACTATATCTTTATGATGCGAGGCCGCCTACACACCGACCTGTCAAACGGTTACTCTTTCTCGTTACCAGCATGTTTAACCTTCCACAGAATTACCCGCACCGTGCGTTTACGACGATGAGGATTATTAATTTAATTGTTCGCGGTGTAGACCGCGTTTAGTGTTACGTTCCGTTAACACGGCCTTTTTCCACTCGCCTCGGCGGAAATGTTAATAGATTCCTTTTCCGTATGCAGATGTTTCAAGTAACTTAATAAATATTTCTTAATTATCGTATGTTATTACGACAGTACAGTTAGTAATTCATATGTTGGAAGGAATATTAAAGAAACACTTGCAATTGCAAGATACATTATTTTTTTAGACTTTGTATTGCACATGTAAATCAGTTTCAATGCCTATGTTAATACAAGAGATACTAAATCGGAATTGCGTTTTGGTTATTTGCCACTGTTATTATATTCAACATATTGCTCTATTATTATGTAGAAAGTACATCATTATGCAATATAAATTTCATATCCTCTATTTATCGTAATGGTACAAATTATAATGACACACTTTTCCAGGGATTTCTTACCTCGAGGATCAGGCATTGTAACCAGAAGACCACTTATCTTACAATTGATTAACAGTACAACTGGTGAGTCATCATAGATAACTAGAAAAATCTTGTTTATTATGATTTAGGAGCATTTTTTAGGTAATTATCTTTGCGAAGGATAAAGCTGTTTTTGGAGATAAAGTAAATAAGACCAACTGACACGGAGAAAATTATTTTCTTGCATATTTAAAATGGTTACATTGTATTCCATTTTACAAGCAGCTATAATAGTTTTACTGGCATTGCGTTCTTCATGAAAGCTTATTGTCATTTATCGTGTAAAGTTGCACAGCATCTTCTTAAATGTTATCTGTAGAATTATCGTGTTTCCTGTGGCAATGAACTTTTGATAAGAAGGAAATTGAGCGCATTACCAGTTCCACCATAAAGTCAAACGATTAAAAATATTTGGCTAATGTAAAATAATGCAGGAACCTTACATAAAACTTCTTCAATTGTTAAGCAAGTTCTTTCTTCGTTGTAGAAATGGCTGAGTTTCTACACTGTAAAGGTAAAAAGTTTATGGATTTCGATGAGGTCCGGAAGGAAATTGAAGCAGAAACAGATAGAATTACAGGCAGTAATAAGGGTATCTCCAACATACCTATAAATTTAAGAGTATATTCACCCAATGGTAAATATATTTATCTATTGTGCCTCGTACAAATGCTAGAAATATACTTAATTAACGTATTTGTTATCAGTTCTGAATTTGACGCTCATCGACTTGCCTGGGCTTACGAAAGTACCCATCGGTGATCAACCAGTAGATATAGAGGCTCAGATTAAAGCTATGATATTCCAATTCATCAAAAGGGAAAACTGTCTCATATTGGCAGTTACTCCAGCGAACACTGATTTAGCAAATAGCGATGCTCTTAAACTTGCTAAAGAAGTGGATCCCGAAGGTACATTGTTATGCATACTCGAAACTCTATATTAGCGAGGTCGAACAGGTAATTTTATGTTGTAAATTGTTTTAAGGTGTGCGCACAATCGGTGTCATTACAAAATTGGATCTTATGGACGATGGTACTGATGCAAGAGATATTTTGGAAAACAAGCTACTGCCTCTAAGGCGAGGTTACATAGGTGTCGTTAACAGAAGTCAGAAGGATATAGAAGGTCGGAAAGATATAAAAAATGCTTTGGCAGCTGAAAGGAAATTCTTCCTAAGGTACAGCCTGTTAATAAAGAACGAGTGTACGAATTTGCAGTTCGGCAAAATATATGAAATGTTTGTTTCTGTGTTAGCCATCCATCTTATCGGCACCTTGCAGATAGATTAGGTACACCGTACTTGCAGCGAGTTTTGAATCAACAGTTGACAAACCATATCAGAGATACCTTACCAGCATTAAGAGACAGATTACAGAAACAGTTGCTTACATTGGAAAAGGATGTAGAACAGTACAAACATTTCAGACCCGATGATCCTGCCATAAAAACAAAAGCTATGTTGCAGTAAGTATTTTTATAATGCCATTTACCATAAGTGATATAATATATCATTCTCACAATTCCTTTAATATTTTGCCTGTTTAATGTAATAAAATTTTAATAAAACTTCATTTACAAAAAGAGGAAATACACACGACGGATGTAAACACAACAGATTCTACGATGTTTCGCATTTTATTTCATTCACATTTCATAGATACCCGTTTCTTACAAACTAAACGTACCACCTGCATTTTTTATTTAAAGCACACTATGGGTGGAGGGTCTTGATATTTTAGAGCTCTTTCTTATTTTTTCAGATCAATTCATAAGTTTATGTAGGTATCATATATTTTTCATTGTTTTTAACAATGTGTGTATCATTTGCATGAGTGTTTTAACGCGTTGTACATTTGTAGTCGCCTGAAGAGTGAACAGTAACAAGTATACTCACTAACACGGAATTTTAACATATTAATGGGATGTATTGACTTTGCAGTTTTACGTTTATTAAGTATCACGACTCTCTATCCATATAACTAATATTAGAATTTAGTGCTTGTCTACGCATTGATTGAAAGAAAAATGTTTTTAAGGATGATACAGCAGCTTCAGTCAGATTTCGAGAGAACTATAGAAGGTTCGGGATCTGCGCAAATCAATACAAACGAGCTCAGCGGAGGTGCTAAGATAAACAGACTATTCCACGAGCGTTTTCCGTTCGAAATAGTTAAAATGGAATTCGATGAGAAAGAATTGAGAAGAGAAATTGCTTTTGCCATTAGGAACATCCACGGTAAACTATAGTTAGAATTTTCATACTCTTATTAATGCAACTTTATGCACATATCGAAGTAAATAAGCATCCTCTGTTTAAAAATATCACTAATAGCATAAATGTCAATAGGTATCAGGGTTGGTCTATTTACTCCTGATATGGCCTTTGAGGCAATAGTCAAGAAACAAATCAATAGACTCAAAGAACCTAGTCTGAAATGTGTGGATTTAGTTGTGCAAGAACTCAGTAATGTAGTACGCATTTGTACAGACAGGGTAGGTGAATCCTTTTTCCGTTTATAAAATATCAAGCGATATATGTGTGATACATTCGTTGGTCTGCACAGATGGCACGTTATCCGCGATTGAGAGAAGAGACGGAGCGTATCATAACTTCTCACGTTAGACAACGCGAACAGATGTGCAAGGAGCAGTTGGTGCTCTTGGTTGATTGCGAACTTGCGTACATGAACACCAATCACGAAGATTTTATTGGCTTCGCCAAGTAAGTTATTCCAATGTTCTACTATATGTTTCAGTAGCTATTCAGCAAAATAAAAAAAGTAAACGATACGATAGAAAAATTTAATTTTTAAAGACCGCACATTTAGCGCTATATGTTGTTCTTATTATATTCATGACTGCAGCTATAGTTAATGTATTTATATTCACAACGTTCGGTATTCCTTATTTGAGAAATATCTTTTCTTTAAAGCATTTCAAGTTATATTATTGTTTATGATATGTAAAGGCAGTATCTTTTCAAGTGGGATAAAAATAATGTATAATTACGTAACACTTATACTGGGTTGTTCGTCAGAAACAGAACATCTAGCTGTCTCTATTATTAAACATACAGAAAACATTCAAATCAAAAGCAGAACAATTCTTAGCGCGAATTTGACTTTTCTTGAACACTATTCTTACACAATCCAACTCAGGATTGTATCATATTCTATGATTTCGATTGAAATTATTGATCATCGCTATTACATAGTTTAATTATAATGAAAATCCATAAAAAAAAGTTTAGTCTTGTTAAATTAGTCGAACGAAATTGTCTTCTTCATTTTGAAAAAACATGAAAATATTATTTCTGCATTTCACTTACAAGGGAAGATCGCGAACCCGGAAATTCAAAAAAATCTGAAACTTTGTGATTATGTAGGGGATTTCCTCCTGATTACAACGCAATTTTTGTTTGCTGCCCAAATTCACTCTAAGCGAGTGAAATTGACCCCTGAAAATCTGGTTATTTTCCGATTTTGTGTTATAATTCGTGAACTGTAAAATAATTTTTTTACCAAATGATAGATCTAATTAAAAGAACTAACTTTTGCCTTGAAACTTTTTTTCTGTATCTTACAGTTCGCGAGTTATAATACAAAATAGGAAAATAGTCGAATTTTCAGGGGTTAATTTCACCCCCTTAGAGTGAATTTTGGCAGCAAGCAAAAATTGCGTTGTAATCAGGAGGAAATCCCCTACATATTCACAGTCTTAGATTTTTTTTAATTTCCAGGTTCGGGATCTTCCCTTGTTAGTATATATTCAGAATATATACTTAGAAGATATTCAGGTTCTGTGTCATTCGTTTTTTCGTGCTTCTAATCAAAATTTGACGAATGAGGTAATTAGATGTTCTATCTGTATTGGGTCACTTACTGAGGTGCCAATATCTGTAAAAGAAAGTAATCTGAATTGCAGTAATGAATTATATATTGCATGACTAATGTAAATTCAACACATAGTATAGTTCACGGGATGATAATGTGCTTTACTATAACAAATCCAATATGTTTTAAAAATTTGGTTTCTTTGCAAAATCATGATTTAAGTTTCTTACAAAGTAAAAAAAAAGATGATACTAAGAGAATTCATAAATTACGTATAGTTATATTAGTCTGCTTGCTAATTTTTTTTTCTCTTCATGCAAATTGGTATATATGTTGATATATATTTGAATTCACATCAAATATTTATCCATACATAATACGCGTTTGTACCGTATTTTCCTGAATTAAAAAAGAAATGATATCGTTATAAATGATAATGAAATCAAATTTGGAAATACAAATGTATAAATCTTTAATAATGGACCTTAAGTTACATCGATGTGTTGCTTGCAATCAGGTGAAATACGGTATATTTCATAATCGGTGCATGCCTTGCTAAAGTCAGTTCACATAGCAAGCTTTAAACTAGCAAAATATTGTTAGTTCATTTTGTCCTTCAAGGCTAAGGCACACATATTTGATATCATTGATAAATAGTAGAATTTACTACTGTTCTATCTACCTCATGTATATTTGTATGACACTTTGTGTCATATGTATAGTCATATTAAAATGTATCTCATTTACATCTTCCCTCTTTGCAACATGCGTACCTGTACATCTTAATTCTTTATTTCTATGTGACTAACATCATTTTTGTCCACTTTGCAGTTTTGCTTACTTCATCACTTGATAAATTCTCAAAATTCAAACGATCGAACAGAATACGGGAAACGATTTGTAAATGGTATTCGTGAACATTAGTCTTTTTTGTAGGTTTTGTTTAATTTTTATTTCCACCCTATAGCGATATTCTGCCTCGATATCTCATTTCTTCGATAAACATATCATGTCAAGCCTAGAGAAACATTCGGATAATATTATTTCTATGATTCTTAGGTGATTAAGAATAATCGAAATAAAGATTTGCGATATTATAACTTCTGCTGTAACACAAGCTTTTACACCATTAAAGGCAAGGCATACATAATATAAGAAACTATTTCTAATTACGCGTTCTGAATCTTTCGGATAATTAATTTCTGTGATATTTGTGCACTGCTAATACCACGCTGATTAATGTTTTATGTTCTAAAAAGTTGTAAAATGTGTATGTCTTTCCTTGAATCGCATACCATATACACATTTCCTGACATTTGTTTCCATTTCATCAATTCTTTATACTTCACAATTAAAGAAATAATTTAATTATATCGGCAGCGCGGCAGCCAGTAGCCATAATGCAAGGTAAGAATTATAAAGTACATTGGAACAAAGATTTACACTACATTTTTCTTCCTTTTCCATTTTCACGCTCTTTATTCTTTTACGCTTATTCTTTGTTTAACTTTACCCAGCTTTCAATTTTTTATCATTTCTATAACAAGAATTATAATCCTTGACATAGTGATATTTAATTTAATTTCATATCTTATACAGAGAAAAAGAAACTATTAAATGTTACTTTAGCAAATTTTGAATTTTTTCAACAATTAAATCGATATCTACGATTTTTCATTCTTTAACATTTTATTAATAATAGTTTTTTGTATAGTGCAACTGAAAATTCATAGTGTTCATATGTATGTACATATATGTTATTTAAATTGTACTTGCGACAACTAAAATATAATTTTAATTCACGTGTACAAAGACAATAGAAGTACAATCACTCGAAGCTAAGACAAATCTCTTTAAACATTAGATGCTATTATATATAAATTATTATTGAGTTTTCTTTGTCTGCATCTTTTATAATATAGTTTTACATAGCATAGAATACAGCCATTATTTCTTGAGAACTTAAATGTATTAGTATTTTGTACATACTTGCACAAAATAAATTACTACTAAATGGACCATTCATTGTCTAAGACATTCATAAATGCTCCGAATCGAATATTTCATACAGCACCATCAAATCTTAGTTTCACCATTTTTCACTTTGTTTCACAATGAATGTAATACGCGCTTTTGCAATTCTTTATGCATTATGAACTGCAAAATTACCGCAGTGTTGATCAAGTAGCGATAATAATTGTATGTATCTTCATGTTACAAATGATGCGCATACCAAGAATTTATACAAATGTGACACTTAAAGCTGTATGAAAGAGTATATGCATGGAGTTGTTGTGGCTATATGTTATAGTTTTCATATATAAATCGAAATAGTTTAAAAGGTAAAATCACATTCTTCAAGCCCTATCGAATTCTCATCATGATAAATTATAAATAGAGAATATATATTGTCCAAGCAATTATCCTACATATGCTGGTTATTTTTTCTGTCACATTTCATTTTGCAATGTTTTTTGCATTATAAATGCACATGTTTAAAAAGGAAACTTAATTCTTTCGTATAATTTATATATTTATTTAGTGAAAAAGTTCAATTTGAAATTATTGCGTGAACGTTTATATAAGTTAATGAAACGTTGCTAGGTTTTTACCCTGCTAGATATTTTTATATACGGTCAACTAACAAGTTTTTGTGGCAAGTTGTTATAATAAATTTTGTACATGGGTATTAAAATGCTCTTTTCTATTTGACATTTCATTATACATTATTCCTTGTGTTACAGTGCACAACAATCCTCAGAAAACGCTGTCAAGTCTGGTCGCCATACATTAGGGAATCAAGTAATACGTAAGGGGTACATGTGCATTCACAATCTCGGTATAATGAAGGGTGGTTCCAGAGATTATTGGTTTGTCTTAACGTCAGAGAGTATTTCTTGGTTCAAAGACGAAGAAGTAAATATTCTTCAATTACAACGTACACACACCGATAATAAATCCAGCGTTTATCACTTACGTTTATCATTTGTTTCAATAGGAGCGCGAGAAGAAGTATATGCTACCTTTAGATGGATTGAAATTGCGCGATTTGGAACAAGGCTTCATGTCCCGGCGCCATTTGTTTGCTTTGTTTAATCCGGAAGGCAGGAATGTTTATAAGGATTACAAACAGCTAGAATTGAGTTGCGAAACGCAGGACGATGTTGATTCTTGGAAGGCCTCTTTCCTCCGTGCTGGTGTATATCCGGAGAAATCGACCGAGCAAACAAATGGAGAAGGAGAGGTAAGCTTTTCCTATATAATTCTGAGATTCACTTTGGCAAATATCATAGGGTGTTCACTGATTAAAGGAGTCCCATCGAATTATAAGAATATATTGTGTTCTTTTCGTTTAAAAATATGTTATTTTTGGTTTATATCGTTATTAGGACAAAGTAGCTATTATAGAATCGACATATGTTTTGTTACGTTTATTAGATAGACCTGTTTTAATTTATTTTAGGATAAGCAGCGGGTGAGTTAATGTGGACAACGTAAAAAGTGTTTGGTTCTATAGTACATTCTTAAGTGTGTGGTGTTGCGATACAATCAATTTCGAAATTGTTATAATAAATCTTTCTTAACAGTCTTACTAGATGGCATATCTTAAAACTAATTATGATATGATACATGAGAGATTCTTTTCGCTTACTAAAGTTTGACGCTTAAAAATTAATGCTCTTGTAACATAGTACTATTTAATAAGCTTTTCTTTTGCACCAAAAGGCATAATTCTGGTAAAGAAATTTTGAAATATGAAGCATTGCATCTTTACGAAAGCACTTCCATTTAGTTTAATAAGACTCTATTCGCACAAGTATCGATTGCACAATTCTTGTATCTATTACTTCCTTTCGGAAATCGATTAATTAAATTCTTATATTGCATTCACAATTATAATTAAATGTTTTTTGTCTCTAATCAACTAAAGGAAGGATATGAGGTTGGTACGATTGTAGAAATCTCGTAGACATACAAAATACACAACACACCCAAATATGAGACACTTCCACCCAGCTCTGCTTCTTTAATTATGAATACAGTACGCTAGTGACGTACATATGTATCGTTTACAAAAATACTTCGTTGTTCTTCCCGCTAGCAGCATTTCCAATCGAACAGAAAATCAATAACACTTTAATTATTGCAGTTATATTTTTCTTCCATTTCTTATATAGTCAAATTATATCTAACATGTGTGAATTATAAAAATATACCTTCTAATCTTGTCACCATTGGCGCATAGAATTTACAATTCACATGTTTATAGGGCGGATCAGAAGCTCAGTCATCCATGGATCCTCAATTGGAGCGTCAAGTGGAGACTATTAGAAACTTGGTAGACTCGTACATGAAGATCGTTACAAAAACTACTCGCGATCTGGTTCCAAAGTCTATCATGCATTTGATCATTAATAATGCAAAGGATTTCATTAACGGGGAGTTGCTGGCGCATCTCTACGCAAGCGGTGATCAGGTAAAAATTCATGTAAATTTAGAATATTCAAAAATCTATCCACGTGCACGTAAACTTCATGATGTCCTAAGAAGTCCTTTTTCCTTCTCCCAGTTGAGCAAATTTCATAAAGACTTTCTGAAGACCTTCATTAATCCTTTAACTGTAAGTTCTCCTGCCCTTTTATTTGTAGCATCCCATCCTTCTTCCGAATCTACTCTGCAATTAAGTAACGTTGTTCAGTTTTGGAACGGTGAATGACCTAACGGATATTGCAGGCTTCAATGATGGAGGAATCGGCCGATGAAGCACAAAAGCGAGAAGAAATGTTGCGCATGTATCATGCATGCAAGGAGGCACTTCGTATTATCGGGGATGTTTCGATGGCAACAGTTTCCACTCCAGTGCCACCGCCAGTGAAGAACGATTGGCTGGCGTCTGCCGAAAATCCGAGGTAAAAATTATGTTATTATTTTCATTGGCGCTTATGCATTTAACTAATTCGGTATCTTTCAATCTTGTACTGCCTGCTTTGCCACATACACTTGAACACCGTTGAAACAGTCTTGGGTAAGAGCCACTATGTTTCTCATAATTATCATTCCCCCCCCCCCCCTATTTTTTGCTCATAATTCAAAGCAGCATATATGTGTATATACACTCATCTGTATGCTTTATAATTTTAATTTCGAAATACACCTGATAACTTTCGATTCGCAATTTTAATTCGGTGCTTTGTGTGTATTCGTATAATTATTAAAACATAATACAGAGTGCCATTCGGCATTTTACACACTACATACATTCCCCATCTTCTTCGTACCCGAACTTTAACACAGAAACGACAGTCCTGAGATTAAGAGTGGCGCGAGGTGGAAAAGGTGGTCCTGAACATTACGCTTTAAGAGGTCGTGCCTAGTTGGCAGACGAAAAAGAACGTCATTTTCAGGATTTTTTTGTGAGAAATGTGATGTATGTTTTTTACAACTATTTTCTTATTTTCGAAGTACATATATTCAGCAACCCTCAGTAATTTTGTTATAGGAAAATATTAAATAATGAAGGAATAACAGCCACTCTCGCGGAAGCGGTGAGCATAATTTCTCCGAGCCGGATCACCTGAAATTAGAAAGTGAAGAAGATTCCGTTAATATATGAGTTTACCTAGTTCGTGAACGAAGGATTTTTTAAAAAATGATTTCAGACATTTTTCTGTTTAACGCAAAATCATGATATTTCGATGTCTGAATTGTTCGTTTTTCGTGAATTAAAAATAAAGTTTTCATTAAAAACAAAAATCCTTCGTTCACGAACTAGATAAATTCATATACTAACAGAATCTTCTTCACTTTCCGATTTCAGATGATCTGGCTCGGAGAAATTGTGCTCACCGCTAAAAAAATAGCTTCCGGAAGAGTGACTATTATTCGTTCATTTTTTTAATATTTTCCTATAACAAAATTTACTGAGAGTTGCTGAATATATGTACTTTTAAAATAAGCGAATAGTTGTAAAAAATATACATTAGATTTTCCACAAAAAATTCCCGAAAATCACGTTTTTTTTTCGCCTGCCAACTAGGCATGACCCCTTAAACAATTATTTCTCCATTACATTTACACGATACTAACTCTCAGGGATTTGAAAATTGTAATTGTTTTGGGTGCGAGGTTTGAATATATTGCACGAGCGTAGTAGCTGTTATTCATTTTCCAATGAATCTGTTGCAGGTTATCACCACCATCTCCTGGTGGGCCAAGACGTGGAGTGACACAGCCACCACCTCTTTCTAGCTCTCGAGCACCACCGCCGGTACCGATGGGTGGTCGGCCAGCACCGGCCATCCCAAACCGACCCGGACCTGGTGGACCACCGCCGGCTCGTGCTAATCCTGGCCTACCTCCTCCCCTTATACCATCGTAAGTACAGAAAAAATTACGTATTCACCAATATGTCTATCCCGTGGCATAGTACAGAGGCCATTAAAACGATGCATAGCTTGAGAAGCACTCTGTACTATCAATTGTCTTTTCAATTATCAAGATTCGCGCACGAGAAAGTTTGCACAACAACGTTTTTTGTCAGTTTTGTGACGAAATAGTCCTTGTGCCTTAAGTTACGAGGTGAAGGGCTTCTTTTTGATTTAATCTTTACTAAAATAATTAAAAAAGGAAATTCTGCAGTTACTTTGTCTCTATAGCTTTGTGTGATTGAGGCTTTGGTGCTAACTTCACTTTCTATTGCAGGCGCCGACAATAAAGTCTTCGCACTAACTCGCCTATTCGCTACTAATCAATATATATATACATATATATATAACGATTGCATCTAGTCAGTGTACATTTTACACGAAATACAATTTCCTAACGCTATATGTTCTGTCTGCAATAGATTACAGATTATTAGATCACTGTTAATTAGGGGTGTGTAATTTGTAAGATTTCTATTAGTTAGTGGCCAAGAGCTTCCAAGGATTTTGACAAGCAACTTATCCTACGCTACACATCCAGTCCATGTCAATAACTCGCATTTGTTTTCGAGTGGTCCAATTATTTCATAAGAACGACCAAGAAATCATTTCCCACATTACTAATCATTTCACCCCACTTCTCGTTCCTCCCCGTCCTTTTTCTCTTTCAAACGGTCCCCCCAAAATATTCCGTTCATTTTCGATGTCGTTCCAACGAAGCGTGTACGGTCTCGTATACAGAAGGTTGCACACCTCTAATTAAAATTCTAAGTGTCTACGGTACGATTAATCGTTAATAGCGAATGGTCACTAGAAATAAATCACGCTCACTCGTGGCGGACGATGAAATTGTAGGCAGAGTGATGAAATATATATATATATATATATATATATATATATATATATTTTTTTTTGTTTCGATGTAAATTAGTTGAAAGGAATTGTACATGATGCCTGTATATACAACTAAAGACGTTGTAAAATAAATGGTCTTGGGTTCTCATCGCAGGTGGATAAGTATTCATTCGCTTACTAACAGCATGACATTTTAACGGGCAAAGGAGCCACGCCAAATTGTAATACACTTCCGAGTGTTGGGAAAAACAACACTTTGCTTTGCAAGTGAGAACCGTGCGGGAATGTGAAACACGGTGCACGGGTCGGGTGGTCTCTTTTGCGACACGTGTTCGCACACCTGAATGCTTCTAAATCCCCTGTACATCGTTGCTTTCTCTGTGAAAAGAATGTTCAGTTCGATGAGCCATACAGAATGAGTTTTCCGAGTTCTTGTCAATTATTTAATTAGGGACGTATATGTCGGTGCCTGCATTGAAAACACTTGTGTTTCTTTTTAAAGGAGTATCACACATTCGATCGCGTGACATTACCGTTCCTCTTGATGTACGCGTTCCATATATTTGTATCGAGTGCCGCGTGCTTCGGAGATTATACATACCTTCTTAGGACATTCGACGCGCCAACCCGCGCATTTATATACCGACAAGTCCGAGATTCGCTTAATCGAATGCACAAGTAGCAGTTACCGTTAAGTCATTGAGAGCAGAGAAAAAAGAAACATATTTGAAAAGAAAAAAAAAATACAACAACATTACAACAAATGAGATCTGTGGTAAAAGCTGAGTGTCCGTGGTGTATGTTTAGTCGTGGGGGTGGTCTACAGCAAATACAGCAGAGGGTGACACAAGCTGCGACGCAGGCCGCTGCTAATGCCGCCGTGAACGAGCTGATGGATGCATTCAAGATCAAGTAAATAGACCCTTTGCTGTCACGCCTTTTCTATTGTCGCGAGGTTCTTTGCCACTTTTAACCAACGACGCCTGGCGAATGGGTTACTCTTGTTTAAGTTGCGCAAAGTAGATTGGTAGACTGTTTCAGGGTTGAGAATGTACAACTAACGTCGATGTCTTCGCTATTTCGCGATGGAGTTTCAGAATAACAGCTCTCTGCGCGTGTAACTACTACGTTTTCCTTCTTTGCTCTCTCTTTCTCTCTCTCTCTCTCTCTCTCTCTCTCTCTCTCTCTCTCTATTTCCCTATTGCATGGTCAGAGAAATTGAATTAACAGCGATGATGCCTTCGAAGATTATAACGTTATATGATTAACACGTGCACATATAAATATATACATATATACATGTACGTATGCGGAAAGAGAACACACGTCGTTGTGCTTGTTGCATATTATGCTAACGTAGGAAATACGATTAAGAAGTATCTCTATATATATATATTTGTAAGACGCGTAATTTGCTTCGCGACATTCCGTGTATATTGTTCTTACACCGTAAGAGGATTAACTGTTAAAATGCTGGAGCTAAAGATGCTTTCACGGGTTGTAGAGTAACGGCACGCGTACCGTGTAATCTCGCTAATGAAGTTAGTCGAATGGATATTTGTCGAGGGATGCGGAAAATTTCTCGTGGTCTAATGTAAAGAAAAGAAAGAAAGGAACGGTAGGATTTGCCACTGCGTTTAAGCGGCTGAAGCCAAGCACGAAGACCCGCAAGCGAATCTTCTTGCTGGTAAAGATATTTAAAGAAAGAGTGCACATTCTAGATCGATATGCACCAGGCGCGCATCCAGTGCAACTGTTCTGGAAAGTCTACTTAGAACCCTATAATGTGATCAATGCGACGTTTTTATCGTAATGCTCATGGTGAACTCGTCTATCGCTTGCCAGACGTCCCGCCTTTGTCTCGCTTGTGCTTTCACGGAAAAGGCAAACAGAGAGGGAAAAAAAATGTCATGCTGTTGGGGAAGAAGTCGAAAATATTGTTGAACGAGATTCGTTTCTCTTCGTGTCCGTCGATTTCCATCGGCGGCTACTCGCATCATTACCGAATAATTTTAAGCATCGTGTAACGAACAGTCACTGTTTCTCTACCTCTTAAGATGTTCACCGTACTTAGTCCCGTCTTTTAGCCGTTTAATATTAACGATATACAGATATATACGTACATAATTGCTAACCAATATGGAATATTAACGACAACAAAGATAAAAAAAAACGTGCAAGAAACGTGCTCAGTCATAGGATGTGATATAGCGTAGAAATGCTTCGAGGATTTTGCTTGAAAATCCCGAGTCGCAGAACCTCTCTGTCTGAAGTAATAACTCTAAACTGGCAGTAGC
The DNA here is from genome assembly GCA_029448645.1 of Andrena camellia. Classification (NCBI taxonomy): domain Eukaryota; kingdom Metazoa; phylum Arthropoda; class Insecta; order Hymenoptera; family Andrenidae; genus Andrena; species Andrena camellia. The sequence goes on along the minus strand of CM055680.1, from coordinate 29,607,498 downwards.
TGACACCGCGTCAGAATAAATTGTAACAGTGAATCGTCTAGCATTGCGATGTATAATTGTGTGTGTATCACACGGCGGACATTCAGGAGCTACCGTTGTATTTCGAAGGTATTTGTTGTTTCCTAAGCTCCTCGGCCGTGCTTTGCTAATTTAATTCGCTGTACGTGTATATAAGGAGGGATGAATAACGATGTATTTACTACCGCGTTCTTGTAATTGGACGCGTCCGCGTGTCGCGAGGCGACGTGCTTTTGGATTTCACGTTAACACGCGGTGCCACGATAGTTGGACACGCTCCGATTGTACGATATTCGTAATATTTACACAGAAATCTATTGCATGTAAGTTCGAACAAGGTGTGTAGGGGAACTTAGGGAGAGACGGAGCATTTGACATTTATCTGCATAAAATGGCCTATAACAGGAATTATATTTGAAACAGTACGTTGTCGGTTTTACAAAAAAAAAATCGTGAAATATTACATTACTCTTCTTTTACCATAGCATCTTAACTAAAGTTGGCATATTTTTAAATGGCAAAGAGTTCACTTCGTCCTTGTACAGGAGTAGGTATTACACAGTGGAAGATACTTTAGAGTTGAAAATAAATTGCCGCGAGGAAATCTTGTTCCGAATAATGACTTATTCGTATGAATTTCTCGTTTCACCCGAGCACTCTGCACTACTCCTTCGATCAGATCGTGAAAAGACCACAGATAGGAGTTGAGCGGATAAGGTGGACTTGCATTTTCCGCGCGCATGAGTGAAGTTTCATTTAGATCGCTCCGTTTCGCCGCGTGTTTCCTTACGAGTGCATATATTTATGCGCAAATGTCTCTGACGAGTGTTCTCTCGGCCCGATGGTCTGCAAAACGTGGGTTGTTTCTAAAATCGAAGCGCGAGGTACCAACGCCACGCATGGGAGCGGGCTTTCGAATTCCTCGCACGGCTGTCTGTGCAGTGACGCGGTGAAGATCGAGGGAAATGATCGAAGTGCAATTACAAAAAGAAAATATTATTTTTCGTTACAGCAAAACGTCGAAGGTCTCCCTGGGTAGATAAATGACTGTAGAAGAGCATCTCGACGACGATGGGACTCGCATTTCTCGTGTCACTGCGCCGCTCGTGCTCCTTGCTCGATCGTTCGAACAAAATGAAACAAAACAAAAAAAAATGATAAGAGAGGGGGCGAGAGAATAAGAGGACTACAAAAGACTGTCTTTGCCATCCTTCCTTTCGAAGGCAATGGCGCGAAATTGAGATTAAATTGAGTGTCTTACGGACCCATACTCGTAACACCTTCTCTTCGAAGTTTTGAGGGGCCTAATGGTACTGATTGGTATCGCCCGACTTTAGATGTATTTCTTCACGCCGAATTGCGCGTGAGGGCCGTGACTTCTTCTTGCCGTTTGAAATATTACTCCAGGCCGATCGAGGGAATGTAATTTTTTGCGGTGTATCGATGCGAGAGGTTTGATCTCTCTCTTGACGAAAGCACGTCGCAGTCGCGGATTAAACGAAACAGCGTGGTCCGATTAGTCGTTTAGTCCACTCGCTGGGCACTAGATTACTGTTACACGAGGCAAAAGAAATCGATCGTATATGTTAAAGCCGATGAGAGAAACAGGGAAGAGGTAGAGAAGGAAGAGGAAAACTCGCGAGCAGCCACAAGTGGTATTATTGTAATGTTATATTGTACAGATCTATCTATGTGTCTATATATATAGAGATCTATCTATGCGGAATGGTGTCCGAAAATTGTGGCGCAAGTAGAAACATTCGAATCCCTCAATGCCGAACGGAATCTAAAAATTCTTGTACCGTTTTCAAAATATAAGCAATTAAAATTTGTGAGCCTGGCCTCCGACGCGCGCTCTTTGGATGTTGAGTGGCCAAACGAAATGCAGAATACACAGAAAATTGGCAAGTTAGTTGAAGAATGTGGGAGAGTATGAGATCAGGCTTTATTTTCTTATCAGTGCTGTTAGTGAACTAATAGATATGCCCAGACTACCCTTCGGAAGGAAACGAAACGAAACGAGTCGTAAAGCAGAAGAATAAGGCGTGTCGAATCGTACGGAGAACCCACGACACTTTCGAGTCTTTACATTGTCAAAAATCATGCACACAGTTAGCGTGCTTGTATTTCCATCGCCACCGACTCTCTCCCATTTCTCAACTACCTGCCTTTGTATATTTTACACATGAGGGTGAACCCCCACACCCTCGTCGAGCATGGCCTCGCGCGAGCAGTATTATTCGGGCCGTGATAACGAGAGGAGCTCTCGTAAAGGTTATTCCTTGCGGCGCGTTGTTTAAGGCGGCATAAATAATGATATAAAATTTGTTTCCATTAATATTCTGTGATACACCAGTGATAATCGGGAAATCAGTGAGCAGGCAAACGGAAAGGATCATTTGTTAAACACGGAAATTGTCTATTACTGCGGACGGATAAAACGAAAATAATAATATTATATTAATATTATCAATTGCGTAACAAACGTGTCTAATGTCGCGAAACGTAAAAGGAGTGTGCAGTTCTGTTGCGCAAGACATTATCGTAGCAAGCTAATATTTGTGTTACGCACCTTCAAACACTTACTGTCAAGAGTTAAACGTGCATACGTTCGTGTTATTCCCTCTGCGTACGTGCAACTGCTACCGACGTTTAAACAGCGCGCGCCGGAAGTTAGATTCCCAAACTTCGACTGCCTCTACGTATCTTGAAAACGGACACCCAGATTGCAAAATGGTAACGAACTTTTCGATCTCTTATGGCATAGGGAGTTCGCATGTTTTGCCTGGCCCCATAATCTTGGCACACCCTCTGTGTCTCTATATATATAGATGTGATACAAAACACACACAGAAATACATACATGTAAACACCTACGCGTTAATCCTTTCTGCACCGTAATGCCAGAGTTAAATAGAACGTGCGTTGAAGTTACAGAGATAATTACAATTATGGTATTATTACTATTATTATTATTATTATTACTATTATTGATAATATTATTATGCGATATACTGTATAAGGTAAAAAGAAACACTACTTGTTTCGGTAACCTGTAAACGTTCCACGTTCGGTAAATGACAAGACTTTTTATTTTTCGAGTTAACGTCTATACTGAATTCCACTTAAGAGTAGACTCGTTCCTCGCAGCCGATGACTCTGAGGAGGCTGTTGATTGGTCGGAAACCGGCAGAGAAAGCGCTACGACCAATCGCGTGCGCAGGAAGTAGTGGCAGCTCCGCAGATCGGTTGCAAATCGGCGGGGGCGTAGGTCTACCTTTATATGGAATTGTATACAGCGTCGTTTCTTTCGAACGGATCGTTCTAGTAACGTGTCTAATGAGTTGATAGAAATAAGTCAGTCTGTAGGTGTACCAGCCTCGCGCGAGGCGCGTAGTGTATCAACAACTGGGCATATCAAGTAGTAAAGATGCGCTGATAGATCGTCCCTCGGTGTTTGTCCAGATTATTCAATGTTCGTCGACACTATACCGAGGGTTCCACCCTCCGAAGTCGTGCACACCTTTTTTTACATTGATTTTACTTTAGATCGCTATGAAAAAAAAGAGAGAGAATATGTCCATTGTTTTCGATTGGCCAGAGAAATGTTTGAAGGTACACTTCACTCCGAGCGCTTATTTCTAGTAAAACATTCCGACGTCTTCTTTTGAAACGCGCGAGCGCTCGCTCCGTAATGCGCGGAGGAAAATGGCAGTTGTTTTATATAGAGAATTTTCTATCGTTAACAGTCCTGGTTGGGTGGAATCTCTGTTACAAACGTTACAACGAAAGGCGACAAGCGAAGAAAGCGGCTTCGCCGAGACCCTCGCGGTCTCCCTTCGAACATTTCTTCACGCTCGTACCGTCAATTATAAACGATCCACCGATTTTTCGTTCGGAAAACTCCCTCCCGTGCTCTCTTTATTCTTTACATCGTGTACTCGGCGATCTGTAACGATACTCTCCGCGCGTATCGAGCCTAAAAACCGGTCCTCGAGGGCAAACCCCCCGGCACTCACGGCTAGATCCAATGTTCGTAGCGTTGGCGATGTTCGATAGCGGCAACATCGTCGGTAACACTATTAGAAATCCGCAATAGATTGATGCAGAGGGGCTGACCGATCCCCTCGCGGACGCTAGAACACTATTGTTATCGTACTTAGCATTTAATCGTGGAATCGGGAGGCGGATCTGACCGCGCCCCGCGGCATGCCGATCGATTCTGATGTCTTGAAACACCAAGAGTTTGTAATCCAGCGATTGTACGATCCCTACCGAGAATTTAAATGCGTTGAATCGAAACCTTTGCTCTTTTATTCCATTCGTTTCTTTCTTTTCTCTTTGTCTTTTTATTCTTTTCTTACTTCCCTCGATACTTTATCGCGCTGTTCTCGAGATCGCCCGCACTCAGATATATATCCCTCGCGGAGGGAGAGGAGACGAAAGCACATCGTGCGCGTGGACACGCGCGCGCCGATTAAAAATCTCGCGGCCCGTTCACCGTGTACATGCTTCCAATCTAAAGCCTTAAACATAATAGCGAAATTCTAACTGCAATGCTTGCACAGTGCGACGCGAAACGTCGACGGAAACCGTTTGCGTGCACACGCGGAACTGACGCGCGATGGCGTTGAGAAACTGCGACGAGGGACGAAAGGGCGAAGCAGAGGAACAGATATTAATTAGTTAATTTGTGGGAGCGTGTGTCTCGCGTCAGACTCGTCGCCGGCGTTCCCCTCGTGAATTAACTCGTCAGCGATTAACGCTACCGAAATGGCCGTCGGGGCGAGTCGGCGCAGCTCGAAGCCTAAGTAACCCCGGGGCGATTGTAGATTGGTGGACCCTTTGGCGAACGAGACGGGGGACCGACGTTGAATCCAATGTCTCGCGAGAGCAAAAAGAAACAGAGCTTCCCGCTAGTTTTTTAGCGCGCGTAGTCACTTCGTCATAATTTTTATACCCGTGTTACACCTGATTTTTATAGACAGTTTTTTTTTCTACGTCCAAAGAAAAGAGGAAGCGCCCGTTCGAATTATTCGCCGATTGTTAATTCGTCCTCGTGTGTCGTTGAGAGAATCGCGTGCTCGTCGAGCAAAGGGAAGGTCGGTCTGGGTTACTTGGCTTTTGTATCGAACGGATTGTGCACCCCACACACACGATTCACGTTGTAATATATTGCGCGACGTACGCGCGATATACGTACACTGTTTTATTGCAATATAAATGTGTATATAGAAAATAACGGTATGTTATAGATTATAAATATATATATATATATATATATATTTATATGTATATATATATTATATCTATATATAAAAGAAGGAGGAATCGAGAGAAGTCTGTATAGATATCTAACGACCGGAAACGCATTTCCGCCGGGGGAGAATTATTTTTTCCGGGGCTAATGAACCGATGGATGCGTTAGGGCTTAACACGTTCTATTTAATGTTACACGGCGAGTCTCGCTAATAATTATTGACCCATACTGTTTCCACACGTTTCGCTAATTTTCTAATTTCGTTCTAACCGATGGATCCTTGAGATAAGTTTTTTTTTTTTTATCGAGAACGTGGGCGAAACTTTTGACTTTTCCCCGCACGCTGGAATGCGTATTCGCGTTCTGCGTTCGTTTTCTTTGATCGAACCCCACGATTGCCCCCCTTTAATAATTCCTCCCCCATGCATCCAGGATTTTACTTGCGAAGTAATGTGATTAAAATTCACTACATCTGCGAGTATTAGAAGGGCGCTCGGACTTTCGACATTCCAGTTGAATTGGACTGTATATTTGAAAGTGATAGGAATAAGAAGATCGAGGGTCCGTTTTATACACAATCATTTTTGCATGCGTTTTTCGCTATTGCTTGAGCATGTTGTGTAATCTGTTGAATTCTCCTTCACAGATCATCATCTCATTCGTGTTGCTTTAATTGTATCGTTTATTTAGACGGTATGTCCAAGTGTATGCAGATAGTTCCTTCTCAAACTGAGTTTTACAATTTAAAACTTCGTAGATAAATATCGAGCTCGGTTAGTGGATTTAATTGATAATTAAGATGAAGAAATCTCTGCATGTAATATTCTTATGAAAAGTTCGAGGGTCAACATTACAGATCCTTAGTCGAAACAGTTTGTACATAAACTTTTTGCATCTTCAACAGTTTGCGAAGTAATTACCTATATACACTAGACATGCTGCATTATAAGCATTTTATTATTCATACTTCATATTACATAATCATTCATCGCATATTTCCGTCGTTATTATTTACTTGTTTGTTTTCCTCTTGGAGATGACAATGTATTCGCCATTCTTCGCGTTCGATTACTTTCTACCTTATCCGTTTTATGCCATAGAAACGATACTACGTTTTTTATACAAACCATATTCATTCGCACGTGATAACTTGGTACAGGAAATAATCTCTCCGACGTCCAATTATTAAACTCGTTTATCTCCAAACTTGTTGATCTTTTCACGAAACATCCGACGCGTGGGCAGCTGTTTTTTTCGCTGCTAATTGGTATCAGTTTCATAATTAATCGAGGACCCAGTGTTTTATACACATTCCAAATGGCCACTGTATCAACAGCGTACAGTGGTTGCTACATAAATGATCATATATCAAGAAGAAGTGGCCACGACAAGTTGATAAGCACTGTTTAAATGGAGCTGGGTTTAAAATGTGTGAGCATCGATACTCTAGAATATTATTAATATTATATCATAATATTCTACACGTTATCAATCCTCACTGTTTTCGTTTACATTTTACTCTCAATTTCATTCAAAAACAATCACCGCGCGTGCCCAGCACAGTTTGATTTCGGCAATCCAACGATACCATTGCTTTTTACAAAACACAACTATTAACAGAACTCCTGTAGTTCCTTAAACTCCCAAGCAGAATACAATGCAATTGGACGTTGGTCAATTATTTTCCACGGAGCCCTTCAAATGCGTAACGCAGCCTTTCGACACACCCCCAAAACAGTGGCGGATTTAAGGAAAGAGGCCAAACGTTCCGGGACACCCTGCGTACATCACAGAATTGCAAATGAATTTATGCGCGTGTCGTATGAAATTTATAGGAAACGGATAAAAATATACTGTTTGGGTAAAATCATAATTACTTTTAGAAGATTGGGCCCTGCTCATCGGGCCGTCCGTTAAATCCGCCACTGCCCCGGAAGCTCCCTTTCCATTCTAAACAACTTCCAAATTAAATGGAGAAGGAAAACGAGATCCACGTGCTGAAACAGTTCAAGCAAATTCCCCAAGCTCGCATTTGAAGGGTGCAACTGCATAGCGAGTTCGGCCACCGCTTTACTCTCCCGAAGCGCTCGCCATTTATCGCCGCATCCTCCGTCGGATCGCTCGAATTACCGCCTGTATTTAATCGCTGTCTGTGTTATAGGCGTCCCGTACCCAATATTCCTCCCCGAATCCCCGACAGACCGTACTACGGCCGATTAAACTGAGCTAGTCCATGGAGAGCACACGACACCTGTGCGCATCCACGCCCGAGACATTACACGAAGGATTTTCGTTCTGAGACGAGCCGATGACCGGGAGGAGCACGACGTTCAGTGGCGAGACGTCGCCCAGGCGGTGTGCGTCGCCGAGGATCCGGCTGAGAGCCCCCTCCAGGACAACGGGGACGCGACCTTGCCAGATCCGTCCCTACCTACGATCCCGGACGACGTCGCCGCGAGATCGTTCCCGCGAAGAGGAGCGCTCGGAAGGGGGGGGGGGGAGGGAGACAGGATGTTCGCGTGAGCGGGAGGAACAAGGCTGTGCCACGAAAGGAAATTAAAAAAGGGGGAACGGAAGAGAAAGAGGGAGGCCGAGAAACGAACAGACAACTGTCAGCACAAAGGGGGAGAAGGGTCTAGTCTGCTTTTTACTCGACGGTCGTCAGCCAGAGATTCAATCAGTCACACTTTTGCTTCTTCTTTCTCTGATATTCTCGTCTTCTGTGTTATTTATATCGTTAGAGGCGCGTTAGGTCGCGTCTGACAAGGGAAGTTAAGCAAGCCGGAGATTCAGAAAATTATGCAACTTTGCGTGCACGCAGAGTAAGTTGATCAGTAAAATAATTATCGAGAAATCCATACTTTTCGAGTTACCCCCCACCAACAATCCTTAATTCCATAATCATTTTTACGCAGTTTTGTAGATTTAAAAGAAAGACGCAACTTTTGCTTAAACTTCTTTTCGATATCTCTCACCGTTCTCGAGATATTCCGCGAGAAAGAAAATTCTGTATTTCTATCAAGGGGTAACTTCAACCCCCTAAAACCGTACTAACAGAAGATAGGTTTGTGTGACGGGTGAACTACTCTACTTGCGCACAAAGTTGCATAAGTTTCTAAATTTCCGGCTTGCCTAACTTCCCTCGTGAGTAGCTCGCTAAGTATTAAAAAAAGTCGGCGCGCCCGATGCGCGTGCGCGCGCGATTCACTCTGGAGGGAACGATTAATTAGCTCGTGTCGGTGATAAGAGGGTCCTCCGCCAAGAAGCCGCGTGACCATCCGCACGTATTAACGATTTCGTTCGGAGTTATCAGTATTATACGTAGGAAATGAAGTCGAATGATGCTTATGATTCGCGCAGGCATGGCCGGGGTTCGTGAGTTTGGAAATTTGATTTCTCGGGGGTTGATGCGAAGGTCACTCGATGGTCATCTAGGGCCCGGCTTCTTGCCCGAGGACTCGTGCCCAAGGTATTGTTAAAAAAGAGATTCGCGGACGGTGTAATATGCAACCCGATTACCTCGATTTTTAGGAGAACTTACTAGAACAAAAGTACACGCGTGGCTCGCCCCTGCAGTTTAAACGACGAAGGGGGGGGGACCAGCCACGGGGGATGGGTGTAGTGCAGAAACGATGTTGAATCGACACCAGCATTCCAGAAACGCCTGTGTGCTAGCGTACGGCGAAAGGGGACGCTACACGATCCATTGTGATGGTCGCGGTAAACGTAACAATACTTTTTGTACGAGTAATTTATTGATGTACGAATTAACGATGCCATTTTACAGCTCGAGTTAGTAGGAACGCGATTCGCGAACGAACAACGAATAAGTGGAAATACCAGAAAAACTCTCCGCGGCGTGCCTGGCGGTATTTAAAGTTACCCTGCTTCGGTACTTCCACCGATCACGCCGGGAGATTCCTTGTCGGATGTACAGCGCGCGATGTTGATCATTTTTATTATCCATTTTTACCGATTACTTTTGCATCTCTTTGAACTGTTCAGCTGTTGTGATAGACGCTTTTCCGGGGGAGGGCGCCTACCCCCGTCGAAAATGATAATTACTTCGGACGGTGGCGAATTGTTGTAATTGTACATAGAAATCAAATAACGTGTAACAAGTATTACGTGTCGATGTATGTGCTAGGAAGGAAGAATATTTCAATTTTCTTTTTCTATTACCAAACTACACACACGTTTGATAGCCGCGCGCTGCTATTGACGCGCGACACCGACTGACGACTAAATGTACCTAGGACGAGTACGTCGAATCAAATAAATGATATTTAATACGAGCACCGAGGATGGGCCACCCCACTGATATATCCACGAACATCTGAATTCCGATTACAAATTGTTCTTCTTTCCTGTTCGACGTGTCTGCGGCGAAATTCTTGCGCTTTGGTTAGACGTTACGAAGTTACACCGAGTCCATCCCCAATACGAAATTCAACGTATCTTTAGGCTGATGCATGTAACTCTGTTTTATTCTCAATAAGGCCCGACAGGTTCTCCAATAAATTCTGTTTTCAACGTTCCTTAAGCATGGTATATAAATAAAATCCGAGCCGCGTAATGTTCCTTGATAATCATCCGTCTCGGAAAGTGAATTATCGCGAGGCCGATATGTCCACGCAAACATGCTGCCGCGATCAGCGGAAGATGAGGCAAGTGGTCGGTCAGATCAAAACGCTTGCCGACAATTTGGACGAGCTACGCACAGAAATTACTGCGTTCAAGGATAATTATTTGGGGCAGGATGCTCCGCCTGAAGATTGCCGCAATGGAGCTAGAAACAGCAATACTAATATGTTTAAAAAATTGAAGAGATATATCAGAAAGGTAAGAAGCATCGATTTGCTGAAAAGTGGGCGAGCATTCGCGAGCAGTCAAAAGGTATAGAATTTTTAATACAATTCGGATTAGTGCTCGAAACAATTAGTAATAATATCGAATAATGATCTTCTAATTGTTTTGGACAGTTCCTTTGTAATAATTATCCACTGAATAATACTTTCTTACGCATTCGCAGGTCTGCTATCCTGGTACAGATCCACCAGCACCGTCGTTCCTCAGTTACATTTTTCGATTTGGGAAACCAGCCAACGTTTCGGGAGTTCCTGCTGAAATTAAATATTCAAAAGACGAGTGCAGCCAAACGGATGGGGAGACTCAACGGTTCGTTGCGTCGTCCACCGCGGAAACTCCACTGGCTTCGAAGCACATGGAGAGTATTCTGCGCCGCGAAACACCGCCCACGAAACGTGCAAGTAAACGATACGATAAAACGGCATTTCCAGCGAAACGAGCAACTCTATTCCCGCAATCCTCCAGGATAAACTATGAATTGTATTCTCGCGTGGAAAATTCGTCTGACTTTAAAGGCTCCCCACGACGCATGCAAGTATGTTTATCGAAGGTAAAGCTGCGTTCAAGCGCCTCCACGCAAACCAAAGCGATCAGAATGAGACGGAAACGTGGGAGTCTCGATTTCCAATCGAACCACCCCACTGTGTACTTGTCGAGAATAAAGAACGCTGTGATTACGAAGAAGACAATAAGGAAACCGTACGAAAGTACTTTCAGTATATCTGATAAAGTTAAAGGCGTGGAGGACTATCCGTATTTGAAGAGCAGATTTTATGAAGAGTTCAAGAAAAAGGGAAGGAACGATATCGTGGAAACAGTTGCTCGAGAAATATCTGAAGAGAAATACGCGTTGGAAGATCGTGTACACAGGTTGAAACTAGTTTCGTCTACAAATCAGGACGTGTACGATCATTTTCCTTCGGAGCAAGATATGGGATTATCCTCTACGTCGATCTCCTTGGATTTGGAGCTTAACGTTTCCGACAGATCGATTATTAAAATTGAAGATTCCCCTCGGCGTAGAAAACCGAGGACTTATACTATAAGCAAATCGGCGCAAAAACGTAATCAGACTAGATGGTTCGATCACGGCGAAGAAAGTGTAGTTTATGCGGGGCCAACTTCCGATCTGACCCTTTCCTCTGACAGTTTTCGAAATTAGAATATTTTCAAATGGGTTCATATATTTCTTTTAAAAGTTCCGTTATATTGATAGTGTCTGAAACATCGATCGAATAATTCTACCGAAACATCGAATTACAAGCCACCAGCAGTTGTACAAAATTCTTCACAGTTTCATCTTCCCTCTCTCTTATATTTATCTTTAATAGACCGTTGCAACTTTTATTTAGCGACGTCGCGAAGTAACAAAACGTACGAAATAGCTTCTCTGTTTCAAGCAGTCTCTTTAATTAACAAATATTACCACAGTCTTTACATTAAATAACTTACATTTGCCTCATCTTCGTTGCCCATCCTGTCAAATCAGGATTACCAACGCTTCCAGGAAAGGTCTATAATTTAGCCACATGTGAAATTTAAGAATCTTCTATGAAACTGATGAAGCCTCCTAACATAGAAAAGATGTACAACACCGCTGTAAGATTCTCTGTGGTTGTAAATTATTATACCGTTCCGTAAGATATTTAACATTGAATATATTCTGACTACCTATTAATTGTAATCAGCATCATTAAACCCAAAGTATATAATAATAATAATAATAATGGTTAATTAAGAAGGAGATCAAAGTCGTCAGATACTGTTTTCATTCTTCATAACTGACGAATTGTTGTTGGTGACCGCAGCTGCAGCCACCGTGTTCGCGGCGGGTGCGTAGCTCTTGAGAGCCACCTCCCAAACCGCCACGAACCGCTCGGTCATCCCTTCGTCTGCATCGGTGTTCTTCTTGAAATTATGCACCGAGTAGCGATTGTAAAGTCCCCAGATACTGTTCATCAGTTTACTATTATACTTCAGCGGTGTTGGCTCCCTGCCTACGGATAAAAATTCCACTCAACCAATTTCGAATACATAAAAATTAAGACGTTAACGCCTTAGGCATAGTTATTCCCAATTTCAAGATAAAAATTCATCATTTAATTATGAAGAAGTTGGGTTCGCGTGTAATAGAATTTTAAATTGTCCACCCTCTCGTGAAAAATTAAAAGCGAAGGAATTTTTACAGACACACCCAGGGGCGAATTTGGAGATTTGGCGCCCCTAGGCTAAGAAGCGTCTGCCGCCCTTTCTATGAAATATCATCAAATATTTTATTTTTAAAGAGTTGAGTCAATTTATAATTAATTCAACATTGTAACTCGCACGTGAGTTATTGCTGATTCGTTATATGAAAAAGAAGTGAATTGATTTTAAAGTTGTCTCAAGCCACTGTGTTTAAATCTTTCCCAATTTCTTTGGCTCAAAATTTGCCGCCCTAGACTGCAGCCCACTTAGGGCGGTATTCATAGTCGCTACTTATTCTTAAGCATGCGGCATCCTCTACTAACCTAGTATCTAATAAAGGATGCCGAATGCTTAAGTATTTGCTTAAGAATAAGTAGCGACTATGAATACCGGCCTAAGATACTGCATGCTTAAGACGATTTTAAGAATAAGTAGCTACTATGAATACCGGCCTTAGCCTATACAAAAACCGCTCCTGGACACACCCCTAGCACAGATTCTCCATGTAACTTGAATAAATACCTTCCACGGGAGGTCTTCCGCTGAACATATTTTCTCTGCCCAGTTGTTCTTCCTCTTCGACCGGCGTAATCATAGCAGCGCGTTGATTACAGCGGACTTTGCACGCTGCAAATGCACCCTGCGGTATAGCGGCCATTCTCCTGCAATCTACAGCGAACATAATATACTTCATATTAAAACCGATATGCCCAGACGATGCCAATCGCTTTTACGCCTTTGAACGCGCACATCGACGGCCGAAGTGGAGACTAACCAGTGCAATTTTCAAATAGCAGCTCTGCGATTTCTCGTTTAGTGCGGCAAATTATCTTTATTGGCCTCTCTTCGTCGATGCTCCTAAATTCAAGGAGCTGAAACTTCGCGATCCTCCGCTGTCTACGATTTCGACGCTTGGTTGCTCCAAACTTCATACAGCCACGATCAAGATACTTCAGAACGATCATCAACACACCCGAGGTGTCTTTATATCAAAAGGAATCCCAGGTGCGCGAGAAACGGGGCAGCACTTTCGTTTCCTCTGTTGTGTGCGTGTGTCGCAAGGATTATGCCTTCTACAGTACGTTACTACGTTGTACTAACTTCACGTAGCAATATTGGATTCAATTTATAAACTCGCCTCGCGAGAAAGTGGGGAGAAGATTCGACGGCAGACAAAACTGGAAGAGAGAGAGAAAAAAAGAATCGTCCGTGCAACGAGAACGAGATATAAACGGCCTTCGAGATCTTCGCTGACGCTGACGGCCACCACGACTCTCTTATCTTGTTAGACCTCCCGCATTTAAAACCATGTACTGAGCTTTTTCAGCGCTACGGTGATGCGATACGAAAGTACAGTGTACCTAACTGGGGCAAATGGACGATGCATTCGAAATCGTTCGATCTTCCGCAGATGCACGTGCTATTAAAGAATCGAGTTACATAAAAATTACGCAACTGATAATCAAAGACCCCTGCAACGGGTCTGCAGAGCATGTGTTAGATAAGGAGAGACTTGTTTTTCAACAAATGTTATTTATTCAGATTCTGTAAAATTGTATTACTTTTCGAAAACTGTATTATTGACCTTTAAAGGTCGTCGCCCACTAAGCCGAAGCGCCGCGAAGCGAAGCACAGCAACCACGCATCGCTCATATGACAGAACAGCACCGACGAACATTTCGCTTTGATCGCCGCGCTTCGCTTCGGCGAAATGGGCGACGGCCTTAATTTATCAGTGACACATTGGTATAGAACAGTACATGGAATTTTTTAGCAGTTTTACTACGAGATATGTAGCTAGACAGATACTTAAATTATAAATTATTAAATTAATGACAGACGTTGATACAGGCACCTTTTATATAGGTCATTGTGTCTTGTGCATGAGAGATTTTTCAACCAGAAATTTCCATTGCATATATGCTTGGGATATTTTGTAGGTAGTAATGTAAAGAGAGAAGTGTATAATGAAGTATTAAACAGAAAGCAATGAATTATTACTGATGTATAAGTATTAGTATATTTCTTTGTTCAACATTGACAAGCTTAAATTTAGGTCCAGGGCCATTAGTTTCAATATCTGTAGGTATAAAGTACTACACTGTGAAGATGTTGGGTAACAGACATTAATTATAATAAAATACAATAGCATTTGTCACTTTCTCATGTAAATTGCCTTAAAGATGGAACAATTAATATTTGCATAGAAATTTTTTTCATTTATTGTTTGGGAACAGTTAATGCATGTTGACTCTTTCTCTTTAAATTGGAGGCTATTTTTCTTTAGGAAAATGTTTACTGCACGTGCCAAAAATGACATCCTTTCTATAACATTATCATTAGATAACTGCATCTTGATAATTAAAATTGGGAAATACTGCGTACGTAACTTTATGTGTAGAATTCTATAAATACTTAAACGTGCTGGGAAAATAAATGAACAGAGTTCGCGTCTTTATTATTTCAAGAGGTTATCTCTTAAACCTCCACTTACAAGGGAACACCACCCGAACTCACTGATTGGAACGCAACTTTGTGGGTTTCAGCAGAGCCGCCCTTAGAGTTCGCGAGGCCCGGGGCAAAAGTCGGTATTATTGAAAACAGATAACCTTACGTCTCTACTTCATGCGTCACTTAGGCTTTCCGAAAATCTATTCTAGAAAAATTGATATCTTGACAATTATACTTGATTCATTTAATTTTTACAAAATGAAGTCCTTAAGCGCGGGGCCCGGGGCAAGGGCCCCGCCTGCCCGGTGCTAAGGGCGGCTCTGGTTTTTAGAAAGACTTAAGCCAGAACAACGGTATGTTTCGTTCATGCCCAATCGCCCTTTACGGGTGGGAAAACTAATCTAAGAGTCAAATAGGCACTCCCACTTTTTCGCATATAACTGCTAAAGTATTTATAAGAGACAGAAAAAATTTCAAACGAAAGTTGAATGCAGTTGAATGGTACAATATAAGAAATAAATACCTGACGAGAAAAAACATTTTTCAACAGTTTGTTAACGCAAATTTGCAGCGCTTTATGCACCATTAAACTCTTACTTGAAACATTTTTTCTGTCTCTTAATCTTTAGATGCCTATTTGACTCTGAGATTAGTTTTCTCACCCTTAAATGGCGATTGGGCATGAACGAAAAATTATAGCGAAAACCCACCGAGCGGAAACATACCGTTGTTTTTGTCTTGAGTCACTCTATAAACCCACAAAGTTAGCGTTCCAATTTGAGTGCGGGTCGCGGTGTTTCCTTGTTAGTAAGTATAGTGGACTGCCTCACATGATAATATACTTATTAATCCGATTATTACGATATATAGTCAGGTGGTTTAATAAATGATAAAGGGTTTAATAATAAACAGCAATGATTATACTAAATTATAGTCGTTTAATATATGAATAAAGTATAAATAGCGGTTTGCAATATTTCATATAAAAATTGTAACAGTCGCATATTTATTGACAAAATATGTTTAGTATTTTATATTAATGTATATTAATTCTTCTCGTAATCATGTTTCCAAACAGGTTTCCTTTTTTCAATAAAACTTTTGATTCCCTCCTGAGCATCTTTCAGCTTTAAGTTGTTTACCATTTTCTCAGCTCCCAAGAAATAAGCGGTCGACACATCGAGATCCATTTGCTCGTACAAAAATGTTTTTCCAATGTGCACGACTGAACGACTTTTCTTGTTTATAGCTGAAGTGATCTTCTCAATCTCTTCTTCTAAGTATATAATAAAACAAGAGAAAAATTGATTTATGTATATAACGCTTCGATACTTAAGTCTTTCAATAACTTACCAAATTTTTCCTTCGGCACTACTTTACTCACAAGACCCATATCATATGCTTCTCTTCCGCTAATGCTTAAACCTGTGAAGAGCATGTACATTGCTGTTTTTCTGGGCACATTTCGAACCAAGGGAATACCTGGCGTAGAACAAAATATTCCAAAATTGGCGCTAAAAAAGATAATTGTATATTGTAATTATTGAAATGGTAATAAGAAACATAATACTAATAGTTAGCATTAATGGCAAGCGATATAAATATTTTCCTACCCAGGTGTAGAAAACGAACTTGTTTCTGTACAAATAACAATATCACACGCGGCAATCAATTGGCAACCTGCTGCGGCAGCTAAACCATCGACAGCGGCGATCACAGGAACTGGGCTGAGACTAATCGCTCGCATTAGCTCTGAGCATGTTTCAAAAATTTCCTTGTGTAACGTCCCATTGTTACCAGTCTAAACGACGCATGCCAATCATTTCTCTGTGATGAATGTAAAATTCTTTCTTATATTAAGTAGACCTCCAATATCTTTGGTTGTTGGCCTATTAACGAACCAATTCTTTTAAATTATGCCCAGCGGAAAATACACTTCCTGGCACAGATCGAATAACAATGGACCTAAGATCTATGTTATTTTCATCCTTCTTAATATTTATAACAAGGGACTTCAACATAGCCAAAGACAAAGAGTTGCGTGATGAAGGATCGCTTAGTGTTATTGTTCTCACCTAATTATAAAAATGAAAATGTATTAATAAAAGTGGCACGGAATAATAATGTAAATATGAGTGGAAGAAGCTTAAACAGTTAAGTAACGTGCATAATCGTTATTTATATAATAAATAGAAACATTGCTTGTGCTTATAACAGTGCATCTTTAATGAATTCCCTTACTCCATTATTCTGTTTCATCTCTAGGTATTTCTTTTCCACTAACAATATCCTGTTAAGTGAAAATGCCCTTGTGCCATATGGTCCCATCTGTAACGTTCATAAACAATAGACGAGATAGGGATTTGAAATAATGTTGCAGTTTGCGCAAAACTCTATTCGTGTAACTCTATAAATTTACACGTATTAACAATGATAAATTTACTTAATACAGATATGTTGCAATTAAAAATTAAAGAATTGTGAATGAATTCTTATTGGTATAATTGCAGGGTATCTGATCAACACTATGCATGCAAAATATGAATGTAGATAATTTGAAAATATAATACCTGAAAGTAACCAAAGATATCTCTTTTCAGAAATTTCGACATGATACGTTATTTACAAACTTGATTTTTGTGTAATCTGTACTATTTAGTTCAATTATTGTTCTACTTAACTCAGATAATTCAGAACCATAGACAAGGTATACGGTAGACAACTGGACTTGTGTGGACTTGACTGCACTTGACTGGACCTAACAGGTATGCCAGGAATTTCCCTGTCACCCAGGGTCGTAGCGTAGTGGAGGACATGCCACGCATGCGCGTGATAACACCGTGACGTCAACCAATTAACGCCAACACCTATCTTGGCGTCGATTGGTTTAATCACCAAAAACCATAGACATATATAGACGGAGCAGAAGCTGGGACTATCGGCGAGGGGTGGGTAAGCTTGGAGGAGAAAAGGCAGATGTTCAGATGCAGCCTCCTGTCATACAGGCACGTCGGTTAGCTTCGGAAGCATTCGGCATGCATAACCACTGCGTTACCCAATTTGCCTGTATCGCTCCCCTTACCGCGAATCTTGCAACCCCTCTCAGACACGCTCCGTCTATATATGTCTATGCCAAAAACCAACTACTGAGCACAGTTTTTTGCGAATA
Organism: Andrena camellia; assembly: GCA_029448645.1. NCBI lineage: Eukaryota > Metazoa > Arthropoda > Insecta > Hymenoptera > Andrenidae > Andrena > Andrena camellia. The sequence goes on along the minus strand of CM055680.1, from coordinate 29,589,544 downwards.
TCTCGAAAACTAAAGCCCAGCGATTGCATCATGTATAGGAGAAAGTTGTTCAGAATCATGTCCCTGATAACATATATATATATATATATATATATATATATTAACTAATTGTACTTTTATTAAAAAACATTCACTAATTCCTCTATAATAGCGAAACACAATGATGTGCGAAATTGACGTAAAATCATAATAAAATTTCAAAACTTTAACACAAATGTGGCACGGGTTCCCGTTGTCCAATCACTTTAAAATTTTGCACATATCATTTTCTCACAAAATGTCACAGTTTAGGGGGGTGCGACCAAAAAGGAACGGGAGTTGAAAAATAAGGACCACCCTACTATTCATCCTTCTTCAATTCAATGCTGAGGCATTAAATGCTTGTTAATTAAGAAATCGATAGAAGGAAAGAAATGTAACGACGAATGAGAATTTATTTATAATTAAATAGTTACTTTAATTAGTTCTTGGTAACTAAAGAAGCATGTACATAATTAACAAAATATGTTTGTGTTTGTTTGAGCAATTCATGCAATTGCTGGTGGTAAAAGCTAACAGACGTGTTTTCGGAAAAGTCTTGTTAAATGTATTAAAGTTTATGTTATTGAGTTTATTAAAGTTAACTAAAGCTATTTGTTCGAGTTCGAAGTTAAATTGTTGTTGGTTATTTAAAGTTTCTTCTGTATAATATTTCATTCAACCGCGAGCTTGTGCAATTTTCATATCGGTGAATCCAAAATGCAATTTAACGCCTTGTATATAAAAATTCCTTAGCTGTGAAGCAGAAATATACACGATTAATAAACGTTCTACTCATAGTAAATATGTATTACGCAATAAAACAGGTTAGAACCACAGACAATGTATAGAACAGACCTTACATCCAACGTAAATTTTTGTCACGCTTACCATTTCCGTGTTGCATGCAACGTTATCAATTCAGAATGGAATTCCATCGCAATCCTACTATTGGTTAGAATTGAAACTAAATATAGTGAAATTTATTATGAAAAATGCAATTTTGAATCGATATGGATCCACGCTATGGATGAGGTAGTAAAAATCACAACAAGTGATCAAGGGAATTAGGCCAATTTACACCGTGAACGCATCGTTTATTGTTTTTTCCATTACCAACTTTACCGACTCCCGTGATTGTATTTAATTAGTTCCCAGAATCACCGTTCTTAAATATAGAGTGTGCGTTAAAACCTCCGGCATTTCACAAAGTCGGTATTTCAGTTCGTGCGACGCGATGGGCAGGAACTTCCATAAGGTGTAAGATCTATCCTACACCTCGTCTGTGGCATTGACACACAAGTAGAATTAAGTAGAATGTGTTAAAATAGCGTAGACTTCTATATTTGATATATAGCTGACCTGCAGATTTGTTGCACGCGCATGGTCTAACCGGTTTGAATGACGTTTCTTCACTATCACAATTCTACAGCACTTGGATGAGTATTCGAGAATTAAGTATACGTGGGTCGGCTTATAAGCCTCTACAGGATATAAATACTGGAGCGTTCCTAGGTTAGGCAGCTTCGAGGAGGCTGCTGTGCAAGGTTGTTTTAGGCAAACCGGTTTTTCAAACCGTTTTAAATACTTCTGTGCGTTTACCTATTATATATCTAGAATAGCTTTAAGTTTTCCGTGTAAGTGTGACGTACCAGCCAAACAGCTGCTCGTAAGTGCCCTAAAGGATCTACGATGGCGTTATCACGTATCAGTAGCTCTTCTGATTTATTGACAGCTCTTTCTCGTATCTCACACGCAGGTATGAAATTTACAATATATTATTACGCAAAAGTTTGCACCTGCCATTATTACTGCTTCTCTGTGAAGCGTCAATCAAAACAATCATGTTCCCACGTCTTCATTCTACAGTGACAGATCATAATTTCCTCATATATTTACGTTTCCTTCCACTCATTTCTGAATTCGTTAATTAAAGAGGCAGGCATGTACAACACTGTTCGTAGCGTAAAAACAATGTTAAGAAAAATAGCCCATTTTTCAAAATACAAATTCACGTTATGGAAACCTGTTGACCAAATATTTTCAATTTTTATTCCCATTGCTTTATCAGTTACATAATATACTAGCGAAACAGGAGGATGACACCGCAGTATGTTTGCAGCGCATAATACGAAAATTGATCAAACGTACTTCGCAGCGAATGTTAATTACTCACGCTGAACTTCCTACTGTCTCCCACCCCTTCGAATGTCATTATAAAAAATATATGCACATCGATCTCGATCGGTTCTCTGAATAAAAGATATCTAATTCTTCCAGTGAATGCCTCTCTATGCGAGATGCAGTGCACGCGTTACGCAGCGGTGCACCACCATAATCGAACGAAGGGTCTTCACGTGACTAGCGTCCGCCGTTACCCAGATCCCCCCGTTCTACCGCTTCCCACGAACGTCTCTGAAATATTTGCGAACGAAACCGGTCGGTTCGCGCTCGAAAGGGCCCGCGACATCGCCGCGCCAGTGCTGATCCACGGCGAAACAGATTGCCGATCATTCTTTTCCGAGCAACCGACGAATCGGCTGAGCATCCCGGCGACCTGTGCAGACACGCACGTGGACTCGTACGACTGCTTCGGCGCGGTCAGCTTGAACGGCACGATGCAGAGCAACGTGCCGAAACCGTTCTGTTCCAGCGGCAAGTCGACGCATCTGAACATGCCGGGCGGCCAGTGGGCCAGAGACGGGAAGTATATAGCCGAAGACATGCAGAGATTACACTATCGAAATGTTCGTTTGCCGCAATTGAAATTGGACACGAGCGGTCAGTAGACGTTCAACAACGTACAATAAAGCCACTTATTATTCTCCCTCGGTTCCATTCGAAATACGGCTTTGAAAAAAAGAAAAAAGAAAGGAGCGCTATTTTTATACGTGAACTAAGATTTGCTTGTTTACCGCATCTGCCTTGACGGTTAATTATTATTAACGCTAGATGCTCTGTTTAACGAGAAAGACGAAGCTGGTCGGTTTTCAGTAATGTATTTGGCCGGGATTTATCAGGGCATGGTGGAATCGCATGCGTTAGTGGTGCCAACAGGGTAAACAGTGTGGAAATTTGTAATCTGTCGCTCAGGTCCCGCAACGAACATTCTTTTGCGAACCGTATATTGGCCGAAATATATCTTCAGTATGGAATATTCGACAAATGCACCGCAACAGTCGCACACCGCACAGAATACCGATGACAAAAGAGACATGGCGGACTTATCCAAAAAAGAGAGATTTAAAAAAGTGGTCAAGGATTATGGAGGCACCGTTATCGTGTTTCACGTAGGAATTTCATTGATATCCCTCGGCACATGTTATACAGCGGTAATTAGGTTAGTTCTGCAACATAATTTGTTGCATTCCTTTTACGCGCGACTTTCTTTCGCTCCGCGTCCGGTGCAATTATCGGCCGTCCGTGAAAATCATTTAATCTTGTTTCTCAATTAAAAGAGCTGTTTGAAAGATAAACGTCGAAGCGCTCAATCTCGCAGATATTACTCCTGTAATTTAATTATGGAAAACAGGCATTTAAATATCTTCCAGGTCAAACAGCTCTCCCTCGCTTCCTGTGCTTTTCGATATGTCTTTTCGTGAGTTTCTGTAAACAGATGATTAAAAATAATATTTTACGGTATCACTTATTATTTTAAAAGAAACGTACTCTGTATGAGATTTGCGTCCTAATAATAATCGTAGGTTGAGAGGCACTGCTGTGTGGCATTCACCAGTCACATGCTGATAAATAGTAGTGGGTGAAGCGCTGGCCTTGGAGATGCCTGAATTTCTGTTCTCCACAATAGTCGTAGAGCATGGTTGTCATGAAGGGATTTACTGATTTCAGTGGACTAGATTTAATGCCTCTAATTAAAACATTCATAAACGATGGGAACCAGCAGCTCGAAAAGATATTAAGTAACTCGTCGAACTTCTTGTTGGCGTACACCATTCACAAATTGTTCGCACCCATCAGAATTTCGATCACGTTAGCCGTGACGCCGTTTCTCGTACGATACTTGCGAAGAATCGGAATCCTTAAAGCGCAAGTAATAAAACAAAGTCGATCGGACTGAACCGTCGCCAACAATATTGTTGTAATTTAACATTCGCACGATTTCCACGCTGGGGCAACGCATTTTGTAATTACACGTTTGTACGCAAGTATAATTTGTTAAAAAAATAAAGATGTACGCTAACCAAATGTTGGGTACGTGTATATTCCGGTTTATTATATAAAGAATATAATAGTTATAATTATTTTACACAACGTCACGTATATTTCATGTATGATATTTTGCGCATCTACTATACGATGTAAGTACGGCCATCTTAATTACAGTAGTTTTACTATGAGTGTCTCGTTAGTTGCCGTAAATACATGACATACACAAAAGCTCGACAGTTTCAATGGACGAATTTATTAATTACGTTGGAACAATGATTGCGCGCGACGTGCGAGCCGTTACCGAGTATTTTCGAGTCCGAGCGGCCCGCGCCTCCCCAGGCGCCCGTTAAATTTGATTACGCATAGGAAACATACGAAAATGCCAGAAGCACTTGGCGGGCATACCATATATGTACATAACTTTTTTTAAAAATATATTATAGTACATAGTAAAATTAATGCACGTAAGTATATACAATTTAGTTAACCTAGAGCAGCACGTGTCTTACAAGTCAATTCCACATCTTCTCCCAAAGATATATTTATTTCGATTGTATTTTGCTATAGAGACGAGGTCTATAAATTCATTATAAATGGCAAAAAACATGAGAGTGTCCTTAATGATTGGACTAAAGGTGAGAACGCCTTGAATGTTCTTAGTCTTAATCGAAATATCGCAAAGTATCTCTAAAGCCGTTTTTTTGTAAAAATATAAAGATTGCTCGCGAGATTGGTAAGCGTAATTGTTCTCGATCCATCGATCGAACCCAAAATGGAAGGTTTGAAAAAATACAATGAGCTATAGTGCTCGCCCATTGCGTCTGTGTGCATGATAGAACAGTTACACTTATAAACTTTGAACACTTCATCTGCAAACAGTTTGAGCATTGGTTTTTTAATTTAATCGATCGGACGTTGGGGTGACTTCTGTTTGATGTATAAGGGAAGGGTATATTGCTTAAATTGCTTATATAGCTTAAAAAATATAATGTAAACATTGTCTAATAATACTTGCAAACTAATCGGCGATTAGTTCTAACATTTTATACAGTCCTTACGCAACTCTCATAAAAATTCAATGGAAACATTCACAAATAGCTTAAACAAACATACAACCGTCTCAATAAAAAAAAAATATTTTGGCACGGTACACTTTGTATAATCCCTAGAGTCATTTATAATGCACTGAGAAGGTACAAAAAAAATAATACAAAAATGCATATCTTGCTGTTCAGATCTGTTTTCGGCATAATTCATTCGCGAGATAGTTGAAAAAATTTCGTCAGGTGCGATGAAGTACGTACTTTCACGAGTTAGATCGAGCGATTATTATCCGAATATGATATTTAATGTGATGTATTTAGTGTGATGATTGAGAAAGTCGAGAAGCTTCCCGCTTTTGTTGTACAGAATTAGAAATCTTTAAACGTACGCCTCGGTGCGACGTCCTTGTATATGATTAAAGAACTGTCGCCAACTGGTCAGCGTTTTACTCGACCATACCCAGAAACTACTTGTTATACCAACAATCATAGCCATTAAATATTTTATCATAAAAACCTCGAATTCTGGCCGCCGTCCAACGTCTCGGGTACGCTCGCCGACGGGGCACGGCATCGAATACAATGATTGTGGTCCAGGTCTCGAGCACATCTCCATATTCCACGTCAACATCCATTGATCGAAGTACGCTTGCTCGTAAAATAAGCAAGCGATGACGACCAGCGCAGGAACTATGTATAGCACGGAGAATATGCCGATGCGAATCATCAATTTCTCTAGTTTGTCAGTCTTTGTACCGTCGTGCTTCATAACCGTACGTATACGGAATAGAGAAACGAAGCCAGCTAGCAAGAAGGCAGTGCCCAGGACGAGATAGACGCACAACGGCGCCAAAACGAACCCGCGCAGAGCTTCGACATTCCAAAGTCCCACGTAGCAAACGCCAGACAGTATATCCCCTACGATAATAAATAGGTAAAATACTATCCAACCATAATCTCTTCCATTGCATTCGATAGCTCACCTTCTACCATTCCCATTGCAAGAATAATAACCGTCTTTACCGCCGGCGCTGCCCAAGCAGCTAAATGGAAGTATTGCGAATTAGCTTCGATCGCTTCGTGGCCCCATTTCAAACCAGCAGCTAGGAACCATGTCAACGTCAGGATGACCCACCATATACTAGACGCCATCCCGAAGAAATAAAGTACCATGAAGAGTACCGTGCACAGCTCGTGCTTGGTACCTTGCGTTATCGTCGAGGCCATTTGGATTCTCATGTCTAAAGGAGGAGGGAAAGGTTCCCTGCACGAAATAGAATTACCAGCAGCCCAGCCAATCACGTATGCCAACGCCACCATAAGGTAACAAACCGACAAGAAAATGATTGGCCTTTCTGGATATCTGCATAGAAAATACCGATTACACGAGAAACTTATATTCTTCCGAATAATGCTTATACCAACAACTGTTTCCTAACCCTCCCACATTACTCTACCACGCAATCCATTTGAATACAATCAACACCATTTTACCTGAATCTATCAGTGTCAATGAGAAACGTCAGAAAGGTGAAGAAGCAAGAGGCGGCGCAAACGGACGCCCAAGTCCCCACCCAGACCCTCGAGAATCTTCGTTCCCTCTCAGTGAAGAACATTCCGTCGCAAGGTGCGCCGCAATGGCGCTCGACATTCTTCCCGACCTTGAGCGAGTAACCGAGTTCTTCTGGAACCTTGAACTGCATAGGGCAGACGAAACCGAAGTCCCTGGCCCCGAGCATGTAGACGCCTCCGTAAGGTTTCGGCCCACCGGTCCAGGGTGGTTGAAACTCGGCTACTGGCATACGTGGTGGCGGGTACATCGGGGCGGAGGGTTCTGTCGGCGTGGTTTCATTGTGACCAACGCACAGCTCTGGGCCGCCGTTCTCGGGCAGCTTGGAGCAGTCGAGATTGTCTGGCCAGGCGAAGCCGAAGCTGTTCATCAGGCGCTCGCAGCCCGCGCGGGCGCTCTCGCACAGGGACCTGCACGGGGGTATGGCCCTGTCGATGATGGTGCAGACAGGCGCGTACACGGTGCAGAGGAAGAAGCGTAGGTCGGCGCTGCACTTCATCTTGACCAACGGCGCGAACTGGTGCACCTCCTGGCCGGCGTCCTCTTGCTTCTGGTGGTTCATCAGGTTCGGCATGATGGTCTCGTTGTACTGTATGTTCATGCACAGGCTGATGGTGATCGGCTCGCATCGGCCGTGATGCGCCAGCGGATCCTTCGCGTGCAGAGCATTGACACCGAGCACGGCCACCAGAAGACCGTAGACCGCCGCGTAACACGGAATCATCGCTGCGTCTGTGGTCGAGCGACCGACACCTTCGAGATCAATCGTCACGCGAGGCAGCCTACGAAAGTACGCGAACGCACCACGCCTTCGAACATCACCAGCGAGTCGTGCGGGACATAATAATCTCGAACAGAAGTAGCGGGGAAACGAGCGTACCTTGCGACGATGATGGACGCGACCGCAGCAATACTGTAAACAGAACAATGCGAATGCGTTTCTCTAGCGGGGAAACCCGGCCACGACCGAGCGCCGCCTGTTGTCGCTACTTACAGCGGCTTGTAGAACCTACGCGCGCTGCTCCCAAAGAGTGGGAATTTTCGAAACTGTTTCAAAGGATGGAGCGAAAGTAACTTGTAAAAAGGAATGTGTAGACGCTATTCTCATTAAAAAATGTGATATAAAGGTAATCTTGAAAAGTAAACTGTTCCTTAAATTATATTCGTACCTCCAAACCATTCGGATTGTCTTTGATAGACGTTTGGTATTATTCTCTCTTGTTGCTGGTGGAGTATCCTGTGAAAATTATTTAAATAGGGTGTAATTAGACTGTGGATATTTATGTATGATTCATAGACTGTTAGTTCTCATTATTCTATTGCAAATTAATATAAGAAATATAGATTTTTAATATAAGAAATTAAAGTTGAATTAATTTTGCAAGGTACATTTCACCTACGCAAAGAAATATCTATTCTGCTTGTGAATGTGCCATTTAACTAAAATCTATAAAACACGTGCGAAATATACAAAATAAATTTTCAAAATTTTTAAAAGGCAAGGCAAATTGTTGTCTAAGTCTATAAAAATCCTCATCTGCATAAACATCCGCAATCTGCTTATAAATGACGAGACACGACGATCGGTTCATTTTGATTTTATTTCTTTCCCGACATATAATGCACAATACGTTCGATTTCGTTAGTGTAGTGTACGCTAATCGTTGACGATTAGCGTGATCGTAAGTACTATGGCTTGTTGTAGTATTATTTCCCCCTTGTTCTTCCTTTTTTTTTTGTTTGTTTTGTTTTAATCGTATAGTACATACGTGCTCGCGGAATTCGTGCACTTTCAGACGGGGTCGCACCTTCGGGCGGTCGCTGTGTCACTGTATATACAATGATAGTCTTTGCCGAGTCGTGCGATTCGCCCGAAATACTATTCGCAAACGGCCTCGTTATCGTAAACAAATAAATAATTTATCTCCTCGGAAATACTCTCAACTCGGATCGTCGCGTTAGACGTAGGAGGTCAGCCTTACGATCTTACGATTAGTAACACTTAAGATTCAATACGGAAGATTGAAGTACGCCGAGGGAGCCACTATTTCGTCTTCCTGCCCCCTCTATAATTTCCACCGGCATTAACGGCCGTTCCGCCCGCCATAAAACGAAGGAAGCCTGTTATTAAAGAAAACGCGTAACGACCGAACGATCGCGATGAACTCGGGCACTTTTTACACGCTGCTCCACTGGAATCTCCCCCCAAACGCGTCGCCGCCTCTATTTCTTCCCCCGTGTCGTTTCGAGAAGGAGAAGGTCACTTCGTTTATCACTTACGCTCTGCTAAAGGGAACGGGCTACAAAAGTATTTCTACAAACACACATCTACGGCACTATACAGCTACATCAACGTCGCGGTACATCGTTCGTGAAACAAGAGGATACCGAGGAAGACGATTGATAATGGAAGAAGGTTCGTAATTGTTACAGTGAGGGCGAACGAGGTAACTGAGAGTCGTTTGGTACACGAATCTGGCTTGCACGTGCAGCATCGCCGTGTGCATATTAAACATCGCCCCACTTCGAGTTTCATTATCGGTGATTAATTTCCCAAATGGATCGTATACATTCGTTGGACCTATGAGTTCCCGTTTTCCCGAATGGAACAGCTGTACATACGAGCGGAAGGGTCTACGGGCGTCGTTTGGGCGGCTTAAAACGTTACGATTGGCACAGAGCACGCGACGGATACCGTGACATGTCTGCGAGTCATACTTGTCCCTTGGACGATCATCGTAGCTGCGCTTCTTATTGGTAACGGGACGCGTTAATGTTACAGGAAAATGTTTTTGATACCGTTGCACGACCCGCGCGCAAACCCCCTTTTTTTCTCTTAAAAACGTCCCCAAAACCGCGAAACCGCTGTAATCGTTCCTGCATTACTTTAAGGCCTGCTTTTTGAGCACCCGCGAGTATTATATTTACACATCCCTCAAGCTTTGTATATCGCTCGAAATAATTTCAAAGGGTCAGAATTGTCATGGAACGGATCGCGATTGTTCACTGGATTTCGTTAAATAAAACGTATTAACGCGCATTCCAGAATGCATTTGGAAGAACTTGCTTTATCCGCGGCGCGAGAGGAAGGAAGACGGAAAGTGGCTTCTGTCCTTATCTCGACGGTAGTCTGATTAACGTCCTCCGCTCGTACACAATCACGTCATGTGCACGCGACGCTCGTTTACGCACGTGTAGGATGAGAAATGTAGTATACGTGCAGAGGTTCGCCTGCAAATACGCGGCCGCGCATAATTACGTGTAAAATCCGTCGCGCAATGTCAGAAGAGAGTTGCCTGCTTTTGATTAGCTCATTGGAGGTTAGGTTGCACCATGCACGTTCGCGGTTCGTGTAGCCACTGCCTGCCCTTTTCCCAGCTTCGTTTCTTTTCCATAGAAAATTGAAGATAAAATACTACCATTCGGCCACGAATGGATCGGCCCGAGTGACGATTCCTGGCTTCGATCCTCGCGCCTAGCCCTAACAAATACGAGCTCCTCCAACGAGTTAAACCCCACTCTCTTGTTCCGAAAAGAAACGGAAGAAACAGAACGGTACATCGACGCGCTCGTATTCGTACAATAAAAAGGCATATAGAGTTTACACCTTTGTTGATTAGCACCGAATTTAACCACTAGGTCAGTTTATGTACGCGCCTTGTCTGTAGAACAGTGGCCGCGCGCGCGCGCGTGCTATTCTAATTGTAAATCGTGAGTTTAAAATCCGAGAGAAACGCAATTCGTTCTTCTGCCGTTGCGCCGTAACGCGACACGCAACAATGGAATAGAGATTAAAATACTTTCGAGACATTCGAAAAAATGGACAGACTTTCTTGGAATATTCAGCAAGATTAATACATATAATGCTCTCGCGTCTTAATTACCGCCAACGCGCATTATATTATATTTATTCGTACCTCACGTACGTGCGGATATATTTCATCTATTTATCGATCTACCTACCGTCCTTCTAGCGACACTAGTACGTGCCTCACTAATCTCTCCGACTGCGCCCAGCTGCGCTTATATCGTATTCGCGTACCTTTCCACGCTGTGGAAAACAAATCATTCGCGGGGCGAAATACCTTATGATTAAATGAACAACAGGCGTTAATTTGCCGTTTTGGATTAGTCACTTGCCCAATGCTTGAAGCTTCGCATAAGGCTATAATTCAAATAGAGACTTTGATCGGAGGCTTTGGTTCACAGTTGAGCTTGGTATTATACACAGGGCCGTTCCTGGCGGGGGTGCAGAAAGTGCATGCGCACCTGGACGGCCAAACCTAGGGGCGGCCGCAGGCCGTTTATTATGTATAAAATTTTGACTAATAGGAATAATAATCTAAACTCTTTTGCGCGATAACTGTTTAAAATTATGTATATATAGATGTGAAAGTAAACACTTTATATCAAATTCTTAATTAAAGAATATTAAATTAATGAGGGCGGCAATATTGTTTTTGCACCTGGGCGGCCAAAACCCAGGAACGGCCCTGATTATACAGTTGAAAATGAATAATAAATCGAATATTTCTGCAAAATTACTTGTTGCTCATTCAATATAGAATTTACGGACATGGGTACCCATTTAAGAAACTCAACGAAGCGACCTCATTCGGACAGGATACTTTGCTCAACCGCGGAGGATGGTCTAGTCAAAAAGGAACTGTCCACTCGCTGGTTTACCGTCGAAATGTAACATGCGCGCTCGGTTTCATTTTAAATTGGCACAGTACCCTCGTGAACGTCACTTACGCGACATAAACGTATCAATACCCGTATACCGATATAATTCCTATGAATTTCACGCGTACCGTAACGTTCACGCGCGCAACTGTCGGTCGGCAGCTCCACGAAAGGACCTGGGCACCTGGGATCAGGTGCGCGAGCCACGATACAAGGAGCCACACCTGGGCACGTCGGATGTAACAAAAAAGTGAGAAGGAATAAAATCGAAGGAAATAGTACGGTCGCACTTTTTGAGCAAACGATCGCTCTCATCGCGTATCATAGTGAACGTTCCGTGTTTCTCTACGCAACGAGATGTCGTACGCCTGGGAAGATACACATTTGGCACTGGATTCTCTGTCTCCTTCAGACAGCCTCTCGGGCTCGATTCGCCCCTCGCATTAGAAAATCCCGCTCGCGTCGACCCTGGACAAGCAATGTCCAGATTTTTTTTTTGGAAGATAAAGAACTCCTGATTTTGTACTCTTTTGCCTTGGCTTCTTCCTTCTTAATTATTGTAAAAATGATTGCAGATGCTATAGAAGACACAACCGATTGTGAGTTTCATTTCAAAAGGGAAATGTAATATTGGACTTGAATGTTCCCTGAAACTTTAATATCACCTTGCATCTTTTCACTCGAGGGATACTTTGATGGTTTCGAAATCTGTCGAAGAAGTTAACGAACGATGAAATCTTCTCGGATCTTCTCAATAATGCTGAATAATAGTCGTTTTGCAGCCACGCTGCTAAGTCCAGGGTCGATCGAAGCGGCGAACAACTTGCCATCACAATCGGCGACGAAAAATACCGTCTTTTTACCTACACTTTCGCGTTTCGTCGCGATCGGCATCCACGAAGCCTACGGAGATCAAAGGAACGATATCGACCAACGATCGCGATCCTCGACGAGGAGAGCAGCGTATGTTTCTCATCGCCAGTCTGGCGGATCGCGGCCACGGACGCGACTCCCAGGCCCCTATATAGTAGTTCGGATCGCGCGTATGAATTAGCAAAAACACGTGCCCGCGTCGTGTGTCGCCGCGCGGCCAATTAGGATGCGAAAAAAATATACGTAGCCGCGCGAGCGTCACGATCGGACAGTCTTTAATCCCTCGTCCCAGCGGTCGAAGATCATCCTGCCGACTTCGTTACTCCGCGCTGCAACGATCCACGATTTCAGTACGTGTGTACGTAGTTACGTGACGATCGATTCCGTGAAACGGTCGTTAACGCGGGAACTCGATCGCTCACGGTGAATACAAGGCGTCTGAAAATTATGGCGCAAGCCGCAACACGCTTGTTCCTCGTGCCAAAATAAATCGAACAGTCCTTCACCTTCTTGCGATCTGTGAGGCCCCGTTTTCAACATTCCAGCGAATGGAAGTCCAGGCTAGCGACTTCCGGCGCGCGGTATTCAAACGACAGTGCACTCGTGCATGGGAATTAGCACCGTGGGATACACCGGGTGTGTATTATCTCTTTCACATTTGTACCGTTGACCTGTTCTCTAGCGTTTCTCCATTGCTCATACTTTTTAATTTGTTACATTTTTAATTTCTCGACGCAATATTTCGAGCTTAGAAATTAGAAGAGTTAGAAAAGGGGGCTTTCGATCTCTTTTGGCACAAGTGACTTCCGCGTCTCGACTTGTCCCAGTGTTTCGGGACTCTGTTGCATCACTGGACCAAGGGGTGCGTTCGATCGCCACGGTAGAGACCAGTTCACCGAGTCCTTTAACGAGTTGAGCATAGAACGTCGATTTTATAGTTAAGTTTACGTTAATCCTAGTTTGATCTTAAACTTCTTAAACTCGATAATCGCTTAATTACTCGACCGCAGAGCTGCTCGTAATCGGTGAAGAGAGGGGAACGGAGATCGAACGTCGGCAGGGATCGCCGATCCAGCGCGCGTTGCAGACCGACAGATTCTTCCAGCCGAATCACGAGGTGAGCATCGTACGACGATGATATGGCACCAGAATTCCCTTTGTCCCTTCAGCAAGGGCTCGCCCTTAGCTGTTCATCACGGTGGATCGCCTGGAGTAGCCTCGTCTCGTGACCGTCTCACCCTGAGCCTCGCACTCCCTCTTCACCCGATCGATAATGTCCGCCACAAGCTTCTCCTCCTTTTCCCGCTGCTGCTCCCAGTCTGGCCCTTTCCCGATCTGTGGGGGCACGTTTCAGATTTTCGCCCTTACTCTTTCGAGCGCAACTGATCATCGATCGCAAGGTTGAATACGCAAGGAAGCGGTCGGGGGGGGGGGGGGGAGGGAGGTTCGGAGACACAAAAGCCCTTCTGCCGCGACTTTCGCGTGCTTCGATGACCCTTCAACCCCGTCGCAACGGGGTGCGCTAGGTTTTTCCACAGCGCCAGCGCGTCGTGCTTTCAACAAAGCTGATCTAAACCCTAACGATTCTAAATTCTTCTCAAATTAACGTATCAAATTATTCTTTAAATTTACCCGCAAATAATCCCCAATATGAATGTAGTATCAAAAGAAATTTGAGATATATCATTCAGGGTCGATCCCCCGCAACGAACAAAGTAAAGTTCGAGCAAAGTTCGAAAACACTGTTAATATTCTTAGCCACCTTAAAAGCTTAACTGCAACAAGCCACAGCGTAACTTTTCTCACTACTTCAACAAGTGACGAATGTACCACGTCCCGCTATAATTGCCCCCAAAAGTGTAACGGCGATAAGAGTACGACAATCTCACTATCAACTCTATGCAACCCCTACAATTAACGCGACTACGTATTTAAATAAAGACTCGCGTGCAGCTTAATATGCCGTTGCGTATCTCGACGGAAGAGAAGGGTTTCCGTGGGCGCTGGAGGTCGCCGAAGGGTTGGAGGAGGAGGGCGGGGGGTTCGGTCTAGGCGTGTGCTGAAGCAGGTGACGTGGCAGGAGGGTTGGTAGCAAGACTTACGTCCGAGGTCTTCCGGGCCTTCTTGTTGGCCGGCTCCTCTCTGTTCTCGTCGTTCTCGTTGTCGGAGTGCCGCGAGCTCAGATGGCCGATGTAGCCCTTGCGGGACTTGAAGTAAGCATTACAGCTGTGGCACTTGAAGAGCGGCGCCGGCTGGGTCACCTGGGTGGAGACGTGCAGTTTGTACTTGTGCCTGTACCAACGGGTCCGAGACGGTAGGACCTCGCCGCACCACTTGCAGACTACGGAACCGTCGTTTTGAATGAGGTATTCCAGCAGCTTGTAAAACAACGTTTATTTGGTTTTTTCTCTCCCTCTCCCTCTCTCTCTCTCTTTCCTTCTCTTTCGCCGTTTAATCGTCGTTTCTCACCCACCCCCACCCCACCCCGCCCCCAACCCTCTATCGTACTTTCTTTGCCGTTTGCATTTGGTCATCGCTGATTCGAGAGGCTGTTACATGGGAATCTGGCTGAGCAACGACAAGGATCTTTGTAACGTCCATTCGACGGGTCTCCTCCGCTCCAATGCCAGCCATTGCCGAAGCTTTCGTCCACGAATGCTCCCCCTCGGGCGCTAGAACGTCCATTTCCGGTGGATGGGTTGGAGCAGGCGGAGGATGCACCGACAGAAAACGTGTCACCCCGAGATAAACGGCGTGGAAACGAGATCCGCTAGGCGGCCGTCACGGCGACTAGAGTCTGGCTCGGCTGAGCGTACGAAGAGTAAACGGGCGGGCTAATAAAGCGAGAATACCGGGGGCAGATAAGAGACACGCGCGTGGAGGATGTTGAGGATTAATTCTCCGAGTGAGCGTGCCTGGGTGCTTTCCATTCGGCTGGTACACGTGAGTGACATAAGGAACTTCAACGTTGCAACTTCAAGTTTATTCAGTATTTTACCGCTATAAAAAAAAAAAAAATAAAATAGAAGAGAATGGCCCGATCGGGGTTTAATCGGAGGTAACATAGAATGTGCGTACTTACATGGGATAATCGACGGTAGATGCGCAGTTCACAAACAGACCCGACAGACAGTGGTCTCCTATCCGCGAAGCGCACGTTTCTAATTATGCTAGTTTCCTTATACGCTAATTAAACAAGTATTACAAACATTTCAGTCGCCTAAGTGTACAATGCCTGTAACGAGAAACTTCGCGAACGCTTCACACGCTTCCTTTCCTTTTTTTCTTTATTGAATCCATTGCGACCGCTCTGCAATTCGCGAACTTCAAGTTCAATAATTGTAGCCAGTGGCGGATTTAACGGGCGTCTGATGAGCAGTGGCCGTCCCATTTCTCAAAAATAAAAAAATGATGATTTTATCCAAACTATATTTTTTTTTCTGTATTACTACATTGGCTCGTTTTTGGTGAACGACCTCTTCATTTCCCAGAAAAATGGCCCCCCTACCCAGAAGGACCCCCAGGGCCCTATCTTAAAAAAAAAAGAAAATTATGAATTTATCTAGACACCGTATTTTTTTTCTGTAGTATTATATTTAGCCCCTTTTTAGTAAACTACCTCTTCATTTTCCCGAAAAAATGGGCCCCTCAGAACGTTTGCCACCTGGGCCTTTTGCCTTAAATCCGCCACTGATTGTAGCTGAGACTTGGACTACTGTAATTCAACGACACACCACTAATTTCCTAGCTAAATACCGATCTTTATTGGGGCTCTTTATCATTTTCACTACGTACACGCTCTACTGGAGAACGACGTATATTTTCCACTGACAACGCATGCTGACGACCGAGATCGTCGCCGATAAATATTAGCGATGGAATTAGGAAAGTTGCTTTTTAAGATAAGGCGCCTTTCCTTATTACTTATCCGTAAGCTTGCTAATAATTTCCTATTTGCAAGAAAATCGAAACTACATATGCGTGTGCGGAATTTAAAATAAAAAATACATCTTGAGACAATTGTTTCGACAAGATCGCGCTTCACGAGCCAAACCAAGTGTCATATAACTCAATGAAATCAAACGGTTACTTTAATAAATAGTAATTAATCTGATTAAAGCACCGTTAAATTTAAGTATACTCGGTAACTCAAACATAATCTCTCATATCAGCCAATTAATCCAACAAATACTGTATTCAATTCAATAAAGCGTAACTACTGCAAGAATTAACTAAAATAGTAAAATGCCATTAGTGGTCACATCATAAATCAGCGCATGGAGTAACTGCAACATCTTTGACTAAAAATTTAATAGCTCCAACAATAAGATACCTACTCAAAGCTTTCATCGCCTCTGTGCTCCCAGTTGATACTGCCCGAGACTCTCAAAAGGGAGACCTGTCCATTTGGAGAAGGGAAACAAGAAAAACACAGAAAACTAAAAAAGTACCTCGATATGATCATAAAATATGAACTCTTCGCTTGAAGGCTATCAAAAATATCCTCCCTTCTTCCCAAGGGCGGATTTAGAGATTTAACGCCCCTAGGCTAACAAGCGTGTGCCGCCCCTTCCGCGAAATATCATCGAATATTTTAATTTAAAAGAGTTGAGACAATTTTAAAATGAATTCAACGTGAAAAGTGATTTGTTTTTAAAGTTGTCTTAAGCCTCTCTGTTTCAACCTTCTCCAATTTCTTTCGCACAAAATTTGCCACCCTCGGGAGACCCCCCCCCCCCAGGGCCCCATCTACCAAAAACACATGTGCCTAAATTTATTTGTAACTCTGTTACGTATACAGGGTGTCCCAGAACGTTTGCCACTTGGGCCTTTTTCTTTAAGGGGCTATACCTAGTCAGGCGGCCGAAAAGTGGCGAATGTTTGTGAATTTTTTTTGAAAAAGCGGAAGCATATATTTTGACAGAACTTTTTGCACTTTAAAGAGCAACATTTAAAGAACATTTGGTAATTTTTTCGTAGAAAAATATTTACGTTTATAATAAAGTAACAACCGACATCCAAGAAGCCCTTTTAAAAATTTGGTTTTGCGCTGAGCAGTGCCATCCGGAACCAGATTATCTAAAATCAAAAAAGAAAAAAGATTTCGTGAGTATATTAATGTATCCTCTGATTCGCGCAGGGAATTCCCGAAATATTAATTTAAAACAAAATGGCGGCTATTCAAATTTGAAGTCCTGATTTATAATTGTGATAAATCACGCGAAAAAATCAGGACTTCAACTTCAAATAGCCGCCATTTTGTTTTAAATTAATATTTCGGAAATTCCCTTTCCCAATCAGAGGTTACATTAATATACTAACGAAATCTTTTTTGTTTTTTGATTTTATATAATCTGGTTCCGAATGGCAGTGCTCACCGCAAAAACAACTTTTTAAAAAGGCTTCTTGGATGTCGGTCGTAACTTTATTATAAACGTAAATATTTTCTACAAAAAAATTACCAAATGTTCTTTAAACATTGCTCTTTCAAGTGCAAAAAGTTCTGTAAAAATATATGCTTCCGCTTTTCCAAAAAAAATTCACAAACATTCGCCTCTTTTCGGCCGCCTGACTAGGTAAAACCGCTTAAATCCGCCACTGCCACCCCCCTCAAAATTTGCCGCCCTAGTCTACTTAGCCTATACACAAATCTGCCCCTGTTCCTTCCATTTCCAAATTGTCCAACCACCCAGTTAAGAATCTACTATCTACTGACCAATGATCTCTCAACAGATGACAACCACCAAGCAGTTCACCAGAGAGTACCAGTGCCTCTCTCCCATATCAGGCCCCCTTTGAAGCTATTACTCTCGTAGCATTGCATGCAGGCCCAGATTACAGGGGCGGCTAGGGGGGGCTGCGGGCCCAGGCTCCACTTTCCGGGGGGGGGGGGGTTCTAAGCGATTAGCTCACTCTGTCTTCATTGGATATGTTGTATCAAATGAATTGTCCGAGTTCCACAACATCCTTAGCACGTTTAACAATTAAATCTGAATTATTAAGATCTATCGATTGTGAAGACTTGATACAAGAATTTGCAAAATTAAAGATAAGAAAAAAAACATTTTAACTAAAAGTTAATTGTACGATATCTTTTTCTCCCCCCCCCCCCCGCTGTTCAATCAAGGGGGGTCCTCGAAGGTTTGATAGCCCCGGGCCCAAAAAATCTTAATCCGGGCCTGATTGCATGGCCCTCCCTAAAGGTCGAGTTTCCTAGCCGCGGCCGGTGGCGGTTCCCCTAGTGCAATGGAGAAGTATGCATCTGTGTCTCCGTTGCACTAGTGGGACCGCCGCCGGCCGCGGCTAGGAAACTCGACCTTAAAAGGACGCGCGACAGTATCAACCGCGAGCTGCTTCAGGCGACGAAACGACAGCGCGCGGTCTCATCGCATCCCATTAAGCTCTAAGAAATTCCCTAATGCCCGCGCGCGAATGGAAAGCACCCTATCAAATCCGCGGCGGCACGGGCGTCCGAAGCGGTTTCCTCGTGGCCTGTCCGTTTCTGTTGGTGCAGTTTCCGCGAGGGCGCGGCGTCGGGCCGCGCTTCCTCCTCGTGCTCGGCCTCCGAGCGAGGCCAGGTGGTGAACTGCCTGCGGTGGCAGTGCGAAAAGCAGCAGACCAACCAACCTGTTTCCTGACCTCTGGCTCGGCCTCCCCCGACTCCGACTTGGGCAGCAGCAGGTCCCCGCGGTCCTCCTCCCTGTCGGTGAGAAAGTGCATCCCGCTGACCACCCTCTCGGACTTGATGAACGCGCCGCTGCCGTTGTTCCCCTCGCTGAAGCTGTCCTCGCCGCTCCTCGTCGCCGCCGGCGTCGTCGTCGTCGTCGACGGCGGCGGCGAGGACGAGGACGACGACGTGCAGATCTCAAAGGTGATGTCGGTGGGCAGGCTCGGCAGCTGGTCTGGGGTTAGACATGGAAAAAGAACAAGGCGGGGGATCGTTAGTTCAGCTTCGGAGGCAGAGAGATTATTAGTTTACGAAAGGCTCGGGGGAAGGACGAGGGACTCTGTAATTTGGGGAATTGTAATTCAGCTGGACGATATGTTACTGAGGATGGGGCGAAGGAAATGGAGGATTATTTTCTTGTCGAGTCAGCGAAGTGAGTTTTCGAGGATCGTGGTGGTTGCTGGAAAAAATTCGTTGCTTTTCCGTTGTAACCCGTAGTAATAAGTTGAAAGCGTGGAGAGTTTCTGATTAAATGTCATCGAAGAAACATATTTCTAGGGGCACGTCGGTCTAAATAAGTTTTCTTTGGTGTGGTGCTGGGGAATCTCAGCACACTCGTCGCGCTAGATTCCAGGATTTCTTGTGCATCGATGTTTTATTTCAATACAGAATGCGAAGAGTACATCTACTTGGCCAGCGTCGAGATTCGACGAACGTAGACACACCGCGGGCATGTCCCCACCGAGAAAGGGCGTCTCGTGAAAAGAGGATCTCTAATAGATGTAATGTTTCTTTGTCTTGCTTTAATGAAGGTTCCGCTAATCGATACAAGAAATAAACGGTCGGATAGACTATTGCAATGTATATCACAAAGAGTTACAAAGAAACTACAATTAGGTAAAAACAAAATAAAAATAATAATAGTTATTTTAATTGTTATCGCTCTTATCGCCACCAGACACCAATAATATAGGTACATACGTACGTACATCGGAGAACAAAATGTACAGCCGACGACCGACGATAACGTGCGAACCGTGCAGCTTCAACTTACTTTTTTTTTTTGCATATACCGTTAGAGTTATATGCGTGATATAACCATTCTTTTTTTTCTTTAAACGTGCTTTCCATCACCCGAATCGGGATGGACGTACCATATAACATAATATAGTATATATATATATATATATATATATATATATATATAAAATAGATCTTCTGTCATTCGCAACGCCTATATCTCTTAACAGCTCGCGCGATTTCCATTTTTTTTTCCTATTGCAAACGGTAAGATCACCCATCGAACGCCCCGCGAAGGATGCTCGCCTCGTTTCCTAATTTCCGTTGACGCAACGTCTAAACGATATGCACCGCTTCTTTCTTCTGCCGAGACAGTGCTGCGCGACGGTCCTCCGTGCTGTACGGCGGACAAATTAAAAGTGCCATTTTATCTCGTGCGTAATAGCTACACAATAATCCATGCTGCGGGTGAGTTCGCTGAAACACGCATTCGTTTTCTCGCTCGGTGTGTAGCGAGTGTAAGTAAAGAATAATGCAGGCGGACCAATGGAAGTTTTCTTTCCTTTTTTTTTTATTCGAGGCCGTCCTTCTGCGTTTTCGCCTTTTCTTCCAGCTGGAACCAGGCGCGAGAGAAGCGAGAAAAGAACAATGAGGAGTAGCAACACGTGCTGCCTCGTTGCTACAAATTTCATTCGCAGATGTATTCGCGGTGGCTGATTAACGATCATTTCTCACGTTCGCCAGGGGGCGAATAAAATTTGCAGCTTTCAACTATCGGGTATATAAATAAATCTATGCGCCAGGATATCGCGTTGCGGTATAATAACGTTCCGTGTCGACGAACAAAAGTGGAAACGTAGAAGGCGCCTCGCTGTAATTGTATCGCAAGCGAATCAGCATGTTTAACGGTCAAATAAAATATCTGCATTATGTAATATATATATATATATATATATATATAATAACCGTGTTATTTTGCATTTCTCTCTGGCTATCGTCTCTAAACGTCCCTTAAACGCGCCTTTACTCTGGTATTCTCCGTTAAAGCCTAACGCACCTTACCGCGCTAACTAATTACCCGATGTTACAGTTAAAATTAAAAATAAAATAAACGTTATTTGACGATGACAATAGTAATAGTATAATAATAATAATAATATAATAATAATAGAACTATTACAATAGTGGTATAGAACTAAAACGTAAGAAGTAAGGTAGTCACAATGCATGGAAAGTGAAGAAAAAAAGAAGAATAACACGATCGTTCTTACGATTTGCTTTTGCACGTGTCATAGAACCAAGGAAAACACAGATGTCTCCTTCATTTTTTTTTTTTTTTTAACGATTCGTTAGCGTCAACGCCGAAGCCTCGTTACATGCACGAGCGGGCGCGACTCTGCCCTCTTCGAATTATAAATTTCTCGTTAACGAATCCAAACGAAATTGCATACGATGCCCGTTCGGTCGCGTGCCGATCAGAGTTTGGCCGTTCTATCGACATCCCGCGCGCGTCTCTTAATATCAAAGTTTCGTTCATCGCGTAACAACGATCGATTGGACATAGAAAAAGGGTCTGTGCGAAAATACGATGTCTGCGCTTCTGCCCGACAGAAGCGATAGTGTGGCTCCTTTTCTTTTTTTTTTTGTGTGTGTTTCCGTTTAAATCGTTACACGTTATGTTCGTTTTCTTTGTTTCCCTAAATACCGACTACGAGTACCAGCTGTGGTTCTCGAAAGACGCCCTCGACGAGTATCTCTCGACGGCCATCGTCAAATCACACACACAGGTGCGCATTCCCACTCGTGTAATATATATATATTTATATCTCTCTTTTTAATATATATTCCTCTGCATAGCTCTCTGACAAACCATCATTCTGACATTCATCTACATATGTATATATGTATATATCACACGTATACATCCACGCTCATTTTCACACGACGCTCACTCGCGCCTATTAAACCACCCGAATGCGGAAGACCAAAATACTCCATTTATCCGTTCAGAAATTCGTTCGGAATCTCGCGGAGGAAATAAACACCACGGAGACGGGAGTGCTGGGGTAAACGGGAGAGACGGGCGTTCCGCTCGCCGCGTTATCTTGTAGGCTCGGCGCGTAAGTAGACGCTATCTCCTAGTAAATTCGTAAAACAATGGTGGACAGGGATGTGGGTCCGTGTAATATCAGAGCTCATAGATTACATTCGACGCGACCAAATGCGTGTAACGCCTTCATCTCCAAGTACTTGACGGTGCGTTGTGTCGTTATTGCTAGTTATTGTACAGATCGCTGCGCTTATTCGTTTTCCGAGTGTTCGCGAGACAGTACGAGGGATCCCGTCGAGGGGATCGCGACGAGTAGGTCGCGCGCCGCGACGAGTCACAACGGCACAGTAGCTTCTCGTCTCATTCTCGCACTATTCGTGTGACTGCGTTACCGCGCTCTTCCCCCCCCCCCCCCCCGCGCCGCTGAACAATACGGCACGTGGGCATAGTAGCAACGTGTCGAGATAAAAACTCTATTCGTGCGTCGACTACGGTCGATTTCAGTGTGCTGTGTGTGGCTCGTGTGCGTGTAAATGCGCGCGTCTGTAAAACGGTGTCTCTGTTTTCTGTGCATATTCCCCCATCGAAAGAAAAAAAAAAAAAGATACGTCAATTTACGTAATACGACTTTACTATTTCTACTCTGCGGTGTCCCAACCACCGGAGAAAAAGAAAACGTGTTAACAATGTATCAAATAATAGATTTCTTTCAGATTTTTAAACGAACGAACGAACGAAAAAGTATATAATATAATAATATAATATAATATAATAATAATAAATCAAAGAGAAAAACAAACGGCCCAGACCCGAATTAACTTGGGCCCATTATATATACTATGCTTTTGTATACATATATAACTTTCTCTCTCTCTCTCTCTCTCTCTCTCTCTCGCTCGCTCTCTATAACTTGCCCGTGCTTGCCTGTGCGTTATAACTTATATACCTATCAATAATAACCAATTTAATCGGTGCTTGTCCATAATCTAAAAGTTAATAATTCTTATCAAACAATAATATTAATAGCAATAATCGTAACGGTGATAATAAAAATAATATTGTTTGCTGCATTAATAATAATAGTGCGAGTAATGGTAAATCGATAATGATAATAGTAATAATTAATAATCGATAATAACTATAATACACTTTTCCCAGAGAACCTGTACACATATACCGAAGGCTGCTACGCAGCATAATTCGTGTTCCCTTCTCTCTCTTCCTATTTCTCTCTCTCTCTCTCTTTCTATTTCTCTCTCTCTCTTTATCTCCATATTTAGGCACTATCTAATAAACTCTACGAGTCTCCTGCGCGCGCAGTGAACCGTTTTTTATAAACTCTGTGATAAATATACATTTTCTTCTTTCCTTTCTTCTTCTTCTTTTAAATCCATTTTTACTAATATGCATCGCTACGCACCATTGGAATCGAATCTGTTTGGAAGGCTTACAAAAAAAAAAAGAGAAGATATATAAAAAGATCCTGACTACTACGAAACTCTGCACGTTTGTCGAGGCTCTGCCTGCGCCCCGCTCTCCCTCGGCGTGTTTTCGAATCCGTCCATGGAATCGGAAGAACGCTCCCCTATCTCTCTTTTTTTTGTCTTTCTTATTCGTTTGTTTAAAAAAAATCGTGGACAGACACGGATACACGCGTCCTTCTGGGAACGTGACCGACCTGTCTCTCGATGAACGTCAAGGAAGATGTTGCTTGGCCGTGAGTATGCAGAGTTCTACGCAGATATAGGGGTTGGGGTTGGGGTTGGGGGGGGGGGGGGGGGGGCTGTGGAAGGATGCGAAGTTTAAAAGCGATCTGAGAAGAAGAGAGAACAAATTCGTGACCAACGTTTCACATGTTACCTGCTGAAGTGGAAGGTTTGCTTTAAAAAAAAAGAAACAAGAAAAATCAAAGGAAAATCATGCGCGTTAAAACATCGACGCGCACTTTTAAAGCTATCATCATGGTACGGTCCGGGCAAATGAAAAACTCTTCGGAAAAACGCGCTACTTTCGTCAGTCCCGTTACTCATATTGCTTATGTTACTCTGTATCGCTATTATATATTTATCTCTCTCTCTCTCTCTCTCTCTCTCTCTCTCTCTCTCTCTATATATATATATATATATTTATGTAAATATATGTAAGTATATAAAAAAAAAAATTTATACGCGTATATCGAGCTATCCTTAAAAACGCTCGACAGGCACGAGGAAGCCGGTTATGCTTTTACAAGGATAACTCTCCTCCCTTCGTCCGTCGATAATCGCCGAAATTTTGAACCGCCGTCGGTGGGGGTCGACGACGCGATTGGAATTAATGCAGACTACGCCCGCGTAAAATACTGCGATCATTTAAAAGAGAAGAAAACATTCAGCGTTGTGAAACAATGGTACATTGGAACGTGTTGCGCACGCGCGGAACGTAAGCCCGCGGCGACATAAACCCCGCGCCAGCGTGTCGAAACGTTTCTAGAAGACCGTTGGGTGGGCTTCGTCGCGCCCCCCGGTCGGATCGGCTGGGCTCTGTTCCGCCTGAATCTGTTCGGCTTACGTTCGGCGCGCGGTGGAGGAGAGGCAGCCCCGCGCATCGATCGGCCGCAAGCATTGGCGCGAGCTATTGCACAGTTCAAGGATCATATAATACTAATGTACACAGGAGCATCGAGGCCTCGAACGGCCGCGTTCCTCGAGCGCACAGGGGGGGGGGGTCTCTTCCCTTTGTTCCCCGCGATCCACTCGACCGCCTACCCGCTCTCGAGCAGTGTTTACGCCCGATCCGTGCGCGCCGCTCTCCTACGCCGGGCCGTCCTCTTTCGCCCCCTTCTTCTCGGGTATGCAACGCTCGCCAAGCTCCTTGAAAAGAAAAAAAAA
This sequence comes from Andrena camellia, assembly GCA_029448645.1. Lineage (NCBI taxonomy): Eukaryota > Metazoa > Arthropoda > Insecta > Hymenoptera > Andrenidae > Andrena > Andrena camellia. The sequence continues at coordinate 29,564,577 of CM055680.1, read as the reverse complement.
ACCGAGACGACTAAGTCGCGTGCGAGCGCGCGAAGAGGGTTGTTTGGGGTGGGTGGGTGGGTGGGGGTTTGGAACGCGCTCGACAAGTGAAAGCCGTTCTAATCGCGGGGGTGAGATGGGCCATGCGATTGGTCCTCGCGACACGGAGTGCGGTACGGAGAGACTGCTCTTCCTTCTGTATCTCCTTGTGACCACGGATTGCGGGTGACTAGACACTAGGGCGGTGCAGAGAAGACGGCGCAAGCGGAATTATTCCCGTTCTTCCCTATTCTTCCCTCCTAGGAACGGACTCTGCTCGTTTTAAACGCGCCCGCGCCTGAACACCGAGACGATCCTCGAGTGCCTGACGGTCGCCCTCGAGATCGAGCCCCTCTGGCTCCTCTGCGCGCCGCTAGCCGCCGCGGCCGCCCCCGCCGCTCGCCCGTCGCCCTCGCCCGCCGTGGTGGTTGTTCTTCGTGCTGGACCGATCGCCGCCCCACCTCGCCCTCGCACCGCCCGCTAAGGCGAGAGAAAAAAGCCGAACGGGACCACGCAGTCCTTGGGCATGAAGCAGTCGTGGACGGTCTTCATGTGGTTCTTCATCTTGTCCGGCCTGGAGAACTCCTTGCCGCATACCGGGCACGGGAACACCTTCCTCTGGTGGCCCTCGTGGTAGAGGAACGCGTGCCGCTGGAAGCTGTACTTGTTCTTGAACGTCTTCTGGATGTCGAGCTTCGCGCACTCTGTACACTGATAGACGCCCTCGGAGATCGAGGCGTAGCGAAAGAGATTCAGGCCGCGCACCGACATCTCCGTCAGCTGCTCGGCCGGGTCCTGCGAGTGGGACGTGGCGCGACGCCTCATGCGCCTCTTGGGCACCTGGCGGCCGGGCGGCGCGGACATGGTGCCGACCTGGTGGCCGCTGGCCGAGGAGGAGTTCGTCGTCGGCGCCGGGCTGCTGCCACTGCTGCTGCCGCCGCTGTTCTGAGCGTTGTTCCGGCCGGCGGCCGGCGACGCCGACGAGCTTCTGGTGGAGGCGGTGGTCGTGGTAGTCCCGGAGCTGGACGACGTAGAGCTGGTGGTAGTCGTGGTCGATGAGCCGGCCGTCGTTGATCTCGTGCTCGACGACTCCGTGGTCCCTTGGTTCCCGGACGCGCCGGGGTTCCGTGTCTTATCTTTCCACGTCTCGCCGTCCGACTTCCCGTTCCCCGAGCCGAACTCTGCGAAAATAGTCAAGTCAGTAAAGGCACTACAATCTGCGAAACAACGATTTCATTCGTCTACGATAATATTACGACATGGAGTAGTGAAAATATTGTTCTAGCACGCCGATGCTGGGGCTTCCCCCTTTTACGGGAGAAGCCGCCTCTGCGTGTCGCATGCAACTGCAAGCTAATTACAACCGAAGGATGAATGTGAACAACCACGTACGGCTAATACTGCATAGCTTAATGCGTGCACAACAGAATGGGGCTTGGCGCGAGTCGCTGGGGTGTGTCGACTCCGCGCGTAAAACAAAGCAACCGAAATACGAGTATCTTGGATACGAATCTCTACGATGTAAATTAAAATCTCGGCGGTCGCCTGCAAGACAAGAGTCGAACGGTAGGAACGTAAATTGGTGTTTCTACTTGGTCGGGAGCGAAGGAGCAGAGGGGAGTTCTAGGGGTGCTGTATAAAAATAAAAAGTCGCGCCGGTGAAGCACAAAACAAGACAAAGTGTGATCGTACCAGTTTTTCTTTTTAATAAGACGCGAGGATAAAGATGTGCCCTTTTATGGTAAATAGTAGAGGATCATAGCACAGGTGGGTGTATCTACAAGAAGAGGGCACATACGATAACATACATCGACGGATAGATCCCGAGGACTCCGTCGATTCTACGCTCGAGGAATTCTTAAAGAACGTCCGGTCTTTCGGCTTAAAGGAAAGAAGAAGAAAAAGGAACTACAAATGATTTGCGGTATGAGTAATTTTGGTACACGCCGCAAGATGCACTGGAAGCTTTCCAAGTCGGGAGCGCCAGGCGATTTCGTCGGCAAGACAAATGCCATGACAGTCGTGTACCAAATCTGTCTCGTGCAACAAACTCTGTTGTACATTGCGCGCGACGCTCGATCTATGCGAGAAACGATATGCCACCTGATGTTTAAAAAGCGGCTTACAGCCAAGGTGTTAACTGTCTCGGCGACGGAAGCTCGTCGTTGTACAATTACTATTTAAATCTTAGCACTAAAATTCTGTCTGAAAGATCCCAGAGTCGGGCTTCTCCCAAAAATCGAGAGCCCGTCGGCGCAGTGTCAACCAATGAGAATGAGAAACAAAAGATAGTAAAAAGTTTTCGCAGCCAGCGGGCTGCTAAAAATCAAAGTTAAATGCAACGAACAAACCATGTACATATATATATATTTATCTTTCTGTTGTTCTCCAAATATGTTTCGCTTTCCTTCATTGTCCAGACAGTAAAAATAATAAATCAACAATACGCGTACGCAACATGCAAAACAAAAGTCCATAAAAAATAATAATAATCGCTGACTTCCCGCCGCGATTGGCCGTGCCGAGCATAGGGAGGGAGGGGGAGGAGCGTCGCGGGGTTTCTCAATCATGTTGCGATCAAAAGCATCGCCCGCCGACGGTCCGAACGTTCGTGGTTTCACTCGGGCCAATCGCGGCGAAGGAATCTTAATGCCTAAAGATCGTCCGCCGATGGGGCACTGTCGATCGCTCGCCGCCTCGTTACGGCGCTACTTTGCAAGTGATCCAGTTACGTGCTCGCTAATAGGGGCCCGTTCGAACAACGGCCCCACCGCGACAGCGAGCGACCCCAACAGGGCCCCGGTTCGCGATCGCTAAAACGAAACTAAATAAAAGTAATTTTTGGCTAAGAGTAACGGTGCTTCGTGGTGAGTGCGGGAATTCTCGAATTTGGTGTGTCTCTGTATGTTCTCCTGTGTAGGTGTGTCTGCATGTGTGTACGTAATGTGTGCGTGTGTGTGTGTGTGGACTTATCGAGATACACAGGGCGGTGATATTTCGTTTCAAATGACTAATGAGAAATCTCTACGGGAACACGACTGTGGAACGTAACGCGAGATTAGAATTGCGTCTCGAAAAAAAAAAAAAAAGGAAGAGGAAAGGCATTCGACGGCTGTACAGAACTCGTACGCGATCAATCGTGTGGCAGAAGATCGTTCGATTCGAAGTAACTTATGGCACTTTGATGGTGATTCGTCGATTCTCAACGTTACCCCACCGAGATTTACTCGGCGGCGATCGATTATCCGCGCGAACGATCAATGAAGAAATCACGAGCCTCCAATGATTGTTTCACACCCACGTTCCACATACGTGCGGACAATATGTATGTATATATATATATGTATAAAACGCATAAATAATACACAACGGGGGAACGACAAAAAACGCAACGGAAGGAAGTAAAATAAAAAAAAAAAGAAATGTTCTACTGTACGTTTTACTGCGCTGTTAGTCGTTATGGTAATTACCTTCTGTTCGATTCAATGCGATTAGAGTCCGCTACTTTCCTCGTTAAGCGTGTAATATATTAGGGGACAGTCCAGGCCACTAATTTATAATCGGTCATTCCGGTTACAACGCACAAAACTGCCACGACTTGCCCGCCTTTCCTACGTTTTTCTTTTCTCTCTCTCTCTCTCTCTTTTTCTCAGAATACCACCGCCGACATCCAAGCTTTTCTACACACATTCCACCCACTTCGCCTCGCAATTTTTCGTTCGCCGTTTTCGTCGATGCAAAGTCAGAAGACCGGTCGAAACATTGTCGACAAAGAAAAGAAGAGAAAAAGGAAAGCTGCGGCACCACGAGTGCTCGAAATCGATGTAACGTAAACAGATGGAATTCACTAGGGCGTCGTCGCCGGTTAATAGATCGAGCCTCTAGCAAGAAGCTCGCTCTCGGGCGTTCACGCTGAACAGGTGAAACTCGGTTTCCCACGCAATCGTTTGTATCACAAGGGCAAAACAATCTGATTAAATTTGTGCAAGTAAGTTCAAACAATAACAGACACCGCTTGTCAAGAAACGGCTCGGCGTCGGGTCTACCTTCTTTCGCACGTTACCACGGCACTTCGATGCGTTTATTTTGTACGTTGGATAAAACGAACGACTTTTCGAGACTCGCCACGGCACGTTTTTCTCTCGCGGTGCCATTTAATGGCCGGAGCTGAGCGTGCGAATATTTCAAGCTGCACAAGCCAGAGGATGGGCAGAAATTTTATTTAAATAAAAATTTCGAACAACGAATGAAAGTCGAAGAGATTATTCTGTCATGTTTTCAAAGAAATTATACTTCATTCGTCAAATAATCGAAAGTCAAAGTAACTTCTATTTCATCCTTTATTTAAATAGTTTTCGTTAAAATTATGTAAATAATGCCCAACTCTGACGCAAGCTCCGATTTTGGGATTTTTTCCAAGAACCGTCGGCCGGTCTGAGCCGCGAAACGAGTCTCGAAAAGTCGATCCGGCACGCAGGATAGATATGTGTTTTCTACGAACGTGAGCATGCGTTGCACGGCGCAACGGACACGTGAATGTATGAGACAAACTCGGTAGTACAATAGCGAGACTTAAAAACCCTTCAATTATAATCTATTGAACACCGTTCATTTTATTATCGATAGTCATAATCAAACAATCAGTGCATATAAAATATACTAAGTCTACCCAGCGTCAGAAAAGACTCGTAATCGTCTCTAAAAAGTTCCCTATAAAATTTCTCCCTTTTCTTCCTTTCATTTTGTTTCTTTTTCTCTCCGCCGTTACACGCATATCTGTTTTTTTTTTGTTTGTTTTGTTCACGACAAGGTCTCACTTATTTGGCACTAGATACGCGACCATCGGGCGCGCCTTTTTGTTAAAAAAAGGGGATATACACACACGCGCGCGCGCGCGCCCCTGGCGATCGCGGGTCGTTCATAACAATTTATCTCTTCTTTCTTATCGTTTCCCTCTATTTTCTTTTTTTTTCCCCATTTTTTCACCGTTCATTATTTATGTCGCTTAAAAAGGCACCAAATCGGGGATTACACCGCTACAATATTATTATTGGATCCCACTGAAGTACGTTAATTCAACGTATAATATATAAAGATTAAAAGTCAACCACATATCTCCATCCACATTTTTTTTTCAACTCTCATTTTCTGACGCATCATTTCAAAAACTGCAACGACGTTAATAGGTATTATCAACTAGCGCTAAAATATATTCGATATAACTTTTGTTTATATATATATATAATATATAATAATAATGATAATAATAATAATAATCGTAATAATATTAATAATAATCATCGCAATAATAATATTAATAATCATCGCAATAATAATAATATTAATGTATGCGTATACACACATATATGTGTGACTATGTATATATGTGTATACATATACGTATCATCTTTTACGCCATTCGCGCATTCTTCTTTTTTTTTTGTATATGTGTCTCTCTCTCTGTATACGTGTCTGTGTACGTATGTGTGTAATTTATTTGCGATAATAAACTATGATTCTTTTTTTAATATATATATATATATATATTTATGTATATATATATTTATATTTAATATATATATTAAAATCTATCCGATAGTACAGTCTGCTTTTTAAGCCTCGTAATTTACCTCTCTCTCTTTCTCTCCCACTCTCTCTCTCTCTCTCTCTCTCTCTCTCTCTGTTCCTCTCTCGCGGTGGTCCCTTGCAAGAGCGGCAGATGCCGATAACACGTGAAGAAAAGAAAAACTTAGAATAATCGGTATTGACTGGTGGCCCCTCGCGAAAAAGGGACGAATAAAAAGACGAGAATCGCTCGCACGTCGCCATTGCAAGAGTCACGCGCATAAATATAATATATTTCTATTTAAAATTTTCTTGTTTCTTCTTCTTCTTTTCCTTTAATATTCTTCCTCATCATCGTATTCATCCCCCGTATCCACCCGCAATGTCCGTAGACTTATAAATTAATTAAAATATATGTTCAACGCGAAACTCATCAACGAGACCTCTACGATTTCTACCCCCCCTGATTGGCGTGAGAAATTCGCTCTAACGTGAAACGCAACTTCGTCCAACGAAGGGCAGCTGCAGATCCGCCCGAGGCGCGGATTTCTTTTTCTTGTTTATCGATTCTCATTCCTCCTCCTCCTCCTCAAATTGCAAACGTTTTACCGAAACGAATTTTCACGAGACTCGGAAACGTGTGGCACGCGATGCAAGCGCAAGACATAACCCACCCACCCCCGCCCTCCCTACAAACAGTTCCTTATAACATTTTAACTTCTTTTTTTTTTACTTCTCGCTATGAACACTTTTTACAATTTGAACACTAATTTTGTACGAATACAAGGACCCCGCGCATCGCCGCACCCTTGGTCCTTAAAAACGCCCATCTCCCCCGCACGAACGCTACTAACGTTTACTGATTGGCAACATGAATTTCCCTTTTTACAACCTTAATTCTAAAGAGTTTAACAACATTAAAGGCAACGAACGTGAGCGAATGTTATTACGATAAAGTTTCGTAGCAAAGCTCCAAGATCAGTTGCTAAGATTTCAACAATTTTTATTAGGTATCAGTTTACCCTGATCACGAGCCTTAAGATACCAGTAAGGAATCTAATGTAAGCAGAGTATCGGCCCGACTTGCACACGTCCCACTTGTAACCATTTGTTTTCTTTTTAGTAAGCGCTCTGCAACCGCCTTCGTCAATGCGATATATGAAATTTTTTTTAACTATACTGCCCCCACCACTTCTACCGCGAGGAGTAAAACGGAATATATATTTATATATATATACTATATTATGCAACGAATAAAATTTAAACGAGATAAACACACGTTTAACATAGATAAGAGGCGAATGTTTCTCGTTTCCCGAGCGATTTTCTCACGCGACAGTCGACTAGGGTAAACAAACACACTCGTTTACAATTATCCTTTCCTTTTTTCCACGGACGAATAAAATTGGATTGCCCAAAAGACGAGCTGCAACGGAAGGCCCCTGATTGAAGAAGGACGTTGGATACTATCCGCCCGGCCTATGGCGACAACCGATCGTCAACCAAGTAACGCGAAATTATTCAAAATGGGATTCAAAGTTCGATTAGCTTTTCCTTTAGAATTTGGCAATTCAATTCTTTCAGGCGATCCGAGGGCTCTTTCTTTTTTTTTTTCTTTTCCGCTTTACTTTCCACCACGATATCGATACGAATCTTTCACCTTGCCTGCCATCTAAAATTGAGTTAGTCTTAGCCTCTCAGTGATTATCAAATGTGAGTGTATTACTTTAATTATTATTCTGTTTCCTCTTTACTTTAAATCGATATATATATATAAGCTGTTTAGCCGCTGCCTCTTTGCACTTTTATATTTATATTTATCAACTATCAGTTTACACCCTCCCTCCATTATAACATGTTTCCACTTTGGACGGGCTTTTGCGTTAACCCATCGTGAACACAACGATTTCACCGAGACCGGCCTGTGACTCCTCCCTCCCCCCCCCCCGTCCCCTCCCACCTTTCCACCTAGAATTTCCTAAAGAAGAGAAAGAAAAGTCATCATCTTTTCGCCTGCCGAAAAATAATCTCTACCCCTTCCGTTCGCGGTAGATACTCTTTGGTCCATGAAAGTTCTCTTTTCCCCTTCAATTTTGAAACTAATTGACCTGAGAGCGTATTGATCTGAAAGTCAGCGGCACGGTCCATCTCCGTAACACGATCATAAATCCCCCCCTCCCATCGATAGAACATCTTCCCTTTAGTTTCTTTCGCTTCCCCCAGAATCTTCATTTTTTTTTTCATTTTTGCCTACACTTCTATCTTTGCTGCCTGCCTAGCTAAATAATATACCCCTCTAATCTTCCTAAAAGTACGCGTTAATAGCGCTCGGAGACCGCGATCGCTCGCCCCTCCTTATTTACTTACAACTAAAATTCTTTTATCTTTGCAACGCTAGATATCTCTTGAAATAACGAACGAACAACACTGGTCAATCGTGGGCGATCGGACAAAGACCGTGTATTAAATCACGGTTATTGAATCCTCTCTCCCTCTCCCTCCTTCTCCCTCCTTCTCCCTCCCTCCCATTTATTTCCACCCTTCCTCGAATCCCACGTTATTAAAATAACAACGAAGGTCTCCGTTTACGATAATAATTAATTAATAGTAGCAGTAATAATATTTATAATTATTATTATATAGCCTCTAGTCGTCTAACGTCTATGCCCAACTAATGAAAAAAATTTGTATATAAATCGTCTCCTCTCCTCTCCGATTCATGCGTGTCGTTCACGAGCTTATTTCTCAACAACCGATCTATGAACGAGGATATCGACTAGAGAGGATTTCGACAATGTGTAAAGTGCAAAATATAGTAAGCTACGATCGTATTTTTAGTGCTGTCTCTCACGACTAAGCCTATATACCATCACTGTAGCCGTATCCCTCTTGAACAGGTATCGATTTCTCCCGAAGGTGCTCTCTCACCGCGGACGTGCGGCATCGGCAGGCTCGAAACGGGTCGCGAAAGAATTTTCCCATCTCAACGATCGATCCGAATGAAACGTACAAAAAAAACCGACGTTTCGCCGGGCGTGGAAAATCTGCGACCGGCAAGGCAAGGACAAACTTTTAACAATAATAATTTCTACGACCCTGGGTACACGTATCCTTGCCTCACGTCACGCAGCAACTAACTATTTACAAGGAGAACGAGAAAAATAGAATATAAAAAAAAAAAACATAAAGAAAGAAAGACGAGAACACTAATGCGACAGATTGATTGTAAATTTAAAGTACGAAAAGAAGTTCAACGTCGACTTTGAAAGTGCATTTTCTTCTCCCTCGCGGGGAATTTACGTTGTTCGTTTTATACCCGCCGGTTCGAAGTTTCCCGCCGGGTAACGATAAAATTCAACGCACACGATATATATATATATATATATATATATATATATTCAATGTATATAATATAAAATAGACGTAGTAAAATCGTGTTACGGTTTCACCGAGCAAGCAGAATTGCTTTTGTTCAATCGAGTACGGTACAGTACAGTACGATACGGCGTTAAGTTACTACTAAAGTGCCTTCAGTCTATCCAATGTCAGTACTATCTTGTATTTGGTGTCGTTAAAACCGTCCCTCTGCAGTCTTTCAAAGAATTGCATGCCCCGTTCCGTTAATTTCCCTATTAACTCCCTCGCCCCCCCCCCTCTCTCTTTCTCTGTCCCCCACCCCGCACTCCCACTCCCCAAGCCCCTGGAGCGCGGACTCATTTTTCCACCTTGGCTCCCTATTACGACTACTATTATAACTCCGAATCAGGCTCGACAGCTCGGCACAACAGCTCAACGGCTCAACAACATGGCGAACGGTCATCGTACATATATATTGCATTTACTCAGTCTACGTGGTTCCCTTATTTATATCGTGTGTGCGCACGTAGCCATTCATTTTTTTTTTACTCGTAAACACGTACGCGCCACGTGCGACCCACACACGTTTGATTCTCTCCCGTAATATAATTAGTCACGCGATAGTAAATATATTTCTTTGTTGATTTGGACTCACGTTTCATCTGCGATTCACTTATTTCTATATAACTGATCCCCCAGTGGTCGCAGAGCTACGTTGAGACGATTAAACGAGTACACCGGTGTCCGATCGATATATAAACTCTTTGTATGCACATATTCCTTCTCGTCTTGTTCTGCACGTTTGTTTGTTTGTGTTTTTTTTTTTCTTATAGATCCGCGACTGCCCTCTTGAAAGGGAAGACACGCGGGTAAAGCTCGTTTTGTTTGTAACTTAATGCCCGTTTTTGTTTTTCTTTTGTCTGTGTCACGCGCGCAAAAGGTTCCTCGAGAAAAGAGGGGGGGGGGGGGGCGGGGGGAACGGCTCTCGGCCCGCGAAACAGGCCGGAGAGGGTTCGACGCACCCTTTCTTCCCACCCCCCGCTGCCGGTTTCGCCTGGGAGGAGCGAATTTTCCGAACGAGTCAAGAGAACAACGAGTAGCCGACGCGCGAATCGTTCACCGCGCTCGGTAAACTGACTTTCGAAGTAGCGAAGAGGTGCTCTGCGTTCAATTTGCCCCCGATTCTACTAGCTGCTACCACTTTAATATCATCGTACGCGTGCTCGTTGAAAGTTGGCGATTTTTTCGTGTCGGTGCAAGAACGTCGAGCGCGTGAAACGGGGAAACTGTTTTGAGCTGCGACGGGGCACGAGGGCCCCCGATTGAGTTCCCCCCATGTTCACGGGACGAGCGTTCCTAGATATAGCTTCCCGTTCGGCATTCGTTATCTTCTATCGAACGTTCGTTGAATATGCAACTACCTATATGTATCAACGACGTGCAGCGTTTAAAAGCCTGCCCGACCATTGTGGCCCCTCTCGCCCTTCGGATTCATTTCTGCGTTTCGCGTCTACTCGTTCTCTCTTCCCTCGTTCAAAACAAAAAAAAGGGGGGCGGAAAGGAAAGAAAAAATGGCGATGTTCCTTTCCACGGCGCCTGAGCTCAACCCCCCCCCCCCCGCCGGGGGAGCCGCTGACACGTTTCGCGCCTCTTTTGAGCTTCTCGCGAATATTGCCCCTTCCTTGCGCAACGTTCCCCGACTCTTGCCAAAGAAAAAAATCGATCAACGATTTGCTGAATTATTATCTCGCCCGTTTGAACGCCCCCACCCTTCCGAGCCATCTAGTGGGATCCAGGGGGGCGGCGGCGGCGGCGACGGGCGCGTTCGTTTTCATTTTTTCTTTCGCTTCAAGAGACAGAACGGGGAAGAGCCGCGGAACGTAGCCGGAGAAGAGCGGACGCGCCGCGAACGGTCTACCGTTGCTGGCCCATGCTACTGCTGCCGCTGCTGCTGAGGCTCATGTGCGGCTTAAGGCTGTGTATGATCTTGACGTGGGCGACCATGTTGTCTTTCCGCGTGAACTCCTTGAAGCAAACCGGGCAGGGGTAGTACTTGACGTTAGGCTTGTGCGAGGTGACGTAGTGCCGGCAGAAGTTGCTGATGTGTGTATAGGTACGATGGCATACGGTGCACCGGTACACGTCCCCCTCTTTCACGCAGAAGTCCCGCACCGAGCCCTCGGTCCTCTCGTTCTCGACCTTAAACGATCCTTCGAAGTCGCTCTGACTGATCTCCGACTCACCGGCGACCAGATTAAATATGGCACTGCTCAGATTGTCCTTCGACACCTTCTGCTCCGACTCGGAGTCGGAGTATTGCTGCGAGTCGTCCATGGACGCCGCGGCGGCCGCCGCCGACGCCGCTTTCCCCTGAAGAGACGACGCGCTGTACTCCTTGCGAAAGCAACGCTCGAAGTTGATGCGAATGTGAGTCGGTGACTGGGAGCCACCGCCACTCGACGTCTCCTCCGAGTCTGAAACGAAGAAAGCTCTCTCCTTTAAGCAGTTCTCGACGTCCACTTACTTACGTACATGAATTATAAGCGTATATAAAGTATAGACTTAAGTATCGAGCAAGTCATGTACTAATGTACAATCAAGTAATGTATGATATTTGTGTATAATATTTTGTACTGATGTATCTATTTATATATATATATATATATATTATTATTATTATTATTACGTATATTCTATATTTGTGGGGGGAAGCAAGAGGAAGGGTAGAGCCAGCAAAAAAGACCGTATTTCGAACCGACTGTCCGTCAAACTCTGTCCCATTTATAGTGTTTTATGCCGCACCGCGCTTTTCCATGTGTCACCGCGCCCCCGCCGTCCCTCTCTCACCCTTTCGTTCGTCGTCATTCCCTCTTCAGATTCTTTCGTTCGCTCTCACGCAGGCTTTCGCCGTGGCTGCTCGCCGCTGGATCGCGGTTGGCTTTGCCTCGAATCCACGGGCGGCTCGCGAAAAGGACTGTTACCGTCCAGTTGCCGTGCCGCGAACAGCAATTCCAGCGACTCAACGAAGCCTCTCTTTCTTTCCTCTCTTCCAAATGGATCTATCCACCCATGCACACACACACACACACACACACACGCGCGCGCGCACGCACACACACACACACACACACACACACACACAAAACACATTCACGCGTCCTCTCTTTTTCTCCCCATTCACCCGACCTCCCCCCCCCCCTCTCTCGCGGCCCTCCTAACACTCCACTTCTCACGCACGCTTTCTCCACCCTCGCTCCCAGCCTTGCACACCATTCGACTACTTTCCTCTATTTTCTCTCTCCACCTCCCTCCCCGTTCACCTCGACTCGCTCGTATCATCTATTGCCACCCGTATCGAACCGTATGCACCTCGCAATCAGACACATGTACGCAACACGCAATCAGGCAAAAATAAAAAAAAAAACAAAAGAAAGACAGAAGGCACGTCATTGTATCTGAACATCATCATGTACACACTCGAAAGCCAACCCCCCCCCGCCCCTATTCGTTTCTCTCTTTCTTTTTTTTTTTTATTTATTCAAAACGTCCGTGCGTCCCGTCAGTCTAACCGTTGTAATTTATCCACTCTTTACCACCGGGAATACGATCCATCGAGATCGAGGACGCTCGAGAAGAAGCAACAACGTTCTCTCCTCTTCGATGCAATTTATAACAGTTTATATAGATTTAATCCGCTTTCGGCTTCAATGTACATCAGATTCTTTTATTCGACTCTCTCTTATGTACAGGTATGTATGTATATTATATATTATATATATATTATGTATATATACGTATGTGTACATATATATATATATGTATTCTGGCATTTCGGAACGGTTTCATTTTTGAGCGGCTGGCCTCCCCTAGTTCCCTCGCTTCCCCCGCGCAAAGGTAATCTCTCAGAGATCGAATGGTGATTCAGATAATCTCAACTCACCTGCGCAAAGAGAACAAAGCAACACGTCTCACGGTCACTAACGAACGATCATCATCTTCGACATCTTCGAAGCACTCTGTCACGCGCGCGCGCGCTTGCGTGCGGTACGTCAGTACATTAACTTTTTTTTTTGTTTTGTTTCGTCAGCTTCCTTTTGGATCACAGTACATGTATCTTTTTTTATTCTGCTCGAATCAACGTATGCAAAGAAAAACGTACGTCACACTCTCGGTATCGTTTCTTAATCTCTTTTCTTTTTGTTTAATCTCTCTTTCTCTCTCTTTCTCTCTCTCAATCAATCAATCTTTCCATCTTTCTCTCGCTCTCTTTCTCTCTCTCTCTCTCTCTTTCTCTCGCTCTCTTTCGCTCTCTCTCTCTCTCTCTCTCTTTCTCTCTGTGTGTTTCCTCCAAAGTTTCGTCTCTGTCGTTTCTCTTTCACATATATTTCCGTTTCTTCGTGTTCTTTTCATTTCCCTTCTCTCTTTAAACTCGCTTACTTTTCTTTTCCCCCACTGTCGTGAACCCGGCTACAGGCAACGAGAAGAACGCAAGAGAAGGCGGGAGCGATATAACCTGCCGACGTTCGTTGTCCGTTTGCTACGCGCGCAACTTCTTTTCCATCGGCGTGGGGCCCCGTGCGTTTACGCGCGCACGTATATGTACAGAAGAATTTATTGTTTCTCACCGCGGTCTGTCACTCGGGAACAATACGTTGCGTTCAAGTTCCTACACGCGGCAACGCGCGTGACGAACGTGTAAAGAACAGCAGTAATCTCTATAAATATATATATGAAAAAAAAGAGAAGAAGAAGAAAAAAAAAAATAATAATATGAGAACAAAAGAAAAGTTAACCAGCAGTTTAAATGAAAAAATCAGGAAAAAAACAAAATGTTTCAAGCACCGCTAAAAGCTGGCTCCACCCCCTCCTTTTACCAAAGTGGCCAATGGCAGCGAAGCGTTTCTCATTCGTGCGGGGATGATGTGTAAAAATGTGGGTCTGTTGAAAGTCCGGGGTAAGTAAAAAAAGTGACAGTAAATAGAAGGCGGATATACAGATGCATATTACACGTGTGTGCATTAATATGCGCGTGTATATGCGCGTGATCTAGATACAGGCAGGCGGAAGACGTGAGCGGTAAGAAGAAGGAACGAGGCGCTGCGCATTGGCCGAGCGTAAATTGCTATTGGGTATGTATATTTCTATATGTATGTATAAATACATATGTCCTTTAACGAGACAATAATCGGTGGGTGGTAGGTTAGATATATATATAAATATTTTTTTTTTGTTTTTTTTTTTGGAGACTACAGCATTCAAAAGGGAGTCTTGTGTGTTTTGTTGGCACGTTTGGTTCCGCTCGAACGTCTCGTCGTTTACGGAGCATACGTCCTGCGTATGGTTTCAACGAGACGACGGCTTCCTTTCTCTCTCGTACACACTCCGTTTCTTTTTTATTGTATAATATATATATATGGATATATTTATGTATATATATGTACGTGTATATGCATACACATTTCCTTATTTCGGGATTGTTTTTTTTTATATATATATATATATTTGGTATTGAATTTTTTTTTTCTCGAGTTGTCGGAGGTCAACACGCGTGACTCAAGTAGGTCTCGTTTTTTTTTTTTTTTAAAAGGCGCCGTGGAGCACGGCGCGCGTCGTGTCTCGATAGTTCGCGCCACGGGCCATAGCCGCCGCCGAAAGATTCGTTTCGGGGTTGCGCGGGAAAAAGGGAAACGGTTCTTTCCTAGGGGCAGACTACAGGTACCCCGTGACGCGTGCGCGCGCGCGCGTAAAAGCTCCTGGGAGCCTATCCAACTGCTCCAAAAAGGAACGCGAACGCTCGCGTTTACCATTCTATGGCGAGATTTGTTGACCTTAATTTCATGTAAGGATGCTAGCTCAGGCAGCCGTTCGTGTCCTCGAGTTAACATCTTAACGAATCGCGCGTCGCCAACAAATTCATCGACTCGAGTCTCGACCTTTCTGTTTTTTTCTTTCCTATTATTTTTCTCCGTCTGTTTTCTCTCGTCTCTCGCTATGTGTGTGTCTCTTTTGTTTTCGTGTACTTGAGCCTACTATGGTGATTAGATTTAAAAAAATATATATATATAGACGGTAGCCTCCCCCGGAAGGCGCTTTTGCCGCGTTACTGCAATTCGCGGCGGCTCGTTTTGCAGTCGCGCAACGATGAGCAACGCGCGGTAAAAATTAACAGACGAACACGTTCTGAAAAATTAAATTCATTAGCACATCGTAAAGCAGTTTAGCGTTCTTTCTCCTCCGGTTAACATCTGATTAGGAACTCTTTCATTCTTTTTTTTTTTCTTTTACCAGAGCATCGTGGCGTAAGCAAGTGATAGATCGGTTTTGTTAAGGGCCAAAAAAGTGGCGCCCGCTTGGGAATATATTCTGTGAACTGAATCTGCTCGATTCTAACTAACGTCGATCGACCTCGACGAATCGTATAAAAGTACATCGACAATTGAAACAGTAATTGCGCTATACTTGCCAGAAAAAATGTCAGTTCGATGTTCTTTTTTTATTGCGTCGATAGAAGGAAATTGAATCATGCAAAGACATATTTCTAAGCTATTGTTTACTAGAAATTGGAAGAACTTTTGTATTAAATTATAATCGCCCTGAATTGTACATCACGTTGCCCTGACCGAAGTTCGATAATAAACTCATCGCGCATAATTAATATCGCAAAAGAATGGAAATGTTTTCAAGTAATATGACATGGAAATAGCACGATAATCGGGTGACCCATTTCACTGAATTTTTACACACAAATTTTATGTACTGTGTCCAAGAATTTAACGAATTTGAAGTTTCAAATGAACGAATTACGAGGTAGGTATTATAGATATACATATTTTCTTATCTTTATTCGCACTATGGCGTTGTTTCAAAGATCCTTTTACCGCACTTTACATTACTAAAACACACTACGCGATGTTTGCTAAATCGAGCATTTCCATTTTACGAATTACCGCGAAAATAAGAATGACTATAGGTAGCTGGAAATTGTAAAATCAATTTACAGAAACTCGACTCCGTCTATCGTTAATCCCCTGAGTACAAAGAAACTCGCGGGTTCGCGTAATTCTCATCGACCTGAACGAGACTATTAAGCCCGAAGCTGGTACGTATCGCGGCGTATTAACGACGCATGGGTCTCGCGTTACCAGGACCGCGAGCCGCAAGGTGCCGCGGTAATGTTAATCATCGTAATGCTGGCTATGGTATCTCTTACCTTGCTTGAAACCCTCGCTCCCTTGTCTACTGTGCGGCCGCGCGAACGTCTCGTCGGAGGCTGCGGCAGAAATGGAGAAACGGTGAGGTGAGATCGAACGAACACTGCCGGTCGGCTTGGAGGAATAAAGCTTCCCGGCGAATTCGTGAGCGATAAGAGAGAGAGAGAGAGAGAGAGAGAGAGAGAGCGCAAAAAAAAAGGCTCACCTTGGGCAGAGGTGCTAGGCGTTGGCTCGGGTTCCCGTTTGACGCGCGGCGCGATCGACTCGGGCGTGTCGGTGCCGTTCTCCGTCGGCTCGTCCTTCCTCGCCGACGACGACAGGCTGGTGGCAGCCAGGTTGGACGCTGCCGACGCCGCGTTGCCGACGTTATTGCTGCTGACGTTGTTGCTACCCGCCGCGGCGGTGCCGCCGGAGCTGCTGCCGCCTCTCCCGCTGTTCCCGGTGCTGCCCTCGCTCTGAAAGTCTATGCTCATCTTCATCTCCATCATCTCCGGCGAGCCCTGGACGAGGTCGGCCCCCGAGCATGACTGCAGCTCCTGGCCGGTGATCTCGCCGATGGGAGTGTCGGAGGAGCCGCTCAGCTTCCTAGGCCGGCCGCGTTTCCTCTTCGGGGCGGATAGGGCCGAGCCGAGGAGCGGGTGGCTCGACATGTGGTGCATCCTCTTCTGCGAGACGTGGTGGTGAGGGCCGATTTGGTTTATTCTATGCAGATTCGGCGGCGGTGGAGGTACTGTGTTCTGATTGCCAAGCAACGAGGAGGTAATACTAGGCAGGTCGCACTTGTCCTCGTTCACCTCGGTCAGGCCCTTTATCCTGAGGGACTCGGCGACTCTCAGGAAGGCGGTCAGCCTGTCCTGGTCGACGCTCACCTCCCCGCGATACATGAAATCCAGAAGGCTGCGCATGTCCACGTACGGGACGTCTTTGAGAATGACTATAGGGTGCTTGTCGGGGTGGCCGACGAACAGGGCCTGCAACAACAAAGAGAGAGACGGGAGGTGGACGTTTATTGGCGTAGATTCGAGGCGGCCGCCACGGACGTCGTTTATGAATTATTGATGCGACGCGTCGTAAATTAATCTATCGTTATGAATTATTGATAATGTCCTGGAATGCGATTATCCGTCGGGTCATTCGAAGGAGCGTATTTTCATTCGAGGGAGGGAAGGGGGTGAGGGTGGGGAGGGGGAGGGGGCTCTGGGTTCGTTGTTCTTTTCTGGTGATGGACAGTTGCCCCGGCTCACCTGAAAGTAAGGGCTGCACGCCGACAGCACCATCTTGTGTGCCCTGAGCAGCTGACCCTCGACGGCCAGCGTAACGTCGACGAACGACTCGTCATGGAGCAGTTGGTCGAAAACAGACAGTAGGTTACTCTGATGATTATTCCAGCGCAGACAAAACCTCTGCGACGCCATCGCTTCGCTTCTCAGATCCGCCAAGTTACCGTTAATGTCCGCTAACATCAGATCTAGTGTTGATCTTTTTATTGGTATCGCTGCCGCCGCCTCGTCGTCGCTTCCACGCGCCCTCCTCGACGAAGCCGCTTGCTCTTGCTCGTGCTCCTGCTCGTACTCGTGCTCGTGCTCTCTTCTTCATCGGCCGCAGTTTATCATGTCCTTTCCTCGCGTGATCTGCGACAGATAAAGGAAGAACGACAACGCGATTAATGAGAGGCACCACCAACGGCGGATCCACCGGGAAACTGTGGACCCTTCCTACCGCGAGGCGTGCAGCGCAGAATCGTGAAAACATAAACCGTGGCCCCCGCTTGCATTTACATAAATCCTAAGTGGCCGGTTGCATCAGCGGGCGAGGTTTGAAATGCATCGCATTAATTTCCCTCCCTCGGCTGGGATAGGTACGCGCGCTGAATCGGCGGGCAAGCGGAAACTTTTCTTTAATGTCATATTTGGTCCTGGACCGAGTCCTCTAAACGTTCCACGCAGGTACGCTCGCGTGTACGGTGCACGCGATATAACACGCTCGCATGCATAATCGCCCATATATGCCCGCGAGACGACACGCACGAGCCAGGGAGCGCGTGGGTGTACGACCCTGGAGGACGTAGGTTGGGCGAATAGGCGACTCGCTCGGTTCGTGCCTTTTATGTAATTCTCTCCTCACCCCTTCGGCGGGCCCAATCACGGTCACGTACGCAACGCTCGTTTCGCCCGAGACCGCGGAGAAGACGTGGCACGGAACGACTTTCCTCCGCGCGGCCGAGGGGCGGAATTCGTTATGCGCGGACCAGGAAAACGGCTAGGGAAGGCAGCTGGAACGGGCACCTAATATCGTCCCAGGATCGGCCAATCAAACGAACCGTCCGGTCGGGGGGCCACTTGTTGGAACGAGGATGCTCGGGCGCTTCGCGGATAAAGGAGGAGTATTCCGCGGGCATTGCAAGAACAATGAGGCTGACGGGCGAGGGAAAAGAAAGGGGGACAAAAATGAACATGAGAAAGAACTCTGCTCTGACACGAATAGAAGAAACTACTCCAGCAGTGTATCGGAATGCAACCGTCACAGGACACGAGAATGAAACGGCGAAAAGAGTCTATCGATGAAACAGCCACTGTTCGAACATTTTAAATGTACTCTCGCAATTTTATTCGCACAGGCAGATGTGGGAAACGAGGGAATTGCTTGCGCAATTGGACTCCCGCCGGACCACGTGGATAGAGAAATGCTGAATTGGTGACCGAGCGAGACTTTTTTTATTACCAGCGAGACTTTTAAAGATCCTTAGGTGTACCGTTGCGACGTTCCGCGAGGAAAGCCAGGAGAAACGGGGTAGCAACCGTATTAACGGGTGATAGACAGGGAAGGACGGCAAAGGGAAGAGGAAAGGAGAGAAGGATCCTGGCCCCTCTGCCTCCTCAGTCCTCGCGACTACGCCAACGTGGAGAAGAGGTCGACGGGTCGGTCGGGCCGAGAGAATCAATAGCATTTTCTACGCATTCGGATCGATAGCGGGTTCCGTTGGTTTCGCGCGCAAATCCTCGATACACATCTACGCGCGTGGAGGAGCACACACGGCGCGACCGTGTGCCGCACACCGTGGCCGACGTAAACATATATCGGGTATGGTATATATTCGATATAAATGCAGGATGGTTGTGCTCGACCTTGCTCGACCTTGTTAGTACCCCTGAGTGAATGGTTTTCACGGTGAATGGCACGTCATCATGGTGGCGCGGGTTGGCGCGCGCGCGCGCACACACACGCCGCGGACGGTGCGCGCAGCACGCTAACGATCGGGATCGAGGATTTCTGAAATGTCGTGACGCGTGGTTTCGATCGCGGCCGCGCTTCCTTCTTTCGACATCGCCGCCTCTCTCTTTCCCCCTCGGCGCGCTCGAGCACCGAGCGCCTTCCTGATAAATGGATTACGTAATAAAACCGTGCAAACTCTCGGGCGCTTTATTAAATCGGCCGCAGAAAAGTGGAAGCGCGAGGAGGCTGCGAGGCGGATGACGTTTCGATCAGCGGCGCTCTCCAACGTTCTCCCCGTTCTCCGTGCCCCTTTTGTCGTCGCGCGTGAAGAAAAACCGCCCCGCGTAACCGACGATCGGGGCGCACAACGCGAAACGGGCCGTGATTAGAAGGAGTGTTACCTACTCGAAAGCGAATTCTGCCACCCTCCCCTCAGCCGGCGACGATCGCGAAGGGGGGGGGGGGGATATTTGAGTCGCAGGAGCCAAATTGATCGGCTACGTAAAATAAAAACGATAAAAATGAATTGAGTTAAGCGCATAATTAGGGTTTAAGAACTGAAATTGAGGAATTCGTAGAAAGCGGAGGTGAACGGCTTGGCTTCTGAGAGGCTCATCTATAAGATATAGTATTTACTAAACGATCCATTGATGACTACGCAATGCATCGATTATCATACGAGTCGATTACGTCCGAGAAAAATTCAAGCGAACTGCAATTTTATTTTTCATCTACGCTCTAGTTATCTGGCGAGTGACGTTTCGAGATACATTTTCATCGGTGACCCAACCGATTCGGGAGAGATATCTGCTAGACGTGGCAAAAAGCTATTGAACGCATGCAATGAACCGTGCAGGAAAGTTGGCCGATGGAACAGACAACGAATGAAGACCGTGACCGTGTACACAATTGCGTTCTCTGAAAGATGCAAGTATAATCGAGTCGACTCTAACAAGGGGAGTGCACGAAGCTTTGGTCACCGATTTACTTGAAATCTTGCATACAGAACCGCTGGAATACTAATTGAAAACTAGTAAAAAGGCATAAAGCTAAACTGATCACCGCCACAAAATACAAAGTAGAGAAATTTACAGAAAGTGGAATTCATCAGTTTGTCTTCTGAGAATTAACCCTCTACTGCATTTGTTTTTTTTTTTTATGGATTGCCCAAAAAAGAAAAACTCGAACTCAATTTTCTCCAAGACTTTTAAGTGACGCACCTTAAGCTTTTAATATATTATTGTGCATGTTGGGTACTAGCTTCCTGTACAATTTCAACTAAATCGGAGATCCAAAGCTCGCGCGCTCCCATTGTTAGTTATATTTGTTTAGTCGCGCGGAACAACCAGACCGCGGCTCGACCAGTTTTTGATCGAGCCGCGATGAAAACGTGACGACGCACGAAAATCCTAACGCGAAATATTAAAGTCGTATCTGGCGATCGAGAACGTCATCGACGGGGCTCGAACACGCTGCGCGCTCAGGTTGTCAACAAACAGCGCGGCGATTAGACGATAGACGTGTTTCTGGCTCCGGCGATGAACACTCTCTAGCGTGTAATTAGGTTTTTAATTACATCCTATAGGCTCGTATCACTCTTCTAGTTAGGGGTTCCATGACGCTCAGCTGCGAGCCAGACTCTCTACCTAATACCGATTAACGAACGTCTCGCTCTAATAACGGGAAATCGAGAAATTCGTTGTACAAGAGGCACGAAAGCGAATCGTTTAGGGGATCTAACGACCGCACGATACGTTCGATCACGCGTGCGACCGTGCACTATCGAGCGATAAAACTCGATCGAACGACATTTACGACTTCCACCATCGGGTCGAGCTGCACGAGCTGGGTCTACTAGACACAGTCCCCGTTTTCGCGACACTTTAATTTGTTAATGACGGTCAACGCTGTTCGTGGATTTGCAGGGAGCTTGCTTGCTTCTTGGAGGGACCTCGAGAAATAGTATTGCGCTATGCAGAGCGTTCCAGAAATAAATACATGAAACTTAAGTGCTTAGTTTATTCGCCTCGGGAGTGGATAAATATTTTACAAATTTTATTTTGTAGTTATGAACGGTTTTAAAATAATGCCGGGTAAAATTAGACAGGAGTATTGCTGGTATATAGTGTGGTTGCAGTGAATTATAAGAATGGTCATCAGACTAGTTGGTTTACCATTTTAGTATCTGCTAATTAATCTGTGCCAGTGTAAGCTGAAGTATCTTTGAACTTTCTAGCTCTTGCAAAACTCCGCGGCATACAAAATGTGTTTATAACTGAGAAAGGAAAGGAAGGTTTCTAGACATGCCACTGTGCGACATTTCTTCATACTGAAGTTAAGTAGAACATGCTCCCAGAGTTTGGCCCAAAAATATCGGTCGCGTTAAATTTTTCGTAGCTCCATCTCCGTTTCCCTCAGTTTTATTCCCAAATCGAGTCTACGAGCATGCTTGCCCATTTGATACAAGTCTTTCTTGCAATAAACTTTATAGTCGACCAGGGAACCAAATGATGCGATATGAGTTGATATTGTGAAACTTTTAAGTAAATACCAAGAAGATTTCCATGAAAGAGTCGTTTTGTATTAAAACTCGCTGGTGCCATTTGTTAGAATCGTAGGGCAGCAGAGGTCGCGCGCGAAGACTTAGTAGAGAAACCGATATACAGTCAATTGGATCGCTAAACAAGTTCTGTACCACATTTCGAGCCCATTCCCCCCGAACTTTACACCAGGATCGAATTCAAAAAACAATCTCGATCGTTTAATGCAACTCTCGCTTGCGATAAATATTGTGAAGCCAGCAGTGACCTCACATGGCACAGAAATGGCTAAACAACAATGTTTCGACAAAGACTTTTAAATAAGCGAACTGGTGCACAATACAAGGCGGGCAGAAGGCCGCGGCGCGGCACTCTCGGTTACCCGCGATGTACCGCTTCGGCCATCGTACGAACTTCGTCCCGTTATATTCCCTTAACCATCACGGTCACCGCCATTATACCATCGGCATCGTCGCCGTCGAGTTCTTCCCCGCCCGGCATCGTCATCGTAACCGACCCCATTGTTCCTAGGTTACACGCCTATGTATATTCAACGTGTCTGCAAGGCGACTCGCGGTGCGCGCACACACACGGAAAAAACCCGCGGCACTATCGCCCCGTACGCGGTCCGCCCGTGCACGCGCGCGTCCCACCACGTGTGTGCGTGCAGGCGGAGAGCCTCGCGCGCCTCTCGGCGCAGCTGACCCCGAAAGCAACGAGGTTTCCGCGATGAATAGAGAGGAGACGACGCGACAGCGACGGATCTCGGCGTCGCGTCGTGGATCTTCTCCCGAGGCCCGGCAGAAGAAACAACCGACGGATCCGAGCGGGTCACACTTCGGGGCACGCGTGCTCGATCGCGATTTGTGTGTTGTAAACACAACGAGATGTGGGCCATCGTCGATGGCACCGAGATGCGACCGTACACACATCGGCTGATTCAAGCTCGAGCGCGCGGCTCTATCCGCAAGACACGCACGAGCACCGCAAATATAACGCGTTCCCGTACGCCTGTTGCGCTCACGTACGTAGGTATATATACAGACCTACGTACGTACGCTCGGGGGGCGTATTCGTATGCGTAGCACGCACACGTGCGGGCTACATTCTCGTCGTGACGCGCGCACGTCCTTAGAGCGAGGATACTTGTGTGCGCGCGCAGCGGTACGTGCGTGTGCGCGGGGGGGACTCGCTCCTCTCATGGCCACGCATTGCGTAATCAGCACCAGCGGCAGAGTCACGCCGAGGTACAAAACGAACGACAAAGCGCGGCAAATACCGCTGCGTTTCGAGAGCCTGAAATCCTCGCTCGTCCTCCCTATCTCTCGCTCACTCACACACTGCGCGACTGTCCCCCCTTTTCCCTCCCCGCTCGTCTCCCTCGCACCCGTTCGACGGAGCCAACCCTATCTCGCTCCCTCTATCCCCAATCCCCCCTGTCTCTCTCGCTCCTCGCCCTCGCCACTCTCGTTCTTCCCGCCCCGCTCCCTTCTTCCTTCTCTTTTTGTTTCACTCTTCGTATACCCTCGGCTCCGCCTGCCTCCTACCTTTTACTGTTTCAACGCTTCCGCGTATAGAGGATACGGGTACGTGTAGATCGCATGCACGGGGCTGTCTCTAGAGGTGCCTAGGTATACCCCGGGATCCATTAATAGCACTTAAAGACGCCAGTTTTTATCCTAGGATTATTCTCGCCGCGGCGAGGCGGGAGATATACGCTGGTCGTATCGATAGAGAAACGTTCCGCTGAGTCATCGCTCAAGGATGTACGTGTCAGTCGACAAAATCATTTCTGCAGGAATTCTGCGTCTCGTCACGCGGTGCACCACCGCCCGTCCACCGCCCGGATAATATTTTTTCCCCCTCCCCCTCCGGTTCTCCTCGCGCGCTAGCGGCACCGCGAGGGAACGAGCCGCGGAACATTGCCGCGATTGTGAAACTCGACGAGGCTCCCGTCGGGGGTGGAAGGGGGAATTTCGTCCGGTGACCGACAATTCGAGGACGGCGGGACGGGATGCCAGAGCGAAGCGGGAGAAAAAAAGGGAGCGATTAGAAACGTCCGCGGGCATCGGTCGGTGTAGAATATAAGGGTTGCTTAATCGATCGACCGAATTTTAACGGCGGATCGAGGTCGAAGGCAGCCGAGCGTGCACAGAACGAACGAAACGTTCGGATAAGCGGGTAAAAAAGATAGGTCGACGTAGGAAAAACGTTAACGCGCTCGGATGCAGGGGGAATAAACGTGACGCGCCGACGTGGGCGTTCGAATTCCTTCTCGCCCGCGATATACAGACGAACGGTGGAAAGTGGTGGCCTGTTTCGTGCATCCCCCCACGGGCATTGATAATGGACGACCTGGGGGGAGGGGGGGGCGAAAAAAATCCATCGGGAACGGATATAGGTTGGGTCCACGATAATCAATATCGCCTACCCGCGAAATAAACGCTCCCGAGCGAGCGTACCCGAGAGAGCGATTTGGGGTAACCTTTCCGGCGACCGGGTTTTCCTCGCGCGGCGGTGGTGGTGATATAATTCGGGAGTGTTTCAAATCGAGTGAGGCAAGTGTGGGTACTCTCGGATATCTGTCCCTTGTCGCACCTCCTCCCACTGGGGGAGTGCCAGGATGTGCTTGGAACGATGAACGCGCTCACGGTTCACACATTCCCGGGGCGCGCTCGTTCGCTCGCGAGCACGAGAGAGCACGCGCGCGCGCGCACACACACAAGATGGGCTCGCGCGTGTGTGGGACACGCGTGCACACGCGATAGTCTGTCGGCATCGAGGGGCACAGGTACGGCTCATTCCGTTAGGTGTAGTGGAAGCACCAGGTACGAAGTTAACGGAGAATTTTGCGGCAAAGGGGAAGAGGGATTGGCTACCGAGGAGCGTGTCCCACATTTTAGAGCCTTCGTGGAGAAATACTCGCAGCATTTCTGATTCGTTCGCTCGTTCGCCAGCGGGGCGACAACGCGCGCCGTGATATACCCGCGTTTTCGGCTTCTTCTCCCCGCGTGAATGGAAAGTCACGCCTAGTTTCGCGTGGTCGAAAAGATCCGAGATTCCGTGACGAAATAATTAACGAATGCTGCGATAAAGTATACGTGAAATATGTACCAAGCTGTTTATGAATAATGCAGCCTTATTAACGCAATAAGGATCTCATACATTTCGAAAGCACCGACTTAACACTTTAACCGCCGCTCTTACGGTGCTGGTCAGAAGGATGCTTCAGACTGACCATTTTCTGCACGTGTATTGGCAACATTAATACTAGACTTTGCTTAGCCTGCTGTTATCGCGGAGAATCCTTTCTATTTAGTATAGAGCAAGCGATGTTCTTTTTTACAGTTCTTATATTTTAAACTTCCTTCTGGCCGTCACTTAAATGTATGTCAATTCGGGGCCCGATCGCTATCGACCGTACGAGCTAGTGACTTAGATGTCTTATTGAACAGAAGCTGAGAAATTCAATCTTATTTAACACTTGGCAGATGAACAGTGGCATACAGACAGTCTTACATTCCCAATGAATAATTAAAAGACTAAAATAATATTGGATAAACAAAACAGAAATACCAGAATCTATTAAAAACTAGATTTAGGGGCACTATCAATAGACACGCGAATTCTCGCGATTCTAAAAATGTATGGGAATCATTCTGTATAAATACGGAAAGGAAACATGATTAATTACTCGTAACTAATTGGAGTGAATGCGTGGGACGGAGTGGATAAAACAAATCGTCATTTGTCAACGTACTGTGTCATTCGAAAATCACAGAAACGATGGGAAAGATAATTCTCTATAAAATGAGAAACGTATAAACAGCATTGTGTGCATATTACACGTAACTTCATAAACGCAATAAACGCATTGACTTTTACAGTTGCGTGCCCCCGACTTCTCCCATCCCGACTTCCAGCAATATGCTTGGTCGTCCACGAAGGGTTAATATGGATTTTTTAATCCACCCATTCTTCCCTATACAGATATTCAACAAGTAAGCGAAAATTCTCCAAAGGAGATAGAATCAACTAAAGACAACGAATGTAAGTACCGCGGCAGCAAATATTCGTCGAACAATATCTTATATTGCGCAGAGAAGTAATAAGAATACATTTATCAGCGTTAAAAAGAAGCGCAACCTCACCAATCAATCGTTGAAATAATTGGAAGATTTTTCGCTTCCCCCACGCGGCCATGATTCACGGAAAGAGGCCGGCAGCAGGCTTCGCTCGGCAACGCGCGGCGGATAAAGTGTTAAACTGTGAATATTTGCAAACAGTGTCACTGGAGATGTGTAATTACCGTCGGGCGCGTAGGATTCTACGAAGAGCTTTTTAAATAATGACCATCCGCGATATCGGGTGGTCGGGGAGCGTAGCAGCAACCCTAAAAGAATATACCGCGCACCGTCACAGGATTCCGAGACGTTGAATCTCAGCTCTGAAGAGCTTGCTCTTTTGCCCCTCTCAGACATGTGACCGACACAGCCGCGATCCCTACGTACACACAGTCGTGTCTGAGCCACTCTCACGCACTCACGCGTGCACTCACAGACAGGTCGGCCATCTTTCTTTCTGTTAGCCTGCACCCTACCCCTCCTACGCCCGCTCAACCTCGTACCTACCCCTCTCTGACGCTCCTCGCCCTCGCCGACCACCACCCTTCCGCCGGCAACGACGACGGCCGACCTCGCCGCTCGCATTGGCGCCCACCCTGCATTTTTTCACAGCCGAGCGTTCTCGTTTGCACGAAAACTTTCCTAACCCGGCTCGCCGATCCGCGGCCTCGCGAAAGGTCCTTGCGAATAAGGCTGTAAAAATATCGCCAGCGACGTAAAATGACGGGACGGTTTACGACAGGAAAAATAAAAATTTACGACCGTCGCGGAGGAACAGGCCGACCAGTTAGAAAACGCGACCGACGGCCGAGGCGGCGATATTAAATACGCGGCGGATGTGCGCTTTTTGGCAATGCCCCCCCCCCCCCCCCCTCGCCCCACGGGCGAGTATCGCTGAATGAACGTCGCGCGGTTTTGTAGATAAACGCTGCAGGTCCGGCTCCGAGCCGAGTGGCTTTTCAACGATTTCCTACGCAACGTTCCGTTCCCATAGAGCGATTAAATCTATGCACCGTTGCCGACCCTCTGGCTAAACGCGATCGCCCCCTCGACGCGCATTGCTGCATTGATCACCCCTCTGTTTCCAGCAAATTCCACCGCCCCGGTCTTACGAAAAACTTGCTCCGTCCCGGCCAGAGAATTTCCCCGCGCAAGTTTTAACTCCGCAACGATCGCCCTACGCGACGGTTAACGCGATGAATCACATTGTGTTACAATACCGCTTATTGATGGATCGTAATTGACGCTGGCAATTATAGCTGCAGATAGCTGTAATCGACAACATCAATTACGATCAATTAATAATTCACTCTGTCTCCACCCCCGTCTTTCTATTTACGTTAAATAAGGCCATCCAGAAGGAAGATAACATTGTCCCGCGGCGCGGGGATAGGCAGCGCGGCGTGAGAATAAATGAAAAATCGGCTGGCAAACCGATCGACGGCGCGGGCATTAAAAGGATTGACCAATAATTTGCCCGCGACTCGTTATTCAATACGACTTCAGAGTTTTTTCAAGCGGCAGCCACGGGAAACGTGGCAACCTCGGTCGACGTACAGTGTCGTGCAAACGTATTACGTGCCTCCGCGATACTAGACGAGACGCAGGTGTAACTAGGGCGCGAAGCTGAACACCCATTTCGCGATATAGTTGCCGCCGGTGTTGTAAAAACAGGTGCAAGGTATAACCCGCCGATCCTTGCCCCACCGCCGCCCGCCACTTTTGTCCCGACCGGTCTTGTTGTTGATGATGCACCCATCCCCGATGAATCACATTTCGGGGACAAAAATGTTTCAGACAAAAGAACGGCCGACAGAAGCGAGGTCCTTGATAAACGTCACCCCCGGGAATGCCATTGTTACGCGGGTAATCAACACCCCTATCAACGCCATGACGTATAACGATAGATAATTGGGACAGTCGGAGGGTGAGGTATTCGTCATTGCCGAGTGAAATCATGCAACGCTCCAAAATGATATCATCGGGCGGCCAGCTCGTGACAAGGGAATTAACGAGCCGAAGAAAATTTCGATTCCCCTTATCGACTATGATATTTGCTCGCTGAACGCGATTGATAAAATGCTGCTGTATTGTAATCGATCGCGATAATTCGTGGATGGTTCGGCGAAGGAATTTCGCCCCCCCCCCCCCCCCTCCCCCATCCGAACGGGAACCGAGGGTATCGCGAGAAAATGCATCGCTCTGTATCTGTCTGAAAATGAAAACTGCAACGGGCTGGCAAAAGTGCAAACTGCTGTCGGAGTCCGACATTCTTGTAATGGATATATCCTGACGACCACGCAGTCGTAATCCACACACGTAATAAAAGGAACAACGGATGGGGAGTACAGGGAGAGGCAGCACGTTGCACAGTCATCACCGTTATACGAATGCGCAGGCGCACGGACTTTAGATCGTGCACACGCTTTTTGCCCGTAAAATAGAAATCGGTAGGCTGGCGCTATCTCCCCGAAGTGACCCTTAAAACCTGCAATGTAACGATATTAACGTACTATCTTGCAGCGTTTTATGAAATGTCACACGAGATTTTTATCTACGTATAAATATCTTCGCTTTCGTATAGAATTCAGCCGATCGTCGATACCAGCTAGCAGGTTGCCACGCGAACTTGAATCCCGATAAGACTGTTTTCCCTTGGTGGAAAATCCAGAAACGATAAAGAGATTCTCGAGGAAAGTTCCTTCCTGCGCCGTGAGTCACTTTACACTGTAATTTTTCCTTATGGGCGGAACGCAGGCTCAACCGTCTATCGGAATAGACCAGATAGCGAACCGCAATGGTAGAAACCTGTATTATCGGTCGGAATCTAAAAGCGCGGGAAGTTTGAAAAAAGAAAGAAAGGCGAAATCAGCATATACGATGCGTTAACTAGGGCGGATTAACGAACGATACTTGTCGCGCTAATAAAGCCACGCGATATTACCATTACAAAAAGGTGGACCCTACGTAGGAAGTTATTTAGTCGAACCCTCCCCCTATTATGTATACGACCACCATCATCGCCGGTATAATTCGACGTTTCAACCCCTCGCGGGTACCACGATAAAATCGACACGCTACTTTAATCAGGAACCCGCAGGAAGTGCCATGTAAGTTCTCATCGAAGCACACGTGGGTACGGACACGTCGAGCATCAGTGCACAAGCCAACACTTGTCGCATACGAGCAGGTTATATCACTCTTTTTACCAAACGTATCCGTGATTCGTCATAGTTCCGGAATGACGGCGCAGTTGATGTACTCGAAAATTCATAAGCTTTCTGATTTCGCTAAATAAATATATCGTCACGTCCTAAAGTACGATTATGGAATATATCGGATTGCACGTAATTTTCTGTCGTTGAGGATAGATATAAATGCAATACGCGCGGAGAAGACGTGGGCGCTATCGCCGTACACGAGGAATGATATATTTTTTTTCTTAAAAATGCGCACGAGAAAGATACGTATGGTTCTATAAATTGCGACTTTAAGCGGGTTTCTGGTGGAAAGTTTCATAGAAAATATGGGGAGCCTACTAATTATCGGAGCAGACCACAAACACTATTCAAAATGGAGTAGTATAGGCCAGCAAAGGCACCACGTGTCCGAACCACGTGGCTGTTAGGTTATTTCACTTGACGGGAGGTCGATAGACGAACGCTTTTTTCATCAAACTTCTCCACCGCAGACATCTAAAAATCGACGTTGTAAGCGCAATGCGAAGAAAGTTATGAAGAAACGAAGAAAGAAGAGAGCAAAATATTGTACACCTGGTAGTATCGTGTCACGGAAAAAAGTTCGTACCCCGAAGAAATATGCCTGGCAATACTACGACGTACAATGCTGTAAACCAAGTCCAATCTTCGTTCAAGTATGTCTATATCTCAAAGATAACAACGAATCTCTGTTTGAGATAACTAGGGCTCGGCGACTAACGGTAAATCTGCACTTTGAGTTCGCACGCGAAATACAGAATATGTATTCCGAAAATTTTCGCGGGACATATGTATGAATTAATTCGAAAAATCGGCGAAAGGCAGAGGAGGGGCGATTAATCGGGGGAGTTTAGAAGAGGGGTGCAACTGTCCGTTAAAGAAGCTCTAAGTAGTCACGTACTACGGAGCACGAAAATATGTTTCACCTTGAAATACGAGACTCTTTTTACGAATTTATTTACGCAACTTTCGCGACAACTGTAAAGCCACTTCGGAGCACGCGGTAAAAATAATGGGACGCGACGGGGAAACATAGAAACTACAAAATATAATGCGTCACAAACTGCACACGCACCTGTAACACACCGATCCGCGTGTACATGGTCCGCCTACTCCACTCTCCGCGTACTTGCTCATTCACGGTACATCCTTTCTTCGATTGCAGACAATTTACACAACCGAGCACCATGTTTCCCGTTTCTTTTACTTTAAATTCGGTCACCCCGATACGGCACAGGTTACATAATTTTCCACTACAATGTAGTAACGCGGAGATTAAGTGGCGCGCGTGCGGTGACACTGCCGACCGAAAGGCACGTTCTGACACGTGCTCGAACTCGAGGCTGTGGCACTGATCCGATCTCGCGCGTTCGCAAAGACGAGTAAGGTATGTATACAGGACTCACCTGTTATGGTACGTGGTGGGTAACGATTGCAATGCGACTCGAGGGCTACATTAGCCGAATACGAAAACGCGACAGTCGAAGAGACGGGATCGAGCGCGGCGGGAGGGGGAGAAAAATCACGAAGAGGAAGTGAGCAGACGGTAGACAGCAACAATGACGCTCCCTCGCGAGGGAAGGAACTGGCAAGGTACACTGGGGAACAAGCGGCTCAATGAACACAACAAGGGGGAGGATGGTCGGCGGATGGACGAACGAAACGACTCGACTCGAGTCGAGTCAGCCTCGACACCCCGGGGCGTATCGGCGCCTATGGGCAGCGCCATACCCGACCGCGACACACGCTGGCGAAAGAGAGAGACACAGCTACGTAGAGGGAGGCAGAGAGGGGGAGGGAGAGAGGCGAAGTGCAGGAGGAAGACAGAGCGATTCGAAGAGGCGAGGGACAGAGGAGGGAGAGAAGATTTACGCAACCCTCTCTCGTCGAGCGAAAATCCACGTCGTGAGGCACACTGTCGTCGATGCGCCGATAAGCCACGTAGTATCCTCCTTGCACGCGTCTCACTTTTTCTCGCCTCTTTTTCCCAAGAAACTGTGAAACTAACCTCTCCTTTTACCCTGCGAAATTTCCCTCTCCCGTTCGCTCTCTCGCTCGCGCTCGCGCTCCCGCCGTGTTTAACCCTTCCTACACAGAGGCGCGCGCGCACACACGCACGCACAATATCGCACCGTGGCGTGCACGCACACGGAGGCGGGCGTGCACATAATCACAGGGCGCATAAACATACAGGCACTAACACAAACACTCACGTGATTCGACCGTACACCACACGGCAACTGCGCGGACGATGTCGACGGGCGCACAATACGAATAGCAAAACTAAGGGAACGAGGGGGCGAATAGAGCGAGAGGGCGGGAGTGCAAGAAGATAGGTGTACAAGTAAAGGGGGAGAAAGTGTGAGAGAAAGGAGCGTCCTCTCATCCGCACTGTATAATATCGATTCGTAGGGTTGCACCGATGGCAACGACCCTACCTGGTTTTACGAAACTGGAGCTCGAAAGCGCACACGGTACGTTTCCTTCGGCTTATCGACACCGCCCGGTTTTCCCCGATGACACCCGAGACTCGCAGCAGCCCGATACTATCCGGTACACGGTACGTACGGAAATTTTACACACTATGCACCACGTCGACTTACCTTGGCATCCTGGGATGCGGCTGTTTCGACGACGGGGTGAGAACCTCTCCACCGAGGACGTGCGACTTTACCCGTGCAGCGCTAGGACGCCATGTCATCAAGTCGAGGCGCGGACTCGGGGCAAATCGCGCATATACACACCGATAGAGAGAGAGGCGCACGAACACCACGTAGCTGACCAACCCGGTGCCTGCCGTGCTGGGAATTCCTGCTGCGCCACCGAACGGCCGTCACGGAACCTCGCCTACGCCCGCCTAGCGCCACGACCGTGCTTTCCGTCCGTGGTACCCTTCACCGCTTTGCAACGCTCGCGACACCCGCCCGTTTGCGCGCCCTCGTTCAACCAAACCACCGAAGCCGAGTCGCGCACAACCTCCCGCAATCCTACCACCGCCGCCTACCCACTAGCCCCCACTACACCCTTCACCCTCTATATATATCCCCCACCTTCTCACCCTCCTCGTCACGCACTCCTCCCTTCCCTCGCTCGCGACACCCTGTACTCCCTCACGCCATCCTGCGCGTTTCGTCCTTCTCGCATACCCTCTCTCTCTCTCAGGCGCGCTAGCGCTTCCCAACTCTCTCGCTCCCCGTCTCTTTCCCTCTAACTCTCGCTCTCTCCCACCGATTCTCCCACTCTTTCCTTAGCTCGCAAGGAACGAATCGCCCGACTTCCCTCTCTCTCCCTCGAACCAGCATCATCTCTTTTTAGCCTCCTTCGAACCTCCGCACGCACACACATACGGGCGCGTTCCCTCGATTCGTCTTTCCTCTTTCTTGCTCCTCACCCTCGATCACCCCTCCAAAAAGGGGCACTTATTTTCGCCCCTTTGTTCTCACGCTTGTGACCAACTTCTCCTTCTCTCCAAAGAGACCTTTCCTTAAAACCTGCCACCTCCCCCTTCGCCTGTACGCCTTCGTTCCTCGGGCTTCTTTCTCGAACACACCCTCTCCCTCTCTACCTCCTAGCGCTACTTCTTACGTCGCGTTACTGCGCACTCGTTCTGGCAAAGTCGCCACGAGCTCGTGCAACTACTGGCAAAGCTGTTACCCATTGACGACGTCATGCGCGCGGTTCCAGCGGTCGCCGCGGCCGCTTATCGCCTCTCGTATTATTTTGATAAAGGAAAATGCGGGTTAAAGGGGCAACGAGTCTCTGTTAAAGTTTTTAAAATAGAGTCGCCTGGATTACGTTACCGTCTCGCCATGCGATATCTCCTTCATCCTTTGCTTTTTTACAGCCGCTTTTTTACCGCCTACTATTTAAATGTTTCTCCAACTCTCGTGAAACTATTAAAGTTATCGAGGTGGGGGGCGGAGGGGGGGAGCGGGTGGAAAGATACGCTCGTCTCGCGGGGCCGCGCGGGTTAGAGACGACACGACCCGTTGGGGGGGGGAGGGTTGGTGGCGTAGAAAAATCCGGGGGGGTTGAACCGTGAAGAAACCGGGAAGAAATTCACGGACGTGCACGGGACGCCTGTGGAGGAGGCGCGTTGCGGGTTAACACGCAACCGCGATTTGCGTCTGCGCACTTTTTTTCGTAGAGGCTCGCCGAGCGGCCTGGCGCAAGATAGAGCGAGACGGCCGCTCACCGCCACGAGGCCGTTTCTCAACTTCTTGAGCTGCAAATGCACAAGTTACCAACCACATTTGCGTATCCTGGTAGTTGTCGCTGGGCTTCAGCTTCCGCTTCGCAGTCCCCGAGCCTCGGCGCGCGCGTATCTGTGGCAAGAATCCGTGCGTCGCCACGTTGCCATGGAAATAAACGCACCTTCGTCCGATTTCCTCGTTGGATCCAACGTGCGTCGGCCGGCCGCGTGTGTCGTCACCGGAATATCGTTGCGCTACGCTGACGGCACCTTGACACGTTTACCCCGACGCGCGTATTCTACACCATCGCAACACTGTCGAAACGTGTTTCATTTATCGCCGCTCTCGTTGCACGGTTGATCGTTATCCCCGCGCGATTTAACGGCTAAGCGGCTGGTGGCCACCTTTCCCGCGCTTTTATCCGCAGTTCCCTTTAAGGTAAAAGACGGCACCGCGGCTAAGGGAGCGGAACTGGAGGGTGAACGCGCGAAACCAGGGGAATTCGGCTGTTACTGATTCGTACACGCGGCGACGCGTCTCGAGCAGGAGGGTTGGTTTTCGAAGAGATGCGCGCGGGGTGCTGGCCGCGGAAGGATCCCCACGGATCTTTTCGGTCGACTGATAAAAAGGCTTGGAAGCTGCCTTGTCGCGATGGACGAGGCGTATACGGACAAAAAAAAAGTCGCTGGAAGGGGAAGCTCCGGAGAGTCTGTGAGCCGGGCAGGGGAGAACGGAGGGATCGTCTGTCGGTGGCGGGGCCGAGGTGGGGGCGGCTGGCACGGCGGGGACGATACCGGTGACGGGGTAAAGAGGTAGAGGCATACACGTAGACAAACGTGGGTCGGGGCGAAGGGGAGCTATCGCCGCCGTCACCGCCACCGTCGTCGACGCCGCCACGATGATTCGACTCTGCTCGATACCGCCCGCCGTCGCCGCCACGATCATTCGATTCCTCTGCTGGCCGCTACCGGCCGCCGTCACCACCACCACCGTCAACACCATCGCTCCTAGCTGCCGCCGCCGCTGCTATCCCTCTACAGTGTCCTTGGTTTCGCTCCAGCAAAGGCCTAGCGTGCTAGTTCTACGTCTCGACTTGCGCGTTTCGAGAAACTCGGCTGGCTCTCCTACTGCTCGAACGCCCACGGCCCAGGGCTGTATCGCTCGGGGCTGCACCGTTCATTCTAATCTCCGCGGCATCCCCGCTACTCGCGCTCTTCCCCGGCTCACAGATGCACGGGCATTTACAGCCGATTGCTCGGTTATCTCCCGTAACGAGGAATCGTACATACGGACGGCACCTGTCGCAACTGTTCCGCCCTTTAGATCCGATCTCCTCCGATACACCTTATCTTATCGGAAATCACGATTTTCTTAATTCCAAGTACAAAGTATGTCAATCCGTCTCCAACGTCCCCCGCGTCTCCCCTCAGCGCGCAATCGACAAAGCGGGGAATTTCTCATTAATTAAAATACACCTCGCTGCTGGCCCGCGGGAATTCTGGTCTAATAACGCAGCGTGGCGCATGAATGAGCAGGGTGTCGGGCCGCGGACGCCCGATCCTCGGCAGCCGCATCCGTCCGTTGATAGCCACGACGAGATTCGGGCCCGTGAAACGCTTCTGGAACGTCGCCCCCCTTCCGCCCGTCGGTCGCGGCTAGAACAGGGACCGGCTAGTATCTAGGGAACTTAGAAATCCAGTGGAAACTAAGGCGAGTAGAAGGGATACTATCGGAGGAGGTGGCAGCAATGGCGTCCACGAGCCTCCGCGAGGAGTAGGCAGAGAGGAGAGGGCTGCCTTCATATATACCAGGGGAAAAGAGGAGGGCGGAGAGGGTCGAGGGAGGACGGAGAGACAGAGTCGAGGAGTACTACACGTGTCGCTGCAGCGGGGTGTTGACCCCAAATAGCTTTTTTAACGTGACGTAACCACGAAAGGGTTGAGAAACGGCTAGCAACGACGTTCGACGGCCAAGCGACTTCTCAGCTCTAAAGCCAAGCCCTTGCCTTGCCTTCGAGCCGAGCCCTCCCCCTCCACACCCCTCCCCTTCCCCCGTCATATATGTGGCACAACGATCCTTTCATACTCGAAAAGCCACTTGCGCGGTTCTTTGCCTGCCATCGCTATGGCCACAATGTTACAATTAAGATCGTGGATGCGCTCTAAATTTTTGTCCATCCTAATGCACGCGCACCGGACAATGGCCTGCGGTGTGCGGCGGGGAGTGGAATCCTAGTGGAACGGAGATAAAGCGAAGCTGAGAGGAACTGTTACTTTAGCATCCCGCGACTGTCATTACAGTTCCTATACTTCGCAATTTTATCGCAGCACCGCACGACTCCGCGACGAAAGAATAAAGGAATTTCGCGTTAGCGGTGGTGGGACCGCGTGTACATTTTTCAGCGGCCGGAATCGTGCGATCGCAGCGTTTTCGTGCGCGGGGTCGGGCGCGAGATGCGTTAACACGGAAATTTGACGACCGGTCGAATGGTTGTTTGTGTTAAGGCTACCACAGGCGAATTAGCATTACAATTTACATGCACACGCTTTACCTTCGCGGCGCTGATGGTGGGGTACAGCTAGTCACATGGTCAAGGGTGACAGGTTACGGTATAATTTATACCGCGGTTGCAACACTTTCGAGTAACTTTCCTGGGTAGCTAATGATTTCTGAGCGAGTGAAAAGCCGAGACCTTTTCTCGCAAGTGGTTTAACGAGGGATAAAGATCGTTAATGCCTATTGCCCGGTATTAACGGAGTGAACTGTGAATATTGGTAAGACAGTGTTCTTATTATAAATAGGTCATTAGTAAATCAGAATGTCCCACGGAACGATAGCGAACTTCTCGGTGGATGTTGCAGTCGATTTAGGAATCTAAATACTGATAGGAGGTTAAGACGACACTTAACCCCCCGTCGCGTATGGTTTCCAGTTGGAACGGTACTGGTATGTCGCAATACAGTCTCGTGTGTACACTGTATGTGCCTAATTAGGACCATTGAGGAGGAGGAAAGGCGGACGGCGTTGTTGAATATAGGGCGTCCCTCGTTCCTTCTTTATTTCGTCATTCGATAATAACGCGCGGCTATTCGTGGGGGGGGGGAGGTGGGGGGAGGGGAGGGCGACGCGTCGTTTCTCCCTTCTTCGCCGGAGTTTGTACAGTTTGCGTGGTGTGTAACAGCTTTGGGAGCCCGGCGCGGCAAAGGTGGTGTGGAAAAACTACGCGATAGGTGCCAGTAGAGAACGAAAGCATGCCTTTCTCTATCTCCTTCCTTAATATCACGTATACATACGCGCGCTGCGACAGCAGTGGCTATCTTATCAGGCCGGCTACACCCTGAGAGGCGTAAACCATATTTCTCCTATTTGCTCCTGGAAACGTACCAGTGGTGTCCCCGTGCACGATCGAGCGGCGACCCCTCCGAGGTTAACGCGGAGCTTTTTGGGGTCAACGCAAATAGAAAGGGCGAGATACGAGGCCGGTCCTTGGACGGCGAGAGATCCCATCAGAGTTCCTGCCGCGGCCCGGTCCCCGGGCTGTTCAGAGTTCAAAGCAGATATCCTTATCCATCGGCGACCGCAAGAAACCACGGGGCAGAAGGAAACGGGTGCGCTGCCGTTCCCTCCATCCGCTTTGGTCATCGCTTTCCTCCGTGGATTACCGAGCGGAATACTTCTAAACTGTAACTAAACGAATAACGGCACCGTCGTTGCTCGGCGGTACGATCGGCGATCGGGCCCTCGGCCACGCGAACGCTACGCCTCCCTCCCTTCCGTCCGCTTTCCCTCGTTTTTTGGGGGAAAGCCACGCGGTGCCACGCGGAGAAGAGGGTTAACATTCCGGCGGGTAGGGAAGTTGGAAAGGAGTCGTAGAAGATTCCGTGGCTCGATAAAAAGAGTCGGTAACCGTGGAGGCGAGTAACGGCGTGCATACCTTACGTATACGTTAGGAAGGGGATGACTCGAAGGGACATTGCTCCCTGGCCTTGCCTGCCCTGCTCTGCTCCGCCGTGTCCAGAAAGGATCCACCTATCGTCCTGCACTCTCACGGCCCTTACGGACCGTGACACCTCGAGTTCGGGTCCTTCCGGCGACAGGTACCTCGCGCGGGGAGCACTTCCTATTCAGCCTCGCCGTTCGGAAAGCGTTAAAAAGCGGAAGGGCAAGGCGAGCGCCACCTCCGAACCCAACGGCGACACCCGTCGATGCCGTGATTTACTTTCACCACTGAAATGTAATTTTAAAACGTATCTCTCTCGCAACGCGAGGAGTAAAGCTCGAACATTCCCGACACCTCCTCTCCGCTTCCCATTCAGCTATATATACACACACGTACAATTTTCCACTCTCTCTCTCTCTCTCTCTCTCTCTCTCTCTCTCTCTCTCTCTCTCTCTCTCTCTCTCTCTCTCTCTCTCTCTCTCTCTCTCTCTCTCTCTGTCATTCGAGAAGCTCCGCGGCGCGCTATCAAGCGGCCGCCGTGAAACCGCAGGATATTCGAAATTAACTCGCGCCGAAAATAAAGGGGGTTGCGCGGAAGAGGGGTGCGGGCGGTCGTCTCCCCCGCGGAGAGCGGCTCGAGGGGCTTTCGAGCGGACCCGCCACCCCAACAGGTGGTTACAGCGCTTCGATGGGATGATAAAACCTATCGCCCCCTCCCCTCCCCCTCCCCCACCCCGCCACCGCGATCGAAGCCGCAGGTCCTGGGTACCGCGTTTTCGGTTACGAACCTGCCGCCCGCCTTCAACGTTCTCTATCCCTACGCGCCTCTCTCGCGGCGCCCTCTCGCCTTACCACCCAGCACGGGACTTTACTATCCCCGGGCTGCCTTTCAGCTTTTTTCCCTCCGCTCGTCCCCTCCCACCCCTCGCGCCTCTCCCCTCCCTCCCCCCGCTCGCCCCTCCCTCGCCGTCCTACCCACTCGCCCGGCTATCTATCCGTGCACCTACTACGTGACCGTCCGCATCCCTATTCCTGACTTCTAAATCTAACCCCACGGTCTAACCCAACCTGGAGGCGCCCTTATACCCAGACGGCGGCGTCATGGATGGGGAGGTGTATGTATATCCCCACCACGGCATCCCTCATCGAGGGGTCGTTGATCCCCCAAGGACAACGACCTTGCGTCTGCGGCAGCCAACCGTTCGAACGGTTCTGGGTTCCCGGATTCCTCGATTACCAATATCTTTCACTCCTCGCTCCTCTCCCCTCCCTCTCCCCCCCCCCCACACAGCCCTCCTTCCGTTTGAACGTTTCTTGCACCCCGACCGTCTTCACCTACACCTCCTCCCCCCCCCCCCTCTTCGGTAACCCTCCCTTCGCACAACCGCGTCACCTTTCGTTTTCCTTTCCCGTTTTCCGTCCGCTGTTAACAACGGCGGGCTAATGTCTCTCGGTTTTTTGCCATCTTTCGCCCGCTGACCCGCGATCTCGTTTGCGGACCGGACGGATCGAGGAATCCTATTTCGTTCGCGTCGGGCATGTCGAAACGATCGTAAACAGTTAGCCGGTGTCCGCGGCGATACCGGGGCACAGGGTACAGAGATCGCGGGAGGTAGATCACCCGGCACGGGGTCATCGGGTTTATAGAATCATAGACAATCCCTCCCCTCCCCCCGCGAAGCCGCTTTTCAAATTGTAGGAGAGTATGAAAAATTCATGCAAGCCGTCATCGATATGCATGACTCGACCCCGACCCGCATGCCTCTCCCTCCGTTCTTCCCTCTTGTTCCTTTTCAACAGTCGCGCGCATAGAAATGTCCGTACAACCGATGCGGCGAGTCGAGCTGCCGCTGGAACAGTAGGGAGAAGCGGTCTTCCGAACGACATTCGTAGAACCGATATATGTTACACTCAGGGTTGCTGAATCGGCTTTGCGGCTATCCGAAATTGCGGGACCCGATTTCCGATTCGAGAGCCGATTTTCCCGCTTAGAAATTCTTACGTATAACCACGCTGCGAAATCCCGAAAGTTTTTGAGCTGCGATTTTGCACCGTGAATCAGACGTGAGAACGAAAATCGGCTACCGTAATTTCGGCTACCCGCGCGCCCCTAGTAATGTTTGAACGGGCTGCGTCGCGATACGTGTGAATTCGTTCGGTTGTCGAGACACGAGTCTCCTCGAATTAGATCAGGCTCGTGTTTTTTTCCCATGGAGCGCTTAGAAAGAAATCGTGGTGCCGCGCGGATAGGATATTTACTTTCCGCGGTGCTTAAAATCGAATTCAAACACGAGTGATACCTGGCGCATTGGGACACCGCTATAGTTCTCTAAGTGGGTGGACGG
The DNA here is from genome assembly GCA_029448645.1 of Andrena camellia. Classification (NCBI taxonomy): domain Eukaryota; kingdom Metazoa; phylum Arthropoda; class Insecta; order Hymenoptera; family Andrenidae; genus Andrena; species Andrena camellia. Next base: position 29,524,853 of record CM055680.1, on the reverse strand, counting down.
GTGGGTGGTCAAGTACATACGTAGGAACAGAGCCGGTACACATGTATGACATATCTTCACGCACACCAGCCGGCCGCGATACGTGCGGTGTTGGTTGTGCGGGCGCGAGTTGGGAGGCGCGGTGACGTAATCTTCGAAGGGAAGGAACAACATCGCCGTTGACCTACTAAAGACTCGACTTTTCGTTCGTTTCTTTTCAACTCTATTCCCCCCCCCCCCCACTCCCCCCCCCGTCTGCCAGCGTACAAATCCATTGTACCGGATTTTTCAGAATGCATCCTTGAAAAATTTCCCATCACAAAATTCAGATGCACCTTTCAAGTAATTGATGCATATTATATTAACCCTTCGTGGTCACGCGGGGTGTATCACGCCCCAGGAGAAATTTTCGAGCTCAAATGTCGTGCCTTCACGAGCTCCAAAGGGGATTTGTGGAGAAAAAATAGAAATAAAAATTTTATATTAAATTTTATATTTCTGGAAAAAGACTATTAGAGCGTGATTGTACGAGTATTACGAATACACGATTATCACTGAAAAGTTAAGAGATTCAAAAATACGAAAATGGTAGCTGAAAAATGACGCTGGGGTGCAGTGACACCCCGTGCGACCAATTTCTGATTATATGAATATTGTGACCACGTATGAGTTAAGAATGATAATATTTTTAATTAAACTTCCTCGAGGGAATGCGACATTCGGATTTTCGAGAATTTCTTCTCCTCCGAAAGTTGCATCAGTCGTATAGTAACGGTGACGTAGACGCGCAGCAAGGTGCGCGCGGCGAGAAGAATAAATGCGCGACAAGTGCTATGCCGCAGAAATACCGAAGTGGGTCCTACAGGTCCCTCCATGGACCACCCTATCGTTACGCTGTGGTGACTCCTGACGCGTGAATACGCCCTTTGTTCGTCGCTGGCCTCCCCGTCCCTCGCGTCCCCTTTTATTCCGAGCCCTTCTCGGCGCCCTGCGCAGGCGAGCAGGTAGACAGGTAGCAGGAGCAAAGTCAATTTCAATTCGATTCGAAAAGGCCCAAACTCGCATTGTACGGCTAAGGGTGCTTCGCGTGAGCCGGGGATTATTCCAGGTAGGATCGCTAAAGGCGCTTAAACTTCACAACGACACCTTTCCACCTGTTCCTCCGCCATAAAACTTGCGCTTAGCCGTCTAAAAGAACGTCCATCCTGAACAAAATGACCAATTCCGGGAGAACGTGTCCGTGATTTTCGTCGCCCAAATTGCGCAACGCTCTTATCAGTTTTATACCAGTGACCGGGCAACCGTCGAAGCTATCAGCGTGTTAGCCTTTGGTGACTCTTTAAATTCACCGGAGGTAAAGGAAGAAACTCGGCAGTCAGTGGCTATGTAGCTCCTCGGCTCGCCTCGGACCAGTTGGACGTCTCCCGCTGGCTATGGCGTGTCGGGGTGGTTGCAACAGGTTGTTGCTGTAGCAGCACCATCACCAGCGGCTCCCCTTTGGTGTTCACCAAATAACCTGACTAGCTCCGGCGCATGGGGGAATCCTTTGGGAGCGACATTTCGGTGGGGTTGGGTAGGCGGGGTAGAGAGAGGGGTCCCCCGAAAGTAATTATTCCGAGACTTTCTCTACAGGACCGAAGTCGAAGGTGATCGAGGTACACATACCGTTCGAAATTAATTTATTCCTGTACCCCTCTTACCGTTACGAAGTGACAGAATCCGGAATACATCCACTGTCGCGCACAGTCTCTGTAGTAATTGTGCGCGTGACACCGCGATAAGGAAATATCTCTTTATCGTCCATTATCGCCCTTAAAGAAAGGCATCGCCTCGGAGCGCGTGGTTGCGCGCAAGTCTCTCTTTGATCAGCTCGATCCGGCAACGAGAACCGGCAGCGATTCCTCCGACGAATAATTCCAATCGACCTGGCCATGCCTTATTTGCTCGAGTTTTAGAGGCGCTCGGGACTGATAAGCCTGCGGGGAACGCGGAAGGATACCAACGCTCGCGGCGCAACCCCGCCGCTGGAGCACTCGCGGGTAGCAAAGCCCCCATAAAACGTCGAGAAGATGAGCAGGATGCGGTGGACGTAGCCTGACGTAATGCAATGTGGGAGCGGCGTAGCGCTGGGGGGGTGGGTCAATGCCCTCGTCCCTGACGACCACCGTTCCCCAACAACCCTGTGGAGTCGAAAGTGCACGGGAACCGATCCTGGGAACGTTTCGCCTTCACCCCGCCAAGTGTCTAGGTCCCCGTGTCGCTGCTACGTCCAGGGCCGATTACGCCTACGAATTCGGAACAGCCTCGCCGAATCTAGGAGCCTCTGAGGACCAGTTTCGAGAGACGTGGGTAACGGAGCGATTGAGTGATTAGTAAACCATTCTGCTGTCTAGGAAAAAAATCTTCGGCTCGAGTGTAACCGGCTACGTCTTCCAAGATTCGCGCTTTTAATAACCCGGTGATATCGAGGCGTAGTTATATAAGCCTTTCTGCAGGGAACGATGCTCGCCGAGACTTCGTGGGGCATGGATTGAGACGCGCGATACAGGAGGAGTAAACTGATACTGTTTTCGCCCAAGTATCGCGATACGGCAAGGGCAATATGCTTGTTCCACGAACGAAAGAGAGGAATGCATCCGATCCTCCCTTTTCTACCTTCGATTCGGCGGTGGGCGGGTAACGACGAAGGCAGTCGCTGGTCCCCGGAACACCTCGAAAATTCCCTCGTTTTTCATCGAAGTGTTCGCAGGTGGGCGTAGATCGTAAAAAGAGAGAGAGAGAGAGAGCGAGAGAGAGCGAGAGGAATAAATGGCCAGAGCGCCGCGAAGAAGAGCGGCTTAAGAAAGCTACGAATTTCGTTGAACCCCATTCCACGCGTAAGGATCGAAGCCTGACTGAGCTCTCGGGTGATACCGTTAAACTGACTTCCGTCTGCCCACCTACCTACCTACCTACCTACTTTCGTCCTCGTACATCGTCCGGCACCGTCCGCGCATTTCGCAATCCGCAGGAGAGAGAATATCTCGGTGTCGGGGGCTCAAAATATTTGGACGAGTGAGTTCTCGCCAGGGTAAATTTGTCTAGAAAGAGGCGCGCCTTTGCGAGAAAGTGTCGCGGCAAAAGTGCGCCCATAAATACGTGCTGTACGATTTCGCGTATTTAGGAGCCCCGTATCCGTCTCTGCACTAATAAGTCTCGCTATCTCTTAACACCTGAATGATTCTAAGGTCGTAACATCCCTAGGCTAATGGTTCGGGATACCCTCGCGGCTTTATAACGGGCACTCGCGTGCGCCCAAATTAGGCAACGCGCCGGAGAAGTCTGAAGAGGCTCGGTAACAGTGAACGTTTGTTTCGGGAATGAGTCTGAGGCGAATCGCTGGGAGTTAATGGGAATCGGCGGAGGTGGGTTTGCAGTTCTCCGCGGGGCGTCGGTCGGTACCGGAGCGCGTTGGTACCGGCAAGTAGGCTGACGGGCGAGCGCGCGCGAGAATCCAGCATATAGAATAGGTCACACCCTCTGGGGACCATTATTGCCGAGCGCTGTACGTGCACGTGACTTGTATAGGGTCGGCGCAAGTGGGTTGGTGCAGTCGTTACTGTTGTCCTCGGTACCCCCTGCTCGTTCAACGACCCCGCGTGTACGCGCTCTCCGCGCGGCGGTGCACGCATGCACGCATGCATGCACGTGACGGCCGAGCCGCGGGCAGGGCGCGGCGGGTAGGGAGCGTGCGCGGGCACGGTGACAACGAAAACGTAAGAATCAGAGTGATCCCTCTCCTCCTGTCGTCCTGGCGTTTTCCTTTTTCCCAGCCGAGGCGCCACGTGTACTCTGCCCGGACAATAATTCTGCTCGCCGGCCCGGTGAATGTAGGCATCCGCCGCTTCGCCCGGCCACCGATCCGGGGAAATGAAGAGATTTAGAAAGGAATCAACCACCCATTGTGGCGAGCGTATTGTTGCGATGATACGCGCGCCGCCCGGGATTCTCACGAGGATAAATCGGAACCCTCTAATCGCATAAAAGGAGTCGCGAGAGTTCTCTGATTCCGAAAGGGGAACGGGAGCAAAGAGGGAACGAAGAAACGAAAATGCATGCGATACCGAACGGGGTGACGGAGGGGGGGGGATTGGAAAGGGGTTCAGTTGAAAAGAATCTTTAACGTTCGGCCGATATGTCGCGCGTGAGCGTGTCGCGCGGCGCCCGCGAGCTTTCCGTACGTGTGTTAAATTGAAATTACGTTGAGCGAGGCGGCCGCGTCACGTGGGCTAGACCAAGCGGGACCAAGGGTCACGAGAGACAGGAAACGGCGGTATTGTGTACCGGATGTCGCAACTTCCGAGTCCTTTGGCCTCTGTCTGTTTTCCTTCCTTGCACGCGATTACCGCGGCCGCGCGGGTTATTCGATGACACCGTTCGCGGGGCGGCACGGTGGGGCTGAGGGGAGTAGGGGGAGAGGGCAAGTGGAGAGAGAGAGATATTTCGTATCGAGACGAAATTTCGAAACTCTCGAATCGGAAACGTTTAAGATGCACACGACGAGTGGCTGGCGAGCGCCCTAACGCGCCCTCCTCGAGAGATCAGCCGACCGAGCAATAGAACGAGAGAGTATGAGTGTGAGGTCGTGCTGTCGGGGGCTCTGATAAGAGCGACAGAGAGAAAGAGAAGGAACGAGGGAAAGAAAGAAAGATCGCGGGAGGTGGGGGCGGGTGGGAGGGAGGGAGGCGGCGGCGGGAGGGCGGGAGGGGGCGAAGAAAGAAGGGAGAGAAAGGGACGGTGGCGAGAGAGAACGAGAGGGAGGGTGGGCGAGCGCGCGAGCGAGCGAGCAACGGGGGAGGGAAAGGAGGGAGGGAAGGGAGGAGGAGGGTATAGTCGTCGTGAGCTCCTTACAGTGCATTGCCTTTACGATGCCTCGAGTCCCCGTCACACCCCGTGCCCCGACAAATCGCGTACGACGTGCCTCTCATGAAGAGATCCACGAAACCAGCCTTGCTGTCGAGCGATTCGGGTCGTCGAGATTCATCGAGAGGAAGAGTTCCTTGTATGCGTGACAATGAACACGAAAGTGTCGGGGACCTGTGTGCACGGTGCATACACGCGTGTGTATGCACGCGCGAACGTGCGAGCGCGGCACACAGAGGGGTATACCGCACCCCATAGACCAGCCGATCTCCTCCACGAAGGCGAAAGAGCTGAATCTCCTGCGCGACGTTCTCCTTTCGTTCCCCTCGAGAACACTGAACTCCCGTCTACCGTACAGCGGAGACTTTCACCGGCACGTTGTACGCGTTTCGAGGGTAACAAGATTATCGCGTCGGCCTCGCTCGATCCGCGATTCGCATTGTTGATGCAGTATGCGTCGGGATCTTCCCTAAATCTGTTCCGTTATCGCGGCCCGTGCACCCGGCGAGCTCGGCACGCCACGAGGAGGCATTCCTACGGAACCATCGAATCTATGCTCCGATTCGTACAGAGCTGGGATACCGTAAATCACGGGAAACGTTTCGTGGCTTCCCAAGGACTCGTTCCGACGCTATTGTTCAGGCACAGGGGGGCCTGTGCGCCGTCGAAGACGATTTACACAAGCCGAAACGGTTTGCAGCATCTAAAATAGGCTCTTCGAGTTGGAACTTTCGAAACAGCCACGTTTCATAGCGCACGAGCGCGCTCGCTAGAGGGGGGCGCAAAGATGGTTCGTCCCTATCCCCTCCCACTTCCCCCCTACCCTTAACGCCGACAGTATTCGCTCTATCTTGCTCGCCAAGTTTCTCATCTCGATGTCACGGCAAATACGTCGCTTCCTTGTCCTCCCCATCTGATAACGCGTGGCTCGATGCCTATTATATGGCAGGCGTGCATGCATAACACCTATTCGGTCCGTTTCTCCTCCGGCCTGCACGGCAGGCCGCGATAAAAGAAAGTCAGCAAAGTAGGGAAAGAACGGGCTACGCAGAAATAAGCGCCGAGATGACGAGAGAAAAAAAAAAGAAACGACGCGACGTCCACTGTTAGTCCAGTAGCACCGGTAGTACCGTAACGGGTGGATTCGTCGGTTGTCCTGCTTCACCTGTGTCTGCAGTTCACGCCGGTTCACGCCCTTCTTCTTTTACACACCGTTCACGCTTAACGGTTAATCGACATCGACCACTTCTTGCGTTCAAAAGAAAATCGAACGCACCGGTGACGGCATCTGGTGGCGATCTCTCGCAACGAGCTTTGCCGCCCTCCGTTTCCTCCCTGCGAAAGGCTCGGCAGCTCCTCGGGAACATAACCTGAACGAATTATGGCTATTCAAATTTAAATGAACCACTCGAACACCACCATAGCATGGCGTTTCTAATTAAGAAATTGAAATTAAAGGAAATCGTGAAAGTACCGGTCAGGTACAAAAACCCAGCCGATCATTGGGTTTGTATTCTCACAGACGTGCATACATACGATTAACCCCTTACCGCGTGAACTTACTTTGAATCGTGAGAGAAATTGATCGGCTGAAAAATGAGAATGTATTACCCACGTTTGTTTACATATATTTTTAGTAATTATGAATTATTAAAAATGAATTTTAGAAATTGGGTCATGAATTTTTTATGGGATTGGTTAAATACTATAGAATGCTATGTGTTTTTGAGGCAGTTCAAAATTATCAGGAAATTTAGTATCCTCTTAAGGCAAAACTAGAGTGCTATCTGATCAAAGAGAAATATCATTTATTTCGTTCTTTCTGTATAATTTTTTAATCAACGGCAAATTAATGGTACTAAGGGCAAAAGAGATTCTTTCTAAACAGTGGAAGTCAGGGAATGAAAGCAAAAAATTAGTGTATCCTATAACGCAAAATGGAGGAAGGGGTTGAATATTAGCTACTGCATTTGTTTCGCAATAAATGAATTAAATTTCTTTTTTTTATAGGCCACATTAAAGAAAAAGAAAACCTCTAAAGACAAAGCACTGCAACACTTTGATGAGTTTTATGGATGCGTTTACGGGCCTGGGTGGGCAGATATAAGAGCTGCATTATTGGCAGATGGATCTAAATATATGGCTGTGGTTAATAATTTCAGTGATTCGGACAGAATACGATCTGATCTGGAGGTAAATTTGCGTTCGTCGCAAGATCGATAACATTACAGGTTCTGATGAATGTTTAAATCGTTTCAGTTGCTCGGTGCAGTACATTTGAAAGCATACTATGACGTCCAGAAGGAACAAATAAATAATAAGCTGTCCAACCCAAAGCCCAGAAGCGCTCAATCAGGAAGCGTGCAGAATACAATGGATACTTTCATATCTAATACTCAGTTATCGGAAGCTCAGTCGATTTCCCCTGCTAATCATAAAAATATGCCAGAAGCATTGAAGTCGGAACAAGATTCAGAGCTGGTCAAAACAGATACTGCATTGCAACCTGTAAAATTGCAATCCATCGAAGGAGATTTAAATGAAATTGATATAGACAGCGATCGTATTATTGAATCGTCTATAAATTTAGCCGCGCTTCACGAATATGTTCCTGTCACAAAAATAAAGGGTTTGTTTACTTACACGTTTCTACTCAATTGGGAATAATTCAGCTGCTATGCTTACATAGATTATATTCTGCAGGTTTAAACGATTGGGCTCTGGAATCTGATCATTACGATTTTTATAACAAGGGAGCTGACTTCAAAGTAGACGTTATCAAAGAATCTGTTCTACCATTTCCAGTTCATTTACACGCGTATTCTTTCGACGAAGGAAGTGACATGATGTTTCCTTCTCCGAGAAAAGGATCCACTGGTGTTCTAGGTTCGATTGCCTTTAATTCTAATCTGATTATTGAAAATCATGCGCGAATAAATATTAAAGAAAAAGAAAACCTCTAAAGACAAACTGTGCTTTTCAGATTATTATTTGTTTGATGGTGGGTCTATATTACCAGTATTGGCCCTCGATGTACAAGCAGGCGACGTTGTGCTCGATATGTGTGCGGCGCCCGGAGGTAAAGCTTTAACTATCCTTCAGACACTAATCCCGCAGGTAGTGGTCGCTAACGATCTTGTGGAATCTAGACTGAAGAGGATACATAACGTCCTAGACCAGTATCTGTCCGATGTTTACAAGACCGAGAACGTAGTATACGTAACACAAGGCGATGCTCGAGTAATCGATGATAAAGATGTATATAATAAGGTAGCTTTTATTTAACGTTTAACATCTGTCGGAGAATGTACAGTACAACTACATTTATCGATCTTTCCAGATTCTAGTCGATGTACCGTGCACAACGGATAGGCACGCCTTACATTCTGACGAAAACAATATCTTTAAACCCGGCAGAATTAAAGAAAGGCTACAAATTCCAGAAGTTCAATCTGAAATTTTAACGTTAGTATTGAAAGTATAAAGGGTGTTCCTCTACCTACAGTCAATACTCTAGGGCGTGATTATAGGCAAAAACAAGACGAAAATCAAGAGTTCATTATTTTAGCTGAAATTCAAACTCAATTTTCTTGAAGCCTTTACCGCAATTTCGTCACTCTTGATTTTAGTCTTATTTTTGTCTGTATAATCATCCCCTAGAGTATTGACTGTAGGTAGAGTAACACTGTATCCTCCATTCCATATAAGAGTTGACCTACGCCCCTACCGATTTGCGATCGATCTGCGCAGCTGCCACGGATCTGACACAAACGATAGGTCGTAGCACTTTCCCTGCCGGTTTCCTACCAATCAACAGTATATCCCTGCGTGGAACGAGTCTACTCTAAAGTGGAATGCAGTATACATTAAGATTTTTATAAATCTTGTTTACAGAAATGCATTGAAACTGATAACAGTCGGGGGTACGGTTGTCTACGCGACGTGTTCTCTCAGTCCTGTACAAAACGATGGTGTTGTGCAGGTAGCACTGAAAAAGATATGGGAAGAGACTGATTCCGTTATGATCGTGAAGTTTGTATTTTATGAATTTTTCGAACTGAACGATTTCGTTATTATTGGTCTCTATGTTTACATCATTCTTGCAGAAATATGGCGGAAGCACTGCAGCCTCTGAAGTATATGTACAGATTTGCCGACATCGGTTCAAAGTATGGCCATATTGCTGTCCCTACTTCGCGAAATAATTGGGGTCCGATGTATTTTTGTAAAATAGTGAGAGCACGGTGAGTGACTTGCAAATGCATTTTACAATTTTTACTTAAAATGTAAATATTACTGTATCTATATACTATTACACTACTTTGAGTATCATTATGTAATAGAGTGTGAGCAGAATTTTAATAAAACCCCCACATTGTACTTCTATATTTCTTACGATATAAGACTCAGAAGGGTTGAATAAATTGTTTAAAAATAAGTGCTCGTGAAGTGAGCACACTATTATTAATTAGCTGTTGTATATTACAGATGGCAGCTCTTTTACTGTATTTGTTGCTTAAATAATTCATTCTTTGAACACAGAGGTTAAATATTGTTTTTCAATATAACGCGCAGAGTTGGTCATTATTTGAGTAAGTTTTTATTCGATTAATCTTCGAATAAAAATCGCGAATAAAATAAAGTTATTCGAGGATAACGAAAAAAAATTTTTTCGAATAAAAACGTATTCGTTATTCTCGAATAACTTCATTTTGTTCACGATTCTTTTTCGAAATTATTCGAATAAAAATTTATTCGGATAATGCCCAACTCTGAATTAACGTGATACACAGCTGAAAGAAGCGTGACTAATAGTAATACTGTAATCGTGTTATACGCGTAAGAAATGCACGCAAGAAATAAATAATGAACAATTTAAATCATCTGCACTAAGATCAAGTCTTCTTCTCAGCAACCTCTTTCAGTGGTAACGTTTGATCGGTTGTTTCCTCGTCGGCTAGCTTAGCCTTGTTCCACGGTTGCTCCTCCCCACTTCCAAGAACAGTATACGCTACCATTTCAATTATGTATAAACCGACAGTCACGAAAAATATAATCCTCCAGGCTTCTATAGTTTGCTATAAACAAAGAAGGATTATTATATCAGTCTCTGTCCAACACTTATTCTATTCAAACGTAATTACTTACGTTTCCGTGTGTCAATTTTCCCACAAATATTGGCACCACAAAGCCAGGTATAGTCGCGGCGCAATTTGTGATAGCAACGAGAGTGCCGGCGAAATTTGGAGCGATGTCAATGTGATTCGCCAAGAAGCCGCTGTACATCCCACCGATGCAAGTTACTCCGATAGTCATCAATGCAACAGCTAGAGTTCGGTTGCAGCCGACGTACGACACTCCTATCAAGCAGACCATAGGAACCAATGACGCTAGAAATGAGAACGCTTCAAGTAACCCCCTCGACTCTTGACAGGACAAAACTTGGTAATATGAACGATAAATTTACAGAACAACGTTCCGATTTTCCTTGACACCGTCACCGTGATCCACTGTTTGTCCTGCATGATGGCTAGCACCTTGCTGAGAACGATAGTGAAGATCCACATGCACAGAAACGGCATGGCAGAGAGACTGGCATTCTACAGGCAGAAGAATGCCTTGAGTAACAGGTGGATTTTTAATTCTGGCTCTAAGCAACGATACTTACCGAGCTCATGTCGAATTTCAGAATTTGATTCATGAAAGTAGGCAGCTCTATAAGCAACATGTACCACCCGAAGTTATTGCAGAAATGGGCGATAAAAATCGCCATGAACGGCTTGGATCGTAACATCTCTCTCCACGGAACGGGCAGCTTCTAGATATTATTAAAAGCAAACACGCTGTAAGGCAGTTTAAATGGATTCGTATTTTCATCAAGCATTGATGCCATAAAGTTTAACGAACCTCTTTGTGTTCGGTGATAGCACTGTGACCCAGAGATCGCATGATGTAATCCTTCTCATCTTGGCTAATGAATTTCAATTGTTCCTCTGGACTGTCCTCGATCATCGCCCACCAAGCAGTGCACCAAATTAAACTTAGCGCACCTTCTATATAGAATATCCACATCCATTCGAGATTCGCGGCTAATATTCCCGTGAGGAGTATCGAAATCACGGTGCCCAACGCAGTCCCTGTGCAAAGCAGTAGGTGATACGCACTTTTACAGGGAAAAAACGAAAAGGTAACTCGTAACAGAGGATAATAGTTCAACCTGCATAAACGATCGAAGCAAGGATGCTCCTTTCGTTCGGCGGTGCCCACTTGGCGATCATAACGTGCATTGCAGGAAACGTTACACCCTGAAGTACATAAATATAATCACGTTATCCTGTGTGGTTTTATAAAATTCTTAGCTTAAATCTGTACTAGTTTCCTTCTTATGTACTAACTCCACCAATCCCTTGAATGAATCTCATCACGATGAAGAGGGAGTAGTGCACGTTCGCCGCAACAGGTGACAATATAGACGCCAAGACGTTCAGTAATACAGATCCGTTCATCACCCACTTTGCTGATAACAATTCAGCCATTCTCCCTCCCGGAATCAAGGACATCATATAGCCCCAGAAGTACGCTGACAAGATGAGACCTTGCAAGGGTTCGTTCCACACAAATGGACCATTCTGCGTAAATAGTACGTTAATTTGATAGACACGTGAAAATTAGCAGCCTTAATGGCGCGCCCAGATGGGGGAGGGCAAGGGGCCCTGGCACCTCCAAAGAAGGGGCTTTGTAAAAAGAAAAGAAAACTGGATTTTATTCTTTAAATAAATTTTTATAACCACCTAATGAATTTCAGTGAATTTGCATTAAAAATATTTTTATCCCTTCAACTCGGTTCACCCAAGATTAAATCCTGAGCGCGCCACTGGGCACCCCTATATTTTATTCATGGGTTCATGATAGATATATTCCCGTACCTCGACGACAGCTTTCGTCATATTAGGAGCACCGTCGTGGTGACATTCCTCGGTGGTAATCGTGCTTGTATTCTCAGAATCGAGTTTTTGTAAGGTCGATAACTTTACAGCCGTGTGGTTCACCATAGCCACGATGGCCACGCTTACGTTCACCTTAAATCCGTAAATGATCGCGAGTCCTATCGAACCCATGATTGCCATTAGGTACCGTATAGGAAACAAGATGCGCCTCGGCTCTGCGAACACGTATAAAAATAACGTTGTATTGGGAAAGCAGATAATGGAAGGCTTCATCGTGGTTCGTTCGAAGCACGGTCACCTTCGGGTACGTGACAATCGGCATGAACCGCGGGTGAACGGTCCATGGGGTCTTCGACTTCTGTCGCTCACTCGTACGAGTGAATTGTGCCATTTATATTCCACGGTGGATTTTTCGGATTACACGCGGGTGAAAGTTGCCCGTACGCGATTACTTAATTGTGAGTGCGCAGGTTTTAATCAAATATCTTTCTATCAATTGTGCCGGTGATTATGAAAGCGGTGCAAGTCGTGTATTTTTTATCTCGAGATATTTAAACCGCTGCGTAGTGGGTGTATTGAAAAATATTTTTCGGAACATATACAGTGACGAGCAAGTGTGTAAATACCCGACGCTTGTCTTATGAAAAATGCGATAATAACCAATAATATGAATTATTTTATAAACATCGGGTTATTATAATAATCGGTGTTTTTGTATATTCCGAACGAATAGGTCGCGAAATTTCACGTATCTCCTTATCGGAAATATATGTAATTCGCGGTCTACCATCCTCCGTCCAAATTTAGGCACAACCATATGTTTGTCTTATCTTGGCCACTATTGTGTGACTCTCGTCACACCTACTTGCACTTTCACGTAGCGATAAAATTTTATCATACAAAGTAGTGATGGGTTTCTTTCTTTCTTCGCTCAGTGGCTTCACATTGAGTTTCGCGGTCCAAACAATTTGAAAGACTGAGGAAATACGGCGGTTTTTACAATAAAAGCGTGTTATTTTCTACAATCGTCTACAATAAATCGCCATCCGTTGACGATTGTAGAAAATAACACGCTTTTATTGTAAAAACCGCCGTATTTCCTCAGTCTTTCAAATTGTTTGAACCGTGAAACTCAATGTGAAGCCACTGAGCGAAGAAAGAAGGAAACCCATCACTACTTTGTATGATAAAAGTATCACTACGTGAAAGTGCAAGTAGGTGTGACGAGAGTCACACAATAGTGGCCAAGATAAGAAAAACATATGGTTGTAAGGGAAAAAATTATTTTTTACTTTTTAGTGCAATTTTATTATTTTGAAGTCGGCCTTAACTTTTTTTTAAATTTTTTATTTTTAACTTTTTAGTTTTATACATATTGACACAGCATGCTGAGGCGATATGCGCGTACATACATAAAATAATAATAATTAGGTGACAATAGTCTTTATTATTAACCATAACTGGCAAAATCATCACCCTCTTTCGAATAAAAAAAAGATCATCAAAATCGGTCCATGTGCTAAGGAGTTATGCGGGGCCAAACATAAAAAAAAAACAAACGGGTAGAATCTACAACCTCCTCCTTTTTGAAGTCGGTTAAAAACACCGATTATTATAATAACCTGATGTTTATAAAATAATTCATATTATTAGTTATTATCGCATTTTTCATAAGACAAGCGTTGGGTATTTACACATTTGCTCGTCACTGTATTCTATTCGTCTTTGAATGTCTCCCAAATTCCAAAAGCGCTCAAACGTAGTCTCTCAATCTTAATAAATTCAAATGTTTTCTCGAACAAAAGCAATTTTTATTTTCAAATACTTTGCCTACTAACAACTTTACCAATTTCGGTAATGTATTCTTTACCACTGATTTCTCCTAAGTAGGTTTTCTCATGTTTTCAGCATAATTATATTTCGCGTTTTCTTTCTTTCTTTTCCTTTTTATGCCCCACATCAAAGGTTGATACATAATACAAAGATATGTAATTATTTCCTTTCTCACAAATTACTTACAGAGAACAAATGACTTACACCACTATATCGGAATAAACGTGAAACTGTCGCCGCTCCTACCATGTCATTGCTTACTTGTCGGTTATTTTACAACATTCCTTTCATAATATTGACATATAAATCAAAATATAACATAAAATAAGAGAAATCACAATTTCTTTCGTTTTATGACTTACAGCACTTTCATAATTACCGGCACAATTATAAATAAAAATCGATCTAACTATTTAGTGAATTACGAAACAGATATCTTATAAATCTACCATATAGTATTATACGTAACGGAAAGTGAGAAAATTTGCGCGAAAATCAATAGTTCCTCAAGTCTTCCATTGTTATCCAACTGATTGACTTCACTCGCTGCAGATTGATCTTCGGAGTTATTTTAAGCGCAGCTTACGTACACGAAGATTTATCGTCACCATTCATTTTCGACACGAGCAAAAATTTTAATATAGGGAAACAAATTTTCGATCCTTTTATATAATTTTAATACGCATCGTTGTATTGCTTAGTAAATTTTTCGTGGCATAAATATCAAAATACTCGTGACTTAAAAAAAGTCATGCAATGTTTAAATCGATTATAATCGGAGACATTTTTGGCGGTGGAATAAACTGGACGCTCTTTTGTTAGTTTTTCCACGCAGCATCACTTTCTCTTGGGCGCGTGTATTTCCATTCGATATATAGGTCAACGGACACGTAAAAAGTTCCAAAATATCCTTCGCGTATTTGTCGAACGAATGGCACCTAAATATAATTATTAAACCGGCGGGGGTGGTTTTAATAAGGATCAACGGATCAATAGAATTCACTTGGTAAATTACTAATTAAAGGGATTAATCACTGGTGTCATGCGTTTGCACAAATCAACGAGTAAATCAAACTCTATTATACAGAATGATGGCAGTGTGCGTGGATTGCAAGAACGCACGTGAATCAGGTATCACACAGGAGTTGCGTCAACTAAACTCCAGTAAGCTAGCGCGCTTCGCGAGATGATGCTTTTGAATTTCGTCATACACGAATTTTATCTTTCGGGTTCTATGAAAAATCCTAGTGGGTATATTTTTTTGTTTAAATTCGTTTATGCGTAGCTACATTGCGCGACGTTGAAAATAGAAATGAAATATTTTGAAACTGTGCCGCTATATAGCGCCTGGACAAGAGGACGTTTGAAGGTCATAAGGATGATCTCTCGAAACCAGGGAAAATGGACAGAATTTTAGGTACTAGAAAAGATGAGATCTTTCACAGTTGTCTAAAAAGCGTACCGCTGAAAAAAACAGATGAAAGAGCATATGATAAATGAATGACTGAGATCACTCACCCTTAGATGGACTTTTTCCAGACATGGTATATCCCGAGTCAGTGACCAACGCCCAAGTATTTTTATAAGGCTTAATGCAATCCCCGCGAAACAGATAAGTGTTACAATTTTCCGATACAATATTGAAAAACTTAATGCATCATTAATTTAAAAGTTCGTGATTAATTATCTAGCACTTATCGCCTGCAATTATGTATGATGCGGTTTTTGCGGCAGAATTAATTTCTGTAAATGCTTGGTAAACTTGGTAAACTTTTTCTTAATGTCGAGTAATTGCGATCGGAACGATTGAATTAAGAGCTTTCCTCCTTTCCGCTTCGATTCCTCGCGCGTGCAACGTGCCACTGAGGCCAAGCGCGTAGCTTCAGGTCCTACGGGCCTGCGCCTCTTCTAAAAATGCCATACTACGCGTGCTCGAACTGTTTACATTTCAGTGGTCACCGATTCCAAGAATTTTGCTTTTATCGTCTGATCCTTTCGATGAAAATTGCATATAATTTATCGTTATAATCCTTCCACTATTTGGGCGTTAAGGGCTGAATATTCAATGCGGGGGGTGGGTTCGAACCTTATTTTTAAATTCTTAAAACTTTTGAAACTTGAAGTGCTGATTTTATTTCGTGAGTGGAATAAGTATTTTGCTTTAAGAACTGAAGGCAACACAATTTGGCAATTAGTTAAACAAAATGTAACAATATACAAATTTTCGAGGCCCGCTCCATTTTTTCTCTTTATTCTTTATTCAGTGATTTTCTACCTTTTCTTATCTGGCTTTCGAGAGTTTCGAGTTCTCGAAACTCCGAATTTTTTT